>JASWHV010000004.1:23818748-25145823 GCA_030760725.1 Neostapfia colusana | reverse complement strand
GACCCACAAAC
The DNA here is from genome assembly GCA_030760725.1 of Neostapfia colusana. Lineage (NCBI taxonomy): Eukaryota > Viridiplantae > Streptophyta > Magnoliopsida > Poales > Poaceae > Neostapfia > Neostapfia colusana. Next base: position 25,145,812 of record JASWHV010000004.1, on the reverse strand, counting down.
CCTTGGAGTTAAAGGGTAGAACAGGTTACCTTCGTGTATTTTATGCTAGGCTTAAATTGCGTAGGAATTGGTACAAGTCGGGTAGATGGAAGTTACTCGCAAGGCTAGGATTTTGGTTCAACGGGGTATGATTTTAGAGAATGAAATTACTGGAATGGAAAATGAGACCGGGCAGAGAGTAGGAGCAGCAGGACATTGGTCCTGTGTTGTCGTAGCTCTATTTGTGTCGCTTAAGGACTAATGCATATGCCGCCCTGTTGAGCAAGTTTGAACAGTACCGGATGCATACTGGAATTATGGGGTCCAGGAAACCGATGTAACTCGGGTACTCTCGTGTCAAAATTTATACCGTCGTCCTTTGGGGGTTGGTGTCAGAGGTGTAAACCCACTGGCGGAGCAACTTCGATGTGTTCTGGGTAGTGGCCCTTCTGATGGGTCGGTAGAATTGGTTCAACATTGGAGTGACGGGTGAAAGATTGCTGCATATAACGTAAGAAAGAGCTCTTGTGTGAGTCTTTCGAGGCGGGTGTATGTGTCATGTGTTCCGGGTGTGTCCTGATTCGGATCACCGTCCCTCGCGGTTATATGAGTACCACTTGTTCACTGAGTTGTGATGTAGTAAGTACTTCTAGATAAAGTGAGATGAATCATTGCTGTTGTGAAGTTCTTAAGTTCATTGTATTGCAAACCATGTATGCTATAGTTGTAGAGCTCACTAAGTTTATCTTCCACTTTGAGCATAACCACATCGGAGAAAGCGTTTCTTGTTTGATTGTGGACTTCCGATGTGAGGGCTGCCTAAGGCATATTAATCTGCTGCTATAAAACTGAAAGTAAGAATTAACATGTCGGCGCATCTTTATTGCCACATCTTTTTCCTATATTATTAATCCCTGCATGTAGAGTTTCATGTTAGGAGTGTCAGTTAAGTCTTGCTGAGATTTCGAGCTTACGGTTGCATTATTAGTATTTTGCATGTTATATAAAATTTGCTATGAAGATGGTTGTTCGGTGAGCCATCGGAGACTCACCGGAAACCCTGCCGCTGCACTTATCTTTGTTGAAGCTAGAAAGAAGCGTACGCGGGCTGGACGTCTTCTCTTTTGCATAGTTAGTACCGAGAGTACGTGTGTATGTATATTTCACTGCGCGTACCCTCGTGGTACATTATGTTGTAGACACTATATTAAGAAATAAAAGACTTTGTATGTTTATTATTTTTTTTCGTGTATGAGTACCATGAATACTGAACTGACTGGAGTAAGAGTTTAAGAAGAAGAGAAGAGACCGTGAAATTAATCCCCAGTGGAGAAGAAAACGAGAAACGCTGAACATGGACGATGCCAGCTGGTTACAGAGCTGTCATGGTCACAGCGCTGTGAGAACATGAGTTAAGCCGTCTGGTGTACAGTGGGAAGCAACTGGAGAAGGTGATCCTGGCAGGGATCGATCTCACAGTCGTGTACAGTACCCGGCCATGCACGTAATCAATCGTACAGCTTGTTTCGGCGGAAAGGTCAAATGGAGGCTGACGTGGGGAAACCATCAGGCTGATGCAATACATAAATTAGGCAGGAACGTTTGTTAATCCAAATGACATTACTAAGTACTCATAAAGGCCGAACCGAGTAGAAAATACCGTCTTGGAATATCCTCTGGCCGAATTTTATTTTGATGATACCCGGAGCGAAGGTCAATTTTCGAGAACACCTTGGCGCTAACCAATTGATCAAAAAGAATATCAATCTTAGGTAAAGGGTATTTGTTCTTAACGGTGACGGCATTCAAAGGGCGATAATCAACACATAGCCGTAGAGACTTGTCTTTCTTCTTCAAAAACAAAGCAGGACAACCCCACGGTGATGAACTTGGCCGAATAAAACCCTTGTCCATCAAGTCTTTTAATTGAGTTTTTAGCTCAGCCAACTCATTTGGCGCCATTTTGTAAGGTCTTCGTGAGATAGGAGCGGTACCGGGTAAAAGCTCAATACGAAATGCTACTTCCCGATCAGGAGGCATTCCCGATAATTCATCGCGAAAAATATCTGGGTATTTGCACACCACTTGGATGTCTTCCAATTTTTTATCACTCACATGATTAATTTCAGATTTGGTCATGTGATAAATAGGGAGTTGAAGAATTGTACGGCCATGAGAGGGAGAGTCTAGCTGAATTCTCCGGGAAGATACATATATTACAGCATGATGGTGGTTCATCCAATGCATCCCTAAAATCACGTCAATCCCTTGTCCGTTGAGAACAAGGAGATTTAAAAGATAAATCCTCTCTCCCAAATTCAAAGGTGCAGATCGAATCTCTTGATTTGCAATTATTTTCCCACCGGGTGAGATGATGACATATGATGATTTTGTGATTGATGTAGACAATCCATATTTATGAACATATGACATGCTTATAAAATTATGAGTAGCACCCAAATCAAATAGAACCATAGCAGGGTGGCTGTAGATGGAAAACATACCCGTGGGTACTTGGTTTCCTTCTAGGATTTCCTCAACTGAGTTATAGTTCGCCCGACCGGTTGGACCATTACCCTTTGGGGGCTGATTCTTGTGCTGTCTTCATGCCGGAGTTGGACAACTTCGTCGTTATTTTCATCGATGACATTCTCTTATACTCCAAGTCTGAAGAAGAGTATGCCGACCATCTCCACATCGTACTCCAACGACTACGTGACCATAAACTCTATGCTAAATTTAGCAAATGTGAATTTTCGTTATAAGAAGTACCTTTCTTGAGTCACATTATTTCAGCCGAAGGCATCATCGTAGATCCGAGCAAGGTTCGAGATGTGTTGAATTGGAAGCCACCGAGAACCGTTTCGGAGGTTCGAAGCTTCCTTGGGCTTGCCGGATATTATCGGAGGTTCATTCCAAAGTTTTCAAAAATTTCCAAGCCTATGACAGACTTGCTTAAGAAGGACACTAAGTTTGTGTGGAATGAGGTATGTGAAGAGGCATTCCAAACTCTCAAGAAGCACTTAACCACAGCCCCCGTGTTTGCTCAACCCGACATCACGAAGCCATTTGATGTGTATTCTGATGCTTGTGGTACGGGTTTGGGCTGCATGTTGATGCAAGATGACAGAGTTATTGCTTATGCTTCAAGGAAACTTCGTTCTCATGAACAAAATTATCCAATTCATGACTTAAAATTGGCTTCCGTGGTTCTAGCCTTGAAAGTGTGGAGACATTACCTTCTCGGAAATCTCGTACACTTATATAAGGATCATAAGAGCTTGAAATATATTTTCACTCAAAGTGATGTGAATATGAGGCAAAGAAGGTGGCTAGAATTAATCAAAGATTATTAATTGGAGATTCACTATCATCCGGGAAAAGCCAATGTAGTTGCCGACGCCTTGAGTCGTAAATCTTATTGCCACAATTGCCAAGTTGATGCTGAAATTTCTGCTCTCAGAGAGGAACTAAGTGTGAGAATAATACCACATGGAGCAATATACAACCTTGCACTTATTCCAACTATTCGAGAAGAGATTGTTTGAAGCTCAAAGCAAAGATGTGGGAGTGGCAAAAATTAAAGAACACCTCCATCAAGGTGAAGCACTCTATTTTCATGAGGATGATGAGGGTGTGCTATGGTTGAAGAACCATTTGGTGGTGCCTAAAAATCATGAGTTGCGACGGAAGATTTTTGATGAGGCTCACTTGTCAAAATATTCCATACACCTGGGTAGCAATAAAAAGTATCATGATTTAAGACCCAAGTTTTGTTAGACACGTATGAAGAGGTAGATTGCTAAATAAATGTCGGAATGTGACACATGTCGGAAGGTGAAGGCCGATCACCTACATCCAACGTGTCTTCTCCAACCCCTCCATGTTCCAAATTGGAAGTGGGAAGATATTAGCATGGACTTTATTATCGGACTACCTCCCACCTCTCGTCATCACGACTCCATATGGGTTGTTGTGGACCGGTTGACAAAATCATCTACTTTATACCAGTTCATACTCGGTATTTGGCAGCACCACTCGACTTGTTGTTATGAGAGTACAATTTTGCGGGTTCATTGTCGTAGTATAAGTTAAGTGGCTTTTTAATGCTGTCGACCACTCTAAGACCAGGTAGAAATTTCTTAAGCAATAATGCCTGCCCCGTGACCTCATAACAAGCGACAAACTCGACATGCATTGTGGACGATGCAATGACGGTTTGTTTGGAGCTCTTCCATGATATAGCTCCATTTGTGAGGGTGAATATGTAACCTGACGTGAATTTCTTAGTATCCACACAACCCGCAAAATCTGAGTCTGAGTATCCCACTACCTCGAGTGTGTCTGACTTACTATACGTTAACATGAGGCCTTTTGTGCCTTGCACATATCTTAATGCTTTCTTAACCGCCCGGAAGTATGCCGAGCTCTACATCGCCCGTGTATTGTGCTTGCACGGAGTTCCTAAGACCATCGTTTCTGATTGAGGAACACAATTTGTCTCTCGGTTTTGGGAACAATTGCATATGTGCTTGGGCACGCGATTGATTCAAAGTTCGGCATATCATCCTCAAACCGATGGTCACACCGAACATGTGAATCAAGTATTGGAAGACATGCTACGAGCTTGTGTTTCGAATAGCACATAAAATTGGGATAAATATTTACCATTGGCGGAATTCTCTTATAACAATAGTTATCAAGAGAGCATCGGGATGTCTCCTTCTGATGCTCTATATGGCCGTCCATGCCGTACTCTGTTGAATTGGCCTGAATTGGGCGAAAGGACAACTTTTGGTCCTGATATAGTGGCTCAAGCTGAAGAAAGGGTTCGGGTCATCCAAGCAAATTCGAAGGTTGCTTAGTCACACCAAAAGAGTTTTATTCGGAGAATTGGGGATCATGTCTATATTCGTGTCTCTCCAACTAAGGGTGTACGAAGATTTGGAGTGAGGGGAAAGTTGGCTCCTCGCTACATAGGACCTTTTCTGATCATTGTAAAATGTGGCCCTATAGCCTATCGATTGGAACCACCGCGCAACTTATCAGGAGTTCACAATGTCTTTCATGTCTCATAATTGAAGAAGTGTATGAAACCTCCAGTTGATAAGGTGATTTCTGGTTTGGAGCATCTACAAGATGACCTTACATATTCCGAGCATCCTATTAAAATTGTTGACCTCAAGGAACGGGTTATTCAGAATAGTGTGAGCAATTTTTATAAGATCCAATGGAGTAACCAGATCGAGCGTGAAGCTACATGGGAATCTGAAGAATTCATGCGCACAAATTTTCTGGATTTCTCTCTCTCTTAGGTATGTCTATTTAATCCCTCCTCTTTAACTTGTAAATCTCGGGACAAGATTTCCTTAAGGGGAGTGGATTGTAACAGATAGCACAAAAAAAAAGAGAAACAAAGCACAAATCGGGCCCACTTGTAAGTCACAAAAGAGTCTTCTTCTTCCTTCATTGGGCAGTTTGGGCGGCAAGCACCACGTGGCCGGCGGCCACAGGGGAACTGCGCTCCTGCTTCCCTTCCCCATGCTATTCCCCTGGCTTCTCCCCTTCCCATTTGCTTCCTCCTTCATTTTCTTCTCTGTTTTCTCTCTCCTCCATTGTTGGAGCTCTGTCAATCTCCGGCTACGGGTATCTCCGCCCCCAAAACGACCGCATGTCGGTCTTCTAGTCGACGAGGTGAACCTCTCCTCTTATTCTTATTTTATTTCCTTCTTTATTTCAGGTGCAAGGGCTCGCCGAAGTCCGGTCAAAAACTGCCTCGCCGCCGGCGAGTTTCGGCCTTTGAAGCTGCATGGGACCTCAAAATGGGATGCCCTCACCGTGCTCTTCATCATCGTCTCATTCGTTGGCCACGCCGCCGCTCGGAGCGAACTTCGGCGAGCCGGCTGGCCATGGCTGCCATGGCCAGGAGCTCGAGCTCCTGTGCGCTGGCTGGGCCTGGCCTGGGCAGCCCGCCACCATCCCACAGCTGTTTACCAATTTTCTACTTTTTTATTTCAGAATTAGCTACTTCTTGTAAAATACATAGTAAATCGTAGAAAATTCAGAAAAATGTGAAACAAGTTTTCTTAGCTCCCTAATAATCAGATCTACACGATGGAACACAAAAAATCAATATGTTCATGCAGTGTGGAATTATTATTAATTTTATATGATTTACATTTAAAAAAATCATTACCCTATATATATATCCAAAAATCATAATATGTTGCGCACATGTTCACCCATAGTATACCTATTTTCAGACCAAATTTAGCTCCCTGATTCTGTGTAGTTAATTAGAAACTAATTTAATTGTATCTTTCCTCATTTTAATCATGATAAATTATTTATTACATGAAAAACGCTGAAATTTTGTCAATACCTTCATGAACAATGTAGTAACCTACATTAAAACTTGTAAGATCATTCTAATAACAGAATTGTCACAGTTCTATTTTGAAGATCTATTTTCATTATTAGTTGTTTTGTTAATTTGGTCTAGTGTGATAAAATTATTCTAGATTATGTTGTTATGTAGACACCAAAATAGGACCTCTCACCCTGACATTGATATAGTAATAATTTCGCATTGCTTGACATTCACATAAAGTTCTACTACATGATGTTATTGTCATATCAATTATTATTGAAATATGAGTTATTTATCTTTTAAAAGGAAAGTGTACGTCCAACTAAAACTTTAATTTGGTTACACTATTACCCTCTGAAAATCTGTTATAAATTAACAACAAGACAACACTATTAAACTTCTATACATAACATTTTAATTTTTATTACATTATATAATCATATGTGCATTGCATTGCATTTCAACATAGGAAACGACGGTGGCGACACGGTAATTGGAGGTGCTGCGGCGACTTTGGAGACTAACCCAACCATTTATTTTGAGTGTGTTCCCAATCCACAAGCTCAAGGCAAGCCCCGGTGCACTCCCAAGTATTTGAAAATTTTCCTTTAGTATCACATGGTTGTAAGTCGTGTATTGTGCATTACGTATAGGATTTAATTCAAACTCCACCTGCATGTGACCCAAATAATCCTATTATGTGTTGTTTTAGATTGATATTAATGCCCCGTTACGCTATGCTTAACTTTTCTAGCTATCGAGCAGATAGGAACCCGTTCGCGAGTTGTAGGGTGCTTGAAATATTATCTTGTTATTACTTATAGGTTTGTTCATGATATTTAAAGGGAGACCGAGCAAAGAGGAGTTAGGGTGCAACAAGGCATGGGTCTTGTGTGCGGTAGCTTTGCTCGTCGGTTGAGGACCGACTCGAATGTGGCTTAGTTGATCAAGTTTGAATTGTACTAATCACATACTAGTTATATGGGAACTAGCAAACCGATGTAACTCAATGACAATGATAGTTGGACATTAAACTCCCCTCTTTGGATTTATGTGGGAGAGCATGGCTATGGTGCTTGGAAGGGGAGATTTGAATCAACTCTAATTGTGTTGTAGTAAAAGGTTGTCACGTACGACTCCACGGGAGGGAGTACGTGACGTGTGATTGGGTTTCTCCTGCAGGATATAAATCGATTCAAAACGTCGTTCCTCACGGTTAATGAGTACACTTGTGATCATGTCACATCGTAATAAGAAATAAGCAAATAAATTATTTATATGATTCTGAATTGTTTTAGTATTGTATGCAAATCATGTGTGGATTAGTATAGGTTGGCACACCTTTATATTTCTAATGAACCCACATAACTTGGCTGAAACATGAAGATGATGATCGATATCCTAGTGTTGTTTCAGCAAATAAAAATCAGCCACTTGAGCCTTGCATGGTCTAGAAATCGGTTACGGAGAACCAAAAATTTTACGGGTAAGTCTTGCTGAGTATTAGTTGCTCAAGCTTTGTGGATTAGATTTTTGTTCCAGATGATTATCAAGGCAGCTTTTGTGATTGTTGTGGAAAGATGGTGTGAGAGGGTAAATCCCCGTCGGAAGGAATGGTCGAGTGGGTTCCTGCCTCTCCATCGCACGTCCCGTGAAGGATGAAGCGTGTCTATGGGCCGACATGCTTCGGATTAGGATAATGGCGTTGAGTGCGAGAACGCTTCCGCATATTTTGTATAAACTCGCTTTATTTTGATGTCATATGACACTATGGACTTGAACTATTGCAAGACATTAACTATGTTCGTGTAATATAAGTATCTTGTGTATGTTGTACTTTAGGTCATTTGCTTGCCAAATTGACACCCGATAATCCTGAAATGACGAATCGTCCCTTAATTCGGGCGGTTCTGTCACAGTTGAGCCATTGGTAGAAGAGTTTTACTGAATCAACAACCGATGCCAATGAGTATGCAATGGTACATCTAGACGATGTAAAACATGGTCACTATATAATTTATATGATCATGTCACATCGTAGTAAGAAATGAGCAAATGAATTATTTATATGATTCTGAATTGTTTTAGTATTGTATGCAAATCATGTGTGAATTAGTATAGGTTGGCACACCTTTATATTTCTAATAAACCCACATAACTTGGCTGAAACATGAAGATGATGATCGATATCCTAGTGTTGTTTCAGCAAATAAAAATCAGCCACTTGAGTCTTGCATGGTCTAGAAATCGGTTACGGAGAACCAAAAATTTTACGGGTAAGTCTTGCTGAGTATTAGTTACTCAAGCTTTATGGATTAAATTTTTGTTCCAGATGATTATCAAGGAAGCTTTTGTGATTGTTGTGGCAAGATGATGTGAGAGGGTGAATCCCTGTCGGAAGGGGCGGTCGAGTGGGTTCCTGCCTCTCCATCGCAGAGCCCGTGAAGGATGAAGCGTGTTTATGGGCCGACATGCTTCGGATTAGGCTAATGGCGTTGAGTCGAGAACGCTTCTGCATATTTTGTATAAACTCGCTTTATTTTGATGTCATATGACACTATGGACTTGAACTATTGCAAGACATTAACTATGTTCATGTAATATAAGTATCTTGTCTATGTTGTACTATTAGGTCATTTGCTTGCCAAATTGACACCCGATAATCCTGGAATGACGAATCGTCCCGTAATTCGGGTGGTTCTGTCACAGTTGAGCCATTGGTTGAAGAGTTTTACTGAATCAACAACCGATGCCAATGAGTATGCAATGGTACATCTGGATGATGTAAAACATGGTCACTATATAATTTATATGATCATGTCACATCGTAGTAAGAAATGAGCAAATGAATTATTTATATGATTCTGAACTGTTTTAGTATTGTATGCAAATCATGTGTGAATTAGTATAGGTTGGCACACCTTTATGTTTCTAATGAACCCACATAATTTGGCTGAAACATGAAGATGATGATCGATATCCTAGTGTTGTTTCAGCAAATAAAAATCAGCCACTTGAGCCTTGCATGGTCTAGAAATCGGTTACGGAGACCATAAAATTTTACGGGTAAGTCTTGCAGAGTATAGTTGCTCAGCCTTTGTGGATTAAATTTTTGTTCTAAATGATTATCAAGGAAGCTTTTGTGATTGTTGTGGCAAGATGGTGTGAGAGGGTGAATCCCCGTCGGAAGGTACTGTCGAGTGGGTTCCTGCCTCTCCATCGCACGGCCCGTGAAGGATGAAGCGTGTCTATGGGCCGACATGCTTCGGATTAGGCTAATGGCGTTGAGTGCGAGAACGCTTCCGCATATTTTGTATAAACTCGCTTTATTTTGATGTCATATGACACTATGGATTTGAACTATTGCAAGACATTAACTATGTTCATGTAATATAAGTATCTTGTCTATGTTGTACTATTAGGTCATTTGCTTGCCAAATTGACACCCGATAATCCTGGAATGACGAATCGTCTCGTAATTCGGGCGGTTCTGTCACAGTTGAGCCATTGGTTGAAGAGTTTTACTAAATCAACAACCGATGCCAATGAATATGCAATGGTACATCTGGACGATGTAAAACATGGTCACTATATAAGTGTATTGCCCCACCGATCTTCTTGTCAAGACACTTCCGAGCGGTATGGCGTGGTAGTGGCTTTACTCAGCTAGCCATGTGGTTGCCCTACCCAAGAGTATAGTACACCGCCTGATGTTTCGTGCCCGGCCATGAATACTTCTTTCATAACCGCGCGTTAGTGCACAGTTAAAGCTTGAGATAATAGCGGCACAAACCTCGACCTAAACTAGCTAGCCAGATCAGGGGCAACGTCGCTAAGCCAGGTCAAAGGGCGGACCATCGACCCGACCTTGTCTACTGGAGTTTGTCTTGTCTTGTTGGCTTTTAGTCCTTTTTTGTCTTGAATAGTGGCTCATGTATTCATGTCTTACAAGGCTTCATAGTTTTGAGTCTCGTAAACCGTTGCTACTTAATGATAGTTAGCGGAAACAACTGTTCCAATATGCTGACAGGCATGATGGCCGCCATTCATCGAGCCTTATTTCTAGTGTCAAGGAATTAGTGCCGGGCGTCATATATATCCGCTACTGTAGCCCTTATGGCCAGCCACGGCCTATTTTTAATAGTGGCGGCAATGATTAAGCTGCTGCGTATACATATGGTGCTGGAGGACCTGCTGCTCGTGCTCTCGCTAGCTGCTGTTTTTAGCTTTCCAATCACGGTCGCCCGCCATGATGCCTGCTTCCAGGTGCCTTGATGAACAAATCAATGAGAACCAAACCATAGCGACCTAAACGCGGCTGCTGGCGGCAGAATTCATAGGTTTAGGAGCTTTTGGTGGCTTTTACAGAAGTTGAAATAAAACACTGAAAAGCTAGCTTTTGAGAAAATAAACAAAAAGATGAAAAGCTGGTCCAAAGCTGTTTTTCTAGCTTTAGATATACAAATAATCTAAAAGATATATTACGGTCCCGTTTGGCAACTTGAAACTCAAACGTTTTTACATAGAATCACTAGATCAAACCAGTCCAAACAGGAAAAAAATAAATCGATTCAGTTGAGAATCACCTAGAAACGATTCTAGAAATTGGCTTACTGAGTGAAACGGGGAGATTGGTGTTTCACACACCGAATCAGTTTTTTCCATGAACCTCCCCTCAGATTTGGTATAAATTACAGCAATCTGCCACCGCCCCTGTCCTACCCCTTCCTTGGTAGCATCGAACCCACTTAGCCCCCGCCCAGATGTAAGGCCCCGTTTGGTACAGCTCCAGATTCTACGAGAATCAGAAACATTTCAGTTTCAACATAGAAATGTTTCTCAATTGAAATACACTTTAGAAACCATTTGGCTACTTTTTTATTTCAGTTTTGATATAGAGAGAAGAGGGTTGAAATAACATATCTATCCTTGGATAGACTAAAATGTTTTTGTCATAGTATAAAATATAATAAGTTCTTGTAATATATATTATTTATAACTGTAATTGCAAAATATATGTCATCATCCACATGCATGAATAAATCTTTGTTGCATCGCAACAACGGTGAAGAGTTGAGAATAATGGTAAACAATGGCAAACTACTGTAAATAATAACAAAACTGGAGAGAAGTACAATAACATAAAGTGATTCAGGCTGTGGAATACCTTTTCTGGGGTTTCAGGCTCGTAGGCAAAAAGTGTGAAATATTTCTCATGGATTCACTGCTGAAACGTTTCACTTTTTTGCTGTTTGGTACCGTTTCAACTGATTCAAGCTAGAATCTGAAACATTTCTTCTTGCCAAACGCACCCTAAATAACCACCACCTAGCCATATATTTTATAATGATAATTTATAATATATATATATAATAAGATTCTTATTACATGCTATAATATGGCAAAAACGACATAGCTCATCCAAGGGTAAATGAGTCATTTAAATCATCCTCTCTATATTGAAGCTGAAACATGAAATTAGCTAAACGGTTTATAAAGTGATTTTATTTCACGTTGAGAAATATTTCTATGTTGAAAGTGAAACGTTTCTGATTTTTGAAGGATCTAGAACCGTATCAAACGGGCTCTACAAAATCTAACGGTCAACTTTTCAGCTCAAAATCTTCAGCCTAAACAAATAGACCTAACATGGGCAGTAGGCCTGTGTCACACCCGGTTTCTCCGAACAACAACCGAGTGAATATCACATGTATGCCAGGATCATTTTCTCATACATGTGATGACAAATAGTGAAGCATCATTTATTACAAGCCAGGTGTCGAATATAAATAAGTCTTACATAGCATATGTCTCGATGGACGATAATAAGTTCATAACAAGTAAATAAAATAGCAGTGGAATATTATTCTTGTGGGCTCCGTTACAGATGTTGCCCGGGGGACTCCATGAACCTAGAAACCTTCTTCGGGTCCAAAATCTTGATCATTATACACCACCTCATTATCTTGACCTGGGCAGCAATATAAACCAACAAATATGCAAGGTTGAGTACCGATGGTACTCAGCAAGTGTGGGAAAGTTATGTCATGCATGGCTAGAACAAGGGGAGGTTGAACTCATGGTTAAAGCACTACGCAATTAATACCTATCGCTTTAGCTTATTAAGCACCTACATTACTACACAGGTGAAATGGTCCCAATCTCCCATCCCATCATCATAATCAAATAACCATAACATCATTTCCAATGTTAAGCTCCCCGCTTAACATCTACAACTTCCAAAACCATCAATCCTCTAATCATGAATAAGTCCAAGCCGCTCGACTGTGAGCACGACTGTCATGACAGTTTTGACTCTGCAGAGTTTGCACCACTATACCCACATGTAGTGATTTCATCCCCCGTTGCCGGGTGGACTAAAAGAACCTCTATTATGCCAGTGGCCGCGAACCACATTCACACTTCCCAGGTGTGTAGCCAGGAGATCACTACGAAGCCTTTACAAAGGGATTCCCGACGAGCGTGGGCCCACTGAGGTTTCACCCCTAACAGCATACAAGAGGCTCCAACCCCGCTGCAGTGTCCCCCTCTTGAGCCTTGCGGTTCATATGGTAGTCCAGCTGACACCTACTCCCCGCACCATCCAACACACCCATACTACGCCGGGGATACACCTAATTAATTGGCCAAGCTGCCCCATCTCAACATGTGGTTGGCACGGTAAAGCCAGGTTACATGCTCCATGAACCGGTCTTTAGGATCCAGGCAAGTACTAAACACAAACCCGAGTCTCGTGCACCCAGCACACAACCAAAACATCCAACTTGCCTTGATCCCTACCTCTACATAACTCACAATATCTCATTCAAGAGTATGGTAAAATAAACTGATGATCTCATATCCCAAACATCCCATTCTAAGCATGGCTAAGCATATGCATATAATAAATGACATGATAAAATAAATCCCAACCCAAGCTAGAAGGAAACAAGGTAATGCAATTCTAGGGAAACTTCTTAGCATGGGTTTCATATTTAACTTGACAATGCAAATAATTCTATCTACACATCCTAGTATAGGATCAAAGTGGTCAAGGACACTTGCCTCCTTCCTGCTGCTCTTGAAATGGGTAGTCCTGATCTTGGAAAGGAATAACTTGCTCTTGAGCAGGTTCTACATCATACCATCACACATAGCAAAAGAAAAACAACAACCCATAATACATAGTTCACACTTCCACTTCATACAAACCACACATTCATATTTATGAAAGTCATTCACCATTATATATGTTGTGGTTACTCTATGTGTGTTGATTTGTGACTTGCATGCACTTTTAATCATGTGTATATGATTCCTACTTTTGTGTTCACATTTATACTTACATACTATATATATGAGTTTCCAATTTAAATAAATTCCTTATATTCAATTACTACACCTTTTAGCTACCAAGTGTGCATGGAAGGCATTTTCCTACCCCATATGTGTCTTCAGACCTTCTACCAACCCTAAACTGAATTCTTTGGATTTTAGAAACTTCATTTATCATTTTCTAGTTATTCATACATAGTTTGCTATATTTTCAGATTTATTTCCTATACCTAAATGTGAACTTTATTATGAAAATAGTAAGACACCTCATCTAAACAGAATAGGTTCTGATCTAAAATATTTAATAATATATTTTTGACCTTTGCCTCTGATGTAAACTATTTTACAATTATTTTCCCTATTTTCCAGAACAATTCTTTACTTAAAAATGTGTCCCTAAATGTGAATAATAAATTAAAAATTTTCATTTCAGCCCAAAACATATTTTTATCTCACTCCAAAGTTTTCTAAATACTGAGAAAGTTTTTAATTTAATTATGACAATATGTTTGTCCCTCTTTTTAAATACTAGCCACATATTAAATTTTCCTAAATTAAATATTAAACAGGGCTAAAAAGATAAACTCACCCCACTACAGGGTCTATAATTTTATTTTAACAATTTTCAGGGGTCTAGCTATACGTAACAGAGGAGTTTTTCCTAATTCTTATTAAGTTCAGGGGTTAAAACTGATTTTTAAATGAACTTACATGATTTTCTGAGGTTCCAGGGCTAGATCAGAAGTTTCTGGGGCTAGCTCTTATTTCCCGAGAACCCCAGGGGTAGCGCGTAAGAATTCCAGTCTTTATAATGCAGGGCTGACATGGACCGTCCGATTTAAAACAGACGGCTGAGATTATAACGTCGAACCGGTACGCGGGGATTTAAAGTCTACCATGCGATTTAAAATAGACGGTGCACAAGCGGCCACGTCGCTCTAACCGAGCGCGGGCGGCGCTGCCGGCGGCGCACGGCGGCGAGAAGCGGCGATCTCGCCGGAGACTTTCGGATCTTCGAGAATTCTTCCTATAATTGTGATTTTATGGCATAGATCGGTGGAGGAGAGGTCGGGGATCTCACCTCGGGGGTTTTCTTGAGCTTGGAGGTCCTGGAAGGCGGTCGGCGACGAGGTCCGAATTGAAACCACGGCGAGGCTCGTCGGCACTGTGTTTGAACCGCAAGTCACCGAGTTTTCTGCACCTGCAGGGTTCCCCGGAGGCGGTGGATCAAGACCAGCGAGTTAGATCGGAATTTCCGAGCTTAGATCGGCCAGAATTCGCCGGAGAAACCTCGGTTTCTCACCGGAGTAAAATCGGCGGATCGCGTGGGAAAAACAGAACGAGGCCGGGGTTTTTATAGACGGGGGAGGGCGGCGGGGTGGTTCAGATCGAGTTTGCGTCGCCTACGAACGGAATTCGGCGGGGATGCACAGGAATCCGGGTCGGTTTTGATTCGGGGTGAGAGAATCCTGGCGCGGGCGCGAGGAAGAAGAAGGCTGGCGGGCCCTGCCTGTCAGTGGGAAGAAGGGGGCGTGCGCGGCTACGGGCTGGCGCGGGTGCTGGTTGGGCCGGCTGGTGGGTTTCGGCCCACTGGCCGGTTTTTTTCTGTTTTCATTTTTTTCTTTTTCTATTTCTTTTCTGTTTTGAGTTTAAATTGAATTCCGGTTTGAATTTAAATTGTTGCAAAATATGCAACACGTCCAAAAGAATTTAAATTCCCCTCTTAACAGGATTTAGGGTCCTAATCAAGATTTTGGGGTGTTACAGCTCTACCCCCCTTAAAAGAAATCTCGTCCTCGAGATTGGTGGTTCTAAGAAAACAATTCCGGAAATTGTGCCTTGAGCTCATCTTCCCGCTCCCAGGTGGCTTCCTCTTCTGAGTGATGCTTCCACTGCACCTTGCACATCCGGATTCTTTTATTTCTGGTGAGGCGTTCCATTGTCTCCAAAATCTTGTATGGTTGCTCGGCATAAGACAAATCCTCAGCTACGTTCCTTCATTCATGGGTAACACCTCTTCAGGCGTCCTCAGGCATTTCTTGAGTTGTGACACATGGAATACATCGTGCACATCCGATAGACGAGTCGGTAAATAGTTGATACGCCACTTCGCCTTTCCTTTCTAGAACTTGAAAGGGTCCGATGTATCGAGGTGACAACTTCCCTTTCACCTTGAACCGACGAAGTCCTCTGATAGGGGACACCTTGAGATAGACATAGTCTCCCACGTTGAAAACGAGCTCTCTTCTTCGTACATCGGCATAGCTCTTTTGGCGTGTCTGTGCTATCCTCAAATTGTTGCGAATTTCCCTCACCTTCGCCTCGGCTTCTTGTAGTACTTCTGGACCAAACACTTTACTTTCCCCCGTTTGGTTCCAAAATAGGAGAGTTCTGCACTTCCTCCCGTACAAGGCTTCAAACGGTGACATCTTCATACTAGCTTGATAGCTGTTGTTATAGGAAAACTCCGCATACGGTAAGTTCTTATCCCAACTCCGATTGTTTTTTAGTGCACATGCTCTCAGTATATCCTCAAGAATCTGATTGGTCCTTTCCGTCTGCCCGTCGGTTTGGGGATGATAGGCAGAGCTAAATTCAGATGGGTTCCCATGGTTTCATGCAACTTCTGCCAGAACCTTGAGGTGAATTGTGTCCCTCGATCCGACACTATCTTCTTTGGCACTCCATGGTAACACACGATCCTTGACATGTACAACTCTGCCAATTTGGATCCGCTGTAGCTTTCTTTCACGGGGATGAAATGAGCTACCTTGGTTAGCCTGTCGATGATGACCCATATTGAATCATATCCTGATTGGGTCCTAGGCAATCCCACGATGAAATCCATGCTGATTTCTTCCCATTTCCATTCAGGCACTTTGAGTGGTTGCAATAATCCCACGGGTCGTTGATGTTCTACTTTCACCAACTGACATGTGTCACACAGGGCAACATGTTCCGCGACATCGCGCTTCATACCATACCACCAATACCTGCTCTTGAGGTCCTGGTACATCTTCGTACTCCCAGGATGAATGGAATAGTCGGACTCGTGAGCCTCCTTCAAAATTAATTCACGGACCTCCTTTACTTCAGCCACACAGATCCTTTTCTCGTGCCACACCGTTCCTTGTTCATCCTCTCTAAAACCAGGGGCTTTATTTTCCTTGATGAGTTGCCTGATTTCTTGTATCTTCTCGTCTTTCTTTTGACCCTCGCGGATTTCTTGCTCGAGTGTGGAGTCCACTTCCATGGCGATGGCTTCCCCACTATTTACCAGGCATAGATTGAGCCTTATAACCTCGTCCTTCAATTCTGCAGGCATGTCCTTCAAACTCAACTTATTGACCTGCACTTTCTGACTTAAAGCATCGGCCACGATGTTTGCTTTCCCAGGATGATAGTTGATGCCCACATCAAAGTCATTGATTAGCTCTAACCATCTCCTTTGTCTGAGGTTGAGATCTGGCTGTGTGAAAATGTACTTCAAACTCTTATGATCCGTATATATCTCTATCCTCTTCCCCATCAAATAGTGTCGCCAAATTTTCAACGCGTGTACCACTGCTGCTAGTTCTAGGTCATGTGTAGGATAGTTTTTCTCGTGCTTCCGAAGCTGCCGGGATGCATATGCCACGACATGCCCTTCTTGCATGAGAACACATCCCAACCCGTTTCCAGAGGCATCGCAGTACACCGTGAAATTCTTCTGCATATCTGGCATAACCAACACTGTGGCTGTTGTCAATCTTTTCTTTAGCTCCTGAAAACTCGTCTCGCACTGTGGCGTCCATTTGAATGTGATTCCCTTCTCCAACAGTTTGGTGAGAGGTCTCGAGATCTTGGAGAATCCCTCAATAAACCGTCGATAGTATCCAGCCAATCCTAAGAAGCTTCGAACTTCCCCGACATTTTCAGGGGTCTTCCACTTTTGTATATCCTCGATTTTGACGGGATCTACGGAGATTCCTCCCTCCGAGATTATATGGCCTAAGAAGGGAACTCTCTTCAGCCAAAACTCACACTTGCTCAACTTGGCATATAGTTGGTGTTCCCTCAGCCTCTACAACACCAACCTTAGATGTTTCTCATGTTCTTCTTCATCTTTGGAGAAGACGAGAATGTCATCTATGAAAACCACCACAAATTTGTCTAGATATTCCATGAATACCTTGTTCATGAGATACATAAAGTATGTCGGGGCATTAGTTAGCCCGAAAGGCATGACAGTGTATTCATACAGTCCGTACCGAGATACGAAAGCTGTTTTGGGAATATCAGATTGCCTTATCTTGAGTTGGTGGTATCCCGACCTGAGATCAATTTTCGAGAACACACAAGCTCCCCTCAACTGATCAAACAAGTCTTCAATGCGGGGTAATGGGTACTTGTTCTTGATGGTTACCTCATTCAAGGCACGGTAATCCACGCATAACCTTTGGGTTCCGTCCTTCTTGGGCACAAATATGACCGGGGCTCCCCAAAGTGAGGAACTAGGACGAATATACCCCTTCTCCGTCAATTCTCTCAAATGATCCTTGAGTTCTCCCAGCTGCATGGAGTCCATCCGATAAGGTCTCTTGTATATCGGGGCGGTTCCGGGCACTAGCTCAATTGCGAATTCCACTTCACGATCGGGAGGCATACCTGGCAATTCCTCCGGAAAAACATCTGGATATTCCCTGATGGTCCTGATCTCCTCAACTTTCACCTCAACTTGATTTAAATTTAACGTCCCTCATAGGCTCTTGTATTGTTATAAACTTTACTTTTGTGCCACTAGGGTGCGTTAGTTTCACCGTTCTGGTCAAACAATGGATGATTCCTTTATGTTTGGTCAACCAAATGTTGATTTAAAGTATTACGTATTATCTCACTACTTTCACTTGTTTGTACTTTGAAGTGTTGAAGCTCTGTTATACTTTTCTGAGGGTTCATATCTCATACAAAAATAAATGCACTATTATTTCATGTGGGTTCACACACCAAGCAAAACAATCTGAAGACGAGGCTGTGGACAATTGCTCATGGCTTCCACAACTCACGTCACACACCAAGCATTAACACACCATTAACTAACATAACGACTCGACTATTCGACATCTTGCTAACTAAGGGAAAAACTCTACACTACTCGTATCACTGAGCTGGCTCCTCGGGATCTTCCTCATTATTGCGGCTGCCTTCTGACTCCGCTTTGGGTGGGAAAGCTGCTGGTGGAGAAGTGCGATGACGCCTGATCGCCTAGCGATCTGGGGAGTCAGGAGTCCATGTATCATTCACGGTGACACACAGTTCATTCCCATCTCCTCTTTCTCTCGCCGTCAAACAGGCTCGAAGCAACGCCTCAGTTTCCTTCAGGGTGTCCCGAACATCTTGAAGCTCCTGCTGACACTCCTGCAGTCGAGTGCTGAGCATAGCAGCATCCTCCAAACACAAGTCTATGTGCTCATGGGAAGTCCCTTGCTGCACTGGTAGGTACTTGTACTCCGTGGTACCACTCTCACGCTGGAGGACATACATGTACTCAGTCCTGTCCAGGTGGCGACGATAGATGTGACTCTGGCAGGTGATGGCCTCCCAGGTGACATCCTTCTCCGCATCGACCTGTGTCGCTCGACAAGCTGGAGAGCGGTGGATCTTAAGCAGCCGATTTTCGTGTATAATCCTCATCTCTGAACTCCATTCTTCCCTCTTCTCACGGATGGTCCTGGTGGAGTTATAGTGGATGATTAGCTTGCACGTATTGCCGGCGGCTTCGAGCATACGTCGAAGACGGCGCAACAAGCCTCCTACTGCCAATCCGTAGGAAAGGTACGTCACCGGACGGCTCTCCTCTCTTACGGCAAGGGCAACTACGGGAACTCTCCCTCCTGTGGACTTGCGAGCGGTGCAAATCATGCGAACCATCTAAAAACAAAAAGCATTTAAACTTAGGTTAGATAAACTTTTAAACAAAAATCCTATTTTGAATGAAAGTTGGGGTAAGATGAAGAAAGTGACTCTATTAAATAACACTTTTCAACACACACCTTTGTAAAATAGTTTTTAAGAAAATAGGGCCCTTAAATTCGTCCATTTCTACCTAGGTCCACGTTCCTACGGGCAACCTTGGCTCTGATACCACTTCTGTCACACCCGGTTTCTCCGAAGAACAACCGAGAGAATATCACATGTATGCCAGGATCATTTTCTCATACATGTGATGACAAATAGTGAAGCATCATTTATTACAAGCCAGGTGTCGAATATAAATAAGTCTTACATAGCATATGTCTCGATGGACGATAATAAGTTCATAACAAGTAAATAAAATAGCAGCGGAATATTATTCTTGTGGGCTCCGTTACAGGCGTTGCCCGGGGGACTCCATGAACCTAGAAACCTTCTTCGGGTCCAAAATCTTGATCATTATACACCACCTCATTATCTTGACCTGAGCAGCAATATAAACCAACAAATATACAAGGTTGAGTACCGATGGTACTCAGCAAGTGTGGGAAAGTTATGTGTCATGCATGGCTAGAACAAGGGGAGGTTGAACTCATGGTTAAAGCACTACGCAATTAATACCTATCGCCTTAGCTTATTAAGCACCTACATTACTACACAGGTGAAATGGTCCCAATCTCCCATCCCATCATCATAATCAAATAACCATAACATCATTTCCAATGTTAAGCTCCCCGCTTAACATCTACAACTTCCAAAACCATCAATCCTCTAATCATGAATAAGTCCAAGCCGCTCTTGACCGTGAGCACGGCTGTCATGACAGTTTTGACTCTACAGAGTTTCCACCACTGTTCCCACATGTAGTGATTTGATCCCCCGTTGCCGGGTGGACTAAAAGAACCTCCATTATGCCAGTGGCCGCGAACCACATTCACACTTCCCAGGTGTGTAGCCAGGAGATCACTACGAAGCCTTTACAAAGGGATTCCCGACGAGCATGGGCCCACTGAGGTTTCACCCCTAACAGCATACAAGAGGCTCCAACCCCGCTGCAGTGGCCCCCTCTTGAGCCTTGCGGTTCATATGGTAGTCCAGCTGACACCTACTCCCCGCACCATCCAACACACCCATACTACGCCGGGGATACACCTAATTAATTGGCCAAGCTGCCCCATCTCAACATGTGGTTGGCACGGTAAAGCCAGGTTACATGCTCCATGAACCGGTCTTTAGGATCCAGGCAAGTACTAAACACAAACCCGAGTCTCGTGCACCCAGCACACAACCAAAACATCCAACTTGCCTTGATCCCTACCTCTACATAACTCACAATATCTCATTCAAGAGTATGGTAAAATAAACTGATGATCTCATATCGCAAACATCCCATTCTAAGCATGGCTAAGCATATGCATAATAATAAATGACATGATAAAATAAATCTCAACCCAAGATACAAGGAAACAAGGTAATGCAATTCTAGGGAAACTTCTTAGCATGGGTTTCATATTTAACTTGACAATGCAAATAATTCTATCTACACATCCTAGTATAGGATCAAAGTGGTCAAGGACACTTGCCTCCTTCCTGCTGCTCTTGAAATGGGTAGTCCTGATCTTAAAAAGGAATAACTTGCTCTTGAGCAGGTTCTACATCATACCATCACACATAGCAAAAGAAAAACAACAATCCATAAGACATAGTTCACACTTCCACTTCATACAAACCACACATTCGTATTTATGAAAGTCATTCACCATTATATATGTTGTGGTTACTCTATGTATGTTGATTTGTGACTTGCATGCACTTTTAATCATGTGTATATGATTCCTACTTTTGTGTTCACATTTATACTTACATACTATATATATGAGTTTTCAATTTAAATAAATTCCTTATATTCAATTACTACATCTTTTAGCTACCAAGTGTGCATGGAAGGCATTTTCCTACCCCATATGTGTCTTCAGACCTTCTACCAACCCTAAACTGAATTCTTTGGATTTTAGAAACTTCATTTATCATTTTCTAGTTATTCATACATAGTTTGCTATATTTTCAGATTTATTTCCTATACCTAAATGTGAACTTTATTATGAAAATAGTAAGACACCTCATCTAAACAGAATAGGTTCTGGTCTAAAATATTTAATAATATATTTTTGACCTTTGCCTCTGATGTAAACTATTTTACAATTATTTTCCCTATTTTGCAGAACAATTCTTTACTTAAAAATGTGTCCCTAAATGTGAATAATAAATTAAACAGATTCATTTCAGCCCAAAACATATTTTTATCTCACTCCAAAGTTTTCTAAATACTGAGAAAGTTTTTAATTTAATTATGACAATATGTTTGTCCCTCTTTTTAAATACTAGCCACATATTAAATTTTCCTAAATTAAATATTAAACAGGGCTAAAAAGGTAAACTCACCCCACTACAGGGTCTATAATTTTATTTTAACAATTTTCAGGGGTCTATCTATACATAACAGAGGAGTTTTTCCTAATTCTTATTAAGTTCAGGGGTTAAAACTGATTTTTAAATGAATTTACTTGATTTTCTGAGGTTCCAGGGGCTAGATCTGAAGTTTCCGGGGCTAGCTCTTATTTCCCGAGAACCCTAGGGGGTAACGCGTAAGAATTCCAGTCTTTATAACGCGGGGCTGACGTGGACCGTCCGATTTAAAACAGACGGCTGAGATTATAACGTCGAACCGGTACGCGGGGATTTAAAGTCTACCGTGCGATTTAAAATAGACGGCGCACAAGCGGCCACGTCGCTCTAACCGAGCGCGGGCGGCGCTGCCGACGGCGCACGGCGGCGAGAAGCGGCGATCTCGCCGGAGACTTTCGGATCTTCGAGAATTCTTCCTACAACTGTGATCTTGTGGCATAGATCGGTGGAGGAGAGGTCGGGGATCTCACCTCGGGGGTTTTCTTGAGCTCAGAGGTCCTGGAAGGCGGTCGGCGACGAGATCCGAATTGAAACCACGGCGAGGCTCGTCGGCGCTGTGTTTGAACCGCAAGTCACCGAGTTTTCTGCACCTGCAGGGTTCCCCGGAGGCGGTGGATCAAGACCAGCGAGTTAGATCAGAATTTCCGAGCTTAGATCGGCAGAAAGCTCGGTTTCTCACCGGAGTAAAATCGGCGGATCGCGTGGGAAAAAAGAACGAGGCCGGGGTTTTTATAGACGGGGGAGGGCGGCGGGGTGGTTCAGATCGAGTTTGCGTCGCCTACGAACGGAATTCGGCGGGGATGCGCAGGAATCCGGGTCGGTTTTGATTCGGGGTGAGAGAATCCCAGCGCGGGCGTGAGGAAGAAGAAGGCTGGCGGGCCCCGCCTGTCAGTGGGAAGAAGGGGGCGCGCACGGCTGCGGGCTGGCGCGGGTGCTGGTTGGGCCGGCTGGTGGGTTTCGGCCCACTGGCCGGTTTTTTTCTGTTTTCATTTTTTTTTTCTATTTCTTTTCTGTTTTGAGTTTAAATTGAATTCCAGTTTAAATTTAAATTGTTGCAAAACATGCAACACGTCCAAAAATTTTTAAATTCCCCTCTTAACAGAATTTAGGGTCCTAATCAAGATTTTGGGGTGTTACAGCCTAGATTTTTTTTATGAAAATGGCAGGTGTGCTGCCTTTGTATTAAAGGAGAAGTAAAATTCTGAGAATACAAAAAACGTAGTGTAAGGCAGCTTCTGTACCTAGACTAGAGAGGGGGTACACTGGTAATACACTAGACCGAAGATGATGAAGGGTTAGCGGTGGGGATCGCTTGTAGGGGCGATGGGGTATGTTCTTCGCCATCAGTTTCTAATTAAAATCTTTACTACTGTGAGTTGATTCTCCTCCCCTTTGAAGATTCTACTATCTCTCTTTCCATATATTCCAGCATAGATGCAGCATTAAACCTACTACCTTTGCTTCCGATCTTTGCCCACTCCTAAATTTTGTAGTCTTCCAACGATTTGATTCGCCTTCGAAGTGGAACCATTCAATTATTTTTTCAGCTACCTACACGGTAAAGGAGCCCGGAAAAATGGCTACCACGGCTATTGTTTTGTTAGAGACAAATCACCTGGAAGCCTCGGATCGGATGAAGGACGGCACGACTGTGCCGTAATAACCGCAGATGATTTCGTTCCCACTAGCATGGGCACGGCCAGCAGTTTTGCATGGTCTCGTGAGCTATTTTATTCGGGGAAAACCAATGGAGTTATAGATTAAATATGCTCTTAATCATTCTCTTGAACTGCAAACTTCGTTAACCAGATAAACTCTGCAAACCGGTTATAACCAACTTGAGTTAAAGTAGAATATTTAAATTCAGTTCGAAATACGAACGGATTCCACTTATCTCCATTGCTTTTTAGGGAGGATAAAAAGCATGGTTCTGTTACCAAGCGGGGCGTTTTGGTTCGTCAAACCTGCTTGTGTCATCAAATGGCAACCAAGTCCATGCCAATATATCGATAGTAAGTTTGTATGTGAATTATCCGTTTTCAATGCAATCTCAATCAAGATAGAATTGGCCCCCGGGTCCAGTTTGGCCCCGTGGAGATGCCACCGAGTTTACAAACACATCGAATTCTCTGTAGTCCTGCATGAAAATGGCCCTGCTCTCATCATGGTTGAGAAAAGAACGCCAGTTTCATGGAAACAAAGTGTTTCATTCGACATATTTTCCATACCAATTCCATAAGAAATGGAAAGTACCTGAGGAATTCACAACATGTAGTCAGACTACTAGTAAGAATAAAGCCGGCGCACGACATCTTGCACCAAATAAGAGAACGAAATTTTTCAATCAACAGAGCAAGAACAAAAAAGAAGTGTGCTGAACACAGGCAAAGTACCTTAATATGAGCTGTGATTTATACCAAGAATTTTAACACTGGACTCCCAAGCAACAATTGCAGCAGCATTGGCAGGGAATGCTCTTGCTAGCGTCGGTCCAAGGCCAGCATAACAGCCACCCATCCCAGCTCTCCTATAAATCTGCCAGATTTCAAGCATATGGGGTTGAAGGACTGCTAATGATCAGGAGCAGGAGACAAGCAAATGAAAACAGATCATATTTCAAAAAAATAGCAAGGGCATACCAATCTTAAAATTTGAAAGGGGTTCCGGCTCAAATGAGGATCAGAACCAGTTTGGATAACAGTTTTTGCAACATCTAATGGTAGGGTAGCCGTCCAGAACTGCAGATAGAAAACATGTTTTCAAAATTAGAGGAGAAAGGTGCATTACTAAGAACAGAAACATCTGTTAATACTTACTGCCCATCCACTAATGCCACCACTCATGATCCCGATTCCAATATCCTTTGCCAGAGCAAACTGATTGCTACCAGAAAACTGTGGAGAATCTAAGTACTTGTGCATCCAATATCGGCTGTATTCGTAAGCGCAAAAGAAGACAGCATTACCAATAGCCTCTCTAAATAATGTTGCCATACCACCACGAAATATACCCCTAAGCTGCAATGTAACAGCAGCTCATTAGTTTGCAACAGTGAAGTTAAGTGTCAAGGGGGTTGGCGCCCAAGACGGCTGGACCCCTGGCTACGGAGATCGTAGCCCCGAGAGGAAGAGGCACCGGTGGTTCTGCCCGGCGACCCGATGGTGGAAGATGGGGTCGGAGGGATGTAGAAGAGAAGGAGGGTTGGAAGGTAATACTTCTTTCCTATTCCTCAATGATCCTATTGCTTCTAATATATAGGCTTATAGCCAACTAACAAGGAAACAAATTCAATCTTATCTCTAACAACTCAATCTTATCTAACTGATTATTCTCCTAAAATCTTGCCTAGCCCCTCATTGTGGGCTGTTGCGCCCGATCCTTGGATCTGAGCTGGTATTTGCGGCCCCACATGACATCTCTCCCCCCTCGACGAGCAGCTCGTCCTCAAGCTGGAAATCCGGGTAGCGATCGATGAAGTTGTCAATGTCTTCCCATGTTGCCGACGCTGCTGCCCCTTCCATTGAACCAGTAGTTGTCGGACACCCCTGGCCAAGCGAGAGTGGAGAACATGCTCTGGTTCCAGCATCACTGCTCCATTGTGGATTCGTGGAAGCGCTGGTGGCAAGCCGGGGGGTGTGCCGACGAACTTTTTCAAGAGGCCCACGTGGAACACGTCCTAGAGATGAGCTCGAGGAGGTAACTCCAGCCTGTAGGCGACGTCGTTGATGACGGTGGTGATGCGGTACGGCCCATAGAAGCGCAGCTTGAGCTTTCCTGATGTCGGTAGTTGAAGCGATGAGGCAGCCCGTTGGTGTAGTCGTAGCCAGACCCAGTCGCCCACCTTAAATTGAACATCTCTGTGATGCTTGTCGTAGTGACGCTTGTAGATGGCTTGGGCTTGCTCGAGGCGGAGACGGGCATCAACAAGGAACTCATCTCGTTCCGCCATAGTCTTTGCTACCGCTGCCACCCGTGTTTCCCCATGTTCATAGGATCGGATGGACGGGGGGTCATGGCCATAGACCATCCGAAATGGCGTGTCGCGGAGCGCGGACTAATAAGCGGTGTTGTAGGTGTACTCTGCCTAAGGTAGCCATCGAAGCCATTGCCGAGGACGATCGCCGGTGAAGCAACATAGGTACATAGTGATCACTTTGTTGGCAGCTTCCGTCTGGCCGTCGCACTGGGGATGAAAAGTCGAAGTCATGTATAACTTGGTGCCGACGAGCCGCATCAGCTCCCTCCAGATGATGGAGGTGAAGACGGGGTCCCGATCCGAGACCATGGATTGGGGTAACCCGTGAAGGCGCACGATCTCGGCGAAGAAGACCTTTGCCACCGACTCCGCCGTGTACGGGTGTGCGATGGCGATGAAGTGGCAGTACTTGCTGAATCGATCCACCACCGTGAGGATGATAGACTTCCCGCCGACACGTGGTAGCGCCTTGATGAAGTCCAGCCCAATGTCCGTCCATACCGCCGTGGGTACGGGTAGAGGAAGGAGCAGCCCGGCCGGATGTAGGTGGTCAGATCTGTACCGTTGGCAAGTGGCGCGGGAGCGGACGTAGTCCTGAACTGCTTGTCGAAGGCTGGGGGAGAAGAAATCACGGCGTAGTCGGTGCAGTGTACGCTGCACGCCTTCGTGACCGTCGTCGTGTATGGCGGAGATGAGCTCGTGGAGGAACGGCGAAGTGGGTGGAACATAGAGGTGGCCCTTGAACGTGATGAGGTCGTCGAGTATTGCCCAGAAGTTATTTCACTGGCCATTTGCGATCTCCTCCTTGATTGCCACCAGGGTTGGGTCGGTGGCATGTGCCTCACGTAGACAATCAATGAAGTCGAAGTCGGGCCCGGAGATGGCGAGGATCGTCGGCTCGTCTGTATCGCGTCGAGAGAGAGCGTCGGCCACCGTGTTGGTGCTTCCGGCTTTGTACTCCACCGAAAAGTCGAGGCCGAGGAGTTTGCCCACCCAATGGTGCTGTGGTATGGTGTCGAGGCGCTGGTCGAGTAAGAACTTGAGACTAAAGTGATCAGTTCGTACCAGGAAGCGGCGACCCCACCAAAGGTACGGTCTCCAGTGGCGGATGGCGAGAACAAGGCCGATGAGTTCTCGCTCGTAGGCTGCCAAGGAATAGAGCTACAGGCCAACTGAGGAATGCCACCGGGTGTTGCCCTTGTATGAGTACGGCACCAAACCCATGTGTTGAGGCATCGCACTCAACCACAAAAGTTTGGCCGAAGTCGGGTAGCGCGAGCACCGGCACCGTGGTGATGGCGGTCTTGAGTGCCTTGAACGCCGCTTCTGCCTCGGCTGTCCACGCGAATCTCTCCTTGCGGACGAGTGAGGTGAGGGGTGCGGCTGTTGCGCCAAAGTTCTTGATGAACTTGCGGTAGTAACCAGCAAGGCCGAGGAAGCCTCGCACCGCTCGCACCGATTGGGGGACCGGCCAATCCGTCACTGCTTGAACTTTGGTTGGATTCATAGTGACGCCTGAGGCGGATATGATGTGCCCGAGGTAGGCGATGGAGTCGGTGCCGAAAGTGCACTTTGATCTCTTGGCGAAGAGACGGTGCTGGTGGAGAATGTCGAGGACGGCGCGCACATGTCGTAGGTGGTCGGTCCACGTGGTGTTGTAGATGGGAATGTCATCGAAGAAGACGAGGACGAACCGTCAGAGGAATGGCCGCAAGATATCGTTTATGAGTGCCTGGAACGTCGCCGGGGCGTTGCACAATCCGAACGGCATGACCAGAAATTCATAAAGGTCGTCATGTGTTCGGAACGCCGTCTTGGAGATGTCCTCTTCTCGCATCCGAACCTGATGATAGTCGGACCGAAAATCCAGCTTGGAGAAGAAACGCGTGTCGTGAAGCTCATCAAGGAGTTCGTCGACCACGGGGATCGGGTATGCGTCCTTGACCGTGATGGCATTCAAGGTGCGATAGTCGACACAAAAACCCCAGGAGCCATCCGTCTTTCGTACCAGCAGCACCGGAGAGGAAAACGCTGACGAGCTCCTGCGGATGATCCCTTGCTCGAGCATGGCTGCACATTGGCATTCCAACTAATCCTTGTGTGCGGCGGGGTACCGGTAGGGTCGTACTGCCACTGGTGCTGACCCCGATAGTAGTGTAATACTATGGTCGCGGGAACGTGACGGCGGCATGCCCTTAGGATCGGTGAAGACTCCAGCAAATGTGTCGAGGAGGGCGGACAGTAGATCGTCCCCGGTGCACGCTCAGATTGCCGGACTGGCCGGGCCCGCCTGGCCGCGCCAGCACACCTGGTGGTCGCCCCGTCAGAAGGACATTGTCATGCCCCGAAGTCCCATAAGATCGGTCCCAGAAACGTGAGCCACTGCGTTCCCAGGACCATTCATAGCCGGCGAGGGGCAGGGCGCAGAAGTCCGCGGAGAACGCCTCATCATTGATGCAGAATGTTGCGCCCTGGTACACGCCTGGGCATGGTACGCGGTCGCCGTTGGCTACTGTGACCTGTAGTCTCCCGCCCGACCGAAGCTTAAGTGAGGTCCGGGAGGCTGCCTCCTCGGCGATGAAGTTGTGGGTGGAGCCAGAGTCCAGTAGGGTGAGGAGGGCAACGCCGCTGATATAGACGCACACTTGCATTGTTTCGCTGGTGCCGATCCCGATAATTGCATGGACCGAGATGTGTGGCTCGTCCGAAGTCGGCTCGTCTGCCCCGGCATCCTCATCATCGTCTTCATGCGCCAAGTCGAGGAGGAAGATGCGTTGGCACACTCGATTGTCGAACTTCTCATTGCAGTTGAAGCAAAGACCCAAGACACTTTCTGGGTCTCGGTGAGTGCGTCGGCGCGGGGAAGCAGGGCCTCAAACCGGTCCTGGTACTTGACGACCAAGCCCGTGCGCCTGCACGCCACGAGTTCGCCGAGAGGGTTGGAACGCAAGGGTGGTCCAAACCGGGTGTTGAGCAGCTCGGTGAAGCGTCTCCATGATGGCGTGCCTTCGTCGCGTTGAAGCTGCATGAACCACAGCTGTGCCCCGACCTCCAAGTTGTACGATGCCATCCACACTTGTTCCTCATCCGCGATACGTTGTTGGTAAAAGTAGGACTCACATCGGTTTGATGAATGCGAGGGGATCGGTTTTCCCATCAAACTTGGGAAAGTCCAGCTTCTGGAAATGCGGCGGCCTGTCGTTGTGGTGCTCGCCACCCTGCATCCTTCTAGGTCCCGATGCCGATGACTCCGTGGTGCGTTGTTCGATCGTCTCGATCTTGGCTTGCAGGGACGCCACTGTCTCGATCAGCTTGGTGATGAGCGCCACAAGATCGGTTGACGACGGTGCTCCATTGGCGTGGATTCCGGCGCTGTCGGAAGCGGCGGCGCGGCGGAAGCATCCTCGTGTAGCGGCGGTGTGGTAGAGGAGGAGCGCCTGGATTGTGATACCAGGTTGTCAAGGGCGTTGGCGCCCAAGACGGCTGGACCCCGGCTACGGAGATCGTAGCCCTGAGAGGAAGAGGCACCGGCAGTTCTGCCCGGCAACCCGATGGTGGAAGATGGGATCGGAGGGAGGTAGAAGAGAAGGAGGGTTGGAAGGTAATACTTCTTTCTTATTGAAAGAGGGCTAATGATGATTGTATTGAGATGATAGAAAAGCTGGGGTACAGGTGTGATTATATAGAGGGATTAGGAGGGGAGAAAAGACTAAACTACCCCTAACCCTAATCCCTCTCTAATGACTAATATACCCCTGTGACACACCCCTAATTACAGTGTCCAACACCCCCCCGCAATCACAACATCTAGCCACTGCAAATGTTGAGACTGGACCGAAACTCAAAGAATAGCGACGACGGGAGGCCCTTCGTGAAGATGTCGGCGAACTGCGTCGTCGTCGGGACATGGTGTACCCGAACCTCGTCCCGTGCAACCCGCTCATGAACAAAATGAAGGTCGATCTCCACATGCTTCGTGCGCTGATGCTGGACCGGGTTGGTGGAGAGGTACATGGCGCTGACGTTGTCGCAGTAGATGAGGGTGCTCTTGATGACGGGAGTGTGGAGCTCCTGAAGTAGCTGTTGAAGCCAGGAGGCCTCAGCTACACCGTTAGCCACGGCGCGATACTCCGCCTCAGCACTCGAGCGCGACACTACGGGTTGTCGCTTCGAGGACCAGGAGACAAGGTTGCCGCCCAGGAAGACGTCGTATCCAGAAGTAGAGCATCGTGTGTCCAGGCAGCCTGCCCAGTCAGCGTCTGTGTACACGACCAGCTCAGAGGTCGTGTCACGCTGAAGAAGGAGACCGTAGTCGAGGGTGCCTCGTAGGTACCGAAGAATCCGCTTGACAGCGGTGAGGTGCGGTTCCCTCGGGTCATGCATGTGGAGCCACACCTGCTGGACCGCATATGAGATATCCGGCCTGGTGAAGGTGAGGTACTGGAGAGCACCTGCAAGGCTCCTGTAAGAAGTGGGGTCAGAGACGGGTGTCCCGTCGGTGGCGGAGGGCTTCGCCTGAGTATCCACTGGAGTGGAGCACGGCTTGCAATCAGCCATGCTCGCTCGCTAGAGGATATCCAGATAGTACTGTCGCTGGTGAAGGAATAGGCCGTCTGGTCGGTCCTCGACCGTAATACCCAGGAAGTGGTGGAGACGGCTCAGGTCCTTCATAACGAACTCCTGTTGTATGGCAGAAATGGTTCGCTGAAGCAGAGTCGGACTAGATGATGTTAGTACAATGTCATCGACGTACAGTAGGAGGTAAGTTGTGTCACTGCCCCGTCGATAGACAAACAGCGAAGTGTCCGACTTAGTTTCAATAAACCCCTGTGAAACCAAGAAAGAGGCGAACCGGTTGTACCAGGCTCGCGGTGCCTGCTTCAGTCCTTACAGGGATTTGTTCAGCTTACAGACCATGTCTGGGTGCTCAACATGAGTCACAGATGTGGGAAAAGGGAGGCGAATATGGCGACCAAGCTGACAGGCATGACATAGGGAGTCATGTGTACCCCTATAACACAAGATAACTGAGCTACTGGGCAGCTTTGACATAGCATCTGCACCAGGGTGGCCAAGCCGGCGATGCCAGATGGTGGATGAAGCTGTCGTAGTCAAAGCAAATGGCGGTGATGCAGCGGAAGTAGGAAGCCGAAGTGTGTATAGGGGCCCCGAGCTATCACATCGGAAAAGAGGTCGCCGGGTGGAAAGATCCTTCACAGACAAACCAAAAGGATCAAATTCAATGGAAACATTGTTGTCAGTGGTAAAACGGCGAACAGAAAGTAAGTTCTGAATGATATCCGGAGCAACAAGAATGTTTTTAAGTTGGAAAGTACCCGGAAGACCGGAATCACCTACTGAGGTGACCGGAAGAACGGACCCATTCCCAACAACGATAGATGAAGGAAAAGAGGAATTGGGAGGATGGGTGGAAGAGAGTATACCGGAATTAGGAGTGGTATGATATGATGCTCCGGAATCAAATACCAGTCGGCACCAGGTGGAGTAAGGTGCATGGTGCTGAAGGAGGAAGCAAGCGACTGTCGATCCCACGTCGACGGTGGCTCCTGAAGAGGTGCCGATGGCTCCGAGTTCCCAACAGGGTAGTCAGTGCCTCCGTAGGTCGGGGCTAACTGTCTGCCAGAAGAGTATCCAGGCCTACTATAGGCCTGAGCTGTCGGCCCACCAGCACTGTGGGTTGGTCCACTGTAGCCGGGGGTAGCCGTGAACGCCGGCTAAGGACGTGGTGGTCGTGGAGGCTGAGAACCCGGGGACGGTCCAGGCCACATGTAGATCTGGCCAGTCCACGGGTTGTAGGGTGTGGGCCAGGGTGCACCTCCCTGGCCAGTACCACCACTACCACCAGTAATCGAAGCCGTGGGGGTGTTGCCTGCACTGCTGCCACCACGGCCGCCGTTCTTTCCTCGGCGACGATGGTTTCCACCTGTACTAGTAGGAGTAGAAGGTGGACGTGACGGTGGTCCACCAGCCGCTGGTAAGGGTGGACGGGGGGACTGCCCGGAGCCATAGAAAGTTGTGGCAGATCCAGAGCCAGTAGAGCCTACTGCAGTGATCTCTTCAAGTTCAAGATCAGACCATACCTTCTCGAAGGTAGGTAGTGGCTCCAGTCGAAGTAGCCACGTCCGTAGGTGACAATAGCGCTCGTTCAGGCCCTGAAGGACCCGAAGAACAAGAGCGCTGTCGGTGACCGGCTCACCAAGGTCACGTAGGGCATCCGCCATGCCCTTCATCTCCCGACAGTAGGTGGAGATGGAACGATCACCCTGAACGGTGTTCTGGAACCGAGTGCTGATGTGGAGGGCTCGAGTCGCGCGGTTCCCTAGAAATCGTTGCTCGAGGACTAGCCAGGCTTGTCGGGCAGTACCGCCACCGCGCTGCCTGACGATGTCCTGTAGCTCCTCTGTCAGGGAGCCAAGGATCCAGGATAGTACCAGGTTGTCCATGCTGATCCAGGACACCTGTACTGAAGACTCGTCCTGGAGGACATGGTCATCGAGGCAGTAGCGCCTCAGCGTGAGGAGCACCATATCACGCCACCGGGCATATGAGGTGGACTCGGAGCTGAGAACAACCGGCACGAGCGTCCGGATGTTCTGAATCCCTGCGGCCTGTGCATGAAGAGCGGCCACAAGCGAAGTCGAGTACGTACCAGCGTCCGAGGGAGGCTCGTGGACAGCACTCATCGATCGGCGAGCACTCTCCTCGAGTTGGTGGGATAGTGATGCCACGGAGGCACGCTCATGCTCTAGGGCAAGGGCGAGTGCCCGCTCGCGTTCACGAGAGGCGGCCAGTGCTGCGGCGATGTCAGAGGTCTCCGAAGTGTCGGTGCCATAGGAAGAAGCTGTGTTCTCAGCAGTAGCACCGGCGGCTGGGAACGGAATCGGCGGGATCGCCGTGGTGCTCCCGTCGATGTCGGTCGAGTCCCATAGCACGGAGGTACCTGCCATGAAGGTGACAGCAGTGGCGGGGTTGTTGGTGGTACCGACGAGGGGTTCACCGGCGGCTGGACCGGTTCTTGAGAAGGAGGGGGCGGCTGCAGACCCAGCAGCAAGGGGCATGGGGGCTGCGGCACCTCCTAAGGAGGCGGCGCCCCCTCCAGAGGCTGTTGTGCCTCCAGTTTCGGCAGGCCAGAGGGTGGCGGCCCCTCCAGGGGGGCCGGCGGAACCCCCAGGGGCGGCGGCGGCCCTTCCAGGGGAGGTGACCCCCCTGCCCCCCCCCCCCCCGTGCGCGCGCGGCCCCCATCTGGGTGGGGGCGGCCCCGGATCCGGATGTGGCGGCGGCAGCCCATGGTGGGGTAGCGGCTGCCCCTCCCCGCGCCCAGGGTGGGGTGGCGGCGGCCCCTTCCTCCGCGCGCTGTCCTCCAGAGGAGGTAGCGCCCCCCCCCCTGCGTGCGCAGCCCCGATCCAGCGGCTGGCGGCGCCTTGGCGGCGGCGGGCGGCGCACCAGGGGCGGCGGTGGCTCTGGCGGCGGCGGCGCAGGGTGGAGTGGCGGCGGCGTGCGCCCAGGGCTGCTGCGGCGGCGGCTGGGCCATTAGGATTAGGTTTAGCCCTAATCCTAATTATTCCTAGCTAATGATACCATGAAAGAGGGCTAATGATGATTGTATTGAGATAACAGAAAAGCTGGGGTACAGGTGTGATTATATAGAGGGATTAGGAGGGGAGAAAAGACTAAAACTACCCCTAACCCTAATCCCTCTAATGACTAATATACCCCTGTGACACATCCCTAATTACAGTGTCTAACACTTATTCCTCAATGATCCTATTGCTTCTAATATATAGTCTTATAGCCAACTAACAAGGAAACAAACTCAATCTTATCTCTAACAATTAGATTAGAGAAAAGTAATCCATCAATTAACAGCCTGTCAAGGAGATACATATATAGGGGGACACAGCTTAAGGGCTAAGCAACCCTAATACAAAGGACTAAAATGCCCCTGCCCCCCTAATACACGTACAGTCCAACACCCCCACGCAGTCCCAACATCTAGCCACTGCAGATGTTGAGACTGGACCGAAACTCGGTGAACACCGTCGAAGGAAATCCCTTGGTGATGATGTCGGCGAACTGCGATGACGTCGGAACGTGCAGGACTCGCCCCTCCCCGAGAGCCACCCGCTCACGAACGAAGTGAAGGTCGATCTCCACGTGCTTTGTGCGCTGATGTTGTACCGGGTTGGTGGAGAGGTAGACGGCGCTGACGTTGTCGCAGTAGACCAACGTACTCCGGGCGAGGGGGGAGTGTAGCTCCTGAAGCAGCTGCTGAAGCCAGGAGGACTCGGCCACGCCGTTGGCCACGGCGCGGTATTCCGCCTCGGCACTCGAGCGGGACACCACGTGCTGCCGCTTCGAGGACCAGGAGACGAGGTTGCCGCCCAGGAAGACGGCATAGCCGGAGGTGGACCGGCGGGTGTCCGGGCAACCTACCCAGTCAGCGTCGGTGTAGACAACCAGCTCGGAGGCAGAGTCGCGCCGCAGAAGGAGTCCGTAGTCGTGGGTGCCACGCAGGTACCGAAGGATCCGCTTCACTGCCGTGAGATGCGGCTCCCGCGGATCATGCATGTGGAGACACACCTGCTGAACCGCGTAGGAGATGTCTAGCCTGGAGAAGGTGAGGTACTGCAGTGCGCCTGCAAGACTCCTGTAAGTGGTGGGGTCGGCGAACGGGGCGCCATCGGACGAAGACACCTTCGTCTGGGTGTCCACGGGAGTGGAGCACGGCTTGCAATCAGCCATGCCCGCTCGCTCGAGGATATCCAGGCAGTACTGGCGCTGGTGGAGGAAAAGAGCACCAGGGCGTTGCTCAACCGCAACGCCCAGGAAGTGGTGGAGCTGGCCGAGATCCTTCATCGCGAACTCGCGTTGCAGGGCGGAGATCGTG
Source organism: Neostapfia colusana (assembly GCA_030760725.1). Lineage (NCBI taxonomy): Eukaryota > Viridiplantae > Streptophyta > Magnoliopsida > Poales > Poaceae > Neostapfia > Neostapfia colusana. The sequence continues at coordinate 25,110,826 of JASWHV010000004.1, read as the reverse complement.
CGCTGAAGAAGAGCCGGGCTGGACGCTGTGAGGACAATATCGTCCACGTACAGAAAGAGGTAGACAATGTCACCCTCACGCCTGTAGACGAAGAGCGAAGTGTCCGACTTGGCCTCGACTCAATGTCACCCTCACGCCTGTAGACGAAGAGCGAAGTGTCCGACTTGGCCTCGACGAAGCCGAGCGGGGCAAGGAAGGAGGCGAACCGGCTGTACCAAGCCCGAGGCGCCTGCTTCAGCCCGTACAGGGACTTGTTCAGCCGGTATCAACGAACCCTGTCGGCTAACTACAGTACACCGTCTCCGTCAACATCCCGTGGAGGAAGGCGTTCTTGACGTCCAGCTGGTGGACAGGCCAAGAACGCGACAGAGCCAGCGACAGAACGGTGCGAACCGTTGCCGGCTTCACCACGGGGCCGAAAGTCTCGTCGAAGTCGACGCCGGGACGTTGCGTGAAACCGCGAAGCACCCACCTTGCCTTCTACCTCTCCAGAGACCCATCCGCGTCCTCTTATGCGTAAACACCCACTTGCCCGTGACAACATTGCCACGACCAGGACGGGGAACCAGGTCCCAGGTCCGGTTGGCAAGCAGGGCCGCATACTCTTCTTCCATAGCCCGACGCCAATGAGGATCGGCGAGGGCGCTACGGACAGAAGAGGGGATAGGCGAGATGGGTGACGAGGCAGGCTCCGAGGGGGTCGAGGACGAGAAAACGACCCCGAAGAAGCGCTCCACAGGACGAAGGACGCCGGCGGCCCGTCGAGTCACCATCTGGTGAACGTGACGAGGGTCCCGGTGAAGCAGCGGAGGGTGATATACCAGATCCTCAGGGCGCGAAGAGGATGATCCACCATCCCGCGCTCGTCGCTGATAGACAAGAGCGGGGTCAGCGTACCGCGCTGCAGGAGCCGCGCGTGGTGCAGTAGTCGAAGTCGGGGACGTCGAGGCCGCGCACGGCGCGACTGCTGGTGTCGGGGACGCCGAGGCCGCGCTCGGCGCAGCAGGCGTCGGCAGGGACGCCGGAGCTACGCTCGGCGCAGCAGGTGTCGTCGGGGCCGCGAGTGGCGCAGCAGGTGTCGTCGGGGCCGCGCGTGACGCAGCGGGCGACGCCGGGGACACTGGGGCCGCGCGTGGCGCAGCTGGCGGCGTCAGAGACGCCGGTGCCGCGCGTGGCGCAGCAAGTGGCGTCAGGGACGCCGGTGCCGCGCGTGGCGCAGCAGGTGGCGTCAGGGACGCCGGGGCCGCGCGTGGCGCAGCAGGTGGCGTCAGGGACGTCGGTGTCACGTAAGGTACAGCAGGTGGCGTGGAAGACGCCGAAGCTGCGCGTGGTGCAGCGGGAGGGTAACCTGCAAGAGGTAAAAGACAAGGTCGCGGTACAGGAGCGGCCTCGGGTCAGTGGAGAAGAGGGAATCCAACTCAGCGACGGAGTCAGAAGACGGGGTGGAAAAAGGAAAGGAAGACTCGTCGAAGACGACGTGTCGGGAGATCAAGATACGACGGGGGGTAGGGTCAAGGCACCGGTACCCCTTGTGGTCAGGGGAGTACCCAAGGAAAACACACCGAGTCGAGCGAGGCGCAAGCTTATGGGAAGCTGTGGCGGAGAGGTTAGGGTAGCAAGTGCACCCGAACACTCGAAGGTGGTCGTAGAGAGGAGGGGTGCCGAACAAAGCGAAGTGAGGGGTGGGAGCACTAATCGCCTTAGTAGGAAGGCGATTAATGAGGTAGGTGGCGGTGTGAAGCACCTCCGCCCAGTAACGAGCAGGGATAGAAGCCTGAAACATCAGAGAGCGCATGACATCGTTGGTGGTCCGAATCATGCGCTCAGCCTTGCCGTTCTGGGGGGAAGTGTACGGGCAAGACATGCGCAACTGAACACCGCGAGAAAGCAGAAAGTCACAGAACGCAGAGTTGTCAAACTCGCGCCCGTTATCGCACTGGACCGCACGGATCGTGCGCTCAAACTGGGTGGACACCCAAGCGAAGAAGTGAGAAAGAGTGCCGAACGTATCAGACTTCTGTCGCAAGGGAAAAGTCCACGAATAGTGCGAAAAATCATCAACGACCACCAAGTATACTTATATCCAGAAACACTGAGAACAGGTGAAGTCCAAAGATCACAATGAATCAAATCAAAGATGCGCTCGACACGAGTGACAGAATGCGGAAAGGGAAGTCGAACGTGGCGACCCAACTGACATCATGGCAAAGAGACTCATGAGTGCCCCGAGTACACGGAATCGCTGAACTACCAGACAACTTCGACATAGCATCAACACCAGGGTGGCCAAGCCGACGATGCCAAATGGTCGAAGAAGCTGTCGTAGTCAGAGCAAGAGGCGGAGCGGAAGCAGGAAGATGCATCGTATACAGGGGACCCGTACTATCACAACGAAAGAGACTGTGTCGAGTAGTGAGATCCTTCATAGTTACACCATAAGGATCAAACTCAAGGGAAACATGGTTGTCAGTGGTAAAACGGCGAACGGAAAGAAGGTGTTGAATGATGTTAGGAGCAACAAGAACATCACGTAGCTGAAACGAATCCGGCGAACCCAAATCACCTACTGAGGTGACTGGAAGAGTCGTCCCATTCCCAACAACGATAGATGAAGGATCAGAGGGACGGGAAGGGCGGGTAGAAGAGAGGATACCGACGTCAGGGGTGGTGTGGTACGAGGCACCGGAGTCCACCACCCAGTCAGGGCCAGACGGCGTGAGACCCCGTAGGTAGACCGACGGTGTAGAACGGGTCGCGACAGCCCCGGCGGTGGCGGCGCCGGGAAGGAAGGCAACGCGTAAGGTGGCGTCGGCTGCCAGGTCAGAGTCGGTGATGACCGGATGTAGGCCGATGGTGACGGCCGAGGCGAGGAGACAGCGGCCGAGGGTGGCAGCCCAGCCCACGTGTCCGGCAGCGGCGCGGCCCAAACGGACGGCGGCAGAGCTGGTGGGGCAGCGGTGGCCCAGGGCGGCGCTGGTGAGGTGGCAACGGCCCAGGGTGGCGCTGCCGAGCCGGCGGCGGGACGAACACCAACATCAGTCCTCCGGAAGTGGGCGTCCTCGCTGCACTGGCCGCCGCCAAGACACGGGCGGTCCTGGTTGGCCGCATCGAGGCTGCGCTCGAGGCGGACGGGCCAGATCTGGCCGTTGCAGAAGAGCTCGTCGGCGGAGGACATCGCGGAGGTCGAGGCAGCCGGCGCAGATGGGGCTGCCCGGGGCGCTGGCGAGGCGGAGGTCGCGCGCGACGGGGAGCGACACACCTGCCGTGGGAGTCCTGCAGCGGGACGAGCGCCTCGAGGGCGAGGTCGAGGACCAGCCGGGAGGGCGCGGCGGCCGAGAGCGCGCAGCGGCCGGGAGGGCGCGCGCAGCGGCCGGGAGGAGAGCGCGCGGCGGCCGCGAGGGGAGCGCGCGGTGGCCGGGAGGATGCGCAGCGGCCGGGAGGGCGCGCGCGCGGCGGCCGGGCGGGCGCGGCGGCCGGGAGGGCGCGCGCAGCGGCCGGGAGGAGAGCACGCGGCGGCCGGGAGGAGAGCACGCGGCGGCCGCAAGGGGAGCGTGCGGCAGCCGCGAGGGGAGCGCGCGGTGGCCGGGAGGATGCGGCCGGGAGGGCGCGACGGCCGCGAGGGCGCGCGCGGCGGCCGGGCGAGGAGAGAGAAGGGCAATCTGATACCAAATTAGATTAGGGAAAAGTAATCCATCAATTAACAGCATGTCAAGGAGATACATATATAGAGGGACACAGCTTAAGGGCTAAGCAACCCTAATACAAAGGACTAAAATGCCCCTGCCCCCCTAATACACGTACAGTCCAACACTAACAACTCAATCTTATCTCTAACAACTCAATCTTATCTAACTGATTATTCTCCTAAAATCTTGCCTAGCCCCTCATTGTGGGCTGTTGCGCCCGATCCTTGGATCGGCGCTGGTATTTGCGGCCCCACATGACATTAAGAGGATTGAAACAGAAGGCACTACCAGAAGGCTCACTATTAGTGATGATTCTGAACTATGACTGACACTGATATGTTTGTATTATCAGTGTCAATTCTAGTTGGAACCAATAATAATGGGCCTGCCCACGCTGGTCCTATTAATGTTGGTTCTTGTTTGAAACCGACATTATCGAATGTTGTCTATTTGGATTTTCTGGGTAGAAAAGAAGTTAAGCTCACCCCTTCACTCTCCAAGGTTTTCATAGCACAATCCAGAGGGCTTGAGTACCTAGTAGCAAGCACTGTATCCTTCCCTTGAACTTGCATTCTGCACTGGACAAGTCTCAGCATTACATCCTTAAATGTCACTTGCATTTTGCCTCCTAAGTTCATATACCAATTGAGAGGAGGAAGTTTGGCCGCAAGACTGACCTTAGTCAGCTCAGTCGGAGTGAGGATGCAGCTAATAAGGGCTCCACTAGACGCAGCAGCAGGAATAATTACCTGTAGCTGTGGTCTACCATCCTCAGATTTTCCCTGAAATAAACAATCTTTAGAAGGCCAGAACTTGCAAAATAAGCAAGCTGCCTATAAATTTCCTTCCCCAGACCCACAATGTGTGGGAGCTTTCAGCATTAAGTACACCCTTACGCCAGAAGGCCAGGAATTGATATAAGAATGGTATTCTTCCTATTACTTCTAAAATCTATTTAATTCTTCTAGTTGGAAAGACCATTTGAATACCTGTAATGATTGTTTTGCTTGGGAATATGTGCCAAAGAAAAGGGAGCTTTCAACTGCTATACCAATAAATGAAGATGATGCACCTTTGTACAACCCTCTTATCTGCAAGAGGAAATAGCCATGCAAATCATGTCAATCTGTTCATAAATTAAACATATAAATTGTTCAAAATATAGGTCCAAATTGTCTAGCAGTCTTAAGTTTAACAGCTGCAGGTTTTAATTATGGCTCTAACAAGAACTACATACAAAACAGCCACAGTAATTCGATCCTTTCAGTTTTAGAAGGATCGACAGACACCAATATCAATACAAAGAAGAAAAGTGGTTAGCATGCATAAAAGAAGAAAGGGACATACTCCTTCATCAAGCAGTATCCGACTGGTGCAGTGGAATGCATTCTTGTATATCTTTCCGTGAGCTGTGGTATTGTGAGCTTGCATTTTGACCTATTCGTCAACAAAAAAAATCTTTTTGGCATAAAGAAAATTTACTATAATGAAACCTTAAATTAACAATAACCAAATTTAAACAAATATTTCATCCCGGTCGGTTGTTGCAGGCAAAGAAACAAATAAAACATATTTTGGGCATTATTACTCATCGGTATAACAAGTAGTCACAGAACTACATCTACACGATCAGATACAAAAAACATTAGTAGATCTATCATGTGCATACAGCTTCCTTGATTTAACAGACATATTCTTTGCTATCTTTCTCATTTGCCAACTTGAGTTCAAGTTTAATCACCAAATTTCGGAGAAAATTGGGCGGCTTGTGCATGTCAAGGCACATAACAGAAGTCATGCAGCCACTAGAGGCAGCCCATGAAATGGTGTACCTCGATTTAATATAGACCATTGTTTGCTACTTTTCCGTTGTTTACTTTCCAACACTAAATTCAACCTAAAGTCCAATCAAGTTTTGGAGAAGTCTCATATTGAGCAATATTCATATATATATCAAGGCTAGCCGGTGGCACATGGTATAGGACATACAGCTACTAGACGCAATCCATGAAATGGACCTAATAGAGAACCATCAAAATATTAAGGCGGTATTTGGCATAGGTTCTCCTTGTGCAAAATCCAGCTTGAATGAAAGCCGGAGACGGCAGCATCCACTTCCCAGTCTTCTAGAAGCTCCAAGTCTGCTGCACAACCTGACAGCCTATGGCAGGGGGATCTCTCTCACAAGAGGAGGTGGCGGGGCGTGGATGGAGGCAGCGCGGGTAGGTATGGCGAAGGCTTCAGCCTGGGCTGGGCTGTCTGCGGGGTAAAAAGGAAAGGTTGGCTAGGCCATGAGGAGGGTTGGGCTGGGCTGTGTGCGGGAGAGAGGGAGGAGGGTGGAAGTGGGCCGGGCGAAATCAGCCCAGGAGAGTAAGAATATGCATATACTTCTATATTTTTGAAATTTTAAAATGCATAATTTCTATAGTACATAACGCCTAGGCGCCGCCTAGGCTCTAGGTGGATGGTCAACACCCATGAGGAGGGTTGGGCTGGGCTGTGTGCGGGAGAGAGGGAGGAGGGTGGAAGTGGGCCGGGCGAAATCAGCCCAGGAGAGTAAGAATATGCATATACTTCTATATTTTTGAAATTTTAAAATGCATAATTTCTATAGTACATAACGCCTAGGCGCCGCCTAGGCTCTAGGTGGATGGTCAACACCCGCCTAACGTTTAGCACCTTTTGGAACATTGAGAGATAGTCTCTATAGGGTAGTGTTTTATTAAACAAGCAAAACTGAAGTAAGCTCTTTCTATCCAGCTCTATCCATAAGCCTATGGTCTCATCTCCCTAGTCCCTACAGAAATTACCCATACAATCATAAATGTGGGTCGGGCCCTTCCCCGGACTCTACGCAAGTGGGAGCTACATGCACCGGGCTGCCCTTTCTTTCTTTTTTTAATCATAAATGTTGTCTACTGTTGTTATATCAGTTTTTACCTATCATGTATCATGTACTTGAGAAAATCACATCTAGTAGCACAGTCAGCAATCATATTTTTAGCTATTTGGAAGCTTCTTATTGAATTATTCACTCATTATAGCTTAAGTTCTGTTCTGGTTTTGAAAGTTGTGTAAGCCTGTGTTCACTCCAGTTTCTATTAAGAACTAGGAGGTCATAAGTTTCTTTGCAAAGTGAATAAGAAATAGGAAAGCTAGATGATGTTTTATGGTCATAGTTGCAGAAAATGACGAATATTTTTCTTTTTGGGATATTCTGCCTCAGGTTTTATGGTTGTATTTCCAAAAAATCAATTTTTGACAAATCATGATTCTCTGGTAGTGGGGTCATTAGGTTATCTATCAATGACTGGGGGAGCTTTGAACATGGTATTGCATATAATCAGTCTCATGCTCTTGTTATCACATTTTGCACTAGAAAAATGGAATAGTCTTAAAGGCTGACAGAAGTCCCTTCAACAGACAATAGAAGTGAAGGAACCAGTACAAGCTTAGTTTGAATAAGTTACATGTGCCTATATATCAATTGACCTTACTGACGACATTGATTCCTAAGGTATAAAAATAGAAACTAGGAGCAGGCATTATACTCTGAGGTAGATGCATGTGGGATGACCCTGCCGCTGGGCCTGGGCGGCCAGAAGAGGGGGGGAGGCGAACCCTGATCCCCCCTTGTGTGTGCGCGCCCAGGTCAGGGGCTGGTCAGCCTCTATGTGGTGCGGCTGCACCAGAATTAGGCGGCAGCCCTAGTTTAGGAAGTAATCAGTTTTTCTCCTATTGTAATAGATCAGGACTCTTGTAAGGGGGGCTATATAAACAAGCCAAAACACCCCAATTTGTGAGAGAGATCAATACAGAAATTTTCCTCCACCTATTCTGCCCTAGTCGCCTCTCTCTCTCCCCTTGGAGCCGCTGCCTCTCTTCCTCCAGCCCAAGTCGCCGCCTCCCTCAAGAACCCTAGCCGCCACCAGGGGCTAGGATCAGCCGCCATCGCCGCCCAGGGTAGCTGCTCTAGCCGCCGCCCTGATCTCCCTCCTCTGCGCCCCCTGTTCCCTCTTCTGTTCTGTGACTCCACCTCCAGAAACAGGCAGCAACAATCTGTTCTTTCCCTGAACAGATCTGCTAGAACAGATCAGCAAGAACAGCTCCTAGGAGAGGTGCTGAACTGCCTGCAACAGGGCAGTTTTTGGTGTGATCAAGCACCGGAATTGCAACATTTGTGGCATCAAAGCCGGTTTTTCGACCCTAGGTTGAATTCTGCACGATGTCGTACACACCTCCAAGCAGCGGCAGCGCCACCAGCCATGCGACACCCTCACCGGCAGCTCGTGAGGTGAACACCGGGACGGTTCCCCGTGCTCACCAAGACCAACTACGCGGAGTGGGCTGTCATGATGAAGATCAGCTGAAGGCACGACTGCTTTGGAAGGCCGTGGAGGAGGGCAACGTGAGCGAGCAAGAAGACATGATGGTGCTTGACATCTTGGTCAGCGCTGTCCCGCCGGAGATGATCACGACGATAGGAGAGAAGAGGACGACGAAGGAGGCATGGGACACGATCGCCATCATGCGGGTCGGGGCAGACCGCGAGAAGAAGACGACGGCACAACAACTCCGGAAGGAGTTCGAAGCCGTTGCTTTCAAGGATGGCGAGAGCGTGGAGGACTCCTGCCTCCGCCTGAGTGGCATGCTATCACGGCTTGCGTCGCTAGGGGGGGGAGATAGGAGAAGTGAGGGCCGTGGAGAAGCTCCTGCGAAGCGTTCCAGAACGCTTCCAACAGATCGTGGTGGCGATCACGACACTGCTGGACGTGTCGACCCTCACCTTGTCGGAGGTGACGGGGCGTCTCAAGGCGGCGGAGAACTCCTTCGACTCGACGCAGTGGAAGGGAGGAGTACACGACGGCCAGCTGTACCTCACTCGGGGGGAGTGGGAGGCACAGCGGAAGGAGGAGCGGTCTACCCAGTCCGCGGGTTCTTCTAAGAGGGGTGACCGAAAGGGCCCGCTCAAGAAGAACGGAGGCAAGAAGGGAGGTTCTGGGAAGGATATTCAGCGGGACCAGTGCGGGAAGAAGGGTCACTGGGCCAGGGAGTGTCGGTCGAAGCCTAAGGAGGAGTCGCAGCAGCAGGCTTTCGTGGCGAAGGCGGAGGAGGAGGGCGCCTTGTTTATGACAAGGGTGGCCTCAGTACAGGAGGAGCCTGTACAGGAACGTCCTACGCGCCCACTAGAGATAGTGGAGGGACGTGTCTTCGCTCACCGCAGCAACGACGACGACTTTGACGATACTCGTTGGTACCTCGACACGGGCGCAACCAACCACATGACAGGTTCGCGCACCGTCTTCTCCGAGCTCGACGAAAACGTCGTCGGAACCATCAAGTTCGGCGACAACTCCGTCGTGTGTATCCAGAGGAAGGGAACGGTCCTATTCGTCGTCAAGACGGGTGAGCAAAGGAGGCTCACCGGCGCCTACCTCATCCCGCGCCTCACCACCAACCTCATCAGCGTCGGCCAGCTGGATGAGGATAGATATAGCATCACGGTGCATGGAGGAGTGATGCACATACGGGATGAGCAGCAGCGTCTCCTCACACGAGTTCAGCACGACGACAGCAAGTTGTACTCCATCAGGCTCAACATCACATGTCCGGTTTGCCTAACCGCGAGGCGTGATGATGTTGCATGGCGTTGGCACGAACGCTACGGACACGTCGACTTCCAGGCGCTTCGGAAGTTGGCACGAGAGGAGATGGTGCTCGGGATTCCGCAAATTGATCACGTCGATCAATTGTGCAAAGCTTGCTTGGTCGGGAAGCAGAGGCGCTCCAGCTTCCCCAAGCAAGCTCGGCGGCGTGCGGAGGGCGCGCTCGACCTCGTCCACGGCGACATCTGCGGGCCTATCACGTCGACGACTCCAAGCGGCAAGATGTTCTTGTTGCTAGTGGATGACATGAGCCACTATATGTGGCTCTATCTTCTAACAACCAAGGACCAGGCGCCCGACTTAATTCAGCAATTTCAGGCGACGGCTGAATTAAAGTCCGGGAGGAGGCTGAAGCTACTCCATACTGATCGCGGAGGGGAGTTCACCTCACAGGAGTTCGGTGAGTACTGCGCTCAGCACGGAGTACAACGTCAGCTCACAGCCCCGTATACGCCGCAGCAAAACGAGGTTGTGGAGCGGTGCAACCAGACAGTGGTTGGCATGGCGAGGAGTATGTTGAAGGCGAAGGGTATGCCCGGGATTTTTTGGGGTGAGGTAGTTATCACGACTGTCTACATCTTAAATCGATCCCCCACCCGTGGCCTCAACGGGAAGACGCCATATGAAGCTTGGCATGGAGAGCGACCAGCCGTCAACTACTTCCGAACTTTTAGGTGCGTGGGGCATGTCAAGAACACGTGCCCCCACCTGAAAAAGTTGGAAGACCGGAGTACTCAGATGAATTTTATTGGCTAGGGCTATCGGATATATAATCCGGCTGATGGGCGCACACACATATCACGTGACGTGATATTCGACGAGGCGGTCAAGTGGGACTGGAGAGAAGGAGCAGGAGAAGAGGACTACACCGTCTTCCGCATCGACTCCTTAGGTCCAGCATCTGTTGGACCTGCTGTTCCAGCACCCGGAGAGGTGCTGCAGGGTCCGGAGGGACCGAACAGCACCACTGTAGTGTCCAGGAGGGGCATAGAAGAGTCTGTCCAGACCCTAGGAGTTCCTGCGCCAGCTTTCATACCTGCTGGAGGGGTCCAGCACCCACGGCGTCGCCCCAAAGGCCCCTGCAGGGACTATCCAGCACAAATCAGGACTGGGACAGTCCTACACGGGGTCAGCAGCAGCGGGGGGTTCCGGACTTGAAGATTCCAGCACCTTCGTCACGCCCCGGAATCCTCCACGGCCCATCCGCTTCGCCACACCGTTGTCGGACCCCGGCAGCAACGTCGTCGACGCCTACTACGACGACGGCGCAAAACTACAGTTCCGCACGATGCACAACGTGCTTAGAACCCTCACCCCTCCTGGTCGGGTTGAGCGCCCACCAAGCTTGGAGGAGGGGGAGCTCATGTTCACCACCGCGGAGGAGCGCACGTCCTTCGCTGATGCAGAGGAACACCCGTGCTGGGGACGGGCCATGCTCGAGGAGATGGAGTCCATAGAAGAAAACAAGACTTGGCAATTTGTCGATCTTCCTGCAGGACACAAGCCCATTGGCCTCAAATGGGTATTCAAGGTGAAGAGGGACGAGCATGGAGAGATGGTGAAGCACAAGGCTCGATTGGTGGCAAAAGGCTATGTCCAACGGCAAGGAATAGATTTTGACGAGGTATTTGCTCCTGTAGCTCGTCTCGAATTTGTTCGCTTGCTCCTTGCAATTGTTGCGCACAAGGGGTGGGAGATACACCACATGGACGTGAAGAGCGCTTTCCTGAACGGCGACTTGATGGAGGAGGTGTATGTCTCCCAACCCGCTGGCTTCATCATCGACGGAGCTGAACATAAGGTGTATCGGCTCAAGAAGACTTTATATGGACTTCGTCAGGCGCCCAGGCCTGGAAAGCCAAGCTCAACGATAGATTGCTATCACTTGGTTTCCAGAAGAGTACGAGCGAGCACGGGATCTATTTTCGTGGAGCTGAAGATGAGAAGAAGGATGGGGATCCTGGACGTGGGCCAGCGTCAAGATCAGGAGGAGAATGTGGGATGACCCTACCGCTGGGCCTGGGCGGCCAAAACAGGGGGGAGGCAAACTCTGATCCCCCCTTGTGTGCGCATGCCCAGGTCAGGGTGTCATGTGGGGCCGCAAGTACCAGCGCCGATCCAAGGATTGGGCGCAACAGCCCACAATGAGGGGCTAGGCAAGATTTTAGGAGAATAATCAATTAGATAAGATTGAGTTGTTAGAGATAAGATTGAGTTTGTTTCCTTGTTAGTTGGCCATAAGCCTATATATTAGAAGGAATAGGATTATTGAGAAATAAGAAAAAAGTATTATCTCCCTGCTCTCCTTCTCCTCTGCCCTCTTCCGATCCCATCTTCCGCCATCGGGCCGCCGAGCAAAACCACCAGGGCCTCTTCCTCTCGGGGCTACGAGCTCTGAAGCCGGGGACCCGCTGTCTTGGGCGCCAACGCCCTTGACAATCTGGTATCACGATCCAGGCGCTCCACCTCTACCACACCGCCGCTGCACGAGGCTGCTTCTGTCGCGCAGCCGCTCCAAACAGCGTCGGAACCAACGCCAATGGCAGCGCCGTCGTCAACCGATCTAGTGCCGCTAATCACCAAGCTGACCAAGACAGTAGCGTCCCTGCAAGCCAAGATCGAGACGATCGAGCAACGCACCACAGAGTCATCGGCATCAGGACCCAGAAGGATGCAGGGCGGCGAACTCCACCACGACAGGCCACCGCATTTCCATAAGCTGGACTTTCCCAAGTTTGATAGGAAAACCGATCCCCTCGCATTCATCAACCGGTGTGAGTCCTACTTTTACCAAAAACGCATCGCGGATGAGGAACAAGTGTGGATGGCATCGTACAACTTGGAGGTGGGAGCACAGCTGTGGTTCATGCAGCTTCAACGCGACGAAGGCACGCCATCGTGGAGACGCTTCACCGAACTGCTCAACACCCGGTTTGAACCGCCCTTGCGTTCCAACACTCTCGGCGAACTCGTGGCGTGTAGGCGCACGGGTTCGGTCATCGAGTACCAGGACCGGTTTGAGGCCCTGCTTCCCCACGTCGGGGCACTCACTGAGACCCAAAAAGTGCAGCTTTTTACCGCCGGTCTACAACCGCCTCTCAGCCTGGACGTTGAGATCCATAACCCGCAGCCATCGCCATGAGTCTCGCGCGCAAATTGGAGCTACGCGATCAGTGTGCGGGAGCCTCCGAGCCACAACAGCGCCATACAAGCCAGCGGGGTCTGCTACCAACGCCCTCGCCACGCTTCGCACTACCGGCGTCTGGTTCTCAGCCGCCTCCCCTCATACACCGGCCACGGTCGAGGGGCGACAGATCAGGAGACTGTCCCAGACAGAGATGGAAGAGCAACGCCGTTTGGGTCTTTGCTTCAACTGCAATGAGAAGTTCGGGCGTGGCCACAATAGAGTGTGCCACCGCATCTTACTCCTCGACTTGGCGCATGAAGACGATGATGAGGACGGCGGGGCACATGAGCCGACTTCGGACGAGCCACACATCTCAGTCCATGCAATTACCAGGATCCGCACCAGTGAAACAATGCAATTGTGCGCCTTCATCGGCGGCACTGCCCTGCTCGCCCCATTGGACTCCGGCTCCACCCACAACTTCATCGCCGAGGAGGCAGCCTCCCGGACCTCACTTAAGCTTCGGTCGGGCGGGAGACTACAGGTCACAGTGGCTAACGGCGTCCGCGTACCATGCCTAGGCGTGTACCGGGGCGCAACATTCTGCATCAATGTTGAGACGTTCTCCGCAGACTTCTACGCCCTGCCCCTCGCCAGCTATGATATGGTCCTGGGAACGCAGTGGCTAGCGTCTCTGGGACCCATCCTATGGAACTTCGAGGCAGTGACAATGCCCTTCTGGCGGGGCGACCACCAGGTGTTCTGGCGCGGCCAGGCGGGACCGGCCAGTCTGGCAATCCGAGTGTGCACCGGGGACGATCTACTGTCCGCCCTCCTCGACGCATTTGCGGGAGTCTTCACCGAACCTAAGAGCATGCCACCGCCATGTTCCCGCTACCACAGTATCACACTACTACCCGGGTCAGCACCAGTGGCAGTACGACCCTATCGGTACTCCGCCGCACACAAGGATGAGTTGGAACACCAATGTGCAACCATGCTCGAGCAAGGGATCATCCGCAGGAGCTCGTCGGTGTTTTCCTCCCCGGTGCTGCTGGTACGAAAGACGGATGGCTCTTGGCGTTTTTGCGTTGACTATCGTGCTTCGAATGCCATCATGGTCAAAGACCCATACCTGATCCCCGTGGTCGACGAACTTCTCGATGAGCTCCACGGCGCGCGTTTCTTCTCCAAGCTGGATCTCTGCTCCGGCTATCATCAGGATCGGATGCAAGAAGAGGACATCTCCAAGACGGCGTTCCGAACACATGACGACCTCTATGAATTCCTAGTCATGCCATTCAGATTGTGCAACGCCCCGGCGACGTTCCAGGCACTCATGAACGATATCTTGAGGCCATTCCTCCGACGGTTCGTCCTCGTATTCTTCGATGACATTCTCATCTACAGCACCACGTGGACCGACCACCTCCGACATGTGCGCGTTGTCCTCGACATTCTCCACCAACACCGTTTCTTCGCCAAAAGATCAAAGTGCACTTTCGGCACCGACTCCATCGCCTACCTAGGGCACATCATATCCGCCTCAGGCGTCGCCATGGATCCAGCTAAAGTTCAAGCAGTGGCGGACTGGCCAGTCCCCTGATCGGCGCGAGCGCTGCGAGGCTTCCTCGGCCTGCTGGTTACTACCGCAAGTTCGTCAAGAACTTTGGCGCAACAGCCGCACCGCTCACCTCACTCCTCCGCAAGGAGGGATTTGCTTTGACAGCCGAGGCAGAAGCGGCGTTCAAGGCACTCAACACCGCCATCACCACGGCACCGGTGCTCGCACTACCCGACTTCGGCCAAACCTTTGTGGTTGAATGTGATGCATGCATAGTTATTAAGGCGGTAAGGCGACATAAGGCGACCGACCCCCTTTTTACCTTTTAAGCGATAAAGCGTAAGACGAGGCGACGCCTTAATATAAGAGAATGTAGGAATATAATTTTAATTAGCAATACAAATAGTTCAACAAATAGCAACATAATATTGTTTCCTAGCCTCTTCTGTGGCCTCAGCCCAGCCCACTGGCTTGCCTCTTCTAGGGCGGCCCCCCTCCCCCGGTCCCTAGTCCCCACCCGCCCCCTGCTCCCTCAACCCGCAGGCGGCGCCTCCCCGACGGCAGCCTTCCCGCCCGCCTGTTGCCTTCCTCCGCCGGCGCCCCCCCCCCCCCTCCCGATTCCGAGGCTCCGAGCGGATCTGCTCCACAGACGGCTCCCGCCCCTGATTCAGGCACGGATCGGCGATGCCCCCCCCCCGCCCGACGTGCTGCCTTCCTCCGCCGGCACCCCCCCCCCCCCGACTCAAGCAAGGATCGGCGGCGGACTCCCCCCCCCCCTCGCCCAGCATGCTGGCTTCCTCCGCCGGGCGCCCCCCCTCCCGCAGGTAGTCTTCTGCTGCTCGGGCTTCTCCAGAAGGGCGGCTCTGCCCCGCCCCCACCCGCCTTACGCCGGAAACCAAGGCGACCCGGACGCCTTACCTCCGTCGGGCGCCTTAGCGCTTAAGCGACGCCTTGATAACTATGGATGCATAAACACATGGGTTCGGTGTCGTACTCATACAAGGGCAACATCCGGTGGCATTCTTCAGTCAGCCTGTAGCTCTGTGCCACCAATCCTTGGTAGCCTACGAGCGAGAACAAATCGGCCTTGTTCTCGTCATCCGCCACTGGAGACCGTACCTTTGGGGCCGTCGTTTCCTGGTACGAACTGATCACTTTAGTCTCAAGTACTTACTTGACCAGCGCCTCGGTACCATACCACAGCACCATTGGGTGGGCAAACTCCTCGGCTTCGACTTTTCGGTGGAGTACAAGGCGGGAAGCACCAACACGGTGGCCGACGCTCTCTCCCGGCGCGATACAGACGAGCCGACGATCCTCACCATCTCCGGGCCCGACTTCGACTTCATTGATCGTCTACGTCAGGCACATGACACCGACCCGGCCTTGGTGGCAATCAAGGAGGAGATCGCGAATGGGCAGCGAAATAACTTCTGGGCAATACTCGACGACCTTATCACGTTCAAAGGCTACCTCTATGTACCACCTACTTTGCCGCTTCTCCACGAGCTCATCTCCGCTATCCACGATGACGGTCACGAAGGCGTGCAGCCCTATTTTAGGAAGTAATCAGTGTTTCTCCTATTGTAATATATCAGGACTCTTGTAGGGGGGGGGGGGGCTATATAAACAAGCCAAAACACCCCAATTTGTGAGAGAGATCAATACAGAAATTTTCCTCCACCTATTCTGCCCTAGCCGCCTCTCTCTCTCTCCCCTTGGAGCCGCCGCCTTTCTTCCTCCAGCCCAAGTCGCCGCCTCCCTCAAGAACCCTAGCCCCCACCAGGGGCTAGGATCAGCCGCCGCTGCCCTGATCTCCCTCCTTTGCACCCCCTGTTCCCTCTTTTGTTCTGCGACTCCACCTCCAGAAACAGGCAGCAACAATCTGTTCTTTCCCTGAACAGATCTGGTAGAAGAGATCAGCAAGAAGAGCACCTAGGGGCAGTGTTATCCTAAACGGCCTAAACGGCCTGTTTAAACGTGTTTAAACGCTAAACAGAGGGCAACCGCATAGTTTAGCCCCTAAACGGTAGATTAAACGGTTGACCCGTTTAAACGGGTCAACGCCCGTTTAAACGGGCTAAACGGGCTAAACAAAACGGATTTTAAACGTGTTTAAACGTGTTTAGAACCGTTTAGGCAAAGTGAACTTACAATTCTAAGTCAGATCCAGATTTCAAATTAATATCACAAAATTGATTAAAATCAAAACATTTTCTAAGCTTCACTTAAACACATTAGAAGTTATATTACTTGTGTTTCAAAAAATATAATAAAAACAGCATTAGCAGCTGAAGGTTAAAATATTTGTTTAGTTTACTACATGCACAATTTTTCAGTCTCAATATTATTATTTGGTGGTCTGATATTGTGATTGTCTCTTTAATTTTTATATAATGTCGAAGTTAAATTTATTCCTATTTCCTAACATGAATTTGAACTTGATTTGAACATCTACCATAGAGCAGAATAGTAAAAAATATTTTTTCTTGCTACTACAGTACACACCGTTTAATCCGTTTAA
Source organism: Neostapfia colusana (assembly GCA_030760725.1). NCBI lineage: Eukaryota > Viridiplantae > Streptophyta > Magnoliopsida > Poales > Poaceae > Neostapfia > Neostapfia colusana. The sequence continues at coordinate 25,094,259 of JASWHV010000004.1, read as the reverse complement.
ACACCGTTTAAACGCCGTCTAAACCTTCTAAACGGTAAACAGAGCTCCACCGACTGTTTACCGTTTACCGTTTAGGATAACACTGCCTAGGGGAGGTGCTGAACTGCCTGGAACAGGGCAGTTTTTGGTGTGATCAAGCACCGGAATTGCAACAATGCATGGGTCCAGAACCAAAGAAGAATGATCAAATGCAAGGAATTCGATAATAGTTTTCACTGGTTTTAGGTTTCAGACCATGGACTGATCATCTGCATGTACTAGGTTGCATTCCATATGAAAAATTTTCTGGTGAGACTCTACAGTTCCATGAATTTTGAATTGTGTCACATACTTCTGGCTTCATCTTACTTACCTCCACATTGATGATCATGTCAACTTGTCAAGCTACTGTAGTAACATAATCAGACGAGTACACAACTACTACCAGTATTTTATCTTGCAAGCTTGTATTTGATTTCATCAGGAATCCCCTTGAAAAATGTGTATTTGCAGGAAGGGGAAATTGTCAGAACCACAAAATTTGGGTTCAGAATGAATAACAAGATGTTTTTTTCAGAGAGCACCCAAGAGGAGTTGGCTATGCTTGTAACATCTTGCTGAAACCAATGCAAGGGAAATTAAGGGTGAAATACAGCTATATCACACTAAGGATATCAAGTGGGTTTTCTTGCTCCAAGTAATTACTGAAGTGTACAATTTAGTCCGACTTGGAAGGCAATTGATATTTTACCTTCCCGTAATTTTCGAACCCCGTAACCCTAGTCCTTGTACCCTTGTGTCCCCAACCCAATACGTCAAAAGTCCCCAAAATTCTCATATAATAGATCTAGTCATGTCAGTGTAATGCGAAAACCGAAAGAAGAGAACCAAGATACCTTAACAGTGTCGAACGGGTGGCCGACTACGACCTGTGCGATGCCGGCAGCGCATCCAGCGACATACTCCTTCCCAGCATCGGCCGCTCTGGCCATCTGAAGAACAGAGGAGCGCAAGCACCGACCGGCGCGGTGGTCCTAACTTTGTTTCTTCCTTCCTTCTTTAGCCGGTAGCAGGTCTGCTGAAAGCCCATCAAATAAAAATAGAACGGCAGAAGCAAATCAGCACTGCATACTGGCACATTGCTTACAAGAACGAAGAATCTTGGTTCGGGACCGGGAAAGCGAAGAGGTGGAGCAGAAGACAGCGGCCGAATCGGAGGGTACTGTCAAGGTGGGTTGGAGCGGCGGCGACCGAGGCCGGTGAAGAACGGGAAAGAATGGCACCAGGCGAGGAGGTTTGACTAATGCGAACGCAACGGCGGAGATGCGCCGATTATGTCGATCATGAAGCGACTAGGTTTAGATTTTTTTTCTTTTAGGATAACGCCTAGTGTAAAATTAGCTAACAATATCAAATTCCACTTAACGACCAAATCAGATGGATTCCAATAAGCTCTCATGATTGCGGCGTGGCTCAAGATGAGTCTGAGATATTGTAGGCCACAATGAAACTCATGTACCGGCTCTACATTTTCCAAGGCCCTCCGACGAACTTAATGTTTGCATATATTTTTTACTCTCAGAACATATATATATATATATATGATGCTAGAAAATAGACATTGAAATATAATTAAAAATAACTTCTAACAACAAATATTTTATTCTTGACAACTAATAACATCGTTTCAATAAAGCTCTAACTACACCACTTGTAAACCAATCTTCTGGCTAGCCATAAAAACACAACTCTTTTAAGTATTTTTTGATGTAAAATCATTAATCATAGTACTCCCTCACATGCCCTTTTTAACTAGAATATTTCTTGCATTATTGTCAAGACTATCCCCACATCCTAGGATCATAGATACTTGAAAGTAAATCTTGTAGTTTATCAACATCTATCAGTGTGATAGATTTTCATATTCTCTAGCATCCTCGCTGTGCTCATTTATTCAATTTAAATTTTCATTCTCATTAGCATGTGGCTTGCGGGGCTTGGGGGAGGTGGCCACCGGACTTGGGAGAGGCGACCGAATTTGAGGGCCGACCACCGGATTGGGGGTAGCTGTCGGGCTTTGGAAGCGGCTAGACTTGGGGAGGCAATCAGATTGGGAAAAGGCAGCCAGACTTGAGGACACAACCTGATTGGTGGACGGCAACCAGACTTGGGAGGTGGCCATACTCGAGGAGACGGACTTGGGAGAAGCAATAAGTGAGACACTGCTCACGCCTAGGGACTTGTTTGGAGAATAATAAATAGAGTGGAATAGAGAAGAAAATATGTTGGTCCACGATCAGATTAAATTGCAGTTCTGTTAAATAAATAACTAAAACAATAAAACTCGACGTGTTCTTCTGTCAGGAAAATATGGACTCTAAAACTGGAGCCTGTGTGCTCTTGTTATTCAATCTTGTATGTGTAGACTCTTATAATCCAATTTTACTTACAACTCGTCCTCTGATCCGACTCTAACAAGACATGATCCCGCTAATCGGTTTCAATCTTTCCTTACTCTAAAAATTGACTCCTAATTGTACTTTGACCCTGTATTCTGACTCTGACAGAAATATTCAGACTTTCAGTCCTTTGTTTTTAACTGACAAACTTATATTAACATTCTCCCCCTTAAGTTTGTCTGCCTTTATTTCTTGAACTTCTATCCTTTCTCGAAGTTCTTGAAATCTTGATTGACGTAGGGATTTTGTCATAATGTTTGCTAGTTGATCACTTGTACATATATGTTGTACTTTTATTTTCCTTCCTCAACACAATCTCTGATAAAATGAAACTGAGTTTCAATCCGCTTACTTCTATCATACAATACTGGGTTTTCGCACGATGAGATCGCAGATTTGTTATAAACATGTATGAGTATTGGTTCTTCCTTCTTTCCTATCAAGTCTGTTAATAATCTGCTAAGCTATATGCCCTGACAAGATGCAGTACTTGCAGCAATATATTCAGCTTCATAAGTTGATAGAGCCACAGTCTTTTGCTTCTGAGAATCCCAACTAATTGGACTTGATCCAAGATAAAATAGCATTCCAGTTGTACTTTTGCGATCATCAAGATCTCTTGCAAAATCAGTGTGAATACCCATGAATTTTCAGCTCTTCTTTGTTTTTCGTGTAGATCAAACCGTACTCTAAGGTTCCCTTGACATATCTAAGCAACTGTTTCACAACTGCTAGGTGTTCAGAGATAGGAGCTTCGATGAACCGACTTACCAGACCAGCTGAATAAGCCAGGTCTGGTCTTGTATGTGTCAAATATCACAAGCTTCCAACAATGCCCCTATATTTTGTGCTATCCATTGATGGTTCTGAACTTTTCTTTTTTCACTTTGATCCTTGGATCCACTGGTATCACAGTCGAGTTACAATATTTCGTCCCACATTTGTCTAACATTATCTCTGCATAAGCTGCTTGGTTCAGAAATATTTTGTCTTCCTTTTGAGTTACCTCTATTCCAAGATAGTTGCTTAATAGTCCAAGATCACTCATACTGAATAAGCTCTTCATTTGATTCTTGAAGCCTTCAATTTTTTGGGATCTTCTCTTGTAATAATCAAGTCATCAACATAGACTCCTATTAGCAGTCATTTCCCTTTATGATTTTTTTTGTAGACTGCATGCTCAAGAGAAGATCTTTCAAACTTCAAGTCAATCAGAGTGTTATCTAGTTTAGAGTTCCATGCTCGAGGAGCTTGTCTAAGCCCATACAGAGCTTTATGCAGTTTCAGAACTGTGTGCTCTTCTCTTTTTATCTCAAAACCAGGTACTTGAGAGACATAGACTCCCTCTAAAAGATCTCCATTTAAGAATGCTAATTTAACATTCATGTGATGGACTTTCTATCCTTCTTTAGGTGCAAGTGCTATCAACAGCCTTACTGTTTCCATTCGAGCAACTGGTGCAAAGACCTCCTCAAAGTCAATTCCCTGTTTCTGAACATAACCTTTAGCCACAAGCCTAGCTTTGTGCTTCACAATCTTCCCACTATTGTCCTTTTTAAGTTTGAAAACCCATTTCAAACCAATTGCTTTATTCCAGGAGGTAAGTCTGTTACTGACCATGTTTTATTTCTCTGAATTGCAGAGAGTTCTTCCTCCATTGCTCTTTTCCAGTTTGGAGATCCCTCAGCTTCTTGAAAACTTGATGGTGCTTCATTCCTAAGAAGTCATAATACACATTTTTCATTATTCATGGGTGTTGTCTCTATGTGAACTGAAGACACAATTCTGATCCGAAGTGGTTGATCAGGTGAGAAGTCCCATTCTGCATTTTCCACATCTTGTATTTCTTGATCTTCTTGTGTCCCTAGAGTGGGTGCGGAGGGTTCTTCTCTAGTTCTTCTATAGGTACATTGTTGTTTTGCCTTTCTCCCTGAGATACTATTTCTGAATATGTGTTCTCTGAATCTTCGACGGTAAAAGTTTCAGAGTTTCCTCTTTCACCTGTCAGTTCTTCCCCCCCCCCCCCCATGGTCATGAAGGAATAAGTCTTGTACTCTTGGTCTGAGTGGCCCCTAGTTAGGACAACATCTCAGTCCTTAGTAGGACATCATATTATTCCTTTGGTAGGACAACATTTTAGTCCTTTGGTAGGACAATATCTTAGACCAAGAGGACAGCATATTAGTCCTTTGTAGGACATCATCTTAGTCCTTTGGTAGGACAACATCTTAGACCAAGAGGATAACATATTAGTCCTTTGGTAGAACAACATCTTAGACTAGCATCTAGGTATATGCTTGACTGCCTTAGCTATAAATATGTAACCCCAACCCCTAGGTTGGGCATGGCATTGTGTGTGGAATGAAACAAGAAAAATTTCCCAACTCTTAGTGTCATCCTCTCCATGAGAGTAATACTTCAGATTCTAACAAGTGGTATCAGAGCCGTTCTATCCTGTAGCCTAGACATCTCCTGCTCATCTCCTTCCCACGCCTCTCTTCGTCTTCAGCCAGCAGCAATAACACCAGTTGTTTCAACTCATTCCTCCTCTTCTGCACAGACAAGCAACAGCTTGTCTGAGACGACCTCTTCCCCACACAACACTCCCCCACTAGCACGCCATGTCCGAAGGACAGTCTCAACACTCGGTCGCTTCGAGCGCACGACATCGGCAGGAGGCCGAGGTCGCCGCGGCTGAAGAACGCGAGCGAGCAGCGGCATAGGCTGCAGCGAGGGCGGCGAGGCTGGCGGCGGCGGAACTGGCAGTGGCGAAGGCGGAAGTAGAAGCAGCAGCGGCTACGGATGCAGCGCGTGCGGCTGCAACGGAGCTCGAGGCTCTGCGTAGCGGTAGCGACAGAGGCTCTGATTCTACCGACGGTGGCACCAACGAAGACCTCAGGCTGACGAGGAAGGTAGCACGACCACAGACGCCACAGTGGGCAGACACGCATCCCCATGAGCACGGCGGCTGCAGCCTAGACGGGCGCGGACGCGCTAGCAACGCTCCCGACAGGGGTGGTTGGGTCGACGAAGATCGAGGCATTACAGGCGGCGTGACTCTCCCTCCCCGAACAGGTACCATGGTCACCACGGGATCCAAGCCATTGTCAGGGACGTTGGTCCCGTCGGTGGGTGGCCTACCCTCCCCAAGACAAACTACGCCGAGTGGGCTGCGGTGATGAGGATACGGCTCCAAGTGTGGCACATGTGGAAAGCAGTCCGGTACGGCGACGTCGACTACTACGAGGATCGAAGGGCGTTGGATGCTCTCATTGTTGCAGTACCACCCGAGATGCAGTTCTCGCTTTCCAATAAGCGGACTGCCAAGGAGGCCTGGGACGCCATCGCTGCGGCACGCATTGGCAGCGACCGCGCCCGCAAGACCACACTGCAGGCACTCCGCGAGGAGTGGGAGAACCTGACCTTCAAACCAGGTGAGGATGTTGATGACTTTGCTCTCCGTCTCAACACACTACTGCAGAAGATGGTACAGTTCGGCGACGACACCTACAACGATGAGAAAGCCGTCGAGAAGCTCTTCTGTAGCATCCCCGAGAAGTACAAGCAGATCGCTCGCTCGATCGAGTCTCTGCTGGACCTCTCCACGATGTCGTACGAAGAGGCGATAGGCCGCCTCAAGGTCATTGACAGCGACGAATCTCAGCCTCTCTCGGGGCCTATCACCATCGGCGGGAAGCTACATCTCACTCGGGAGCAGTGGGAGGCCTGCCAAGGTGAGGGGAAGAAGGGAGAGCCCTCCTCCTCGAAAGGCGGCCGCAAGCGTGGCAAGCCAAGCAAGGGGCGCGGAGGTGCCCAAGCTAGGGCGCAAAGACGTGCCAAGGGGGGCACCGACGGAGGCACCCAAAGCAGCGCCGCCGGCAACCGGAAGCCAACACGAGACGACCCCTGCCACAACTGTGGCAAGCTTGGTCATTGGGCCAGTGAGTGTCTGATGTGTACAGGGGTTCCGATCTTCCGAAAGGTTCTGATAACTCTCGATTTGGTGGAGACTTGACACAAATCGATCCGGCTTCTGAACAACACGTTCTGAACCCTGCAATCGCAGCACCACGTCTCCTCAGGTTATCAACCGATATTGCGGGGTTGACCTTGCCAAGAAGGATAATCCTTGCCTGCGAATCGAAGAACACAAGCAACAACAAGAAATAATGCAACCAAATTCCTGAAAGATATGAAGCACTCAAGTTGGGGTCTCACAAACCGACGAACGGCGAAACTGTTCTTGACAGAATAATCTAAGCAAAACCCAGCCGTTTGTGACGGCGGCTAGGGGGTATAAAGGAGGTGGAGGATGACCAGGGGGTGCTGGGGTCGTGACCTAACCCTAAGACACGTACATAGTGGACTTGGACTCGATACAAGGCCCAATGGCCCAACTAGGTGATGCAACACCTTGACAGACTCTAAACTTTATATTGTTTCAAAGTTTCCCGTTGACTCCGAGGGAATTTTGACGTGGGGCCAGTTCCATTGGAAAGTTTATCCTCTCATCTTTCCTTGCATATGTAGAACGTCAAAAATGGAGTCCGTATGCCTCCTGTGCATCCATTTTAAGGTGGACTGCTCCTGGGCCCGAGTTGGACTCGAGTTTGAGTTGGGCTCGGTCTCTAACTTCTTGTTGGCGTATTTTCTGATCCTCCACGCCTCCAAACCCCTCTCCATGTATCTCCATGTCCTCTCCATGGTTCCTAATCATAATTAATCCATTAGGTAGCAACATACTCTCAAAATTCACATATAAAGAATTGTTCAGGAACGAGCTCACCTCTAAATTCAATTGTCATGCTCGAGCTCTAGTAATTGGACCTTGTATGTTACCATGTGAGTGTTGTGTATATCTGCAGGAGTGATGTCCACATCATCCTCCCCCTCTTGCATTGGAGTCATCCTCGACTCAAGCTCATCTTCTTCTCCCAAATATGGCCTCAAATCTGAAATGTTAAAGGTGGGACTAACCCCAAACTCGGAAGGCAACTCGAGTTTATATGCATTATCATTAATCTTCTCAAGTATTTTAAAAGGACCATCAGCTCTAGGCATCAATTTAGAGTTTCTCAGTTCTGGAAATCTATCCTTTCTCAAGTGTAACCAAACTAAATCACCCGGTTCAAGTCTAACTTCATGCCTACCTTTACTACCAGCAATTCTATATTTTTCATTCATCTTTTCAATATTGTGTTTAGTGGTCTCATGAATTTTCAAAATAAAATCAGCACATTCCTTTGCATCATTATGCGTTCTCTCACTAGTAGGTAAAGACAAGATATCAATAGGAGCACAATGATTGAATCCATACACTATCCGAAAAGGACTTACCTTGGTGGTAGAATGTGTTGCCCGATTATATGCAAACTCCACATGTGGCAAACATTCTTCCCACATATTTAAATTTTTCTTCAAAACACCTCTCAACATGGTGCTCAAAGTGCGGTTCACTACTTCTGTTTGCCCATCAGTTTGTGGGTGACATGTTGTAGAGAACAACAATTTTGTACCCAACTTGTTCCATAGGGTGCGCCAAAAGTGACTCAAAAATTAGCATCACGATATGAAACAATAGTAGAAGGCATACCATGCAAGCGAACAATCTCTTTGAAAAAAAGGTCGGCAATATGTGCAACATCATCACTTTTCTGACACGGTATAAAATGTGCCATCTTAGAAAAACGATCCACCACAACAAAAATGTTGTCCCTCCCCCTCTTAGTCCTAGACAATCCCAAAACAAAGTCCATAGATATATCCGCCCAAGGAATGGAAGGAGTGGGAAGAGGCATGTATAAACCATGTGGATTCAAACGGGACTTAGCTTTCTGACATGTGGTGCAGCGAGCCACAAACCGCTCTACATCTCTCCTCATCTTTGGCCAAAAGAAACGTGTGGCCAGAACATCCTCCGTCTTCTTTGCGCCAAAATGGCCCATCAAACCTCCACCATGTGCCTCCTGTAATAACAAAAGACAAATAGAAACAACTGGAATGCATAGGCGGTTAGCTCTAAACAAGAATCCATCATCCAGTATAAATTTATTCCAGGTATGACCTTTTCTACAATGCAGCGACACATCTTTAAAATCAGCATCAAGAGCATATTGTTCTTTAATTGATTCAAGTCTAAAAATTCGACAATCAAGTTGGGACAACATATTATATCGTCTAGACAATGCATCAGCGATCAAATTATCCTTCCCTTTCTTATGTTTAATGACATAAGAAAAAGACTCAATAAATTCAATCCATTTTGCATGTCTACGATTCAAATTATTTTGAGAACGAATATGTTTTAGCGATTCATGATCAGAATGAATAACAAATTTTTTAGGCCATAAATAATGACGCCATGTCTCTAAGCATCGTACGAGAGCATAAAATTCTTTATCATATGTGGAGTAATTCAGGACATGACCATTAAGTTTTTCACTAAAGTATGCAACCGGTTTACCACCTTGCAGTAAGACACCACCAATGTCAACTCCACTAGCATCACATTCAAGTTCAAAAGTCTTACTAAAATCAGGAAGTTGCAGCAATGGTGCGTGTGTAAGCTTGTCCTTCAAGGTGTCAAAGGACTCCTCTTGTGCTTTCCCCCAATGGAACACCACACCTTTCTTAGTCAACTTATCCAATGGGGGCAGCAATAGTGCTAAAATTCTTGACGAAACGTCGGTAGAAACCTGCAAGACCAAGAAAACTCCTTACCTGTGTGATGGCTTGAGGTATTGGCCAGCTCTTGATCGCTTGAATTTTCATCTCATCCACCTCAATTCCCTGTGGAGTCACAACATAGCCAAGAAAGGAAATTCGATTCGTACAAAATATGCACTTCTCAAGGTTACCAAATAAACGTGCATCTCTCAAAGCATTAAAAACAACACGTAAATGATCCATATGTTCATCCAATGACTTGCTATAAATTAAGATATCATCAAAGTAAACCACCACAAATTTTCCAATAAAAGCTCTCAAAACCTCATTCATCAAACGCATGAATGTACTTGGTGCATTAGTTAAACCAAAAGGCATTACTAACCACTCATACAACCCAAATTTGGTTTTGAAAGCTGTTTTCCATTCATCTCCCAAATTCATTCTTATTTGGTGGTAACCACTATGCAAGTCAATCTTAGTGAAAATTATAGAATCACACAACTCATCAAGCATGTCGTCTAGTCTAGAAATAGGATGACGATACCTTATAGTAATATTGTTAATGGCTCTACAATTAACACATATACGCCAAGTACCATCTTTCTTAGGAACCAAAAGTACAGGAACAACACAAGGACTAAGGCTTTCACGTACATACCCACGGTCCAAAAGGTCTTGGACTTGCCGCTGAATTTCCTTAGTCTCCTCGGGGTTAGTCCTATATGCAGCACGGTTTGGCAAAATTGCACCTGGAATCAAATCAATTTGATGTTCAATCCCTCTCAAAGGTGGAAGTCCCGGGGGTATCTCAGCTGGAAAAATATCCTCATACTCTTGCAACAAGTTAGTAACTGCTGGAGGCAAAGACCTAGCAATATCATCAATGGAGAACAAAACTTGTTTGCACACCAATACACATCAAATATCATGATCAGAAATTTCAGCAAGGTCTGATTTTGTAGCAAGCATTACACGACCCTTCAATTTAATTCCCTCAGTCTTAGAACTAGGTGTAGATCTCTCATTATTTGGTGGTAACACGGAATTAATGACTTGTTGATTTTCTGATTTAGAACTACTAAAAATTCCAGCTCTCTCCCTATCAGCTTGTACAATTTCAGCAGGAGTCAAAGGTATCAAAGTAATTTTCTTTCCTTTATACATAAAAGTATATTTATTACTTCTACCATGGTGCAAAGCATCCTTATCATGTTCCCAAGGTCGACCCAATAAAAGTGAACACGCTTGCATGGGTACCACATCACAATCGACGGAATCAACATATGTACCAATGGAAAACGGAATTCTACAAGTTTGTGTTACCTTAGCTCTTCGAGAATCATTCAACCATTGAATATAGTACGGATGTGGGTGTGGTCGTGTATTCAAGTTAAGCTTCTTGACCAATTCAGAACTCACCAAGTTGTTGCAGCTTCCTCCATCAATGATGACACGTGCTCGCCGGTTCTGATGACAAAGAAAATCTGAAACAAATTATGGCATTGTAATCTATCAAGTTGTTGTACCTGTGTGTTCAGCAACCGCTGCACAATGATGTTCATGTAGGCTGATGTGTCTTCACTCCCAAAAACTTGTCCCTCATCATTGTCCGTGACAGCTTCATCATCATTGTTGTCTTCGACATCGGAGGTGCTGATGTATCCTCCCTCTTCTGTAGTCACGTATGCCCGCTGACTAGGACAATCTTTTTGCACATGACGAAGACCATAGCAGCGGTGGCACTGAATGCCGAAAGTGCATCCTGTTGAAGCAACGGAAGAAGCACTTTTGGCGGGTACCTGCATGGAATTTTTACCCGAATCTGCAGGTCGTGCAGGTGGTGGTTTCGGTGATGCTGAAACGTTGTTGCTGCCAGAAGGAAGCTTGGCTGCTGGTTTTGGTGAAAGGGCATCAAAACGGAATGACTTGGACGCCCCCGAAGATGTTGTCGTGCGTGGAGTGTAGGAGGCACCGCTGCTGCTCTTGTTCTTTTGTTGACGACCCTGTAACTCCTTTTCTGCAAGCATAGCAAGCTGGAACAACTGGTTGACAGTATTAAATTCTTTATAATCAACAATATCCTGTATCTCACGTCTCAACCCCCCATAGAAACGACAAATTTTATCTTCAGTGTCCTCTACTACCCCACATCGTATCATACCCTTTTGAAGCTCCGCATAATAATCTTGGACAGAATTATTTCACTGCTCTAAGCGCTGTAATTTCTTTCGTAAATCACGTTGGTAGGATGGAGGAACAAAACGATTACGCATAACTTCTTTTAAACGTTCCCATGTATCAGGTTGTAAGCGTGTGGTACCTAGTTCATTCCACCATATTATAGCAAAATCCTTAAACTCACTAGTGGCTTGTCGAACTCTATGTTGTTTAGGAACAAGGTGGGAATTAAATTTCTGCTCAACCGTTATTTCCCAGTCAAGATATTGCTCAGCATCATAAGCACCAGAAAATGAAGGTATGGAAAATTTAAATTTAGTAAAAGGGTCATCAAGAGGGCGGTTGTTGTTACCACGCATGTTGTTTCCTACTATACCATGAGTGTTTTGACGAAGGCGTTGACGTAGATGTACATTCTGCGCAGCACGTGTATCCACCTCTCCATTGACATCACACAACACGTCTTCTTCTTCTTCAAAGTTGTTGTGGTGGGTAGCATCATGGCTGAATGGTAGGTGGGTCTCCATATCATTAATCCTTCCAACTAGCGAGTTTAAGCGTTTGTCCAACCTCTCAAGGGTGTGGGGTATTCTCTGTTCAGCAAGATAATCTTTTACCCCTTGTGCGATTGCTTCCTTGACAGACTTCATCATTTGTTCTATGTAACCCTTCATCTCACTTTTCAAAACACACTCCATAGGATCAACATGATCTGACATTGTTAGCAAGAATAATATGGAAAACAACAAGATTATCCCTATTAACTACTACGCAATGATGGTGGAACTCACAAAGCAATGGGTCGAGTCTTACCAAGCTCTTACAAGTTTCTTACCACAACAAGGCAAAGGATACTTGGACGACGTGATTCAGCGGTTGCAAGGGTCAAACACTTGTGTTGTTCGAAAGGATGAATGTGGAGTTTGGATGGCCAAATATATGTGAGTAGCACACAATTCAATAACAGCTAGTAATGTTGAATAGATGTCCAAACACTTGTCCTAGTTGTTGGCCTACTCGTGTCTTATCCCGGATGTTATGAACAAGACAGCAAGAAGTATGAATGATAAGGACAATAATTGAGCAGGAACAATTGCACCACAAGGCAAAATAACACACCCAAGATATTTGCTTTGCTTCCGGTGTGCGATCCGAATGATATTTGTGCTCCTCTTCACAAATTTTATTTTCTATATTTTTTCTTTGATTTTTTTATATCTGCCGTGAAATCAGGAGCACTAATATACACGTCACACAAATTTTCAGCTCACTTGAAAAAAGAAGATGTGGACAACAGAAATTCAATATGTTTCTTTATGATTATTGTTGAGCCTTTAGATGCCAAATAATTAATCTTCCAAAGTGAATGTGGGCAATGTAATTTAACCCAATGCCAAGGTTATCGCTGTTTTAAGACAGCACCACAAGATTATGTTTTTGGTGGAGCTGAATTGGAAACGGTGGTGAGAAAAAAATTGGATATGATGGTGACAACGTGTGGGATGGTGTGCGTATATCAAGGAGGATAAACCCACGTAATATGTGATAAAAACTGAAGAACAAGGATAACCCTAGCACAATGAATAGTTATGGTGATCGATTTGATAACGATTGTGGAAGCTAGGGTTTCAATGGAATGCAACGGATGGAATAACAAAGTAGGAACAAAACACGATTAAACCAGCAACAAAACACGAACTAGGACACAAATTCAACACTACGGACTCAAAACAGAATTGTGCAAAAGGCTAAACCTGGTCTGGGATGGGAAAACCTATGGCTATAATTTTTTTGGCTTTTTCGTGGATGATAGGACAAGTTCAACATAAACAAAACTAGGGGAAGGCGAACCTGACGGTGCACCTAAAGCTCTGATTACCACTTGATGTGTACGGGGTCCCGATCTTCTAAAAGGTTCTGATAACTCTCGATTTGGTGGAGACCTGACACAAATCGATCCGGCTTCCGAACAACACGTTCTGAACCCTGCAATCGCAGCACCACGTCTCCTCAGGTTATCAACCGATATTGCGTGGTTGACCTCGCCAAGAAGGCTAATCCTTGCCTGCGAATCGAAGAACACAAGCAAGAAGAAGAAAGAATGCAACTAAATTGCTGAAAGATATGAAGCACTCAAGTCGGGGTCTCACAAACTGACGAACGGCGAAACTGTTCTTGACAGAATAATCTAAGCAAAACCCAGCTGTTTGTGATGGCGGCTAGAGGGTATAAAGGAGGTGGAGGACGACCAGGAGGGTGCTGGGGTCGTGACCTAACCCTAAAACACGTACATAATGGACTTGGACTCGATACAAGGCCCAATGGCCCAACTAGGTGATGCAACACCCTGACAGACTCTAAACTTTATATGGTTTCGAAGTTTCCCGTCGATTCCGAGGGAATTTTGACGTGGGCACAGTTCCATTGGAAAGTTTATCCTCTCAGCTTTCCGTGCATATGTAGATCGTCAAAAATGGAGTTCGTATGCCTCCTGTGCATCCATTTTAAGGTGGACTGCTCCTGGGCCCGAGTTGGACTCGAGTTTGAGTTGGGCTCGGTCTCTAACTTCTTGTTGGCGTATTTTCTGGTCCTCCACGCCTCCACACCCCTCTCCATGTATCCTTATGTCCTCTCCATGGTTCCTAATCATAATTAATCCATTAGGTAGCAACATACTCTCAAAATTCACATATAAATAATTGTTCAGGAACGAGCTCACCTCTAAATTCATTTGTCGTGCTCGAGCTCTAGTAATTGGACCTTGCATGTCTACCATGTGAGTGTTGTGTATATCTGCAAGAGCGATGTCAACATCAGTGTCGGCAGCAACGACGTGGCCAGGCCCACGTCGCACAGGTGGAGGAGGAGGAGCCGGCTCTGCTCCTGGCGCACGCAAGCATCGAGCCACCTCTAGTGACATTGGCCGTAGCGGCTCTCCTCCACATCGATGAGCCAAGAGCACACGCCTTTCTCGGTGATGGCTCCAGCAATGACAAGACTGACGGGTGGTGCCTCGACACCGACGCCACCCATCACATGACTGGTCGACGGGAGTTTTTCACTGAGTTCGACCCCAATGTTCGAGGCTCCGTCAAGTTTGGGGACGCCTCTAGTGTGGACATCAAGGGCGTCGGCTCCATCATCCTCACCGTCGAGTCTGGTGAGCACAGGCTGCTCGTCGGAGTCTACTACATCCCCGTGTTGAGGAACTCTATCATCAGCCTGGGCTAGTTGGATGAGAACGGTTCGCGCGTGGTGATCAAGTACGGAGTCATGAGGATTTGGGATCACCATCGTCGCCTTCTTGCCAAGGTAATCAGAGGCACCAATCGACTCTACGTCCTTAACGTGCAGGTAGCACAACCTCTCTGCCTTGCTACTCGTCGGGATGACGAGGCGTGCCAGTGGCATGAGCGCTTTGGGCACCTTCACTTCAAGGCCCTGAAGCGGCTCCGTGCCAAGGAGATGGTACGGGGCCTGTCGTGCCTTGATCATGTGGAGCAGTTCTGCGATGTCTGCGTAGTGAAAAAGCAGAGGTGGCTCCCCTTTCCCCAGCATTCGAGCTTCCGAGCCAAGGAGCGGCTCGACCTCGTGCACGGGGACTTGTGTGGCCCGGTGACACCGGCTACACTGGGAGGACGACGTTACTTCCTGCTGCTTGTCGATGACCTCTCCCGCTACATGTGGGTGATGGTCCTCGACAGCAAGGGAGAGGCTGCGAACGCTATCAGACGCGCGCAGGCCATTGCGGAGGCGGAGTGTGGCTGCAAGCTGCGTGTGCTGCGCACCGACAACGGTGACGAATTCACGGCGGCTGAATTCGCGTCGTACTGCGCGGATGAGGGTGTTCAGCGCCACTACTCCACGCTGTACAACCCGCAGCAGAACGGCGTCGTCGAGCGACGCAACCAGACGGTTGTGGGGATGGCTCGCGCCCTCCTCAAGCAGAGAGGAATGCCGGCTATCTTCCGGGGAGAGGTGGTGGTGACGGCGGTCTACATCCTCAACCGCTCGCCCACCAAGGCTCTCAATAGCAGGATGCCGTACGAGGCTTTGCATGGGCGCAAGCTGACAGTCTCTCACCTACAGGTCTTCGGCTTCCTAGCATTCGCCAAGGAGCTTGGCCACATCAGCAAGCTCGACGACAGGAGCACTCTAGGGGTGTTCATCGGCTACGCGGAGGGCTCGAAGGCCTACCGCATTCTCGATCCAGGAACATAGTGCGTGCGCATGACACGTGATGTAGTGTTCAATGAAGGGCGAGGATGGGCATGGGACAAGGCGGTAGACGACGACTCGACTCCGACATACGACAACTTCATCGTTGAGTACGTCTACTTCAAGGGAACTGGGGGAGTAGGCAGCTCTTCTCCACCAACTTAAGCGCCACGCTTCCCAGTCACGACCTTGGCTGCGACGACCTCTCCACCAGCACAGTCGGTGACCCCACACACTCCAACACTGACTACCATCCCTCCGGGTACGTCCACTCCGACACCAGCTCGTGTCGAGCACAAACCGGTGGAGTTTGTTACTCCGCTCTCCCACGACGAGGAGCGCATCGACGCATACCACGATGGCGAGCCGTTGCGGTATCGTATGATGGAGGATCTTCTCGGTGACCAGTCGGTGCCGGGACTGGTCCCTCGCAATCTGGAGGCACAGTTGCATCTTGCGTGCGACGACAACGAGCCTCAGTCTTTCGCGGAGGCTGAGAGACACGCGGCATGGCGTGCCGTGATGCAGTCGGAGATGGACGCGGTTGAGAACAACCGCACCTGGGAGCTTGCTGACCTCCCTCATGGTCACCGCGTGATCACCCTTTAGTGGGTGTTCAAGCTGAAGAGGGATGAAGCCGGCGCCATCGTCAAGCACAAGGCTCACTTGGTGGCACGTGGTTTCATGCAACAGGAGGGGATCGACTTCGACGATGCCTTCACGCCCGTGGCGCGGATGGAATCTGTGCGACTCCTCCTTGTGCTGGCTGCTCAGGGAGGCTGGCGGGTTCAGCACATGGATGTCAAGTCGGCGTTTCTTAACGGCGATTTAAAGGAGGAGGTCTATGTGCACCAGCCACTTGGATTTACGATTCCTGGCAAGGAGGGCAAGGTATTGCGCCTGCGCAAGGCCCTCTATGGCCTGCGACAGGCACCAAGGGTGTGGAATGCCAAGTTGGACTCCACGCTCAAGGGGATGGGCTTCGAGCAAAGCCCGCACGAGGCGGCCATCTATCGACGGGGCAATGGAGGAAATGCCCTACTGGTGGGTGTCTACGTCGACGACTTGGTGATTACCGACACCAAGGTTGCGGAGGTGATAGCATTCAAGGAAGCGATGAAAGCCACCTTCCAGATGAGTGACCTGGGATCTCTCTCCTTCTACCTGGGGATCGAGGTGCACTAGGCCGACTCCGGGATCATGCTTCGACGGACTTCCTACGTCAAGCGCATTGTTGAGCTGGCTGGGCTCGCAGACTGCAACCCAGCTCTCACTCCCATGGAGGAGAGACTGAAGCTGAGCCGCAACAGCACGACGGAGGAGGTGGACGCCACGCAGTATCGGCATCTTGTGGGGAGCCTTCGCTACCTCGCCCACACACGGTCGGACTTGGCATTTTCTGTCGGCTACGTCAGTCGGTTCATGCAGCGACCGACGATGGAGCACCAGCAGGCTGTGAAGAGGATCATCCGCTACGTTGCCGGCACTCTCGACCACGGCCTCTACTACTTGAGGTGCCCTGGGGAGGCAAACCTTGTCAGGTACAGCGACAGCGACCACGCCGGCGACATTGACACTAGCAAGAGCACGAGCGGGATTCTCTTCTTCCTCGGCAAGTGCCTCGTTAGCTGACAGTCGGTCAACCAGCAGGTGGTGGCCCTGTACAGCTGCGAGACCGAGTACATAGCGGTCTCTACTGCTTTGACTCAGGCGTTCTGGCTAGTTCGACTGCTTGGTGATCTCCTCTGCAAAGACACCGGAGCGATGGAACTCAGGGTGGAACTAGACAGATTCATACTTAATCACATATGTGCAGACATTATGGATGAAATAATGGATCTAAACAGTGATCCTGATGATCCTACTGTTATTTCACGGGTAAAAAATAAAGGATTCAAGAGGGGGCGTACTAATAGTATAATATGAAAGGTATTTTTTGGAACTGTAATGGGTTTAGGGATCCCAAGAAACATAGATTTATTTCTGATCTATCAAAAGAAAATAATTTAAGTTTCATAGGAATTTCAGAGATGGGTGCTAATAATTTTACTCCGTCATTTTTAAAGAACTTAAGTGCTGGGAGGGATTTCATTTGTCATTGTAAAGAACCTCGAGGTAGGTCAGGGAGGATGGTTTTAGGAATTGATTTGAATTTTTTTCATATTGGTTCTATTGATGAAGGAGATTTCTTTGTCAAATTCCATTTGTGCAACAGATCGGATAGCTTCAAATGGGTGTTAATCCTAGTCTGTGGACCAACACGAAATCAATTTAAAAGGAAGTTTCTTGTTGAATTGGTAAATATGTGTTCAAAAGAAAACTTCCAATGCTTATTGGTGGTGATTTTAATATTTTGAGATACCCGCATGAGAAAAATAATGGAAACTCTAACATTAGATAGCCATTTCTTTTTAATGCAGTTATCAATGGATTAAATCTAAGAGAGATTGATATGTCTGGATGAAAATATACATGGGGAAATTCTTTACTGAACCTAACATATGGAAAATTAGATAGGATTCTAGTATCTATAGAATGGGAGCATAAGTATCCTTTACCGACGGTGGTAGCTTTGACCAGACAAATCACTCCCCTATATTATTAGATTCAGGAGATACATCCTCAAATACTTTTACACCTATATTCAAATTTGAGTTAGGTTGGTTACTTAGGGATGGATTTAGTGAAATAGTCAAGGAAGTTTGGGAGGAAGAATATATAGCCCATACTTCTATGGACAGATGGCAAGCAAAATTACGTAGACTTCGTCAGTATCTTAGAGGTTGGGGAAAAAATGTGAGTGGTGCTTACAAAAAAAGAAAAAAAAGGAAATACTGGATAAAGTGGATGCCTTAGATAAAAAACAGAGAGCAGATTGTTGGACAATGAGGAAATTTCAGTAAAACAAAGATTGAAAGATAGATTGGCGCGTTTGTTGAGAGAAGAAATCAAATGGTATCAATGGGCCAAAAGCAAATACTTATTAGAAGGAGATGCTAACACAAAATACTTTCATCTAATTGCAAATGGCAAACATAGAAAATGCAAAATATATCATCTTCAAGATGGTGACCATCGGATTTGTGAGGAAGAGGAACTCAAAAATTACATATACAATTATTATAAAAGCTATTAGGCCCATCAGTAGATAATACATTCCATCTGGATATGAGAAGAGATGATATTCCTAAAGTATCAGTGGAGGAGAATGAAATTTTAACTAAAGAATTCACTTAGGAGGAGGTAAAGAGCGATCTTTCAGATGGAAAAAAACAAGGTAGCTGGTCCTGATGGATTCTCGACAGAATTCTATCAGGTATTCTGGGATGTCATTAAAGATGATTTAATGGAGATGTTTCATGACTTTCATGTTGGTAACCTGGGCTTATTCAGGCTAAATTTTGGTACAATCATTTTGTTACGAAAAACTATGGAAGCTGATAAAATACAACAGTATAGACCTATTTGTTTATTAAATGTCAGTTTTAAGATATTTACAAAAGTAGCCACAAACAAGTTATTAACAGTTGCACAGAAAGTCATTAATCCCACACAGACAACTTTTCTACTAGGGCGAAACATTATAGAAGGGGTCATTGTATTACATGAAACAATACATGAAATGCATAATAAAAAACAGAAAGGGGTTATATTAAAAAATTGATTTTAAAAAAGCATATGACAATGTTAATTGGATATTTGTAAGACAAGTGTTTGAGTCGAAAGGTTTTTCATCAAATGGTGTGATTGGATAGATGCTTATATGAGAAGAGGACATGTGGGGATAAAAGTTAATGATCAAATTAGTAAGAATTTTATGACAAAAAAGGGCTTACGTCAGTGCGACCCATTATCTCCCATTTTATTTAATATAGTGGCAGATATGCTTGCCGTACTAATAAAGAGAGCTAAATCCAATGGGTTGATCACAGGGGTAATACCCCACTTAGTGGATGAGGGTCTATCGATATTACAATATGCAGATGATATAATTATTTTTATGGATGATAACTTAGAATAGGCAAAAAATTTAAAACTAGTGTTATGTGCTTTTGAACAGTTCTCTGGATTAAAGATAAATTTTCATAAGAGTGAAATCTATTGTTTTGGTGAAGCTCGAATAATTGAACAACAATACTCCAGACTATTTGGGTGTCGTCCAGAGACTTACCCACATAAGTATCTAGGAATTCCTATGCACTACAGAAAATTGAACAATAGTGATTGGAAAAACATAGAAGAAAGATTTGAAAAGAAATTGAGTAGTTGGAAAGAAAATACTTATTAGGAGGCAGACTAGTCTTAATTTACTCAGTCTTAACAAACTGGACAATTTTATGCTATCTTTTTTTAGGTGCCTAGAGGTGTCCTAGAAAAATTGGACTATTATAGGTCAAGATTCTTCTAGCAGGCAGATAGTCATAAGAAAAAAATATAAATTAACAAAGTGAAATATAGTTTGCCAACCGAAAGA
This sequence comes from Neostapfia colusana, assembly GCA_030760725.1. NCBI lineage: Eukaryota > Viridiplantae > Streptophyta > Magnoliopsida > Poales > Poaceae > Neostapfia > Neostapfia colusana. Next base: position 25,074,282 of record JASWHV010000004.1, on the reverse strand, counting down.
TCAAGGAGGACTGGTCATTCAGAATATTGATGTGCAGAACCATTGTTTGTTAAGCAAATGACTATTTAAACTAGTAAACGAGAACACCACATGGCAGATGTTATTGAAAAGGAAGTACCTAAAAAACAAAACTTTAGGACAAGTACAGAGAAAAGCAGGACATTCATATGTTGGATCTAGCCTAATGAAGGTTAAGGACAAATTTTTAAACTTTGTATCAATACAGATAAATAATGGCAAATCAACGAGATTTTGGGAGGGCAGATGGTTGGAGAATTTCATTATCAAAGACAAGTTTGCGACTCTATACAATATTGTTAGATGTAAATAAGTTTCCGTCTCCCATGTATTTAGTTCTATTCCATTGAATATATCTTTCCGTGGTTTGGTAGATAACAATCTAAGGAGATGGAATAGGTTGGTGGCAATGATTGCACATGTGCAGTTAAATGACGAAGAGAATGTTTTTAGATTGACTTTACATCAAAATGGCACCTTTTTTGCCCATTCTATGTATAGAGCTTTGATAACAAATGGAAATGTAAGAAGAAATACTAGACTATGGAGGTCTAAGATACCATTAAAAAAATTATGTGGTATCTGAATCAGGGTGTTGTTCTTACCAAGGATAACATCATAAGACGTAATTGGAGAGGAGATAAAAAAATGTGTGTTTTGTACACATAATGAAACCATTCAACATCTCTTTTTCGATTGTCATTATGCAAGTTTCATATGGAGAGCTGTTCAAATTACTTTTAATTGTACCACACCAACCTCTGTTAATCACATGTTCAATATCTGGCTGTATACTTTTGAAAAGGAAATTATAAGTATGTTACTAGTGGGTGTAACAGTCATATGCTGGGCTATTTGGTTGAGCAGGAATGATGTTGTTTTTAATAACATTCCTATAAAAATGTACATGCATGTAATTTTCAGAGGAACATACTGGTGCCGAACATAGGCGGAACTACAAAGGGATGACGACAGGACTACTACATTACGGAGGGCTTGCACTTTGTTGGAAGCCATGGTGATGAGTGCCTTTGTCTACACGGATGGAGATTTAGATATAGGATTACTTCACAATAAATGTATTGGGTTTCCTATTTTTTACAAGTCTTTGACCATGTTGGTCTAAACTGGTTATGTAAGAAGATTGTAATAAATCGGCCATACTCTCTTTATGAGGGGAAGGTCAGATTTAATCCCATTATCTAAAAAAAAGAATATTTTTGGAACTCATGATAAGAACAACTTCTCACTGGATGAGGATTTGCGGGAATATAACCCGCAACTGATAGCACAAGAAGAACGAGTTGGTTAAGTTGTTTAATGCTTTCCATAGAGGAGATTCACCCATTCACAGTTTTAGTTTTGGTGTCATCACCTTACTACCCAAGAAAACAGATGAACCATGTATACAATAGTACCATCTAATTTCCTAGCCGGCCTTTTTACCAAGATAATTTATTTTGTACAATGTATCATAAAAAGTGTGTGAATTGAATTTAAAAATATAATATTTTTTATGCTAGACTTTAAAAATGCTTATGATAAGGTAAAATGGTTTTCCTTTAAAAGACCCTTAGAATGTAACAGCCCTAACTTTTGTAAAGTTTGATGTCAACTCATGAAACAAAGTTAAGGTGATAAAATACTATAATTGTGTCACATGAAATGATGAACACATAAATAGATATATGAGGGAGTTAAAAATTTTCTCTAGCCCATGCTCAATACATGTTAACCTAGGGGAAATAATTACACTCTCAAAACTCTAACTCATGTGCACCTTCTCTATGAGGAGAGTGGAGGAAATTTAAACACCATTTTGAATCTTTTGAAAGGATTCTTATTCAGATTGTCCAAAGGCCTATATGTGAGATCATAGATGCATCTCTCATGTATTCAAGAGCCTAAGTTTCAAATTTGGAGAATTTTAAGTTTCATATACTATTTATTCCGAGGATAAATGAGGGCACGTTCAAATTCAAACTTAAATTTGAATTTTGAACCAAACAAACTCAATTTCAAAATCTGATTTCAGATTTGAGTTCCTCATAGTTCTTTTGACCTAGCCTCCAAGTTTGATCGAATTTGGAGCTCGTTTGCTATTTTAAACGGAATTAGGAGATAAGAGGGGAGAATTGGGGCCCACATGTCAGTAGACTTCAACCCGAAGTCTTCTCTGTTTCACGCGGACAGCGCACGCGCGCCACCTCCCGACGGCCGGCACCCACCGCCTTCCCACCACGCCAGCTCCTGCTCACAGATGAGGACGCCGAGTGAAGCACCCTCGTGCTGCCCACGTGAAGTATCCCCCTCGCTCACTCGGCCTCTGTTCGTCTTCCGCACGTAGAGAACAAACGGCTGCTCCCTGTTGCTCCCGACCACACCACAGCAGCTGAGCTCGGATGATCGAGCTTCCCTCAGCAATAAGCAGCGCAACAGCGTGCTCTAGCCGGCTAGCACCTTTACTCCGCTGTCCCGTCCTTGCTTGCGCCTAGAAATGACTTAATTGCTGCTGCTCCCACGTTCAAACCAAAGAAACCGAACTGGTCGCTGTGGCCAGCCCAAACCAGGAGTGATCATGCCAAAGAAAGCCACCCCATCGGTGCACCTACAAGTCTAGTTGCTCACTTCCGAAGCTCATCCCTAGCCATTGATCACAGAGGGAGAATTTCAGGATTTTCTCCCGGGCGGCAGAAACTGACCTTGAGGTAAGGACTTGCAAAATTCGTCCTCAAATCATGTTTGTTGTGTTTAAAACTTCACACACAGGATCTTAACTGCCTAGCACACCTCCTCCATCGATTTTAGACCAAGAAATTGAGTGTAGAGCGAGGAATCCGAGTTCTTTTCGAGGGTATACCGCTGGACCATATCGGGCGCACGGTACCGATAGGTTTGGAGTGCTCCCCGGCTTGTTTAGACCTCATGTCGGTCTTCTACACGATCCCCTGGTGCTTTAGAGCCCAAGAACCGACCATTTGGTGGAGAATTCAGCGTGCACAACCTCGCCGAAGCCCTAGGGTTTGCTGTTGCCGGTGCGCCCTATTTTCCGGCGAGTTTCAGCCGCCGGCGACCTCACCAACAGGTTCATCGTGGTGGAAAATGGGGGGGGGGGCCAGCAGGGGGTTGGGAGGTGGCTGGGAAGTGCCTTTCCGGCGACCTCGCCGCCGGAGGAGCCGCCACTGCCCTGTTTGACGCGAGGCTGAAGGTTAGGGACTATCAAGGGGTGCAGCCCAATGTTTATGAAAATCCCTGGATTTGGCTCATTAATTCATTTAAGTAAAATATTGTATGAATTTTATAGGAGTTCTGTTTATTGGAAAATTCCCAAATTTGGACAGGACATTCTTCCAAAATTCATTGAACTCCAGTAAAAATTTAAGAGGCATTGGACCTCATTTGCTTGGTCAAATAATGTGTTTATTCCTTATGTCTCTGAAAAATGGGAAAATTAACAGAGACATTTTCAGCTTTTCCCCAATCCTTGTAAAATCCATATCTCCATGTAGGAAACTCCAAAAATGGTAAAAGAAATTTCTATGGACTCAAGACATTTTGTACTTTACAAAAAGTCTACTTTGCAGCATAGGAAAGCTTAATACCTAGGGGGTGAAGGCAGATTAGTGAAAATCACATAAGGAATTATTGTGATCACCTTGAGCCATTTCATGAGCTCAATTTTTGCACACTGCCTAAATATCTTTCATAGAAGCTGTGGTTAAATTTTCAGCTTCATTGGACCTATGGAACTTGAGCTACCATCTGTTAGATTTAAGTGTTCATATAATGGACTTAATCACATGGTGGTTACTAGTATCTCTTTTCACCCTAGCTTTCATCATTCTAAGGTTGTAGATCCAACAACAGAAACCTTGCTGTTGTTTGTCCCTTTTAGGTGTGAGTTAACTTGTACAACAGCTTTGAATCATTTTATAATTTGCTTTTGAATACATGTGCATAAATCATCTTAATAGCATGTGACGTTTGACGAGGACTCAACTCTGCAGCGAGGATTTCCATCTCTTGACGAGTTTGGCGGATTCTCCGGAGGAAGACTAACTCTGAGCTTCTAACAAAACCGTTGAGCAAGGCAAGCCCCGGTTTACATATCGTTACCTTTTTAAATTTTGCTTTACTTCACCTCATGTTTATTAGACTTGATATTGTGCATTATGTCTAGGATGATTGAAATCCATTTGCATGGCTATTACATCCCTGAGTAGAAGGTTCAGTGTAGGTTTTTCCTCGTTGTAGATGATAGGCTAACGTTGTAGCTAGCTCGGTAGAAGTCGAGTAGTAAAAAGCTACTCGCGAGAAAGGTCGAGTAATGGAGTTACTCGCGAGAGGTTGATGATAAGAGCACCCTCATGAAAATGAGATGGGGATGGGGATGTTTCTGTAGGATGGAGCGCTCAAGGTTGGTCTCGACCTGTGATGGGTGTGACAATGCTTGAGACCACATTTGGCTTGGACCGGGATGGTAAGGCAAATGTGGAGGTTGGTTGTAGCCCCGTCCGGTCGGTTAAGGACCTGTCGAAGTGTGTGGTCGACACTTCCCCCGGACCTGCACTGGGCAGCCCGCGGAGGTTCTTTTTCGGAGGGGCTAGTCACTTGCGGAGAGCTTGAGCGTATGGACGAGTTAAGGAAAAGCTTGACACGACGGGTTTTACGTGGTTCGGGCCGCCGGAGCGTAAAACCCTACGTCCACGGTGAGCTGAGGAGCTCGCTGTATTGCTTGCTGCTCAGAACCGGAGTCCTGAGCTTGGGGATGACTGATGTCTAGCGTATGAGTTGCGGGAGTGCGAACCGTTGCTAACGTTGCCTACCCGAGCCTTTTATAGTCCAAGACTCGGGTGGCTTACAAGGGGGGTTCGGGACCCGACAGGTGGCCCCGGGGAGATTGTCTGTCATCTACCGTATCTGCAGTTATGCCGGTAGTTGTCTCTGGCGAAGGCTTCTGAGTCTTCGTCTTGCAGCTCAGCCCATGCCACATGCTAGTCATGGTGGTTGATGACGGCGGGAGCGGCATGAGATGTCTTGTCGCTGCGTTTATTGGCTGGCAGGCTCTGACACCGCGCGCCAGTCTGTGATGTGACTGGGTGCAACGGCACCTGACAGAGGCGTGCTCCGCGTCTCCGCGTCTTGGGAAGGCGTGGGCCTTGAATACCTTGTACGGGCAAGGTATGGGGCGTATTTACGCCCGCTGCCTACCGCTCGGGGGCAGGCAGCGCTGTTCTGCTGGCCACGTGGCGGGCCCGGAGCCCTCCTCAGAGGAGAGGGGGGTCCGGCCCCGTAGGACATGTGGAGCCTTCGGACCTCTCCCTGCAGAGGGGGAGGTCCGGCTTCTGTCGGCCACGTGGCAAGCCCGGAGCTCTCCCCTGAGAAGAGGGAGGTCCGGCCCTGCTGGACACGTGGCGCCTTCGGACCTCTCCCCCGCGGAGGGGGGAGGTCCGGCTTCTGTAGGCCACGTGGCGAGCCCGGAGCTCTCCTCTGAGGAGAGGGAGGTCCGGCCCCGCCGGACGCGTGGCGCCTTCGGAGCTCTCCCTGCGGAGAAGGGCGAGATCCTTAGGCATTTTCCCCTGTGCGCGGGGGTACCCCATATCGCGGGTACCGACAGTGGCCCCCGGGCCCATCTCGGGGGAGATAGCGAGCCCGAGGTGGGACCTCCGTCTCTTCTGTTCCGCGCACTTTCTCTAAGTCCCGCACTGACCGCTGCCGGAGCACGAACAGTCGCGGGATCGTGGGAGCGTGCGCCCACTTGATGGTTGCTTTTACTTCGGCGGTTCCCAAGACCGCCACTTCTGCATGTTGAGGCGTTTTCTTCGAGAACCGCTGGAGTGCCTTGCCGGCTCGTATTCTTGGGAGACTGACTCCTTGACCCGCCGCTTCAGCTGGGCGGCTTGGGTCCACTTGCCATCGGCACTCTGCCCCGGACCCGAAGCGGTTGCCGATGCGGCGTATTCTAAGAGTTTCGAATCGCTCTGAATCGCACCTGGGAAGTTTTAAGAAGGGATCTCACCTGCATTGCGGCTTCCCTTCGCACTTTCCAGCGCTTTTCCTTGGACTCTTGTGCCTTTGCCTCCTTGTCTTTGAGTCCCCCTCGCCATGGCTGCCAACCCGCCATCCGAGAAGAAACGCGCTTGATCTCCTCCGGTGGCGGCATAGCGCCAAGTCAAGGGTCCAGGGTGCCCACACCTTTTGCTTCTGGAGATGGCACCCCTTCTGGCGGCGACTCAAAGCGGTCCCGTGCTGATACGCCGGGGGGAACTTCTGGAGCGTCCCCTGCTCCGCCAGTTCAGGCGATTGCGGAGCAGCCGTTAGTGACGACGGCGGGCTCTGGGAGTCCTACCCCGGCTCGGAAGTCGGGGTTCAGAGCCCGCTGGAGTGTTCGCGCTTCCCGGCCATCCCCAACTGGCGGGGAGTCTGCGCCGTTGCGCTCGGAAACCGGGACAGCTGCCGTGGCCCCCAAGCCAGCACGCGCTTCTCCTATTCCGGTGTGTCCAGATTCCGCGGCGGCGTCACCTCTTCCTGCCGAGACGGCAGTCGCGGCCCCCAGTCCAGCGCAGGTCGACCCTGCACCAGGTGGCTCAGCTTCTATTTCAGCATCGACTTCCCCCGCTCGTCCCTCTTCACAGGTTAAGAAGCCAGAAGCTAGAGAGAGTCTGGCGGGTCCGGCCGTCAGAGCCCCGACGCCAGCTTCTCCTGACCGGCGTCTCGTCTCGGTCGCTAGTGCATCGACTTCTCTTGAGGTTGAAGTGATGGAGGAGGTCGGGGGTGCTGCTCCGGCCTCTGCTGCCCCACTGCCCCTGGCGGATGCCTTCGCGCTCGCCGAAGCGAGCGTCCGGCAGGTCTTGGCCGCACTTGGTCGTGAGCGGGAGGAGCATACGGTCGAAAGGGATCGCCTCCTCACCTGGGGGAACATTTTGCGGGAGCGGACCGCGAAGGTCAAGAGCGAGCTCGACTCCAGACAGGAGTTGCTTGACTTCAGGGAAGTTCTCCTCGACCGGCTGAAGCGGCCTGTCGACCGCCTGGACGTCGAAACGCGGCGGATCAACAGGGAGGCCCTTGAGACACACGCCTGGGCCGAGGAGAGCCTCTCTGCTGCGGAGGAGATACGGCAGCTGCTGGAGCGCCGTAAACTCGCCGTTGAGGTCCGGGAGCGTTCCACGGCAGCCGAGGCGGAGAGGGTCGCTGCGCAGCTGGCGGCGGGCGAGGATGACCTGCGAGCTCGGACCAGGGAGCTAGAGGCTCAGAAGGCAGACCTCGCCATGAGGGAGGAACATGTCTCCCGCAAACGCCAGACGATCCTAGATCGAGAGTTGGCTGCCGACTTCAGGGCTTCTGAATTGGAGCGGCTCGCCATGACTCTCCGCCTTCGGGAAAGCTCCCTGGCGGCCAAGGAGAAAGAGTTCTCCGAGAGAAACCAAGACGCCCTGCAGGCAGCCCGCCGCGAGGTAGAGGAGCTCTCGGACTTGCGGTCCTCCGAGGCGCATGCGGTCTCAAGCTTCGTTAATCGGGCGGGGTCCGCCCTGATCCCTCTTGGCTTCAGTCCGGTGAGGGCAGCGGCTCCTACGCTGAAGGTGGCGGAGGTGATCCCCGCGCTGGAGTCGATCGGCGCCAAGCTGGACAGGCTAGACTCGGTGGTCGCCAGCGAGCTTGAGGCCGAGGGACGAGGTCTGGCCCTAGAGGTTGCCACACATGTGCTGGCATGCTTCAGGAGCCGGGACCCTTCTTTCTCTCTGGAGCCAGCGAGAGAGGGCCCTGCCGTGGAGCGGGAGGAGACTGCCAGGGCTGAAGTCGGGGACGTGGCCACCCTTGTAGCCGCTAGGTTCCGGCGTGAACCGGGAGGACCCTAGGACTTGCTTCTCCCTTTTTTATCGAGTCTGTAGCCCAGCTCATGGAGCCATGAATAAATAGACTCTTTTGAATGTTTGTGCCTGTGATGCCTTTTCTGTCCTTCTTGGTTTTGCCTGACCGAGTCCTTAGCTCCGCAAGGTACTTAGAGACCTTCACCAATCTCGGAGCTCTGCACAGACACCTTCCCCGGGTCCTAACTGTATTAGGGGCCCCCGGGGGTCTCCGGATCTCGCCCCATGGGGAGGTCCAGATCTGCCGGCCATGTGGCGGGTCCGGAGCCCCTCCTGAGGAGGCGGGAGCTCTCGTCCCGCTGGACACGTGGGGCTTTCGGAGCCAGCCCCCCAGAGGGGGAGGTCCGTTCCCGCCTGCCACGTGGCGAGTCCGGAGCCCCCCTATGGGGAGGTGTGAGCTCCGGGTCCGCTGGACACATGGGGCCTTCGGGCCTCGCCCCTACTGAAGGGGCGGGACCCGGTCCTTCTAGTCCTATGTCGGAGTAGTTGGTAGCTCCTTTCCCCCCGCTTCGTGCAGTCCCCGTTGGTGTAACCTAGAGGTCCTGCACACAGGCAGAGGAAATGTAATTCTCCTCGGGGGGTCCTCCCCTCCCGTCTCCTAGTCTTATTCGGCTTACGGTCCCAATCCGTTATACGGGGCTTGGGCAATTCTGTGCGCGAGGCGCTGGAGCTCCGGCTCCCTCCGAGGTCCGGGTACGACCGTCCGATCCCTAGTATCGGGCCGTGCGCCGGGGAAGCAGAGTGCACAGGCTTTGGGTTCATGACCAGGCAAAGCGGTTGTACTCCCCTGTACCTCCGGAGGGCAGGATGCGCACGCTTTGGGCACGGAGCCGGCTAAGCGGGATACACATCCTGGACCCCCCATGCACAACGTAGGCCTTTCCTGGAGGTGACCAACTGGCACTGCAACACCTGACTGGGGGAGGCCCGAGAGACTCACTTGGCCATCGGCAGGTGCCTCAAGCGCAACCGCCCTCGGTAGGATAGCAAATGCTGACTATGGATGCGTGCGGGAGAGAGGGAGCTATGAACATACATAGAGTGTGCGATCATAAAAATTAATGCATAATTTAAATGAGCACATGAGAGAGAGCGAAGTAGAACAAGTTTCTGTGTTAATGCCCATAGGTGGAAGTCTGGCTGTACATGGAGGCAATGACCCGCCTCATCTACAAGGGAAGCAAGACTCTACGCGCTTAGGGTCAGAACCAGGCTATGCTGGACGTAGTCCTGGACCGTCCCTTGAGACTTAGCTGCCCCAAGCTCTGTTCCTAGACTCTATGGGATTTATTATAGAAGGGAATGACCCTGTTCTACTAATGCTCGGGGGGTAGGACTTACAGTGTTGTTCCATGCGAAGGGTTTTGGGAACGGATCCCACACTCGGGTGAAAGGCATGTGTACCTGGGATGGCAGCTTTCGTGAGTAGGAAGGGACCTTCCCGGCTGGGGGAGAGTTTATAGATCCTTCTCGGGAAAGTGCGTGCCGCGGCACCAGGTTGCCTTTCCGCAGGTCCCTGACGCGTTTGGTTCTTTGGCGGTAGTGCTAGAGCACCAGCCGAGACCGTGCGTTGTGGGGTGTTACCTGCAGCCGAGCCTCGTCAACGAGTTTGTCATCTTCACGCTGGATCAGGTCCTGCGCGGCTTCTCCTGGGCACCCCCGGGGAGTTCTCCCCTTCTGGCTAAGGCCTTCAAGGGGTAGGTGGACCCGGGCTCATCTTGGGAGACCCAAGGCGTCTTCCCCTTCTGGCGAGGCCTTCAAGGGGTTGACAGACCTTGGGCGGCCCCCAGGGGGTATGACCGAGGCACGGAGGCGTGCTCTCGGGTGGGGCTAGCCCGATCTTGCACCATTGTGATTGGTGCTTGGGCTGCTGCGACTACTTGGAGCTTCTCCAAGGTTGACACCGCAGCAGTGCAGCCTCCACTGACCTGGGACGGCAGCCACAGTCGGCTACCGCCCCGGCCCGTCACCATCGGAGCTGGAGTCCTCACCGTTATGCACTGTCTTCATGACACGCTGAGGCTCCTGAAACCCCACCTGGTGGTCGGCGCTGACTGAAGCGTCGACTTTCTGCTTGCCGTCCCTCTGAGGGAGGAGCGGTGCCTCAGCTCTCTGCTGCCTTCCTTTGCGGAAGCGCTCTGCGAGCCTCTGGATATCCCAGCACGCGGCAGCACTATGATTGCCGGCGCCATGCAAAGGGCATAGCCCGCCCTGGTCACCATCTGGGGCTGGCGACTGCCGCTGCCTTTTGTTGGGGCGTGGCCCCCGAGCTCCACTAGCCGTCGCTGCTGCGGCGACTGGAGCCGCGGACGATGACTTCATCTTGCCACTCCCCCGGTTCTTAGCCTTTTTGCCACCTCCATAGGAAGCAGCGCCGGACCCGGGCTGTCCTCCCGACTCGGAGGTCGGCAGAGAGTGCCAGTTCCGCCCTTTAGCTGCTCTGGCGCATTTGTCCGCCAGGCTGAAGAGCTCAGAGACGTCGCAGACCTCTCTGGTCGCGAGCTTCTCAAGCATTTTCTCGTCCCGGACACCCTGCCGGAACGCCACCACCACAGAAGCACTTTGAATATGCGGGATGGTGTTGCGTACCTGGGAGAACCGCTGGATGAAGGAGCGCAGCGACTCCCTAGGTTGTTGCTTGATGGCGTGGAGGTCAAGCTCCGTGCCGGGACGGGTGTAGGTGCTGCCGAAGTTGGCGATGAACTGCCGACAGAGCTCTCCCCAGGAAGTTATGGAACCCTGAGAGAGATTCATGAGCCAAGACCGGGCAGGGCCGGTCAAGGCGACGGGGAAGTAGTTGGCCATGACAGCCTCATCCCCTCCTGCGGCAAGTACGGCGGTGGAGTAGATCTGGAGGAACTCCGCCCGGTTGACGCTGCCGTCGTACTTTTCGGGCAGGTGTGGCCGAAACTTGCGCGGCCACCTCGCGAAGCGAAGGTGGGGTGCAAGGGCCGCACATCCTGCTCCTGTTGCCGCAGGTATTGGTGCCGCGAATGCTTGGTTCGCATCTGGCACATTGTACCCCGGTATGGGCAAGGCTGCGCCATAGACCGGGGACGCCGTTTGTAGGGCATATTGTTGTGGCATATGATGCGCGGCGTACGCCTGGGGCAGGGCTCGCGTGGCGAAGATCTGCCCTTTAGGATGGGTCGAGGCCGATGTCATGCTGTCGCCAGCCTCTTGGTTGCGACGCCTTTATCGACGTCGCTCGAGGTACACTCGGGTATCCTGGCCCAAGTGGCACCATTCCAGCTCTGTCCTCAGGTCCGTCGACGGGAGCCTGGAGGAGCTGGAATCCGCCGTCTGCCTGTCAACTGTTGGCGTGCGCGTCAGCGACACAGCCGGTTGGCCGGGGCGTCGCCGTCGCTGAAACCGAGGGTTTGCGGCGGCGACGACGAGACGATCCACCTCGCGAACCCACTGCTGGGTCGCTGAATGGGGCGCGTCCCCAGCAGGTGGGTTGTGCAGTAGCGCTCTTGCTGCAGCTAGCGCACCCCCGTGGTGTACGCTCAGCGCTGTAGAAGATCTGACGCTGGTTGGAGCCTGCATTGCCGGGGTCGGCGTTGCCGGAGTCGGCTGCTGGCTCTCAGCTCGCGCCGACACACTCCGTCTAGAGTGCGTCGTCATGTACTCCCCACTGGTCACGGTTCGCCGTGAACGCGGAGGAGGAGAGTTTGCCGCTGAAGGAAGCTTGGTCATCTTCGTCGGCGGAAACTCGTCGCGCAAGGGAAAAGCCCCCTTCCTGGCGCGCCAAATGTCGAAGTGTGTGGTCGACACTTCCCCCGGACCTGCACTGGGCAGCCCGCGGAGGTTCTTTTTCGGAGGGGCTAGTCACTTGCGGAGAGCTTGAGCGTATGGACGAGTTAAGGAAAAGCTTGACACGGCGGGTTTTACGTGGTTCGGGCCGCCGGAGCGTAAAACCCTACGTCCACGGTGAGCTGAGGAGCTCGCTGTATTGCTTGCTGCTCAGAACTGGAGTCCTGAGCTTGGGGATGACTGATGTCTAGCGTATGAGTTGCGGGAGTGCGAACCCTTGCTAACATTGCCTACCCGAGCCTTTTATAGTCCAAGACTCGGGTGGCTTACAAGGGGGTCCGGGACCCGATAGGTGGCCCCGGGGAGATTGTCTGTCATCTACCGTATCTGCAGTTATGCCGGTAGTTGTCTCTGGCGAAGGCTTCTGAGTCTTCGTCTTGCAGCTCAGCCCATGCCGCATGCTAGTCGTGGTGGTTGATGACGGTGGGAGCGGCATGGGATGTCTTGTCGCTGCGTTTATTGGCCGGCAGGCTCTGACACCGCGCGCCAGTCTGTGATGTGACTGGGCGCAACGACACCTGACAGAGGCGTGCTCCGCGTCTCCGCGTATTGGGAAGGCGCGGGCCTTTAATACCTTGTACGGACAAGGTATGGGGCGTCTTTACGCCCGCTGCCTACCGCTCGGGGGCAGGCAGCGCTGTTCTGCTGGCCACGTGGCGGGCCCAGAGCCCTCCTCAGAGGAGAGGGGGGTCCGGCCCCGCAGGACACGTGGAGCCTTCGGACCTCTCCCCGCGGAGGGGGAGGTCCGGCTTCTGTCGGCCACGTGGCAAGCCCGGAGCTCTCCTCTGAGATGAGGAAGGTCCGGCCTTGCTGGACACGTGGCGCCTTCGGACCTCTCCCCCGCGGAGGGGGGAGGTCCGGCTTCTACAGGCCACGTGGCGAGCCCGGAGCTCTCCTCTGAGGAGAGGGAGGTCTGGCCCCGCCGGACGCGTGGCGCCTTCGGATCTCTCGCTGCGGAGAAGGGTGAGATCTTTAGGCATTTTCCCCTGTGCGCGGGGGTACCCCATATCGCGGGTACCGACAGGACTGTATGTATGCGGCCCTGCTGAACAAGATTGAGCTGTACCGGATATATAGTGGGGTATGGGATCTATGAAACCGATGTAACTTGATGGAACATGATATAGAAACTCATCCTTCGCGTGGGAATGGCGTTGAGAAGGCGGGAGGTGTAAATCCTTTAGTGGGCAACTTCGACGTGTCCCCGTAGAGGACCATCCTGCTCGGCGCGAAATGTTTTTCTATGTCGGGGTGTCGTGTGAAAGGTTGCTGCATACAACGTAAGAAATAGCTCTTGAGAGAGTCTTTCGAGGCGGGTGTATGTGTCGTGTATTCCGGGTTGTTATTGATTCGAATCACAGTCGCTCGCGGAAGAGGATTGAGCATACTTGCCCACTGCGCCGTGACATAGTAAGAAGAAGAACTAAGTCTCTTAACTTGCTGTTGTAGATGAATCATTGTATTGGAACCTTTACTGAATTAGATATAGAGCCAACTAAATTTCTGTTCCACCTTAGGCTAGCAACATCGGGATAAGCGTTTCTTGTTTGATTGTGGACTTCCGGTGTTGTGAGGCGTGAGGACCACTAAAATGAAGGCTATAAGAATCTGAATATAAGGATCAAGTTTAATTAAGCTTCATTTTCACAAATATATGTTCCTATTGTCTTACTACCCTTGCATGTAGAGTTTCATGTTTTGGGATTAACGGTTAAGTCTTGCTGAGGCTTAGTGCTCACGGTTGCTTCTGAGCTGTTTTGCAGGTAGCAGGATGCCTGCTATGAAGAGGGCTATTCGGTGAGACAACGAACCTCACGGTTTGTTCAACTCATTAGAAACCTAGCCGCTGGTTTTCTTTGGTGAAGCTAGTAGGAAGCGTTCACGGGCTGAACGAATTCTCTTCGGCGTAGTTAGGGTCGAAAGTGATTAGATTGTCCAGCTAGTTTTAAATTCCGCTGCGTATGTACATTATGTTGTAAAAAAACTTATCTTGAGTAATAAAATGGTTTCATATGTTTTTGAGCCTCTTTTCGTGCATGCTGTTGGGTGCCGCATCGCATGGCACCACCCACTGCGATTCCTGGGCCGGGCCTCACATAGAATCAAAGGATGCTTACTTATATGGTGCAAGTGAATCCACTTGATAATGAATGATCAAATTAAAAATTTATTTTCAAACTAGAATGTACTGATTTTTATGACTAATCATAACAATTAGTAACATGTAAATCGAGTCTTAACTAAAAAGAACGGCAATAAAATAACATTTCTGTCATAATCCATATATACACACGGCTACACATATAATCCACACATTAAGCTTATTCATCATTTTCCACCCAACTCATCACTTGTCAAGTCTCAAGTGGCAGTGCCAAAGAACTTCTATTTTGAAGCAGGATCGGATAGGTTTTCAATCCTACATATCTTGGTACGATCAAGAAAAGAAGCCAATTGGCATTTCTTAATTATTCCAGCAACCTCAACGGTTAGGACTAACCAGTAGCTGTAATCCTTAGCACTTTTTGGTGGTCCGACAGTGCAAAACTCAGGGAGAAAAAAGATGTGAAATCATGATTTTCGGTACCTTGCAGACCAGGTACCCCTGCGTGGAGGGTTGAAGACAGCCCAGACCCCACCTCCCTGCTGAGGCGGGCGCAGGTGCGTCCATGTGTCCTTGGCCCCAGGGTCGGCCCCGGGGCTGTCACGTGCGCCTAGGCTCAGGAACCGACACATGTCCTTTTCCCCGTACCATGCTCTCTCCGCTGAGGTGAGATTCAGAGCTGCCACGTGTATCTGGGCTCTGAACCTTCTACCCGCTGAAGAGGGCTCCGGAGCCGTCACATGTCCTTGGCTCTGGACCAAGCCTCCCCACTGAGGTGAGGTCCAGAGCTTCCAAGTGTATGTGGGCTCTAAACCTCCTCCCCGCCGAGGAGGGCTCCGGAGCTGCCACGTGTCCTTGGCCCTATACCAAGCTTCCCCGCTGAGGTGAGGTCCGGAGATGCCACATGTATGTGGGCTCTGAACTTCCTCCCCGCCAAGGAGGGCTCCAGAGCCAACACGTGCCCTTGGCCCCGGACCAAGCCTCCCCGCTAAGGTGAGGTCCGGAGCTGCCATGTGTATCAATGCTCTGAACCTCCTCCCTGCTGAGGAGGGCTCCGGAGCCGACACGTACCCTTGGCCCCGGACCAAGCCTCCCCACAGAGGTGAGGTCTAGAGCTGCCACGTGTATCTGGGATCTGAACCTACTCCCCGCCGAGGAGGGCTCCGAAGCCGCACACGTCCCAAGATCCATCATTTGCCGTGGGTCAAAGAAGTCAATGAGGAAGTGTCCTGTCAGACCGTGCATTCAAGGCTCACGCCCTCCCTAGAAGCATGGCGCATGGCGTACGCCTCTATCCTCCGCCCATTTGCATTACGGTGACAATACAGGGCAACAAGGAGTGACAGCGGTATAGTGCCACCCAACGGCACAATGCCACCTTGTAGAGCGAGACGACGCGGCGACAAGACAGCATCATCATCATCGCCTGCCGCGCGGTCAGAGGCGCTCAGCGCGCCAGGCGATGGGACTTAACTCCTCCACCAGCCACTCTACTCAGAGTGGTAAAATCCCTAGATTGTGTATAGGGTTGAGATAGCCTCTGGGCCACCTGTCAGGCCCCGTGCCTCATTGTAACCACCCCGCCCTTGGACTATAAAATGACCGGGGTGCCCACTCGACAAAGGGTTTGTAACCCTGTCAACACACACACATACGCACAATCAATACAACAATCACACCCATGGACGTAGGGTATTACGCTCCAGTGGCCTGAACCACATAAATCTCGGTGTTCACCCTCTCACTCAAGCTTGATCGCCTTAGGGACGTCAAGCCCAACCAATCAAAGAACCTTCGTGGGCTGCTCCTTAGCAGACCAGGGGAAGTGTCATTGCTACACTTCGACATTTGGCGCGCCAGGTAGGGGAGCCTTTCACGCTCTCTAGGCGACCATGGTGAACATCACCTCTCTCTGCGAGACTTCTTGCCCCACTCACAGTCGTCATGCGAGTTGTAACACCCTCAAATTCATTTCCATGCATTGCATACATTTTTCATGTAGAGAAACATTATAAAAGAAGTAGAAATGGAGAAATAACTATAGAAATGAAGAAAGAACCATAGAAATGGAGAAAAGAACAATAGAAATGGAGAAAGAACCACAGAAATGGAGGAAGGAACCATAGAAATGGAGAAAGAAATATAGAAATGAAGAATGGGACATAGAAATGGAGAAGGGAATGTAGAAATGGAGAATGAGACATAGAAATGGAGAGGAGAATGAAGAAATGGAGAATGTGACATAGAAATGGAGAGGGGAATGTAGAAATGGAGTAAGTGACATATAAATTGTGGGGAATGGGAAAAAGATAGCTGTAATGAGCCAATTCCAATTTCACCAAATTTTCCCCCAAAATCTCCAAATTCCCCAATTCCCCCCCAAAAGGGGAATTTTCCCCACATTTTGGGAATTTCTCCCCCCATTGCCGCCGCACCAAATTAAATGGGGAAAAGTTTATTAGGATTTAGTTCCAATTGGATTAGGATTCTCCCCTCTCCCCCTTATAAATAGAACCCAACCTCCCCTTTTGGCCGCAGCCCCCCCTCCTCTCTTCCCCCTCCCAAGTCGGCGACTTGGAGGCCCTAGCCCCAACTCGCCGAGTTGCCCCCCCCTCGCCGGAGTTCGGTCGCCGGTGAGCCCCGCCGACGAGCCCCGTCGTCGAGCCCCGCCGGTGAGCCCCGCCTGTGAGCCCCGCCGTCGAGCCCCGCCGTCGAGCCCCGCCATCGAGTCCTGTTGTCGAGCCCTGCCGTCGAGCCCCGTCGTCGAGCCCCGCCGATGAGTCCCGTCACGCCTCGCCGTCGCCGGAAAAGAACCGACGATCTGTCCTGCCCTAATCTTCAATAGAAAAATTCCCCGCTGCTTCCATTGCTAGGAGGAAGGCCCTGCAACCAGAAGGAAGTGAGGTAGGTCCTCATTACCCATCTTACGACATCGCCGCTGTTTCTACGCATCCGTTTTCTTCACCCTCTTCGAGCAGAAACTTTTACGTGTGGACAGATCGCGTTTTGATCAATTTTTGACGGTGGAATTGATCTAGATCTTAAGTCAAGATTATCACCATGTCCACACTTGATCCCTACACCCTTCTTCATCATAAAACCCCATAAAGCCCGTTAAAACATGCAAGAACACGTACAAACTGGATTACTAAAACTGCACCATATGATTTGCATTCATCTACCCCATTGCATCTTGAGTAAAGTTTGTGCATGATGATTGATTGCTGTAAATTTTGTATGTGCGTGGTCGTGAGTAGAAGGACAAGCTCAAGAGGCCATCTACGAGGATCTACAGCACCAAGACCTCGAGACGCTCGAGCAACAAGAACCACTGGAGCAAGGCAAGTGCCCCTTGACCATATTGATCCCATGTTTTGAAACTGTTTTGTTTGCAAAACTCCTATGCTTGAGTCAACTTGATGGGACACCCTTTTATAGGAGTATACTAGCTTTGTTAATCATCCTTGTCGCCGCGAAAGTTGATGAGTCGGGTGTGGTTGTTTTTCCTTTTTGCTTCGCTTAATCTACGGGATACGGAAGCTGAATTAAAACGTGGTTAGCTACTGCACTCATATGAATAATGATGATGAGCACTTGGTGATGATAATGAGCATGGAATCGGGGGAGATCTAGGCAAGCTTGGTTCGTGAATGTTGCTGGATGAGATGGTGGAACCTGCCGTAGATCTAAGGACCGGTTCATGGGAGAATGTGCCAGGAAAACAGTGCCACCACAAGCCCAAGTATGGGTGCGGCTTAGCTGATTAATTAGTTGTGTTGCTAGCTTGTTATGGACCGTGGATGGCACGGGGAATGGGAGTCGAGAGGGACTGCCCTGGGAACTGCATGGCACAAGAGGGGGCCCGTGGGTGGGAGAATGGTGATTCGATCCTGCCGGTGAAACCTCAGTGAGTCCATACATCTAGTAGCCCCTTTGTAAAGGCTATTTTGTGATCTCTTGGCCATACACCGACGGTTGTGTACTGGTATAATGGAGGTTCTACAGTCGCCAACGGGTGACGAAATCACGAACTTGTGGGTAAAGTGGTGCCACCTAGGCAGAGTGTAAAACTATCCGATAGCCGTGCTTCCGGTCACAAGCACCTAGCCAACTTCCATGATTAGAGGGAAAACTTGGGAGGGATATTCGGTATGGTTATGGTATGGTCATTGGGATTGGTTTTGGAACTGTTTTGAGTCATGACAATGATTTTGGTTTCGGTTATATGAATATGAGATGGTTATGAATATTTATGAGTATGATATGAACTTGAGAAAGATTATTGGCTGGTTGAGACTTGATAAATGGTGAATTATGATGAAAGAATGTTGTGATTACTTGGTTATATTGGGATTTAATTCATCTAGACTTAGTTGCTGTTTTTACCATGTTTGTGAAATAAAATTTGCTTGCAGCAATGAGCCTTTTTATTCCATACCTTGTTGTAAGATACATGTCATACTTTTCCCGCACTTGCTGAGTACGACATATACTCACCCTTGCATTACCACATAAACATCAGTTACAGGAGATGAGTACTTCGAGGACCATGTGGAGTACTAGGCGTGTGAACTACCGTCAACATGCCTGTGGAGTTGAAGATTGGAGCCTGCTGTTTAGTTATTTCCGCTGTCGTTTAGAGACTTCCGCTGCAAGAATAAGTTAGAGATTCATGAGTGAGACAATGAGTCAATGTAATAAAGTACTTAAACACTATTTATTCGTGGTTATATTCTGAATTCAGTTTGTGGATTACATGTGTACGTGTGATAAACATCCTGGGCACACATGCATTAACTTGGTTCTGTTTTCGGAACCGGGTGTCACAGATTGGTATCAGAGCCACGTTGACCGTAGGACGCAAGCCTAGGTAGAATGGACACTCTAAAACACATAGGCACACCCCTTTAAACCACTATTTTTGAAAATTGCTTGCTGCTGCACTTTTCTTGTCAATTCAGCCACCACAAAGTGCTATTTTCAGAACCTCTTTTCTCTTCACTTGGACAGCAACGCCTTTGCTTTCTTGCTCCATAGCTTCTGAAGTTTTGGGAGTTATTTCCTCCTTCTCTAAAGTTTCTCATGTCTTATTTATAGATGCCGGTGACCAGGAGCATAGCACGCATAAGAGCTCGTCCACCACCACGTGGGAGCTCTTAACCCCATTGAGGTGTCCGATGGACCACATTGGGAGGAGGTGAAGATGGAACCTCGTGATGAAGATGAAGTCAATAGCTATATGCATGAGGAAGAGGATCCGGAGGAGGTGGAACCATTCGAAGACGATATGGAGGATGATCCACAAGAACAGCATTGGTACGCACCTCAGGAGGAGTTTCACGCGGGCTTACACCCTGTGGAACCTCTTGAGGCTATGATGGGAGGAGATGAACCCGAGGAGGATCCACCCCTTGCTGAGACCAACAATGAAGGTGATGAATGGGCCAACCATTCAGTTCAATAATTTCGGTCCGATGGAATGGAAGGAGGACACACATCCAGGGAGCTCAAAGAATTTCTGGATTGCTGCAGCTTATACCCGGAGTATCTCCTCAAGAAAGTCCCTCGTCGCGGATATGAAGAGTGGAAGGCTGATGTAACCATCCTATCTAACGGTAGGGTTGTCACTCGGCACTTCACACCCACATGGAGAGCTACAAGGGCAGAAGCTATTGATGATGCTGCATGGGATGCACTCACCGGACTGTGCTACGTCTTCCATGAGCAGCTTGAGGGCACCACTTTTGAGCTGCTTCCGTGTCGGAAGAGTGGTACAAGGGAGATTATTGGATCCCATGTAACAGCTCTTTCCAACTCACAAGCTGCTGAAAAGTCTCAGAGGTTGCTCGTGGAGTTAGGAAACCGCTACACAAGCGCACAAGAAGAGATCCGTTACCTCCACAAGAAGCTGTATTTGCTGGAGAAACAAGAGGAGACTCGTGCCAACGCGGGAGCAAATGGAGCACCAGCGTAATCTAACCCTACATGGACTGCCGACTCACCATGGCGTGCGCCCATGTATGGACCACCCCCGTCACATGGCGAGAACAGCACCGGTTCACATGATTAAGTTTAGGATTCCCATTGAATAAGCTGTAATAGGAACGTTTAAATCGTAGTAGCTTGAATAAGAGTGGTGTGTTGAACTTTTGTGATGATTGCTTGGTTTGTGTGCTGATGTGAGTTGTGAGACGCTTCAGCGAATGTCCACATCCACACATAGTGGAGAGATGTGAGATGCTTCGGCACGTGTTCACATCCTCATATAGGCTGAAATTAATAAAAGAAGATATTTAGTTCATACACCTTGATGCATATAGATGGGGGGATCAATCTAAACTTCTATTTTCTATTCTACCCTGCTGTCTCTCACAGATGGTGAGGGAAAACGCCAGCCGTCAAAGGAGGAATGCTCGTGGCAACAATGAACCACAAGAGGATGGCAACGTTGAAGTTCTTGAAAATGCTAACCCCGGGGCTGATGCAAACAACCTTGAACGGTTGATAGCTATGCAGAACCAGCTCATGCAAACTTTGATAGAAACGTTGGGACAGCTGCAAGCCAACAACCACAACAATCCTAACCCCGTTCCTGAACCCCCATCGGCACTAGAGATGGCAATGGGTCAGGTTCGGGTCGGGTGGAACAAAAACCCGCCCGAAACAAAAAGGGTTGCGGGTTAAATTTGAGACCCGCACCCGCACCCGCGGGTGAGAATTCGCACCCGCACCCGTCGGGTTTCGGGCGGGTTTCGGGTGCCCGTCGGGTTTGACTTTTTTTATAAAGATACTACAACATATAATAAAATAAGTGTAAAAAATTATCCAATTGAATGACAATACAACAAAAAGTATTAAGTTGCTTATAAAGATTATAAATATACGTCACGATAAGTAAGATGAAACAATTAAATAATATAACAAAATCAAATTTGACTTCAAAATTATGAATATACATTATTTCGGGTGCCCGTCGGGTACCCGCGGGTGCAAAATAAAACCCGCACCCGCGACAAGTCGGGTCGGGTGCGGGTTAGACCCGTGGGTGGAAAATCCCACCCGCACGCGCACCCGTCGGGTGCAAAACCTGTCGGGTACCCGCACCCGCGGGTGGGATTGCCATCCCTAACCGGCACCATCGCCACCACCGCCGGCTCACAACAGATTGGGAGAGTTCATGAGGACTAGGCCGCCTACTTTTGCACAAGCTAATGATCCCATGGAGGCTGATGATTGGTTGAAGTCCACGGAAAAAAGCTTGCTATTGTTCAGTGCAATGATCGGGAGAAAGTTCTCTTCGCATCGCACCAACTTATGGGAGCAGCCGCTGACTGGTGGGACGCTCTTTGCAATGCTCATGTCAACCAGGAGACTATCACTTGGGCTGAATTCAAGGAGAGTTTCCGCTCTCATTACGTCCCTGTTGGAGTCATGATGCTTAAAAAGCAAGAGTTTGAAGGTCTTCGCCAAGGAAGGAAGAGCGTGAATGAGTACCTCAACAAGTTCATGCAGCTGTCATGGTATGCTCCCGAAGACGTCAACTCGGATCAACGGAAGCAATACTTGTTCATGAGAGGGTTGAACAATGAGATCCAAGTTCAGCTGCTCAAAAACGATTATGCAAACTTCCAGAAGCTCGTTGACAAAGCTATAGTGGTTGAGAGCAAGATCCGTGAGATCGAGCAAGAGGGCAAGAGGAAGATGCCATACCAGCCACAAGGGAGCAATGTACATCCCCGTTTCATGCCACCAGCTGCACCACAGTATGGCTCGTCCGCTTCAACTTTCTGCCCTGCAAATCCACCTTGCCCTAATCAACCACTGCAGCAACGTCCTGTTGTGCAAGCACCTCGTATGCCTTTGCCTCATGCGTCCCGTCCCAACATGGGCGCCTATGCTCAAAACCAGCCTCACCCCAACATTCTTGCTGTTTTGGGCAACAGAGCATGCTTTTCATGCAGAGAGGCGGGATACTTTGCAAGTCAGTGCCCGAAGAAAGGCCTTGGACAGCCGACCAACGCACCAAATCAGAACCCACGGCCGAATGGAGAAGCTACGCAAGGTAACCGTGGGCAGTAGAACTACGCTCGTGGCAATGTGAATCATGTCTCCTCTGAGGAAGCACAACAAGCTGAGGATGTCGTGATTGGTTTGTTCCTTGCCAACTCCAACCCAGCCACTGTTTTATTTGATTCCGGAGCATCGCATTCATTCATATCATCCAAGTATGTTGCCAAGTATAATCTGCCCATATCACACATGAAACACACTATGTTGGTTAATTCTCCCGGTGGAGAGATGAGGATTAATATAGTATGTCCAAAAGTAAACCTTAAAATAAGGGGGGTAGACTTTCTTGCCAACCTTATTGTCTTGGATTCCTATGGGATTGATATAATACTTGGAATGGATTGGTTAAGCAAGCACAACGGAGTGATTCAATATTTTGAGAGGAGCGTGCAGTTGACAAATGAGAATGGTACTCGTATTGAATTCGAGTCAGCCCAACCGACAACCGAGAAGGCAGCGTTGAATCACGTCGAAGAAACAACATTGGAAAGCATTCCGATGGTTCAAGAATTTTCAGATGTGTTCCCAGAAGAACAAGTACCGATGGATGAGCTCGAGCTTCTAGAGGATCTGACCTACGTGGAGCACCCCGTCAAAATTTTGGACGTTGAAGGAGAGGGTCACGAGGAACAAAGTGATCTGTTGGTGCAAGGTACAATGGAGCCATCACACGGAATCCGAAACTACATGGGAGCGTGAGGAAGATCTCAAGGCAGAATTCCCTCATCTATTCTCTACTCTATCAAATCTCGAGGGCGAGATTCAGTTTAAGGGGGGTAGGTTTGTAGCACCCTCAAATTCATTTCCATGCATTGCACACATTTTTCATGTAGAGAAACATTATAAAAGAAGTAGAAATGGAGAAAGAACTATAGAAATGGAGAAAGAACCATAGAAATAGAGAAAAGAACCATATAAATGGAGAAAGAACCATAGAAATGGAGGAAGGAACCATAGAAATGGAGAAAGAAATATAGAAATGGAGAATGGGGCATAGAAATGGAGAAGGGAATGTAGAAATAGAGAATTAGACATAGAAATGGAGAGGGGAATGAAGAAATGGAGAATGTGACATAGAAATGGAGAGGGGAATGTAGAAATGGAGTAAGTGACATAGAAATGGTGGGGAATGGGAAAAAGATAGCTGAAATGAGCCAATTCCAATTTCCCCAAATTTTCTACCAAAATCTCCAAATTCCCCGATTCCCCAAAAGGGGAATTTTCCCCACATTTTGGGAATCCCCCCCATTGCTGCCGCACCAAATTAAATGGGGAAAAGTTTGTTAGGATTTAGTTCCAATTGGATTAGGATTCTCCCCTCTCCCCCCTTATAAATAGAACCCAACCCCCCCTTTTGGCCGCAGCCACCCCTCCTCTCTTCCCCCTCCCAAGTCGGCGACTTGGAGGCCCTAGCCCCCAACTCGCCGAGTTGGCCCCCGCCCCCTCGCTGGAGTTCGGTCGCCGGTGAGCCCCGCCGACGAGCCCCGACATCGAGCCCTGCCGTCGAGCCCCGCCGTCAAGCCCCGTCGTCGAGCCCCGCCGTCGAGCCCCGCCGACGAGCCCTGTCACGTCTTGCCGTCGCCGGAAAAGAACTGACGATCTGTCCTGCCCTAATCTTCCATCGAAAAATTTCCTGCTGCTGCCATTGCTAGGAGGAAGGCCCTGCCACCAGAAGGAAGTGAGGTAGGTCTTCATTACCCATCTTACGACGTCGCCACTGTTTCTACGCATCCGTTTTCTTCACCCTCTTCGAGCAGAAACTTTTACGTGTGGACAGATCTTGTTTTGATCGATTTTTGACGGTGGAATTGATCTAGATCTTGAGTAAAGATCATCACCACGTACACACTTGATCCCTACACCCTTATTCATCATAAAACTCCATGAAAGCCCGTTAAAACATGCAATAACACGTACAAACTGGATTAATAAAACTGCACCATAGGATTTGCATTCATCTATCCCATTGCATCTTAAGTAAAGTTTGTGCATGATGATTGATTGCTGTAGACTTTGTATGTGCGTGGTCGTGAGTAGAAGGACAAGCTCAAGAGGCCATCTACGAGGATCTACAGCATCAAGACCTCGAGACGCTCGAGCAACAAGAACCACGGGAGCAAGGCAAGTGCCCCTTGACCATATTGATCCCATGTTTTGAAACTGTTTTGTTTGCGAAAACTCGTATGCTTGAGTCAACTTGATGGGACACCCTTTTATAGGAGTTTAATAGCTTTGTTAACCATCCTTGTCGCCGGGAAAGTTGATGAGCCGGGTATGGTCGTTTTTCCTTTTTGCTTCGCTTAATCTACGGGATACGGGAAGCTAAATTAAAATGTGGTTAGCTACAGTACTCATATGAATAATGATGATGAGAACTTGATGATGATAATGAGCATGGAATTGGGGGAGATCTAGGCAAACTTGGTTCGTGAATGTTGCTAGATGAGATGGTGGAACTTGCCGTAGATGTAAGGACCGGTTCATGCAAGAATATGCCAGGAAAACAGTTCCACCACAAGGCCAAGTATGGGTGCGGCTTAGCTGATTTATTAGGTGTGTTGCTAGCTTGTTATGGACCATGGATGGCGCGGGGAATGGGAGTCGAGAGGGACTGCCCTGGGAACTGCATGGCACAAGAGGGGGCCCATGGGTGGGAGAATGGTGATTCGAGCCTGCCGGTGAAACCTCAGTGAGTCCATACATCTAGTAGCCCCTTTGTAAAGGCTATTTTGTGATCTCTTGGCCATACACCAATGGTTGTGTACTGGTATAATGGAGGTTCTACAGTTGCCGACGGGTGACGAAATCACGAACTTGTGGGTAAAGTGGTGCCACCTCTGCAGAGTGTAAAACTATCACGATAGCCGTGCTTCCGGTCACAAGCACCTGGCCAACTTCCATGATTAGAGGGAAAACTTGGGATGGATATTCAGTATGGTTATGGTATGGTAATTGGGATTGGTTTTGGAACTGTTTTGAGTCATGACAATGAGTTTGGTTTCGGCTATATGAATATGAGATGGTTATGAATATTTATGAGTATGATATGAACTAGAGAAAGATTATTGGCTGGTTGAGACTTGATAAATGTTGAATTCTTATGAAAGAATGTTGCTGATTACTTGGTTATATTGGGATTTTATTCATCTAGACTTAGTTGCTGTTTTTACCATGTTTGTGAAATAAAATTTACTTGCTGCAATGAGCCTTCTTATTCCATACCTTGTTGTAAGCTACATGTCATACTTTTCCCGCACTTGCTGAGTACGACATGTACTCACCCTTGCATTACCACATAAACATCAGTTACAGGAGATGAGTACTTCGAGGACCATGTGGAGTACTAGGCATGCGAACTACCATCAACATGCCTGTGGAGTTGAAGATTGGAGCCTGTTGTTTAGGTATTCCGCTGTCGTTTAGAGACTTCCGCTGCAAGAATAAGTTAGAGATTCATGAGTGAGACAATGAGTCGATGTAATAAAGTACTTAAACACTATTTATACGTGGTTATATTCTGAATTCAGTTTGTGTATTACATGTGTATGTGTGATGAACATCCTGGGCACACATATGCATTAACTTGGTTCTATCTACGGAACCGGGTGTCACATGAGTAAAGACGAACGGAGACTCCATGTGATGTATGGAAGCTCCTCCGACATCTCGTCCCGGCAAGCTGTCAAGACCCTGCGTCGAGCAGTGGCAGCAACTGCTCCAACCCCAGGGCCGGTGCCACGCCGCAAGTTGATGGAGACGCCAACCAGCTTCGACGCCTCCGACTGCCCCAAGAACATGGCAGGCGTTGAGCAGCTGCCATTCCTCGTCGCGCCGACCATCTCCAACGTGAAGCACTAACACGTCCTGATCGATGGCGGGGCGTCCCTTAGTGTCATCAGCCTAGCAGCTTTCAAGAAGCTGCAAATCCCTATGTCCCAGCTCACGCCCCCGAGACCATTCTTAGGGGTAGGCCGGGACCCTATCTACCCATGCGGTAGCATCTCCCTCCCGGTGACATTCGGGAAGTCTGAGAACTACCGCAAAGAGAGCATTGTCTTTGATGTTGCGGAGGTCAGCCTCCCCTTCAATGCCATAATCGGCAGGCCTGCCCTGTACCGATTCATGGCAGTAGCCCACTACGACTACTTGGTCTTGAAGATGCCAACTCCGGGAGGCGTCCTCAAGATCCACGCGGACCGCACTGCCACCGTCTCAGCGCTGGAGAAGCTCCAAGCATTGGCTGCAGCGCAGGAGGCTGCTACCGGTCATGCAGAAGCTAGTCGGCTGCCTCCAAGCATGCGTCAGCAAGGGGTGACATCTGCAACCCATGTGCAGCCCTCGGACGGTGAGGATGTCCCCATCAAGGTCGTCCATGTTGGCTCCGACGTCGCTGAGACCACCTGAATCGCCAGGGGCCTGGGAGACAAATAGGAAGACGCGCTCGTCACCTTCCTCCGGGCTAACTTTGACGTGCTTGCAAGGCAATCGTCGGAGATGCCCGTGATCCCCAGGGAGGTGATTGAGAACCATCTGAAGATCTACCCCGATGCCAGACCGGTCCAATAGAAACCTTGGAAGCAATCCATCAAGCGGCAAGACTTCATCCACGAAGAAATCAAGAACCTGCTTGATGTTGGCTTCATCCAAGAGGCCCACCATCCATGATGGTTGGCCAATCCTGTTGTCATCCCCTAGTCTGGCAGGAAGCTTTGGATGTGCATCTACTACACCACTATCAATAAGGAATGTCCAAAGGATCTGTTCCCTCTCCCCCGTATAGACCAAATAGTGGATTCTACATCCGGCTGTGATCTACTGTGTCTCCCAGATGCATACTCAGGTTTTCATCAAATACCTATGTCCAGGGAAGATGAAGAGCATACTGCCTTCATCACAGTAGATGGTTGTTACGTATCCATGCCTATGGTCTAAAGAATGCCCTTCCCACTTTTGTACGTGCATTGCATAAAACATTTGGGAATCTCATTCGTGACCTAGTAGAGGTGTACATCGATGACATCATAGTAAAGGTTAAGTCGCAAGATCTTTGCTCGACAACCTAGCTCTAGTCTTTGACAGGCTGTGTTCGACACACATGAAGTTGAACCCAGACAAATGTATCTTTGGGGTCTCTGCCAGGATGCTGCTCGGTTTCTTGGTCTTGCGAGGGCCTCAACGGCCTTGACGAGCCTAGATCACTATGAGGGTTGCTGCGTTGCACAGCACCGGATAACACACATAAAAAGTACAAAGCGGAAGCAAAGTTTAATTACATAAAGGAGTTTATAGACATGTTTACACAAAAATATGTTCAGTCCACACTCACGGGCGTAGACTAAGCACATAGTTCACATTCAGTCTGTGAACGTGTTCCCTCTAGCACGCACACACACTAACACGGCGGCGTGCACGAATCCCATTCAACAGGGTTGCCCTCTTAAGGGTCCGTCTCCTCCTCGGGAGTCTCCTCCTGATAACACCCTGCAAAAGCTTCAAATACAAGCAGTGAGCACGACGGCTCAGCAAGTCTGACCCGTCCTTCCTATACATAAAACTTCTACATGCTGGATTATGTGTAAATGTGAATGTAAGTTGCAAAGGACTCGCCTAAATAGTTGAACCTTACTTTCAAGTTTTAGCAGCAAGTTATGGAGAACCTCACGCTAAGGCACATAAGAGAGCCGCAATCAAACAAGAAATGCATTTCTCTCATATGCTTTGCCCAAGGTTGAAAAGAACTTTAATTAGCTCTAAACTATAGCACTTCATTAGCAATCAAGGTCCATCCTTCAAATCAGCAAAATTTTAACATGAATCTAGCCTGTTCTTTCTACGTCACGGTACAGTGAACAAGTGGTACTCAATGTCCGAGAGGGACGGCGATTATAATCGATTTACACCTGCAGGGTTACCCGAATAACCCGTCACGTACTCCCATAATCGATGTTGCCTAAAGCAACCATCACGGACGTCGTATGCAACCACCTTTCATCCGTCAGCCAGATGTTAAACCGGTCCTATCGTCCCGAGCAAGAGGTCTCTGCGCGCGCATCCGCAGTGCCGCCAGCCGATTTACACCTCAAGCTCTCAACCTACCCTATGGACGACAAGCAATGCCTCAACACCCAGCTACCTGAATTACATCGGTTTCCCGGTTCCCATATATCCGGTAGGTCTTTGGTACTGTTCTAGCTTGTTCAACAGTCCCGCACACGGCTCGATCCTCAATCGACACAAGCGGAGCTATGGAACCCAGACCCCAACGTCCTGCTGCCCTTACTCTCCGCTCGGTCTCATTTTTCTTGTCATGTGTTTCATTTGCTATCTTTACTCGAGTAATGTGCCTCTAGCCTATTCTCGCGAGCAGTTCTAACTACTCGACTTGTACCGAATCCTACACTATCTTAGCATTGCAGTAGCTAATCGAGGTTTAAAAACCTAAGCCCAAAATCCCTGGTTTTCTTGGCTATGCAGTTGGGTTTTCAATCAAGACTCTAATGCATAAATAAGGTGGATACTCAATGTAAGTTCTCAAAACAATAAAGTTTATAAAAGGTTAATACAAACCGGAGCTTACCTTGCTGCTGTTGGTCGTAGGCTGGCTGTTCCTCTGGAGTTATGAAGTCTAAGACTTCGGGCTCCTCCTCAACCTTAGCGACTACATGAAACAAATACATGTATGTATCAATTTAAATGCATGTGTGCTTGGAGTTAATCTTATTAAGACCATAGGTACTGATAGACAGGCCCAATGAGTCTGAAAATTTTACTGTGGTTTGGATGCAACCTAAACAGAGACTTGGCTAAATTTCATTTGTAGCAAAGCTCATTTGAGCCCTCCACAAATAAATGTGTAGTTGGCCTTAATTGGAGATCTTAGGGTGTCCTAAGGATTTTCATGGAGTAAGCAATGACTTTCTGAAAACTAGATTCCAGAGGGTTCTAATGGAGTTGGTTTCACTTAATTTGGAGATTTATAGCCAAAGATATGAGCTAGACAATTTCAGAGAAAATATGAAAATGTTTCTGGACATTTTCAATTTTCTCCGGAACAGTTTTATTAATCACACCATTAGGTGGATCAAATGAGCTTGAATGGATCCGAAATTTATATGGTAGCTCAGAGATATTTTTGTGAACATCCTAGCCAAATTTTAGAATTTTCCACTGAAGGGTTCTCCAGTTAAAATTCTAAAATGTTTAAATTTTGAAGAATTAATTCTTGAGAAATAAAGGTTTTCGTGAAGTGAAACTTTACTTGTCGAAAAGTACACAGAGAGCTGAATCCAACAAAATTTGGTTCACTCGATTTGGAGTTTCCTAGCCAAAGTTATGTGGGTTTCAAGTTTGAACTAAAGTCTGAAATTCGGGGAAATGTTTAAATTGCTGCGCGTGGTACCAGGGCTATGTGTCGGCTTCTCAGCGGCTGACCCACGGAGCTACGGAGTTTTTTGCGTGCAGCCACAAACGATCCGGAGCCACAGCTGATACCCAGTTTAAATATCTGCTCGCTGGTGCGTGGGACCGGGGGCTTCTTCAACCTCCCGACATCCCGCGCTCGACCACCGCCCCCCTCGCCGGAGTACTCACCGGAGGGGCTCTGCCGTGTGCCAAACTCCCTGATTTTTGCTGCCTCTGCCTAATCCCACACGTGGAACACGGTGCTGGACTTAGATCGACATGACAACAACCGGAACATGAGCGGCGGCGAGCTGCAGCTTCGGAAGAACTTTGGCCGTGTCGGCCGGGCTTCCTAGCCCCCCAAATGATCGAGCAACAGGTCGTAGACCATCAGTGCACCCTAGGGAAGGTCGTCATGAACTCAAAGGGCCTCGGAAATGGCCACAACTAGGATGTCACCGTGTGACCTAAGTTGGAAATCCTAGCAAAACTCGAAGAACAGTGGCTATCCCCGACGGTTCTCCGAAGTTTCGGATCCTATAGACTCGCACGGAGGTCTAGAAGTAGTTCTCTAAGTTGGGTGATGAGTGGTGCATTGTGTAGCACGAATCTTGCGAAGTGGTCCGGCGGCCTTTTTTATACACCGGCGCAACACTGTGAAATTCGGGCGACGGCAGCTAATGTCACGCTGCCGGAGCTTGTGGTAATGGAAGAGGAAACTACGACGAACCTCTTTGATGTTCACAGTTCGGGGAAAGATGGGCTGTGGTGGCCGGACGAGTTGTTCCCGTGGCGGTGGCTCGGGTTAAACCGAGGAAGAAGAAATAGCGTGGTGGAGCTCGAAGAAGGTCGGTCACGGTCTGGAACCGGTGCGAGAACTTCGAGCAATGATCGGCGAACTCGGTTGCAGCCTCAGCTCGGCGTGACAGCCACTGGTTCGACCGGACGAAGGTGGAATCGAGAGCTCGTGTGAGCGGCGATGTGTAGTGGGGTTTCTGTGCGGGAGAACGTCGGGACACCGGTGAGATGGGACTTGGAAGGCTCGGGCGTGAGGATAAGAGAGCAAAGAGGCGGCTCGGTGGTCAGAGGCGGCAAGCAGCTGCTGTCCCGCTATCTACTCGCCGTGGCGCCCGCTCTGCTGAGCGCAAGAAAGCGAGCTCGGTTGATTCAGTCGGTTTGATCACTTGTGAGACTGACATTGGGTCCCACCTCCTGGTTTTAAACTCTAAAATTCAATTTTCCTACTGCTCTAAACAGTAGTGACCCTAATATCCTTTGCAATTTGAATTATCTACCAAATGCCCATTTGGAATTGGTAGAATTCCAATTGTGAAGTGTTTGACTATATTCACAGCACATATGCAGTTTGAAATTCAAATTGGATTTGAATTTGCTTAAATTAGCTCATGTCAAGATCAACTCCAAATGGAGTGAAAATTGGTGTGTGAGCTTACAAAAATGTGCTGAGTGTGAATATGAATCCCACTTTTGAATTCATGGAATGAAAGGGGTTTGAATTTGAATTTAAGTTCAAACTAGCCGCTTTCCAATTATGCCCAAAAATACCTCAAAAAGGTTTTGGATTTGGGTGAAACTTGGCATGAGCATTCCTATCAAGGTGTAGAAGTTTTTCATATGCTCAGCCCCTATATGATGCATGTGGGAAGTACCACTTTTGCATTTTGTGAGTTTATCATCTAATGACTATGTTGATGGTGTTTACTTGCTCTTCCAATGTGTTCATGAGTTTTCCTCAAATGAGGTGTGCGTGGTGTGATGAACACTTTGAATGTGTGCAAAAACTTAGGCCCTTACATTCTTCCCCCCCCCCCTTAAAAGAATCTCGTCCCGATATTATAAGGTGAAAATGAGAGAGAGGACGGTGGAAAATTACTGTTGGTGCGACGTTAAAAAGTCGGGGTAGTTAGCGCGAAGAAAGCCTTCACTCTCCCATGTCGCTTCATCTACGGAGTGATTACTCCATAGAACTTTGTAGAACCATAACTTACGGTTGCGTGTGGTTCGGGCCTTTTCATCAATTATCTGAACTGGTTCCTCCCGATAAGTGAGATCCGGTTTCAGTTATTCAATATCCCCCAGCTGAACGGTAGTTGATAGCTTCAGACACTTCCTCAGCTGAGAAATGTGAAAGACGTCGTGCACACTAGAGAGTGTTTCTGGTAATTCCAGCCGGTATGCAACTGATCCACATCTTTCTGTAATCTGGAATGGACCGATGAATCGGGGTGCCAACTTTCCTCTCATCCCGAATATGTTCACGCCCTTCATTGGAGACACACGTAGATACACGTGATCCCCGACTTCGAATTGCAAAGGACGTATTCTACGGTCCGCATACTGTTTTTGTCGGGATTGGGAGACTTTTAAGTTCGCTTGAATCAGCCGAACCTTTTCTTCTGCATTGTTGACAAGATCAATCCTGAAGGTAACTCTTTCGCAAAACTCACACCAATTCAGCGGTTTGCGGCATTTTCCCCTGTATAGCGCCTCGTAGGGCGCCATCTTGATGCTGGCTTGGTACCCAATGTTGTATGAGAATTCGGCTAACGCTAAGTGATCATCCCAATTCTTACCGTGGTTGATAGCACAAGCTCGTAGCATATCTTCTAAGATCTGATTTACCCGCTCGGTTTGCCCATCCGTCTGCGGGTGGTATGCTGAACTATGGATCAGCTTCGTCCCCAAAGAAGCATGCAACTGCTCCCAAAAACGAGACACAAATAAAGTGCCCGATCCGATATGATGGTACGAGGTACGCCTTATAAGCATAGGATCCGTGAGATGTACAATTCAGCAAACTTCTTGGCGTTGTAGTTGCTGTTGACCGGGATAAAATGAGCAACTTTGGTGAGCCGGTCGACGATCACCCACACTGAATCATGTTTCTGAAATGTAGTGGGTAAACCGACGATGAAGTCCATGCTCACATCCTCCCACTTCCAGGCAGGAACACCCAGTAGTTGTAGCAGTCCCGGTTTTCTCATATGGTCAGCCTTCACCCTACGCCATGTATCACACTCGGACACGTACTTTGCGATCTCCCGCTTCATCCGTGTCCACCAAAACTTGCTTCTGAGTTCTTGATACATCTTGTTTCTGCCGGGGTGAATAGAAAACTTTGACAAGTGAGCCTCATCAAAGATTTTCTTCCGCAACTCCGGGTTACGGGGTACGACGATATGTTCCTTAAACCATAGGACGCCGTCTCTGTCCTTCTAGAAACATTTCAGCTCCCTACTGTATACACGTCTCCGCAAATGTGACATGCCCTTGTCATGTTTCTGAGCTGCCGCTATCTCTTCACGGATGGTGGGGGATCAAAGCTAAGTTGTAGAGAGCTCCATGTGGAATCACATGCAATGGTGGCTTGCTCTCTTCTACCTGTGTGATGGTCAGATCGTTGACGTGTGACTTGCACTTAGCACATACGCCACTACGTTTGCCTTGTCGGGATGATAATGGATCTCTATTTCGTAATCCACTATCAATTCCAACCATCTTCGTTGCCTCATGTTCAGCTCCTTCTGAGTGAATATGTACTTGAGGCTTTTGTGGTCGGTATATAAATGCACGAGGTTACCGAGTAGGTAGTGCCTCCACATTTTGAGTGTGAGTACCACGGCAGCAAGCTCTAAGTCATGAGTTGGATAATTTTGCTCATGGTTCCTGAGCTGCCATGATCCATACGCGACCACCCTTCGGTCTTTCGTCAGCACACATCCGAGCCCAATGCCGGATCCATCGCAGTATACATCGAACGGTTTTGTTGTGTCTGGCCACACCAAAACCGGTGCTGATGTTAGGTGCTTCACTAATGCCTTGAACGCTGCTTCACATGCTGGACTCCGAACATATTGGGTAGCCTTCTTCAGCAGCTCTGTCATAGGCTTGGCAATCTTCGAGAAGTTCAGAATGAACCTCCGATAATATCCCGCGAGTCCGAGGAAACTCCATACCTCGTGAACAGTTCTCGGGGACTTCCAATTCAGCACTTGTGTGATCTTACTCGGATCTGCAGCGATGCCCTCCACTGAGATAATATGCCCGAGAAAAGGCACTTGCGATATCCAGAATTCGCACTTGCTGAATTTCACGTATAGCTTGTGATCCCGCAGCCTTTGCAAGGCTATACGCAGATGCTTCGCGTGTTCTTCCTCCGACTTGGAATATACCAATATATCATCGATGAAGACCACGACAAACTTGTCCAGCTCCGGCATGAATACCAAGTTCATCAAGTACATGAAGTGAGCTGGAGCGTTGGTGAGGCCGAAGGACATGACCAGGTACTCATAATGCCCGTACCTCGTCGAGAAAGCCGTCTTTGGAATGTCCTCAGCCGTATCTTAATCTGATGGTACCCGGATCTTAAATCCATCTTGGAAAAGATCTTTGCTTCGACCAACTGATCAAACAACATGTCGATCCGTGTCAATGGGTACTTATTCTTGATGGTTACAGCATTTAGTGGACGATAGTCCACACAAAGCCGCAACGTCTCATCCTTCTTCTTCACAAATAATGCTGAACAGCCCCATGGCGAGGAGCTTGGCCTAATAAAACCCTTCTCCAGCAGGTCCGTTAACTGCGTCTTCAGTTCTACCAATTCTTTTGTCGCCATCTTGTACGACCTTCTAGATATTGGCATAGTTCCCGGTGCAAGTGCAATCTTGAACTCCACCTCTCAGTCGGGCGGCATCCCCGGTAATTCATCCGGGAACACGTTAGGGAACTTACGGACTACTGGACTGTCTTCCAATCTGATGGGGGTGGATTGATATACACTTGGAAGTTTTATTTCTGGACTGTCCAGAAATAATGAGTGAGACTCGTGCATTTCTGGGTGTAGATGCACGACTCGGAGGACAGTGTCTAAAATAGCACCGTGGCGGGTTAACCACGACATCCCTAGGATGACATCAACCTTTTGACCCTCTAAAGCTATGAGAGACATAGGGTATACTCTACCCTCTAAGCATAATGGTGCTTTGGAAACAATCATGCTTGCTGAAAATTTCCCACCCGGTGAACAAATCAAATATGGACTTTCGATGGGTAGTATTTGCATGTTGTGTTTAGCAATAAAAGCTTGGCTAATAAAATTATGCGTGGCGCCTGAATCAAATAACACTATGGCGGGATGCTGGTGGAGTTGGAACATACCCGCAAGGATTGGCTCCCCCTCTGGAACGTCCTCTATGGCGAGTTGGTGGACGGTGCCGGGCTTAGGATTTGCCCGCCGTGCATTAATGGGGTTCTGGGGCTGATTCCTCCCTGGACACTGTGGTGCCACTCCGCCGCCTTACCTCTCAGGGCAGTTGTTGGCGAAGTGCCCTGGTTGACCGCATTTGAAGCGTGCTGGTAATGCCGGCCCGTACTTGGGGGACGAAAGCCTGTGAAAGCATCTAGGCCCCCGTGAGATATGGTTTTGGTGATTAATGACAACCGTTCGTTATCACTAATGAGTTTGTGGATGCGAGGTTTCACATATATCACATCAACCGTTAATGAACTATCTATTCACACCATCTACTGCTCATTGGATACAAATGGAGACCCCTCAACGATCTATTCTAAGGGGTCATTCGATATGAAGAACTCATACAAATCTATTCTATCGAAATTGGCAACACAAGAAGCTTACACTTTACCGTAATATCATTTCAAACAAGTGTCAAAGAGGTCACTCAAGAAGATTCCAAAGGATCAACTCAAAATAACTCGAAGCAAACAAGTTGCATTCACCGGATCATCCGATGTCTTGCAAAATGACTACATCGGTCGAGTTTGAGTTGGCAGAAGAAGAAGACCTCAGATTCCAGTACTCATCGGATCATCCGATGTGAAGGAAGTGGCACATCGGTTGAGTTCACCCGAAGGTTGATATCTGAGTTATTATGAAGATATACACACCGGACCATCCGATGAGGAAGTAAGTGTACATCGGTCAAATTCAACAGAGACAATATTTCTGACCCAATTCTGAAGATCAACTCACCGGATCATCCGATGATAAATTGAAGTAACATCGGTCGATTAAAAGATCCAACGGTTATATCCAACGGTCACATCTGACACGTGACATCAGCTAATTTGGAATTCGACCGATGATCATATAAAGGGGTGCATCGGAGGATCCGATGCTAACTGACAAAGTCTGCCCACTTTTCCAACGGCTATCTCGTGTGGGCTGGCTATAAATACCCCTCCAACCGGCCATTTCGACAAGTCTTGATCTCCTGAGCCTCACTACACATTCTCAAGCATTCAAGACCAAGAGCTACCACTTCCACACTTCAAAACCTCTTGTAATCCAACTATAGGTTATATCTAGCTAGAGAGAAGCTTGTGTGCGTCCATTCTTAGTGATTGGAATCTCTAGGCTAGTGAGAGAGAGTGTCTTGGTGACTTCTCTCACCTTGTAAACGTTGGAGGAAGAAAAGATCCCTCCGGAGCTTACCAAGGTGTTTGTGGAAGCCCGGAGAATCACCGTTGTACAAGGCTTGAGCTCCACCTTGCCGGAGAGGGCGAACGGAGAAAGATAGTGGATTCCCTTGTCTTGGTGACTTGGGAGTGGCCATACCCTTTGGTGGGTGCCACAACGTGGACGTAGGAAGATTTTTATGATCTTACCGAACCACGGGAAAAATCGCCGTGTCTCCGAGTCTCCGCGGGAGTTTGCCTTTCTCTCATCACCCCTTACTATTACGCTTTTACTATTCCGCACTTAACTCTCTTACTTGCGTACTTAGTTTGCATAGGGAATTGGGCTTCAACCATTAAAGTTTTAAATTGCTCTAAAATTTTAAAAAAAGCCCAATTCACCCCCCTCTTGGGCGTTTCGATCCTTACAATTGGTATCAGAGCTTGGTTGCTCATTGGATCATTCTAGCTTCACCGCTAGAGAGCAAAAATGGCCAAGAATGGGGATTCGGTTCCTACCTTCGAGGGCAAGAATTTTGCTTATTGGAAAGCACGCATGCACGCTTACCTTGAGGCAATTGCTCCCGAAGTGTGGGAAGCGACCCATGCGGGGTTTGGAAATCTTGACTATGTTGGAGACCAATTAAAATGGGATGCTAAGGCTAGAAATGCCATATATGAATGCATTAGTCAAGATGTTTTTGCTAGGATTGCTAGCAAGGAAAAAGCATGTGAAATTTGGGCATGTCTAGTTGAAATACATGAGGGCTCATCTCGTGTCAAAGAACTCAAATATCACATGCTTAAATCAAAATATGATGAATTTAAGATGTTTCCTCATGAAAACGTTAATCAAATGTTTTCTCGTTTAAATGTGCTCATTGAGGAAATTAACGCACTTGATATTGCTTCTCTTGGCAAGGGACTTATAAATCGCAAGATCCTCATGCTTCTACCCAAGCCCAAGTACAACATTATCAATTCAATGCTCCAAAAAGAGTCACTAGACAACATTGAAGTTTCGGAGCTCATTGGAGAAATTCATGCTCATGAAATGAGCGTACTTGGAATGATGGAGGAGTCATCATCAAAAACCATTGCTCTCAAGGCGTTAACCAAGAAGACAACTCCCAAGAAGAAGAAAGTGGTTGAGCCTAGCTCAAGTGAAGAAGAGCAAGAAACAAGCGAAGATGATGATGATGA
This sequence comes from Neostapfia colusana, assembly GCA_030760725.1. NCBI lineage: Eukaryota > Viridiplantae > Streptophyta > Magnoliopsida > Poales > Poaceae > Neostapfia > Neostapfia colusana. The sequence continues at coordinate 25,037,358 of JASWHV010000004.1, read as the reverse complement.
GCTTGCTTTGATGATGAGAAAATTCTCACGCCTCAACTCTAAGATTGCAAAGAAGGGATACTCTTTTGATCCCAAAAAGAAAGCCTTCTTGCCAAGAAAAGATGAAAACAAGACGTGCTACAATTGTGGTGATCTAGGCCACATATCATATGACTGCCCAAGACCGGACAAAAGAAAGGAAATTGGCAAGCATCACAAGCTAGAAGAAAGTGATGATGAAGAGGAGGTCAAGCCCAAGCGCTCCTTTGGAAAGAAGAAATTTGACAAAGGCAAGAAAACCAAGCTCTTTCCAAAGAAAAGAAGAGGGCCTCAAAAGGTCTTCATATGTGAAGCAAATGAGTGGATCACGGATGAAGAGTCAAGCGACGAAGATAGTGAAAATGAAGAAAACTTGGCGGGCCTCGCCATCGTCAACAAGAATGACTCCCCTCTTCGTCCACCTCCTATGTGCCTAATGGCGAAAGGTAACTCAAAGGTATGTGAATACTCTAGCGATGATGATGAGGAGCTTTCACCCGATGAATTAGCATCCATGATTAGTGAATATCATGCCATGATAAAAAGGGAAAAGGCTAAGGTTAAGGCTCTTGAGCTAGCTCGTGCTAAGCTTGAAAGTGCTAACCTCGATTTGCATGACAAGTATGTAACCATACTTAAAGAGCATGACACGCTCAAATTAAATGTCAAACAAATCGAGGATGAAAATGCTACAATCAAGCTTAAGTATCATGAGCTTGACTTAGCTAACTTAGCACTCTTGGCAAAGCACAATGAGTTGGTTCAAGAACATGAAGTGCTTAACCGTGCTTATGAAGCTATTGAACTTAAATTGAAAAACACAAAGAAAGAAACCCTTGATGGCAAAATATCATCTAATTCACATGCCACTAATGTTTTGGATAAGTCTTTGCCTTTGAAAGCAAGCCCTAGGGAGAAGGAGCTAATGGACGAAATTGAAAGTCTTCGCACTAGTGTGGCAAGACTCTCTAAGGGGGAGGACAAGCACAAGGAAATCCTCTACCAACAAGCGAAAAGCTTCAACAAGAGAGGACTTGGATCCTTCCCGGTACCCAACAAAGGAAAGGTGCCCTCACCGGAGCTTAGGACAAGCTTCATCAAGGAAGTTGGGTCATATTGCCAACATTGTGAGGTCACCGGACATCACACGAGGGAGTGTCCTCTTCCCAACCGTCCTTCTCCCAAATTGCCTCCTAACTACAAATCTACTTTCAATGATTATCACTATCTATTGAGCAAAGTAGGTGGAAAGGTGAAGGCAAGGTTCATCGGCAAAGACATCAAGGGCATGAAGGGGAAGCTCCCCAAGCAACTTTGGGTTCCAAAATCACTTGTATCACATATACAAGGACCTAAGTTGGCTTGGGTTCCTAAACTCAAAAACTAACTTCATGTGTGTAGGTGAACTACAAAGCCGGAGGAAAGCATTGGGTACTCGATAGTGGGTGCACTCAACATATGACCGGCAATGATGGTATGTTCACCTCCATAGAAAACCCCGGCAATCATGAACAAGTCACCTTTGGTGATAACTCAAAGGGGAAGGTAATTGGTTTGGGTAAAATTGCTATTTCTCATGATTTGTCCATCTCTAATGTGCTTTACGTTAAGTCTCTTAGCTTTAATTTACTTTCTATTGCACAATTATGTGATCTTGGACTAACGTGCACATTTGACAAGAATGGTGTTGTGGTGACTAGTGAGTCAAGCAAAGAACTAATATTCAAAGGTTTTCGGCATGGACATCTTTACTTGGTGGACTTCTCCAATAAGGATGCTAGCTTGACCACTTGTCTTTTCACCAAGACTAGTTTGGGATGGCTATGGCATCGGCGCATTGCTCACATTGGGATGAGCAAGCTCAAGAAGTCATTCAAGCTTGGGATGGTGACCGGCGTGAAGGATGTCACATTTGAGAAGAACAAGCCTTGTAGCGCATGTCAAGCCGGGAAGCAAGTCGCCTCACACCATCCGTTGAAGACAATGGTGTCAACCTCCAAGCCACTTGAACTACTTCACATGGACCTCTTCGGACCATCCACGTATCAAAGCCTTGGCGGTAACCTCTATTGTCTTGTTATTGTTGATGACTACTCTCGCTATGCTTGGACATTGTTCCTAGGCGACAAGGGTGAAACTCCGGAAATCTTCAAGACCTTCGCTAAACGAGCTCAAAGGGAATTTCAACTTCCCATCATCAAGGTCCGGAGTGACAACGGCACCGAGTTCAAGAACTACAACATTGGGGAGTGGTGTGATCGTGAAGGCGTGAAGCACGAGTTTTCGGCCACATACACCCCTGAACAAAATGGTGTCGTTGAAAGGAAGAACAAAACTCTCATCACCCTTGCAAGAGCAATGCTTGATGACTATGGCACGTCGGAGAAGTTTTGGGCCGAAGCAATCAACACGGCGTGTCATGCCGCAAATAGGGTCTACCTTCATCGACTACTTCAAAAGACCCCATATGAGCTCCTCATTGGGAGAAATCCCAACATCTCCTACTTCCGAGTCTTCGGGTGCAAGTGCTACATCTACCGCAAGAAAAGGCTCGGTAAGTTTGAAAGAAGGTGTGATGTTGGTATCTTTCTTGGTTATGCGTCAAACTCAAAAGCATATCGAGTATTCAACCAAACCTCCGGGTTAGTTGAAGAAAGTTGTGATGTTGAGTTTGATGAGACTAATGGCTCCCAAGAGGAGAGTTTTGGTCATGATGATATAGATGATGAGCCTCTACGAGAAGCTATGAAGAACATGACCATAGGAGACATCAAGCCCGAAGTTGAGGAGAGCCATGATCAAGGGGGAGCCTCAAGTTCCAACATCAACACCTCCATGGCGCCTCAAATTGATGAAGAAGAAGAGAAAAATGATCCATTGCCAATGCAAGATTCACATGCCACACAACAACAAGAAGAAGAAGAAGTCCAAGGTCAAGTCCAACCACAAGACGAGCAAGATGCCTCACCACCACCAAGTGCCTCACAACCTCTTATGAGGCATGGGCGCGTCTCCAAGGCACATCCGATGGATCAAATCATCGGAAGTCCGTCAAGGGGAGTAAGTACTCGTTCTCGCCATGTTGCTTCATTTTGTGAGCACTACTCTTTTGTTTCGTGTGTAGAACCCACAAATATTGAGGAAGCACTCCAAGATCCCAATTGGGTGATGGCTATGCAAGAAGAACTCAACAACTTCACCCGCAATAAAGTTTGGGTATTGGAGGAGCGACCTAAGGACAAGAACGTCATCGGAACGAAGTGGGTGTACCGCAACAAACAAGACGAGAATGGCGTGGTGGTCCGCAACAAGGCAAGGCTTGTGGCCAAGGTTTTTTCACAAGTTGAAGGACTAGATTTTGGAGAGACATTTGCCCCGGTCGCACGGTTAGAAGCTATTCGTATACTCCTTGCTTTTGCTTCACATCACAATATTATGCTTTATCAAATGGATGTGAAAAGTGCCTTCCTCAATGGTTATATTAACGAGCTTGTTTTCGTTGAGCAACCTCCCGGGTTTGAAGATCCGAGGAATCCTAACCATGTGTATAGGTTACACAAGGCGCTCTACGGGCTCAAGCAAGCACCTAGGGCATGGTATGAACGTCTTAGGGATTTCCTAGTCATGCAAGGATTCAAGATCGGGAGGGTGGACACTACACTTTTCACCAAAGACATCAACGGGGATTTATTTCTTTGTCAAATTTACGTTGATGACATTATTTTTGGCTCAACTAACAAATCTCTTAGTCTTGAGTTTGGCACCATGATGTCTAGGGAGTTCGAGATGTCAATGATTGGAGAACTCAATTTCTTCCTAGGATTTCAAATCAAGCAACTTCAAGAGGGGACTTTCATCTACCAAGAAAAGTACACCAAAGACCTCTTGAAGAAGTTTGAAATGGAAGATTGCAGCTCAAGAAGTACTCCAATGGCAACAAATTGTCATATCGACGCGGACATGGACGGTAAACCTATTGATCAATCTCATTACCGTTCCATGATTGGTTCATTATTATATCTTACCGCATCTAGGCCCGATATCATGTTTAGTGTGTGCTTGTGTGCTCGCTTTCAAGCGGCACCTAAAGAATCGCATCGTAAGGCTGTCTTTAGGATACTTAGGTATCTCAAGCATACCCCAAGTGTAGGTTTGTGGTACCCCAAGAACGCTAGTTTTCATCTCTTGGGTTACTCGGATTCGGACTTTGCCGGATGCCGTGTGGATCGCAAGAGTACATCCGGTGGGTGCCACTTACTTGGGCGTTCCCTAGTATCTTGGTCGAGCAAAAAGCAAAACTCCGTGGCTTTGTCCACCGCGGAGGCAGAGTATATAGCGGCCGGTGCTTGTTGTGCCCAAATTCTATATATGAAGCAAACCCTTTTGGACTTTGGAATTAAGTTTGATTGTGTGCCTCTCCTTTGTGACAATGAAAGTGCGGTTAAGATAGCTAGAAACCCCGTTCAACACTCCCGCACTAAGCACATTGATATTCGCCATCACTTCTTGCGGGATCATGAGGCTAAAGGAGACATCTCTTTGCAAGGTGTAAGGTCCGAAGAACAATTGGCGGATATCTTCACTAAACCACTTGATGAGAAAACTTTTTCTAGACTAAGAAGTGAATTAAATGTGCTAGATGCATCTAACGTCATGTAAGTTGCCATGTTCATGTAAGGTTGCATATCAAATAGGTCTTGTCTAACTCCCAAAGGATAGGGGCAAGCTAGAAATAGCTTTTCCTGAGGAAGCCTTTGGCAGGTTTAAACTTGGCAAGATAGATTTACATTATGCCTTGCATGATTCCTGCCATATAGACTTGCACTCATTCAATATCTTGCATCATTTTGGTTGGCATTGCATACGGTAGATTGTCACAAAGGGAAACCACATCATGAGAAGGAGACTTGTTCAAAATGCAATAGCTCAACTCATATGATGTGGATAGAGCAAAATTTTAAAGGTACATGCTTTAAAGAGATAGAAGTTCTCTACACTCTAGCTCACAAAGCATGGGCCTTACATTTTCATGGTTTCACTCCTAACCTTGTGTGTTCTCTTTACTAAAGGGCTTAGCCAATATGTGGCACTATATTTAAGGCCTTATATTAGAGGTTAGGAGTCGCCCAAAAAGTCCTAAGACCAATCCGTATCTTTGTGTGCTTAAGTTCAAGGACATATATGGGCAGTCTTAGACTTTCTGTAGTCATCGGATTATCCGATGCTAGGGCCAGCAGATCATCGGATCAATTGGTGCTTCAGTTCAAATCAGATGTCACAAATAAACCGATGAGTTCATTTCAGAAGACATCGGAGCATCCGGTGTTCAGTTTTCCTGGTGCCCTGCAGAAGTCGACCGATGACCGCCACCTCAACATCGGTCCATCCGGTGTTCAAAGAGAGTTTTTGGAACAACTCTCTGTTGAACTCGACCGATGCATCCTCCGATGATCATCGGTCCATCCGGTGTGTTATGCGCGGCTAGGGTTTGCCCAACAGTTTAAAAAGGAGGGGTCGGCCGCCGCCCGTTTTCTTCTTCTTTCCCGACCTCCGCCGCCACCTCTCCCGCGCACGCCGCCTCCCGCGCGCGCCGTCTCCCAGCCGCCGCCGCAGCCTTCCAGGGGCCGCCGTCGCCGCCTCCCCGGCCGCCGCCGCCGCCTCCAAGGCGCAACCACCGCCGCCTCTCCACGCACGCCACCTCCAGTCGCCGGGCGCCGCCTTCCAGTCGCCGTCACCGGCTCTCCCGCGAGCGCCGCAGCTGTTCCAATGCACTGCCGCGCCTCCCTCGCCGTCTCCCCTCCTCCACTCGCCGCCGGCTCGCATCACCCTCTCCGCTAGGGTCTCGTCGAGCTTTGCCGTTCGTCGCTAAGGTTTGCTCCGTGCCGCGCGACGTCCTTCGTTGTTTTTCATCGTCAATTTCAACCGTCGCTAACCCTAGCTCTCAAATTGCATTAAGATGGGTCGCGATCGCAAAGGAAAAGGCAAGGCAATTGAGGAGCCCGCCGCGAAGAAGCGCAAGATGTCCAAGGACGCTCGTCGCGCGGAGTTGGCCGCTCGCGCCGCCGAGGAGCGTGAGCGCGGCCATCGCGGTTCCTTACGGATCCGCGAGTCCCGGCAGAGGCAGGAGCAGCCTCCGATCCAGCCGGTGCCTCCCGAGGGCTCCGACGAGGAGGAGACTGAAGTGCAGCCTCTCATCCGCCGGCGCACCCCGAGGACTCGTGGGGGTGGACAGACTCCTACGGCGAGTCGGCGCCCCTCTGCAGCTGACCGCGCCGAGGACAGAGAGGCCGAAAGGGCCATCCACCTGATGGACACTGCAGTCCGAGTTGCCGAAGAGGTCAGACTCACTGACTACAGGAAGATGAAGGCAAGGCAACTTAAGAAGCTCAGATGGTCAGCGCTGATTGAGGAGTGGTTCCCGCGGCCTAGGGATGCTCGAGTTGACTCCCGGTTCTGGACCCTGACACAGGCGTCACTGTACGAGACTTACAGGCGTCGGGGTCACAAGCTATTCCAGCATAACAGCATTGACTGGGATCAGCTTGCAGTGGCAGCAGGACACGGAATCAGGCCCCTCTTTGAGAGATTCAGAGGACTTGTGGACTTGCTCTCACACCCGAGGAGTGCTTACGTCGAGGAGTGGGTTAGGGTGTTCTACGCGACACTCTACGTCTCTGAGGGTCGTCGCTCGATTCACTTCATGTTCATGGGGCGAATCCACGACGTATCTCGAGACCTGATGGGCAGACTGCTTGGTGTGAAGCTCTCTACTACGTGCCTGCACCAGATAGTCTACGGAGACGCAGACCCGCCGAGGAGACCACTGACTGGAGGAGTGGCACCACCTTTTGAGGAGATCAGAGGTCTGTTCACTCAGCCGTTCACTCCAGACCAGCCGAGGGTGCCAGCGCTTCTCACCCCAGCAGCTCGGACAGTTCACCACGTCCTCAGGCGTACCCTGCTACCGAGGTCCGGCTACTTGGAGGGATTCACGAGCCTTCAGCAGACCATCCTGTTCTATGTGATGAACGGGATGGAGTTCGACATAGTAGACATTCTGATCTGCGAGATGGAGGACGTGATCACCGATGGAGTTGGGATGCTACGACAGCTGGTCTTCGGTCACTGGATCTGTCACCTTCTTCACCAGTTGGTTCCAGAGGACACTCCAGGAGTCTCTCAGCTGACGGAGATGCACGTGACCCGGTTCAGCCACTACCGAGTCCCCACTCCGGGAGACCGCCGCCTTGGCCGTCCCTTCGAGCGTGAGGTTCGAGCCAGACTGTCAGAGGAGGACTGGGCAGAGCTGACTCAGGAGGACGCAGAGCTAGCACAGGCAGAGGCTCAGGGAGGAGACCTACAGCACGTATGGTCGGACAGCGACACCAGCGACAGTGTCGAGGAGTACTTCCCTCCTGCTCCTCCCTCACCGAGACAGCACGACGCAGAGGCAGGAGGCTCAGCTGCTCCACCACCTTCACCTCCTCCAGTGTCAGAGGCTCAGGTGACTCAGCCGTCAGAGCTCACTGCTTTACTTCAGCGGATGGCTCAGCAGCAGGAGCAGCAGGCAGCTCGACAGGAGGAGCTTCAGAGGCAGCAGCAGGAGATGCAGCTGGAGATTGCCCGTCAGAGGCGAGAGGACACCGACAGGTTCACCAACCTTGTCGATCAGATGACGCGACGCACTCTGGACCAGCAGCAGCAGACTCAGCAGATGCTGTTGGGCATCCTGGGGTTGGTCACCAACCTCTACCAGCAGACTGGAGTGGCTCTTCCACCTTAGCACTTGGGACTTAGTCAGGCTCCAGGTGCACCCCCACTGGCACCAGCTCCAGTACTGCCACCGACGTCGCTCCAGTCCTCACCTCTTCCGGCAGTACCTCCACCGGCGCCAGCAGTCTCAGCGGATCCCCCAGCAGCTCCAGCTCCAGCTCCAGCCCCCACAGCAGCTCCAGCTCCTCCCGCTCCAGCTCCAGCACCAGCGACCTCTACCTCCAGCAGCTCCGACGACAGCACCGTCGACGCCGACCGCTTCACCATCGCCAGGAGCGCGCCTGAGTCGTAGGCACTCGACTTCCCTTTTTGGTGTCTTGATGCCAAAGGGGGAGAAGAGTTAGAGTCAGGGGGAGGGTTAGCTCAGTTCTAGGGGGAGTGTCTATGTCTATGCGTCTGCTACTATATCTGAGATTGTCCATCCTTTTGCTACTTTATTTGATTTTTGCTATTATTGTACTCCGGGTGCTACTCTGTGCTTTTACGCCTTATCGTTTATTATTTGAGCCTTCGAGCCACTTGTGTTGCAATTTGTACCTGTTATATTTCTTTTAGCATTGTGTTTTAATTCAATTATATGCTCTACTCGTTGTGTTGTCATCAATCACCAAAAAGGGGGAGATTGAAAGCATCTAGGCCCCCGTGAGATATGGTTTTGGTGATTAATGACAACCGTTCGTTATCACTAATGAGTTTGTGGATGCGAGGTTTCACATATATCACATCAACCGTTAATGAACTATCTATTCACACCATCTACTGCTCATTGGATACAAATGGAGACCCCTCAACGATCTATTCTAAGGGGTCATTCGATATGAAGAACTCATACAAATCTATTCTATCGAAATTGGCAACACAAGAAGCTTACACTTTACCGTAATATCATTTCAAACAAGTGTCAAAGAGGTCACTCAAGAAGATTCCAAAGGATCAACTCAAAATAACTCGAAGCAAACAAGTTGCATTCACCGGATCATCCGATGTCTTGCAAAATGACTACATCGGTCGAGTTTGAGTTGGCAGAAGAAGAAGACCTCAGATTCCAGTACTCATCGGATCATCCGATGTGAAGGAAGTGGCACATCGGTTGAGTTCACCCGAAGGTTGATATCTGAGTTATTATGAAGATATACACACCGGACCATCCGATGAGGAAGTAAGTGTACATCGGTCAAATTCAACAGAGACAATATTTCTGACCCAATTCTGAAGATCAACTCACCGGATCATCCGATGATAAATTGAAGTAACATCGGTCGATTAAAAGATCCAACGGTTATATCCAACGGTCACATCTGACACGTGACATCAGCTAATTTGGAATTCGACCGATGATCATATAAAGGGGTGCATCGGAGGATCCGATGCTAACTGACAAAGTCTGCCCACTTTTCCAACGGCTATCTCGTGTGGGCTGGCTATAAATACCCCTCCAACCGGCCATTTCGACAAGTCTTGATCTCCTGAGCCTCACTACACATTCTCAAGCATTCAAGACCAAGAGCTACCACTTCCACACTTCAAAACCTCTTGTAATCCAACTATAGGTTATATCTAGCTAGAGAGAAGCTTGTGTGCGTCCATTCTTAGTGATTGGAATCTCTAGGCTAGTGAGAGAGAGTGTCTTGGTGACTTCTCTCACCTTGTAAACGTTGGAGGAAGAAAAGATCCCTCCGGAGCTTACCAAGGTGTTTGTGGAAGCCCGGAGAATCACCGTTGTACAAGGCTTGAGCTCCACCTTGCCGGAGAGGGCGAACGGAGAAAGATAGTGGATTCCCTTGTCTTGGTGACTTGGGAGTTGCCATACCCTTTGGTGGGTGCCACAACGTGGACGTAGGAAGATTTTTATGATCTTACCGAACCACGGGAAAAATCGCCGTGTCTCCGAGTCTCCGCGGGAGTTTGCCTTTCTCTCATCACCCCTTACTATTACGCTTTTACTATTCCGCACTTAACTCTCTTACTTGCGTACTTAGTTTGCATAGGGAATTGGGATTCAACCATTAAAGTTTTAAATTGCTCTAAAATTTTAAAAAAAGCCCAATTCACCCCCCCTCTTGGGCGTTTCGATCCTTACAGCCTGGCATGCGCTGCTGAGGTGCAAACGCACGCGGCATCGCCCGCTGCTTCTGTTGTTGCGGTAGAGGTGGTGCTGGTAATGCCGGCCAGAACGCCGGTGGAGAATATGGCCGACTGCGGAATGGCATCAGCCTCTGTGGTGGCTGCCAGCGTTGACCTGATGGTGAGCGATACACCATCCGGTATTTTTGGGAAGGACCACCCACCTCTCCGCCGCTCTGCGGCGCGCTTTGCTTCTTCTCCGCCGCCGCTAACTCCTTGCTGGAGTCCTCCTGAACAATCGCAGCATCAATAATGTCGTTGAGGCTGCTGCGATTGAACATCGCCAGCTTGTCCTTCAGGAGCGGATTAAGCCCCTAGTAAAAATGATCCCACCGCTTCTCATCAGTATCAGCGTGATATGAAGCGTAGAGCGCGGGATCGTTGAATGCCCTGGAATACTCCAGCGCGTTCCTGCTGCCTTGTTGCAGGCGAAGGAACTCCTGCGTCTTCCTTTTCATTAGACCCGGCGGTATGTGATAGGCCCTGAAGGCCGTCCGGAACTCTGCCGAGGTTAATACTCGCTCGGTGGGTTGCGAGGCACAAAAGTTTTCCCACCAAGCGCTCGCGTACCCTTGGGCCACGAACTGAGTCTTGCACTGCCCACTCACTTGGAGCAGCCTGAACTTCATCTCCATCGTGCGGAGCCAGTTGTCCGTGTCGAGGGGTTCATCCACCCTTGAGAATACCGGGGGATGAGTAGCCAGAAAGTCGGAGTAGGAGCTTTGTTGGCGCTCCTCGCAGTCTTGACGCCTCTACGGTCGAGACGTATTCGCAATAAGAGTTTGCAGCAACTCTGTGTGCTTCTGATGTGAACCCTCCATGGCCGCAACGATGCCGGCCAATGTAACCGTTGGCGGTGGTGGTGGCGGTTGTTGCTGTTGCTGTCCTGAGGAATCCTCGGGAGGCTGTTGGGAGGCATCTCCCCCCTGAATAGAACCCCCAATTTCCGGGTTGGCACGAGTGCGAGTCATTCTGAAATTCAAAACAGCAACGATCAGCACATGTCATTCTTAAAATTCCATATAAAGCAGTAGGTATTGAAGTGACACATGAATAAACTTACACAACATTCACATATATTGATAAAGCATAAACTTTATACAAGATACATTACTCTCGGATCCCCGAAAAGTCATGTTCATGTCGTCACTACCTATACACATGCTACTGTCTACACGACATGTCACCGATTACAAAAGTTTCTACACACCACCCTCGCTGCCCTACTTGGCAACGGTAACTCACTACTCGGAGTAGAACTTGACCTCCTGCGGGTCGTCCTCCTCCGCTACCTCTGCTGGTGGCTCAGGGTCCATGACCTCCTCTTCTGGCTCAGGTTCCCACATCGCAGGGATACCCAAAACCATAGGTATGGCATCTACCATCGGTAGGCCCACTACCGGAGGTACGAGGTCTTGCAACGCATGCACCTCGTCCATGGCCTGGTTGTAGTACTCTTCCCAGCCCTGCCCTTCCTCAATAGCATCATCAAGCTCTTGAATGAGGACCTCATTCCGCTTGGTCAAGGCCTGCACTTGCTGTTGTAAAGCCGTGATGTCAACACGGCTTTTCTTCTTCGCCTTCTTTAGATGATGCAACTGATTGTTTTGTTGGTTCAGTCGCTTTGTCATCAGAAGGAGAACATTACGGAGTGCGCTGTGAGCACTCTCGAAATGGTCTCCACGGCTGGTGCTCTCGTTGAGCTCCACGGCAAGACAATTCTTATGGACAGCTTGGCTGTCCATCACGGTCTTCCCTGCCCTCAACTGGAGGCTGAGGTTGGCCTCCACGGGGTTGTACCTTGGGTAACCCGGATCTGTTGCCTCCAAGTAGCTTTCCATCCACACGTTATTAGCTCGCCCCTCCACCGGGACCAGTGCGTATGGAGTGCCCTCCATAGCTCTCACGTGTAGTTGGCAGAAACGCGACATGGTGTCGCAGGCTGCCACTTGCCACATTTCCTCCAGCTGTCTACCCCTCACCGTGACGAACGATGCCCAACCGGGTGGCGTAGGTCCTGCTGGAACATTGACATTGATGGTCCAGGTCATGTTCCCCTCCTCACCTTCTTCCTTGGCGAGGTACTGCAGCGTTTCCATGTAACTGAAATATTGAAGCATTTGCTTCAACACTTCCGGATAACCGCTGCATCAAGAACAGTGGGATACCACCCACCCGTTCTCCAATTGTCTATCCGCTGTCATCTGTAGAAACATATTTTAAAAAGGTCAAATATTCATTTCAACAGTAAATCATTGATTTATAACATTAAAACATGTCATTGAACTCATAAAACTTGGAAACACAATTCAAACTTAGAACAAATTTGATTGCTGATCTGCTGCCCAAACTGACAGCCCTGACCAGTTTCCATTTCAACCTGATTTAGACTATGCTAAAAGCAAAAACCCATTCTGAAGCTCAACATCAAAGTTAAATCTAACTTCAATAGCTTTCCATAAAGTATTTGATTGGTCTAATATCTGTCCTGGTTCAAAAGTTATGAGATGTCAAAGTTGACAGAATTTCTGGAGAAAATTGGACAGCACCTCCCTGCTTGAGGTACTGATTTGATCCAAGAATCCCAGTTAATTCTTCATCGAATTTGACAAAACTTTCTGTTACAAAGTTGTAAATTATCTCATGAAGTTTTTAGAACTAACCTATTTTCTATTTTTGGATTTTTAGGCAGGAAGTTATGCTCAATTTACGAAAAGTTACAGAGAGTATTTGCTCTGTCCTATTTTCTGGACAGTTTTAACTCTACTGCATTTTTCGACTGGTTAAGGGATTAAACACCTCTGGACATCAATAAAAACGTTGTAAGGCTCTTCCAAATCTTTCCAGAAATGTATCATATGACCCTAACCTCGAAAGAACTCAACCTCTAACCTCTGTTTAACTTCAGCCTTATTTATGCCTCTAGCCTATTCTCGCGAGCAGTTCCAACTACTCGACTTGTACGGAATCCTACACTATCTTAGCATTGCAGTAGCTAACCGAGGTTTAAAAACCTAAGCCCAAAATCACTGGTTTTCTTGGCTATGCAGTTGGGTTTTCAATCAAGACTCTAATGCATAAATAAGGTGGATACTCAATGTAAGTTCTCAAAACAATAAAGTTTATAAAAGGTTAATACAAACCGGAGCTTGCCTTGCTGCTGTTGGTTGTAGGCTAGCTGTTCCTCCGGAGTTATGAAGTCTAAGACTTCGGGCTCCTCCTCAACCTTAGCGACTACATGAAACAAATACATGTATGTATCAATTTAAATGCATGTGTGTTTGGAGTTAATCTTATTAAGACCATAGGTACTGCTAGACAGGCCCAATGACCCTGAAAATTTTACTATGTTTTGGATACAACCTAAACAGAGACTTGGCCAAATTTCATTTGCAGCAAATCTCATTTGAGCCCTCCACAAATAAATGTGTAGTTGGCCTTAATTGGAGATCTTAGGGTGTTCTAGGGATTTTCATGGAGTAAGCCATGACTTTCTGAAAACTAGATTTTCAGAGGGTTCTAATGGAGTTAGTTTAACTTAATTTTGAGATTTCTGGCCAAAGATATGAGCTAGACAATTTCAGAAAAAATCTGAAAATGTTTCTGGACATTTTCCATTTTCTTTGGAACAGTTTTATTAATCACACCATTAGGTGGAAAAATGAGCTCAAATGGAGCTGAAATTTTTATGGTAGATCAGGGATATTTTGGTGAACATTCTAGCCAAATTTCAAAATTTTCCACTAAAGGGATCTCCAGTTAAAATTCTAAACAAATTAAATTTTGAAGAATTAATTCTGGAGAAATAAAGGTTTTCATGAAGTGAAACTTAATTTTTCGGAAATTACTCAGAGAGCTGAATCCAACAAAATTTGGTTCACTGGATTTGGAGTTTCCTAGCCAAAGTTATGTGGGTTTGAAGTTTGAACTAAAATCTGAAATTTGGGGAAATGTTTAAATTGCTGCGCGTGGGACCGGGGCTACGTGTTGGCTTTTTAGCGAATGACACATGGGGCTACAGAGTTTTTCACGCGCAGCCACAAACGATCCGGAGCCACAGCTGATCCCTGGTTTAAATATATGCTCGCTGACGCGTGGGACCGGGGGCTTCTTCAACCTCCCGATATCCCGCGCTCGACCGCCGCCCCCCTCGCCGGAGTACTCACTGGAGGGGCTCTGCCGTGCGCGAAACTCCCAGATTTTCGCTGCCTCTGACTAATCCCACATGGGGAACACGGTGCTGGACTTAGCTCGACATGACAACAACCGGAACATGGCCGGCGGCGAGCGGCGGCTTCGGAAGAACTTCGGCTGTGTCGGCCGGGCTTCCTAGCACCCCAAAATGATTGAGCAACAGGTTGTAGAGCATCAGTGCACCCTAGGGAAGGTCGTCATGAACTCAAAGGAGCTCGGAAATGGCCGCAACTAGGATGTCACCGTGCGACCTAAGTCCGAAATCGGAAATCCTAGCAAAACTCGAAGAACAGTGGCTACCCCCGACGGTTCTCCGAAGTTTCGGATCCTGTAGACTCGCACGGAGGTCTAGAAGTAGTTCTCTAAGTTGGGTGATGAGTGGTGAGTTGTGTAGCACGAATCTTGTGAAGTGGTCCGACGGCCTCTTTTATACACTGGCGCAAAACTGTGAAATTCCGCCGACGGCAGCTCATGTCACGCTGCCGGAGCTTGTGATAATGGAAGAGGGAACAACGACGAACCTCTTTGCTGTTCACAGTTCAGGGAAAGATGGGCTGTGGTGGCCGCACGAGTTGTTCCCGTGGCGGCGGCTCGGGTTAAACCGAGGAAGAAGAAATGGCGTGGTGGAGCTCGAAGAAGGTCGGTCACGGTCCGGAACCGGTGCGAGAACGTCGAGCAATGATCAGCGAACTCGGTTGCAGCCTCAGCTCGGCGTGACAGCCACTAGTTTTACCGGACGAAGGTGGAACCGAGAGCTCGTGTGAGCGGCGATGTGTAGCGGGGTTTCTGTGCGGGAGAACGTCGGAACACCGGTGAGATGGGACATGTGAGGCGGACCCGTCAACCAATACAGGCCACTCGCCCGGGAATCGCATTGGGTGGTGCAGTGTTATGCGGCACCCAATAACACACATATGAGGAACAATGTATTACATAAAACAATAGCGGAAGCTTACAAGTTTTTCTTTGTAAATACTTTACATCAAGTAACTACAGCGGAAGTCTTTATCAACTCTCGTCGAATAACTAAGAGCACCCGAGATGAAGTCCAGCCCGCAGACTCCTCTCGCTAGCAACACAAAGACAAGCAGCAGCGGCTGGGTTCTCCATGTGTTACCTGACTCGGGAGTCCCCGAGTCTCACCGGACAACCTTCTTTTCAGCATCATTGTTATCCTGCAAAACCACTTATATAGCAAGCGTGAGCACATAGGCTCAGCAAGTCTGACCCGTCTCTCCTAAACAAGAAACTCTACATGCATGATGGTTTCAAATGGGTCGGCTAAATTTGCATAAAGGACCCGCCTAAAGTTGATCCTTAACTTTCATATTTTAAGCCTCATTGTGCAGACCTTGAGCCGAAAAGCATCGCAACTCCACAATCAAACAAGAAACACTTTGTTGCGATGCTCCTTGCACAAAGTGAAAGTAAACTTTAATGAGCCTATCTCTAATTCAATCATGGTTGCAATACAAGTTATAGCACAGCCTTATCAAGTTCAAGAGAATAGCCAGTTCAGTTCTTAATACGTCAAGACGCAGTGGGCAAGTATGCTCATATGACCGTGAGCGACAGTGATTCGAATCAGTACACGCCCGGACTACACCACACGTACACCCGTACTCCGAGTTGCCGGCAGCAACCTCGACTGACGTTGTACGCGGCCACCTTTCCCAAGATCTTCCACATTGGACGCAGTCCAACTGCCCCGAGTACGCAAGCTCCCTCAAGTTACATACCCGCTGTGGTATGTTCGTGAGCGAGGTACCTCCTGCTACCCTGACGCCGAAAGCCTAAGGCAGTTGGAAAAGTTCCACTATGGATCTCCCAAGGTACATCGGTTTCCTGGGTCCCATATAGCCAGTATGCGCCCGGTACACAACTCAAACTTGTCCAACAGGGCCAAGCACGGACGGGCCTTAACCGACACAGGCAGGGCTATGCACGCACGACCTGCAACCTTCTGCATCTAAACCTCCCTGCCCGGTCTCCATTTCTTAAGTGTGAACTTTCCTCATCTTCCCTAATTCGGACCCGTCCCGAGTAAACCAGCCCTAAACTCGCGAGTAGATTCCAACTACTCGTCTTCTACCAGACCTTTCCTACTAACATTAGCGTAGCCAAATTCCCTCGAGGAGTTGCTATTCTACCCTTTCTCTCTTAGGTGTTTCTGGTCATGCAAGTGGGGTTTTCAATATCATCTAGACGTAATGCAATCAACGATGCAAAGCTATGATCTCTACAAATGAAAATGCTTTATAAAACGGTTCAAATGCAAACCGGGGCTTGCCTGTTTTGCAGGTGACTACTGTTACAATCAGTTAGTGATGATCACTTGGAGCTTGATCACTTGTTTTCCCCCTCCTTGATCTTCACTTCAAGTCCTTCTCACCTTCTTCACGTATATGCTACACGATATGATCATGCATATGTATTTAATTGAAAAGCTTTTGCTCATAAGATCTAATGACAGTTTTAAAACTGGAACTCTGTTTAAGAATTTAAAATGACACTGGTGCTAGTGGTTTGGGTTGGGTTTAACACCATGATCAAGTGTTGAGTGCTTCTTCCCACTTAAGTGTTGATCACCTTAAGAGATCACACATGACAGTGGTGATCCAGAGCTCTAATGGAGCTGAAAATTTTCATGTGAGTTCCTTGTCACAAGAAAGTCCTCTGGACCAAAATTTAGCAGATTTCATGGAGTGTTTTATCCAGAATAATTCTCTAAGGGTTTAGTCAAAGATGAATTAATTCTGAGGTAACATCCATGTTCATGTCAAACTCAGTGAACCACAATTTCAATTATATTTCATAGAGTCTACATGAATTTTCCTAGGATTTTTGGAGCTAAGAATTTCCCAGAACTGAATTTACAAATTTTGGAAATTCTCTGAAAATGTTTCTGTATTCATTTGAATACAGGAACTTACAATCTGAATTACCCTGATTAATTCAACTCCAAATGAGCTGAAACTTTTACAGGAGTCTAATAACACCCTATAGAATATTATGGCAAAATTTGAGGATTTTTGGATAAACCAAACTCCCTCTAAAATTCTTTTGCTGAAAAGTTTAAAGAATTTTCCAGAATTAAATAAAGAATTTCATACAAATTGGGTTGCATATTTGGATAGAGTTTGTCAATCTGAATCTAACCCAATTTGAATCACTAAATTTGGAGGTTCCTAGCAAAAGTTATGCTCTTCTAAAGTTTTGGGGAAAAATCAGGAATTTGAATAAATCCGGGAAATGTTTAAACCTGACTGTGGGCCACGGGGCACGTGTCAGCTGCTCAGGGAGTGCCACACGGGGTCACAGGGTCATTTCCCGCGGCTGTCACAATTGATCCCGCGCCACAGAGTATCCGGCCCGTTTTCCCCGAGTCGCTGACACGCGGGCCCAGGGAGGTCGTCTTCCACCTCTCGCTCCCGCGCGATTCCGCCGCCGGGCTCGCCGGAGAAGCTCGGGATCAGTCGTCCGGCCATCTCAACTGCTGAAACTCGCCGCCAGCCCCTAATTCAACGTGAGGAACACTCTGGTGGGGTTTGCTCGAGCCGGTAGGGCCCCCAAACTAGCCCGCGACGGCGCAACGGTTGGGACGAAGTCCGGCGACGTCGCCCCGACGCCCTAAGCCTTCTAGGCTTCAGTTTCCAAGCTCTAGAGCACTGGCGGACACTAAGGAACATCCACATGGGGATACAATGGCTCAGAAACGGTTCTAAATTAGGGTTCACCGTGCACCCGAACCTTTCCGCCATAGCCGCCGTCGTAAAGACTGGAAATACGTCGTGCACAGTGTGTTTCATGCGGGATTTCAAAAGCAAACTGGTGCGTTCTTACGTCTAGCCTTAGTGTGCGAAGTTTCAGGCTATCTAGACCATAGTCAACTGGAAATTTCTCAGAAATGTACCGGAAGGTCGGTTTGCACCGATCGGGAGAAATTCTCGAAATTCCCTGCCGACGATCCACGGTTGATCCTGAGCTTCGGGGGTGAGTTTCCTGGACGTCGCGCGCGCCCAGAGATGGCCTAGCTCGGTCGTGACAAGCCGCGGTTGAAGCTTCCCACGAGAGAACTTGCTCTCGGTTCTATGGCGGCTGCCGTGGAAACTCGCCGTTCTCGGTGCAGAGAGTGCGAACCCGCTCAGTGATGGCTCGAGGATGTTGTGGGGTGTTCTGCGGTGCAGTTTTGCTGCTCAGCTGCGGCTGGCACACGCGCCAGGTGGTGGTCGATCGACCGAGAGCTCAGCGGCGGTTCTCGGTTGATTTCTCGCGTGAGGGAGGAAGAAGCTGTGGTGTCTCGGTGATAAGAGCGAACAGGAGGCCGGGAGAGGGTATAGGCCGGTCGGGCGGCTCTTCAGCGCGACGAAATTCCACCAGGAGGTGGCTGCCGGCTGAGCATCGGTGTCGAGCGGAGCTGCGCCCGTCGGTGTCGGGTGCCGACTGAAGTGGGCAAACAGAGACCCAACACTGAGATCTTTTGCAAATTTTCAGTTCACACAATGACATGTGGGACCCACTGATCAGTCCTCCTTATCCCCTCTCCAAATATCTCCCAAGTTTGAATGTTGAGTGAATTCAATTGTGGGAATTCAAATCTGGTATGCATTTGGATAATTGGGCAAGTTTCATCCAAATTCAAACATGCATTTGAATTCTTTGTCTTTTAAAGTCCATTTTGCAAAATGGGTTGCCAACTATTTCCATAAATCATGAAACTTGGCACACCCCCTAATCTGGACTCAAGGAATTCAAATATGAAATCTGATTTTTATTTTGGCTGCTGCAAATGAGATTTTTAGCACAACAGTTTTGAATTCCATTGTGTTTTTTTCATTTGAATTTTTGTTTGAACAAATTGTTCCAAATCTGACTTTTGTTTTCTCACACATATGGGAACTTCCCATCTTTGTTTTAGACCCCTCTAGGGTTCCAAGTTCTCAAATAAACATTTGACTTGTGTGAAGAAAAATCCTCATGTGTGTTATCACATGTGGAAAATTTTTTTAACAAGTCTCAAATTTCTCCCATATGAAACAAACTTTGCAAACAAGTGTTTCTTTGTATTCATAATTTTTGGGACCTTTACATTCCTCCCCCCTTAAAAGGAATCTCGTCTCGAGATTCAAAAGAAGAACGAGGTGGGAGGTAATTACAAGGTTTATGACAAAAGTTCCGGATAGTTCTTGTGGATGTAATCTTCGGATTCCCACGTCGCCTCTTCCGGGGTATGATTACTCCACAGGACTTTGTAAAATTTCAAAGTCCGGTTCCTGGTGGTCCGGGTCTTTTCGTCGATAATCTGTACAGGTTGCTCGACATAGGTGAGATCCGGTTTCAACTCGTCGATGTCTTCGGTGCGGATGGCAGCTGTAAACTTGAGACACTTCCGCAGCTGGGACACGTGGAATATGTCGTGAATACCGGCAAGGCTTGCCGGTAGTTCCAGCCGGTATGCTACGTTTCCGCACTTCTCCGTTATAGCAAACGGACCGATGAATCGGGGAGCAAGTTTCCCCTTGACACCGAACCGATGAATCCCCTTCATCAGAGACACACGAAGATACACGTGCTCTCCGACTTCGAAATGCAAGGGTCGACGTCTCTGGTCTGCGTAGCTCTTTTGACGAGATTGGGCGGCTTTGAGGTTTTCTTGTATTATCCGAACTCTCTCTTCGGCTTCATTGACAAGATCAACCCCGAACGTTACTCGTTCACCGGATTCGCACCAATTCAATGGTGTACGACACTTCCGGCCGTATAGAGCTTCATATGGTGCCATCTTAATGCTCGCCTGATATCCGTTGTTGTACGAGAACTCTGCCAGCGGTAAGTGATCATCCCAGCTCTTACCGTGGTGGATAGCACATGCTCTTAGCATATCCTCTAGTATTTGATTCACCCTCTCAGTTTGCCCATCGGTTTGAGGGTGATATGCAGAGCTTCTAATCAACTTTGTCCCCAAGGAGGTGTGTAGCTGTTCCCAGAAACGGGCTACGAACAGCGATCCTCTATCTGACACAATGGTGCGGGGAACTCCATGTAAGCACAAGATCCGTGCTATATACAGCTCCGCATACTGCTTTGCGTTGTACCTAGTATGCACAGGGATGAAATGTGCTGATTTGGTTAACCGGTCCACAATTACCCAAATCGAATCATGGTTGTGGGAGGTCATCGGCAGCCCGATGATGAAATCCATACTCAAGTCTTCCCACTTCCATGCCGGTATTTGCAGTGGCTGCAACAGGCCTGACTTCTTCATATGGTCGGCCTTGACTCTTCGACACGTATCACACTCTGAAACGTACTTTGCAACTTCACGTTTCATATGTGTCCACCAAAACTTCTTCCGGAGATCTTGGTACATTTTATTACTGCCCGGATGAATGGAAAACTTGGACAAATGAGCTTCATCCAAAATTTTCTTCCGTAGTCCCATATCCCGGGGTACTACAATCCGGTCGTTGAACCACAAAGTACCTTCATCGTCCTTCCGGAAGCACTTCATTTCTTCGTTGTCTATCCTTCGCCGTATGTGAAACATACCCTTGTCTTTTTGTTGAGCTTCCATGATCTCCTCTCGGATAGTAGGGATGAGAGCGAGATTATAGATAGCTCCGTACGGGATGACACGGAGGCTTGGTTCTTCATCATCCATTTCAGCGATAGTCAGGTGATGAATATGCGCCTTGCGACTGAGCGCATCGGCGACCACATTCGCCTTCCCTGGATGATAATGAATCTCTAGTTCATAGTCCTTAATGAGCTCTAGCCATCTTCGTTGCCTCATGTTCAATTCTTTCTGAGTGAAGATGTACTTCAAGCTCTTGTGGTCGGTGTAGAGGTGTACAAGATTTCCGAGCAAGTAATGCCTCCACATCTTCAAAACAAGGACCACGGCAGCTAACTCAAGATCATGAGTTGGATAATGCTGCTCATGAGTTATGAGTTGACGAGATCCATAAGCGACCACTTGTCTTTCTTGCATCAGCACGCAGCCAAGACCGATGCTAGATGCATCGCAATAAACGGCGAATGGCTTCGTTGTATCCGGCTGAGCAAGAACTGGGGCTGTTGTGAGGTGCGTCACTAAAGTCTTGAAAGCTTGTTCACTTGCAGCACCCCACACAAATCTGGTATTCTTCTTTAATAATTCCGTCATCGGTTTAGCAATCTTGGAGAAACCCGGAATGAACCTCCGGTAATAACCCGCTAAACCGAGGAAGCTTCGGATTTCATGTACTGACTTTGGTGACTCCCATTTCTGTACTTGGATAATCTTACTCGGATCTACAGCGATGCCCTCCGCTGAAATGATGTGTCCGAGAAAAGGTACTTGATTAATCCAGAATTCACACTTGCTGAATTTTGCATAGAGTTGATGATCTCGCAATCTTTGTAGCACAATATGCAGATGTTCAGCATGTTCTTCCTCTGACTTGGAGTACACCAAGATATCGTCGATGAAGACAACGACGAATTTATCCAACTCCAGCATGAACACTGAATTCATCAGGTACATAAAGTGTGCCGGGGCGTTGGTCAAACCAAAAGACATAACGAGATACTCATACAGCCCGTATCTCGTTGAAAATGCCGTCTTCGGAATATCTTCTGCCCGGATTTTAATCTGATGATATCCGGACCGAAGATCCATCTTCGAAAATACCTTCGCACCCACTATTTGATCGAAGAGCATATCAATGTGAGGTAGTGGATACTTGTTCTTGATGGTAACGGCGTTCAAAGGACGATAATCAACACAAAGCCGTAGTGTTTCGTCCTTCTTTTTGACAAACAACGCGGAACAACCCCAAGGTGATGAACTTGGTCGTATAAATCCCTTGCTCATTAGGTCATTCAGCTGTGTCTTCAATTCTGCCAGTTCATTGGGTGCCATCTTGTACGGCCTTCGTGATATCGGTGTGGTTCCCGGTATAAGTTCGATCTTGAACTCAACGTCTCGCTCGGGCGGAATGCCCGGTAAATCGTCGGGAAACACATCCGGATACTCATGTACCACCGGAATGTCCTCTATCTTGACAGCTTCCGTGTGGTTCACTGTTGCAATCTGCTGCCGTCTGGCGCCCAGAATTAATATATGAAGACCGTGCTGTGAGGAGTTGAGCTCAACGGTCCTGGAGCTGATGTTAAGAACCGCTCTGTGGTAAGTCAACCACGACATCCCCAAAATGATGTCGATCTTCAGACCCTCAAGGATAATGAGAGTCGTAGGGTATATTTTACCCCCCAAACAAAGAGGTGCTCGGGAGACAACCTCGCTTGCGGTACTGCTGCCCCCGGGCGAAGATATGAGGTATTGCCTCTTTGTATAAACGGTTTGGAGCTGATGTTGAGCCACAAAAGATTGGATAATGAAGTTGTGTGTGGCACCGGAATCAAAGAGAACTAAAACCGGTAGCTGATTCAGAGAAAACATCCCTGCTAAAGCGGCTTCTCCTTCCGGAATATCATCAATCACAGTATAGTGAATGTTGCCCCTTATCTGCCCTCCTATCTGCAGATTAAGGTACGGATCGTATTGTTGTAAATATGATGACCCGTAGCCTCGAATTCCCTCCGGACATTGCCTAGCATAATGGCCCGTACGCCCACAAGTAAGACACGGATGCCTCTCCGGTTCTTCGTTGACTTGCGGTGGACTGCTAGGTACATATGGCTGCAACGATGGAGCACAAACCATCGTCTGATGCTGCGGCAGTGGAGGTGGTACAAGTTGTAGAACTTGACCAGTAATCAATCTCTGAGGAGTTGATCATACAGGTGGCCTCCATCTTTCACCGGATGGCGTTTGATACACCAAACGGTACTTCTGAGGCACATGACTTGTGCTAGCCTGCTCGATCTTACTCATCTTTCTCTTCTCCGCTTGCTACTCAAGTGTCGGCTTCTCTTGAATGAAAGCTGCATTGACTATGTCGGTGTAACTGCCATTATTATGTACAGCCAGCTTCTCCCGTAATATGGCACTCAGGCCATGGAAGAATAGGTCACACCGTGCCTCTTCTTTCGCCACATACTCGGGAGCATATTGGGCCAAAAGATTAAATCTCTTGACATATTCGAGGACACTCATGTCCCCTTGCTTCAAGCCCAAAAATTCCTCCCGCTTTGCCTTGACAATACCTAATGGTATGTAACGTGTACGAAAGGCTTCACAAAACTCCTTCCATGTCACTTGATGGTCCTCCGGAATGGTGGCAATATGATCCACCCACCAGTTTCCGGCAGCTCCATGGAGTTGTTGAGCGGCGAACTTAGTTTTCTGATATTCATCACACTTGAATACTCCAAATTTGGACTCCATGACATGAAGCCATTGATCTGCTTCCACAGGTTCGGTGGCTTCAGTAAAAATTGGCGGTTGAGTCGCCAAGAAGTCCAGATAAGCGTCCCGAGACGGAACGACTTGTTGCGTGTTCTGGAGTACGCCTTGCTGTACCAAAGCTTGGAGTAAGCGTGTGTGTTCTTGCGTTGCTTCTTGGAGTAGCCTAGCGTTCTCTTGGTTAGACTCGACGACTCGAGTCATAAGATCCATCCATCCCGTGGAGGGTGGTTCCGATGGTGGGATAGAAGCATCACCACCTCGACGAGAACTTCCGGCCCTACTCCTAGAGCGATTACGAACCATACTGCAGAATGTAGTTGAGATGAGTGAAACAAGAACTCAGCAGCATGTGAAACTAATGGAAACATGATTATGTCAAAACTTTATGAAAGCAGTAACAAAATTCATGTTTACAAAACTCCTTAGTAGGCATAGCTATTCAGCCTATCTGTACAGAACAGACCTTTATGCACTATCTCCAGATGTTGATCTAGTTAAGAGCAATTTCATAACTCGAGTTGCATACTAAAGTTAAAGTTAACTTCCGTATCTTTCCAACGAGTACTCATATGCCCCCAGATCATCTCTGGATTTAAAGTTATGATTTTCCAAAGTTGACAGAATTCCTGGATAAAATTTGCCAGCACCTCCTTTGTACATGGCTGATTTTATCACAGTTGTATATGTAAATACAATAAGAATCCGAGAAACTTTGAACTACCACAATGTTGCACCATCCATAACCTTTCCAATGGGGTATCATAGGCTTCTTAAGGGTTTATCTACAGAAAGTTATGGCTTAAAAACAGAAAGGTCCAGAGAGGTTTTGTTGTTGTCCTGGTTCTGGACAATTT
Organism: Neostapfia colusana; assembly: GCA_030760725.1. Taxonomy (NCBI): domain Eukaryota; kingdom Viridiplantae; phylum Streptophyta; class Magnoliopsida; order Poales; family Poaceae; genus Neostapfia; species Neostapfia colusana. The sequence goes on along the minus strand of JASWHV010000004.1, from coordinate 25,013,043 downwards.
ACCTTCCTCTGAACTTTCTACCCATTTAGCATGTGATTTAGCTCTGGAGGTCTACAAATAAGTTGTACATCACTTGAAAATATTTCCAGAACTGTATCATACACCTTAATTGGGTCAAGCTACTCAGAGTTATGCTCTGTTAAAATCCAGCAAAAATTTCTGCCAAAAACAAAGCACTCTGTTTTTGCAATCTTTGAAGCCTAGTCCTCCTCTCATTTGAATCTTAGCTCAAAATAAGACTTCAGTAACTAATATTTGTTTCAAACTTCCATTTTTATTTGAAAGTTAGTTCATGAGTCATTTCTTCAAAGGAAAGGGGTTATTATGTTTAGTACGGCGTCGATGCACCGTAAGAAGCATGTCGGTACTACGTAGCCTCACCAAAAGAAAATCCTAACTGGATTATACTGGTATAACGTATCTTAGGTGGCACTAAAACGGTCACTCGCAAACATGTACTATTCGTACTACGGTTTCGTGGTCAATCCTGCATAAGTCACACTCAATCATCAGGTCCGGCTGCACACCGAACCCGGTATCCATACATTTCTTACACCCGTCCGTCATCACTCACACAGGTGTTCTCAAGCCAAACACGCCTTGAGCTACATGTTCACGTTACTAACCACGTGACGGGGTTTCCCAAATTGCACCACGCACGCCTGGGACAGACGTTGCTCGAATACCCCAAACGACATGAAGAGTCGTAGAGGATACTAAAGTGGGTCGGGTTACCTGCCACCCGTGGGGCTCCACCCTTCAGCTTGTGCACACTGGTGGACAGAGCTTACGTGCACCCCCCAAGACATAAATCGTCCCGAGATGCACGATTTTCCGACATAACAAATAAGTTAGGTTGCCACCTTCATATTAAGCTAATAGTAATCCTTATGTGGGCCTAGTACCGTATCCTCACCGTAACCTAAATTTTTGTCGTAATACCATCCTTATTCCGTGTGCTATCCCCAATGCGGCTCTGATACCAGCTGAGGCGTAGCCGTCAACCAATACAGGCCACTCGCCCGGGAATCGCATTGGGTGGTGCCGTGTTATGCGGCACCCAATAACACACATATGAGGAACAATGTATTACATAAAACAATAGCGGAAGCTTACAAGTTTTTCTTTGTAAATACTTTACATCAAGTAACTACAGCGGAAGTCTTTATCAACTCTCGTCGAATAACTAAGAGCACCCGAGATGAAGTCCAGCCCGTGGACTCCTCTCGCTAGCAACACAAAGACAAGCAGCAGCGACTGGGTTCTCCATGTGTTACCTGACTCGGGAGTCCCCGAGTCTCACCGGACAACCTTCTTTTCAGCATCGTTGTTATCCTGCAAAACCACTTATATAGCAAGCGTGAGCACATAGGCTCAGCAAGTCTGACCCGTCTCTCCTAAACAAGAAACTCTACATGCACGATGGTTTCAAATGGGTCGGCTAAATTTGCATAAAGGACCCGCCTAAAGTTGATCCTTAACTTTCATATTTTAAGCCTCATTGTGCAGACCTTGAGCCGAAAAGCATCGCAACTCCACAATCAAACAAGAAACGCTTTGTTGCGATGCTCCTTGCACAAAGTGAAAGTAAACTTTAATGAGCCTATCTCTAATTCAATCATGGTTGCAATACAAGTTATAGCACAGCCTTATCAAGTTCAAGAGAATAGCCAGTTCAGTTCTTACTACGTCAAGACGCAGTGGGCAAGTATGCTCATATGACCGCGAGCGATGGTGATTCGAATCAGTACACGCCCGGACTACACGACACGTACACCCGTACTCCGAGTTGCCGGCAGCAACCTCGACTGACGTTGTACGCGGCCACCTTTCCCAAGATCTTCCACATTGGACGCAGTCCAACTGCCCCGAGTATGCAAGCTCCCTCAAGGTACATACCCGCTGTGGTATGTTCGTGAGCTAGGTACCTCCTGCTACCCTGACGCCGAAAGCCTAAGGCAGTTGGAAAAGTTCCACTATGGATCTCCCAAGGTACATCGGTTTCCTGGGTCCCATATAGCCAGTATGCGCCCGGTACACAACTCAAACTTGTCCAACAGGGCCAAGCACGGACGGGCCTTAATCGACACAGGCAGGGCTATGCACGCACGGCCTGCAACCTGCTGCATCTAAACGTCCCTGCCCGGTCTCCATTTCTTAAGTGTGAACTTTCCTCATCTTCCCTAATTCGGACCCGTCCCGAGTAAACCAGCCCTAAACTCGCGAGTAGATTCCAACTACTCATCTTCTACCGGACCTTTCCTACTAACATTAGCGTAGCCAAATTCCCTCGAGGAGTTGCTATTCTACCCTTTCTCTCTTAGGTGTTTCTGGTCATGCAAGTGGGGTTTTCAATATCATCTAGACGTAATGCAATCAACGATGCAAAGCTATGATCTCTACAAATGAAAATGCTTTATAAAACGGTTCAAATGCAAACCGGGGCTTGCCTGTTTTGCAGGTGACTACTGTTACAATCAGTTAGTGATGATCACTTGGAGCTTGATCACTTGTTTTCCCCCTCCTTGATCTTCACTTCAAGTCCTTCTCACCTTCTTCACGTATATGCTACACGATATGATCATGCATATGTATTTAATTGAAAAGCTTTTGCTCATAAGATCTAATGACAGTTTTAAAACTGGAACTCTGTTTAAGAATTTAAAATGACACTGGTGCTAGTGGTTTGGGTTGGGTTTAACACCATGATCAAGTGTTGAGTGCTTCTTCCCACTTAAGTGTTGATCACCTTAAGAGATCACACATGACAGTGGTGATCCAGAGCTCTAATGGAGCTGAAAATTTTCATGTGAGTTCCTTGTCACAAGAAAGTCCTCTGGACCAAAATTTAGCACATTTCATGGAGTTGTTTATTCAGAATAATTCTCTAAGGGTTTAGTCAAATATGAATTAATTCTGAGGTAACATCCATGTTCATATCAAACTCAGTAAACCACAATTTCAATTATATTTCATAGAGTCTACATGAATTTTCCTAGGATTTTTGGAGCTAAGAATTTCCCAGAACTGAATTTACAAGTTTTGGAAATTCTCTGAAAATGTTTCTGTATTCATTTGAATACAGGAACTTGCAATCTGAATTACCCTGATTAATTCAACTCCAAATGAGCTGAAACTTATACAGGAGTCTAATAACACCCTATAGAATATTCTGTCAAAATTTGAGGATTTTTGGATAAACCAAACTCCCTCTAAAATTCTTTTGCTGAAAAGATTTAAAGACTTTTCCAGAATTAAATAAAGACTTTCATACAAATTGGGTTGCATATTTGGATAGAGTTTGTCAATCTGAATCTAACCCAATTTTAATCACTAAATTTGGAGGTTCCTAGCAAAAGTTATGCTCTTCTAAAGTTTTGGGGAAAAATCAGGAATTTGAATAAATCCGGGAAATGTTTAAACCTGACTGTGGGCCACGGGGCACGTGTCAGCTGCTGAGGGAGTGCCACACGGGGTCACAGGGTCATTTCCCGCGCTGTCACAATTGATCTCGCGCCACAGAGTATCCGGTCCATTTTCCCCGAGTCGCTGACACGCGGGCCCAGGGAGGTCATCTTTCACCTCTCGCTCCCGCACGATTCCGCCGCCGGGCTCGCCGGAGAAGCTCCAGGATCAGTCGTCCGGCCATCTCAACTGCTGAAACTCGCCGCCAGCCCCTAATTCAACGTGAGGAACACGATGGTGGGGTTTGCCCGAGCCGGTAGGGCCCCCAAACTAGCCCGCGACGGCGCAACGGTTCGGACGAAGTCCGGCGACGTCGCCCCGACGCCCTAAGCCTTCTAGGCTTCAGTTTCCAAGCTCTAGAGCACCGGCGGACACTAAGGAACATCGACATTGGGATACAATGGCTCAGAAACGGTTCTAAATTAGGGTTCACCGTGCACCCGAACCTTTCCGCCATAGCCGCCGTCGTAAAGACTGGAAATACGTCGTGCACAGTGTGTTTCATGCGGGGTTTCAAAAGCAAACTGGTGCGTTCTTACGTCTAGCCTTCGTGTGCGAAGTTTCGGGCTATCTAGACCATAATCAACTGGGAATTTCTCGGAAACGTACCAGAAGGTCGGTTTGCACCGATCGGGAGAAATTCTCGAAATTCCCTGCCGACGATCCACGGTTGATCCTGAGCTTCGGGGGTGAGCTGCCTGGACGTCGCGCGCGCCCAGAGATGGCCTAGCTCGGTCGTGACAAGCCGCGGTTGAAGCTGCCCACGAGAGCACTTGCTCTCAGTTCTATGGCGGCTGCCGTGGAAACTCGCCGTTCTCGGTGCAGAGAGCGCGAACCCGCTCAGTGATGGCTCGAGGATGTTGTGGGGTGTTCTGCGGTGCAGTTTTGCTGCTCAGCTGCGGCTGGCACACGCGCCAGGCGGTGGTCGATCGACCGAGAGCTCAGCGGCGGTTCTCGGTTGATTTCTCGCGTGAGGGAGGAAGAAGCTGTGGTGTCTCGGTGATAAGAGCGAACAGGAGGCCGGGAGAGGGTATAGGCCGGTCGGGCGGCTCTCCAGCGCGACGAAATTCCACCAGGAGGTGGCTGCCGGCTTAGCATCGGTGTCGAGCGGAGCTGCGCCCGTCGGTGTCGGGTGCCGACTGAAGTGGGCAAACAGAGACCCAACACTGAGATCTTTTGCAAATTTTCAGTTCACACAATGACATGTGGGACCCACTAATCAGTCCTCCTTACCCCCTCTCCAAATATCTCCCAAGTTTGAATGTTGAGTGAATTCAATTGTGGGAATTCAAATCTGGTATGCATTTGGATAATTGGGCAAGTTTCATCCAAATTCAAACATGCATTTGAATTCTTTGTCTTTTAAAGTCCATTTTGCAAAATGGGTTGCCAACTATTTCCATAAATCATGAAACTTGGCACACCCCCTAATCTGGACTCAAGGAATTCAAATATGAAATCTGATTTTTATTTTGGCTGCTGCAAATGAGATTTTTAGCACAACAGTTTTGAATTCCATTGTGTTTTTCTCATTTGAATTTTTGTTTGAACAAATTGTTCCAAATCTGACTTTTGTTTTCTCACACATATGGGAACTTCCCATCTTTGTTTTAGACCCCTCTAGGGTTCCAAGTTCTCAAATAAACATTTGACTTGTGTGAAGAAAAATCCTCATGTGTGTTATCACATGTGGAAATTTTTTTTAACAAGTCTCAAATTTCTCCCATATGAAATAAACTTTGCAAACAAGTGTTTCTTTGTATTCATAATTTTTGGGACCTTTACAACATGGAAGGCTCTGGCATGAGGATAAGAGAGCAGAGAGGCGGCTCGATGGTCAGAGGCGGCAAGCAGCTGCTGTCCCGCCGTCTACTCGCCGTGGCGCCCACCTCCTGTTTTTAACCTCTAAAATTCAATTTTCCTACTGCTCTAAACAGTAGTGACCCTAATATCCTTTGCAATTTGAATTATGTACCAAATGCCCATTTGGAATTGGTAGAATTCAAATTGTGAAGTGTTTGACTATATTCACAGCACATATGCAGTTTGAAATTCAAATTGGATTTGAATTTGCTTAAATTAGCTCATGTCAAGATCAACTCCAAATGGAGTGAAAATTGGTGTGTGAGCTTACAAAAATGTGCTGAGATTGAATATGAATCCCACTTTTGAATTCATGGAATGAAAGGAGTTTGAATTTGAATTTAAGTTCAAACTAGCCTCTTTCCAATTATGCCCAAAAATACCTCAAAAAGGTTTTGGATTTGGGTGAAACTTGGCATGAGCATTCCCAGAAAGGTGTAGAAGTTTTTCATATGCTCAGAACCTATATGATTTATGTGGGAAGTACCACTTTTGCATTTTGTGAGTTTATCATCTAATGACTATGTTGATGGTGTTTACTTGCTCTTCCAATGTGTTCATAAGTTTTCCTCAAATGAGGTGTGTGTGGTGTGATGAACACTTTGAATGTGTGCAAAAACTTAGGCCCTTACAGGTCTCACACTGAGGAAACGAAGCCAACCCAGAGAAGATTAAGGCAATAGAATTGATGCGGCCACCTGCCCACATCAAGGACGTACAGAAGCTTACCGGATGCTTGGTTGCGCTTAGTCGGTTTATCTCTAGGTTGGCTGAGCGAGCTCTTCCATTCTTCAACCTTCTGCGCAAATATGGTCCATTTGGAAGGTACAAGGAGGTAGATGAGGCATTCCAGGAACTGAAGAAGTTCCTCACGACGCTGCCGATCATGGTGGCCTTGGAACAAGGCGAGCCTCTTTTCCTCTACATCGCTGCAAAACAGAGGCCGTGAGCATGGTCCTAATCGTAGAGCGGCCAGAACTCCATCGACCTCATTTCCTAGACGAGGTCCCTGCTGCTGTTGGTCTAGAGTCTCAGGACTCAGACTCCGCAGGAGACCCGAGGGACGGGAAATAGTCAGGTCTCGACCAGCCAGACCTGATATTCAATGCATATCTGGGTCCAATCTCCCAGAGTGTAGTCCCGGACTCGGGGCCCGGGGGTCACCGAGTACCGGACCTCTCCAAGAGGACGCCCCGGACCCCTCCGGGAGGGTCCGGGCCATCCAACATCTGATCTACTTAATCAGTGAGGTCCTCCATGATGCCAAGACAAGATATCTGGAGGTCCACAAGCTTCTCTATGCAGCCCTCGTTGCATCGAGGAAGTTGTACCACTACTTCCAAGCTCACAAGATCTCAGTGGTCACCTCGTACCCACTGAGAACCGTCCTCCACAGCCCCAACGCAACTAGGAACATAGCCAAATGAGCTGCAGAGTTGGCGGAGTTCGAGCTAGACTTCATACCACGCCATGCGGTGAAGAGCCAGGTGCTACCTGACTTCATGGCAGAGTGGACACCACCACCATGCCACCCAGGAGGCCAAGACACCGGTGACCAGAGCCCAGAGCTCCAATCTTCACTGGGTCTCAATGGACTCTCTTCTTCGACGGCTCCTTGCGCAAGCAAGGTGCCGTAGCGGGGGTTCTGCTCCTCACACCAATCGGCAAGCAGTTCAAGTACATGGTGCAACTTGACTTCAAGGCAACCAACAACATGGAGGAGTATGAAGCTCTATGACACGACCCCATTGGTCCTGTCGAGCCAGGATCACGCTGAGGGGTGCTGCGTTGCACAGCACCGTATAACACACGTCAAAGGTGCAAAGCGGAAGCGGAAGTTTTATTACATAAACAGTTTTATGAACCTGTTTACATCAAAATACGTTTAGTCCACACTCGCGGGTGTAGACTAAGCACCAAGTGCACGTTCAGCCCTCGAACGTGTCCTTGTTAGCACACCCGCACACTAACCCTGCGGCGTGCACGACTCCCACTCGACGGGGTTTCCCTCCTGGGGTTCCGTCTCCTCTTCGGGAGTCCCTTCCTCATAGAACCCTGCAAAAGCTTCAAACACAAGCAGTGAGCACGAAGGCTCAGCAAGTCTGACCCGTCTCACCTAAACATGGAACTTCTACGTGAGGGTAATGGGTTGCATGAGGTAAAAATCATTTGCAAGGACTCGCCTAATTAGTAGAACCTTACTTTCAAGTTTTAGCAGCAGGTTGTGGAGAACCTTACGCTAAGGCACATGAGAGAGCCGCAATCAAACAAGAAACGCATTTCTCTCATGTACTTTGCCCAAAGTTGAAAAGAACTTTAGTTAGCTCTAAGCTACAGCATATCATTAACAATCAATGTCCATCTTTCAATCAGCAACATTTTTAACATGTGACTAGCCTGTTCTTTCTACGTCACGGTACAGTGAACAAGTGGTACTCACTGACCACGAGGGACGGCGATTATAATCGATTTACACCTGCAGGGTTACCCGAACAACCCGTCACGTACGCCCGTACTCGATGTTGCCTACAACAACCATCACGGACGCCGTACGCGACTACCTTTCACCCGTTAGCCAAATATTGAACCGGTCCCATCGTCCCGAGCAAGAGGTCTCTGCACGCGCATCTCCGTGCCGCCAGCCGATTTACACCTCGAGCTCTCAACCTACCCTCTGAACGACGGGCAATGCCTCAATACCCAGCTACCCGAGTTACATCAGTTTCCCGGTTCCCATATAGCCGGTAGGTCTTCGGTACTGTTCTAGCTTGTTCAACAGGCCCGCACACGGCTCGGTCCTCAATCGACACAAGCGGAGCTACAGCACACAGGCCCCAAAGTCCTGCTGCCCTTACTCTCCGCTCGGTCTCGTTTTCTTGCCATGTGTATCATGTGCTATCTCTACCCGAGCAATGTGCCTCTAGCCTATTCTCGCGAGTAGTTCCAACTACTCGACTTGTACCGAATCCTACTCTATCCTAGCAATGCAGTGGCTAACGAGATTTGCAATCCTAAACCCAACCCGTGGTTTTCTTGGCCATGCAGTTGGATTTCCAAACAAGACTCTAATGCACAGAATAAAGGAAACAAGTATGTGCTCAAAACAATAAAAATTTGTAAAAAGGTTAATGCAAACCGGAGCTTGCCTTGCTGCTCTTGGTCGTAGGCTAGCTGTTCCTCCGGAGTAACGAAGTCTAGGACTTCGGGTTCCTCCTCGACCTTAGCGACTACATGATATAAGAAACATATGTATCAATTTAAATGCATTTGTATTAACTTTGAAGTTGTGAAGTCTATAACCCTTGCTAGACAGACCTAATGACTGTGAAACTTTTACTGTGGCTTGGTTACAACCTAAACAGGGACTTGGTGAAGTTATAGTTGCAGCAAAGCTCAATTGAGCCCTCCACAATTAATTATGTCCTTGACCTTAATTAAAGGCTTTTAGGGTGTTCTAAGGATTTTCATGAAACAAACTATGACTTTCTGAAAACTAGATTTTCAGAGGGTTCTAATGGAGTTGGTCTCACTTAATTTGGAAGTCTCTAACTAAAGATATGAGCTAAACAATTTCAGAGAAAATTCTGAAAATGTTTCTGAACATTTTCTATTTTCTCTGGAACAGTTTCACTAATCACACCATTAGGTGGATTAAATGAGCTCAAATGGATCTGAAATTTTTATGGTAGTTCAAGGATATTTTGGTGAACATCTCAGCAAAATTTCAGGATTTTCCTCCAAAGGATTCTCCAGTTAAAATTCCTAACAGTTTAAATTTTGAGGAATTAATTCTGGGGAAATAAGGAATTTCATGAAGTGAAACTTGATTTTCTGGAAAGTGCTCAGAGAGCTGAATCCAGCAAAATTTGGTTCACTCAATTTGGAGCTTCCTAGCCAATGTTATAAGGATTTGAAGTTTGAAGGAAATCTGAAAATCGGGGAAAAGTTTAAACTCGCGCGTGGGCCCAGGGGACACGCGTCGCACGCCTAGGCGATGGCACACCGCGGCCCACAAGGATTTTGCGCGCCAGCACACCCGATCCCGGCCACAGCCGGATCCCGATTCAAAATATCGGCCGCTGACAGCTGGGGTCCACCCCCTTCTTCAACCTCGCGACACCCGCGCCCCGCCGCCGAGGGACCTCGCCGGAGGACTCGCCGCTGGCTGCTGTACAGCTCCAAACTTCTTGATTCTGGCCGCCCCTGCCTACTTTTACTTGGGGAACAGGATCCGAGGGTCAGCTGCTCATGACAATGGCCGGAGCATGGTCGGCGACGAGCCGCCATATCGGAATGACTTCGGCCATGTCGGCTGACTCTCCTAGTACCTCAGCTACTTGGGAAATCGGTCGGGGAGCATCAGTGGACCTCAGAGAAGGTCGACATGAGCTCGAGGCAGCTCGGGGAAGGCCAGAAATAGGTCCTCACCGTGCGCCCGATACCCCCCGTTCGTTCCGCCATTAGTAGACCTTAAATTACGCCGGGCACAGAGGTTCTCCGGCCCAGAGTTGTGAAGGCAACTTGTGCGTTACCGTGTCTAGCTCGTGTGGGAGTGGCCTGAGGCCCTCTAATCCTTTCTAGAGCACGAATTAAACAGAATCGTACCCGAAGGTCGTTCTGCACACAGAAAGGGGAAAAGTGGAAATTCGCCGCCGGTGAGCAACCACTCGAGCTGTGGCTCGGGGATGAGCAGCACCGGTCACCCGCGCGTCCAAGGGTGCCTTGGCTCGGGCGTGACAACGCCCAGGTTGGGCTGTCCACGAGAGCCCGAGGTGCGGCGGTTCCAAGTTCCGAGTTTGATCTTTCGGCACAGCCGATATCAATCGGTTTCAACCGAATTCTAGCAATGGGGAGGATGGAGGAAGGTCTCTAGTACCTTGCTGGGACTCTGGAGTGGAAGGAGGGAGCTGCGATCGGCGTCCTCCGATCAAGTCCGAACTGCGGAAACTTTCGGCCGGTGCTGGGTTCTTGCGGGAAAACACGTCGGTACCTCGGCCGAGGAGGGGGGGCAGGCGCCTTAAGAAGGCTCTGCACCGCCTCATGCCCGCGCGTGGCCAAGCAGCTGGTGGCGCGGTGGCTGGCCTCGGTGGCGATCACCGCTGCGGCTCGGCGACCCGAGTGAAAAGTCTCAGTCGGTTTGTGTTGAAGTAGAGGCTGACATGTGGGTCCCACCCTTCCTTTTAACCTCTGAAATTTACTTCTAATCACTGTTGTAAACAGTGAACCCCATACTACCCTTGGCAATTCAAATTATTCCCCCATGAGCCATTTGAATTGATCAAAGTTCAAATGAGGTTTGGTTTGAATGAATTTCAGCACAAGTTCAGTTTGAAATTCAAATAAAGTTTGAATTTCTCCCCCTTAGCTCATGTCAAGATCAACTCCAAATGGAGTGAAAATTGGTGTGTGAGCTCACAAAAATGTGCTGAGTAAGAATATGCCTTCCACTTTCAAATTCATGGTATAAAAACAGTTTGAATTTGAATATGTTTTCAAACTGCCCCCTTCCTATCTATACCCAAGATGACCTCAAAAAGGTTTTGAATTTGGGTGAAACTTGGCATGGACATCCTTAGCAAAGTGTAGGAGTTTTTCCTATGTCCAGCCCATCTATATCACATGTGAGAAATACCACTTTTGCAATGTGTAAGTTTGTTCCCTAATGAGCATGTTGATAATTGTTACTTGCTCTTTATTTGTGTTCATCATTCTTCCTCAAATGAGGTGTGTGGTGTGGGGATGAACACTACAAATGGGTGTCAAAAACTGAGGCCCTTACATTCCTCCCCCCTTAAAAGAATCTCGTCCCGAGATTATAAGGTGAAAATGAGAGAGAGGACGGTGGAAAATTACCAGATATGCGACGTGAGAAAGTCGGGGTAGTTAGTACGAAGGAATTCTTCGCTCTCCCATGTCGCTTCGTCCATGGAGTGGTTACTCCACAGAACCTTGTAGAACCACAACGTACGGTTGCGTGTGGTTCGGGCCTTCTCATCAATAATCTGCACCGGTTCCTCCCGATAGGTGAGATCCGGTTGCAGTTCTTCAATGTCTTCCAGCTGAACGGTAGTTGATAGCTTGAGACACTTCCTCAGCTGGGAAACGTGAAAGACGTCGTGCACACCGGAAAGTGCTTCTGGTAATTTCAGCCGGTATGCTACCGATCCACATCTTTCGGTAATCTGGAATGGACCGATGAATCGGGGTGCCAACTTTCCTCTCACCCCAAATCTGTTTACGCCCTTCATTGGAGATACTCGTAGGTATACGTGATCTCCAACTTCGAATTGTAATGGGCGCCTTCTCCGGTCCGCATACTGTTTATGTCGGGATTGAGCGGCTCTTAGGTTCGCTTGAATCAGTCGAACCTTTTCTTCCGCGTCGTTGACAAGGTCAATCCCGAAGGTAACTCTCTCGCCAGACTCACACCAATTCAATGGTGTGCGGCATTTTCTTCCGTATAGCGCCTCGTAGGGCGCCATCTTGATGCTGGCTTGGTTCCCATTGTTGTACGAGAACTCGGCTAACGGCAAGTGATCATCCCAATTCTTGCCGTGGTTGATAGCGCAAGCTCGTAGCATGTCTTCTAGGATTTGATTTACCCGCTCGGTTTGTCCATCCGTCTGCGGGTGGTAGTCTGAACTACGGATCAGCTTCGTCCCCAAGGCAGCGTGCAGCTGCTCCCAAAAACGGGACACAAATAAAGTGCCCCGGTCCGATATAATGGTACGGGGTACGCCGTATAAGCATAGGATCCGTGAGATGTACAGTTCAGCGTACTTCTTGGCGTTGTAGTTGGTGTTGACCGGGATGAAATGGGCAACTTTGGTGAGCCGATCGACGATCACCCACACAGAATTATGTTTCTGTAAGGTGGTGGGTAAACCGACGACGAAATCCATGCTCACGTTTTCCCACTTCCAGGCAGGAATGCCCAGTGGTTGCAGCAGTCCCGGTTTCCGCATATGATCCGCCTTCACCCTTCGACATGTATCACACTCGGACACGTATTTTGCAGTCTCTCGCTTCATCCGTGTCCACCAAAACTTTCTTCTGAGTTCTTGATACATTTTGTTGCTGCCGGGGTGAATAGAAAACTTTGATAAGTGAGCCTCATCAAAGATCTTCTTCTGTAGTTCTGGGTTTCGGGGTACGACAATCCGGTCTTTGAACCATAGGACGCCGTCTCCGTCCTTCCGGAAACATTTCAACTCCCCACTGTCTATACGTCTCCGCAAATGTGACATGCCCTTGTTATTCTTCTGGGCTGCCGCTATCTCTTCACGGATGGTGGGGATCAAAGCTAGGTTGTAGAGAGCTCCGTGTGGAATCACATGGAGTGGTGGTTCGCTCTCTTCCAACAGTGTGATGGTTAGATTATTGACGTGTGACTTGCGGCTCAGCGCATCTGCCACTACGTTTGCCTTGCCCGGATGATAATGGATTTCTATCTCGTAATCCTTTATCAGTTCTAACCATCTTCGTTGCCTCATGTTCAGCTCCTTCTGAGTGAATATGTACTTGAGGCTTTTGTGGTCGGTATATAAATGTACGAGGTTACCGAGTAGGTAGTGCCTCCACATTTTGAATGCGAGTACCACGGCAGCGAGCTCCAAGTCGTGAGTTGGATAATTCTGCTCATGGTTCCTAAGCTGCCGTGATCCATACGCGACCACTCTTCGGTCTTGCATCAGCACACATCCGAGCCCAATGCCGGATGCATCGCAGTACACATCGAACGGTTTTGTTGTGTCTCGCTGCGCCAAAACCGGTGCTGATGTCAGGTGCTTGACTAAAGCCTTGAATGTTGCTTCACATGTTAGACTCCAAACATATTTGGTAGCCTTCTTCAGCAGCTCTGTCATTGGCTTGGCAATCTTCGAGAAGTTCGGAATGAACCTCCGATAATATCCCACGAGTCCGGGGAAACTCCGTACCTCATGAACAGTTCTCGGGGATTTCCAATTCAGCACTTGCGTAATCTTGCTCGGGTCCACAGCGATACCCTCCGCTGAGATGATATGCCCGAGGAAAGGCACTTGCGATATACAAAACTCGCATTTGCTGAATTTGGCGTATAACTTGTGATCCCGCAGCCGTTGCAAGACTATACGCAGATGTTTCTTGTGATCTTCCTCCGACTTGGAATATACCAGGATGTCGTCGATGAAGACCACGACAAATTTGTCCAGCTCCGGCATGAACACCGAGTTCATTAAGTACATGAAGTGAGCTGGAGCATTGGTGAGGCCAAAGGACATGACCAGGTACTCATAAAGTCCGTACCTTGTCGAGAAAGCTGTCTTTGGAATGTCCTCCGCCCTTATCTTAATCTGATGGTACCCGGATCTTAAATCCATCTTGGAAAAGATCTTTGCTTCGACCAACTGATCAAACAACATGTCGATCCGTGGCAACAGGTACTTGTTCTTGATGGTTACGGCATTTAATGGACGGTAGTCCACGCAAAGCCGCAACGTTTCATCCTTCTTTTTGACAAATAATGCCGAACAGCCCCATGGTGAGGAGCTCGGCCTAATAAAACCCTTCTCCAGAAGGTCCGTGAGCTGAGTCTTCAGTTCAGCCAACTCCTTGGGCGCCATCTTGTACGGCCTTCGGGATATTGGCATGGTTCCTGGTGCGAGTTCAATCTTGAACTCCACCTCTCTATCGGGTGGCATCCCCGGCAAATCATCCGGGAATACATCCGGGAACTCTCGGACCACTGGAATGTCTTCCAATCTGATAGTTGTGGCTTGATAGACACTTGGAAGTTTTATTTCTGGACTGTCCAGAAATAATGAGTGAGAACCGTGCACTTCTGAGTTTAGGTGCATGACTCGAAGGACGGTGTCTAAAACAGCGCCGTGGCGGTTTAACCACGACATCCCTAGGATGACATCGACCTTCTGTCCCTCTAAGATAATGAGAGACGTGGGGTACACTCTACCCGCTAAGCATAATGGTGCTTTGGAGACCATTACGCTTGCTGAAATCTTCCCACCCGGTGAACAAATTAAATATGGACTATCGGTGGGTAGTATTGGCAAGCTGTGTTTAGCAATGAAAGCTTGGCTAATAAAATTATGCGTGGCGCCTGAATCAAATAGTACTATAGCGGGATGCTGGTGGAGTTGGAACATACCCGCAAGGATTGGCTCGCCCTCCGGCACGTCCTCAATGGCAAGCTGGTGGACAGTGCCGGGCCTAGGGTTTGCCCACCGCGCATTAGTAGGGTTCCGGGGTTGATTTCTCCCCGGAAACTGTGGTGCCACTCCGCCGCCTTGCCTCTCCGGGCAACTGCTCGCGAAGTGTCCTGGACGACCACACTTGTAACATGTGGCCGCTGCTGGTGGAGTACTCGGGGGACGAAAGCCCGGCATGCGTTGCTGAGGTGCAAACGCACGCGGCATCACCCGCTGCTGCTGTTGTTGTTGCAGTGGTACTGGCAGTGCCGGCCGGAATGCCGGTGAAGAGTACGGCCGACTGCGGAACGGCATCGACCGCTGTGGTGGCTGCCAGCGTGGGCCTGATGGTGGGCGATTCACCATCCGAAACTTCTGAGAAGGACCGCCTCCTTCTCCGCTGCTCTGCGGCGCGCTTCGCTTTCTCTCCGCTGCCGCTAACTCCTTGCCGGAGTCCTCCTGAACAACCGCAGCATCAATGATGTCGTTGAGGCTGCCGCGATTGAACATCGCCAACTTGTCCTTCAGGAGCGGGTTAAGCCCCTGGTAAAAATGGTCTCGCCGCTTATCGTCTGTATCCGCGTGATACGACGCGTAGAGCGCGAGATCGTTGAACGCTCTGGAGTATTCCAGCGCGTTCCGGCTCCCTTGTTGCAGGTGTAGGAACTCCTGCGTCTTCCTCTCACCGTGACGGTGAATGGCACCCAACCGGGTGGCGTAGGTCCTGCGGGAACCTCGACATAGATCGCCCACGTCTTGTTCCCCTCTTCGCCTTCTTCCTTGGCGAAGTATTGCGGCATCTGGTTGTACCCGAAATATTGGAGCATTTGCCACAATGCTTCCGGGTAGCCGCTACGGTCAGAACAGTGGGAAACCACCCACCCGTTCTCCAACTGTTTATCTGCTGTCATCTGTAAAAATATATTTGAGAAATGTCAAATATTTATTTAAACAGTAAACTTCTGAGCTATAACATAATACATGTCATTGAACCCATAAAACTTGGAAACATAGTTCAAATTTTAAACAAATTTGACTGTTGATCTGCTGTTCCCATGACAGCCCTGACCAGTTTCCATTTCAACCTGATTTAGGCCATGTTGAAGCAAAACTAATTCTGGAGCTCAACATCAAAGTTAAAGCTACCTTCAATAGCTTTCCAGAAAGCATTTGCTTGGCCTAAGATCTGTCCTGATTCAAAAGTTATGAGATGTCAAAGTTAACAGAATTTCTGGAAACAATTGGACAGCACCTCCCTGCCTTAGGTACTGATTTGATCCAAGAATCACAGTTAATTCTATTCCTAATCTGACAAAACTTTCTGTTACAAAGTTGTAACCCATCTCATAAGCTTCCCAGAACTACCTCATTTCCTATTTTTGGATTTTTAAGCAGGAAGTTATGCTTAATTTTACAGAGAGTCTACAGAGAGTCTCTACTCTGTCCTGTTTTCTGGACAGTTTCAACTCTACTGCATTTTTCGAGTGGTTAAGGGATGAAACACCTCTGGACCTCAACAGAAGAGTTGTAAGGCTCTTCCAACGCTTTCCAGAAATGTATCATACGACCCCAACCTCGAAAGAACTCAACCTCTAACCTCTGATTATCTTCAGCCTTGATTCAGCTGAAAACAGAGTGCTCTGTCCTTAACATCCTATAAGTTGAAAACTTGTTAACTTTGGAATATCATGTTCAAGGGAAGGAGTTACATCAAGTTTTACTTCTTTGGATCAAAACCTTCAAGTTTTTAAATGAAGTTGTTCATTTAGTTGGATGTGACGTCGATGCGTCACCAGATTATGTCGGTACTACGTCCTCACAAAGGAAAAACCTATACCGGACTTAGCCGGCTTCGTTAGTTCAGTGGCACTACTCGTCACTCGCACACGGATGCTACACGTCTACCGTTTCGTGGTAAGGCTACCTGCAGAAATTCAACCAATCATCAGACTCGGCTGCACACCGAGCCCGGAATCCATACGGTTCGTACACCCGGCCGTCATCACTCGCCCGGATGTTCTCAAGCCAAACACGCCTTGAGTTACGTGTTCACGTTTCAGACCACGTGACGGGGTCTCCCATGTTGCACCACGCATGCCAGGGACAGACGTTGCTCGAATACCCCAAACGACATGAAGAGTCGTAGAGGATACTAAAGCGGGTCGGGTTACCTGCCACCCGTGGGGCTCCACCCTTCAGCTTGTGCGCACTGGTGGACAGCGCTTACGTGCACCCCCCAAGACATGAACGTCCCGAGATGCACGATTTTCCGACATAACAAATAGGTTAACAAGCCACTTTCTATATACTAATAACATCCTTATACGGGCTACTAACTCGTTCCTCACTGGATTTTTGAAAAAGAAGACCTTTGTACCGTGTTAAACCTCAAGCGGGCTCTGATACCACGCTGACACGACCCCATTGGTCCTGTCGAGCCAGGATCACGCTGAGGGGTGCTGCGTTGCACAGCACCGTATAACACACGTCAAAGGTGCAAAGCGGAAGCGGAAGTTTTATTACATAAACAGTTTTATGAACCTGTTTACATCAAAATACGTTTAGTCCACACTCGCGGGCGTAGACTAAGCACCAAGTGCACGTTCAGCCCTCGAACGTGTCCTTGCTAGCACACCCGCACACTAACCCTGCGGCGTGCACGACTCCCACTCGACGGGGTTTCCCTCCTGGGGTTCCGTCTCCTCTTCGGGAGTCCCTTCCTCATAGAACCCTGCAAAAGCTTCAAACACAAGCAGTGAGCACGAAGGCTCAGCAAGTCTGACCCGTCTCACCTAAACATGGAACTTCTACGTGAGGGTAATGGGTTGCATGAGGTAAAAATCATTTGCAAGGACTCGCCTAATTAGTAGAACCTTACTTTCAAGTTTTAGCAGCAGGTTGTGGAGAACCTTACGCTAAGGCACATGAGAGAGCCGCAATCAAACAAGAAACGCATTTCTCTCATGTACTTTGCCCAAAGTTGAAAAGAACTTTAGTTAGCTCTAAACTACAGCATATCATTAACAATCAATGTCCATCTTTCAATCAGCAACATTTTTAACATGTGACTAGCCTGTTCTTTCTATGTCACGGTACAGTGAACAAGTGGTACTCACTGACCACGAGGGACGGCGATTATAATCGATTTACACCTGCAGGGTTACCCGAACAACCCGTCACGTACGCCCGTACTCGATGTTGCCTACAACAACCATCACGGACGCCGTACGCGACTACCTTTCACCCGTTAGCCAAATATTGAACCGGTCCCATCGTCCCGAGCAAGAGGTCTCTGCACGCGCATCTCCGTGCCGCCAGCCGATTTACACCTCGAGCTCTCAACCTACCCTCTGAACGACGGGCAATGCCTCAATACCCAGCTACCCGAGTTACATCAGTTTCCCGGTTCCCATATAGCCGGTAGGTCTTCGGTACTGTTCTAGCTTGTTCAACAGGCCCGCACACGGCTCGGTCCTCAATTGACACAAGCGGAGCTACAGCACACAGGCCCCAAAGTCCTGCTGCCCTTACTCTCCGCTCGGTCTCATTTTCTTGCCATGTGTATCATGTGCTATCTCTACCCGAGCAATGTGCCTCTAGCCTATTCTCGCGAGTAGTTCCAACTACTCGACTTGTACCGAATCCTACTCTATCCTAGCAATGCAGTGGCTAACGAGATTTGCAATCCTAAACCCAACCCGTGGTTTTCTTGGCCATGCAGTTGGATTTCCAAACAAGACTCTAATGCACAGAATAAAGGAAACAAGTATGTGCTCAAAACAAAAAAAATTTGTAAAAAGGTTAATGCAAACCGGAGCTTGCCTTGCTGCTCTTGGTCGTAGGCTAGCTGTTCCTCCGGAGTAACGAAGTCTAGGACTTCGGGTTCCTCCTCGACCTTAGCGACTACATGATATAAGAAACATATGTATCAATTTAAATGCATTTGTATTAACTTTGAAGTTGTGAAGTCTATAACCCTTGCTAGACAGACCTAATGACTGTGAAACTTTTACTGTGGCTTGGTTACAACCTAAACAGGGACTTGGTCAAGTTTTAGTTGCAGCAAAGCTCAATTGAGCCCTCCACAATTAATTATGTCCTTGACCTTAATTAAAGGCTTTTAGGGTGTTCTAAGGATTTTCATGAAACAAACTATGACTTTCTGAAAACTAGATTTTCAGAGGGTTCTAATGGAGTTGGTCTCACTTAATTTGGAAGTCTCTAACTAAAGATATGAGCTAAACAATTTCAGAGAAAATTCTGAAAATGTTTCTGAACATTTTCTATTTTCTCTGGAACAGTTTCACTAATCACACCATTAGGTGGATTAAATGAGCTCAAATGGATCTGAAATTTTTATGGTAGTTCAAGGATATTTTGGTGAACATCCCAGCAAAATTTCAGGATTTTCCTCCAAAGGATTCTCCAGTTAAAATTCCTAACAGTTTAAACTTTGAGGAATTAATTCTGGGGAAATAAGGAATTTCATGAAGTGAAACTTGATTTTCTGGAAAGTGCTCAGAGAGCTGAATCCAGCAAAATTTGGTTCACTCAATTTGGAGCTTCCTAGCCAAAGTTATAAGGATTTGAAGTTTGAAGGAAATCTGAAAATCGGGGAAAAGTTTAAACTCGCGCGTGGGCCCAGGGGACACGCGTCGCACGCCTAGGCGATGGCACACCGCGGCCCACAAGGATTTTGCGCGCCAGCACACCCAATCCCGGCCGCAGCCGGATCCCGATTCAAAATATCGGCCGCTGACAGCTGGGGTCCACCCCCTTCTTCAACCTCGCGACACCCGCGCCCCGCCGCCGAGGGACCTCGCCGGAGGACTCGCCGCCGGCTGCTGTACAGCTCCAAACTTCTTGATTCTGGCCGCCCCTGCCTACTTTTACTTGGGGAACAGGATCCGAGGGTCAGCTGCTCATGACAATGGCCGGAGCATGGTCGGCGACGAGCCGCCATATCGGAATGACTTCGGCCATGTCGGCTGACTCTCCTAGTACCTCAGCTACTTGGGAAATCGGTCGGGGAGCATCAGTGGACCTCAGAGAAGGTCGACATGAGCTCGAGGCAGCTCGGGGAAGGCCCGAAATAGGTCCTCACCGTGCGCCCGATACCCCCCGTTCGTTCCGCCATTAGTAGACCTTAAATTACGCCGGGCACAGAGGTTCTCCGGCCCAGAGTTGTGAAGGCAACTTGTGCGTTACCGTGTCTAGCTCGTGTGGGAGTGGCCTGAGGCCCTCTAATCCTTTCTAGAGCACGAATTAAACAGAATCGTACCCGAAGGTCGTTCTGCACACAGAAAGGGGAAAAGTGGAAATTCGCCGCCGGTGAGCAACCACTCGAGCTGTGGCTCGGGGATGAGCAGCACCGGTCACCCGCGCGTCCAAGGGTGCCTTGGCTCGGGCGTGACAACGCCCAGGTTGGGCTGTCCACGAGAGCCCGAGGTGCGGCGGTTCCAAGTTCCGAGTTTGATCTTTCGGCACAGCCGATATCAATCGGTTTCAACCGAATTCTAGCAATGGGGAGGATGGAGGAAGGTCTCTAGTACCTTGCTGGGACTCTGGAGTGGAAGGAGGGAGCTGCGATCGGCGTCCTCCGATCAAGTCCGAACTGCGGAAACTTTCGGCCGGTGCTGGGTTCTTGCGGGAAAACACGTCGGTACCTCGGCCGAGGAGGGGGGGCAGGCGCCTTAAGAAGGCTCTGCACCGCCTCATGCCCGCGCATGGCCAAGCAGCTGGTGGCGCGGTGGCTGGCCTCGGTGGCGATCACCGCTGCGGCTCGGCGACCCGAGTGAAAAGTCTCAGTCGGTTTGTGTTGAAGTAGAGGCTGACATGTGGGTCCCACCCTTCCTTTTAACCTCTGAAATTTACTTCTAATCACTGTTGTAAACAGTGAACCCCATACTACCCTTGGCAATTCAAATTATTCCCCCATGAGCCATTTGAATTGATCAAAGTTCAAATGAGGTTTGGTTTGAATGAATTTCAGCACAAGTTCAGTTTGAAATTCAAATAAAGTTTGAATTTCTCCCCCTTAGCTCATGTCAAGATCAACTCCAAATGGAGTGAAAATTGGTGTGTGAGCTCACAAAAATGTGCTGAGTAAGAATATGCCTTCCACTTTCAAATTCATGGTATAAAAACAGTTTGAATTTGAATATGTTTTCAAACTGCCCCCTTCCTATCTATACCCAAGATGACCTCAAAAAGGTTTTGAATTTGGGTGAAACTTGGCATGGACATCCTTAGCAAAGTGTAGGAGTTTTTCCTATGTCCAGCCCATCTATATCACATGTGGGAAATACCACTTTTGCAATGTGTAAGTTTGTTCCCTAATGAGCATGTTGATAATTGTTACTTGCTCTTTATTTGTGTTCATCATTCTTCCTCAAATGAGGTGTGTGGTGTGGGGATGAACACTACAAATGGGTGTCAAAAACTGAGGCCCTTACACTCTAATCTTCAAGTTAAAGACCACGGCGTCCCTCGGCATCCAGCAGTTGTTTGTCAAGGGTGATTCTCAGCTGATCATCAAGCAAGTCAAGGGAGAGTGCTGCTGCAATGACCCACAGCTTGCATCCTATCTCCTCCATGTACAGAAGTTGGAGAAGGACTTCTTATCCTTGGATTTGTGACATGTTCCCCGCGCCAACAATGCAATAGCCGATGACCTGTCAACGAAGGCTTCCACTTGGGCTTTGGTGCCTGAGAGGGTCTTTGAAAGCAAGTGGTCACCAAGTGGTCGGAAGCTGCCCCTGTAGTAACAATCAACAAGCAGTGAGCAGTCAAGTTCATCAAGTCGATCAGCTGCCGGTTCAAGATCCCGAACAGAATCATCACCGACAATTGGACCCAGTTCACCAGTGCAGTGTTCCAATATTAATGCGAAGACCTCGGCATCCAAGTTTGCTATGCTTCTGTTGCCCACCCAGAAGGAAACAGTCAAGACGAAAAGCAAACACCGAGATACTCAGAGGACTCAAGACGCGTACCTACGGCAGATTGAAGAAGCATGATGCCAATTGGGTAGAAGAGCTTTTGTGTGCACTGTGGGATATCTGGACGTCCCTCAGTCGCGCGACAGGAGAAACACCCTTCTTCCTCGTGTATGGGGCAGAGGCCGTCCTCCCCCCTGAGATCACCAAGGGCTCATCCCGTGTCCAAGCGTAATACAAAGCCACGGAGGATCAGTTCCGGCATGAAGATATTGACCTTGTTGATGAGCGAAGGTGGCAAGCAGCTGCTCAAAATGCACGGTACCGCCAGGCGCTTCGGCGCTATCAGCAGCGGTTCGTGCCGAGTAGACAGCTCGAGGTGGGCAACCTGGTGCTTCAGCGAATACTTTCTTGAGAAGGGTGAACAAACTCTCCCTCAGCTGGGAGGGTCCCTTTCGAATGACACAAGTATGCCGCCCTGGTTGCATTCGCCTAGCCACGGAGGATGGGGTACCTCTACCCAATCCATGGAATATAGAACACCTCTGTAAGTTCTATCCTTAGCACAACGGTAGGGTTCTTTTTTCTCTGTAAGGGTGTCATAGTGTCTAGGAACAACACTTAGAACAGCTAAGCTTCGGAGGAGTCCTTCTACTCTTGTCATCCGGAGCGGGTCGCTGTCTTATTGTATGACCTGTTTCCTCCTATGAAGGAAGCCTGAAATAAGAAAAAAATGTCTTACCCTGCGTACTCTCTCTCTCTCTCTCTCTCCCTCTCTCTTTACAATTTGTGCTCACTCATGCATATCAACTGTAAATGGCATGTCCGGAGCCTGTCCTACATACTTGTCCTAGGTCCCATGGCACTAGAGGGCCTCCTCGCTGAAAGGTTAACGTCCGTGGGAGGTCCAGGATGCGCAGTCTGCTTAGCCTGGTTCCGTACCCTAAGCCTGCCGCGCTGCCTCCTCTGCGCTACAATTGAGTACTTGGGGGCCAGAGGGTACACACCTATGGACAAGAAAGTAACTGGACCCCAGATATTGCCCCCTTTCTTTTTCGTGCTTTCTTTTCATACCGCTCTGGCCATGTGGCCAATCACTTTTTCCTGTGCTCATCTATAGTAGGAGCTGTGCTATCCTTCTGTAGGCAGGTCCACTTGAGGTACCTGTGGTGTACTCGAGGTCCTGTGGTTGTCTCATTGCTCGGGGGCCCTATGGCGCCGAATGGTCCCTCCCCTGAAAGGCTTACGCCAGTGGGAGGTCCAAGGTGTGTATCCTTCTTAGTCCAGTTCCATACCCTAAGCGTGCACACTCTGCCTCTCCAGCGCTACAGCTGAGTATCGGGGCACCGGACGCCTCATAGCCCTAAGAAAGGCTTTAACCATAACCGAGATCCTTTGGCTATCTCATTGCCTAGGGGCCTTATGGCGTCGAATGGTCCCTCCCCTGAAAGGCTTACGCCAGCAGAAGGTCCAGGGTGTGTAGCCTGCTTAGCCAGGTTTCGTACCCTAAGCATGCACACTCTGCCTCTCCAGCACTACAGCTGAGTACTGGGGAACCGGATGACTCATACCCCTAGGCAAGGCTTTAACCATAACCCGGATGCTCTCGCATCAAATTACCCAAGCCCTGCAGCTCAGCCGAGGACCGTATGCCACAACAAAACTAGGATCAAAGAGAGTGGCCAGAGAGCACGACTACTCCTTTTCTCTGCCATGTCTGCAGGTCTGAAGAGGTCCTTGGCGTCCTGGACCCCCCAGGAGGTCCGATGCTGACGTCCTGCCTCATCCAGTCTACTTGGTAGGTGTGCCCCAAGTAAAGGGCCACACCTACCAGAGGGCCATCACGGTGAACCATGCGGGCAGGACGCCAGACCACTGCAGAAGCAAGCAGAGGACTCGAAGCTCCGCTACGACAAGCTGAAGACACTGACCGAGGTTTCCTAGGGTCCTTGCGCTACCAAGGACCCAGGAGGACAAGTTGGCCACACTGTCAGAGTGCTCTGGGTCCTTACACTGCTAAGGACCTGGAGTAACAAGCTCGTGACATCGGCAAAGAGCTATCCACCTCAACTAAGTCATTTCGGACCTTTGCGCCGCCAAGGGTCCAAAGTCTACACCAACAAATTCAAGACACACAAACTTGAGGCAAAAAGTCTTTATTCAAGGCAGAACTCCGACATACAGAGGAGGATATAAGGCGAGCCGGAGACCTATAAGCTACCCACGCTAGAACCTAGCAGCTACAAGTCGTGCGGCCTCCTCCACAGCAGACTTGGCCGCCCCCTGACAGCTCTGCGCTGTGGCCCTGCACCACAGGTTCCAGGGAGATGCTGGGGTCGCAAGTCTGAAGGCAAGAGAGCACATGCTCTGCTACCTGCTGGGCCAGAGCCTTGCCTTCAGTCTCCACCTGCTCCCCCACGACGTTCTCCAGCACCAAGAGCTTGACTCCGACCGAGTCTAGGGCAGGGAGCACTTGGCTCACCTCCTGGGCCGGACCAGCGGAGCGCAAGGGACCAAAGCTGAACGGTTCCAACGCCGCCCCCGTGCGGCCAAGGAAGTCCCAGACCTTCTCTGCCTCAACGGTATGAGAGGCCCGGAGTTCTTTGACCGTCTGTGCGGTGGAAGCCAGCTCCCCCGCCAAGTCCTTGCTCGACAGCTCTTGCTCCCGGGCAGCCAGCTCCTGCTCCTTGGTGGCCAGCCACGCAGTTCGCTCGTCCAGGTCGGACAACCTGGTCGCAGCGGCAAGCTCCCGGTCCTCCTCGTGAGTGGCCAGGCGATCGGAGAGCTCCTTCTCCTTAGCATCCGCCTTATTCTCCCGCCAAAGAAGCATCCCCCAGAGCTCTGTCAGACCCGCGAGATGGGTGGCGGCGGAGGCAAGGAGGTTCTTGGCTTCAGCCAGGAGGCTCACACTCTTCTTGTGGAGGTCGGCGATGATGGCCTCCTTCTGCAAGAGGACCTCCTCCCGCACCTCCAGCCGCTCCTCCCGCGCCTGCGCCTTCTCCCTAGCAGACTGGACCCGCGCCGTCAACAGGTCGTCCCAGTCCCAGAGGCGCTCCCGCTCGGACCTCAGCTCCGGCCACTCTTGCTCGAGTACCTCCTGCATCTGGTCCAGGCTCAAGCGAACTGCTCTCACGAACCTGGGGAGCGGGACGGACTTTGGCATTGGCAGGCGAGGCATTGCCTCAACCTCCTCTGTCTCTTCATCTTCCGATGGGGCTACCACCATGGCAACTGCGGAAGAGAAGGAGGGAGCTGGCAACATGCTCATAGCAGCCCTGCCGCTACCAGAGGCATCCGCGCCTGCCGGCTGGCTGGCCTCGGGAGCCCGGGTGTCGACATCCGGAGCCTTCCCAGGCACCGGCCCAGGCACTGCCGCCGGTGTTGGAGCTTCGGCGGAGAACGAGCTCTGGCTCCTGGGCTGCTGCTGCTGCGGAGGAGTGGTCTGTGGAGAAGCCCTACAAGAAGGAACACTCAGAGTCAACAACACAATCCAGTGGCTCAGTACGTAATCTAAACTGAAAGGTTGAGCCGTACCTAGAGGTTTGGAAGTTCCACCCTGCGCGGAGCTTCTTACACGGAGGGCTAGAGTCACTCACCCCCGTTGGCATCGAGGTCGCCTCCATCGGCTTCGGAGCCAGCGGAACCTCAGGGGTCTTTGCCACCAAAGACGGAGCAGCGGGAACCATCCCTGCTGAGAGCCTCGACACCGAAGACGTTGCCTCTGCCGAGGATGCCCTCGACGGTCGAGGAGCCAACGGCACTGCAGGAACCCTCGTTGTCGCCAATGCCGCTTCAGGATTCTTCCCCGACGATGGCTTCTGGGCCGGTGACGCGCCGAAGGACTTCTTCTGCATCGTAGGCACGTTAGGGGCCCTCCTCGAAGATCCAGCAGCGCCAGGCGTCCTCCCCGCTCCCACCAGGGCTGCTCCAGCAGCAGAAGCTTGAGAGCTGCCACCGGGACATCCTTGGGTGGGGAGCGAGGATGCGCTACTTGTGTAGGTCTACCAGTCGACTCCTTCCCTCTGTTTGGGAGTGAGTTCGGTGTAGGTCCCGCCTGACCACCGGCACTGTATGCTCCGGGAATCTCCATGCCCCGCGAAGCATCGCCGACCTGCCGCACTGTGACATCAATGTCGTCCAGCGTCGGCAGCTCCCTCAACAGCCTCGACTGCGCCTGTGTGTTGAGGCAGACAGGCTGGCAGCTCACCGGCGGGGTGATGGAGTCGTTGGTGATCGGGTCGCCGGTGAGCTTCTGGAGCATCGTGCCCAGCATCTCCCGATCCGGCGATGACACAGCTCCGCGCATCAACCAGGTCATGTCGCCCTCCCCGGTGTACTGCCAGGCGGGCCGAATGCGCTGCTGTAGAGAGGCGATCCGGCGAGACAGGAAGTCGATCAACACCATCAGCCATGTCAGGCATTCCTCCGCCAGGTACTTGATCCTCTCCAGCACCGGCGTGTAGGCGTCCTGCAGGTCAGGGATCTCGTCCCCGAAGGCTTCCTCAGCGACCGGGGGGCTGTTCGGCAGCTCCAAGCAGTCCTCGGCGATCACTCAATCTTCCCTCCAGTGCTCTCACTTCACAGGAGAGAAGGGTGCGATGTACAGCGCGAAGCTCCTCCCTCGGTGCTGGAAGTAGTAGGCACCCAGGTGGCTTGTGCTTCTCCCCGAGGCCCTCAAGGAGAAGAACACCCTGAATAGCCGCACCGAAGGCCGTACACACACGAACATCTCGCAGAAGTGGACGAAGACCACCACTAATGCGAGGGTGTGCGGCGTGAGGTGCTGGAGGTGGAGCCCATACACCTCCAGCAGGGTGAGAAGGAAGGACGACGCCGGGAGAGCAAACCCGGACAACACATACAAAGTGAAGAGGACCACCTCACCGGGCTGCATGTTGGAGAGCGGGACCCTCCTGGGATGGATCTTTCCGTCAAACGCAGCTGACTGCCAGCCGAGCAGGCGCCTCACGCGCCCGATATCGTCATCGGTGCGAAACCAGGAAGAACGGAGGCCAGAAGCCGTGGTGGCGAAAGAAAGTTGAGAGCAAAAGTGGAATACGAAGATCGCAAGAGGCAGGAAAGAAAGGAACTGTCATTCTCCGGAAGGCTTCCTTTTCTACACCCATGGACATTGGCAGGGCAACAGGCGTGGCACATCATTTGCCACCGCCGCGCACCGTTTGTGTCCCCAATGACGAGTGGGACCTAGGTGCACCCGTCAGACACTGGGGGCCAGGCAAGCCGCGTATCGGGAACAAGGCTCCGGCGGTTCCTGATGAAAGTGGCACGGTGGAACTGCAGCGATCGACCCGAGGACTGCTGCAGTAAATACCCCGGAGCGGCTCCTCAAGCACGTCGCCACGACCTGCCAGTCAAGAGCGGACACACGTCCATTGCACCGACGACGTGCAATCTTTTTGTCTGCCAGGTACAACTGCACACCCACTACGCTAGAATTTTGCTGCCACTTCGGCTTCCAAAGTGCAGGTTCAAAGCTACCACGTGGGAAAGATGGAGGCCCCACCTGCGAGATCGTTGCCTCCCCCGAGATAAGCCCGGGGGCCACTGTCGGTGCCCTGCTGTAAAGGTCCCAAAAATATGAATACAAAGAAACTTAAGTTTGCACAAGCATATGGTTTCATGTGTATGAAAAATGGGACTTGTTTAAACTTTCAAAGTGATGATGCACATGAGAGCTCTCTCTACACAAGCTCATGTTTAATTACATGCTTGGAACCAGGTAGATTAAAACCACAGGTTTGAAGTCAAATGTGCAAGTGAAAGTTTATAAATCAGATTTTGGAATTAAATGGTTCAACTCAAATTTAAAATTAGGGCAACACAATGGATTGCAAACTGTTGTGTTAAAAAGCACATTTGCAGCAGCCAAAACAAAAATCAGATTTCATATTTGAGTTCCTTAGGTCCAAATTAGTGGGTACACAAAGTTTCATGAAATTTTTTCAATGCTTTGCTATCCATTTTCCAAATGGACTTAAATTTGCAATGAATTCAAATACATATTTGAATTTGGATGAAACTTGCCCAATTATCCAAATACAATTCAGATTTGAACGCCCACAATTTATTTTCATAATTTGCCAAATTTTGGAGATATTTTAGAGGGATAAGGAGGGGCTGAATATTGGGACCCACATGTCATTGGGGGCAGTAGACTTGCAAATGAAGATTTGCTCTCTGTTTCTTCTCTCTGTTTCACTCGGGTAGACCGAAGTCTCACCGTGCGACACCGAGACACGGCACGCGCCACCTCCTAGCAATTTCCCTTGCGCTGGCGAGTTGTTTGCGTGCGTCCTTCACCTCTAGCCGTGCTCTTCTTTTCCACAGCACCAAAGACACGCTCTACTTTCCCCTCGCGCAAGAACAGAGCTGAGGCGCCGCCGTGACCCTCGGGCGATCATGAGCCGGTGTACCTCTCGCGTGCAAAGCCCCAGGCCATAGCAAAACAGCACCACGGTCCCCTCCACGACCTCCTCGGACCACAACCGAGTGAGCTTGGTCTCTACAACCCCGAGCACACTGTGTTCCCATGGCGGCCGAACTACACCGAAAGGAGGTCGCACGTGGACAGCCCTACAGAGAACTTTTCACACCCGAACAATAGTACCTTTGGACGCGCCAAAACTCCGTGCTTCTCACCTCCAAAGCTTGGCTCGAGTGGTGGATCACCGCCGACGAATTTCCAATTCTTCGTTCGGCTGGCGCAAAACAACCTTCGGGTAAGGAAACTCCAAATTCCCAATCAATACTTACTTAGAGCCCACAAAATTGCACTCACACGAGCTAGACTCGATGGCGAACAAGTTTGCTTCGCAACCCTAGCTTGAAAACGTCTGTAGCCAACGTAGTTGGAGGTTTTCCGACGGTGGCAGTGGTGGGAAGCTTCGGGCGCACGATGAAAGCTACCTTAGAGCTATTTCCGGGCCCTTTTGCATCCATGTCCAGCTCGTCCATGTTCCACCGGTTCTGTAGAGCCACTCCACCGAGGTTTTGGCGGGCTAGGAGGGCCGGGCGACGTCGCCGAAGGTCGGTTTGAGACGCCGCTCGGTGCGAGCTAAGGTAGAGGCATCGACGGCCGGGGGAAGTTTCCCAACGTGTTCAGCATGTAATTTTAGGCACTAGCGGCGAGTGGGAGCTCGGGAGGTTGCCGGACGACCAGTTTTGGAGGAGCTCCGGCGAGCTCAGGCGGCGCGCGCGCGGGAGCCGAAGGTTGAAGACGATGGTGCCCGGGCCCGCTGTCAGTGAGAGGGGGATTAGATCTGGGATTTTCTGCAGCCTCGGATCACTTTGTGACTGCGCCCCGATATCCCTGTGGCCACGTGTGTCTTCGTCTCAGGCAGTGACACGTAGCCCCGGGCCCGCTGTCAGGGATTTATATTTTTCCCGGTTTAGTTCAAATTCTAGATTTTCCCCAAACTTTGGAAGAGCATAACTTTTAATAAGAAACTCCAAATTCAGCAAATTGGGTTAGATTCAGATTGAAAAACTCTATCCAAATATGCAACTCAATTTGTATGAAAGTCAACAAGTAATTCTGGAAAATTCTTTAAACTTTTCAGCAAAAGAATTTTAGAGCGAGTTTGGTTCATCCAAAAATCATCAAATTTTGCCAGAATATTCTTTAGGATGTTATTTAACTCCTCTAAAATTCTCAGCTCAGTTGGATTTGATTTTATTAGAAGAATTCAGATTTCAAGTTGCTATGTTCAAATGAATACAGAAACTTTTTCAGAGAATTCCCAAAACTTAAAAATTCAGTTCTGGGCAATTCTTAGCTCCAAAAATCCTAGGAAAATTCATGCAGTCTCTATGAACTATAATTGAAATTGTAGTTCACTAAGTTTGACATGAACATGTGAGTTACTTCAGAATTAATTCATTTTTGGTTAATTACTTAGAGAATTGTTTTGAATAAATCACTTAGTGAAAAGTGCTAATTTTTAGTCCAGAACACTTACTTGTGACAAGGAACTCACATGAAAAGTTTCAGATCCATTGGAGCTCTGAATCATCACTTTTCTGTCTATCATTTTAGGTGATCAAAACACAAGTGAGGAATGCACTTCTCACTTGATCATGTTGCTTAACCCAAACCCAAACCTTAGCACCAGTTTCATTTTAAATTCTTAAACAGAGTTCTGGTTTTAAAACTTATCCTTAGGCTTGATAGCAAAAGCTTTACAATTAATTACTTGTGCATATCCATAACGTGTAGCATCGACGTGGGTGATTGTGAAGGAAGTGAAGTTGGATAAAGGAGCAAGGTGATCAAGCCTCAAGTGATCATCACTAACTGATTGTATACAATCTTAGTCACCTGCAAAACAGACAAGCCCCAGTTTGCATACAAGCACTTTTATAAAGTCTTTTCATTTCTAGAGATCGTACCTTTGAATGTTTGATTGCATTAGGTTAGATGATATTGAAAACCCAATTGCATGACCAGAATTACCCAAGAGAGAAAGGGTAGATTAGCACCTCCTCGAGTGGTTTTGGGCTACGCTAATTGTTAGTTTGGAAGGACCGGTAGAAGTCAAGTAGTTGGAATCTACTCGCGAGTTTAGGGCTTGGTTTCATCAGAGCGTGTCGTGAATAGAATCATTGAGGAAAGTTCACAAGTAAGAAATGGAGACCGGGCAGGGAGATTGAGATGCAGCAGGCTGCGGACCGTGCGTGCATAGCCTTGCCTGTGTCGGTTAACGCTCGTCCGTACTTGGCCCTGTTGGACAAGTTTGAGTTGTGTATCGGGCGCATACTGGCTATATGGGACCGAGGAGACCGATATACCTCGTGAGATCCACATTGGAAATTTTCTAATCGTCTTAGGCTTTCGGCGTCAGGACAACAGGAGGTAACTCGCTCAAGAACATATCACTGCGGGTATGTACCTTGAGGGAGCTTGCTGTTAGGGGCAACTGGACCGCGTCCTGTGTGGAAGAACTTGGGAAAGGTGGCCGCGTACAACATCAGTCAAGGTCTGCCGGCAACTCGGAGTATGGGTGTACGTGTCGTGTAGTCCGGGTGTGTACTGATTCGAATCACTGTCGCTCACGCTCATATGAGCATACTTGCCCACTGCGTCTTGACGTAGTAAGAACTGAAGTGATTTCCTTTGAACTTTATAAGGCTTGTGATTTAAGTTGTATTGCAACCATGCTTGACTTAGAGATAGTGCTAATTAAACTTTACTTCACTTTTTGCAAGAAGCATCACAACAAAGCGTTTCTTGTTTGACTGGGGAGTTGCGATGCTCTTTGGCTCAAGGTCTTTAAAATTGGGCTTAAAATCTGAAAGTTAAGGATCAACTGTAGGTGAGTCCTTTATGCAAATTTAGCTAGCCTATTTCAATCTGTCGTGCATGTAGAGTTTCTTGTTTAGGAGAGACGGATCAGTCTTGCTGAGCCTATGTGCTCACGCTTGCTATATGAGTGGTTTTGCAGGTTAACATCGATGCTATGAGGAGGTTGTCCGGTGAGACTCGGAGACTTTTGCGTCATTTAATACATGGAGAATCCAGCCGCTGCTGTTGTCTTCGTGTTGCTAGCGAGAAGAGTCCGTGGGCTGGACATCTTCTCGAGTGCTTAGTAGTTATTCAACGTGAGATGAATATAGTATTCCGCTGTAGTTATTTGATGTAAATTATTTACAAAGAACACTTGTAAGCTTCCGTTTTTAATTTATGTGATACGGTTTTCCTTACATGTGTGCTGTTGGGTGCCGCATATCACGGCACCACTCAATGCTATTCCCGGGCGAGTGGCACGGCCCCGTGATCGGGCCGGGCCCCCTCAGCGTGGTATCAGAGCTGCTTTGGGAATAGCGCACGTTATAAGGATCGTATTACGATAAAAACTTAGGATACGGTGAGGAAACGATATTAGGCCCATATAAGGACTACTATATTGGCCTAATATGAAGGTGGCAACCTAACCTATGTGCTATGTCAGAAAATCATGCATCTCGGGATGTTCTATGTCTTGGGGGTGCATGTAAGCACTCTGCACCAGTGCGCACAAGCTGAAGGGTGGAGCCTCATGGGTGGCAGGTAATCCGGCCAGCTTTAGTATCCTCTACGACTCTTCATGTCATTTGGGGTATTCGAGCAACGCCCTTCGCTGGCATGCTAGGGGAAAGTATGGGAGACCCCGTCACATGGTTAGTAATGTGAATACATAGCTCAAGGCGTGTTTGGCTTGAGAGCACCCATGCGAGTGATGATGGACGGGTGTATGAAACTGTATTGGGACCGGGTTCGGTGTGCAGCCGAACCTGACGATTGTGTGTGATTTATGCAGGTTTAACCACGAAACAGTAGTACAAGTAGCACACATTTGCGAGTGACCGTCTTAGTGCCACCTATGATACGGATATGCCGGTATAATCCGGTTAGGATTTTCTTTTGTGAGGCTACGTAGTACCGACATGATTCTTACGGTGCATCGACACCGTACTACACTTAATAACCTCTTCCCTATGAAGAAATGATTCATGAACTAACTTTCAACTAAAAATGGAAGTTTGAAACAAATATTAGTTACTGAACTCTTATTTTGAGCTAAGATTCAAATGAGAGAATGACTAGGCTTCAAAGAATTCAAAAACAGAGTGCTCTGTTTCTGGCAGGAATTCTTGCTGGACTTTGACAGATCATAACTCTGAGTATATTTACTAAATTAAGGTGTATGATACAGTTATGGAAATATTTTTAAGTGATCTACAACTTATATGTAGACCTCCAGAGCAAAATCACATGTCAAATTGGTGGAAAGTCAAGTGGAAGGCAAACTGTCCAGAACCAGGACAGCCGCAAAAACCTCTCTGGATATTTTGTATTTCAGCCATAACTCTCTGTAGAAAAATCCCTAAGGAGCATGTGATACACCGTTGGAAAGGTAATGCTACATGCAACATTGTTGTAGTTCAAAGTTTGTTCAGACTCATATTGTATTTGCATATACAACTGTGATAAAATCAGCCACATACAAGGGAGATGCTGGCAAATTTTATCCAGGAATTCTGTCAAATTTGGAAAATCATAACTTTTGATCCAGAGATGATATGGAGGCATATAAATACTCGTTGGAAATATATTGAAGTTAACTTTAACTTTGGTATTCAACTTGAGTTAAGAAAATGCTTTTAACTAGATCAAAATCTGGAGTTAGTGCATAAAGATCTGTGCTGTACAGAAAGGCTGGTTAGCTATGCCTACTCTAAGGAGTTGTGTAAAAAAGGATTTTGTTACTGCTTTCATAAAGTTTTGACATATTCATGTTTTTATTTGTTTCACATACTGCTGAGTTCATGTTTAACTCATCTAGAAATGTATTTTGCAGTATGGTTCATAATCGCTCTTCGAGTAAGGCCGGGAGTTCTCGCCGAGGCGGTGATGATTATATTCCACCGTCGGAACCTCCATCTGCAGGATGGATGGATCTTATGACTCGAGTTGTCGGTCTAACCAAGAGAACACCAGGCTACATCAAGAAGCAACCCAAGATAACACACACTTACTCCAAGCTTTGGTACAGCAAGGCATACTCCAGAACACGCAACAAGTCGTTCCACCTCGGAACGCTTATCTGGATTTCTTGGCGACTCAACCGCCAATCTTTACTGAAGCTACCAAACCCATGGAAGCGGATCAGTGGTTTCGTGTCATGGAGTCCAAATTTAGTGTATTCGAGTGTGATGAAGTTCAGAAGACAAGGTTTGCCGCTCAGCAACTCCATGGAGCCGCCAGAAACTGGTGGGTTGAACATCTCGCCACCATTCCGGAAGGTCATCAAGTAACATTGAGTGAGTTCTGTGAAGCCTTTCGTGCTCGTCACATACCAGTAGGAATTATCAAGGCAAAGCGGGAGGAATTTTTGAACTTGAAGCAAGGGGACATAAGTGTCCTCGAGTATGTCCAAAGGTTTAACCTTTTGGCTCAATACGATCCCGAATATGTGGCGATAGAAGAGGCGCGGTGTGATTTATTCTTCCGTGGCCTGAGTGCCATATTACACGAGAAGTTGGCCGTGTTCAACAAAGGCAGTTACACCGACATGGTCGATGCGGCTCTCATCCAATAAAAGCCGACACTCGAGTGGCAAGCTGAGAAAAGAAAAAATGAGTTAGATCGAGCAGTCCAGCACAAGTTATGTGCCCAAAAATACCGTTTGGTGTACCGAACGCCATCCGGTGAAAGATGGAGGCCACCTGTACGATCAACTCCTCAGAGGTTGATTGCTGGTCAAGTACCACAACTTGCACCACCTCCACAGCAGCAGCATCAGACGGTGGCTTGTGCTCTATCGCTGCAGCCATATGTACCTAGCATCCAACCGCAAGTCAGCAAAGAACCGGAGAGATATCCGTGTTTCACTTGTTGGCGTATGGGCCATTATGCTAGGTATTGTCCGGAGGGAATTCAAGGCTGCGGGTCATCGTATTTGCAATATTCAGACCCGTATCAATATCTGCAGAAAGGAGGGCAGACAAGGGGCAGCATTCACTATATAGTGATTGATGATGTTCCGGAAGGAGAAGCCGCTTTAGCAGGGATGTTTTCTCTAAATCAGCTACCAGTATTAATTTTCTTCGATTCCGGTGCCACACACAATTTCATTAGCCAATCTTTCATGGCTCAACATCAGCTCCAAACCATTTTTACAAAGAGCCATACCTCATATCTTCGCCCGGGGGCAGCAGTACTACAAGTGAGATTGTGTCCCGAGCACCTCTTTGTTTGGGGGGGGGGGGGTAGAATATACCCCACAACTCTCATTATTCCTGAGGGTCTGAAGATCGACATCATTTTGGGGATGTCGTGGTTGAATTACCACAGTGCAGTTCTTAACATCAGCTCTAGGACCGTTGAGCTCAACTCCCCACAGCATGGTCTTCATATATTATTTCTGGGCGCCAGTCGGCAACAGATTGCAACATTGAACCACACGGAAACTGTGAAGATAGAGGACATTCCGGTGGTACGTGAATATCCGGATGTGTTTCCTGATGATTTACTGGGCATGCCGCCCGAACGGGACGTAGAGTTCAAGATTGAACTTGCGCCGGGAACAATGCCGATATCACGAAGGCCGTACAAAATGGCATCCAATGAACTGGCAGAATTGAAGACACAGCTGAATGACCTAATGAGCAAAGGATTTATACGACCGAGTTCATCACCTTGGGGTTGTTCATCATTGTTTGTCAAGAAGAAGGATGAAACACTACGGCTTTGTGTTGATTATCGCCCTCTTAACGTCGTTACCATCAAGAACAAGTATCCACTACCTCGCATTGATATGCTCTTCGATCAATTAGTGGGTGCTAAAGTATTCTCGAAGATGGATCTTCTGTCCGGATATCATCAGATTAAAATCCGGGCAGAAGATATTCCGAAGACGGCATTTTCAACGAGATACGGACTATATGAGTATCTCGTCATGTCTTTTGGTTTGACCAATGCCCTGGCACACTTTATGTACCTGATGAATTCAGTGTTCATGCCGGAGTTGGATAAATTCGTCGTGGTCTTCATCAACGATATCTTGGTGTACTCCAAGTCATAGGAAGAACATGCTGAGCATCTGCATATTGTGCTACAAAGATTGCAAGATCACCAGCTCTATGCAAAATTCAGCAAGTGTGAATCCTGGATTAATCAACTACCTTTTCTCGGGCACATTATTTCAGTGGAGGGCATCGCTGTTGATCCGAGTAAGATTACCCAAGTGCAGAAATGGGAGTCACCAAAGTCTGTGCATGAAATTTGAAGCTTCCTCGGTTTAGTGGGTTATTACCGGAGGTTCATTCCGGGATTCTCCAAGATCGCTAAACCGATGATAGAATTATTGAAGAAGAGTACAAGAGTTGTGTGGGGAGCTGCCTGTGAACAAGCTTTCAAGACTCTAGTGAAGCATCTCATAACAGCCCCAGTTCTTGCTCAGCCGGACACGACGAAGCCATTCAACGTCTATTGCGATGCATCTGGCATCGGTCTTGGCTGCGTGATGATGCAAGGAGGACGAGTGGTCGCTTATGGATCTCGCCAACTCAAAAACCATGAGCAGCATTATCCAACTCATGATCTTGAGTTAGCTGCCGTTGTCCTTGCTTTGAAGATGTGGAGGCATTACTTGCTCGGAAATCTTGTACACCTCTACACCGACCATAAGAGCTTGAAATACATCTTCACTCAGAAAGAACTGAACATGAGACAACGAAGATGGCTAGAGCTCATTAAATATTATGAACTTGAGATTCATTATCATCCGGGAAAGGCGAATGTGGTCGCCGATGCGCTTAGTCGTAAGGCGCATGTCCACCACTTGACCATTGCTGAAATGGATGATAAAGAACCAAGCCTCCGTGTCATCCCGTATGGAGCACTCTACAGTCTCGCTCTCGTTCCTACCATTCGATAGGAAATCATTGAGGCTCAAAGAAAAAACAAAGGAATGTTGCACATATGGCGGAGAATTGACCAATGTGAAATGAAGTGTTTCCGGAAGGACGAAGAAGGTACATTATGGTTCAACGACCGGATAGTAGTACCCCGGGATATGGGACTACGGAAGAAAATTTTGGATGAAGCTCATTTGTCCAAATTTTCCATTCATCCAGGCAGCAACAAAATGTACCAAGATCTCCGAAAGAAGTTGGTGGACACGTATAAAACGTGAAGTTGCAAAGTACGTTTCAGAATGTGATACGTGTCGAAGAGTCAAGGCCGACCATGTGAAGAAGTCGGGCCTGTTGTGACATGACCCCAACGGTCTTGTCGAGCCAGGATCACGCTGAGGGGTGCTTCGTTGCACTGCACCGGATAACACACGTCAAAGGTACAAAGCGGAAGCGAAATTTTATTACATAAACAAGTTTATGAACATGTTTACATCAAAATAGTTCCAGTCTACACTCACGGGCGTAGACTACGCATCAAGTCCACGTTCAGCCCTTGAATGTGTCCTTGCTAGCACACACGCACACTAACTCTGCGGCGTGCACGACTCCCACTCGACTGGGTTCCCCTCCTGGGGTTCCGTCTCCTCTTCGGGAGTCCCTTCCTCATAGAACCCTGCAAGAGCTTCAAACACAAGCAGTGAGCACGAAGGCTCAGCAAGTCTGACCCGTCTCACCTAAACATGGAACTTCTACATGAGGGGTAATGGGTTACATGAGGTAAAAATCATTTGCAAGGACTCGCCTAATTAGTAGAACCTTACTTTCAAGTTTTAGCAGCAGGTTGTGGAGAACCTTACGCTAAGGCACATGAGAGAGCCGCAATCAAACAAGAAACGCATTTCTCTCATGTACTTTGCCCAAAGTCGAAAAGAACTTTAGTTAGTTCTAAACTACAGCAAATCATTAGCAATCAGAGTCCATCTTTCAATCAGCAACATTTTAACATGTAACTAGCCTGTTCTTTCTACGTCACGGTACAGTGAACAAGTGGTACTCACTGACCGTGAGGGACGGTGATTATAATCGATTTACACCTGCAGGGTTACCCAAAAAACCCATCACGTACGCCCGTGCTCGATGTTGCCTACAACAACCATCACGGACGCCGTACGCAACTACCTTTCACCCGTTAGCCAAATGTTGAACCGGTCCAATCGTCCCGAGCAAGAGGTCTCTGCACGCGCATCTCAGTGCCGCCAGCCGATTTACACCTCGAGCTCTCAACCTACCCTCTGAACGACCAGCTATGCCTCAACACCCAGCTAACCGAGTTACATCGGTTTCCCGGTTCCCATATAGCCGGTAGGTCTTCGGTACTGTTCTAGCTTGTTCAACAGGCCCGCACACGGCTCGGTCCTCAATCGACACAAGCGGAGCTATAGCACACAGGCCCCAAAGTCCTGCTGCCCTTACTTTCCGCTCGGTCTCATTTTTCTTGCATTTTGTATCATGCGCTATCTCTACCCGAATCGAGTGCCTCTAGCCTATGCTCGCGAGTAGTTCCAACTATTCGACTTGTACCGAGTCCTACACTATCTTAGCTCTGCAATAGCTAACGGGGTTTTGCAATCCTAAACCCAACCCATGGTTTTCTTGGCTATGCACTTGGGTTTCCAAACAAGACTCTAATGCAAGGAACAATAGTATTCAAGTATGTGCTCAAAACAATAAAAAATTGTAAAAAGGTCAATGCAAAGCGGAGCTTGCCTTGCTGCTCTTGGTCGTAGGCTAGCTGTTCCTCCGGAGTAACGAAGTCTAGGACTTCGGGTTCCTCCTCGACCTTAGCGACTACATGATATACAAGTATATGTATTAATTTAAATGCATTTGATTGAATTTAAACTTGCGAAGTCTATAACTCTTACTAGACAGACCCAATGACTGTGAAACTTTTACTGTGGCTTGGTTACAACCTAAACAGAGACTTGGTCAAGTTTTAGTTGCAGCAAAGCTCATTTGAGCCCTCCACAATTAATCATGTACTTGACCTTAATTGAAGGCTTTTAGGGTGTTCTAAGGATTTTCATGAAACAAACTATGACTTTCTGAAAACTAGATTTTCAGGGGGTTCTAATGGAGTTGGTATCACTTAATTTGAAGGTTCCTAACTAAAGATATGAGCTAAACAATTTCAGAGAAAATTCTGAAAATGTTTCTGAACATTTTCTATTTTCTCTGGAACAGTTTCACTAATCACACTATTAGGTGGATCAAATGAGCTCGAATGGATCTGAAATTTTTATGGTACTTCAGGGATATTTTGTTGAACATCCCAGCATAATTTTAGGATTTTCCTCCAAAGGATTCTCCAGTTAAAATTCCAAACATTTTAAATTTGAGGAATTAATTCCGGAGAATTAAGGATTTTCATGAAGTGAAACTTGATTTTCTGGAAATTTCTCAGAGAGCTGAATCCAACAAAATTTGGTTCACTCTATTTGGAGCTTTCGATCCAAAGTTATGAGGATTTGAAGTTTGGAAGAAATCTGAAAATCGGGGGAAAAAGTTTAAACTCGCGGGGGCCCGCGGGGACACGTGTTGAGCGCGGAGGTGTCTGGCACACTGAGGCCCACAGGGTATTTGCGCGCCAGCACAGCCGATCCCGGCCACACCTGATCCCGATTTAAATTCTTCAGCCGCTGACATGTGGGCCAGCCGGCTTCGTCTTCCACCCGCCGCTCTCTCGTGCCCGCGCCGCCGACCTCGCCAGAGCAGACCCGGAGCTCGCCGGCTCGCCGCTGCCAGACCTCCCATGGTCTGAAACTTGCCGCCAGGGGGTTTGTTGACGTCGAGGAACACTTCGGTGGTGTCAGGTCAGGCTGGGGGTGACCGAAAATAGCCCGGCGACGTGCCGCGGCCTCGGTTGAGGTTCGGTGCCGTCGACCGTGGGTTCTAACCTGCCAACACCTCGAACAAACGGTCCTACAGCATCAGTGTACCTCTAGGAAGCTCGACAAGGTGTCAAAAGGGTTCAGGGATGGCGGCAAGTCGGTCGGCACCGTGTGACCGATCGTGCCCGCCATGACCGCCCTTGATCGAGCTCGAAATTCGTCACTCCTAGACAGTTTCACGCCACGGA
This sequence comes from Neostapfia colusana, assembly GCA_030760725.1. Lineage (NCBI taxonomy): Eukaryota > Viridiplantae > Streptophyta > Magnoliopsida > Poales > Poaceae > Neostapfia > Neostapfia colusana. The sequence goes on along the minus strand of JASWHV010000004.1, from coordinate 24,974,035 downwards.
TGCAGAAAAGAACTTGATCGCTGGCTAGTACAGCGTCTATGTGCAAGATTTGATAACCACCGAAAGATCATAGAGCGAGAATTTGAAGAATCTGTACCGGAAGCTCGGTTTACAGTCGCCGGAGCAAAAACTGGAAATTCTCTGTGGATTCTTCACGGTTTGCTTCCAAACTTGGAGGAGAGCAGCACGGTGGTCGCGCGCTCCTGTTTCCTCTCTTGCTGGACCGTAAAAACGCCTGTGGAATGCTGTCCACGGGCGCCTGACTCTCGGCTGAGGCTAGGTCGCCGCGGTGGCGATCGTTTTCGGGCAAAGGAGGTCGGAGCTCGGGGTTTCTGGTGTTGGGGAGGTGGAGTGCGACCTCAGGTTGCTGTCTAGCAGCTCAGGAACGAAGGAGGAGATTGTTTTGCTGGTTTTCCCGATTGACCGAGAGCTCGGGAATAAAAGGAATGGCGCCGCCCAGTGTCGCTCACGGGGATAAGAAGGCACCCGGTCTTCACCCCACTGAGGCGGTGACGGTCGCGTGGGGGCGCGAGCAGGCCGCCTGGGCGCCAGCGTGCGTAGAGGGGAAGCAGCTGGTGGCGCCGGTGGCTGCTCGGTGGCACAGCCGACAGCTGCTCGGTGGAATTTCCCACCGAGGCTGTGACTTTGTGTGCAAGTTTTGCCTCTTCCTCTCTATGACATTGTGGGTCCCACCCAGGGTTTTAACCTCTGAAATTTACTCCTAATCACTGTTGTAAACAGTGAGCCCCATAATACCCCTGGTGATTCAAATTATCCAGCCATGAGCCATTTGAATTGAGTAGAATTCAAATTGGGTTTGGTTTGAATGAATTTCAGCACAAGTTCAGTTTTGAATTCAAATAAAGTTTGAATTTGTCCCACTTAGCTCATGTCCAGATCAACTCCAAATGGAGTGAAAATTGGTGTGTGAGCTCACAAAAATGTGCTGAATAAGAATATGCCTCCCACTTTTAAATTCATGGGATAAAAACAGTTTGAATTTGAATATGATTTCAAACTGCCATCTTTCTAACTATACCCAAAATGACCTCAAAAAGGTTTTGAATTTGGGTGAAACTTGGCATGGACATCCTTAGCAATGTGTAGGAGTTTTCATATGCCCAGCCCATCTATATCACATGTGGAAAATGCCACTTTTGCAATATGTGAGTTTGTTCTCTAATGAGCATGTTGATGGTGGTTACTTGCTCTTCATTTGTGTTCATCAACTTTCCTCAAATGAGATGTGTGTGTATGGTGATGAACACTTCAAATATGTGTCAAAAACTGAGGCCCTTACATTCCTCCCCCTTAAAAGAATCTCGTCCCGAGATTATAAGGTGAAAATGAGAGAGAGGACGGTGGAAAATTACCGGATATGCGACATGAAAAAGTCGGGGTAGTTAGCTGAAGGAATCCTTTGCTCTCCCATCTCGCTTCGTCCACGGAGTTATTACTCCATAGAACCTTGTAGAACCACAACGTACGGTTGCGTGTGGTTCGGGCCTTTTTGTCAATAATCTACACCGGTTCCTCCCGATAGGTGAGATCCGGTTGCAGTTCTTCAATATCTTCCAGCTGAACAGTAGTTGATAGCTTGAGACACTTCCTCAGCTGGGAAATGTGAAAGACGTCATGCACACCAGAAAGTGCTTCTGGTAATTCCAGCCGGTATGCCACTGTTCCACATCTTTCGGTAATCTGGAACGGACCGATGAATCGGGGTGCCAACTTTCCTCTCACCCCAAATCTGTTTACGCCCTTCATTGGAGACACCCGTAGATATACGTGATCTCCAACTTCGAATTGTAATGGGCGCCTTCTCCGGTCCGCATACTGTTTCTGACGGGATTGAGCGGCTTTTAGGTTCGCTTGAATCAGTCGAACCTTTTCTTCCGCGTTGTTGACGAGGTCAATCCCGAAGGTAACCCTTTCGCCAGATTCACACCAATTCAGTGGTGTGCGGCATTTCCTACCGTATAGCGCCTCGTAGGGCACCATCTTTATACTGGCTTGGTACCCATTGTTGTACGAGAACTCGGCTAACGGCAAGTGATCATCCCAATTCTTGCCGTGGTTGATAGCGCAAGCTCGCAACATGTCTTCTAAGATCTGATTTACCCGCTCGGTTTGCCCATCTGTCTGCGGGTGGTATGCTGAACTACGGATCAGCTTCGTCCCCAAGGCAGCGTGTAGCTGCTCCCAAAAACGGGACACAAATAAAGTGCCCCGATCCGATATAATGGTACGGGGTACGCCGTACAAGCATAGGATCCGTGAGATGTACAGTTCAGCGTACTTCTTAGCGTTGTAATTTGTGTTGACCGGGATGAAATGGGCAACTTTGGTGAGCCGATCGACGATCACCCACACAGAATCGTGCTTCTGAAAAGTGGTGGGTAAACCGACGATTAAGTCCATGCTCACATCCTCCCACTTCCAGGCAGGAATGCCCAGTGGTTGCAGCAGTCCCGGTTTCCGCACATGGTCTGCCTTCACCCTTCGACATGTATCACACTCAGACATGTATTTTGCAGTCTCACGCTTCATCCGTGTCCACCAAAACTTGCTTCTGAGTTCTTGATACATTTTGTTGCTGCCGGGGTGAATGGAAAACTTTGGCAAGTGAGTCGCATCAAAGATCTTCTTCCGTAATTCCGGGTTACGTGGTACGATGATCCGGTCCTTGAACCATAGGACGCCGTCTCCATCCTTCCGGAAACATTTCAACTCCCCACTGTCTACACGTCTCCGCAAATGCGACATGCCCTTATCATTCTTCTGGGCTGCCGCTATATCTTCACGGATGGTGGGGATCAAAGCTAGGTTGTAGAGAGCTCCATGTGGAATTACATGTAGTGGTGGTTCGCTCTCTTCCAACGGTGTGATGGTCAGATTGTTGACGTGTGACTTGCGGCACAGCGCATCTGCCACTACGTTTGCCTTGCCCGGATGATAATGGATCTCTATTTCGTAATCCTTTATCAGTTCTAACCATCTTCGTTGCCTCATGTTCAGCTCCTTCTGAGTGAATATGTACTTGAGGCTTTTGTGGTCGGTATACAAATATACGAGGTTACCGAGTAGGTAGTGCCTCCACATTTTCAGTGCAAGTACCACGGCAGCGAGCTCCAAATCGTGAGTTGGATAATTTTGCTCATGGTTTCTAAGCTGCCGTGACCCATACGCGACCACCCTTCGGTCTGTCATCAGCACACATCCGAGCCCAATGCCGGATGCATCGCAGTACACATCGAACGGTTTTGTTGTGTCTGGCTGCGCCAAAACCGGTGCTGATGTCAGGTGCTTGACTAAAGCCTTGAATGCTGCTTCACATGCTGGACTCCAAACATATTTGGTAGCCTTCTTCAACAGCTCTGTCATTGGCTTGACAATCTTCGAGAAGTTTGGAATGAACCTCCGATAATATCCCGCGAGTCCGAGGAAACTCCGTACCTCGTGAACAGTTCTCGGGGATTTCCAATTCAGCACTTGAGTGATCTTGCTCGGGTCTACAGCGATACCCTCCGCTGAGATGATATGCCCGAGGAAAGGTACTTGCGATATCCAAAACTCGCATTTGCTGAATTTCGCGTATAACTTGTGATCCCGCAGCCATTGCAAGACTATACGCAGATGCTTCTTGTGATCTTCTTCCGACTTAGAATATACCAGGATGTCGTCGATGAAGACCACGACAAACTTGTCCAGCTCTGGCATGAATACCGAGTTCATCAAGTACATGAAGTGAGCTGGAGCATTGGTGAGGCCGAAGGACATGACCAGGTACTCATAAAGTCCGTACCTCGTTGAGAAAGCCGTCTTCGGAATGTCCTCAGCCCTTATCTTAATCTGATGGTACCCGGATCTTAAGTCCATCTTGGAAAAGATCTTTGCTTCGACCAACTGATCAAACAACATGTCGATCCTTGGCAACGGGTACTTGTTCTTGATGGTTACGGCATTTAATGGACGATAGTCCACGCAAAGCCGTAACGTCTCATCCTTCTTCTTGACAAATAATGCCGAACAGCCCCATGGAGAGGAGCTCGGCCTAATAAAACCCTTTTCCAGCAGGTTCATGAGCTGAGTCTTCAGTTCAGCCAACTCCTTGGGCGCCATCTTATACATCCTTCGGGATATCGGCATGGTTCCCGGTGCAAGTTCAATCTTGAACTCCACCTCTCTATCGGGTGGCATCCCCGGCAAATCATCCAGGAATACATCAGGGAACTCTCGGACTACTGGAATATCTTCCAATCTGATGGTTGAGGCTTGATAAACACTTGGAAGTTTTATTTCTGGACTGTCCAGAAATAAAGAGTGAGATTCGTGCACTTCTGAGTTTAAGTGCACAACTCGGAGGACGGTGTCTAAAACAGCGCCGTGGCGGGTTAACCACGACATCCCTAAAATGACATCGACCTTTTGTCCCTCTAGGATTATGAGAGACGTAGGGTAGACTCTATCCTCTAAGCACAATGGCGCTTTTGGGACCATCATGCTTGCTGAAATTTTTCCACCCGGTGAACAAATCACGTAAGGACTATCGGTGGGTAGTATTTGCAAGCTATGTTTATCAATGAAAGCTTGGCTAATGAAGCTATGCGTGGCGCCTGAATCAAATAATATTATAGCGGGATGCTGATGGAGTTGGAACATACCCGCAAGGATTGGCTCGCCCTCCGGCACGTCCTCTATGGCAAGCTGGTGGACGGTGCCGGGCCTAGGGTTTGCCCGGCGTGCATTATTAGGGTTCCGGGATTGATTCCTCCCCGGAAACTGCGGTGCCACTCCGCCGCCTTGCCTCTCCGGGCAACTGCTCGTGAAGTGTCTTGGACGACCACACTTGTAACATGTGGCCGCTGCTGGTGTAGTGCTCGGGGGACGAAAGCCCGGTATGCGTTGCTGAGGTGCATCACTCGGTCGGTGGGCTGTGAAGCACAGAAGTTGGCCCACCACGCGCTCGCGGATCCTTGGAGCTGCTGGACCGCGGACTGAGTCTTGAGCTGCTCGCTTATCTGGAGCAGCCCGAACTTCATCTCTATGGCACGGAGCCAGTTGTCCGCGTCAAGAGGTTCATCCGCCCTTGAGAATACCGGGGGATGAGTCACCAGGAAGTCGGAGTAGGAGCTCTGTTGACGCTCCTCACGATCTTGACGTCTCTCTGGGCGAGACGTATTGGCGATAAGCGTTTGCAGCAACTCCGTGTGCTGCTGATGTGAACCCGCCATTGCCGCGACGATGTTGGCCAATGTAACCGTTGGCAGTGGCGGTGGCGGTGTCTGCTGTTGCTGTTGCTTCTGTTGCTGCCCCGAGGAGTCCTCGGGAGGCTGTTGGGAGGTCTCTCCCCCTTGGCTAGTACCCCCAACATCAGGGTGTTGGCACGAGTACACGTCATTCTGAAATTCAAAACAGCAGCAATTAGCACATGTCTTACTTAAAATTCCATATGCAACAGTAGGTATTGAAGTGACACATGAATGATTTTGCACAACATTCACATATATTGATAAAGCATAAACTTTATACAAGATACATTGTTCTCGGTTCTCCGAGAAGTCGTGCTCATATCGTCACTACCTATACATACGCTACTGTCTACACGACATGACACCGATTACAAAATTTGGGCTACACTACCCTAGCTGCCCTACATGGCAACTGTAACCCCCTACTCGGAGTAGAACTCGACCTCCTGCGGGTCGTCCTCCTCCGGTACCTCTGCTGGTGGCTCTGGATCTACCACCTCTTCTCCCATCCCGGGTTCTCCCATTGCTGGAAGACCCAAGACCACCGGTATGCCCAATACCGGAGGTACGAGGTCCTGCAAAGCATGCACCTCGTCCATAGCCTGGTTGTAGTCCTCTTCCCAGCCTTGGCCTTCCTCAATAGCGTCGTCTCACTCTTGAGCAAGGTCCTCATTCTGCTGGGTCAGATTCTGTACCAGTTCCTATAACGCCGCGATGTCGACATGGCTCTTCTTCTTTGCCTTCTTCAGACGATGCAACTGATTGTGCTATTCATTCAGTCGCTTGATCGTCAGAAGGAGCACATTGCAGAGTGCACTGTGAGCACTCTCGAAATGGTCTCCACGGCTCGTGCTCTCCTTGAGCTTTGTGGCGAGATGCTCCGTATGAACAGCTTGGCTGTCCATCACGACATTTCCCGCCCTCATCTGGAGGCTGAGATTTGCCTCCGCGGGGTTGTACCTTGGGCAACTCGGGTCCGTTGCCTCCAGGTACCTCTCTTCCCACACATGCTGAGCTCGTCCCTCCACCGGAACCAGCGCGTATGGAGTGCCCTCCATAGCTTGCACGTGTAGTTGGCAGAAACATGACATGGTGTCACGGGCTGCCACTTGCCACATCCCTTCCGGTTGCCTACCTTTCACCGTGACGGTGAACGGCACCCAACCGGGTGGTGTAGGTCCTGCAGGGACCTCGACATGGATTGTCCATGTCTTGTTCCCCTCTTCGCCTTCTTCCTTGGCGAAGTACTGCAGCATCTGGTTGTACCCGAAATATTGGAGCATTTGCCACAATGCTTCCGGGTAGCCGACACGGTGAGAACAGTGGGAAACCACCCACCCGTTCTCCAACTGTTTATCTGCTGTCATCTGTAAAAATATATTTGAGAAATTTCAAATATTTATTTAAACAGCAAACCACTGAGTTATAACATAAGACATGTTATTGAACCCATAAAACTTGGAAACATAGTTCAAATTTTAAACAAATTTGACTTCTGATCTGCTGTTCCCATGACAGCCCTGACCAGTTTCCATTTCAACCTTATTTAGGCCATGTTAAAGGCAAAACCAATTCTGGAGCTCAACATCAAAGTTAAAGCTAACTTAAATAGCTTTCCAGAAAGTATTTTCTTGGCCTAAGATCTGTCCTGGTTCAAAAGTTATGAGATGTCAAAGTTAGCAGAATTTCTGGAAACAATTGGACAGCACCTCCCTGCTATAGGTACTGATTTGATCCAAGAATTACAGTTAATTCTGTTCCTAATCTGACAAAACTTTATGTTACAAAGTTGTAACCCATCTCACAAGCTTTCCATAACTACCTCATTTTCTATTTTTGGATTTTTATGCAGGAAGTTATGCTCAATTTACAGAGAGTTTACAGAGAGTCTTTGCTCTGCCCTGTTTTCTGGACAGTTTCAACTCTACTGCATTTTTCGATTGGTTAAGGGATGAAACATGACACGACCCCATTGGTCCTGTCGAGCCAGGATCACGCTGAGGGGTGCTGCGTTGCACAGCACCGTATAACACACGTCAAAGGTACAAAGCGGAAGCAGAAATTTTATTACATAAACAGGTTTATGAACTTGTTTACATCAAAATAAGTTTAGTCTACACTCGCGGGCGTAGACTAAGCATCAAGTGCACGTTCAGCCCTTGAATGTGTCCTTGCTAGCACACACGCACACTAACTCTGCGGCGTGCACGACTCCCACTCGACGGGGTTCCCCTCCTGGGGTTCCGTCTCCTCTTCGGGAGTCCCTTCCTCATAGAACCCTGCAAAAGCTTCAAACACAAGCAGTGAGCACGAAGGCTCAGCAAGTCTGACCCGTCTCACCTAAACATGGAACTTCTACATGAGGGTAATGGGTTACATGAGGTAAAAATCAGTTGCAAGGACTCGCCTAATTAGTAGAACCTTACTTTCAAGTTTTAGCAGCAGGTTGTGGAGAACCTTACGCTAAGGCACATGAGAGAGCCGCAATCAAACAAGAAACTCATTTCTCTCATGTACTTTGCCCAAAGTTGAAAAGAACTTTAGTTAGCTCTAAGCTACAGCATATCATTAACAATCAATATCCATCTTTCAATCAGCATCATTTTAACATGTGACTAGCCTGTTCTTTCTACGTCACGGTACAGTGAACAAGTGGTACTCACTGACCGCGAGGGACGGTGATTATAATCGATTTACACCTGCAGGGTTACCCGAACAACCCGTCACGTACGCCCGTACTCGATGTTGCCTACAACAACCATCACGGACGCCGTACGCAACTACCTTTCACCCGTCAGCCAAATATTGAACCGGTCCCATCGTCCCGAGCAAGAGGTCTCTGCATGCGCATCTCCGTGCTGCCAGCCGATTTACACCTCAAGCTCTCAACCTACCCTCTGAACGACGGGCAATGCCTCAATACCCAGCTACCCGAGTTACATCAGTTTCCCGGTTCCCATATAGCCGGTAGGTCTTCGGTACTGTTCTAGCTTGTTCAACAGGCCCGCACACGGCTCGGTCCTCAATCGACACAAGCGGAGCTACAGCACACAGGCCCCAAAGTCCTGCTGCCCTTACCCTCCGCTTGGTCTCATTTTCTTGCCATGTGTTTCATGTGCTATCACTACCCGAGTCGAGTGCCTCTAGCCTATGCTTGCGAGTAGTTCCAACTACTCGACTTGTACCGAATCCTACACTATCTTAGCATTGCAGTAGCTAACGGGGTTTGAAATCCTAAACCCAACCCATGGTTTTCTTGGCTATGCAGTTGGATTTCCAAACAAGACTCTAATGCAAAGAATAAAGTAAACAAGTATGTGCTCAAAACAATAAAAATTTGTAAAAAGGTTAATGCAAACCGGAGCTTGCCTTGCTGCTCTTGGTCGTAGGCTAGCTGCTCCTCCGGAGTTACGAAGTCTAGGACTTCGGGTTCCTCCTCGACCTTAGCGACTACATGATAGAAGGAATACATGTATCAATTTAAATGCATTTGTATTAAGTTTGAGGTTGTGAAGTCTATAATCCTTGCTAGACAGAACCAATGACTGTGAAACTTTTACTGGGGCTTGGTTACAACCTAAACAGAGATTTGGTCAAGTTTTAGTTGCAGTAAAGCTCATTGGAGCCCTCCACAATTAATTATGTCCTTGACCTTAATTGGAACTCTTAGGGTGTTCTAGGGATTTTCATGAAAAAACTATGACTTTCTGAAAACTAGATTTTCAGAGGGTTCTAATGGAGTTGGTCTCACTTAATTTGGAAGTTCCTAACTAAAGATATGAGCTAAACAATTTCAGAGAAAATTCTGAAAATGTTTCTGAACATTTTCTATTTTCTCTGGAACAGTTTCACTAATCACACCATTAGGTGGATCAAATGAGCTCCAATGGATCTGAAATATTTATGGTAGTTCAGGGATACTTTGGTGAACATCCCAGCAAAATTTCAGGATTTTCCTCCAAAGGATTCTCCAGTTAAAATTCCTAACAGTTTAAACTTTGAGGAATTAATTCTGGAAAATTAAAGGTTTTCATGAAGTGAAACTTGATTTGCTGGAAAGTACTCGGAGAGTTGAATCCAGCAAAATTTGGTTCACGCAATTTGGAGCTTTCTAGCCAAAGTTATGAGGATTTGAAGTTTGAAGGAAATCTGAAAATCGGGGAAAAGTTTAAACTCGCGTGTGGGCCCAGGGGACACGCGTCGCACGCCGAGGCGACAGCACACCGCGGCCCACAAGGATTTTGCGTGCCAGCACACCCGATCCCGGCCGCAGCCGGATCCCGATTCAAAATATCTCCCGCTGACAGCTGGGGTCCACCACCTTCTTCAACCTCGCGACGCCCGCGCTCCGCCGTCGAGGGACCTCGCCGGAGAGCTCGCCGCCGGCTTCTGTACAGATCCAAACTTCTCGATTCTAGCCGCCCCTGCCTCCTTTTACTCGGGGAACAGGATTCTAGGGTCAGCTGCTCATGACAATGGCCGGAGCATGGTCGGCGACGAGCCGCCACCTCGGAACGACTTCGGCCATGTCGGCTGACTTCCCTAGCACCTCAACTACTTGGGAAACCGGTCGGGGAGCACCAGTGGACCTCAAAGAAGGTCGACATGAGCTCAAAGCAGCTCGGGGAAGGCCCGAAAGGTCCTCACCGTGCGTCCGATGCCGCCCGTTCATTCCGCCATCGGTAGACCTCAAATTACGCCGGGTACAGAGGTTCTCCGGCCCAGAGTTGTGAAGGCAACTTGTGCGATACCGTGTCTAGCTCGTGTGAGAGCAGCTTGAGGCCCTCTAATCCTTTCTAGAGCACGAATTAAACAGAATCGTACCTGAAGGTCGTTCTGCACACAGAAAGGGGAAAAGTGGAAATTCGCCGCCGGTGAGCAACCACTCGAGCTGTGGCTCGGGGATGAGCAGCACCGGTTACCAGCGCGTCCAAGGGTGCCTTCGTTCGGGCGTGACAACGCCCTGGTTGGGCTGTCCATGATAGCCCGGGGTGCGGCGGTTCCAAGTCCCGAATTTGATCTTTCGGCACAGCCGATATCAATCGGTTTCAACCGAATTCTAGCAACGAGGAGGACGGAGGAAGGTCTCTAGTACCTTGCTGGGGCTCTGGAGTGGACGGAGGGAGCTGTGATCGGCGTTCTCCGATCGATTCCGAGCTGCGGAAAACTTCGGCCGGCGCTGAGTTCTTGCGGGGAAGAACGGTGATGCCCCGGCCGAGGAGGGGGGCAGGCGCCTTAAGAAGGCTCTGCACCGCCTCACGCCCGCGCGTGGGCAAGCAGCTGCTGGCGCGGCGGCTGCCCTCGGTGGCGATCGCAGCGGCGGCTCGGTGACCCGAGTGAGAAAAGTCTCAGTCGGTTTGATCTGAGCAGTGGCTGACATGTGGGACCCACTTCCAGTTTTAACCTCTGAAATTTACTCCTAATCACTGTTGTAAACAGTGATCCCCATACTACCCCTGGCAATTCAAATTATTCACCCATGAGCCATTTGAATTGATCAAAGTTCAAATGAGGTTTGGTTTGAATGAATTTCAGCACAAGTTCAGTTTGAAATTCAAATAAAATTTGAATTTCTCCCACTTAGCTCATGTCCAGATCAACTCCAAATGGAGTGAAAATTGGTGTGTGAGCTCACAAAAATGTGCTGAGTAAGAATATGCCTCCCACTTTTAAATTCATGGGGTAAAAACAGTTTGAATTTGAATATAGTTTCAAACTGCCCTCTTTCTAGCTATACCCAAAATAACCTCAAAAAGGTTTTGAATTTGGGTGAAACTTGGCATGGACATCCTTAGCAATGTGTAGGAGTTTTCATATGTCCAGCCCACCTATATCACAAGTGGGAAATACCACTTTTACAATATGTGAGTTTGTTCTCTAATGAGCATGTTGATGGTGGTTACTTGCTCTTCATTTGTGTTCATCAACTTTCCTCAAATGAGGTGTGTGGTGTCGTGATGAACACTTCAAATAAGTGTCAAAAACTGAGGCCCTTACATTCCTCCCCCCTTAAAAGAATCTCGTCCCGAGATTATAAGGTGAAAATGAGAGAGAGGACGGTGGAAAATTACCGGATATGCGACGTGAAAAAGTCGGGGTAGTTAGTGCGAAGAAATTCTTCGCTCTCCCATGTCGCTTCGTCCTTGGAGTGATTACTCGATAGAACCTTGTAGAACCACAACGTACGGTTGCGTGTGGTTCGGGCCTTTTCATCGATAATCTGCACCGGTTCCTCCCGATAGGTGAGATCCGGTTGCAGTTCTTCAATGTCTTCCAGCTGAATGGTAGTTGATAGCTTGAGACACTTCCTCAGCTGGGAAATGTGAAAGACTTCGTGCACACCGGAAAGTGCTTCTGGTAATTTCAGCCGGTATGCCACCGATCCACATCTTTCGGTAATCTGGAATGGACTGATGAATCGGGGTGCTAACTTTCCTCTCACCCCAAATCTGTTTACGCCCTTCATTGGAGACACCCGTAGGTATACGTGATCTCCAACTTCAAATTGTAATGGGCGCCTTCTCCGGTCCGCATACTGTTTCTGACGGGATTGAGCGGCTTTTAGGTTTGCTTGAATCAGTCAAACCTTTTCTTCCGTGTTGTTGACAAGGTCAATCCCGAAGGTAACCCTTTCGCCAGACTCACACCAATTCAATGGTGTGCGACATTTTCTCCCATATAGCGCCTCGTAAGGTGCCATCTTGATGCTGGCTTGGTACCCATTGTTGTACGAGAACTCGGCTAACGGCAAGTGATCATCCCAATTCTTGCTGTGGTTGATAGCGCAAGCTCGTAGCATGTCTTCTAAGATTTCATTTACCCGCTCCGTTTGCCCATCCGTCTGCGGGTGGTAGGCTGAACTACGGATCAGCTTCGTCCCCAAGGCAGCGTGCAGCTGCTCTCAGAAACGGGACACAAATAAAGTGCCCCGATCCGATATGATAGTACGGGGTACGCCGTACAAGCATAGGATCCATGAGATGTACAGTTCAGCGTACTTTTTGGCGTTGTAGTTGGTGTTGACCGGAATAAAATGGGCAACTTTGGTGAGCCGATCGACGATCACCCACACCGAATCATGTTTCTGCAAGGTGGTGGGTAAACCGACGATGAAGTCCATGCTCACGTCCTTCCACTTCCAGGCAGGAATGCCCAGTGGTCGCAGCAGTCCCGGTTTCCGCATGTGGTCTGCCTTCACCCTTCGACATGTATCACACTCGGACACGTATTTTGCCGTCTCACGCTTCATCCGTGTCCACCAAAACTTGCTTTTGAGTTCTTGATACATTTTGTTTCTGCCGGGGTGAAGAGAAAACTTTGATAAGTGAGCCTCATCAAAGATTTTCTTCCGTAACTCCGGGTTACGGGGTACGACGATCCGGTCCTTGAACCATAGGACGCCGTCTCCGTCCTTCCGGAAACATTTCAACTCCCCACTGTCTACAGTCTCCGTAAATGTGACATGCCCTTGTCATTCTTCTGGGCTGCTGCTATCTCTTCACGGATGGTGGGGATCAAAGCTAGGTTGTAGAGAGCTCCGTGTGGAATCACATGTAGTGGTGGTTCGCTCTCTCCCAACGGTGTGATGGTCAGAGTATTGACGTGTGACTTGCGGCTCAGCGCATCTGCCACTACGTTTGCCTTGCCCGGATGATAATGGATCTCTATCTCGTAATCCTTTATCAGTTCTAACAATCTTCGTTGCCTCATGTTCAGCTCCTTCTGAGTGAATATGTACTTGAGGCTTTTGTGGTCGGTATATAAATGTACGAGGTTACCGAGTAGGTAGTGCCTCCACATTTTGAGTGCGAGTACCACGGCAGCGAGCTCCAAGTCGTGAGTTGGATAATTTTGCTCATGGTTTCTAAGCTGCCGTGATCCATACGCGACCACTCTTCGGTCTTGCATCAGCACACATCCGAGCCCAATGCCGGATGCATCGCAGTACACATTGAACGATTTTGTTGTGTCCGGCTGCGCCAAAACCGGTGCTGATGTCAGGTGCTTGACTAAAGCCTTGAATGCTGCTTCACATGCTGGACTCCAAACATATTTGGTAGCCTTCTTCAGCAGCTCCGTCATTGGCTTGGCAATCTTCGAGAAGTTCGGAATGAACCTCCGATAATATCCCGTGAGTCCGAGGAAACTCCGTACCTCGTGAACAGTTCTCGGGGATTTCCAATTCAGCACTTGAGTGATCTTGCTCGGGTCCACAGCGATACCCTCCGCTGAGATGATATGCCCGAGGAAAGGCACTTGCGATATCCAAAACTCGCATTCGCTGAATTTTGCGTATAACTTTTGATCCCGCAGCCGTTGCAAGACTATACGCAGATGTTTCTTGTGATCTTCCTCCGACTTGGAATACACCAGAATGTCGTCGATGAAGACCACGACAAACTTGTCCAGCTCTGGCATGAATACCAAGTTCATCAAGTACATGAAGTGAGCTGGAGCATTGGTGAGGCCGAAGGACATGACCAGGTACTCATAAAGTCTGTACCTCGTCGAGAAAGCCGTCTTGGGAATGTCCTCAGCCCTTATCTTAATCTGATGGTACCCGGATCTTAAATCCATCTTGGAAAAGATCTTTGCTTCGACCAACTGATCAAACAACATGTCGATCCGTGGCAACGGGTACTTGTTCTTGATGGTTACGGCATTTAATGGATGATAGTCCACGCAAAGCCGCAACGTCTCATCCTTCTTCTTGACAAATAATGCCGAACAACCCCATGGCGAGGAGCTCGGCCTAATAAAACCCTTCTCCAGAAGGTCCGTGAGCTGAGTCTTCAATTCAGCCAATTCCTTGGGCGCCATCTTGTACGGCCTTCAGGATATTGGCATGGTCCTCGGTGCAAGTTCAATCTTGAACTCCACCTCTCTATCAGGCGGCATCCCCGGCAAATCGTCCGGGAATACATCAGGGAACTCTCGGACCACCGGAATATCCTCCAGTCTGATGGTTGTGGCTTGATAGACACTTGGAAGTTTTATTTCTGGACTGTCCAGAAATAATGAGTGAGAACCGTGCACCTCTGAGTTTAAGTGCACGACTCGAAGGACGGTGTCTAAAACAGCGCCGTGGCAGGTTAACCACGACATCCCTAGGATGACATCGACCTTCTGTCCCTCTAAGATAATGAGAGACGTGGGGTACACTCCACCCGCTAAGCATAATGGTGCTTTGGAGACCATTACGCTTGCTGAAATCTTCCCACCCGGTGAACAAATTAAATATGGACTATCGGTGGGTAGTATTGGCAAACTGTGTTTAGCAATGAAAGCTTGGCTAACAAAATTATGCGTGGCGCCTGAATCAAACAGTACTATAGCGGGATGCTGGTGGAGTTGGAACATACCCGCAAGGATTGGCTCGCCCTCCGGCACGTCCTTAATGGCAAGTTGGTGGACAGTGCCGGGCCTAGGGTTTGGCCGCCGCGCATTAGTAGGGTTCCGGGGTTGATTCCTCCCCGGAAACTGTGGTGCCACTCCGCCGCCTTGCCTCTCCGGGCAACTGCTCGCGAAGTGTACTGGACGACCACACTTGTAACATGTGGCCGCTGCTGGTGGAGTACTCGGTGGATGAAAGCCCGGCATGCGTTGCGGAGGTGCAAACGCACGCGGCATCGCCCGCTGCTGTTGTTGTGGTTGCGGTGGTGCTGGCAGTGCCGGCCGGAATGCCGGTGAAGAGTACGGCCGACTGCGGAACGGCATCAACCGCTGTGGTGGTTACCAGCGTGGACCTGATGGTGGGCGATTCACCAACCGAAACTTCTGAGAAGGACCGCCTCCTTCTCCACTGCTCTGTGGCGCGCTTCGCTTTCGCTCTGCCGCCACCAACTCCTTGCCGGAGTCCTCCTGAACAATCGCAGCATCAATGATGTCGTTGAGGCTGCCGCGATTGAACATCGCCAACTTGTCCTTCAGGAGCGGGTTAAGCCCCTGGTAAAAATGGTCCCGCCGCTTCTCGTCGGTATCAGCATGATACGACGCATATAGCGCGAGATCGTTAAACGCCCTGGAGTATTCCAGCGCGTTCCGGCTCCCTTGTTGCAGGTGTAAGAACTCCTGCGTCTTCCTCTTCATCAGACCTGGCGGTATATGATAGGCCCTGAAGGCCGTCCGGAACTCCGCCCAGGTCATCACTCGGTCGGTGGGCTGTGAAGCACAGAAGTTGGCCCACCACGCGCTCGCGGATCCTTGGAGCTGCTGGACCGTGAACTGAGTCTTGCGCTGCTCGCTGATCTGGAGCAGCCCGAACTTCATCTCTATGGCGTGGAGCCAGTTGTCCGCGTCAAGTGGTTCATCCGCCCTTGAGAATACCGGGGGATGAGTTGCCAGGAAGTCGGAGTAGGAGCTCTGTTGACGCTCCTCACGGTCTTGACGTCTCTCTGGGCGAGACGTATTTGCAATAAGAGTCTGCAGCAACTCTGTGTGTTGCTGATGCGAGCCCTCCATTGCCGCGACGATGTCGGCCAATGTAACCGTTGGCAGTGGCGGTGGCGGTGTTTGCTGTTGCTGTTGCTGCTGTTGTTGTCCCGAGGAGTCCTCAGGAGGTGGTTGGGAGGTCTCTCCCCCTTGACTGGTACCCCCAACGTCAGGGTTGGCACGAGTACGCGTCATTCTGAAATTCAAAACAGCAGCGATTAGCACATGTCTTACTGAAAATTCCATAAGCAACAGTAGGTATTGAAGTGACACATGATTAATTTGCACAACATTCACATATATTAATAAAGCATAAACTTTATACAAGAGACATTATTCTCGGATCTCCGAGAAGTCGTGCTCATGTCGTCACTACCTATACATACGCTACTGTCTACACGACATGTCACTGATTACAAAAGTTGGGTTACGCTACCCTGGCTGCCCTACTTGGCAACCGTAACCCCCTACTCGGAGTAGAACTCGACCTCCTGTGGGTCGTCCTCCTCCGGTACCTCTGCTGGTGGCTCTGGATCTACCACCTCTTCTCCCATTCCGGGTTCCCCCATTGCTGGAAGACCCAAGACCACCGGTACGCCTAACACCGGGGGCACGAGGTCCTGCAAAGCATGCACCTCGTCCATAGCTTGGTTGTAGTCCTCTTCCCAGCCTTGTACTTCCTCAATAGCGTCGTCCCACTCTTGAGCAAGGTCCTCATTCTGCTGGGTTAGGGTCTGCACCAGTTCTTGCAACGCCGCTATGTCAACACGGCTCTTCTTCTTTGCCTTCTTCGGACGACGCAACTGATTGTGCTGTTCATTCAGTCGCTTGATCGTCGGAAGGAGCACTTTGCGGAGTGCGCTGTGAGCACTCTCGAAATGATCTCCACGGCTTGTGCTCTCCTTGAGCTTTGTGGTGAGATGCTCCGTATGAACAGCTTGGCTGTCCATCACGGCGTTTCCCGCCCTCATCTGGAGGCTGAGATTTGCCTCCGCGGGGTTGTACCTTGGGCAACTAGGGTCCGTTGCCTCCAGGTACCTCTCTTCCCACACATGCTGAGCTCGTCCCTCCACCGGAACGAGTGCGTATGGAGTGCCCTCCATAGCCTGCACGTGTAGTTGGCAGAAACGTGACATAGTGTCACGGGCTGCCACTTGCCATATT
Source organism: Neostapfia colusana (assembly GCA_030760725.1). Taxonomy (NCBI): domain Eukaryota; kingdom Viridiplantae; phylum Streptophyta; class Magnoliopsida; order Poales; family Poaceae; genus Neostapfia; species Neostapfia colusana. The sequence continues at coordinate 24,957,188 of JASWHV010000004.1, read as the reverse complement.
CCTTCCGGTTGTCTTCCTCTCACCGTGACGGTGAACGGCACCCAACCGGGTGGCGTAGGTCCTGCAGGAACCTCGACATGGATCGTCCACGTCTTGTTCCCCTCTTCGCCTTCTTCCTTGGTGAAGTATTGCGGCATCTGGTTGTACCCGAAATATTGGAGCATTTGCCCCAATGCTTCCGGGTAGCCGCTACGGTCAGAACAGTGGGAAACCACCCACCCGTTCTCCAACTGTTTATCTGCTGTCATCTGCAAAAATATATTTGAGAAATGTCAAATATTTATTTAAACAGTAAACCATTGAGTTATAACATAAGACATGTCATTGAACCCACAAAACTTGGAAACATCGTTCAAATTTTAAACAAATTTGACTGCTGATCTGCTGTTCCCATGACAGCCCTGACCAGTTTCCATTTCAACCTGATTTAGGCCATGTTAAAGGCAAAACCAATTCTGGAGCTCAACATCAAAGTTAAAGCTAACTTCAATAGCTTTCCAGAAAGTGTTTGCTTGGCCTAAGATCTGTCCTGGTTCAAAAGTTATGAGATGTCAAAGTTAACAGAATTTCTGGAGAAAATTGGACAGCAGCTCCCTGCTTTAGGTACTGATTTGATCCAAGAATTCTCAGTTAATTCTATTTCTAATCTGACAAAACTTTCTGTTACAAAGTTGTAACCCATCTCATAAGCTTTCTAGAACTACCTCATTTCCTATTTTTGGATTTTTAAGCAGGAAGTTATGCTTAATTTACAGAGAGTTTACAGAGAGTCATTGCTCTGTCCTGTTTTCTGGATAGTTTCAACTCTACTGCATTTTTCGAGTGGTTAAGGGATGAAACACCTCTGTAACTCAACAGAAAAGTTGTAACGCTCTTCCAAAGATTTCCAGAAATGTATCATATGACCCCAACCTCGAAAGAACTCAACCTCTAACCTCTGATTAACTTCAGCCTTGATTCAGCTGAAAACAGAGTGCTCTGTCCTTAACAACCTATGAGTTGAAAACTTGTTAACTTTGAATATCCTGTTCAAGGGAAGGAGTTACATCAAGTTTTACTACTTTGGATCAAAACTTTCAAGTTTTAAATGAATTTGTTCATTTAGTTGGGTGTGACATCGATGCGTCACCAGATTATGTCGGTACTACGTCCTCACCAAGACAAACCTATACCGGACTTAGCCGGCTTCGTTAGTTCAGTGGCACTACTCGTCACTCGCACACGGATGCTACACGTCTACTGTTTTGTGGTCAGGCTACCTGCAAAAACTCAAACAATCATCAGACTCGGCTGCACACCGAGCCCGGAATCCATACAGTTCGTACACCCGGCCGTCATCACTCGCCCGGATGTTCTCAAGCCAAACACGCCTTGAGTTATGTGTTCACGTTTCAGACCACGTGACGGGGTCTCCCAAATTGCACCACGCACGCCAGGGACAGACGTTGCTCGAATACCCCAAACGACATGAAGAGTCGTAGAGGATATCAAAGCGGGTCGGGTTACCTGCCACCCGTGGGGCTCCACCCTTCAGCTTGTGCGCACTGGTGGACAGCGCTTACGTGTACCCCCCAAGACATAAACGTCCCGAGATACACGATTTCCGACATAAACAAATAGGTTAATATGCCACTTTCTATATGCTAATAACATCCTTATACGGGCTACTAACTCGTTCCTCACTGGATTTTTGAAAAAGATGACCTTTGTAGTGCGTTAAACCTCAAGCGAGCTCTGATACCAGCGCTGACACGACCCCATTGGTCCTGTCGAGCCAGGATCACGCTGAGGGGTGCTGCGTTGCACAGCACTGTATAACACACGTCAAAGGTACAAAGCGGAAGCAGAAATTATTACATAAACAGGTTTATGAACTTGTTTACATCAAAATAAGTTTAGTCTACACTCGCGGGCGTAGACTAAGCATCAAGTGCACGTTCAGCCCTTGAACGTGTCTTTGCTAGCACACACGCACACTAACTCTGTGGCGTGCACGACTCCCACTCGACGGGGTTCCCCTCCTGAGGTTCCGTCTCCTCTTCGGGAGTCCCTTCCTCATAGAACCCTGCAAAAGCTTCAAACACAAGCAGTGAGCACGAAGGCTCAGCAAGTCTGACCCGTCTCACCTAAACATGGAACTTCTACATGAGGGTAATGGGTTACATGAGGTAAAAATCAGTAGCAAGGACTCGCCTAATTAGTAGAACCTTACTTTCAAGTTTTAGCAGCAGGTTGTGGAGAACCTTACGCTAAGGCACATGAGAGAGCCGCAATCAAACAAGAAACACATTTCTCTCATGTACTTTGCCCAAAGTTGAAAAGAACTTTAGTTAGCTCTAAGCTACAGCATATCATTAACAATCAATATCCATCTTTCAATCAGCATCATTTTAACATGTGACTAGCCTGTTCTTTCTACGTCACGGTACAGTGAACAAGTGGTACTCACTGACCGCGAGGGACGGCGATTATAATCGATTTACACCTGCAGGGTTACCCAAACAACCCGTCACGTACGCCCGTACTCGATGTTGCCTACAACAACCATCACGGATGCCGTACGCAACTACCTTTCACCTGTCAGCCAAATATTGAACCGGTCCCATCGTCCCCAGCAAGAGGTCTCTGCATGCGCATCTCCGTGCTGCCAGCCGATTTACACCTCAAGCTCTCAACCTACCCTCTGAACGACGGGCAATGTCTCAATACCCAGCTACCCGAGTTACATTAGTTTCCCGGTTCCCATATAGCCGGTAGGTCTTCGGTACTGTTCTAGCTTGTTCAACAGGCCCGCACACGGCTCGGTCCTCAATCGACACAAGCGGAGCTACAGCACACAGGCCCCAAAGTCCTGCTGCCCTTATCCTCCGCTTGGTCTCATTTTCTTGCCATGTGTTTCATGTGCTATCACTACCCGAGTCGAGTGCCTCTTGCCTATGCTCGCGAGTAGTTCCAACTACTCGACTTGTACCGAATCCTACACTATCTTAGCATTGCAGTAGCTAACGGGGTTTGAAATCCTAAACCCAACCTATGGTTTTCTTGGCTATGCAGTTGGATTTCCAAACAAGACTCTAATGCAAAGAATAAAGTAAACAAGTATGTGCTCAAAACAATAAAAATTTGTAAAAAGGTTAATGCAAACCGGAGCTTGCCTTGCTGCTCTTGGTCGTAGGCTAGCTGCTCCTCCGGAGTTACGAAGTCTAGGACCTCGGGTTCCTCCTCGACCTTAGCGACTACATGATAGAAGGAATACATGTATCAATTTAAATGCATTTGTATTAAGTTTGAGGTTGTGAAGTCTATAATCCTTGCTAGACAGACCCAATGACTGTGAAACTTTTACTGGGGCTTGGTTACAACCTAAACAGAGATTTGGTCAAGTTTTAGTTGCAGTAAAGCTCATTGGAGCCCTCCACAATTAATTATGTCCTTGATCTTAATTGGAACTCTTAAGGTGTTCTTAGGGTGTTCTAATGGAGTTGGTCTCACTTAATTTGGAAGTTCCTAACTAAAGATATGAGCTAAACAATTTCAGAGAAAATTCTGAAAATATTTCTGAACATTTTCTATTTTCTCTGGAACAGTTTCACTAATCACACAATTAGGTGGATCAAATGAGCTCCAATGGATCTGAAATTTTTATGGTAGTTCAGGGATACTTTGGTGAACATCCCAGCAAAATTGCAGGATTTTCCTCCAAAGGATTCTCCAGTTAAAATTCCTAACAGTTTAAACTTTGAGGAATTAATTCTGGAAAATTAATGGTTTTCATGAAGTGAAACTTGATTTGCTGGAAAGTACTCGGAGAGCTGAATCCAGAAAAATTTGGTTCACTCAATTTGGAGCTTTCTAGCCAAAGTTATGAGGATTTGAAGTTTGAAGGAAATCTGAAAATCGGGGAAAAGTTTAAACTCGCGCGTGGGCCCAGGGGACATGCGTCGCACGCCGAGGCGACAGCACACCGCGGCCCACAAGGATTTTGCGCGCCAGCACACCCGATCCCGGCCGCAGCCGGATCCCGATTCAAAATATCTCCCGCTGACAGCTGGGGTCCACCCCCTTCTTCAACCACGCGACGCCCGCGCTCCGCCTCCGAGGGACCTCGCCGGAGAGCTCGCCGCCGGCTTCTGTACAGCTCCAAACTTCTCGATTCTGGCCGCCCCTGCCTACTTTTACTCGGGGAACAGGATTCTAGGGTCAGCTGCTCATGACAATGGCCGGAGCATGGTCGGCGACGAGCCGCCACCTCGGAACGACTTCGGCCATGTCGGCTGACTTCCCTAGCACCTCAACTACTTGGGAAACCAGTCGGGGAGCACCTGTGGACCTCAAAGAAGGTCGACATGAGCTCAAGGCAGCTCGGGGAAGGCCCGAAATAGGTCCTCACCGTGCGTCCGATGCCGCCCGTTGATTCCGCCATCGGTAGACCTCAAATTACGCCGGGTACAGAGGTTCTCCGGCCCAGAGTTGTGAAGGCAACTTGTGCGTTACCGTGTCTAGCTCGTGTGAGAGCAGCTTGAGGCCCTCTAATCCTTTCTAGAGCATGAATTAAACAGAATCGTACCCGAAGGTCGTTCTGCACACAGAAAGGGGAAAAGTGGAAATTCGCCGCCGGTGAGCAACCACTCGAGCTGTGGCTCGGGGATGAGCAGCACCGGTTACCAGCGCGTCCAAGGGTGCCTTGGTTCGGGCGTGACAACGCCCTGGTTGGGCTATCCACGAGAGCCTGGGGTGCGGCGGTTCCAAGTCCCGAATTTGATCTTTCGGCACAGCCGATATCAATCGGTTTCAATCGAATTCTAGCAACGGGGAGGACGGAGGAAGGTCTCTAGTACCTTGCTGGGGCTCTGGAGTGGACGGAGGGAGCTGTGATCGGCGTTCTCCGATCGATTCCGAGCTGCGGAAAACTTCGGCCGGCGCTGAGTTCTTGCGGGGAAGAATGGTGATGCCCCAGCCGAGGAGGGGGGCAGGCGCCTTAAGAAGGCTCTGCACCGCCTCACGCCCGCGCGTGGGCAAGCAGCTGCTGGCGCGGCGGCTGCCCTCGGTGGCGATCGCAGCGGCGTCTCGGTGACCCGAGTGAGAAAAGTCTCAGTCGGTTTGATCTGAGCAGTGGCTGACATGTGGGTCCCACTTCCAGTTTTAACCTCTGAAATTTACTCCTAATCACTGTTGTAAACAGTGATCCCCATACTACCCCTGGCAATTCAAATTATTCACCCATGAGCCATTTGAATTGATCAAAGTTCAAATGAGGTTTGGTTTGAATGAATTTCAGCACAAGTTCAGTTTGAAATTCAAATAAAATTTGAATTTCTCCCACTTAGCTCATGTCAAGATCAACTCCAAATGGAGTGAAAATTTGTGTGTGAGCTCACAAAAATGTGCTGAGTAAGAATATGCCTCCCACTTTTAAATTCATGGGGTAAAAACAGTTTGAATTTGAATATAGTTTCAAACTGCCCTCTTTCTAGCTATACCCAAAATAACCTCAAAAAGGTTTTGAATTTGGGTGAAACTTGGCATGGACATCCTTAATCATGTGTAGGAGTTTTCATATGTCCAGCCCACCTATATCACATGTGGGAAATACCACTTTTACAATATGTTAGTTTGTTCTCTAATGAGCAGGTTGATGGTGGTTACTTGCTCTTCATTTGTGTTCATCAACTTTCCTCAAATGAGGTGTGTGGTGTCGTGATGAACACTTCAAATAAGTGTCAAAAACTGAGGCCTTTACAAAACACCTCTGGACCTCAACAGAAAAGTTGTAAAGCTCTTCCAAAGCTTTCCATAAATGTATCATATGACCCCAACCTCGAAAGAACTCAACCTCTAACCTCTGATTACCTTCAGCCTTGATTCAGCTGAAAACAGAGTGCTCTGTCCTTAACAACCTATACGTTGAAAACTTGTTAACTTTGAATATCTTGTTCAAGGGAAGGAGTTACATCAAGTTCTACTACTTTAGATCAAAACCTTCAAGTTTTAAATGAAGTTGTTCATTTAATGGGGTGTGACGTCGATGCGTCACCAAATTATGTCGGTACTACGTCCTCACAAAGAAAAACCTATACCGGACTTAGCCGGCTTCGTTAATTCAGTGGCACTAAACGTCACTTGCACATGGATGCTACACGTCTACCGTTTCGTGGTCAGGCTACCTGTAGAAACTCAAACAGTCATCAGACTCGGCTGCACACCGAGCCCGGAATCCATACAGTTCGTACACCCGGCCGTCATCACTCGCCCGGATGTTCTCAAGCCAAACACGCCTTGAGTTACGTGTTCACATTTCAGACCACGTGACGGGGTCTCCCAAATTGTACCACGCACGCCAGGGACAGACGTTGCTCGAATACCCCAAACGACATGAAGAGTCGTAGAGGATATCAAAGTGGGTCGGGTTACCTGCTACCCGTGGGGCTCCACCCTTCAGCTTGTGCGCACTGGTGGACAGCGCTTACGTGTACCCCCCAATACATAAACGTCCCGAGATACACGATTTTCCGACATAGACAAATAGGTTAGTATGCCACTTTCTATATACTAATAACATCATTATACGGGCTACTAACTCGTTCCTCACTGGATTTTTGAAAAAGATGACCTTTTTAGTGCGTTAAACCTCAAGCGAGCTCTGATACCATGCTGACATGACCCCAACGGGCTTGTCGAGCCAGGATCACGCTGAGGGGTGCTGCGTTGCACAGCACTGGATAACACACGTCAAAGGTACAAAGCGGAAGCGAAATTTTATTACATAAACAAGTTTATGAACATGTTTACATCAAAATAGTTCCAGTCTACACTCACGGGCGTAGACTACGCATCAAGTCCACGTTCAGCCCTTGAACGTGTCCTTGCTAGCACACACACACACTGACTCTGCGGCGTGCACGACTCCCACTCTACAGGGTTCCCCTCCTGGGGTTCCGTCTCCTCTTCGGGAGTCCCTTCCTCATAGAACCCTGCAAGAGCTTCAAACACAAGCAGTGAGCACGAAGGCTCAGCAAGTCTGACCCGTCTCACCTAAACATGGAACTTCTACATGAGGGGTAATGGGTTACATGAGGTAAAAATCATTTGCAAGGACTCGCCTAATTAGTAGAACCTTACTTTCAAGTTTTAGCAGCAGGTTGTGGAGAACCTTACGCTAAGGCACATGAGAGAGCCGCAATCAAACAAGAAACGCATTTCTCTCATGTACTTTGCCCAAAGTTGAAAAGAACTTTAGTTAGTTCTAAACTACAGCAAATCATTAGCAATCAGAGTCCATCTTTCAATCAGCAACATTTTAACATGTAACTAGCCTGTTCTTTCTACGTCACGGTACAGTGAACAAGTGGTACTCAGGTGACCTGAGGGACGGTGATTATAATCGATTTACACCTGCAGGGTTACCCAAATAACCCATCACGTACACCCGTGCTCGATGTTGCCGACAACAACCATCACGGGCGCCGTACGCAACTACCTTTCACCCGTTAGCCAAATGTTGAACCGGTCCAATCGTCCCGAGCAAGAGGTCTCTGCACGCGCATCTCAGTGCCGCCAGCCGATTTACACCTCGAGCTCTCAACCTACCCTCTGAACGACCAGCTATGCCTCAACACCCAGCTACCCGAGTTACATCGGTTTCCCGGTTCCCATATAGCCGGTAGGTCTTCGGTACTATTCTAGCTTGTTCAACAGGCCCGCACACGGCTCGGTCCTCAATCGACACAAGCGGAGCTATAGCACACAGGCCCCAAAGTCCTGCTGCCCTTACTTTCCGCTCGGTCTCATTTTTCTTGCATTGTGTATCATGTGCTATCTCTACCCGAATCGAGTGCCTCTAGCCTATGCTCGCGAGTAGTTCCAACTACTCGACTTGTACCGAATCCTACACTATCTTAGCTCTGCAATAGCTAACGGGGTTTTGCAATCCTAAACCCAACCCATGGTTTTCTTGGCTATGCACTTGGGTTTCCAAACAAGACTCTAATGCAAGGAACAATAGTATTCAAGTATGTGCTCAAAACAATAAAAAATTGTAAAAAGGTTAATGCAAAGCGGAGCTTGCCTTGCTGCTCTTGGTCGTAGGCTAGCTGTTCCTCTGGAGTAACAAAGTCTAGGACTTCGGGTTCCTCCTCGACCTTAGCGACTACATGATATACAAGTATATGTATTAATTTAAATGCATTTGATTGAATTTAAACTTGCGAAGTCTATAACTCTTACTAGACAGACCCAATGACTGTGAAACTTTTACTGTGGCTTGGTTACAACCTAAACAGAGACTTGGTCAAGTTTTAGTTGCAGCAAAGCTCATTTGAGCCCTCCACAATTAATCATGTACTTGACGTTATTTGAAGGCTTTTAGGGTGTTCTAAGGATTTTCATGAAACAAACTATGACTTTCTGAAAACTAGATTTTCAGAGGGTTCTAATGGAGTTGGTCTCACTTAATTTGAAGGTTCCTAACTAAATATATGAGCTAAACAATTTCAGAGAAAATTCTAAAAATGTTTCTGAACATTTTCTATTTTCTCTGGAACAGTTTCACTAATCACACCATTAGGTGGATCAAATGAGCTCAAATGGATATGAAATTTTTATGGTAGTTCAGCGATATTTTGGTGAACATCCCAGCAAAATTTCAGGACTTTCCTCCAAAGGATTCTCCAGTTAAAATTCCAAACAATTTAAATTTTGAGGAATTAATTCTGGAGAATTAAGGATTTTCATGAAGTGAAACTTGATTTTCTGGAAAGTGCTCCGAGAGCTGAATCCAACAAAATTTGGTTCACTCGATTTGGAGCTTTCTAGCCAAAGTTATGAGGATTTGAAGTTTGGAAGAAATCTGAAAATCGGGGAAAAAGTTTAAACTCGCGGGGGCCCGCAGGGACACGTGTTGAGCGCGGATGTGTCCGGCACACTGAGGCCCACAGGGTATTTGTGCGCCAGCACAGCCGATCCCGGCCACAACTGATCCTGATTTAAATTCTTCAGCCGCTGACACGTGGGCCAGCCGGCTTCGTCTTCCTCCCGCCGCTCTCTCGCGCCCGCGCCGCCGACCTCGCCAGAGCAGACCCGGAGCTCGCCGGCTCGCTGCTGCCGGACCTCCCATGGTCTGAAACTTGCCGCCAGGGGGTTTGTCGACGTCGAGGAACACGTCGGTGGTGTCAGGTCAGGCTGGGGGTGACCGGAAATAGCCCGGCGACGTGCCGCGCCCTCGGTTGAGGTTTGGCGCCGTCGACCGCGGGTTCTAACCTGCCAACACCTTGAACAAACGGTCCTACAGCATCAGTGTACCTCTAGGAAGCTCGACAAGGTGTCAAAAGGGTTCAGGGATGGCGGCAAGTCGGTCGGCACCGTGTGACCGATCGTGCCCGCCATGACCGCCCTTGATCGAGCTCGAAATTCGTCACTCCTAGACAGTTTCATGCCACGGATGCAGAAAAGAACTTGATCACCGGCTAGTCCAGCGTCTATGTGCAAGATTTGATAACCACCGAAAGATCATAGAGCGGGAATTTGAAGAATCCGTACCGGAAGCTCGGTTTACGGTCACCGGAGCAAAAACTGGAAATTCTCTGTGGATTCCTCACGGTTTGCTTCCAAACATGGAGGAGAGCAACACGGTGGTCGCGCGCTCCTGTTGCCTCTCTTGCTGGACCGTGAAAACGCCTGTGGAACGCTGTCCACGGGCGCCTGACTCTCGGCTGAGGCTCGGTCGCCGCGGTGGCGATCGTTTTCGGGCAAAGGAGGTCGGAGCTCGGGGTTTCTGGCGTTGGGGAGGTGGAGTGCGACCTCAGGTTGCTGTCTAGCAGCTCAGGAACGAAGGAGGAGATTGTTTTGCTGGTTTTCCCAATTGACCGAGAGCTCGGGAAGAAAAGGAATGGTGCCGCCCAGTGTCGCTCGCGGGGATAAGAAGGCACCCGTTCTTCACCCCGCTGAGGCGGTGACGGTCGCGTGGGGGCGCGAGAAGGCCGCCTGGGCGCCAGCGCGCGTAGAGGGGAAGCAGCTGGTGGCGCCGGTGGCTGCTCGGTGGCACAGCCGACAGCTGCTCGGTGGAATTTCTCACCGAGGCTGTGACTTTGTGTGCAAGTTTTGCCTCCTCCTCTCTATGACATGTGGGTCCCACCCGGGGTTTTAACCTCTGAAATTTACTTCTAATCACTGTTGTAAACAGTGAGCCCCATAATACCCCTGGTGATTCAAATTATCCACTCATGAGCCATTTGAATTGAGTAGAATTCAAATTGGGTTTGGTTTGAATAAATTTCAGCACAAGTTCAGTTTTAAATTCAAATAAACTTTGAATTTGTCCCACTTAGCTCATGTCCAGATCAACTCCAAATGGAGTGAAAATTGGTGTGTGAGCTCACAAAAATGTGCTGAATAAGAATATGCCTCTCACTTTTAAATTCATGGGATAAAGACAGTTTGAATTTGAATATGGTTTCAAACTGCCCTCTTTCTAACTATACCCAAAATGACCTCAAAAAGGTTTTGAATTTGGGTGAAACTTGGCATGGACGTCCTTAGCAATGTATAGGAGTTTTCATATGCCCAGCCCATCTATATCACATGTGGAAAATGCCACTTTTGCAATATGTGAATTTGTTCTCTAATGAGCATGTTGATGGTGGTTACTTGCTCTTCATTTGTGTTCATCAACTTTCCTCAAATGAGATGTGTGTGTATGGTGATGAACACTTCAAATATGTGTCAAAAACTGAGGCCCTTACATGTTGCAACCATTGCAAATACCGGCATGGAAGTGGGAAGACTTGAGTATGGACTTCATCGTTGGGTTGCCGATGACCTCCCACCAACATGATTCAATTTTGGTAGTCGTTGACCGATTAACTAAATCAGCACACTTCATCCCTGTGCATACCAGATACAATGCAAAGCAGTATGCGGAGTTGTACATAGCACAAATCTTGTGCTTACATGGAGTTCCCTGTACCATTGTGTCCGACAGAGGATTGTTGTTCGCAGCCTGTTTCTGGGAGCAGCTACACGCATCCTGGGGAACCAAATTGATTCGAAGCTCCGTGTATCACCATCAAACCAATGGGCAAACTGAGAGGGTGAATCAAATACTTGAAGATATGCTAAGAGCGTGTGCCATCCACCAAGGTAAGATCTGGGATGATCACTTACCGTTGGCGGAGTTCTCGTACAACAACGGTTATCAGACGAGCATCAAAATGGCACCATATGAAGCTCTTTACGGCCGGAAGTGCCATACACCATTGAATTGGTGCGAGTACGGTGAACGAGTAACGTTCGGGGTTGATCTTGTAAATGAAGCCGAAGAGAGAGTTTGGATAATACAAGAAAACCTCAAAGCTGCCCAATCTCATCAAAAGAGCTACGCGGATCAAAGGCGTCGACCGCTGCATTTCAACGTCGGAGAGCACGTTTATCTTCATGTGTCTCCGATGAAAGGAATTCATCGGTTCGGTGTCAAGGGAAAACTTGCTCACTGATTCATCAGCCCGTTTGCCATCGCGGAGAAGTGCAGGACCGTAGCCTACCGGCTGGAACTACCGGCAAGCCTTGCTGGTATTCATGACGTATTTCACGTGTCTCAGCTACGGAAGTGTCTCAAGTTTACCGCTGCTGTCTGCACTGAAGACATCGACGAGCTAAAGCCGGATCTAACATACACCGAGCGACCCGTGCAGATTATTGACGAAAAGACCCGGATCACCCGAAACCATACTTTAAAATTTTACAAAGTCCTGTGGAGTAATCATAACCCAGAAGAGGCAACGTGGGAAAGTGAAAATTACATCCACAAGAACTATCCGGAACTTTTGTCATAGACTTTGTAATTACCCTCCCGTCTCGCTTTTCTTTTGTAATCTCAGGACGAGATTTCTTTTTAGGGGGGAGGAATGTAATGGTCCCAAAAATATGAATACAAAGAAACTTAAGGTTGCAAAAGCATATGGTTTCATGTGTATGAAAAATGGGACTTGTTTAAACTTTCACATGTGATGATGCACATGAGAGCTCTCTCTACACAAGCTCATGTTTAATTGCATGCTTGGAACCAAGGTAGATTGAAACCACAGGTTTGAAGTCACATGTGCAAGTGAAAGTTTATAAATCAGATTTTGGAACTAAATGGTTCAACTCAAATTTTAAATGAGGGCAACACAATGGATTGCAAACTGTTGTGTTAAAAAGCTCATTTGCAGCAGCCAAACCAAAAATAAGATTTCATATTTGAATTCCTTAGGTCCGAATTAGTGGTTAGGCAAAGTTTCATGAATTTTTGAAATGTTTTGCTATCCATTTTCCAAATGGACTTAAATTTGCAATGAATTCAAATACATATTTGAATTTGGATGAAACTTGCCCAATTATCCAAATACAATTCAGATTTGAACTCCCACAATTTATTTTCATCATTTGCCAAATTTTGGAGATATTTTAGAGGGATAAGGAGGGGCACAATTTTGGGACCCACATGTCATTGGGGGCAGTAGACTTGCAAATGAAGATTTGCTCTCTGTTTCTTCTCTCTGTTTCATTCGGGCAGACCGAAGTCTCACCGTGCGACACCGAGACACGGCGCTCGCCACCTTCCAGCGATTTCCCTCACGCTGGCGAGTTGTTTGCGTGCCTCCTTCACCTCTAGCCGCGCTCCTCTTTGCCACAGCACCGAAGACACGCTCTACTTTACCCTCGCGCAAGAACAGAGCCGAGGCGCCGCCGCGACCCTCGGGCGATCATGATCCGGTGTTCCTCTCACGTGCAAAGCTCCAGGCTGTAGCAAAACAGAACCACGGTCCCCTCCACGACCTCCTCGGACCACAACCGAGTGAGCTCGACCTCCACAACCCCGAGCACACCGTGTTCCCGCAGCGGCCGAACTACAACCGAAAGGAGGTCACACGTGGAGAGCGCTACAGATAACTTTTCACACCCGAAAAAGAGTAACTTTGGATGCGCCAAGACTCCACACTGCTCACCTCCAAAGCTTGGCTCAAGTGGTGGATAACCGCCGACAAATTTCTGATTCTTCGTTTGGTCGACGCAAAACAACCATCGGGTAAGGAAACTCCGAATTCCTGATCAATACTTGCTTAGAGCCCACAAAATTGCACTCACACGAGCTAGACTCGATGGCGAACAAGTTTGATTCGCAACCCTAGCTTAAAAAAGTCTGTAGCCGACGTTGTTGGAGGTTTTCCGATGGCGGCAGTGGCGGGAAGCTTCGGGCGCACAATGAAAGCTACCTTAGAGCCATTTCCGGGCCCTTTTGCATCCATGTAGAGCTTGTCCACGTTCCACCGGTGCTGTAGAGCCACTCCACCGAGGTTTTGGCGGGCTAGGAGGGCCGGGCGACGTCGCCGAAGGTCGGTTTGAGCCGCCGCTCGGTGCGAGCTAAGGTAGAGCCATCGCCGGCCAGGGGAAGTTCTCCCAATGTGTTCAGCATGTAATTTTAGGCACTAGAGGCGAGTGGGAGCTTGGGAAGTGGCCGGAAGACCGGTTTCTGAGGAGCTCCGGCGAGCTCGGGCGGCGCGGGCACGCGGGAGCTGAAGGTTGAAGACGATGGTGCCCGGGCCCGCTGACAGTGAGAGGGGTATTAGAGCTGGGATTTTCTGCGGCCTCGGATCAATTTGTGACTGCGCCCCGATATTCCTGTGGCCCCGTGTGTCTTCGTCTCAGGCAGTGACACGTAGCCCCGGGCTCGCTGTCAGGGATTTAAAATTTTCCCGGTTTAGTTCAAATTCTAGATTGTCCCCAAACTTTGGAAGAGCATAACTTTTACTAGGAAACTCCAAATTTAGTGATTCAAATTGGGTTAGATTCAGATTGAAAAACTCTATCCAAATATGCAACCCAACTTGTATGAAAGTCAATAAATAATTCTGGAAAATTCTTAACTACATATCTAGGAACTCAAATTAATATGTAGGTCACAAAAGTAACTTGGATTTGAACTATGAATAGTATGAAGCTGTATTTTGCTTGTATAATGAATAATCGAGAGAGTAGTACAGACACAAGAATTTATCCTGAGGTTCAATCCCACCCAGGAATCTACGTCCTCATTGAGGAGCCCACAAAGGGCCGGATCTTCTCCAACCCTTTCCTCTCCAAGTTACCACAAAGGCTAACTCGGTTCTTCACTATCACAAGGGGTAACTACAATGTTTTGGGACTTTCTCACAAGTTGAGGGCTCCCATAATGTTACAATTAAATCTGAGATCAACTTCACACGAAGGATTACACAAATGACAGCAAGAGTGTGTGAGAGATCAAACCAAGAGCTCAATGGCAATGTGATCTTCCCTCTCCTTTCCCAATATCGTAAATCCCAAAGAATTCGATCTAAGGGCTTTAGAATGCATGGAGAGGAGTGTTTTTAGAGCTCTTGGAGGTAGAGGCGGTGCTAGGGTTCGTGATTGATTTAAAACGAGTTGGGGGTCTCCTTTTTATAGAAGTCCTGACATGTTTCCATTGGGATCTCAAGAGTTCGGACTAGTCCATTGTGAACACCAGACTAGTCCGATGTTCTGTTTCAAATTGAGTCCCGCTGCCATTTAAGTTTTGAAAGAGTTACAACCTAATATAATGGATTGGTCCCTATGACATCGGATAAGTCCGATGTCATACAGAGAGGGTTTGTCTGTTTGGATACGGACTAATCTGTGGAGACCGAACTAGTCCGGTGTCACACAGAGAGGGACTGTGTGGAGAAAATCAGACTATTCTGGCCAGTGCGGACTAGTCTGGTTTGACATCGGACAATTTCGATGTCTTACAGAGACGTTTACTCCATGGAATAACGGACATAGCTGTGCTGACCAGACTAGCCTGATGTGGTCCGGACTAGTTTGTTGTTTGGGACTTTTTGCTTTTCACTCATCCTCCCTGCACGACCATTGAACTCTTAGAGGTGTATCTCTTGCACACTCTAAACTTGAACAATAAGGCTAATCATCCTCCTTCAACTGAGTCTTTTCAATCATAACTTCTCTTTTTCCCTTTTTGTGTTTTCACCTTTTTGAATTGATTCCTGCTATCAACTAAAACAATGTCATTAGAACTTTGCTTGTTTGTCATCAATCATCCAAAACCCACATGGGGTGCCTAGATGCACTTACAATCTCCCCCTTTTTGGTGATTGATGACAACCAACCAAAGAATATACATAAATGAGCAAATGAGTTGAATTTTCATAAAGTATGCATATATGACCTTGACAACCTTCTCATATATGCATTCTTTATGGTGGGGTGCCTAGAAAATTATGTGTGTGTGAGCAAGTAATGTGATGATCAAGATTAATTTATGAGATGAACATTAAGAGTACTCACATCATAACATTGAGACATATGCATCAATATAGCATTAAGTCATTACATAGTCTTAACAATAAACATACGATGTTTGAATTATTAATACATATCCATGACCAACATAAGAAAAGTCTGATAGAAACGACTAGGACACGACACGACCTACCCCCCTTAATCTCTCCCCCTTTGGCATCAAGACACTAAAAAGGAAAGATTGAGGAGAACTACTCATTGTCTCCATCATCCTGCTCGCTAGATACACTCTGAGTCTTCTCTCTGTCTTGCTCCTCGTCATCAACATCATCTTCATCTCTAGCTTGGCAAGGAGCTTGAGGAAGAGTGGAGGAGCCAATCCCAAAATAAGCAAGCTCATTGTTTGTCAATCTCGAGGAAGCTCTGTATAGTCCTCATAGGAGTCCTCATATATCTCAGGAGAACCAATGGGAGATATCTCTAGCTTCTGACATATGGCAGTGACATTCTCCTTCATGAAGCGGGCATGACGCTTTCTAGCAATACTCTCCTCGTGCTGCTTCACTTCCACTTTGTGGCAAGAGGCATAAATGGATTGGAGCATTTTCAGAATCCCCCCTGTGGAGCCTCTAGAAGAATATGGAGCCTCTGTGTCTCCATGAGCTTGAGAGGATCACATTCTCATGGTTGAAGAATGTGGAGGTAGAGCTGAGGGCACTTGAGGTTGAAACCTTAGATGCTTGACATCTTTGACGAACTCCAAACCTATGACGTGCTCAATCATACACATGATATATGGAGCATAGCCACAACAGTGGTTTGGAGTGTGAGAGATGTTGTAGGCATCATTGTAAATATAGTCAAAGATGTTGAATTTCTCTGACCAGTTGATAATCTACATCAAATTGCAGATATATCCGTGAATGCTGCCCGCATCACCATCCTTAGGGGCAATGGTCTTCCTCAGCACACAGTTTAACACCACAAAGAATGGCTTCATGTTGTGGGTTGATGGGGGCTTGTAGGGATAATAGCCATCATAGAGAAAATCAAGCTCATTCTTGTCCAATGGCTTAGTGTTATGAACGGTGAGCTTATTATCCAAAGAGTCCTCCAAATCTAGACACTTGGCAAAGTCCACATAGGAAATTGTATACTCTTTGCCATGTGTCATCCAGGTAATGTTCATGGCATTCTGTTGTGAGAAGTAGCATGTGGAGTAGAATTGAGAAGTAACTTCATTGTTACAATCATAATTGAAGGCCATGAGGTCCTTCAAACCATGGAGCTCAACAGTAGCCAAGACTTGATCAAAAGCTTCAATGTGCTTCCCTTCCATGTAATCCCATCAATCCATTGGTTCTTTTCTACCAGATTCTTCATCTTGAGATAGACGGTTCTATAATAGGCACAATGAAAGTCGATCCAGAACCGTGGATCTGCTTCCATATTCTCATATTGGTATACGTTCTCCGTCCGATACTTCTTTGCCTTGTCACTCCCTTTTCCTTTGAATGGGTTGTTGGTGAGGTGTAGATTGCGGTCCGGGAGTGGAGGAGCCATCTCCAATGGACCAATTGGTCCAGAGGTTCCGGAAGGCGCTTCCCCTTTTCCTTTTCTTTTCTTGCTTGGGGCGGCCTTTTCTTTGCCCTTGGTGCTAGGGCCACCTTTTTTTGCCTTTACCGCTCTCCGCCTGTTTGGCAGGAACTTTGCATCTAGAGGCAGCAAGAGCTTCATTTGCATCACGATCATTCCTTTTCTTAGATCTCATTTGCTGAACTCTTTCCGCTTCTCGATATGCGGCTTGACGCGCCACCTCAAGTTCTGGCTCACTAAAGACACTCTCCTCGGAGTCCGACATGATTCTGATACAAATGATGTTTAATGAGAATAGGTATATCAAAAAAAGATTCAAAGAATTCAATGAAATCTACAATTGATGGTTACAAGTTGTTAAATACCGGAGTTGTCCGAGGTTTATGCGGACTAGTCCGGAGTACCGGACTTGTCCGCATGTTACACCGGACTATCTGATGTTCTACAGTTTTAACCTGAATTCTCAAAATTTATCGACTCTCTAACGAAGATGGTTCAAATTTTAATAGAATGACAGTGTAGATGCTCCTAGACGATACAGAATCCTAATGGTGCACAAGATTTGACCAAAAACTTGAAAAAGTGAATAAACTAAGGTTAGGTCAAAAATTACCAAGTGCTTGTTTTTTTCATTGAGGGATGGAGTTTCCAAGTGCGGAGAAGTCCAGGGTGGATCTCCCTTTGATGAGGAAAACTTGAAACTCCGGGGGAATCGATGATTTGGTGGAGGATTTGTGAAATCGCCTTTGGAGTTTGAGAAAGAGGAGAGAGAATGTTGGTGAACAAGTGATAAGGAAGAGAGGAGACCCAGGGTTGGCTGGATGGTTAAGTCTTCGGACACCATACTTGTCCGATACAAGCCGGACTAGTCCGGTACTGCAGACAAGGGCCGGGCTAGTTTGTACCACGGGCCTGTCTGTGGTGTGACAAAAAAATATTCCCTAGAATCCTTGTATATACAGGATTTAGACTATTGTTGATCATTTGGACACGTTTTTAGACATATATTACTGGTGATCATGATCAGTATGCAATCAATAATTAAACTATGACCATGATTGACCAAGAATTAATAATTTCAATTAATTTTTGGAGGAAATGAGCACAAGAGGTAATTTTCAGCGAAATAATGAAGTTTTGAAGAATCTACTTTACTAGCAACAAGATATGCAACGTTTCAAGCCACATTTAGAGAATCAAGGATATTTAACTCAGTTCTAAGTTCACAAAACCGTTTCACATCTAGTGCCTGTAAAATCCCCAAAAAGTGGTAGCAAGAATTTCAACACATGTACACTTAGGAAAAATGAGGGGAATTAAAACTATGAATTATAACGGTGTGAGTTCAAAGTGATGATTCAAACCTCCCAAAAACTTCCAACATGGAGATCTAAATACATAACATGGGTCTTCATATTTCAAATATTCAACCTTCCAAATTTCAGCTCATTTGGAGGGGTTCTAATATTTGTTTGGGATTAAAAGAGGAAGCCCTCTAATCTGAATCTAAATTTCAGTTTCAAACCCCAACTTCCTAAATTTGCAAATTTGGTTCCACAAATGTATTCTACACATTTGAATTAGCAGCCATGCCAAAATTCAGAGATATTGGAGTTGGTTTGCTATGTTTTTGGAACAATGCAATGGGATAATTCAAATTCCATTTCAAATTCAAATCATCAAACTTAATTCAAACTCCACACCAGAATTCAAATCATTTGAATTCAGCAAATTCAAACCATGACTTGGTGGGGTAGTATAGACTTTAAGTTTGAGTAGCTGTGGTAAAAATATCAGTGGAAAAAGTTAATTAAGAGATAGGGGTGGGACCCAGCAGTCAACCACACAGAAGTGCTTAACCGACTCTGTTTTTCCCTCGGCTGTTCACCGCGCACCACCGAGCGACGGCCGCTCCACCGAGCTGCTTCCTCGCTTGTTCCCGATGTTGGATCGTGCGTGGTGATCAAAGCGGCCACCCGGGTGCTCTTCTTCTCTTCTCCACGTTACACCGCAGCTCCTCAGCCTCTCTGCTCGAACGCTCGCTGAAAACACCCTCCCGGCGGAAGACCTTTTGGCTCATCGACGCCCGGCGAGGTCGGCGTTATTCTCGTGCGTCTGAGCCACGGGAAAGGTGCGCCAGGTCTCCCTCCTGCTCTCCAAAGCCCTAAGCAGACGCTAGCACCAGTGGTTGGCTCCCGCGAGCTGGGTTCTCTTCCGGACCTCTAGCGTTGATCACCCCTGCGCCGCACCGTTGCCCGACAGATTGACAGCCTCTCCCGCTCGAACAAAAGGTTCCTGAGGTGCATTCGAATCCTTCTTCCTTCCCTCCAACGAGTTCCTGCTTTCTTAGCTCCGGGGCCGAGTAATATGAAGTTTGGCGCCGGCGGTTCTTTAGAAACCCGAGGATTCTTCAGGGAAATTCATCGTGCTCCGAGTAGCTCCATGTTAGATGAGCTTAGAGTAGATCCTGCACACGCTTGCCCACCGTTCCGAAGTCCTATCAGCTCAAATGATCAAGTAGAGGTATCGGGCACCGAGTTTTTGTCCCTGCCGTCGCTTTGCGGGCTCGGGTCGCCGGTGAGGTCCCATCTCCGGTGGTTTCCAGGGAGAGCGGTGTGGGGACCACCCCGTGGTTCACCCACTCCAGGATCGCATAGGGTGGTGCCGTGCGATGCGGCACCCAACAGCACACACAAAAAGAATTAAGAACAACATACAAACTTTTATTTGATATGAAACAGCAGAAGTCTTTTACAAAACTTAATTAACAGCGGAAGTAATTTACATAAGTAGCCTCTCATCCTAACTATGCAAAAGTGCAGCCGTCCATTCCGGGGACGCTACACACTAGCAGCATGGAACCGGAGATTCACGGCGGCGTGCAGGGCTCCAGCTCGGCCGTGTACCCCGACGGGGGCATCGCCTCGTCCTCGGATCCCTCCTCATAACTCTCACCTGCACACAGCTCAAATATTGCAACCGTGAGCACGATGACTCAGCAAGGCTTAACCGTCTAGCCTAGGCATGGAACTCTACATGCAGGGATATGTAAGTTTGGAAAAAGGACTTTTCGTCAAAGACACGCCTATAAGTTGATCCTTACTTTCAGTTTTATAGCAGCAGATTCATGTGCCTTAGGCAGCCCTCATATCGGAAGTCCACAATCAAACAAGAAACGCTTTCCTCCGATGTGGTGACGCCCAAAGAGGAAAATAAACTTAATTAGATCTACATCTACATCAGACATGGTTTCCAAAACATTAATCTATCGTCACAGCATATTATCATTCAACTGACTTACTTCACTTCTTACTACGTCACGGAACAGTGAACAAGCGGTACTCAAATAACCACGAGGGACGGTGATTGCAATCAGGAGACACCCGGACAACACGTTGCATACACCCACTTTCAGAAGCGTGATTGCACACCCCTTCCTACTCTGTTGTATGCAACAACCTTTCAAAGGCAACCCAAATGTCGAACCGGTCCATCCATAACGGGCAGGAGGTCCCCGCGTGGAGCGTAACTGTGCCCACTGGCAGATTTGCACCTTGCTACCCTCAACCCACTCTTATTTACGGTTGGGTAAGCCTCGACACCCAGGTTAACCATTTACATCGGTTTCCTGCTTATGTCAGTATGCCATCCGGTACTGTTCGATACTTGTCCAGCAGACCCGCACACGACTAGGTCCTCAGTCGACACCAACAGGGCTACGCACGTGAGACCTCCTGCTCACTGCTTCCTATCCCCCCTGCTGGATCTCATTTTCACCACACTTAAGCCATCTTCTATTCTGACCAAACCGTGTGATAAAGCCTTACCTCGCGAGTAGATTCCAACTACTCGACTTCTACCGAGATCCTAAGCATATTAGCATTGCATTCTCTACTTGTCGAATCTGTAAACTACTCAACTCTCCATAGGATTTAAAAGGTTATGCAAGTGGGGTTTCAATCACCCTAACTCTAATGCAAACATTCAATCTAGGCATAAGTGATACAAACAAAGAAATTGCAGAAGTACTTAAATGCAAACAGGGGCTTGCCTGGTTGCGAGTCAAACAGGAAGTTAGCTTCAGGTGGGAGGACGTCCAAGGGCTCCGTGCGTCCTCAACTTCGGTCACTATATGAGATGTAACAAAATATGTGTAAGCATTAAGGGTTTATAAGAAGTAAACTTCTATTCATAGCTACTGCTATTTAGAATCCTTAATTGGCTTTGGGATTTTTACAGTGGATACTAGACTCTCTAAGGATGATCTGAGCAAAATTTGGAGACATGTCGTTGCACAATGTAGTCTTTAAAATTCCTACAAGTACAATGCTTCTCTGAATTTTTAGCCCATTTCAGGAGCTTTGACATAGCTAAAAGTGGAAGATCTGATTAGGGTAAGTCTCCATGGTTCTAACAAAATTTGTTTCAACATTTTTGGAGCTACCAGCAGAGATATGAAGTTTTAAAGTTGGATAGGAGTTCTGGAAAAGTTTCTGTTTAAATTTGAATTTCCAAATAAAGACTTAACTTTGGAAGGCAATTTGACCTGGCAAATGGACTCCAGTGAAGCTCAAATTTTACTGGGGATCAGTTACTATGAAAAGAATTAGCTGCCCAAATTTGGGAATACTTCATAAAGAATTGCTCCTGTAATAAATCCCTAAAGGATTTACTAAAAACAATTCTACAGAAATTTCTGGGTATTTTCATAGCAAGCAATTTGTTCCTCTGTGAAGTAATCCTCCTAAGGATTCAAACAAAATTGGTCTCACCCTTTTAGAGTTGTCTACACAAAGTTATGGATTTTTCAAACTTGAATAGCTCTCTATTCAAAACCTACACAGAGACTCGGAGGGGGCCCACTGTCAGACGCTTCTTCTACCTCCCGACAGTTCCCCGCGCGCGCACGCCGGACCCGACAGTGGCATGCCGTGTTCTCGCCTATTTTCCCACCATTCTTCCTACGGTTTCATGCTACGTCACCCTTGGGTCACAGCCAAACCGCCGGGCAAGGTTTCGGGCTATGAAAACGCCGGAAAATTCATCGGTGACGGTGAGGCGGCTCCGTGGCGCGGCGCCGGCGATGACCCGCACGTCCCAAGCCTCAACCGGTGATCTAAGGGGTAGTACACCATCCCTGGAGCACGTAGAACATGATGCTACCCCTAGCCGGAGCTGGAAACGCCCGCAACTAGGAGCTCGACGGTGAACCGAGCCGTTTCAGCCGGCGGCGACGGATTCTCGCCGCTAGGGTTGTAGAAAGGATGGTTTGTGTCATGCTTCAGCGTGGGAGGGCGCTAGGGGTCTAGTAGCTGCGTCTAAGACCAGAGGCCCGATGATCCAACTTGTGTGAAGAATTTCACGAAGTTGGCTTGGTCGGTCCTCCACGTGCACCGTCAGAAATCTTCAAATTTCGGTTAACCGGCGGTGGTAATGTGCCAAAGGACATCGGAATGAGAAACTAGACTTCGTGACGCACCTCTGGGCGGTTTTTCTCGCGCTGAGGAGGTCGGAGTCGGCTGGTAGATGGGGAACCATGGCGGCGACGTAGAGCTCTGTTTTCTTCGGAGCAGAATGGTTCGGCGCCGGTTCAGAGGGTCAGCCACGAGCTGAGGACGGTTGGAAAACATTGGGGAGGCTCCGGCGGAGCTGATGGTTAGCTCAGCTACGTGCTGGTGTTGTCGGAAGACGATCAACACCAGGAACCCGAGCGGACTTGTCTAGCGTGCCGGTTTTTGCTCGCACTCTCGAGCAGAGAAGGGGGAAGCATGTCGGTGGAAGGCCGAGAGAGCAAGGGAAGTTGTGCTGCAGCTGTGGCACGAACGAATGATCAAGTAGGCGGAAGAATCAGGAGGTGGCGCGGTGCACCTCAGGCGCGGGTCGTAACCGGGAGCTGTCGCGCTCCCGCTGTTCGACCGCAGTCGGCTGAGGTGGCAACACTTGTGTGTGGCTGACCAATGGGTCCCACCATTTCTAATTCTTATCCAATTTTTCACTGATATTTCCTCCCCAGAAACTCAACATTTAAGGCTAAACTTTCACACCAAGTCATGGTTTAAGCTTTCTGAATTCAAATGATTTAAATTCTGGTGTGAAAGTTTGAATGGTATTTGATCATTTGAATTTGAGATGCATTTGAATTCTCCATTTTGTATTGTCCCAAAAACATAGCAAACCAGCTCCAAAGTTTCCAATATTTGGCATGGCTCCTCATTTAAATGTGGAGAACACATTTGTGGAACCAAATTGACAAATTGAGGGGATTGGAATTTGAAACTGATTTTGAAATTCTAATTAGAGGGCTTCTCCTTTTAATCCCAAACAAATATTGAAACTCCTCCAAATGAGCTGAAATTTGGAAGGTGAATATTTGGGCTATGAAGATCCAAGTTATGAATTTAGATCTCCATGTTTGTAAGTTTTTGGGAAGTCTAAATCCTCACTTTGAACTTACACCGTTATAATTCGAAGTTTTAATTCCCCTCATTTTTCCTAAGTGTACATGAGCTGAAAATTCTTGCTACCACTTTTTTTTTGGGGATTTTACATCCGTCCCCCCTTAAAAAGAATCTCGTCCCGAGATTCCAAAGGAAAAGCAAAGTCAGGAAACTTTACCGGGTATATGATGATAGCAAGTCCGGATAATTCGTTCGTAGATATTCCTTGCTTTCCCATGTTGCCTCGTCAATGGTATGGTTACTCCACAAGACCTTGTAGAACCATAAGGTCCGATTTCTTGTGGCGCGAGTCTTTTCATTGATAATCCAGATTGGATACTCCGTGTACGTGAGGTCCGGTTGAAGAACTTCTATGTATTCGGTACGGATTTCAGCGGAGGGTTTGAGGCACTTCCTCAGCTGAGAGATGTGGAAGACGTTGTGAATGCCTGCGAGCGACGCCGGTAAATCCAGGCGATAGGCCACGGGTCCACATTTTTCAATGACGGTGAACGGACCAATGAATCACGGCGCAAGCTTGCCCGTCACTCCGAAACGATGGACTCCCTTCATCGGAGACACACGTACATAAACATGGTCCCTGATGTCGAAGTGGAGAGAGCGGCGTCTTTTATCTGCATAGCTTTTCTGATGAGATATAGCAGCCTTGAGGTCGGCTTGTATTACTCGCACTCGTTCTTCAGCCTCATTCAAAAATTCAATGCCGTAGATAACTCGCTCGCCGGATTCGCACCAGTTGAGAGGTGTGCGGCATTTCCGGCCGTAGAGAGCTTCATACAGCACCATCTTGATGCTAGCTTGATAGCCATTGTTGTAAGAAAACTCCTCCAGCGGCAATTGATCGTCCAAATTCTTGCCGTGGTGGATGGCACAAGCGCGTAGCATGTCTTCCAGCACTTGGTTCACCCGTTCAGTTTGACCATCCGTCTGCAGGTGATACGCGGAACATCGAATCAACTTGGTCCCCAATGATGCGTGCAGTTGTTCCCAGAACCGAGCGACGAACAGCGCACCGTGATCCGAAATAATAGAGCGGGGAACACCGTGCAAGCATAAAATTCTTGCAATATAGAGCTCCGCATATTGCTTGGCCACATAGTTTGTATGTACTAGAATGAAATGAGCCGACTTGGTTAGTCGATCGACTATCACCCAAATCAAGTCATGCTTCTGAGACGTGAGAGGTAATCCAACTATGAAGTCCATGCTGATATCCTCCCACTTCCACGCTGGAATGTTTAATGGTTGCAGCTGTCTGGCTTTACGCATATGGTCGGCTTTCACCCGCCGACACGTATCACATTCGGATACGTACTTTGCGATTTCTCTTTTCATCCGTGTCCACCAAAACCTTGTTTTTAGATCTTGGTACATCTTGTTGCTGCCCAGATGAATAGAATACTTGGACAAAGGAGCTTCATCCAAGATTTTCCTCCGAAGCTTCATGTCACGCGGTACCACTATACGGTCTTTAAACCATAGTGTACCGTTATCATCTCTTCGGAAGCATTACATTTCGCCATTCTTCATCCTTCTCCGAATGTGCGACATTCCCACATCTTTCTTCTGCGCTTCCATAATCTCCTCTCGTATTGTAGGGACGAGAGCAAGATTATATAATGCCCCATGTGGAACCAAGTACAGACTCGGCTCCTCCTCTTCAAGTGGGGTGATGGACAGACTGTTGACATGGGATTTGCGGCTTAAGGCATCGGCAACCACGTTTGCCTTTCCTGGATGGTAGTGAATCTCAATCTCATAGTCCTTGATCAGTTCTAGCCATCTCCGTTGCCGCATATTCAACTCCTTTTGAGTGAATATATACTTCAAACTCTTGTGGTCGGTGTAGAGGTGCACTAAGTTCCCGAGTAAGTAGTGCCTCCACATTTTCAAGGCCAACACCACAGCAGCGAGCTCAAGATCATGCGTCGGATAGTGCTTCTCGTGGTTACGAAGTTGACGTGAGCCATAGGTGACCACTCTTCTTCCTTGCATCAATACACAGCCAAGCCCGATACCGGACGCATCACAATATACGTCGAAGGGCTTGGTTGTATCCGGTTGAGCTAACACCGGGGCTGTTGTAAGATGCTTTACTAATGCTTGGAAAGCTTCTTCACAAGCTGAGTTCCAAATATATTTGATCCCCTTCTTCAACAGTTCAGTCATCAGCTTAGCAAGCTTGGACAAGTTCGGTATGAATCTCCGATAATATCCTGCTAACCCGAGGAAACTCCTGACTTCAATGACTGATGTGGGGGACTTCCATTTCAGCACTTGTTCGATTTTGTTTGGATCAACTGCAATGCCTTCTGCCGAAATAATGTGACCAAGGAATGGCACTTGGCTGATCCAAAACTCGCACTTGCTGAACTTGGCATAAAGCTTATGGTCTCGCAACCGTTGAAGCACGATATGCAAGTGCTTGGTGTGTTCTTCTTCAGACTTGGAGTAAACTAAGATGTCGTCTATGAACACCACCACAAACTTGTCCAACTCCAGCATGAACACTGAGTTTATGAGATACATGAAGTGTGCCGGGGTGTTGGTGAGGCCAAAGGACATGACGAGGTATTCATACAACCCATATCTCATCGAGAAGGCCGTCTTCGGAATATCCTCCGCTCGGATCTTGATTTGGTGATATCCAGAGCGAAGATCCATCTTTGAAAATACACTCGCACCCACAAGTTGATCGAAGAGAATAACGATGCGGGGAAGTGGATATTTATTCTTGATGGTGACGGCATTGAGAGGTTGGTAGTACACACACAACCTCACGGTTTCATCCTTTTTCTTCACAAACAGCGCCGAGCATCCCCTTGGTGAGGAACTCGGTCGAATGAAACCCTTCTTCATTAAATCGTTGAGCTGCTCCTTCAGTTCAGCCAACTCATTCGGAGCCATCTTGTACGGTCTCTGTGATATCAGTGTCGTTCCAGGTACAAGTTCAATCTTGAATTCAACATCTCTTTCGAGTGGCATGCCTGGAAGATCATCCGGAAAGACTCCGGGTATTCACAGACCACACGAATATCCTCAAGTTTCATGACTTCAGTGTTATATGTGGCTGGAACTTCTTGAACTGAACGGTCAAGAATAAAAACATGTGGTTCATGAAGTGGAGAGTTTAGACGAACCACACGTGGAATGATGTCAAGAACAGCACCATGGCAATGTAGCCATGACAATCCTAAAATGACATCAAGTTTTTGACTCTCTGACATGATTGGAGAAGTCGGGTATAGATTCCCACCCAGTTGTAATGGTTCTCTATAGACCATCCTATCAGCTGTTATTTTCCCACCCGGAGAACATATCAAGTATGAACTATTTGTGGGAATGACAGGCAGTTGATATTTAATAACATAAGACTGACTTATGAAATTATGGGTGGCACCGGAGTCAAAAAGTATTACTACGGGATGATCTAAGTAAGAAAACGTACCCGCCAGGACGGGTTCGCCTTACGGCACGTCTTTGATGGCTAAGTGTGGACGTTGCCGGGTTTTGGTGCTGGTTTCTTGGGCTGATTAGGGGGCTGATTATCACCCTGATACGGTGTGGCACCCCTGCGCTGTCGCGGCTCGGGGCAGTCCCTTGAAATATGCCTGACACGGCCACACATGAAGCACGTGTAAGGTGTCGGGGTCCCGCCAACTTGAGGATGGAATCCTGGTGCACGCTGTTGAAACGGAGGTGCACACGGAACCATCCTTTGCTGCTGCTGTTGCTGTGGTGGATACTTTGGTCGGAAGTCCGGCGCATAAATTGTCGACCGCGGAACTGAGGCGGTCGCGCCGGTGGCTGCCATCTCTGACCGGATGGTGAGCGATACACCACGTGGTATTTTTGTGGCGCTCCACCACTGCTGCTTGTCAGCGTGCTGCATTTCCTCTTATCAGAACCGCGCTCGCGCTGAGCATTCTCTTGTAAAATCGCGGCATTAACTAGATCATTGAATGTGCCGCAATTGCTTTGGGCGAGATGGACCTTAATTTTGGAATTCAGGCCCCAGAAGAACACATTGCGGTTGTCGCCTTTCGTCCCCACGAATCCTGGCGCATACTGCGCCAACCAGTTGAATAACCTGGGGTACTCATGAGCACTCCTCTCGCCTTGCCTAGCACCAGGAACTCCTGGAGCTTCATTTCCATAACCCCGGGAGGTTTGTGATAGGCGCGGAACGCCTCCCGGAACTTCGTCCATGTGACGGCATGGCCAGCCGGTAAGGAGGCGGTGTAGTTCGCCCACCATGTACCGGCTTCTCCTTGAAGCTGTTGCGCTGCATACATCGCCTTCTGATGTTCGGTGCATCGTAGCAGCCCGAACTTCGCCTCTAGAGTGCGGATAAAGCTGTCCGCCTCCAACGGCTCTTCGGCCTCCGTAAAGACTGGTGGATGGGTCGCCAGGAATTCTGAGTAAGAACTTTGTTGGGGCTGGCGTTGCCCATTGTCTTGGTGTCCTCCCTGATGGGACGCATTCTGCTGCACCAACATCTGCAGTAACTCGGTTTGCTCGTCGCGCGAGCCGAGCACTGCAGCGAGAACCTCCGCAAGATTCCTTGGAAGTTCTGGCGGTGGAGGAGGTGGTTGCTGCTGTGTCGTGGTTTGCTCCGGAGGTGGATACTCATCACCACGAACTTGACTCGGACCTCCGTCCTCTTGTGGACCGTGTACGCACCATTCTGCATTCACATCATTCAAACGATCAGCACATGTTGGTTTATCTCATCCAGTCTATATAATAGTAGTGTAAGAATGGAATAAACAGTACGCATAACAGTCACACATATGGATAAAGTATAAACTTTATACAACATATACATCCCTGGACCGTGTCACACAATCGAGTTCCAAAGTATTGAAATTTTTGTGTTAAAAGTTCATTTCGACTATCGTGGGTCGCCACGGGATGTTAAGTGTGTTAGCATGCATAATTCCTCACTATTGTACTGGACCCAAACATGTACTCGCTCGCAATAATATGTTGAATGCATAAACTTTTCGACTCCAACTCGCTGTTTTACAACAGCCACTGGACGTCGAATCGTGGCACTAAGTGTTTTGGTTGAAACACTTCAACATGGTGCTCACTGTCCAGCTTCTGGTCCAGCTGACCAGTGTGGATAATTCAAGTTTTGACCACTATAGAGGCAAAATCTGGACTAGCGTTCAACAAAAAAGTTATAGCACAGTTCCTGTACTTTCCAACGGTGTCTTGCTTGACCCTTGGAAATTTTTCTACAGGAAGTTGTGGTTGAAATACAGAAAACTCCAGAGAGCATTTTGGTCTGCCCCGTTTCTTGACAGTACCTACTCATCTGAGATTTTCATCCATTTGGAGGGAGATTTTTTTTCTGGAGCTCTACAGAAAAGTTGTAGAGGACTTCAAAACCTTTCCATAATGGTATCCCACACCTCCATTGGTTCAACCAATCGTAAGTTATGCCCTGTTAAAGTTCAGCAAATTTTCTAC
Source organism: Neostapfia colusana (assembly GCA_030760725.1). Lineage (NCBI taxonomy): Eukaryota > Viridiplantae > Streptophyta > Magnoliopsida > Poales > Poaceae > Neostapfia > Neostapfia colusana. The sequence goes on along the minus strand of JASWHV010000004.1, from coordinate 24,928,365 downwards.
CGAAAACAGGGGAGATTGTTCCTAAGTTTTTGAGATTGAATCTATACTCCCAATTGACCCTTAGTTCAATATAGGAGTTTACTAACCCCTAAATGGAAACCTAAACTTCATTTTTAACTCTTTTATTTGAAAATATACTTTTATGCAGTCTCGGTACTATGTTTCCTCACCAAAGAAAAATCCTAAACCGGTATTCCGGCATATATGTGTCAAATGGTGGAACTAAGAACGTCACTCACAAATGGTTACTAAACGTCATGCACTAACGTGGTTTGTGTACCTGCAGAAAAACACACAATAATGGTGCACACAAAGGTTTTTGACCTTTCAGTCAGTTCCATATCATAATAAAGACATACGGTCCGTATCATTGCCACACGGACCATCCTTGAGTCAAGCCACGTCTCAAGGTACATGGTCGTGTTTTCACACCACACAACGGGGAACCCGAGTAGAGCGCGAACGGGTCGTCACGGTTGGGAATTTTATCAACCCAACGGATACCACCTACTGCCTCATGACCGTTGAGGCACGCCGATGGCGAGTGCTGCGTATGGCCCTTTGGACATTGAACGATTCAAGAGTCGCATACTATCGTGTTGCTTACCACACGATGGGGTATTCTCAGTTTTGCCTAAAGCACGCTGGAGATCAGCGTTTTCATATGCTCTCAGAACCATGGAGAGGTTCAGAGACTCATATTAACTACCATGCCAAGCCACGGTATTACCGCAATTGATCCGCCTGCGGTGGCGTACCTTACCTCTTACCTGACGTCGAAGCGTCGTTACAGAATGTATAACACATAAGTTAGCTTTTCCACCGTAGTAACTACTACTATCATAGACCTTATGTGGGCATAATGACTAATCCTCACTCGACTACTTCTAAGTTTTCAAAATAGGCTCCTTTCGAGCGTGCTATTCCCAATGCGGCTCTGATACCACGACTGTGGGGACCACCCCATGGTTCACCCACTCCAGGATCGCATAGGGTGGTGCTGTGCGATGCGACACCCAACAACACACACGAAAATAATTAAGAACAACATACAAACGTTTATTTGATATAAAACAGCGGAAGTCTTTTACAAAACTTAATTAACAGTGGAAGTAATTTACATAAGTTGCCTCTCATCCTAACTATGCAAAAGTGCAGCCGTCCATTATGGGGACGCTACACACTAGCAGCGTGGAACCGGAGATTCACGGTGGCGTGCAGGGCTTCAGCTCGGCCGTGTACCCCGACGGGGGCATCGTCTCGTCCTTGGATCCCTCCTCATAACTCTCACCTGCACACAGCTCAAATATTGCAACCGTGAGCACGATGGCTCAGCAAGGCTTAACCGTCTAGCCTAGGCATGGAACTCTACATGCAGGGATATGTAAGATAGGAAAAAGGACTTTGCGTCAAAGACACGCCTATAAGTTGATCCTTACTTTCAGTTTTATAGCAGCAGATTCATGTGCCTTAGGCAGCCCTCACATCGGAAGTCCACAATCAAACAAGAAACGCTTTCCTCCGATGTGGTGATGCCCAAAGCGGAAAGTAAACTTAATTAGCTCTACATCTACAGCAGACATGGTTTCCAAAACATTAATCTATCATCACAGCATATTATCATTCAACTGGCTTACTTCACTTCTTACTACGTCACGGAACAGTGAACAAGCGGTACTCAAATAACCGCGAGGGACGGTGATTGCAATCAGGAGACACCCAGACAACACGTTGCATACACTCACTTTCAGAAGCGTGATTCCACACCCCTTCCTACTCTGTTGTATGCAACAACCTTTCAAAGGCAACCCAAATGTCGAACTGGTCCATCCGTAACGGGCAGGAGGTCCCCGCGTGAAGCGTGACTGTGCCCACCGGCAGATTTACACCTTGCTACCCTCAACCCACTCCTATTTACGGTTGGATGAGCCTCGACACCCAGGTTAACCATTTACATCGGTTTCCTGCTTATGTCAGTATGCCATCCGGTACTGTTCGATACTTGTCCAGCAGGCCTGTACACGACTCGGTCCTCAATCGACACCAACAGGGCTACACACGTGAGACCTCCTGCTCACTGCTTCCTATCCCCCCTGCTGGGACTCATTTTCACCACTCTTAAGCCATTTTCTATTCTGACCAAACCGTGTGATAAAGCCTTACCTCGCGAGTAGATTCCAACTACTCGACTTCTACCGAGATCCTAAGCATATTAGCATTGCATTCTCTACTCGTCGAGTCTGTAAACTACTCAACTCTCCATAGGATTTAAAAGGTTATGCAAGTGGGGTTTCAATCACCCTAACTCTAATGCAAACATTCAACCTAGACATAAGTGATACAAACAAAGAATTTGCAGAAGTACTTAAATGCAAACCGGGGCTTGCCTGGTTGCAAGTAAAACGGGAAGTTAGCTTCAGCTGGGAGGACGTCCAAGGGCTCCGGTGCGTCCTCAACTTCGGTCACTACATGAGATGTAACAAAATACATGTGTAAGCATTAAGGGTTTATAAGAAGTAAACTTATATTCATAGCTACTGCTATTTAGGATACTTAATTGGCTTTGGGATTTTTTACAGTGGATACTAGACTCTCTAAGGATGATCTGAGAAAAATTTGGAGACATATTATTGCACAATGTAGTCTTTAAAATTCCTACAAGTACAATGCTTCTCTGAATTTTTGAGCCCAATTCAGGAGCTTTGACATAGCTAAAGTGGAAGATCTGATTAGGGTAAGTCTCCATGGTTCTAACAAAATTTGTTTCACCATTTTTGGAGCTACCAGCAGAGATATGAATTTTTAAAGTTGGATAGGAGTTCTGGAAAAGTTTCTGTTTAAATTGAGTTTCCTAATAAAGACTGAACTTTGGAAGGCAATTTGACCTAGCAAATGGACTCCAATGAAGCTCAAATTTTTACTGGAGATCAGATACTATGAAACGAACTAGCTTCCCAAATTTGGGAATATTTCATAAAGAATTGCTCCTGTAATAAATCCCTAAAGGATTTAATAAAAACAATTCTACAGACATTTCGGGGTATTTTCGTAGCAAGCAATTTGTTCCTCTGTGAAGTACTCCTCCTAAGGATTCGAACAAAATTGGTCTCACCCTTTTTGGAGTTGTCTACACAAAGTTATGGATTTTTCAAACTTGAATAGCTCTCTGTTTAAAACCTACACAGAGACTCGGAGGGGGGTCCACTGTCAGGCGCTTCTTCTACCTCCCGACAGTTCCCCGCGCGTGCACGCCGGACTTGACAGTGGCGCACCGTGTTCTCGCCTATATTCCCACCATTCTTCCTATGGTTTCGTGCCACCAATCATCCCCGTAATCAGCCCAAGAAACCAGCACCAAAACCCGGCAACGTCCACCACTGAGCCATCGAAGACGTGCCGGAAGGCGAACCCGTCCTTGCGGGTACGTTTTCTTACTCAAGTCATCCCGTAGTCATACTTTTTGACTCCGGTGCCACCCATAATTTCATAAGTCAATCTTATGTTATTAAGCATCAATTGCCTACCATTCCCACAAATAGTTCATACTTGATATGCTCTCCGGGTGGGAAAATAACAGCTGATAGGATGGTCTATACAGCACCATTACAATTGGGTGGGAATCTATACCCGACTTCTCTAATCATGTTAGAGAGTCAAAAACTTGATGTCATTTTAGGAATGTCATGGCTACATCCCCATGGTGCTGTTCTTGGTATCATTCCACGTGTGGTTCGTCTAAACTCTCCACTTCATGAATCCACATATAACAAGGAAGCCATAAAACTCGAGGATATTCGTGTGGTCCTTGAATACCCGGATGTCTTTCCGGATGATCTTCCGGGCATGCCACCCTAAGGGGATGTCGAGTTCAAGATCGAACTTGTATCCGGGACGACAGCGATATCACGGAGACCGTACAAGATGGCTCTGAATGAGCTAGCTGAATTCAAGGAGCAGCTCAATGATTTAATGAAGAAGGGTTTCATTCGACCGAGTTCCTCGCCATGGGGATGCTCGGCGCTGTTTGTGAAGAAGAAGGATGAAACCTTGAGATTGTGTGTGGATTACCGACCTCTCAACGCCATCACCATCAAGAATAAATATCCACTGCCCCGCATCGATATCTTATTCGATCAACTTGTGGGGGCGAGTGTATTTTCAAAGATGGACTTTCGCTCCGGATATCACCAAATCAAGATCCGAGCGGAGGATATTCCGAAGACGGCCTTCTCGATGAGATACGGATTGTATGAATACCTCGTCATGTCCTTTGGTCTCACCAACGCCCCGGCACATTTCATGTATCTCATGAACTCAGTGTTCATGCCGGAGTTGGACAAGTTCGTGGTGGTGTTCATAGATGACATCTTGGTTTACTCCCAGTCTGAAGAAGAACACGCCAAACCCTTGCATATCATGCTTCAACGATTGCGCGACCAAAAGCTTTATGCCAAGTTCAGCAAGTGCGAGTTTTGGATCAGCCAAGTGCCATTTATTGGTCATATTATTTCTGCGGAAGGCATTGCAGTTGATCCAAGCAAGATTGAGCAAGTGCTGAAATGGAAGTCCCCCACATCAGTCCATGAAGTCAGGAGTTTTCTCGGTTTAGTGGGATACTATCGGAGATTCATACAAACTTCTCCAAGCTTGCTAAGCCGATGACAGAATTGTTGAAGAAGGGGATCAAATATGTTTGTAACTCAACTTGTGAAGGATCTTTACAAGAATTGGTGAAGCATCTTACAACAGCCCCGGTGTTAGCTCAACCGGATACAACCAAGCCCTTTGACGTATATTGTGATGCGTCCGACATCAGGCTTGGCTGTGTATTGATGCAAGGAGGAAGAGTGGTCACCTATGGCTCACGTCAACTTCGTAACCACGAGCAGCACTATCCGACTCATGATCTTGAGCTCGCTGCTGTGGCGTTGGCATTAAAAATGTGGAGGCACTATTTTTTGGGAACTTAGTGCACCTCTACACCGACCACAAAAGTCTGAAGTATATATTCACTCAAAAGGAGTTGAATATGTGGCAACGGAGATGGTTAGAGCGGATCAAAGACTATGAGATCGAGATTCACTACCATCCTGGTAAGGCAAATGTGGTTGCTGATGCCTTAAGCCGCAAATCTCATGTCAACAATCTGTCCATCACCCCACTTGAAGAGGAGGAGCCGAGTTTGTACTTAGTTCCATATGGGGCATTATATAATCTTGCTCTCGTCCCTACCATACGAGAGGAGATTATTGAAGCTCAGAAGAAAGACGTGGGAATGTTGCACATTCGGAGAAGAATGAAGAATGGTGAAATGGAATGCTTCCGAAGAGATGAGCACGACACTCTATGGTTTAAAGACCATATAGTAGTACCCTGTGACAGGAAGCTTCGGAAGAAAATCTTGGATGAAGCTCATTTGTCCAAGTATTCTATTCATCCAGGAAGCAACAAGATCTACCAAGATCTGAAAACCAGGTTTTGGTGGACGCGGATGAAAAGAGAAATCGTGAAGTACGTATCCGAATGTGATACATGTCGTCGTGTGAAGCCCGACCATATGCGTAAAGCCAGACAGCTGCAACCATTGAACATTCCGGCATGGAAATGGGAGGATATCAGCATAGACTTCATAGTTGGCTTACCTCTCACGTCTCACAAGTATGACTCGATTTGGGTAATAGTCGATCGACTAACCAAGTCGGCTCATTTTATCCCCGTACATACAAAGTATGTGGCCAAGCAATATACGGAACTGTATATCGCCAGGATCTTGTGCTTGCACGGTGTTCCCCGCTCCATTATTTCAGATTGCGGTGCGCTGTTTGCCGCTTGGTTTTGGGAAAAGATGCACACGTCATTAGGGACTAAACTGATCCCCAGCTCCGCGTATCACCCGCAGACGGATGGTCAAACTGAACGGGTGAATCAAGTGCTTGAAGACATGCTACGCGCTTGTGCCATCCACCATGACAAAAATTGGGACGATCATTTGCCGCTGGTGGAGTTTTCTTACAACAATGGCTATCAAGCTAGCATCAAGATGGCGCCGTATGAAGCTCTCTACGGCCGGAAATGTCGCACACCACTTAACTGGTGCGAGTCCGGCGAGCGAGTTATCTACGCATTGAACTTATGAATGAGGCTGAAGAACGAGTGCGAGTAATACAAGCCAACCTCAAGGCTGCTCAATCTCGTCAGAAGAGCTATGCGGATAAAAGACACCGTCCTCTTCACTTTGACATCGGGGACCATGTTTATGTGCGGGTGTCTCCGATGAAGGGAGTTTATCGTTTCGGAGTAAAGGGAATACTTGCACCGCGATTCATCGGTCCGTTTGCCGTCATTGAAAAATGCGGACCTGTGGCCTATCGCTTGGAGTTACCAGCGTCGCTCGCAGGAATTCATAACGTTTTCCATATCTCTCAGCTGAGGAAGTGCCTCAAACCCTCGGCTGAAATCCGCACAAAAGACATAGAAGTTCTTCAACCGGACCTCACATACGCAGAATATCCAATCCGGATTATCAAAGAAAAGACTCGCGCCACAAGAAACCGGACCTTATGGTTCTACAAGGTCTTGTGGAGTAACCATACTGCTGATGAGGCGACATGGGAAAGCGAGGAATATCTATGAACTAATTATCCGGACTTGCTATCATCGTATACCCGGTAAAGTTTCCCCACTTTGCATTTCCTTTGGAATCTCGGGATGAGATTCTTTTTAAGGGGGGAGGGTATAAAATCCCCAAAAAGTGGTAGCAAAAATTTCAACACATGTACACTTAGGAAAAATGTGGGGAATTAAAACTTTGAATTATAACGGTGTCAGTTCAAAGTGATGATTCAAAGCTCCCAAAAACTTCCAACATGGAGATCTAAATTCATAACTTGGGTCTTCATATTTCAAATATTCAACCTTCCGAATTTCATCTCATTTGGAGGGGTTCTAATATTTGTTTGGGATTAAAAGATGAAGCCCTCTAATCTGAATCTAAATTTAAGTTTCAAACCCCAACTTCCTCAATTTGCAAATTTGGTTCCACAAATGTGTTATCCACATTTGAATTAGAAGCCATGACAAAATTCAGAGATATTGGAGTTGGTTTACTATGTTTTTGGAACAATTCAATGGGATAATTCAAATTCAATTTCAAATTCAAATCATCAAACTTAATTCAAACTCCACACCAGAATCCAAATCATTTGAATTCATAAAATTCAAACCATGACTTGGTGTGGAAGTATAGACTTTAAGTTTGAGTAGTTGTGTTAAAAATATCAGTGGAAAAAGTTAATTAAGAGAGAGGGGTGGGACCCAGCAGTCAGCCACACAGAAGTGCTTAACCGACTCTGCTTTTCCCTCGGCTATTCACCGCGCGCCACCGAGCGACGGCCGCTCCACCGAGCTGCTTCCTCGCTTGTTCCCGATGTTGGCTCGTGCGCATGGGTGATCAAAGCGGCCGCTCGGGTGCTCTTCTTCTCTTCTCCACATTACACTGCAGCTCCTCAGCCTCTCTGCTCGAACGCTCGCTGAAAACACCCTCCCGGCGGAAGACCTTTCGGCTCATCGACACCCGGCGAGCTCAGCGTGATCCTCGCGTGTCTGAGCCATGGGAAAGCTGCGCCAGGTCTCCCTCCTGCTCTCCAAAGCCCTAAGCAGACGATAGTACCAGTTGTTGGCTCCCACGAGCTGGGTTCTCTTTCGGACCTCCGGCGTTGATCACCCCTGCGCCGCACCGTCGCCCGACGGATTGACAGCCTCTCCCGCTCGAACAAAAGGTTCCTGAGGTGCGTTAGGAACCCTTCTTCCTTCCGTCCAACGAGTTCCTGCTTTCTTAGCTCCAGGGCCGAGTAATTTGAAGTTTGGCGCCGGTTCTTTAGAAACCCAAGGACTCTTCGGGGAAATTCATCGTGCTCCGAGTAGCTCCACGTTAGATGAGCTTAGAGTAGCTCCTGCACACGCTTGCGCACCGCTCCGAAGTCCTATCAGCTCAAATGATCAAGTAGAGGTACCGGGCACTGAGTTTTTGTCCCCGCCATCGCTTTGCGGGCTCGGGTCGCCGGTGAGGTCCCATCTCCGGTGGTTTCCAGGGAGAGCGGGCTATGGGTCAAAGTTGTCCATGTGTCACTGGTGCTTTTAGAGCAAACCCGAGCCCGAAAGACCCACTGTCGAATGAGAACGAGGTCGCCAAAGTGGGGTTCGACATGGTCGCCGGTGCGAGCACTGTTCTGGCCGTTGTCATCCGCTCCCGACCCCGCCATCGTGTTCAGCGTGGTGTAGTTTGGTGTAGTTTGGACCATGGGAACCCCGTCACGGCGAGCCTCGCCGGCGTGCGCCGCCGCGGGAGGCGCGGGCAGCGCGAGGTAGACGAAGGAGGGCCGGGTCCCACCGGTCAGCCTCTGTATCCACGTGGGGATCAGCCCATGGCACCGAATCGGGTGCGGCTGCGCAGGAAATAACCCTGTGGTCTCAGTGTTGCTGTCATCTGAGTGGATAGCGCCACGGGTGGGGCCCACAGCCAGAATTTAAACATTTCTTCATTTTTCAGATTTAGTGTAAACTTCAAATGACCATAACTTTCAGCAGGAAAGTCCAAAATCTGTGAAACAAAGTTTTCTGGATTCCTCTCAATCAGTACTTTGCAGAAATGCAAGGAAATTGATCTGAAGATCTCTGGGAATTTCCGCAAAATTCATCAAAGTTAATTTTTTGGAAATTAATTCCAGAAGATCCCTGTTATGGAATTTCTTCAAATTTGGCCAGAATATTCCTCATGTTATTGGTGATCTTCTGTAAAAAATTGAGCTTCAGGAGTAAATTTATTAGGCCAAATTGCCTTCCAAAGTTGAGCCTTTATTTGGAAATTCAAATTCTAAACAGAAACTTTTCAGAACTCCTGTCCAACTTCAAAAATTCATATCTCACTGTTGGTAGCTCCAAAAATGGTGAAACAAGATTTGATAGAACCATGGAGACTTACCCTAATCAGATTTTCCACTGTTAGCCATGTTAAAACTCCATATTTGGGCTCAAAATTCAGAGAAGTCTTGGACTTGTGGGAACTTTGGAGACCACAAGGTTCAATAAAAATTTCTCCAAATTTTGCTCAGATCATCCTTAGAGAGTCTAGTATCCACTGGAAAAATCCCAAAGCCAATTAAGGATCCTACATAGTAGTAGCTATGAATAGAAGTTTAATTCTTATAAGTCCTTAACACTTATATATATATATATATTTTGCTACATTTCATTTAATGACTGAAGTTGAGGACGCACTGGAGCCGTTGGACGTCCTCCCACCTGAAGCCAACTTTTCTTGTGACTCGCAACCAGGCAAGCCCCGATTTGCATTTAAGTACTTCTGCAAATTCTTCATTTGTATCACTTATGTTTAGCGTGAATTGCTTGCATTAGAGTTAGGGTGATTGAAACCCCACTTGCATAACCTTTAAATCCTATGGAGGGTTGGGTAGTTTACAAACTTAACGTGTAGATAATGCCATGGTAATGTTCTTAGGATCTCGGTAGAAGTTGAGTGGTTGGAATCTACTCACGAGATAGGTATTTATTCATACGGTATGGAAAGAGGTAGATAATGGCTTAAGATTGTGAAACTGAGACCCAGCAGGGGGGATAGGATGCAGTGAGCGAAGGTCTCACGTGCGTAGCCATGTTGGTGTCGATTGGGGACCGAGCCGTGTGCGGCCCTGCTGGACAAGTATCGAACAGTACCAGATGCATACTGGCATATGGAACCAGGAAACCGATGTAATTGGTTAACCTGGGTGCTGAGGCTTACCCAACCGTTTTATAGGAGTGGGTTGAGGGTAGCAAGGTGTAAATCTGCCGGTGGGCACAGACATACTCCACGTGGGGACCTCCTTCCCGTTACGGATGGACCGGTTCGGCATTTGGGTTGCCTTTGAAAGGTTGTTGCATACAACAGAGTAGGAAGGTGTGAAGCACCACACTTCTGAAAGTGGGTGTATGTGACGTGTTATCTGGGTGTCTCCTGATTGCAATCACCGTCCCTCGCGGTTATTTGAGTACTCTTGTTCATTGCGCTATGACGTAGTAAGAAGTGAAATAAGCCAACTGAATATGCTGTATTGAACTATTAATGTCTTGAAACCTTGTATGCTGTAGTTGTAGAGCTAATTAAGTTTATATTCCACTTTGGGCATCACCACATCGGAGGAAAGCGTTTCTTGTTTGATTGTGGACTTCCGATGTGAGGGCTGCCTAAGGCACATGAAACTGTTGCTATAAAACTGAAAGTAAGGATCAACATGTAGGCGTGTCTTTATTGCAAAGTCCTTTTCCTATATTACACATCCCTGCATGTAGAGTTCCATGCCTAGGGTTGTCGGTTAAGCCTTGCTGAGCCATCGTGCTCACGGTTGCAATATTTGAGCTGTGTGCAGGTGAGAGTTATGAGGAAGGGTCCGAGGATGAGGCGATGCCGCCGTCGGGGTACACGGCCGAGCTGGAGCCCTGCACGCCGCCGTGATCTCCGGTTCTGTGTTGCTAGTGTGTAGCGTCCCCATGCTGGACGGCTGCACTTTGCTTAGTTAGAATAAGAGAGTATCTATGTATAAGACTTCCGCTGTATAATTATGTTTTGTAAAAAGACTTCCGCTGTTTTTATATCAAATAAAAGTTTGTATGTTGTTCTTAATCTTTTCTTGTGTGCTGTTGGGTGCCGCATCGCACGACACCACCCTATGCGATCCCGGAGTGGGTGAACCATGGGGTGGTCACCACAGTGGCTTGGTGAATATATCGGCTAATTGTTTCTCGGTTCTAACATGTGAAATAACAATATCTCCCTTGATGGAGTGGTCTCTCAAAAAGTGGTGTCGGATGTCAACGTGTTTGATCCTTGAATGCTCAACGGGATTATGGGTGACCTTTATAGCACTCTCATTGTCACATAGGAGTGGAATACGGTTCATATTGTAACCATAATCCCTTAGGATTTGTCGCATCCAAAGAAGTTGTGTACAACAACTCCCGGTTGCGACATACTCTGACTCGGCTGTGTATAGGGCAATGGATTTTTGCTTTTTGGACGACCATGACACTAGAGACCTTCCCAATAACTGACAAGTCCAAGGGGTACTTTTTCTATACACCTTGCACCCGGCATAATCAGCATCCGAGTATCCGATGAGGTTAAATTTTGACCCTTTAGGATACCAAAGCCCTAGGTTAGGTGTATGAACTAAATATTGTAAGATTCTCTTTACGGCTCTTAAGTGACACTCTTTTAGAGTGGCTTGAAACCTTGCACACATGCACGCACTCAACATAATGTCGGGCCTAGATGCAGAAAGATATAATAAGGACCCAATCATAGAATGATATACCTTTTGGTTCACACTTGGACCATCTTCATTGAGGTCTAGATGTCCGTTGGTTGCCATTGGAGTTTTGATGGGCTTATCATTGTCCATGTTAAAATTTTTGAGGTTGTCTTCCGTGTACTTTGTTTGGCAAATGAATGTACCCTTTTTAAGTTGCTTGACTTGAAAACCTAAAAAGAACTTCAATTCTCCCATCATAGACATCTCAAATCTGTCCGTCATGATTTTACTAAACTCATCACGAAATATTTTGTCACTAGAACCAAATATAATGTCATCGACATATACTTGGCAAACAAATAAGTTATCATCAAAGTGCTTTGTGAATAACATATAATCAACTTTTCCTATCTTAAAACCATTTTCAATGAGAAAATATCTAAGGCACTCCTACCAAGCTCTAGGAGCTTGTTTGAGCTTACGTAGCTTGTACACATGGTTTGGAAGTTCTTGGTCTTCGAACGCGGGTGGTTGCTCCATGTATACCTCATCCTTGATTGGACCATTGAGGAATGCACCTTTTACATCCATTTGGTACAACTTGAAATTATGGTGAGTAGCATAGGCTAATAGTATTCGAATTGATTCAAGCCTAGCTACGGGAGCAAGTCTCATCGAAATCCAAACCTTCTACTTTTGAGTACCCCTTTGCCACAAGTCATGCTTTATTCCTTGTTACCACCCCGTGTTCATCTTGTTTGTTGCAGAACACCCGTTTGGTGCCCACAGCATTTGCATTTGGTCGCTCCACAAGTTCCCATACTTGATTCCTCTTGAAATTGTTGAGTTCCTCTTGCATTGCCATCATCCAATCCGGATCTCATAGTGCATCTTCAACCCTAAATGGTTCCAAGGAAGAGACAAATGAGTAATGTTCACAAAAAATTAGCAATGCGAGATCGTGTAGTTACCCCCTTGGAGATGTCTCCAAGGATGTTGTCGACAAGATGATCCCGTTGGACGCTTTGGCTCACTCTTGGGTGGGGAACTTTGGGTCTTGTGTTAACTTCTTCCTCTTCTTCATCTTATACATCTCCCCCTTTATCATTGACTCCATTTTGATTTTGATCACTTCGATCTTGTTGAAGTTGATCTTGCAAGTCTTGTGTTTGAACTTGGGTGGATGACTCCGGTTCCTGTGATGTTGGTCCACTTGAATCTTGAGGTTGCTCTTGAATTCCAACATATCCAAGTGCCATTCTTCTCAAAGCTTGCCACGAAGCTTCTTCTTCATCTAGCACATGACGATCAACTTGCTCCACTTGGGAGCCACTAGTCTCATAAAAAACTATGTCACGTGTAACTTCAACAATTTCGGAGGTTTTATTGAAGACACGGTAAGCATAAGTGTGTGAATCATAACCAAGCAAGAAACCTCCATCGGATTTTAAAGTGAACTTCAATGTCCTAGGATTCTTGTTAATAACACAACATTTCCTTCCAAAAACTGTAAAGTAAAAAATATTTGGCTTGTTACAGGCAAGAAGCTCATACGGAGTCTCTTTTAGGAGTCGATGAAGATATAGTCAGTTTGTGGCGTGACACGTGGTGTTGACCGCTTCTGCCCAAAAATCTATCTGAAGTCTTGTATTCATCGAGTATAGTTCTCATCAAATAAATGAGTGTTCGATTGTTTATTTTGGCTACTCCATTTTGTTCAGGGGAGTAGGGAGGCGAAAATTAATGCTTGGTTTCTTCTTCCTCCAAGAACTATTCAACTTGGATATTCTTGAATTCAGGGCCGTTATCACTCCTTACCTTCTTAATTCTCAAGGAGAACTCATTTTTAGATCTTTCAAAAAAATTCTTGAGGACACTTTTGTAAGGGACAAAGTTTTTCACGTGCTAAAAGTGTTCATCACACCCACACCTCACCTCATTTGTGAAAATCACTTGAACACATTTGAAGAGCAAGTAACCACCGTAAATAGATTTATTAGAAGATGAACTCACAAAGTGCAAAAGTGGTATTTTCCACATACATCATAGAGGGGCTGAGCACAATATCAACTCCTAAACTTTGTTAGGAATTCTCATGCCAAATTTCACCCAAATCCAAACCTATTTGAGGTACTTTTGGGTACAATCATTAAAAGGCTGGTTTGAACTTAAATTCAAATTCAAACTCCTTTCATACAATCAATTCAAAAGTGGATTCATATTCACACTCAGCACATTTTTAAAAGCTCACACACACCAATTTTCACTCCATTTGGAGTTGATCTTGACATGAGCCATTTCGAGAAAAATTCAAACTGAATTTGAATTTCAGTTTGTCAATTGAATCAAAATTCAGCCTAACCAATTCCATATTTTGAATCATTTAAACTTCAAATGGTCAATTTGTGGTTTGATATATTGCAAGGTACAGTGAGGTCACAAATATTTGAAACTGTGGAAAAATTACATTTTGGAAGACAGAATTTGAATTAGGAGCCCACTGACCAGTGAGACAGAGGAAGGTCTTGCAGCTCTTCTCTTCTGTTCGGGGGCGACACCGAGCAGGGCCGGTACCAGTGCGACGGCCACCGAGCTTCCTGTGTCCCTGCTAGGCCCAGAGGCGGCTCATTCTCTTTTTGTGCTGATCGAAGTGTGGCTACACGTATTTAACTCTCTGACCCCATGTGCCGATGTTCCAGAGAGTGACACGTCACCATGGACCCCATAGTCAGACATTTAAACTTTTCTCAGATTTTCTAATTTCAAAATTTTCCCCAAACTTCAAACACTAGGAGTTTCCAAATCGAGTGAACCAAATTTTGTTCGATTCAGCTCTCTGAGTACTTTTTAGAAAAACAAGTTTCACTCCATGAAACCCTTTATTTTTCCATAATTAATTCTCCGAATTTCAAAATGTTGGAAATTTTAACTGAGGATTCCTTTGGTAGAAATTTCTGAAATTTGGCCAGGATGTTCCTTGTAATATCCCTGAGCCATCACAAAAATTGCAGATCTATCCGAGCTCATTAATCCACCTAATGGTGTGATTAAGGAAACTAGTCTAGAGAAAAAGAAAAATGTCCAGAAACATTTTTTAGATTTTCTCTGAACTTGTTTAGCTCATATATTTTACTAGGATTCTCCAAATTATATGGAACCAATTCTATTAGAACCATCTGAAAATCTAGTTTCCAAAAGTCATGGCTTGCTCCATGAAAATCCTTAGAAAACCATAAGAACTCTAAATACGGCCAAATACACATTTATTTGTACCGGGCTCAGATGAGCTTTGCTTCAAATAAAATTTGGCCAAGTCCCTGTTTAGGTTTTTAACAAACCACAGTTAAAATTTTAGAGTTAAAAGGGCTGTCTAGCTAGACTTATAGTCTTCACCATCTCAATTCAATACAAATGCATTCAAATTTGACACGCATCGTATTTTATTCCGTGTAGTCGCTAAAATCGAAGAAGACCCGGAGGTTCTGGACTTTATTACTCTGGAAGAACAGTTAGCCCATGACCAGCAGCAAGGATAACTCCGGTTTGCATTAACCTATTTTAAAGTCTTATGTTTTGACCACTTACTTTATGTATTTCCTACAAATGTGCATTAGAGTCTTGATTGGAAACCCAATTGCATAGCCAAGAGAACCAGGGGTTTTGGGCTTAGGATTTAAACCTAGAGTAGCTACTTCAATGCTAAAACGGTATAGGATTCAGTACAAGTCGAGTAGTTGGGACTACTCGCGAAAATAGGCTAGAGGCACACTACTCGGTTAAAAAGATAGACAATAATTCACATGGCAAGAAAATGAGACCAAGCGGAGAGTAAGAGCAGTAAGACTTTGGGACCAAAGTGCCATAGCTCTGCTTGTGTCCATTGAGGACGGAACCATGTGCGGGCCTGTTGAACAATATAGAATTGTACCGAAGACCTACCGGATATATGGGAACCGGGAAACCGATGTAATTCGGGTAGCAATCTGTTGAGGTATTGCTTGTCGTCCAGAGGGTAGGTTGAGAGCAGCGAGGTGTAAATTGGCTAGCGGGCACTGCAGATGCTCCGCGTAGAGACCTCCTGCCTGGGACGATAGGACCGGTTCAACACTTGGCTAACGGATGAAAGGTGGTTCCGTACGACGTCCGTGATGGTTTCTGTAGGCAATATCGAGTATGGGTGTACGTGACGGGTTATTCGGGTAACCCTGCAGGTGTAAATCGATTATAATCGCCGTCCCTCGCGGTCAGTGAGTACCACTTGTTCACTATACCGTGACGTAGAAAGAACAGGCTAGTGTCATGTTAAAATGTTGCTGGTTGAAATTTTTCATTGTTTGTTAATGAAATGCTTTAGTTTAGAGCCAATTAAAGTTCTTTTCAACCTTAGGTAAAGCACATAAGAGAAATGTGTTTCTTGTTTCATTGCGGCTTTCTTATGTGTCTCGGCACAAGGTTCCCCAGTAACTTGAGGCTAAAACTTGAAAGTAAGAGTCAAGTAATTAGGCGCGTCTTTTGCAATATACTGTCCTATTATACACTGCAAACCCAGCATGTACAGTTTAATGTTTAGGTGAGGCGGGTCAGTCTTGCTGAGCCATCGTGCTCACTGCTTGTGTTTGAAGCGTTTGCAGGGCTCTATGAGGAGGAGGCTCCCGAGGAGGAGAAGGACCCCCAAAAGGGAAACACCGTCGAGTGGGAGCCGTACACACCACCAAGTTAGTGTGCGTGTGTGCTAGTGAGGACACATTCACGGGCTGAACGTGAAATCTTTTGCTTAGTCTACACCCGCGAGTGTAGACTTGACGTTATTTTGATATAACTATGTTCATAAACAAGTTTCTGTAATAAAAATTTCGCTTCCGCTTATCGCCTTTTATGTGTGTTATCCGGTGCTGTATATCGCAGCACCCCTCAGCGTGATCTGTGAAATCCTAAAATTCTAGCAAGTGGAGCTGCAATTCATACCGAGAAAATGAGAGGGAATTTAAACTTTTGAATTTAAAGGTGTGAGCTCCAAGTCTAAACTTAAACTTGCAAAAATTCCCGATCACGGAGATCTAAAGCTACGATTTGGTTCTCCACACATCCACGGGTAGCCCGGCAAATTTTCAGAACATTTGAAAAGGATTTCTTATTTGTTGCAATTTAAACAGGAGAAAATTCAAAATTTGAATTTAAATCTGTTTCAAATTCTGATTTCACCGAAATTCAAATTTGAGTGCACTGTTGTGTTGCTAACAGTTCTGTTGGCCTATCCTCCGAGTTTGATCAAATTTGGAGCTCATTTGCCAATTTAAATGGAATTGGAGGATAAGGGGGAGAGGTGGACCCCACATGTCATATACACAAAGTTTCTACCACCTCTGATTTCCTCCATCGCTCAAGTTCTTGACAGCACACCGGCAGAAGACTTCGGGGTGAAGTTTTGGCGCCACCTCCTGCTCTCAGCTGGTTTGCTTCGCCCCTATCCATTCCATGTACGAGCTCAACCCTGGTTGCTTCTCTCTCGCTCACTCGGCTCTCTGTTTCCCACCGATAAGAACAGCCGGCCGCACTGCTTCTCCCGATCACCAGCCACAAACCGAATTGCTTTTTCTTGAGCTCCCCACAGCAAAAAGCTTTGCCCACGAGTGCTCTAGCCTGCTAGCAACTCCTCCCCACGGTTCCGAGCTTGTTTGCACCGGAAAACGGCAAAGTTGCTGCGGCTCTCGAGTAAACACCGAAGAACCGAATTGTGTCGCTGTGGACAGCTCAAACCAAAGAATCTCACGCTCAAGCGATCCACCCCATCAGTGCACCTACAACCCTAGTTGCTCACCCCCAAAGCTCAGCTAAAGCCGTGACTCCTCGGAGGAGAATCTGGAGAATTTCTCCCGCCCGGCACAAACCGAACCTGAGGTGAGAATTTGCAAAATTCATCGTCAATTCGGGTTGTAAAGGCTTCAAACTTTGCATAAACCTTCCTCACTAGCTAGAGCACCTCCTCCATTGATTCTAGGTCAATAAATTAAGGTTAGAGTGAGAATTCCACGTTCTTGCCACGGGAAAACTTTGGGACCACGTCGGGCGCATGGTGCCCTTCTGATGGGTCGGCAGAACTGGTTCGGCATTGGAGTGACGGGTGAAAGGTTGCTGCATACAACGTAAGAAAGAGATCTAGTGTGAGTCTTTTGAGGCAGTTGTATGTGTCGTGTGTTTCGGGTGTGTCCTGATTCGAATCACCGTCCCTCGCGGTTATATGAGTACCACTTGTTCACTGAGTTGTGACGTAGTAATTATTTCTAGATGAAGTGAGATGAATTATTGCTGATGTGAAGTTCTTAATTCATTGTATTGACACCCATGTATGCTATAGTTGTAGAGCTCACTAAGTTTATATTCCACTTTGGGCATCACCACATCGGAGGAAAGCGTTTCTTGTTTGATTGTGGACTTCCGATGTGAGAGCTGCCTAAGGCATAATAATCTGCTGCTATTAAACTGAAAGTAAGGATTAACATGTAGGCGTGTCTTTATTGCCTCATACTTTTCCTATGTTATTAATCCCTGCATGTAGAGTTTCATGGTTTAGGAGTGTCGGTTAAGTCTTGCTGAGCCATCGTACTCACGGTTGCATTATTAGTGTTTTGCAGGTTATATAAAATTTGCTATGAAGATGGTTGTTCAGTGAGCCATCGGAGACCCACCGGAAACCCTGCCGCTGCACTCATCTTTGTGGAAGCTAGTAAGAAGCGTCCCCAGGCTGGACGTCTTCTCTTTTGCTTAGTTAGGATCGAGAGTAAGTGTATATATATATATTCCGCTGCGTGTACCTTCGTGGTACCTTATTTTGTAAATGACACTATGTTGATAAATAAAAGACTTTGTATGTTTATGGTTCTTTTCGTGTATGCTGTTGGGTGCTGCATCGCACGGCACCACCCAATGTGTATCCTGGAGTGTGGATCCCGGAAGGGGTTCCCCACAGGCGTGGTATCAGAGCCGCATTGGGAATAGCACTCATGGAAATAGCGTATTTTCGAAAATCTAGAAGTATACGCGTGAGGAACGTATAGTATGCCCACATAAGGACTATTACTAGCATAGTTACTTAAGGTGGCAAGCTAACAGTATGTTATTATTCCGTATTTCAATTCTGTAACGACGCACCTACGTGGAGGTAAGAATGGTAAGGAACGCCACTGAAAGCTGATCAATTTCGGTTAGCTCCCCTGACGAGGAAAGTGGTTCAGGGAATAGGTCTCACAGCTTGGTGTGAGACATCAATATGAAACTTTTGAACTCTTCATGTTCCTGACTTCATATGAAACGCTGGTCCATGGCGTGCATCAAGCAAGAAAGTGGAAACCCCATCGTGTGGTCGGTAACACGATAGTGTTTCTTCTGGAAATAGCTTATGAGGACATACGCAGCGCTTGCCATCGGCGTACCCTGCAGGGTAGTAGGTGGTATCCGTTGGGTTGATAAAATTCCCAACCGTGATGACCCGTTCGCGCTCTACTCGGATTCCCCGTCGTGTGGTGTGAAAACGCGACCATGTACCTTGAGACGTGACTTGACTCAAGGACGGCCCGCATGGCAATGATACGGGGCATATGTTTTTACTATGATATGGACCTGCCTGAAATGGAAAACCTCTTATGTGCTTCATTATTGATTGTTTTTCTGCAGGTACTTAACCACGAGTAGAACATTGCGATTAGAACACGTGTGTGAGCGATCTTTTTAGTGCCACCCCTTGAGACGTATATGCTGGTTTAACGCCGGTTAGGATTTTTGATTTGGTGAGGAAACGTAGTACCGTGATATATTCTTAACTGCATGAAAAAGAAAGTTTTAAAACAAAAGAGTAAATTTAGAGTCTAGGATTCCATTAGGGGTTAATGAACTCCTATATTAAACTAAGAGTCAATTGGGAGTATAGAATTATTCACAAAGACATAGAAACAACCTCCCCTGTTTTCGGCAGAATTGTTGCTGAAAATTGAACAGGGCATAACTGTTGATTGGTTGAACCAATGGAGGTGAGGGATACATTTCTGGGAATGTTTTGAACTCTTCTACAATTTTTCTGTTGAACTCCAGAACATAATCCCCCTCCGAATGGATGAAAATTTCAGATGAGTGTTAACTGTCTAGAAACAGGGCAGACCAAAAATACTCTCTGGAATTTTCTGTATTTTGACTATTACTTCTTGTACAAAAATCTCTAAGGGTCCTGTAAGATATAGTTGGAAAGTTTGTGATATGTTCTACGATTTTGTAGTTCAAAGTTTCTACAGATTTGGGGTAGAACGTTATGAAACCTTGCGGACAAAACAGCTACTTTCAAAGGAGGTGCTGTCAAAATTGTTCCAGATTTCTGTCAACTTTGAAATATTATAACTCCTGATTCAGATTTGATATGAAGGCAAATAAATACTCGTTGGAAAGATATTGAAGTTATATATAACTTTGATATGAAACTGCCATTTTCATAATCAAATGTTGGGATTAAGGCCAAATGGTCATTCTGAACAGAGCATTGCGCATTGCTCTTGTAACTTAGGACTTGTTGTGGACATGAAGGTTTTTATACTTCTCTAAGTTCCATGACATAGTCATTAGTTATCTTCCATCATTCCTTGTTGTTGGTTCAAGTGTTTGACAAACTTGAGCAACATTGGTTATATTTCAGAATTGTCAAAAACCTTGTTTCCTTCATATATGCTGCACAGTTGATGTGATGCTTTTGCGGTTAATAATTTTGAGTTAAAGTTGAGTACAACGTTGGATATTAACCGTAAATTGCTCACTCTTGCAGTATGGATCATACTCATTCTGGGTATGAGGTTGGTGGTTCCAGTCGGGATGGAAATGATTCTTCGCAGCGACGATCACCGCCATCATCAACCGGACTGGCGGAGGTGTTGGGAAGAATGGATGAGTCTCTTGAGATGTTGGTGCAGCAAGGCATCCGACAGGAGACCTCACAGCAAAACCTCACACTGAACATTTATCTGGATTTTGTAGCAAGACAACCACCTGTATTCTCGGAAGCTAAAGAAGCCTTGGAGGCAGATCATTGGCTCCGGGTGATTGAATCTAAATTGGGAATGCTCCAGTGTAATGAATATGAGAAGGCTTTATTTGCCGCTCAGCAACTTCATGGATCAGCTGGGGCTTGGTGGTCCGAATATCTTGCTTAGATCGCTGAAGGCCATCGTGTGTCATGGACGGAGTTTTGTGATGCTTTCCGTGTACGTCATATCTGTGAGGGCATTGTCAAAACCAGAATTGAAGAGTTCTATGAACTCAAACAAGGAC
This sequence comes from Neostapfia colusana, assembly GCA_030760725.1. Classification (NCBI taxonomy): domain Eukaryota; kingdom Viridiplantae; phylum Streptophyta; class Magnoliopsida; order Poales; family Poaceae; genus Neostapfia; species Neostapfia colusana. Next base: position 24,907,753 of record JASWHV010000004.1, on the reverse strand, counting down.
GCATGAGTGTTATGGAGTACTTTATGGAGTTTAACCGTTTAGTACAATATGCATCCTCTTATGTGGATAAAGAGATGATGAAGTGTCATTACTTCTTCCGAGGCCTCAACGTGGAGCTTCGGGCGAAAGTGGCACAATTGAACAAAGGGAATTATAGTGAGTTAGTCAATGCCGCTATGATTCAAGAAATAGCTGAAATCGAGCATAAGGAAAATAAGAGGAAGAGAAAATTATCACTGGCAAGTACGGGTGATTATCATCAAGAACAACCGGTAATATATTGCTTACCATCCGGGGTGGAAATTCAGTCCTTTGATGGACCACCTCAGATCCAATACTGTCCATATTCATCCATGGATGTTCAGCCACTGCTGCAACAGCAGCAAATGAGTATTTGTGCACCCCTACCTCAGCAAAGTGCACAAGAATATCAATCACTTCCATATTATGAAGATCCTGAGCTCGCATCGTACGATACATGTAGCAATGTAGAGCATATTCCTCAGGACGGTCAAGTGACCAAGCAGAGCAGCAGTCATATGTCATCTCAAGCTGCAAAGAAATTCCATGGTCAGCCAAGGAAGACAGCACTGAAAGTGGGAAATATAAACTATATGGCAGTTGAAGACGTTCCCGTAGGAGAACCCGTGTTTGCGGGTATGTTCAGCCTACGTGATCAGCCCATGTTTGTGTTGTTTGACTCAGGTGCCACACATTATTTTATCAGCAAAGATTATGTGGTTAAGCACCAAGTACCATCAACCAACTTGGCCTCATCTTATCAGATTAATTCACCGGGAGGTAGTAGGACAGCGGGCAGAATTGTTGCTCGAGCACCTATATGTTTGGATGGACGGATATATCCTACTACTCTTATCATCCTGGAAGGCTTGCGGATTGACATCATCTTGGGAATGTCTTGGTTGACACATCACAAGGCTATCTTTGATATTAGTTCACGAACGGTGCAGCTGAATTCAAAGAAGCACGGGCAACACACGTTGATTCTGAGAAATGTTGCATCGGAAGTTACTGCTGTACACACCGTTGAATCTAAGAAACTGGAGGACATTCCAGTGGTCCGGGAATATCCGGACATGTTTCCCGAGGATCTACCGGGCATGCCGCCCGAACGTGAAGTGGAGTTCAAAATTGAACTAGCACCAGGAACCACACCCATCTCACGGAGGCCGTATAAAATGGCACCGAAGGAACCCGTGGAGCTGAAGGAGCAGCTGAATGATTTGTTAAGCAAAGGCTTCATTCGACACAGTTCATCACCGTGGGGATGCTCCACGCTGTTCGTCAAGAAAAAAGGATGAGACTTTGAGGCTATGTGTGGACTATCATCCGCTAAATGCCGTAACTATCAAGAACAAGTATCCACTACCACGTATCGATATGCTTTTCGATCAACTAGTGGGTGCTAAGGTTTTCTTGAAGATGGATCTTCGGTCCGAATATCACCAGATAAAAATCCGGGTGGAAGACATACCCAAGACGACATTCTCGACGAGATACGGTTTATATGAGTATCTCACCATGTCATTCGGACTCACTAATGCTCTGGCTCATTTTATGTACTTGATGAAGTCAGTCTTCATGCCGGAGCTGGACAAGTTCGTCGTGGTCTTCATCAATGATATCTTGGTATATTCTAAGTCGGAGGAAGAACACGCCGAACATCTGCATATTGTGCTCCAACATCTACGGGATCACAAACTATATGCAAAATTCAGCAAGTGCGAGTTTTGGATCAACCAAGTGCCATTTCTTGGGCACATTATTTCTGTGGAGGGCATTGCGGTTGATCCGAGCAAGATTGTCCAAGATATGAATTGGAGTTCACCAAAGTCAGTCCACGAAGTCCGTAGTTTTCTCGGTTTAGCGGGGTACTACCGGAGATTCATTCAGAATTTCTCCAAGATCTCTAAACCGATGACGGAACTTTTGAAGAAAGGTAACAAATATGTGTGGAGTGAAGCATTTGAGCAGGCGCTCAAAGCATTGCTAAACCACCTCACAACAGCCCCAGTGTTGGCGCAGCCCGATACAACTAAGGCTTTTGATGTTTATTGCGATGCATCTGGCATCGGCCTTGGCTGCGTACTTATGCAAGAAGGGCGAGTGGTCGCATATGGATCCAGACAGCTTCGGAATCATGAGCAGAATTATCTGACACATGATCTCGAGCTAGCTGCTGTGGTCCTTGCTCTAAAGATGTGGAGGCAATATTTACTTGGAAACTTAGTTCACCTCTACACCGACCACAAGAGTTTAAAGTACATCTTCACACAAAAGGAATTAAATATGAGGCAGCAAAGATGGTTAGAGTTAATCAAGGATTATGAAATAGAGATTCATTACCATCCTAGAAAAGCGAATGTGGTTGCCGACGCACTTAGTCAGAAATCACATGCTCATAACCTAACAATGGCTGCAATGGAAGAAGAAGAAGTGAGCCTGCGCTTGGTTCCCTATGGGTCATTGTTTAACCTTGCCCTCATTCCTACAATTCATGATGAAATCGTAGAGGCTCAAAAGAAACATAAGGGCATGGCCCATATCCGGAAGAGAATAGACAAAGGAGAAGTTAAGTGCTTCCGGAAAGATGAGAATGGTACGCTATGGTTCAAAAACTGTATAGTTGTGCCCCGTGACATGAAGCTTCAGAAGAAAATATTAGACAAAGATCATTTATCAAATTTTTCCATTCATCCAGGAAGCAACAAGATGTACGAAGATGTGAGAAACAAGTTTTGGTGGACACGGATGAAGTGGAAAATAGCTAAATACGTATCCGAGTGCGATACGTGTCGAAGGGTGAAAGCAGATCACATGAAGAAACCTGGTTTGCTACAGCCCCTCCATATTCCGGCATGGAAGTGGGAAGATGTGAGTATGAATTTCATTGTCGGGTTACCGCTCACATCTCAGAAGCATGATTCGGTTTGGGTAATCACTGACCGATTAACCAAGTCAGCACACTTCATACCGATAAATGTGGGATTCAACGCCAAGAAATATGCGGAGTTATACATTGAACGGATCTTATGCCAGCATGGAGTTCCAAGAACCATAGTTTCAGATCGTGGTGCACTGTTTGTTTCTCATTTCTGGGAACAGCTGCACGCATCTTTCGGAACAAGATTGCTGAGAAGCTTTGCATATCACCGTCAAACAGATGGACAAACCGAGAGGGTGAATCAAGTCTTGGAAGATATGTTGAGAGCGTGTGCCATTCACCACGGTAAGAATTGGGATGCTTATCTACCATTGGAGGAATTCTCGTACAACAACAGCTATCAAACGAGTATCAAGATGGCACCGTATGAGGCTCTCTACGGCCGGAGATGTCGCACACCGCTGAACTGGTGCGAATCCGGTGAAAGAGTGACATTCGGGATTGACCTTGTCAATGACGCTGAAGAACGAGTTTGGGTCATACAAGCAAATTTAAAGGCTGCTCAATCTCGACAGAAGAATTATACAGACCAGCGACTTCGACCGCTGAATTTCAACGCCCCGAGGGTACGTATATCTCCGCGTATCTCCAATGAAGGGAGTTCACCAATTTGGTGTAAAAGGAAAGCTCGCTTCCCGGTTTATCGGTCCATTTGCTATCACAGAGAAATGTGGACCCGTAGCCTACCGGCTTGAGCTACCGACGAATCTCTCTGGGGTGCATGATATATTTCACGTCTCTCAGCTTCAGAAATGTCTCAAGAATACCACTGCTGTCCGCAATGAAAATCTCGAGACATTGCAACCGGATCTCTACTATATGGAGCATCCAATCTAGATTATCGATGAAAAGTCTCGATCAACAAGGAATCGTATGCTCCTATTTTATAAGGTATTATGGAGCAATCGTACCGTGGAGGAAGCAACATGGGAGAGTGAAGAATACCTCCGTTAAAACTATCCGGACTTGCTGTCCGCTTATATCCGGTAACTCCTTCCCTACTGCTTTATCTCTTCTTTATGAATCTCGGGACGAGATTCTTTTTAAGGGGGAGGGATGTGAAATCCCAAAACTCTAGCAAGTGGAGCTGCAATTCACACTGAGAAAATGAGAGGGAATTTAAACTTTTGAATTTAAAGGTGTTGGCTCCAAGTCTAAACTTGAACTTGCAAAAATTCCCGAACACGGAGATCTAAAGCTACCATTTGGTTCTCCACACATCCACGGGTAGCCCGGAAAATTTTCAGAACATTTGAAAAGTATTTCCTATTTGTTGGAATTTAAACGGGAGAAAATTTGAAATTTGAATTTAAATCTCACTTTCAAATTCTGATTTCACTGAAATTCAAATTTGAGTGCACCGTTGTGTTGCTCACAGTTCTTTTGGCCTATCTTGTAAAGGCCTCAGTTTTTGACACATGTTTAAAGTGTTCATCACCACACAACACACCTCATTTGAAGAAAGTTGATGAACACATTTGAAGAGCAAGTAACCATTATCAACATGCTCATTAGAGAATAAACTCACAAAATGCAAAAGTGGTATTGCCCGCATGCATCATCTAGGGGCTGGGCATATGAAAACTCCTACACCTTGCTAGGATTGTCCATGCCAAGTTTCACCCAAATTCAAAACCTTTTTGAGGTACTTTTGGATATAGCTAGAAAGAGGGTAGTTTGAACTCAAATTCAAATTCAAACGGTTCTCATCCCATGAATTCAAAAGTGGGAGGCATATTCTTACTCAGCACATTTTTGTGAGCTCACACACCAATTTTCACTCCATTTGGAGTTGAGCTTGACATGAGCTAAGTGTAGAAAATTCAAACCTTATTTGAATTTCAAACTACATGTGTGCTGAAATTTAGTCAAAGCCAAACCAATTTGAATTCTACCCCATTCAAATGGCCCAGGGGCAGATAATTCAAATACTTGAGGTTAATTTGGTCTCTACTGTTTAGAGCAGTAGAGCAAAGTTAATTTCAGAGGTTAAAACCACGGGTGGGACCCACATGTCAGCCACTAAATCGAATTGAACCGACTGAAGAACAGAACACTCGGTTCTCGGGTGCAGCCCGATTGCGCCACCGAGGGGCTGGCCGGCGCCAGCTCCTGCTGCATTTCCCCACGCTGGAGGTCAGCTGCTCGGACTCCTTATCCTCCCCGGCGTGCTCCCGTTATATATTCCCCGAGCCCCGGCGCGATCAGTCTGTTCCACACCGAGCTCTACCGCAACCAACCGTCCTCTCGATCCTGCTCGTTATCAGGCCGATCACTTGCAAGCCCAGCCTCCTCTGCAGAAAAACGGCACCGTGAGCTCGGGAGCAACATCCTAGACCCCGTGTTGGCTAATGAGCAGGCGCCCTCGAGCTCCACCGGACATCTTTTCCGGCGGACCAAACGTCGCCGCCGTTCGGGCTCTCGTGGGAAGCTCGGTGCAACCGTTGTCACACCCACTTCTCTACACAAGAAAGGTGCGTTATTGTATGTAGATGGAGTAGCCGAAAGCCGTTTGGAAATTGATCAACCATCGGTTGAGAATTTCCAAGTTTACTGCCAGCCAGTTCATATGAGCCGAGCTCACCTCCAAGTGAAATTCGGACTCCACACACTAGGATTGGTCAGGCCGGTTGTCCAGTAGGTTCTACACGTACTAGCACACACGCTCGAGAAGGAAGTAAGGAAAACCGTTGAGGATCAGACGTGTTATGGCCGTTTTCCTCGCCGCCGTTGCAAAGTACCTCGGCTCACCGTCGAGGGTAGGGTTGCCGGCGTTGCTAGCTTCCACAAAGCCCGAGTTCATGTTCCTCATGCTCCACTGATGCTCTCCGAACGATTTCCGGATGATTTGGTGCACGGTAGAGCAAAACCGACCTCACGCGCCCGGGTTTCCAGCTGGCGGCCGGCGAGCCCACAGTCGAGTTCAGGAGGTCAGGAAAGGGGCAGGCGACGAGTTTTGGGCCAGGGGGTGGCCGGGAGCTCGATTCCGGCAAATCTCGATGGAGACCGCCACCGCCGAGTATTTGGCGTGAGGAAGTTTGGAGCACCACAGAGGCTGCCGGCGAGCTCTCCGGTGAGCTGTCACGGCGGCAGAGCGCGGGCGGCGAGAGGTAGACGAAGGGGTGTGTCCCGGCTGTCAGCGGCTCGGATTTTAAATCGTGATCGGTCTGCAGCTCGGATCTGGTGTGCTGGCGCGCAAAAACTCCGTGGACCCCGGTGTGCCGTCGCTCCAGCGCCCGACACGTGTACCGTGGACCCACCGGCAGATTTGAACTTTTCCCCGATTTTCAGAATTCATTCAAACTTCAAATCCTCATAACTTTGGCTAGGAACATCCAAATCAAGTGAACCAATTTTTTTTGGATTCAGCTCTATGAGTACTTTCCAGAAAATGAAGTTTCACTTCATGAAAATACTTATTTCTCCATAATTAATTCCTCAAAATTTAAATTGTTTGGAATTTTAACTGGAGAATCCCTTGGATGAAAATTCTGAAATTTTGCTGCGATGTTCACCAAAATATCCCTGAACTACAATAAAAATTTCAGATCCATTTGAGCTCATTTGATCCACCTAATGGTGTGATTAATAAAACTGTTCCAGAGAAAATAGAAAATGTTCAGAAACATTTTCAGAATTTTCTCTGAAATTGTTTAGCTCATATCTTTAGCTAGGAACCTTCAAATTAAGTTATACCAACTCCATTAGAACCCTCTGAAAATCTAGTTTTTAGAAAGGCATGGATTGCTCCATGAAAATCCCTAGAACACCCTAAAGGCTCCAATTAAGGTCAAGTACATAATTATTTGTGGAGGGCTCAAATGAGCTTTGCTGCAACTAAGACATGGCCAAGTCTCTATTTAGGTTGTATCCAAACCACAGTAAAAATTTCAGAGTCATTGAGTCTGTCTAGTGGGACTTATGGCCTTCACAAGTTTAAAAGTCAATTCAAATGCATTTAAATTAATACATGTACTTGTTACCTCATGTAGTCGCTAAGGTCGAGGAGGAACCCGAAGTCCTAGACTTTGTTACTCCGGAAGAGCAGCTAGCCTACGACCAAGAGTAGCAAGGTAAGCTCCGGTTTGCATTCACCTTTTTATAAAGTTCTATTGTTTTGAGCACTTACTTGAGTATCATTATTTCTTACACTAGAGTCTTGTTTGAAAACCCAAGTGCATAGCCAAGAAAGCCATGGGTTGGGATTAGGATTGAAAACCCTGTTAGCTACTGCAATGCTAAGATAGTGTAGGATTCGGTACAAGTCGAGTAGTTGGAACTACTCGCGAGCATAGGCTAGATGCACTCGACTCGGTTAGAGATAGCACATGATACACATGGCAAGAAAAATGAGACTGAGCGGAGAGTAAGGGCAGCAGGACTTTGGGGCCTGTGTGCTGTAGCTCTGCTTGTGTTGATTGAGGACCGAGCCGTGTGCAGGCCTGTTGAACAAGCTAGAACAGTACCGAAGACCTACCGGCTATATGGGAACCGGGAAACCGATGTAACTCGGGTAGCTGGGTGTTGAGGCATAGCTGGTCCTTCAGAGGGTAGGTTGGGAGCTCGAGGTGTAAATCGGCTGGCGGCACTGAGATGCGCGTGCAGAGACCTCTTGCTCGGGACGATTGGACCGGTTCAACATTTGGCTAACGGGTGAAAGGTGGTTGCATACGGCTTCCGTGATGGTTTCTGTAGGCAACATCGAGTACGGGCGTACGTGACGGGTTATTCGGGTAACCCTGCAGGTGTAAACCGATTATAATCGCCATCCCTCGCGGTCAGTGAGTACCACTTGTTCACTGTACCGTGACGTAGAAAGAACAGGCTAGTTACATGTTGAAATGTTGCTGATTGAAAGATGGACTTTGATTGTTAATGATTTGTTGTAGTTAGAGCTAACTAAAGTTCTTTTCATCTTTGGGCAAAGTACATGAGAGAAATGCGTTTCTTGTTTGATTGCGGCTCTCTCATGTGCCTTACCGTAAGGTTCTCCACAACCTGCTGCTAAAACTTGAAAGTAAGGTTCCACTAATTAGGCGAGTCCTTGCAAATGATTTTTACCTCATGTAACCTATCACCCCTCATGTAGAAGTTTCATGTTTAGGAGAGACGGGTCAGTCTTGCTGAGCCTTCGTGCTCACTGCTTGTGTTTGAAGCTTTTGCAGGGTTCTATGAGTAAGGGACTCCCGAGGAGGAGACGGAACCCCAGGAGGGGAACCCCGTCGAGTGGAAGTCGTGCACCCCGCCATGTTAGTGTGTGTGCGTGCTAGCGGGGACACGTTCACGGGCTGAACGTGAACTCTATGCGTAGTCTACGCCCGTGAGTGTAGACTGAAAATATTTTGTTGTACAAATGTTCATAAACCTCTGTATGCAATAAACTTTGCTTCCGCTTTGTACCTTGGATGTGTGTTATCCGGTGCTGTGCAACGCAGTACCCCTCAGCGTGATCCTGGCTCGACAAGACCGTGGGGTCGTGTCATATCTTCCGAGTTTAATCAAATTTGGAGCTCATTTTCCAATTTAAATGGAATTGGAGGATAAGGGGAGAGGTGGACCCCACATGTCATATACACAAGGTTTCTACCGCCTCTGTTTTCCTCCCTCGCTCGAGCTCTCGACAGCACACCGGCAGAAGACTTCAGGTTGAAGTTTTGGTGCCACCTCCTGCTCTCAGCCGGTTTTCTTCGCCCCTATCCGTTCCATGTACGAGCTCAACCTTGGTTGCTTCTCTCTCGCTCACTCGACTCTCTGTTTCCCACCGAGAAGAACAGCCGGACGCACTGCTTCTCCCGATCGCCAGCCACAAACCGAATTGCTTTTGCCCGAGCTACCCACAGCAAAAAGCTTCGCCCATGGGTGCTCTAGCCTGCTAGAAACTCCTACCCATGGTTTCGAGCTTGTTTGCACCGGAAAACGGCAAAGTTGCTGTGGCTGTCGAGTAAACACCGAAGAACCAAATTGTGTCGCCGTGGACAGCTGAAACTGAAGAAGCTCACACTCAAGCGATCCACCCCATCGGTGCACCTACAACCCTAGTTGCTCACCCCCAAAGCTCAGCTCAAGCCGTGACTCCTCGGAGGAGAATTTGGAGAATTTCTCCCGGCCGGCACAAACCGACTCTGAGGTGAGACTTTTTAAAATTCATCGTCAATTCGGGTTGTAAAGGCTTCAAACTTTGCACAAAGCTTCCTCACTAGCTAGATCACCTCCTCCATCGATTCTAGGTCATGAAATTAAGGGTAGAGTGAGAATTCCACGTTCTTGCCGCGGGAAAACTTTCGGACCACGTCGGGCACACGGTGCCGATAGGTTTAGAGCGCTTCCCGGCTCGTTTAAACCCTAGGTCGATCTTCTACACGATTCCCTGGTGCTTTAGAGACCAAGAACCGATCATTTGGTGGAGAATTCACCATGCACAACCTCGCCGGAGCCCTAGGTCTCGCTGTCACCGGTGTGCGATGGTTTCCGGCGATCTACGGCCGCCGGCGACCCCACCAGTGTGTTCAGCGTGCCTGAAAACGGGGGGGGGGGGGCAGCAAGGGGTCGGGAGAGGTGGCCGGGAAGGCCGGTCCAGAGACCCTCGCTGGAGGGCGCCACCACTGGGTCAGATGGCGCAAGGTTGAAGATGAAATCTGGCAAGTGGGACCCACTGTCGGGTTTAAACATTTTCAGATTTTCCATAATTCGGTTTAAACTTTGGAGAGCCATAACTTTGTGTAGGAATGTCCAAAAATTGTCAAAAAAAATTTGGATTTCTCTCAAAGAGTACTATCCAGGGGTGCATCTCAATATGTATGAAAATCCCTGGATATGGCTCATTAATTCATTTCAGGAAAAACTTTCAGGAATCTTTACAGGAGTTCTGTTTATTGGAAAATTCCCAGATTTGGGCAGGACATTCTTCCAAAAATACTTGAACTTCAGTAAAATGTTCAGAGGCTTTGGCCTTCATTTGCTTGGCCAAATGTTGATTCTATCTTGTATGTCTCTGAAAATTAGGAAAAATAACAGAAAGACTTTTCAGCTTTTAGCTTCAACATCTAAATTCCATATCTCTGTGTAGAAAGCTCCAAAAATGGTGAAACCAAGTCCTATGGATTCATGATACTCGCATGTTTCTGAAAAACCAAATTTGGAGCATGACAAGAGATTATAATTGCCATAGGAATTCAGAGAAGCTAAATAGTTATGAAAATTCCCTAGGCCACATCTTACATCAACTTTGTCTGAAATTTTACAAGACATACCTCTGTATGATCTATGGACTACTGTAAAAATTTCAGATCAAGTTGAGATAAGCTTCTCAAGTTTCTGCTGGTTCTTTCCACTACCTTTCTTATGTCCATTATAAATAGCTCTTTGAATTTTCTCCAACAAACATCTACTGCCCAGATAAAGTTCTCTGTTTTTGTCCATAACAGAGCTCTTCACTCACTTATAAGTGGGTATAAGCCATGCTTAAGACCTAAAACGCTTTTTTTTTATAATGTCTTTACTTGCAACATAAAACTGTGCATATTCATGTCGGTAGGAAATACGACGAAGGAGTTCGACGAAGAACTCGACTCGGATCAGCAAGTTGAAGATTAAACCGTCGCCAAGATACTGACTATAAAGTAGAACTAAACCTGCAGCAACATAAGGCAAGCCCCGGTTTTCATTTAACAGCTTTTAGTTACATTTTACTTTGTATCACTTTTATTGGTCTAGTATGTATTATGCATTAGGTCAAAGTGATTGATACTCCAAATGCATGACCCACAAACCCTTGGAGTTACAGGGTAGAACAGGTTACTTTCATGTAGCTTTTTGCCAGGCTTAAGTTGCATAGGAACCGGTAAAAGTCGGATAGTTCGAAGCTACTCGTGAGTTTAGGATGTTGGTTCAGCGGGGTATGATTCTAGAGAATGGAATAACTGGAATGGAAAATGAGACCGGGCAGAGAGTAGGGGCAGCAGGATGTTGGGCCTGTGTTGCCGTAGCTCTGTTTGTGTCGGTTAACGACCGATGCGTATGCCGCCCTGCTGAGCAAGTTTGAACAGTACCGGATGCATACTGGAATTATGGGGTCCAGGAAACCGATGTAACTTGGGTACTCTCGCGTCGAAACTTATATGGTCGTCCTTTGGGGGTTGGTGTCAGAGGTGTAAACCCGCTAGCGGAGCAACTTCGACGTGTTCCGGGTAGTGGCCCTTCTGATGGGTCGGCAGAACTGGTTCAGCATTGGAGTGACGGGTGAAAGGTTGCTGCATACAACGTAAGAAAGAGCTCTAGTGTGAGTCTTTTGAGTCGGGTGTATGTGTCGTGTGTTCCGGGTGTGTACTGATTCGAATCACCACCCCTCGCGGTTATATGAGTACCACTTGTTCACTGAGTTGTGACGTAGTAATTATTTCCAGATGAAGTGAGATGAATTATTGCTGATGTGAAGTTCTTAAATTCATTGTATTGCCAACCATGTATGCTATAGTTGTAGGGCTCACTAAGTTTATATTCAACTTTGGGCATCACCACATCGGAGGAAAGCGTTTCTTGTTTGATTGTGGACTTCCGATGTAAGGGCTGCCTAAGGCATAATAATCTGCTGCTATTAAACTGAAAGTAAGGATTAACATGTAGGCGTGTCTTTATTGCCACATACTTTTCCTATGTTATTAATCCCTACATGTAGAGTTTCATGGTTTAGGAGTGTCGGTTAAGTCTTGCTGAGCCATCCTGCTCACGGTTGCATTATTAGTGTTTTGCAGGTTATATAAAATTTGCTATGAAGATGGTTGTTCGGTGAGCCATCGGAGACTCACCGGAAACCCTGCCGCTGCACTCATCTTTGTGGAAGCTAGTAAGAAGCGTCCGCGGGCTGGACGTCTTCTCTTTTGCTTAGTTAGGATTGAGAGTAAGTGTATATGTATATTCTGCTGCGTGTACCTTCGTGGTACCTTATTTTGTAAATGACACTATGTTGATAAATAAAAGACTTTGTATGTTTATGGTTCTTTTCGTGTATGCTGTTGGGTGCCGCATCGCACGGCACCACCCAATGTGTCTCCTAGAGTGTGGATCCCGGAAGGGGTTCCCCACATGATCCTGGTTTGTCAGGACCGTCGGGTCCTCACAGCGTGGTATCAGAGCATCGTTGATGTTTAACGCACTTAAAAAAGGTTAGATTTTCAAAAACTCGGTGAGGAACGAGATATTAGTTATTAGCCCATATAAGGATGTTATTAGTGTATAGAAAGTGGCAATACTAACCTATTTGATATGTAGGAAAATCATGCATCTCGGGACTTCATATGTCTTGGGGTGCATGTAAGTGCTGTCTACCAGTGCGCACAAGATTAACGGGTGGAGCCTCACGGGGTGGCAGGTAACCCGGCCAGCTTTAGTATCCTCTATGACTCTTCATGTCGTTTGGGGTATTCGAGCAACGCCCTTACCTAGCATGCTACGGGCAAGTAGGGGAGACCCCGTCACATGGTTAGTAACATTAACACGTAGCTCAAGGCGTGTTTGGCTTGAGAACAACCCTGCGAGTGATGACAGACGGTTGTATGGAACTGTATGGGACCGGGTTCAGTGTGCAGCTGAACCTGACAATTGTGTGGTTTATTGCAGGTAGTCTGACCACAGATCGGTAGATGAGTAGAACACGTGTGCGAGAGACGTTTAGTACCACTGAATTAACGAAGCCGGCTAAGTCCGGTATAGGTTTTCTTTGTGAGGAACGTAGTACCGGCATGTTTGTGGTGACGCTTCAATGTCACACTCCACTAAATGATTAAAATCATTGTAAAACTTGAAAGTTTTGATACAGAGCACTAAAACTTTGAATTAACTCCTCCCCATAATCAGAATTTCCAAAGTAAGCAAGCTTTCAACTTATGTAAGACTAGGAACAGAGTCCTCTTTTTTTTCTGAAATAATGCTGAAGTTATACAGAGGTTAGGGGTAGAGTTCTTTTGATTTTGGGGTCTTATGATACATTTCTGGAAATATTTGGAAGAGCTTTACAACTTTTCTATTGAGGTCCAGAGAGGTTTCATCCCTTAACTAGTCGAAAAATGCAGTAGAGTTGAAACTGTCCAGAAAACAGGGCAGAACAAATACTCTCTGTAACTCTCTGAAAAATGAGCATAACTTCCTGCATAAAAATCTAAAAATAAAAATGAAGTATTTGTGTAAAGTTAATGAGATAGGTTACAACTTTGTAACAGAAAGTTTTGTCAAATTCGTGGTATAATCAACTGGAATTCTTGGATCAAATCAGTACCTCAAGCAGGGAGGCGCTGTCCAATTTTCTCCAGAAATTCTGTCAACTTTGACATCTCATAACTTTTGAAACAGGACAGATTTGAGGGCAAACAAATACATTCTGGAAATATATTGAAGTTAACTTTAACTTTGATGTTGAGCTCCAGAACTGGTTTTGCTTTAGCAGGATCTAAATCAGGTTAAAAGGGAAACTGGTCAGGGCTGTCAGTTTGGGCAGCAGACCAGAAATCAAATTTGTTCTAAGTTTGATTTGTGTTTCCAGGTTTTATGAGTTCAATGACATGTTTTATGTTATAACTCAATGATTTACTGTTTAAATGAATATTTGACCTTTTTCAAATATGTTTCTACAGATGGCAGAGGATAAACAACTGGGGGATCCGGAATTGTTGAAGCTGATGCTTCAATATTTCGGGTATGTGGAGACCCCGCGTTACCTCGCCAAGGAAGAAGGCAAGGAGGGGAACAATACATGGACATGTTGATGTTCCAACAGGTCCTATGCCACCAGGTTGGGCACCGTTCACCGTCACGGTGAATGGGAGACAACCGGAAGAGATGTGGCAAGTGGCAGCCCGTGACACCATGTCGCGTTTCTACCAACTACACATGAAAGCTATGGAGGGAACTCCATAAACGCTTGTCCCAGTGGAGGGACGAGCTAACCACATGTGTAGGGAGAGGTACTTTGCAGCGACAGATTCGAGTTTCCCAAGGTACAATCCAGTGGAGGCAAACCTCAGCCTCCATTTGACGGCCGGGAAGAACGTAATGGACAGCCAAGCTGTCCATACGGCTTGACTTGCCGTGGAGCTCAAGGAGAGCACCAGCCGCCGTGACCATTTCGAGAGTGCCCACCGCGCACTCCGTAATGTGCTCCTTCCGATGATCAAGCGACTGAATGAGCAGCACAATCAGTTGCATCGTCTGAGGAAGGCGAAGAAGAAAAGCCGTATTGACATCACGGCATTGCAGCAGCAGGTCCAAGCCTTGACCCAGCAGAACGAGGTCCTTACTCAAGAGCGTGATGATGCTATTGAGGAGGGGCAGAACTGGGAGAAGGATTTATAACCAGGCCATGGACAAGGTGCATGCTTTGCATGACCTCGTACCTCCGGTAGTGGGCCTACCGATGGTAGGTGCAGTACCCGTGGTTTTAGGTATCCCGGCGATACCGCAATCTGAACCCGAAGAGGAGGTCAAGGACCCTAAGCCACCAGCAGAACTAGCGGAGGAGGAAGACCTGCAGGAGGTCGAATTCTACTCTGAGTAGTGAGTTTACCTTTGCCGAGTAGGGCAGCGAGGGTGGTGTGTAATACCTTTGGTAACAGTGACATGTCGTGTAGACAGTACCGTGTGTTTAGGTAGTGACGACATGAGCACAAATTCTCGGAGGTCCGAGAATAATGTATCTTGTATAAAGTTTTTACTTTATCAATATATGTGAATGTTGTGCAATATTCTCAAAGTGTCACTACAATACCTACTGTCTTCTCATGGATATTTAAGTACGGCATGTGCTGACCGTTGCTGTTTTGAATTTCAGAATGACTCGTACTTGTGCCAACCCTGAGGTTGGAGGTTCAAGTCAGGAGGGAGAGGCCTCCCAACAGCCTCCCGAGACTTCCTCGGGACCACAGCAGCAGCAGCAACCACAGCCACCACCACCGCCAATGGTCACGTTGGCAGATATAGTTGCGTCCATGGCGGGCTCGCACCAGCAGCACACCGAATTGCTGCAGACTCTGATTGCCAATACGTCTCGACCAGAGAGGCGTCAAGACCGGGAAGAACGACAGCAAAGTTCTTACTCGGATTTTCTAGCGACGCATCCCCCAGTATTCTCAAGGGCGGATGAATCCATCGATGCGGACAACTGGCTCCGCACGATGGAGATGAAATTCGGGCTGCTCCAAGTTAGTGAGCAGCGCAAAACACAGTTCGCGGCCCAACAACTTCAGGGGTCCACAAGCGCTTGGTGGGCAAATTTTTGCGCCTCGCAACCCACCGAGCGAGTGCTGACCTGGGCGGAGTTCCGGACAGCCTTCTTGGGCCTATCATATACCACCGGGTCTGATGAAGAGGAAGACGCAAGAATTCCTCCATCTACAACAAGGGAACCGGAACGCGCTGGAGTATGCCAGGGTGTTCAATGATCTCGCGCTCTACGCTTCCTATCACGCCGATACGGATGAGAAGCGGCGGGACTACTTTTACCAGGGGCTAAATCCGCTCCTGAAGGACAAGCTGGTGATGTTCAATCACGGCAGCCACAATGACATGATTGATGCTGCGATTGTACAAGAGGACTCCGGTAAGGAGTTGGCGGCAGCGGAGAAGAAGCGCAGCATGCCGCAAAGCAGCGGAGAGGGAGGTGGTCCTCCCCAAAAATATCGGATGGTGTATCGAACACCATCGAGACAACTCTGGCAGCCACCGCAACGACCGATGCAGTATCGCAATAGGCCGTATTCACCACCGGCATTCTGACCGGCCTTACCAGCACCTCCGCAGCAACAACAGCAGCAGCGGGCGATGCCGTGTGCGTTTGCACCTCAGCAGCACATGCTGGGCTTTCGTCCCCCAAGCACCGGCTAGCCATGGACCACATGTTTCAAGTGTGGTCGTCAGGGCATTTCGCCAACAACTTCCATGAGGCAAGGCAGAGGAATGGAACCACAGTTTCCGGGGAGGAATCAGCCCCAGAATCCCAATAATGTGCGGCGGGCAAACCCTAAGTCCGGCACCGTCCACCAACATGCCATAGAGGACGTGCCGGAGGGAGAACCCATACTTGCGGGTATGTTCCAACTCCACAAACATCCCGCCATAGTTTTATTTGATTCAGGTGCCACACATAATTTTATTAGCGAAGCTTATATTGCTGAGCACAGTTTGCAAATACTACCCACTAAAAGTCCATACTTGATTTGTTCACCGGGTGGGAAAATTTCAGCAAGCATGATGGTAGAGTATACCCTACGTCTCTCATAGCTCTAGAGGGACAAAAGGTCGATGCCATCTTAGGTATGTCATGGTTAACCCGCCACGGCGCGGTTTTAGACACTGTCCTACGAGTCATGCATTTGCACAAAGAAATGCACGAGTTCCCTGGAATAAAACTTCCAACCGTATACCAATCCACCACCATCAGATTGGAAGATATTCCAGTGGTCTGTGAGTTTCCTGACATAATCCCGGATGATTTACCAGGGATGCTGCCAGATCGGGAGGTGGAGTTCAAGATTGAGCTTGCACCGGGAACAATGCCAATATCCCAAAAGCCGTACAAGATGGCGCCAAAGGAGTTGGCAGGATTGAAAACGCAGTTGATGGAGCTGCTGGAAAAGGGGTTTATTAGGCCGAGCTCCTCGCCATGGGGCTGCTCGGCATTATTCATGAAGAAGAAGGATGAAACGTTGTGGCTTTGCATGGACTATCGTCCACTAAACGCCGTTACGATCAAGAACATGTACCCGTTGCCACGGATCGGCATGTTGTTTGATCAGTTGGTCGAAGCAAAGATCTTTTCCAAGATGTATTTATTTAAGTTAAGGAGATACTGTCTGAGGATATTCCAAAGGCAGCTTTCTCGACGAGGTACGGGCTTTATGAGTACCTGGTCATGTCCTTCGGTCTCACCAACACTCCAGCTCATTTCATGTACTTGATGAACTTGGTATTCATACCGGAGCTGGACAAGTTTGTCGTGGTCTTCATCGATGACATATTGGTATATTCCAAGTCAGAGAAAGAACACGCGAAGCACCTGCGTATTGTCTTACAACGGCTGCAGGATCACAAGCTATACGCGAAATTCAGCAAGTGCGAATTCGGGATATCGCAAGTACCTTTCCTCGGGCATATCATCTCAGCGGAAGGCATCGCTGTAGACCCGAGCTGTGACACCCGGTTCCAAAAATGAACCAAGTGAATGCATATGTGTGCCCAGGATGTTCATCACATATACACAAGTAATCCACAAACTGAATTCAGAATATAACCACGAATAAATAGTGTCTAAGTACTTTATTACAATGACTCAATGTCTTACTCATGAATATCTAACTTATTCTTGCAGCGGAAGACTCTAAACAACAACGGAAATAACTAAAGACAGCAGGATCCAACTTCAACTCTACAGACATGTTGTGTGAGGGACCACAGGACCTCGTTGGGTGGTGCCGTTTTATGCGGCACCCAACAGCACACAGGTCGATGAACACACATCATATTACATAAATAGTTTAGCAGAAGCGTACAAGAATGTTTTGCAAATAGTTATATCAGAGTAAACTACAGCGGAAGACTATCACTCTCACGACTCATATCTAAACTAGCAACAAAGAAACAGTCCAGCCCGTGGACGTTTCTTACTAGGAACACGAAGATCAATCTGCAGCAGCGAGGATGCTCTTTGAGTAAGCACTCGGAGGTTCCCGAGTCTCATCGGCATCCCTTCTCATAAGCATCGAGTCAATTACCTGCATAACAACTCGGATAGCATCCGTGAGCATAACGCTCAGCAAGACTTAACCGTCACCCTAAACATAAAACTCTAAGTGAGGTTATGAACCTAACATAGGATGGCATAAGCATAATTAAACTCGCCTAAAAGTGAATCCTTACTTTCAGGTATTAATTGCAGCATTTTAAGTTACCCTGGGCATGCCACATCGGGAGTCCACAATCAAACAAGAAACGCTTTCCCCCGATGTAAATTGCTCATGGCATAAAAGAATCGAGTTTGCACTAGCCTATTCATCAAGATCCAATACAACGCTAGTATAATACTTCACATCAATATGATTAGTTCCTTTCTCATGCAAGTTCTTACTACGTCACGACTTTGAGAACAAGTATGCTCGGTCCATTCCGCGAGCGACGGTGATTCGAATCAATAACACCCGGACTACACCACACGTACGCCCGTACTCAACGTTGCCTACAACAACCATCACTGACGCCGTACATGGCAGCCTTTCCCCCGTTTCACCCCCGCTGAATCGATCAAGTCGCCCCATACAGTAGCTACTCTCATGGTGCACCTACCAACATGATATGTCATGAGAATATTCCCCACATACTGCACACCGGCCCTCCGCCTGAGGCGACCCGAAAAGTCCCAACGACAGCTTCCCGAGGTACATTGGTTTACTGGGTCCCATATAGCCAGCATGAGTCCGGTACACAACTCAAACTTGTTCAACAGGGCCGCATTCGGATCGGTCCTTGACCGACACGGACAGGTCTACAGCACCCAGGCCCCTATGTCCTGCTGCCCCTACAACCTTCCGGTCTCAACTTTAACTTGCGAATTCATTTTGAACCAATCCCGTATGCCCCTATTGTTCCTGAAACTGCGAGTAGCATCTCACCACTCGACTTCTACCAAACCGTACTTAAGAATGGCAGTTCTACACAGTGAAAGACACCTACCCAATACTCCATGGGTCATTTGGTTATGTAAGAGGAGTATCCAGCACTAGACCTAATGCACAGTTCAATTCTTAACCAAAAGTGAATACAAAATAAAGACTTAATAGCTGTTAAATGCAAACCGGAGCTTGCCTGTTTTGCAGGGTAGTCGTATATAAACAGTTAACGTCCTTGTTGATCCACCCTTGACTCTCCGGAGCTTGATCCACTTTGATGAATCACTCCTTTGAGTCCCCTTCGTTGTGGTTCCTATTGAAATCCATATGCACATGTTTTATGGAATGTAATGGAAAGAAGTTATGGAATTAATTTCTTAGGAACAGAGGTTGTGTGGAAAAACCAAGAATGGCTTGGTTTGCCTCTGTTGTGCAAGGTAACAGAAATGAACTAAATTGACCTTAAGGCCTTAGCTATACACTAACCATTTTCCCTACTGAACATAATAGATAAGTTGAAAGATTTGAGTGCAATTGAAGAACAAGAACTCCAATGGCCTCAAAACTTTTACAGCAGATTCTATACTACCTAAGGATTTAGCTTGCCAAATTGCAGCTAATGTGGAGTCCTATTGTGTCCTCCATAATTCTCACAATATCTCTTATGTATTTTTCCCCTATACATAAGTATGGAGAATAAGTACAGGGAGTTCAAGGACTCATCTTGGGCTGATAATTTACATGTGAGTTCTTGATCACATGAGAGTAATCTGGTCCAAAATTCAGCTCTTTTACTTGAGTAGTTCCCCCAGAACAATTCTTTAAGCATTTGTACTCAAAAGAATTAATTCTGAAGTAATGTGCATTGTCATGCCCAATTAAGTGAACTAGAATTCCATGTATGTCTCATAGAGCTTTCCTAAATTTTCCTATGATTTTTGGAGCTATTGATTGCCCAGAATAGTTTTTAGAAGTGGGAAACATTTTCTGAAAATGTTTCTGGACTCTTTTGAGCACAGTAGCTTTCATTTAGCAAATTCCTACTCAAATGATTTTCAAATGAGCTGAAAATTTGCTAGTAGATCAACACCATGCTAAAGAATGTTCTGGCAAAATTTGGGGATTTTTGGATAAACCAAGCTCCCTCAATAATTCTTTTTCAGAATATTTTCAAAGAATTTTCCAGTATATAATATTAACTTTCATACAAATCTGAGTTCATATTTGGATAGAACTCAGAGAGATGAATCCAACCCAAGTGGAACCACTCAAATTGGAGGTTTCTATCAGGAGCTATGAATTTCCAAAGTTTGAGCCAACTCTGGAATTGTTTCCCTACTGAGAATTCAGCTGGACCCACTGTTTTAAACCTCAGCCAATCAGAATCGGGCCACACCGGGGCCACAGCCTCCCAGCGCGCCAACACACGGGATCCCAGCCGCACCCGATCGCAGGTTTAAAATTTGAGCTGCTGACAGGCGGGGCCGACGCCTTCTTCAACCTCCCGCCGGTTCTCTCGCGCCCGCGCGTTTTCCCCTCGCCGGAGCCAATCCCTCCTCGCCGGATCACTGCTGCCGACCACCGCACGGGCTAAAACTCGCCGCCAGGGAGTTTGTGACACTGAGGAACACGACTGTGGGGTCTGCTTGGGCTGCCGGCGGCCGGAAAATAGCTCGCGACGTGTGGCGGCCGCGGTTGCCCTTCGGCGCTGTCGGCCGTGGGTTCTAGCCCGCCAAACACTCAACCAATGAGCTCTACAGCATCAGTGGATGATCGCAAGGCTCGGCATGGCCCCCAAATGGCTCTGGAACAGCCACAAGCCGGTCGTCACCGTGCTGCCGATTGGGTCCACCGCGAACACGCTTGGTAGAGCTCAAAATTCGTGGTTCCCAGTTAGTTTCATGCCACGGATGCTAAAGAGGATATGACCGCTGGCTAGTCCAGCGTCCATGTGCCAAATTTGATGACTTAAGGAGGATCAGAGGGAAAGAATTTGAAGGAACCATACCGGAAGCTCAGAATGAGGTCTCCGGAGCAAAACCTCGAATTTTGCCGTCAATAGCTCACGGCATGGCCTGAGCTTTGGGTGAGAGCAGCGCAGTGGCCGTGCGCTCCCGTTGCCGCCTCGCTTGGCCGTGAAGACTGCGGTGGCGATCTGCCCACGTGCACCCGATCACTTTCTTGAATTAGGTCGCCGCGGCGGCGGTCGTTCTCGGGCGAGGGAGGCCAAAGCTCGCTTGGTTTTGTGTCGTGGAGGTGGAGGCTGATCTCGGGGAAAGGTTTAGCAGCTCGGGGGAGGGAAGAGCGTGGTGGTTTTGCCGTTCTTCCGATTGGACCAAGAGCGGAGGTGAGGAGCTTGGTTCAGTGCATGTGCTCGCGAGGAGAGGAAGCAAATGATCCTTTGTTCGGTCTGAGAGCACGTGATCATGTTGAAGACGCGGTCAGGACCGACCCCGGGGCGCCAGCGCAGGGAGGCCGACAGCAGGAGCTGGCGCGGCAAGCTCCTTGGTGGCTCCCGTGTGCTGTTGGGTGCCGCATAAAACGGCACCACCCAACGAGGTCCTGTGGTCCCTCACATTTTGACGGTAGTGCGCACGCCTAGTACTCCACATGTTCCTCGAAGTACTCTTCTCCTGTAGCTGATGTATATGTGGGAATGCAAGGGTGAGTACATGTCGTACTTAGCAAGTGCGGGAAAAGTATGACATGTAGCTTACAACAAGGTAGGGCATAAAAAGGCTCATTGCAGCAACAAATTTTATTTCATAAACATGGTAAAAACAGCAACTATCTCTAGGTGAAATTTATCCCATCATAACCAAGTAATTCAGCAACATTCCTTCATCATAATTCACCATTTATCATGCTTCAATCAGCTATTAATCTTTCTCAAGTTCATCTCATACTCATAAATATTCATAACCATCTCATATTCATATAACCGAAACCAAATTCATTGTCATGACTCAAAACAGTCCCAAAACCAATCCCAATGACCATACCATAACCATACCGAATAACCATCCCAAGTTTTCCCTCTAATCATGGAAGTTGGCCAAGTGCTTGTGACCGGAAGCACGGCTATCATGATAGTTTTACACTCTGCAGAGGTGGCACCACTTTACCCACAAGTTAGTTATTTCGTCACCCGTCAGCGACTGCAGAACCTCCATTATACCAGTACACAACCGTCGGTGTATGGCCAAGAGATCACAAAATAGCCTTTACAAAGGGGGTACTAGATGTATGGACTCACTGAGGTTTCACTGGCAGGCTCAAATCACCATTCTCCCACCCACGAGCCCCCTCTTGTGCCATGCAGTTCCCATGGCAGTCCTCCTCGACACCCATTCCCCGCGCCATCCACGGTCCATAACAAGCTAGCAACACACCTAATTAATCAGCTAAGCCGCACACATACTTGGCCCTGTGGTGGCACTGTTTTTCTGGCATATTCTTGCATGAACCGGTCCTTAGATCTACGGCAAGTACCGCCATCTCATCCAGCAATATCCATGAACCAAGGTTGCCTAGATCTCCCCGATTCCATGCCCATTAACATCATCAAGATCTCATCATCATTATTCATATGAATGCAGTAGCTAGACATGTTTTATTTCAGCTTCCCATATCCCGTGAATTAAGCGGAGCAAAAAGGAAAAACGACCATACCCGACTCATTAACTTTCCTGGCGACAAGGATGGTTAATAAAACTAGTAAACTCCTATAAAAAGGGTGTACCATCAAGTTGACTCAAGCATACGAGTTTTCGCAAACACAACAGTTTCGAAACATGTGATCAATATGGTCAAGGGGCGCTTGCCTTGCTACCGTGGTTCGTGTTGTTCGAGCATCTCGAAGTCTTTGTGCTGTAGTTCCTCGTAGATGGGCTCTTGAGCTTGTTCTTCTACTCACGATCACGCATATACAAAATTCACAGCAATCAATCATCATGCACAAACTTTACTTAAGATGCAATGGGGTAGATGAATGCAAATCCTATGGTGCTGTTTAATTAAACCAGTTTGTACACGTTCTTGCATCTTTTAACGGGCTTTCATGGGGTTTTATGATGAACAAGGGTGCTGGGATCAAGTGTGGACGTGGTGATGATCTTGACTCAAGATATAGATCAATTCCACTGTCAAAAACTGATCAAAACATGATCTTTCCACACGTAAAAGTTTCTGCTCGAAGGGCGCGAAGAAAACGGATGCGTAGAAACAGTGGCGACGTCGTAAGATGGGTAATGGTGACCTACCTCACTTCCTTTTGGTGGCAGGGCCTTCCTCCTAGCAATGGAAGCAGTGGGGACTTTATCTATGGAAGATTAGGGCAGGACAGATCGTCAGGCTTCTTCTCCGGCGACGGCAAGGCTCGACGGAGCTCGACGGCGGCCAAATTCTGGCAAGGGGGGAACTTGGCGACTTGGCAGCAAGGAAGGGGGCTTGGCAGCAGGGGGGGGCGTACAAAATATAGAGGATTTCGGCCAGGGGTGGGGGTTATATTTATAAGGCGGGAAAAAAGGAGTTCTACTCCAATTGGAGCTCAAATAAGAGTCCTATTAAATTTTTTTTGGATCTTAACAAACTTATCTCTTGTGGTGCGGCAGCCTTGAAGATTTTATCCCAAAAAATGTGGGGAAAATCCACTTTTTGGGAATTGGGGGAATTTAGAAATCTTGGGGGAAATTTGGGGAAATTTTGGTAACACGATCTTTTTCCCATTCCCCACCATTTCTACGTCACTTGTTCCATTTTTCCATTCCCCTCTCCATTTCTATGTCCCATTCTCCATTTCTACATTCCCGTCTCCATTTCTATGTCCCATTCTCCATTTCTACATTTCCCTCTCTGTAAAAGCCCAAGAAAGGGACTTGCAAAAATTTGTTCATCACCTCACAACATCACAGCTCATCTTGTGGATATCTTGTGAACACTTGTGAAGAGCAAGTAACCACCATCAAAAGGGGTGATTAGAGGGGAAAGCCCTAACGTCCAAAAAGTAGGATTTCTACACATGAACATGCAAGGTTGAGCTCACCCCTAGACCTTAAATAGTCTTGGGAAGGCTCAGGCCAAAGTTCAAGCAAGTTCAATACTTTTTGAGGCACTTTTGGAGGCATTTGAAAAAGAGGCCAATTTGAATGTAAATTCAAATTGCAGCAACTTTCGGCACTTAAATTCAAAGGTTGGCTTCATATTCAAACTCAGCACATTTTTCTGAGTTAGTACACCAATTTTCATCCCCATTGGACTTCATCTTGTTGGGAGCCAAATTTGCAATAATTCAAACTGAATTTGAATTTCAAATTCAAATAGCCAGCAATTTAGCCAAACCAGTTTCAAACTGAGGGAAACAAATTCAAACTGTTACTTGGTGCTTAAGTCTCTCATTCAATGTAGAGTTGCTGGGATATTTCCAGAAGAATTTGGAAAAAGGATTATGGGGAGAGATGGGCCCACAGGTCAGTGGGAGAGCTACTCACAACCAAACGGGCTCTGTTTCTCGCTGAAGCAATCGCACGCAGCGCGCCACCGAGGTGATTCTCTGGGCGCCACCGCGTGAGCCACAGAGCATACCTCCTGCTTCCTCCCTCGAGCTGGCCAGCTGCTCCCGACTTGATCACCGCTCACAGCACCGCCAAACCGAGGTTCTGTTCCCACCCGCACGAGAAAAGAACCGAGCTCACGCCGCCGCTTGCACTCGATCGAGAACTGGGAAAAACCACCGTGCACAGCACCGTCCGAGCGGCAAAACCACACTGCTTGCTCGTTCTCTACGTCCTCGGCACAAAAACATTCGAGTTTCAGCCCTCCTAACCCTAGCTCGGCGGTTCTTGGCGACGGCCGGGAAAACTGCCGTAGCTCGGCTCACGGTGACAGCCCAACCGAGGGATTTCCATGCCCGAGTAAGGACAACCACAGACACGCCATCTAACCATGCTACTCCTCCCCAAACCTCAGAGCACGCCGTGAATCATCGAGCTCCAATTCGGTGATTTGTTTCCTGCGCATGCAAAGTGACCCCGGGTAAGGAATCCTAATAATTCGATCAAAATTCTTGTTTGTATGCCACCAAACCGTGCATACGTGATCTAGACTGGCTAGCGGTCGATTTTCCTTCACAACCCTAGCTAGAAACCGACAGGTTGCGAGGTATTTCATGTCTTCCCGAGCTCAATCGTCGTCACAACTCTCGGGCGCACGGTGAGATCAGAGTAGTCGTCGTTTCCACGCTCGTTTGTGTCTTTGCCGAGCTTCCCTAGCATCCAAGAATGCTCTAGAGCCGATCACTCGAGGTTTTGGCGGGCTAGGGCCACCAGCCGACGACGCCGAACCTCTCCCGTGGCCGCTGCACTTCGCCGGCACATTCCCGGTCCCCTAGCACCCACACGGATCCCACAACCGAGCTCCCGAACTCCAAAAAGCATTGGGTGGCGAGTATTAGGCTGGGAAACAGTCGGGAACCTCACTCCGGCGAGGCGCCGCCTCGGTCCGGCAAAGAGGGCGCGCGCGGGGGAAGAAACGTCGGAGGTTGAAGAAGGGTGGGTCTAGCCCACCCGTCAGCGGGTGTATTTGAAAACTGGGATTGGATGTGGCTTAGGATCCGGTGCGGCTACACAGATAAAAACCCCGTAGCCTCGTGTGTCCACAAATCCTATTGGCGGCAGTTTAAACAGTGGGCCCAACAAGAATTTCCAATAGAAAACAATTCCAGATTTAGCTCAAACTTTAGAAATTCATAACTTTGTGTAGGAAGCTCCAAATTCAGTGAACCAATTTTCTCTGAACTCAGAGTTTTGAGTACATTCCTGCAATACCAATTTCAGCTCATGAAACTAAATAGTTTTCAGAATTAAATCCTTAAAGTTTAAACTGTTAGGAATTTTATCTGGAGGATTACTTTATGAAAAATTCTGAAATTTGGCTGGGAGGTTCATTGGAAAATCCTTGAGCCAAAGTAAAATTTTCAGACTCATCCAAGTCCAATTAGTCCCCCTAATGGTGTGATTAAGTGAACTGCCCTGAGAAAATAGAGAAATGTACAGAAACATTTTTCAGATTTTCTCAAATCTTGTTTAGGGCATAACTTCCTCTAGAATTCTTCAAATGACACGAAACCAATTCCATTAGAACCATCTCAAACTCTAGTTTCCAGAAAGTAATGGTTGGGACCATGAAAACCCCTGGAATTCCTTAGAAGCTCTAATATTGAACAAATAGGCTTTTATTTGTACAAGGCTCAAATGAACTTTGCTTCAAATGAAACTTGGTCAAGACTCTGGTTAGGACCCTACCAAGCCACCATAAAAATTTCAGAACCAAAGGGGATGTCTAGCTATAGTTATGGTAATTACTTATTCAGTTCTAAACATTGCATTTAAATTGACATATAGTATATCGTGTACGTGTAGTCGCTGAAGGCGAGGAAACTCCGGAAGAGCTCGACTTCCTTCTTCCGGACGAAGCCCTAACAACTGACCAGCAGCAACAAGGCAAGCCCCAGTTTGCATTAAACCATTTTACAAAGTTTTTCTTTGTTTACATACTTAGTATGAGGTATGTATATGTGCATTAGGTGTAGGGTGGATGAAACCCCAAATACATAACCAGATGTTTCCCATCAGAGTGAGGGTAGTGTCTAAATCCTTGAGTAGACAGGCTATGCTTAATCATTCATAGGACTTCGGTACAAGCCGAGTAGTTGGAATCTACTCGTGAGTTAGGCTTGGGACACACGAGATTGGTTCGAGTGATGTGAGATCACTTTAGTAATGAAAATGATACTAGGCAAGGGCTAAGGCGCAGCAAGAGGAAGTCTTTTGTGCGCAGCCCTGTCCGTGTCGATTGAGGACCGATCCGTGTGCGGCCCTGCTGAGCAAGTATTGAACGTACCGAATGCATATCGGATATATGGGCCCCGGTAAACCGATGTAACCTAAACCTCCGGGTATCGAGGCATAGCACACCGATTTATAGGTGTAGGTTGAGGGCAGCAAGGTGGAAATCTGCTAACGGGCATAGAGAAATGCTCTGTGTTGGGAACCTCCTGTCCGTTTCGGTGCGCCCTGTAAGGGCCTCAGTTTTTGACACACATTTGCAGTGTTCATCACCACATCACACACCTCATTTGAGGAAGAATGATGAACACAATTGAAGAGCAAGTAACAATTATCAACATGCTCATTAGAGAACAAACTCACACATTGCCAAAGTGGTATTTCACACATGTGATGTAAGGAGGATGGACATATGAAAACTCCTACATTTTGCTAAGGATGTCCATGCCAAGTTTCACACAAATTCCAAACCTTTTTGAGGTCATTTTGGATATAGTTAGAAAGAGGGCAGTTTGAAACCATATTCAAATTCAAACTGTTTTTACCCCATGAATTTAAAAGTGGGAGGCATATTCTTACTCAGCACATTTTTGTGAGCTCACACACCAATTTTCACTCCATTTGGAGTTGATCTTGACATGAGCTAAGTGGGAGAAATTCAAATTTTATTTGAATTTCAAACTGAACTTGTGCTGAAATTCATTCAAACCAAACCTCATTTGAACTTTGATCAATTCAAATGGCTCATGGGTGAATAATTTGAATTGCCAGGGGTAGTATGGGGATCACTGTTTACAACAGTGATTAGGAGTAAATTTCAGAGGTTAAAACTAGAAGTGGGTCCCACATGTCAGCCACTGCTCAGATCAAACCGACTGAGACTTTTCTCACTCGGGTCACCGAGCCACCGCTGCGATCGCCACCGAGGGCAGCCGCCGCGCCAGCAGCTGCTTGCCCATGCGCGGGCGTGAGGCGGTGCAGAGCCTTCTTAAGGCGCCTGCCCCCCTCCTCGGCCGGGGCATCACCGTTCTTCCCCGCAAGAACTCAGCGCCGGCCGAAGTTTTCCGCAGCTCGGAATCGATCCGAGAATGCCAATCACAGCTCCCTCCGTCCACTCCAGAGCCCCAGCAAGGTACTAGAGACCTTCCTCCGTCCCCCCCCCCCCCCCCCCCCCCCGTTGCTAGAATTCGGTTGAAACCGATTGATATCGGCTGTGCCGAAAGATCAAATTCGGGACTTGGAACCGCCGCACCCCGGGCTCTCGTGGACAGCCCAACCTGAGCGTTGTCACGCCCGAACCAAGGCACCCTTGGACGCGCTGGTAACTGGTGCTGCTCATCCCCGAGACACAGCTCGAGTGGTTGCTCACCGGCGGCGAATTTCCACTTTTCCCCTTTCTGTGTGCAGAACGACCTTCGGGTACGATTCTGTTTAATTCGTGCTCTAGAAAGGATTAGAGGGCCTCAAGCCGCTCTCACACGAGCTAGACACGGTAACGCACAAGTTGCCTTCACAACTCTGGGCCGGAGAACCTCTGTACCCGGCGTAATTTGAGGTCTACTGATGGCGGAATGAACGGGCGGCATCGGACGCACGGTGAGGACCTATTTCGGGCCTTCCCCGAGCTGCCTCGAGCTCATGTCGACCTTCTTTGAGGTCCACTGGTGCTCCCCGACCGGTTTCCCAAGTAGTTGAGGTGCTAGGGAAGTCAGCCGACATGGCCGAAGTCGTTCCGAGGTGGCGGCTTGTCGCCGACCATGCTCCGGCCATTGTCATGAGCAGCTGACCCTAGAATCCTGTTCCCCGAGTAAAAGTAGGCAGGGGCGGCCAGAATCGAGAAGTTTGGAGCTGTACAGAAGCCGGCGGCGAGCTCTCCGGCGAGGTCCCTCGGCGGCGGAGCGCGGGCGTCGCGAGGTTGAAGAAGGGGGTGGACCCCAGCTGTCAGCGGGAGATATTTTGAATCGGGATCCGGCTGCGGCCTGGATCGGGTGTGCTGGCGCGCAAAATCCTTGTGGGCCGCGGTGTGCTGTGGCCTCGGCGTGCGACGCGTGTCCCCTGGGCCCACGCGCGAGTTTAAACTTTTCCCCGATTTTCAGATTTCCTTCAAACTCCAAATCCTCATGACTTTGGCTAGAAAGCTCCAAATTCAGTGAACCAAATTTTGCTGGATTCAGCTCTCCGAGTACTTTCCAGCAAATCAAGTTTCACTTCATGAAAACCATTAATTTTCCAGAATTAATTCCTCAAAGTCTAAACTATTAGGAATTTTAACTGGAGAATCCTTTGGAGGAAAATCCTGAAATTTTGCTGGGATGTTCACCAAAATATCCCTGAACTACCATAAAAATTTCAGATCCATTGGAGCTAATTTGATCCACCTAATGGTGTGATTAGTGAAACTGTTCCAGAGAAAATAGAAAATGTTCAGAAACATTTTCAGAATTTTTTCTGAAATTGTTTAGCTCATATCTTTAGTTAGGAACTTCCAAATAAAGTGAGACCAACTCCATTAGAACCCTCTGAAAATCTAGTTTTCAGAAAGTCATAGTTTGTTTCATGAAAATCCCTAGAACACCCTAAGAGTTCCAATTAAGGTCAAGGACATAATTAATTGTGGAGGGCTCCAATGAGCTTTACTGCAACTAAAACTTGACCAAATCTCTGTTTAGGTTGTAACCAAGCCCCAGTAAAAGTTTCACAGTCATTGGGTCTGTCTAGCAAGGATTATAGACTTCACAACCTCAAACTTAATACAAATGCATTTAAATTGATACATGTATTCCTTCTATCATGTGGTCGCTAAGGTCGAGGAGGAACCCGAAGTCCTAGACTTCGTAACTCCGGAGGAGCAGCTAGCCTACGACCAAGAGCAGCAAGGCAAGCTCCGGTTTGCATTAACCTTTTTACAAATTTTTATTGTTTTGAGCACATACTTGTTTACTTTATTCTTTGCATTAGAGTCTTGTTTGGAAATCCAACTGCATAGCCAAGAAAACCATGGGTTGGGTTTAGGATTTCAAACCCCGTTAGCTACTGCAATGCTAAGATAGTGTAGGATTCGGTACAAGTCGAGTAGTTGGAACTACTCGCGAGCATAGGCTAGAGGCACTCGACTCGGGTAGTGATAGCACATGAAACACATGGCAAGAAAATGAGACCAAGCGGAGGGTAAGGGCAGCAGGACTTTGGGGCCTGTGTGCTGTAGCTCCGCTTGTGTCGATTGAGGACCGAGCCGTGTGCGGGCCTGTTGAACAAGCTAGAACAGTACCGAAGACCTACCGGCTATATGGGAACCGGGAAACTGATGTAACTCGGGTAGCTGGGTATTGAGGCATTGCCCGTCGTTCAGAGGGTAGGTTGAGAGCTTGAGGTGTAAATCGGCTGGCGGCACGGAGATGCGCCTGCAGAGACCTCTTGCTAGGGACGATGGGACCGGTTCAATATTTGGCTGACGGGTGAAAGGTAGTTGCGTACGGCGTCCGTGATGGTTGTTGTAGGCAATATCGAGTACGGGCGTATGTGACGGGTTGTTCGGGTAACCCTGCAGGTGTAAATCGATTATAATCGCCGTCCCTCACGGTCAGTGAGTACCACTTGTTCACTGTACCGTGACGTAGAAAGAACAGGCTAGTCACATGTTAAAATGATGCTGATTGAAAGATGGATATTGATTGTTAATGATATGCTGTAGCTTAGAGCTAACTAAAGTTCTTTTCAACTTTGGGCAAAGTACATGAGAGAAATGCGTTTCTTGTTTGATTGCGGCTCTCTCATGTGCCTTAGCGTAAGGTTCTCCACAACCTGCTGCTAAAACTTGAAAGTAAGGTTCTACTAATTAGGCGAGTCCTTGCAACTGATTTTTACCTCATGTAACCCATTACCCTCATGTAGAAGTTCCATGTTTAGGTGAGACGGGTCAGACTTGCTGAGCCTTCATGCTCACTGCTTGTGTTTGAAGCTTTTGCAGGGTTTTATGAGGAAGGGACTCCCGAAGAGGAGACGGAACCCCAGGAGGGGAACCCCGTCGAGTGGGAGTTGTGCACGCCGCAGAGTTAGTGTGCGTGTGTGCTAGCAAGGACACGTTCAAGGGCTGAACGTGCACTTGATGCTTAGTCTATGCCCGCGAGTGTAGACTAAACTTTTTTTGATGTAAACAAGTTCATAAACCTGTTTATGTAATAAAATTTCTGCTTCCGCTTTGTACCTTTGACGTGTGTTATATGGTGCTGTGCAACGCAGCACCCCTCAGCGTGATCCTGGCTCGACAGGACCAATGGGGTCGTGTCAGCGTGGTATCAGAGCTCACTTGAGGTTTAACACAGTACAAAGGTCTTCTTTTTCAAAAATCCTGTGAGGAACGAGTTAGTAGCCCGTATAAGTATGTTATTAGCATATAGAAAGTGGCATATTAACCTATTTGTTATGTCAGCAAATCGTGTATCTCGGGACGTTTATGTCTTGGGGGGTACCTGTAAGCGCTGTCCACCAGTGCGCACAAGCTGAAGGGTGGAGCCCCACGGGTTGCAGGTAACCCGACTCGCTTTGATATCCTCTACGACTCTTCATGTCATTTGGGGTATTCGAGCAACGTCTGTCCCTGGCGTGCGTGGTGCAACATGGAGACCCCGTCACGTGGTCTGAAACGTGAACACGTAACTCAAGGCGTGGTTGGCTTGAGAACATCCGGGCGAGTGATGACGGCCGGGTGTACGAACTGTATGGATTCCGGGCTCAGTGTGCCGCCGAGTCTGATGATTGTTTGAGTTTCTGCAGGTAGCCTGACCACGAAACGGTAGACGTGTAGCATCCGTGTGCGAGTGACGAGTAGTGCCACTGAACTAACGAAGCCGGCTAAGTCCGGTATAGGTTTGTCTTGGTGAGGACGTAGTACCGACATAATCTGGTGACGCATCGACGTCACATCCAACTAAATGAACAAATTCATTTAAAACTTGAAATTTTTTATCCAAAGTAGTAAAACTTGATGTAACTCCTTCCCTTGAACAGGATATTCAAAGTTAACAAGTTTTCAACTCATAGGTTGTTAAGGACAGAGCACTCTGTTTTCAGCTGAATCAAGGCTGAAGTTAATCAGAGGTTAGAGGTTGAATTCTTTCGAGGTTGGGGTCATATGATACATTTCTGGAAAGCTTTGGAAGAGCGTTACAACTTTTCTGTTGAGTTCCAGAGGTGTTTCATCCCTTAACCACTCGAAAAATGCAGTAGAGTTGAAACTATCCAGAAAACAGGACAGAGCAATGACTCTCTGTAAACTCTCTGTAAATTAAGCACAACTTCCTGCTTAAAAATCCAAAAATAGGAAATGAGATAGTTCTGGAAAGCTTATGAGATGGTTTACAACTTTGTAACAGAAAGTTTTGTCAGATTAGGAATAGAATTAACTGAGAATTCTTGGATCAAATCAGTACCTAAAGCAGGGAGGTGCTGTCCAACTTTCTCCAGAAATTCTGTTAACTTTGACATCTCATAACTTTTGAACCAGGACCGATCTTAGGCCAAGCAAACACTTTCTGGAAAGCTATTGAAGTTAGCTTTAACTTTGATGTTGAGCTCCAGAATTGGTTTTGCCTTTAACATGGCCTAAATCAGGTTGAAATTGAAACTGGTCAGGGCTATCATGGGAACAGCAGATCAGCAGTCAAATTTGTTTAAAATTTGATTCCAAGTTTTGTGGGTTCAATGACATGTCTTATGTTATAACTCAATGGTTTACTGTTTAAATAAATATTTGACATTTCTCAAATATATTTTTACAGATGACAGCAGATAAACAGTTGGAGAACGGGTGGGTGGTTTCCCACTGTTCTGACCGTAGCGGCTACCCGGAAGCATTGGGGCAAATGCTCCAATATTTTGGGTACAACCAGATGCCGCAATACTTCGCCAAGGAAGAAGGCGAAGAGGGGAACAAGACGTGGACAATCCATGTCGAGGTTCCTGCAGGACCTACGCCACCCGGTTGGGTGCCGTTCACCGTCACGGTGAGAGGAAGACAACCGGAAGGAATATGGCAAGTGGCAGCCCGTGACACTATGTCACGTTTCTGCCAACTACACGTGCATGCTATGGAGGGCACTCCATACGCACTCGTTCCGGTGGAGGGACGAGCTCAGCATGTGTGGGAAGAGAGGTACCTGGAGGCAACGGACCCTAGTTGCCCAAGGTACAACCCCGTGGAGGCAAATCTCAGCCTCCAGATGAGGGCGGGAAACGTCGTGATGGACAGCCAAGCTGTTCATACGGAGCATCTCGCCACAAAGCTCAAGGAGAGCACAAGCCATGGAGATCATTTCGAGAGTGCTCACAGCGCACTCCGCAATGTGCTCCTTCTGACGATCAAGCGACTGAATGAACAGCACAATCAGTTGCGTCGTCTGAAGAAGGCAAAGAAGAAGAGCCGTGTTGACATCACGGCGTTGCAAGAACTGGTGCAGACCCTAACCCAGCAGAATGAGGACCTTGCTCAAGAGTGGGACGATGCTATTGAGGAAGGACAAGGCTGGGAAGAGGACTACAACTAAGCTATGGACGAGGTGCATGCTTTGCAGGACCTCGTGCCCCCGGTGTTAGGCGTACCGGTGGTCTTGGGTCTTCCAGCAATGGGGGAACCCGGAATGGGAGAAGAGGTGGTAGATCCAGAGCCACCAGCAGAGGTACCGGAGGAGGACGACCCACAGGAGGTCGAGTTCTACTCCGAGTAGGGGGTTACGGTTGCCAAGTAGGGCAGCCAGGGTAGCGTAACCTAACTTTTGTAATCAGTGACATGTCGTGTAGACAGTAGCGTATGTATAGGTAGTGACGACATGAGCACGACTTCTCGGAGATCCGAGAATAATGTATCTTGTATAAAGTTTATGCTTTATAAATATATGTGAATGTTGTGCAAATTAATCATGTGTCACTTCAATACCTACTGTTGCTTATGGAATTTTCAGTAAGACATGTGCTAATCGCTGCTGTTTTGAATTTCAGAATGACGCGTACTCGTGCCAACCCTGACGTTGGGGGTACCAGTCAAGGGGGAGAGACCTCCCAACCACCTCCTGAGGACTCCTCGGGACAACAACAGTAGCAACAGCAACAGCAAACACCGCCACCGCCACTGCCAACGGTTACATTGGCCGACATCGTCGCGGCAATGGCGGGCTCGCATCAGCAACACACGGAGTTGCTGCAGACTCTTATTGCGAATACGTCTCGCCCAGAGAGACGTCAAGACCGTGAGGAGCGTCAACAGAGCTCCTACTCCGACTTCCTGGCAACTCATCCCCCGGTATTCTCAAGGGCGGATGAACCACTTGACGCGGACAACTGGCTCCGCGCCATAGAGATGAAGTTCGGGCTGCTCCAGATCAGCGAGCAGCGCAAGACTCAGTTCGCGGTCCAGCAGCTCCAAGGATCCGCGAGCGCGTGGTGGGCCAACTTCTGTGCTTCACAGCCCACCGACCGAGTGATGACCTGGGCGGAGTTCCGGACGGCCTTCAGGGCCTATCATATACCGCCAGGTCTGATGAAGAGGAAGACGCAGGAGTTCTTACACCTGCAACAAGGGAGCCGGAACGCGCTGGAATACTCCAGGGAGTTTAACGATCTCGCGCTATATGCGTCGTATCATGCTGATACCGACGAGAAGCGGCGGGACCATTTTTACCAGGGGCTTAACCCGTTCCTGAAGGACAAGTTGGCGATGTTCAATCGCGGCAGCCTCAACGACATCATTGATGCTGCGATTGTTCAGGAGGACTCCGGCAAGGAGTTGGCGGCAGCAGAGCGAAAGCGAAGCGCGCCGCAGAGCAGTGGAGAAGGAGGCGGTCCTTCTCAGAAGTTTCAGATGGTGAATCGCCCACCATCAGGTCCACGCTGGCAACCACCACAACGGTCGATGCCGTTCCGCAGTCGGCCGTACTCTTCACCGGCATTCCGTCCGGCACTGCCAGCACCACCGCAACCACAACAACAGCAGCGGGCGATGCCGCGTGCGTTTGCACCTCCGCAACGCATGCCGGGCTTTCGTCCACCGAGTACTCCACCAGCAGCGGCCACATGTTACAAGTGTGGTCGTCCAGGACACTTCGCGAGCAGTTGCCCGGAGAGGCAAGGCGGCGGAGTGGCACCACAGTTTCCACGGAGGAATCAACCGGGAACCCTACTAATGCGCGGCGGGCAAACCCTAGGCCCGGCACTGTCCACCAACTTGCCATTGAGGACGTGCCGGAGGGTGAGCCAATCCTTGCGGGTATGTTCCAACTCCACCAGCATCCCGCTATAGTACTGTTTGATTCAGGCACCACGCATAATTTTATTAGCCAAGCTTTCATTGCTAAACACAGTTTGCCAATACTACCCACCGATAGTCCATATTTAATTTGTTTACCGGGTGGGAAGATTTCAGCAAGCGTAATGGTCTCCAAAGCACAATTATGCTTAGCGGGTGGAGTGTACCCCACGTCTCTCATTATCTTAGAGGGACAGAAGGTCGATGTCATCCTAGGGATGTCGTGGTTAACCCGCCACGGCGCAGTTTTAGACACCGTCCTTCGAGTCGTGCACTTAAACTCAGAGGTGCACGGTTCTCACTCATTATTTCTGGACAGTCCAGAAATAAAACTTCCAAGTGTCTATCAAGCCACAACCACCAGATTGGAGGATATTCCGGTGGTCCGAGAGTTCCCTGATGTATTCCCGGACGATTTGCCGGGGATGCCGCCTGATAGAGAGGTGGAGTTCAAGATTGAACTTGCACCGGGAACCATGCCAATATCCCGAAGGCCGTACAAGATGGCGCCCAATGAATTGGCTGAATTGAAGACTCAGCTCACGGACCTTCTGGAGAAGGGTTTTATTAGGCCGAGCTCCTCGCCATGGGGCTGTTCGGCATTATTTGTCAAGAAGAAGGATGAGACATTGCGGCTTTGCGTGGACTATCGTCCATTAAATGCCGTAACCATCAAGAACAAGTACCCGTTGCCACGGATCGACATGTTGTTTGATCAGTTGGTCGAAGCAAAGATCTTTTCGAAGATGGATTTAAGATCCGGGTACCATCAGATTAAGATAAGGGCTGAGGACATTCCGAAGACGCCTTTCTCGACGAGGTACGGACTTTATGAGTACCTGGTCATGTCCTTCGGCCTCACCAATGCTCCAGCTCACTTCATGTACTGATGAACTCGGTATTCATGCCGGAGCTGGACATGTTTGTCGTGGTCTTCATCGACGACATTCTGGTGTATTCCAAGTCGGAGGAAGATCACAAGAAACATCTGCGTATAGTCTTGCAACTGCTGCGGGATCACAAGTTATACGCAAAATTCAGCAAATGCGAGTTTTGGATATCGCAAGTGCCTTTCCTCGGGCATATCATCTCAGCGGAGGGTATCGCTGTGGACCCGAGCAAGATCACTCAAGTGCTGAATTGGAAATCCCCGAGAACTGTTCATGAGGTACGGAGTTTCCTCGTACTCGCGGGATATTATCGGAGGTTCATTCCGAACTTCTCGAAGATTGCCAAGCCAATGACGGAGCTGCTGAAGAAGGCTACCAAATATGTTTGGAGTCCAGCATGTGAAGCAGCATTCAAGGCTTTAGTCAAGCACCTGACATCAGCACCGGTTTTGGCGCAGCCGGACACAACAAAATCGTTCAATGTGTACTGCGATGCATCCGGCATTGGGCTCGGATGTGTGCTGATGCAAGACCGAAGAGTGGTCGCGTATGGATCACGGCAGCTTAGAAACCATGAGCAAAATTATCCAACTCACGACTTGGAGCTCGCTGCCGTGGTACTCGCACTCAAAATGTGGAGGCACTACCTACTCGGTAACCTCGTACATTTATATACCGACCACAAAATCCTCAAGTACATATTCACTCAGAAGGAGCTGAACATGAGGCAACGAAGATTGTTAGAACTGATAAAGGATTACGAGATAGAGATCTATTATCATCCGGGCAAGGCAAACGTAGTGGCAGATGCGCTGAGCCGCAAGTCACACGTCAATACTCTGACCATCACACCGTTGGGAGAGAGCGAACCACCACTACATGTGATTCCACACGGAGCTCTCTACAACCTAGCTTTGATCCCCACCATCCGTGAAGAGATAGCGGCAGCCCAGAAGAATGACAAGGGCATGTCACATTTACGGAGACGTGTAGACAGTGGGGAGTTGAAATGTTTCCGGAAGGACGGAGACGGCGTCCTATGGTTCAAGGACCGGATCGTCGTACCCTGTAACCCGGAGTTACGGAAGAAAATCTTTGATGAGGCTCACTTATCAAAGTTTTCTATTCACCCCGGCAGCAACAAGAACTCAAAAGCAAGTTTTGGTGGACACGGATGAAGCGTGAGACGGCAAAATACATGTCCGAGTGTGATACATGTCGAAGGGTGAAGGCAGACCACATGCGGAAACCGGGACTGCTGCGACCACTGGGCATTCCTGCCTGGAAGTGGGAGGACGTGAGCATGGACTTCATCGTCGGTTTACCCACCACCTTGCAGAAACATGATTTGGTGTGGGTGATCGTCGATCGGCTCACCAAAGTTGCCCATTTTATTCCGGTCAACACCAACTACAACGCCAAAAAGTACGCTAAACTGTACATCTCACGGATCCTATGCTTGTTCGGCGTACCCCGTACTATCATATCGGATCGGGGCACTTTATTTGTGTCCCGTTTCTGGGAGCAGCTGCACGCTGCCTTGGGGACGAAGCTGATCCGTAGTTCAGCCTACCACCCGCAGACGGATGGGCAAACAGAGCGGGTAAATCAAATCTTAGAAGACATGCTACGAGCTTGCGCTATCAACCACGGCAAGAATTGGGATGATCACTTGCCGTTAGCCGAGTTCTCGTACAACAATGGGTACCAAGCCAGCATCAAGATGGCACCTTACGAGGCGCTATATGGGAGAAAATGTCGCACACCATTGAACTGGTGTGAGTCTGGCGAAAGGGTTACCTCCGGGATTGACCTTGTCAACAACGCGGAAGAAAAGGTTCGACTGATTCAAGCAAACCTAAAAGCCGCTCAATCCTGTCAGAAACAGTATGCGGACCGGAGAAGGTGCCCATTACAATTCGAAGTTGGAGATCACGTATACCTACGGGTGTCTCCAATGAAGGGCGTAAACAGATTTGGGGTGAGAGGAAAGTTAGCACCCCGATTCATCGGTCCATTCCAGATTACCGAAAGATGTGGATCGGTGGCATACCGGCTGAAATTACCAGAAGCACTTTCCGGTGTGCACGACGTCTTTCACATTTCCCAGCTGAGGAAGTGTCTCAAGCTATCAACTACCGTTCAGCTGGAAGACATTGAAGAACTGCAACCGGATCTCACCTATCGGGAGGAACCGGTGCAGATTATTGATGAAAAGGCCCGAACCACACGCAACCGTACATTGTGGTTCTACAAGGTTCTATGGAGTAATCACTCCATGGACGAAGCGACATGGGAGAGCAAAGAATTCCTTCGCACTAACTACCCCAACTTTTTCACGTCACATATCCGGTAATTTTCCACCGTCCTCTCTCTCATTTTCACCTTATAATCTCGAGACGCGATTCTTTTAAGGGGGGAGGAATGTAAGGGCCTCAGTTTTTGACACACATTTGCAGTGTTCATAACCACATCACACACCTCATTTGAGGAAGAATGATGAACACAATTGAAGAGCAAGTAACAATTATCAACATGCTCATTAGATAACAAACTCACACATTGCCAAAGTGGTATTTCACACATGTGATATAAGGAGGATGGACATATGAAAACTCCTACATTTTGCTAAGGATGTCCATGCCAAGTTTCACC
This sequence comes from Neostapfia colusana, assembly GCA_030760725.1. Lineage (NCBI taxonomy): Eukaryota > Viridiplantae > Streptophyta > Magnoliopsida > Poales > Poaceae > Neostapfia > Neostapfia colusana. The sequence continues at coordinate 24,869,456 of JASWHV010000004.1, read as the reverse complement.
CAAATTCCAAACCTTTTTGAGGTCATTTTGGGTATAGTTAGAAAGAGGGCAGTTTGAAACCATATTCAAATTCAAACTGTTTTTACCCCATGAATTTAAAAGTGGGAGGCATATTCTTACTCAGCACATTTTGTGAGCTCACACACCAATTTTCACTCCATTTGGAGTTGATCTTGACATGAGCTAAGTGGGAGAAATTCAAATTTTATTTGAATTTCAAACTGAACTTGTGCTGAAATTCATTCAAACCAAACCTCATTTGAACTTTGATCAATTCAAATGGCTCATGGGTGAATAATTTGAATTGCCAGGGGTAGTATGGGGATCACTGTTTACAACAGTGATTAGGAGTAAATTTCAGAGGTTAAAACTGGAAGTGGGTCCCACATGTCAGCCACTGCTCAGATCAAACCGACTGAGACTTTTCTCACTCGGGTCACCGAGCCGCCGCTGCGATCGCCACCGAGGGCAGCCGCCGCGCCAGCAGCTGCTTGCCCACGCGCGGGCGTCAGGCGGTGCAGAGCCTTCTTAAGGCGCCTGCCCCCCTCCTCGGCCGGGGCATCACCGTTCTTCCCCGCAAGAACTCAGCGCCGGCTGAAGTTTTCCGCAGCTTGGAATCGATCGGAGAACGCCGATCACAGCTCCCTCCGTCCACTCCAGAGCCCCAGCAAGGTACTAGAGACCTTCCTCCGTCCTCCCCGTTGCTAGAATTCGGTTGAAACCGATTGATATCGGCTGTGCCGAAAGATCAAATTCGGGACTTGGAACCGCCGCACCCCGGGCTCTCGTGGACAGCCCAACCAGGGCGTTGTCACGCCCGAACCAAGGCACCCTTGGACGCGCTGGTAACCGGTGCTGCTCATCCCCGAGCCACAGCTCGAGTGGTTGCTCACCGGCGGCGAATTTCCACTTTTCCCCTTTCTGTGTGCAGAACGATCTTCGGGTACGATTCTGTTTAATTCGTGCTGTAGAAAGGATTAGAGTGCCTCAAGCCGCTCTCACACGAGCTAGACACAGTAACGCACAAGTTACCTTCACAACTCTAGGCCGGAGAACCTCTGTACCCGGCGTAATTTGAGGTCTACCGATGGCGGAATGAACGGGCGGCATCGGACGTACGGTGAGGACCTATTTCGGGCCTTCCCCGAGATGCCTCGAGCTCATGTCGACCTTCTTTGAGGTCCACTGGTGCTCCCCGACCGGTTTCCCAAGTAGTTGAGGTGCTAGGGAAGTCAGCCGACATGGCCAAAGTCGTTCCGAGGTGGCGGCTCGTCGCCGATCATGCTCTGGCCATTATTATGAGCAGCTGACCCTAGAATCCTGTTCCACGAGTAAAAGTAGGCAGGGGTGGCCAGAATCGAGAAGTTTGGAGCTGTACAGAAGCCGGCGGCGAGCTCTCCGGCGAGGTCCCTCGGCGGCGGAGCACGGGCGTCGCGAGGTTGAAGAAGGGGGTGGACCCCAGCTGTCAGCGGGAGATATTTTGAATCGGGATCCGGCTGTGGCCGGGATCGGGTGTGCTGGCGCGCAAAATCCTTGTGGGCTGCGGTGTGCTGTCGCCTCGGCGTGCGACGCGTGTCCCCTGGGCCCACGCGCGAGTTTAAACTTTTCCCCGATTTTCAGATTTCCTTCAAACTTCAAATCCTCATAACTTTGGCTAGAAAGCTCCAAATTGAGTGAACCAAATTTTGCTGGATTCAGCTCTCCGAGTAATTTCCAGCAAATCAAGTTTCACTTCATGAAAACCATTAATTTTCCAGAATTAATTCCTCAAAGTTTAAACTGTTAGGAATTTTAACTGGAGAATCCTTTGGAGGAAAATCCTGAAATTTTGCTGGGTTGTTCACCAAAATATCCCTGAACAACCATAAAAATTTCAGATCCATTGGAGCTCATTTGATCCACCTAATGGTGTGATTAGTGAATCTGTTCCAGAGAAAATAGAAAATGTTCATAAACATTTTCAGAATTTTCTCTGAAATTGTTTAGCTCATATCTTTAGTTAGGAACTTCGAAATTAAGTGAGACCAACTCCATTAGAACCCTCTGAAAATCTAGTATTCAGAAAGTCATAGTTTGTTTCATGAAAATCCCTAGAACACCCTAAGAGTTCCAATTAAGGTCAAGGACATAATTAATTGTGGAGGGCTCCAATGAGCTTTACTGCAACTAAAACTTGACCAAATCACTGTTTAGGTTGTAACCAAGCCCCAGTGAAAGTTTCACAGTCATTGGGTCTGTCTAGCAAGGATTATAGACTTCACAACCTCAAACTTAATACAAATGCATTTAAATTGATACATGTATTCCTTCTATCATGTAGTCGCTAAGGTCGAGGAGGAACCCGAAGTCCTAGACTTCGTAACTCCGGAGGAGCAGCTAGCCTACGACCAAGAGCAGCAAGGCAAGCTCCGGTTTGCATTAACCTTTTTACAAATTTTTATTGTTTTGAGCACATACTTGTTTACTTTATTCTTTGCATTAGAGTGTTGTTTGGAAATCCAACTGCATAGCCAAGAAAACCATGGGTTGGGTTTAGGATTTCAAACCCCGTTAGCTACTGCAATGCTAAGATAGTGTAGGATTCGGTACAAGTCGAGTAGTTGGAACTACTCGCGAGCATAGGCTAGAGGCACTCGACTCGGGTAGTGATAGCACATGAAACACATGGCAAGAAAATGAGACCAAGCGGAGGGTAAGGGCAGCAGGACTTTGGGGCCTGTGTGCTGTAGCTCCGCTTGTGTCGATTGAGGACCAAGCCGTGTGCGGGCCTGTTGAACAAGCTAGAACAGTACCGAAGACCTACAGGCTATATGGAAACCAGGAAACTGATGTAACTCGGGTAGCTGGGTATTGAGGCATTGCCCGTCGTTCAGAGGGTAGGTTGAGAGCTTGAGGTGTAAATCGGCTGGCGGCACGGAGATGCGCGTGCAGAGACCTCTTGCTCGGGACGATGGGACCGGTTCAATATTTGGCTGACGGGTGAAAGGTAGTCGCGTACGGCGTCCGTGATGGTTGTTGTAGGCAACATCGAGTACGGGCGTACGTGACGGGTTGTTCGGGTAACCCTGCAGGTGTAAATCGATTATAATCGCCGTCCCTCGCGGTCAGTGAGTACCACTTGTTCACTGTACCATGACGTAGAAAGAACAGGCTAGTCACATGTTAAAATGATGCTGATTGAAAGATGGATATTGATTGTTAATGATATGCTGTAGCTTAGAGCTAACTAAAGTTCTTTTCAACTTTGGGCAAAGTACATGAGAGAAATGCGTTTCTTGTTTGATTGCGGCTCTCTCATGTGCCTTAGCTTAAGGTTCTCCACAACCTGCTGCTAAAACTTGAAAGTAAGGTTCTACTAATTAGGCAAGTCCTTGCAACTGATTTTTACCTCATGTAACCCATTACCCTCATGTAGAAGTTCCATGTTTAGGTGAGACGGGTCAGACTTGCTGAGCCTTCGTGCTCACTGCTTGTGTTTGAAGCTTTTGCAGGGTTCTATGAGGAAGGGACTCCCGAAGAGGAGACGGAACCCCAGGAGGGGAACCCCGTCGAGTGTGAGTCGTGCACGCCGCAGAGTTAGTGTGCGTGTGTGCTAGCAAGGACACGTTCAAGGGCTGAACGTGCACTTGATGCTTAGTCTACGCCCGCGAGTGTAGACTAAACTTATTTTGATGTAAACAAGTTCATAAACCTGTTTATGTAATAAAATTTCTGCTTCCGCTTTGTACCTTTGACGTGTGTTATACGGTGCTGTGCAACGCAGCACCCCTCAGCATGATGCTGGATCGACAGGACCAATGGGGTCGTGTCACGCCCCGTTCGACGTTTGCGCTTTTGGGTGAAAGGTTGTCCCGTACGATATCGAGTGAGCGTGCTGTGCAGCTCCATGGATGGGCGTACGTGACGTGCTTTTCGGGTATCCCTGCAGGTGTATATCGAGTCGATTCGCCGTCCCTCGCGGTGACGAGTACCGCTTGTTCACTGAGTCGTGATGTAGGCTAATATATGAAATGTGATGATTCAATATTTCTGTTATGATAAAATTTTATTGCTACTTGTGTGCCACCAAATACTGCTTACTAAATTTCAGATTCATGAACTGTTAACTTGTGGCTAAATGATGAACTAAGGACAAACTTGTAGGCATGTCCGTTTGCTGAATTTTTACCGTCCCATGTCCATTGTACCGTACATGTAGAGTTTCATGCCTAGGTGAGTCGGTTAAGTCTTGTTGAGCCATCGTGCTCATGGTTGCTGCTTAAGTGTTTTTCAGGTGAGGAGTCACCCATGGACTCGGGTTACGAGTCCACCGGCGAGGGTTACCCTCCGTCGGGGACCACGGCTGAGTGGGAGCCGTACACGCCGCGCTAAACTGAGGAGTGCAGCTAGTGTGGGTTGCCCTAGAGCTGGGCAACCGACTTTTGCTAGATAGGCGGGCGTGAGTTGTACAAATTTAACTTCCGCTGTGTAATATAAACACTAGTTTGTAAATGGGTAGTGTACTACTTTGTACATTTCAGTTGGTTTTCAATGTAATACAATGTATCCTTATGATGTGTGCTGTCAGGTGTCGCATCGTGCGGCACCACCCTCTGCAATCCTGGATGAGCGGATTCTGGTCCGCCACAGGCTGCTATCAGAGCGGCATTGGGGATAGCACATTAATTAAGGACTGTATTACGGGAAAATTTAGGTTTATAGTGAGGATTCGGTAGTTTGCCCAAGTAAGGACTATATTAGCATAGTTACTTAAAGTGGCAAGGCTAACAGACGACGCACCCACGCTCTGGTAAGAATGGTATGGAACGCCACCGAAAGCGGTTCAATTTCGATTAGTTCCCCGACGAGGAACGTGGTTCAGGGATAGGTCTCACAGCTTGGTTCGAGACGTCAATATGAAGCTCTTGGACTCTTCATGTTCCCGAGTTCATATGAAACGCTGATCCCAAGCATGCATTAGACAAGTAAGTGGAGACCCCATCGCATGGTCAGTAACGCGAAAGTGTGTTCGTCTAGAAATAGCCCAGGGGGACATACGTAGTGCTTGCCATCGGCGTGCCCTGCAGGGCAGTAGGTGGTATCTGTTGGAGTGATAAAATTCCCAACCGTGACGACCTGTTCGCGCTCTACTCGGGTTCCCCGTCGTGTGGTGTTAAAACACGATCACGTACCTTGAGACGTGGCTTAACTCAAGGACGGCCGTATGGCAATGATACGGGCGTTTGTATTTACTTTCAAATATGGCCCTGCCTGAAATGGAAAATAACCTTTGAGTGCATCATTATTGGGTGTTCTTCTGCAGGTACTAACCACGTATGTATCCCGTGTAGTATACGTGTGCGAGAGACCGTTTAATGCCACAATTGAGACGTATATGCCGGTATAATCCGGTTAGGATTTTCTTTTTGTGAGTAACGTAGTACCGACATATCATAAGCATGTGCATGAAAAATAGTGATAAAAAGGAACTAAAATCACTATGTTTCAAAAATGAGGACCCTGGTTGGGTAGAAAGATTCAATAGTGGATCAGTGTAGCTCCAAGGGACTGAAAAACAGAGTGCTCTGTTTTGGGCAGCAAGTTTGCTGAACCTTTACAGGGCATAACTCACAGATCATTTAGCCAATGGAGGTGTTGGATATAGTTCTGGAACGGTGTTTAAGTGCTATTCAACTTTTTTGTAGGCTTCCAGAGCTGAATCACATCTTAATCTGGCTGAAATTCCAGCGGCTTGTAAACTGTCCAGAACCAGGACAGATTTAAAACACTTTCTGGACTGTTCTGTTTTTAAAGCATAACTTTCTGTAGAAAAATCTAAAATTTTTATATCATACATCTTTGGAAAGGGTAGGAGATGTGTTACATCTTTGTAATTCAAAGTTTCTGAAATTTCAGCACAGAACTCAGTCGAAACCAGAGTTGAAAACAGCAACTTCCAAAGGAGGTGCTGTTGAAATTCTTCCAGAAATTATGCTGACTTTGAATTACCATAACTTTTAAACCAGAGCTGATCTGAGGGCAAATAAGTACTCGTTGGAAAGATACTGAAGTTAACTTTAACTTTGGTATTCAGCTTGAGTCATGAATATGCCCAGCACCGGATCAAAATCTGGAATATGTAGAAACTGGTCATTCTGGCAGAAGGATGACAGTTGAACTCATTTGAGAGAGTGTTGTGCTCTAGTGGGTTTTAAGTACTTCCAATGGGGTAGAACATACTCATTAGTGGTTATTATCAACTAGTGAAAGATTTGAGTGTATGTCTTGCTCAAGCTTATTTTGCTAGAGACCATGTTTATGTCGTATTGAAGATAAAAGAGTGGTATACGTGATGGCAAAGCGATATTAACGTCTCGTAGTGACCAAACCTAGTTGAGATGAACTTCCAAAGAGGGAGTCCATAAAATTGGATTTAACTAGCTTGTATTTGGTCTGGTAATGGTGTATCTTGTGCAAAGTTATTACATTATCTGTATACGAGATGTATCGCATGTTTTACTGTTATTATGTTTTACACCTATTTTATTTGACTGCATGAAATATGTTGCAGGACTGATGGTTATTGTCCTATGGTTGCAGATGGTTCGCACTCGGACCACGCATGACATTGGTGGCTCTAGCCAGCAGGGGGTGATAACTCCCAGCCACCTGCCTATGACAGCACCCCGCAGCAACAACCATCACCGCCGCCTCCCCTTACGCTAGCGGATGTGATTGCGGCACTGGTGGGTGGTCGTGAGGAGCAGACCAACCTGCTCCGCACGATTGTGCAGAATACGTCCCAGGCTGGGGGGCATAAAGATAGGGGGCCTCGTGAGCCCCGTGATGTGACATACTCGGATTTCATGAGTACGCACCCTCCGGTGTTCACAGAAGCAGCAGAACCACTGGAGGCCGACAACTGGCTGCGGACAATCGAGTCCAAGTTCGGTCTGCTCCAATGTACGGAGCGGCAAAAGACTCTGTTCTCGGCACAGCAGCTTCATGGTGCCCCTGGTGCGTGGTGGGCAAATTATGTCGCCTCACGTCCGGCTGGCCATGCCGTGGAGTGGGAAGAATTCCGGGAGGCGTTCCGCGCCTACCATATCCCTCCCGGGATAATGAAGCGGAAGTTCCAAGAGTTCTTGGAGCTGAAGCAGGGCGGGAGGAGTGCCCATGACTACTCCCTTGCCTTCAACCATCTGGCACAGTATGCGTCAGATTACGTCTCCACCGAGGAGAAGAAGCGGGAGCACTTCTCTCGGGGGTTACACCCCGAGATGAAGACGCATCTCGTCCAATGGAATCACGGCACCTTCAACGACCTCGTTAATGCCGCAATTATGCAAGAAGACGCTCAGCGGGAATTGGCGGCTGAGCAGCGGAAGCGTAGCACTCCACCCAGCAGTGGGGGTGGAGCTCCCAAGAAATACCGCATGGTGTATCGGACACCATCCGGTCAGCAGTGGCATCCACCGGCGCGACCTCAGCAGTTCGGGGGTCGTTCTTTTCAGCCACCCCCGTTCCGACCGTCGATGCCACCACCGCGACCGCAACAACAGCAGCAGCAGCAGATGGTACCCTGGGCGTTTCCACCACCACAACGTGCCCTGGGTTTCCGTCCGCCGATCAGCGGAGGACCGCCTCATTACACTTGCTTTACGTGTGGCCAGGCGGGCCATTTCTCGAAGGACTGTCCCCAGGGGCAGCAGAGGAGCGGGCAAGCCCTGTTCCAGTGCGGTGCTCGAGGCCGACCTCCGGTTAAGAATGTTGGTCAGCGAACTGGGGGCGTTCGCAACCTCGACAATGAGGATGCCCCAGAGGGAGACAACGTGCTGGCGGGTACGTTCACTCTCAACGACCAAGCAATCATCATTTTATTCGATTCTGGTGCAACCCACAGTTTTATAAGTGCATCCTATGTGTCTAAGCATCAAATGCATGTCTTCCCAACCGACTGCACATATATGATCTGCTCACCGGGACGGAAGATTTCAGCAAATATGATGATTCCAAAAGCACCTCTGTGCTTATGTGGGAAGATATATCCCACCACCTTGATAATCCTTACAGGGCAAAAGATTGATGCAATCTTAGGGATGTCATGGTTACACTACCATGGTGCTGTCCTGGACACTCGGACACGGATGGTTCATTTGAATTCTCCATTCAACTGTCCGCATTCCATGGTGTTAAACAATCCAGTCCGGGAAGTTTCAGAAATTAATAATGCTGAAGCTCTCAAGTTAGAGGACATCCCCGTAGTCCGGGAGTACCCGATGTGTTTCCGGATGATCTTCCAGGCATGCCACCTGAGCGGGATGTCGAGTTCAAGATTGAGCTTGCACCCGGGACTACGCCCATATCATGGAGACCATACAAAATGGCTCCAAACGAGCTGGCCGAACTAGAAGAACAGCTCAATGATCTGTTGAGCAAAGGTTTCATTAGGCCGAGTTCCTCGCCTTGGGGATGCTTAGCGCTGTTCGCAAAGAAGAAGGATGAAACCTTGAGGCTGTGTGTGGACTACCGGCCGCTCAACGCCGTCACCATCAAGAACAAATACCCACTGCCCCGCATTGACATCCTGTTTGATCAGCTTGTGGGTGCAAGTGTGTTCTCAAAGATGGACCTTCGCTCCTGGTATCATCAAATAAAAATCTGAGCGGAGGATATCCCGAACACGGCCTTCTCGATGAGATATGGCTTATATGAATATCTCGTCATGTCTTTTGGTCTCACCAATGCTCCGGCACATTTCATGTATCTCATGAACTCGGTGTTCATGCCGGAGCTGGAAAAGTTCGTGGTGGTGTTCATTGATGATATCTTGGTTTACTCCAAGACAGAAGCAGAACAAGCCGAACACTTGAGGATCGTTCTTCAACGATTGCGAGACCACAAGCTCTACGCCAAGTTCGGCAAATGTGAGTTTTGGATCAGCCAAGTGCCATTTTTGGGACATATCATCTCGGCGGAAGGCATTGCGGTTGACCCAAGTAAAACTGAACAAGTGCTGAAATGGACAGCCCCTACTTCTGTCCATGAAGTCAGAAGCTTCCTCGGCTTAGCGGGATATTACAGGAGATTCATTCCAAGTTTCTCCAAGCTTGCTAAGCCGATGAAAGAATTATTGAAGAAGGGAACAAAGTATGTTTGGAACGCGAAATGTGAAAGAGCGTTCCAAGCACACAACAGCCCCGGTCTTGGCTCAACCGGATACAAACAAGCCCTTCGACGTGTATTGTGATGCGTCCGGCATTGGGCTCGGCTGCGTGTTGATGCAGGAAGGACGTGTGGTCGCATATGGCTCACGCCAACTTCGGAACCATGAGCAGCACTATCCGACTCATGATCTTGAACTTGCTGCTGTGGTGTTGGTGCTGGAAATGTGGAGGTACTATCTCCTGGGGAATTTGGTGCATCTCTACACCGACCACAAGAGCCTGAAGTATATTTTCACCCAGAAGGAGCTGAACATGAGGCAAAGGAGGTAGTTAGAACTAATCAAAGACTATGAGATTGAGATTCATTACCACCCCGGCAAGGCGAGTGTGGTTGCCGACGCACTGAGTCGGAAATCACATGTCCATAACCTCACCATTACACCGGTGGAGGAGGAAGAGCCGAGCTTGTACTTGGTTCCTTTTGGATCACTCTACAAACTTGCCCTCATCCCTACCATTAGGGAGGACATCATTGCAGCTCAGAAGGTTGATAAGGGTATGGCACATCTCCGGAGACGGATAGACAACGGGGAAATCAAATGTTTCCGGAAGGATGATGAGTGGACGTTGTGGTTTAATGACCGCATAGTTGTACCCCGGAACATGGAGCTGAAGAAGAAAATTCTTGATGAAGCTCACTTGTCTAAATACTCCATTCATCCGGGCAGCAACAAAATGTACCAAGATTTGAAAAGGAAATTTTGGTGGACGCGGATGAAGCGGGAGGTAGTGCAGTACGTATCCGAGTGTGATACGTGTAGACGAGTGAAAGCTGATCATATGAGAAAATCAGGGCTGTTGCAACCCCTGAAAATTCCGGCATGGAAATGGGAGTATGTGAGCATGGATTTCATTGTCGGATTACCCCTGACTTCCAACAAGCATGATTCCATTTGGGTAATCGTTGACTGATTAACCAAGTCGGCTCACTTCATTCCTGTTCATACACATTACAATGCCGGCAAGTACGCGGAGCTGTACATAGCAAGAATTCTATGCTTATATGGGGTACCCAAGACCATAGTCTCAGATAGAGGTGCGTTATCTGTGTCTCGTTTTTGGGAGCAGTTGCACGCTGCATTGGGAAATAAGCTGATTAGGAGCTCCGCCTATCACCCTCAGACAGATGGGCAAACAGAGAGGGTGAATCAAGTACTAGAAGACATGTTGAGAGCATGTGCCATCCACCACGGTAGGAACTGGGATGATCACCTACTGTTGGCGGAATTCTCGTACAATAACGGCTATCAGGCGAGTATCAAGATGGCACCCTACAAAGCTCTCTACGGTCGCAAATGCCACACCCCATTAAACTGGTGCGAGTCCGGTGAAAGGGTCACATTCGGGGTTGATGTGGTGAACGACGCCGAAGAGCGCGTTCGGATGATTTAAGCCAACTTGAAGGCCGCTCAATCCCAGAAGAAAAGCTACGCTGATAAGAGGCGTAGACCGCTGCACTTTGACGTCAGAGAGCACGTGTACCTCCGTGTATCTCCGATGAAGGGCGTGCACCGGTTCGCCGTGAAGGGGAAACTCGCTCCCCGATTCATTGGACCCTATGCCATCACCGAGAAGTGTGGACCAGTGGCGTATAGACTGAAACTACCGGCATCTCTTGCTAGTGTTCACGACGTTTTCCATGTTTCACAACTGCGAAAATGTCTGAAGCATACGGCTGCAGTTCCCACTGAAGATATCGGCGAGCTGCAACCGGATTTGACATATGATGAATATCCGGTGGCCATTATTGATGAGAAGGCTCGGACCACACGTATCCAATCGTTGTGGTTCTACAAGATACTCTGGAGCAACCACACCGCCGAAGAAGCGAGGTGGGAGAGCGAGGAATTTCTTCTCTCAAACTACCCGGAGTTCATGACGTACCAGCACGGGTGAGTTTTTAGTACATCGCTGCATCTTCTTTTATAATCTCGGGACGAGATTCTTTTAAGGGGGGGGGGGGATGTAAAAGCTCAAGAAAGGGACTTGCAAAAATTTGTTCATCACCTCACAACACCACAGCTCATCTTGTGGATATCTTGTGAACACTTGTAAGAGCAAGTAACCACCATCAAAAGGGGTGATTAGAGGGGAAAGCCCTAACGTCCAAAAAGTAGGATTTCTACACATGAACATGCAAGGTTGAGCTCACCCCTAGACCTTAAATAGTCTTGGGAAGGCTCAGGCCAAAGTTCATGCAAATTAAATACTTTTTGAGGCACTAATGGAGGCATTTGAAAAATAGGCCAATTTGAATGTAAATTCAAATTGCAGCAACTTTCAGCACTTAAATTCAAAGGTTGGCTTCATATTCAAACTCAGCACATTTTTCTGAGTTAGTCCACCAATTTTCATCCCCATTGGACTTCATCTTGTCGGGATCCAAATTTGCAATAATTCAAACTGAATTTGAATTTCAAATTCAAATAGCCAGGAATTTAGCCAAACCAGTTTCAAACTGAGGGAACCAAATTCAAACTGTGACTTGGTGCTTAAGTCTCTCATTCAATGGAGAGTTGCTGGGATATTTTCAGAAGAATTTGGAAAAAGGATTAGGGGGAGAGATGGGCCCACAGGTCAGTGGGAGAGCTACTCACAACCGAACGGGCTCTGTTTCTCGCTGAAGCAATCGCACGCAGCGCGCCACCGAGGTGTTTCTCCGGGCGCCACCGCGTGAGCCACAGAGCACACCTCCTGCTTCCTCCCTCGAGCTGGCCAGCTGCTCCCAACTTGATCACCGCTCACAGCACCACCAAACCGAGGCTCTGTTCCCACCCGCACGAGAAAAGAACCGAGCTCACGCCGCCGCTTGCACTCGATCGAGAACTCGGAAAAACCACCGCGCACAGCGCTGTCCGAGCGGCAAAACCACACCAGTTGCTCGTTCTCTACCTCCTCGTCAGAAAAACATTCGAGTTTCAGCCCTCCTAACCCTAGCTCGGCGGTTCTTGGCGACGGCCTGGAAAACTGTCGTAGCTCGGCTCACGGTGACAGCCCAGCCGAGGGACTTCCGTGCCCGAGTAAGGACAACCACGGACGCACCGTCTAACTGTGCTACTCCTCCCCAAACCTCATAGCACACCGTGAATCATCGAGATCCAATTCGGTGATTTGTTCCCTGCACGTGCAAAGTGACCCCGGGTGAGGAATCCTCAAAATTCGATCGAAATTCTTGTTATAGGCCACCAAACCGTGCACACGTGATCTATACTGGCTAGCGGTCGATTTTCCTTCACAACCCTAGCTAGAAACCGACAGGTTGCGAGGTATTTCATGTCTTCCCGAGCTCAATCGTCGTCACAACTCTCGGACGCACGGTGAAATCAGAGTAGCCGTTGTTTCCACGCACGTTTGTGTCTTTGCCGAGCTTCCCTAGCATCCGAGGTTTTGGCGGGCTAGGGCCACCAGCCGACGACGCCGAACCTCTCCTGAGGCCGCCGCACATCGCCGGCACATTCCCGGTCCCCTAGCACCCACACCGATCCCACAACCGAGCTCTCCAACTCCAAAAACCCCTGGGCAGCGAGTATTAGGCCGGCAAACAGTCGGTAACCTCACTCCGGCGAGGCGCCACCTCGGTCTGGCGAAGAGGGCGCGCACGCGGGAAGAAACACCGGAGGTTGAAGAAGGGTGGGGCTGGTCCACCCGTCAGCGGGTGTATTTGAAAACTGGGATTGACTGTGGCTTAGGATCCGGTGCGGCTACACAGATAAAAACCCTGTAGCCTCGTGTGTCCGCAAATCCTATTGGCTGCAGTTTAAACAGTGGGCCCAATAAGAATTTCCAATAGAAAACAATTCCAGATTTAGCTCAAACTTTAGAAATTCATAACTTTGTGTAGGAAGCTCCAAATTCAGTGAACCAATTTTTGCTGAACTCAGAATTTTGAGTACTTTCCAGCAATACCGATTTCAGCTCATGAAACGTAATAGTTTTTCAGCATTAAATCCTTAAAGTTTAAACTCTTAGGAATTTTATCTGGAGGATTACTTTATGAAAAATTCTGAAATCTGGCTGGGAGGTTCATTGGAAACCCTTGAGCCACAGTAAAATTTTCAGACTCATCCAAGTTCATTTAGTCACCCTAATGGTGTGATTAAGTGAACTGCCCTGAGAAAATAGAGAAATGTACAGAAACATTTTTCAGATTTTCTCAAATCTTGTTTAGGGCATAACCTCCTCTAGAATTCTTAAAATGACATGAAACCAATTCCATTAGAACCATCTCAAACTCTAGTTTCCAGAAAGTAATGGTTGGGACCATGAAAACCCCTGGAATTCCTTAGAGCTCTAATATTGACCAAATAGGCTTTTATTTGTACAAGTCTCAAATGAACTTTGTTTCAAATGAAACTTTGTCAAGACTCTGGTTAGGATCCTACCAAGGCACCATAAAAATTTCAGAACCAAAGGGGAGGGCTAGCTAGAGTTATGGTAATTACTTATTCAGTTCTAAACATTGCATTTAAATTGACATATAGTATATCGTGTACGTGTAGTCGATGAAGGCGAGGAAACTCCGGAAGAGCTCGACTTCCTTCTTCCGGACGAAGCCCTAACAACTGACTAGCAGCAACAAGGCAAGCCCCGGTTTGCATTAAACCGTTTTACAAAGTTTTGCTTTGTTTACATACTTAGTATGAGATATGTATATGTGCATTAGGTGTAGGGTGGATGAAACCCCAAATGCATAACCAGATGTTTCCCATCAGAGTGAGGGTAGTGTCTAAATCCTCGAGTGGACAGGCTATGCTTAATCATTCATAGGACTTCGGTACAAGCCGAGTAGTTGGAATCTACTCGCGAGTTAGGCTTGGGACACACTGGGATTGGTTCGAGTGATGTGAGATCACTTTAGTAATGAAAATGAGACTAGGCAGGGGCTAGGGCGCAGCAAGAAGAGGAAGTCTTGTGTGCGCAGCCCTGTCCGTGTCGATTGAGGACCGATCCGTGTGCGGCCCTGCTGAGCAAGTATTGAACGTACCGAAGGCATATCGGATATATGGGCCCCGGTAAACCGATGTAACCTAAACCTCCGGGCGTCGAGGCATAGCACACCGATTTATAGGTGTAGGTTGAGGGCAGCAAGGTGGAAATCTGCTAACGGGCATAGCGAGATGCTCCGTGTAGGGAAACTCCTGTCCGTTTTGGTGCGACCGGTTCGACGTTTGGGCTGTTGGGTGAAAGGTTGTCCTGTACGACATCGAGTGAGCGTGCTGTGCAGCTCCACGGGTGGGCGTACGTGACGTGCTTTTCGGGTATCTCTGCAGGTGTATATCGAGTCGATTCACCGTCCCTCACGGTGACGAGTACCGCTTGTTCACTGAGTCGTGACGTAGGCTAATATATGAAATGTGATGATTCAATATTGCTGTTATGATAAAATTTTATTGCTACTTGTGTGCCACCAAATACTGCTTACTAAATTTCAGATTCATGAACTGTTAACTTGTGGCTAAAAGATGAACTAGGACGAACTTGTAGGCGTGTCCGTTTGCTGAATTTTTACCGTCCCATGTCCATTGTACCCTACATATAGAGTTTCATGCCTAGGTTAGTCGGTTAAGTCTTGTTGAGCCATCGTGCTCATGGTTGCTGCTTAAGTGTTCTTCAGGTGAGGAGCCTCCCATGGACTCGGGTTACGAGTCCACTGGCGAGGGTTACCCTCCGTCGGGGACCACGACTGAGTGGGAGCCGTATACGCCACGATAAGCTGAGGAGTGCAGTTAGTGTGGGTTGCCGTAGGGCTGGGCAACCGACTTTTGCTAGATAGGCGGGCATGAGTTGTACAAATTTAACTTCCTCTGTGTAATATAAACACTAGTTTGTAACTGAGTAGTGTACTACTTTGTACATTTCAGTTGGTTTTCAATGTAATACAATGTATCCTTATGATGTGTGTTGTCGGGTGTCGCATCGTGCGGCACCACCCTTTGCGATCCTGGCTGAGCGGATTCCGGTCCGCCACACTCTCCATTTCTATGTCCCATTTTCCATTTCTACATTGCCCTTCTCCATTTCTATGCCCCATTCTCCATTTCTATATTCCCTTCTCCATTTCTGTGGTTTTTCCTCCATTTCTATGGTTCCTTCCTCCATTTCTATGGTTCTTTCTCCATTTCTATGGTTCTTCCTCCATTTCTATGGTTCTTTCTCCATTTCTATGGTTCTTTCTCCATTTCTATAGTTCTTTCTCAATTTCTATAGTTCTTTCTCCACTTCTATAGTTCTTTTTCCATTTCTACTTCTTTTATAATGTTTCTCTACATGATAAATGTATGCAATGCATGGAAATGAATTTGAGGGTGTTACAAACCTACCCCCCTTAAACTGAATCTCACCCTCGAGATTCGATAGAGTGGAGAATAGATGAGGGAATTCTGCCTTGAGATCTTCCTCACGCTCCCATGTAGTTTCGGCTTCCGTGTGATGGCTCCACTGTACCTTGCACCAACGGATCACTTTGTTCCTCGTGACGCTTTCCTTCACATCCAAAATTTTGACGGGGTGCTCCACGTAGGTCAGATCCTCTTGAAGCTCGAGCTCATCCATCGGTACTTGTTCTTCCGGTACTCTTAAGCACTTCTTGAGTTGGGATACGTGAAACACGTCGTGTACGTCGTAGAGGTGTCTTGGCAGCTCTAGTTGATAGGCTACTTCTCCTTGCTTGCCCGAAATCTTGAATGGCCCGATGTAGCGAGGTGCTAATTTGCCCTTGACGTTGAACCGTCGTTGGCCTCGGATAGGCGATTCCTTAAGATACACAAAGTCACTACAGGAAAACGAAAAATTTTCGTGGGCTAAATCTATTTTCGTGGGCCCTCACAAAATTAAACCTATTTTCTTGAGCCACTACCTGGCGCATGAAAATAAGTTTTAATTTCGTGGGTTGAACATGAAGCACACGAAATTACATTGTAATTTCGTGTGCTGTCTTACTAGCACACGAAATAAAGCCCAATTTCGTGGGTCCTGGATCATGCACACGAAATTAGAGCATGTTGTCGTCGGCCAGGAAGCAGGCTCACGAAAACAACCCGGTTTCCGACAAGGCACGCACACCTAAGTCATGCAATTTCGTCGGCCGCAGAGAAAAGGACGAAAATACATTGTACTTTCGTCGGCCTAGGTCCTAGCTCACGAAAATGATTGCTTTAATTTTGTCGGCTTGTCGTGCACACGAAAATGTTGAGGCTACCGACCGGCACGCAAATAAAGGAATCATTTTCGTCAGCCGAGGCTGTTCAGCACACGAAAATAGAGCTATTTTTGTCGGCCAGGGCGGCATAGCACACGAAAATAATAGGGCACCGACAGGCACGCACATCAAGGATGCATTTTCATCGGCCGAGGCGGTTTGGCATATGAAAATGGAGGTGTTTTCATTGGCCAGATGGTGAAGCACACGAAGATACTGCTGCTACTGACCGGCATGCAAATGAAGGCCTTTATTTTCGTCGGCCGTGGGGCTTAGCACACGAAAATAAGGCTGTATAGGTTTAGAGATTGGTTTCTTTTCTTTCTCTCGTGCGAGACCGAGGCGAGACCGAGCCGCCGCCAGCCCTTCAGCCGCCGCCCTCGTCGCCGCTTGCTTGCGTGGCGTGCTTGCGCCGCCCTGCTGCCGGCGCCCGCATTGCTGCCATCGCTAGCTGTTCCACCTGCTTCACCCGTGTCTTCAACAGCGCAGCCCGGCAGTCGTGAGTTCGCCGGCGCCTCTACCGGTGCTGCAGCTACAGTCGTGTTGTTCCCGGTCGCCTATTCCTCGGTCGCTGCACCTCCGGTCGCCTCTTCCCCGGCTGCCCCACTGGCCGGCCCATGAAAATAACAGGTTGGTTATTTTCGTGTGCCACTAGCCGGCCTACAAAAATAACAGGTTGGTTATTTTCGTGTGCCACTAGCCGGCCCACGAAAACATATATTTTCGTGGGTTTTTTCTGGCCAACAAAAATAGCCTTATTTTCATGAGCTGCCCCCGAAATTAAATTTATTTTTGACGGTTTATTTTCGTGGGCCAAGGGCCCACAAAAATAGACATAAAACTCACGAAAATACCTATTTTCATGGGTTTTTCCCTTATTTTCGTGGGCCCGTGGCCCATGAAAATATGTCGTATTCCTGTAGTCAGTCTCCTACTTTGAAGGTCAATTTTTTCGCCTATTGTCCGCATAACCTTTTTGTTGTGACTGAGCAGCCTTCAAGTTTTCTCGTATCGTTTGGACTTGCTTCTCAGTGTCTTGCAGCACTTCGGGTCCAAACACTTGGCTCTCTCTGGTCCCATTCCAGAACAGAGGCATTCTACACCTTCTACCATACAATGCTTCAAAACGTGACATCTTCAAGCTGGCTTGGTAGCTGTTATTGTATGAGAATTCAGCGTACGGCAAGCTCCTATCCCAACTACACCCATGTTTAAAGCTCTCAACATGTCTTCCAAAATTTGATTTGTCCTCTCAGTTTGCCCGTCGGTTTGCGGGTGATAAGCGGAGCTGAAATTCAGTCGTGTACCCATGGCTTCCTGCAGCTTCTTCAATAACCTAGAGGTAAATTGAGAACCCCGATCTGAAACTATCCTTTTCGGAACTCCATGGCGACACACGATTTGCTCCATATACAGCTCGGCTAGTTCTGCGACGTGGTACGTGGTTCTAACAAGAAGGAAATGGGTTGTTTTTGTCAATCGGTCCACAATAACCCAAATGGAGTCGTAAGCAGACCAAGTACGTGGCAATCCGATGATGAAATCCATGCTGATGTCTTCCCACTTCCACTCGGGTACTTTCAATGGCTGCAACAGTTCAGCGGGTCTTTGATGTTCGGCCTTCACCCGTTGGCACGTATCACATAAGGCAACATCTTCAGCTATGTCCCTTTTCATACCATCCCACCAATAGCAAGTTTTCAGGTCCTTGTGCATTTTTGTACAGCCGGGATGTATGGAATAAGGTGAGTCATATGCCTCTTTTAATATCGTGTCATGGATGCGCTTCACGTTAGGCACACAAATCCTTTTCCCTAACCAAAGCGTACTTTTCTCGTCTTCCTTGAAATCCTTTTCTAAGCCTTGTCGGATTCTTTCCTTGATTTCCTCATCCGTTGCTTGACCATCTCGTATCTCTTATTCCAGCGAGGATTTCAGTTCTATCACCTCCATCTCGTTCAAGAACCCGAGATGTAACCGTTCGAACTCCTTGCGCAGCTCGGGTGGTGGCTCCTGAACCGTAAGTTGGTGACATACTCCCTTTCGGCTCAACGCATCAGTACTACATTGGCCTTTCCGGGGTGATAGTTGATTCCGACATCATAATCCTTGATGAGTTCCAGCCATCGACGTTGCCTCAAATTCAGATCCGTTTGCATGAATATATACTTGAGGCTTTTGTGATCCGTATAGATCTCAAATCGGTGGCCAAGGATATAATGCCTCCAAATCTTCAAGGCATGTACCATGGCTGCAAGTTCCAAGTCATGTGTTGGGTAATTCAGCTCATGTCTCTTTAGTTGTCTCGACGCATAGGCTACCACTTGTCCTTCTTGCATGAGCACACATCCAAGCCCTTGTCTTGATGCATCACAATATATGTCGAAGCTTTTGCTCACGTCCGGCAATACCAAAACTGGCGCTGTGGTTAATCTCTTCTTTAGCTCCTCAAAGCTTTCTTGACACGCTGGTGTCCACTGAAATGCTTCCCTTTCGTTAGCAATTGAGTCATAGGCTTCGCTATTTTGGAGAAGTCCTTGATGAAGCGGCGGTAATATCCAGCCATCCCAAGGAAACCCCGAATATCTCTTACATTCTGCGGTTGATTCCACTTCAAAACATCTCCCACTTTTCAGGGATCAACCGATATTCCTCCTTCGGATATGATGTGGCCTAGGAACGATATCTCCTTTAGCCAAAATTGACACTTGCTGAACTTGGCATACAATTGATGCTCTCGCAGTTTCTGCAATGTCAATATCAAGTGTTCTTCGTGTTCTTCCTCGCTTTTCGAATACACAATGATATCATCGATGAAAACCACGACGAACTTGTCCATGTACTCCATGAAGACCTTATTCATGAGGTATATAAAGTATGCGGGTGCATTCGTTAATCCAAAAGACATAACGGTATATTCATACGAACCATACCGTGTTCGAAATGCAGTCTTGGGTATGTCGGAGGGCTTAATTGAATGTAGCCTAGAGGGGGTGAATAGGCTTTTTGACGCTTTGTTGAAACCTGAAACACTTAGTAGTCTATCAAATACAGAGAAATCGGACTAGTCCGGTAGAGTGTGGATCCCTTTTCTAAACAGAGAAAAACCGGACTAGTCCGGTACTGGGCAGCCTAGTCTGGTATATGTGGACCAGGGAGATCAAGATTGATCAATGTTCACTTCTAATACTTTATGCAGCGGAAATTGAACGATAACTTAGATGTATTGCAACAATAATACAATGAATGACATGAATCAACTTGATTTTAATATTTGAACGTGAGTTTCAAAGGATTGATTAAACACTCTAAAAAGATGAAAAATTAATAAACAAGAGTGGGAGACAAGTGTTTATCCCGAGGTTTGATTCCACGAAGGCAATCTACGTCCCCGTTGAGGAGTCCACTAACGACCAGGTCTTCTCCAACCCTACCCTCGTCGAATCGCCACAAAGGCCGATTCTCTTCCACTAATCACAAGGGGCAATAGAGTTGTTCAAGGGGCCTTCTCACAAGTTGAGGGCTCCCCAAGAATTACAACGAATGAATGAACATGTCTCAACACACTCAACAGATGAACAATTAAAAATGAAAAGTGTGCGAGAGATCAAACCCCAAGAGCTCAAGATGGTGTAGAACAAGTCTATCCTTTGATCAATTGCCAATCCACAAGAATTGATCCTTCTTGGGTTAGAATGTATGGAGAGAGGTGAATTTTGGGCTCTTGGGAGGTGTGACGGTGCAGGGGAGTTGAAAGTTGTGTTGGTATGGCCATACACCTCTTTTTATAGTTGGGTTTCCAAAGGGTACGTTAGGGTTTGTGATGTCCGGACTAGTCCGTGGTTGACTCTGGATTAATCCAGTGTGCGGTGTTTAGAAAACCCTAAGTGTCGTGAGATATATGACTAGTCCGTGATATTGCGGACTAGTCCGTTGTCCGTCTAGAGACAAAATCGGACTTGTCTGGATGATATCGGACTAGTCCATTTTCTGGTCAGAAGGAAAATCGGACTAGTCCGGCTGATATCGGACTAGTCCGGCCGTGTTGAAATTGTGCAGTAAGTTTGATTTCTTTCTCTTGAGCTCTTGGGGTGTGTTTCTCCAACACACTCTATACTAAGTGATCTATTCTTTTCAGTTCTTGAGCTCTTATCAATTTGGATCCTCCTTCTCCTTTCTTTTTGCGCTTTCGTCTTAATTTCTTTGAGAACATGTTCTCATTCTCAACAATTTTGTTAGGGTCTCATTTGTTTGCATAAATCAACCAAAACCCACAAGGGGTGCCTAGATGCACTTTCAATCTCCCCGTTTTTGGTGATTGATGACAACCAATTGAGATCTCACAAATATGACAATAAGAATTTAGATTTTCATAAAGTGTGCACATATGAGTTTTGAACAAAATATGCAATGAAGACATGAGACATATGTGCACTCTTTATGGTGGGGTGCAAAACTACATGTGTGAGTAGTAATTTTGATGTAAATACCATTATGAGCATAATGATCAAGAGTTATAACATACATCATTCATCAAAAGCATAACATAGTCATCATTTCACATCATGAAAGCATAAAAGTTGGAATAATAGCATAAGTCTTACAACAGCATAACAGTCTTACACAAGCTCATCTCTTAAGCTAAGATACAAAATGAAGAAGGACCTACGACCTATGACTCCCCCTCAATCTCTCCCCCTTTGGCATCAAGACACCAAAAAGAAGGAGAGAAGGGATCTACTTGTCGTGGCTAGCTCACTCCTCGCTGTCTGTCCTTTCTTCATCTTCATTATCAGCCTGAGGAAGAGGAGGAGAGGAACCACTCGTCGTGCCAAAGTAGGCACGCTGTGAAGGAGAGAGAGGAGGAAGCTCTGTAAACTCAGACGCAGAGTCCTCTGACATAACCGGGGATCCAATTTGCTCAATCTTCAGTTTTTGGCATATTTCTTTGACATTTGCCTTCATGTATCTCATCTCTGCTTTTCTTGCCTTGTTCATCTTATGTAGCTTCACTTCAGTTTTGGGCAAGAGCTGAATATAGCAGCCAAAAACTTCATGATCCCACTGGAGGAACCCTTCTGTGGAGAGGCCCTAGTCTTGGATGTAGGCCTTGCCTCTTCATGCGCTCTCTCTGGATGTTCTTCAGGTGATCCAGATGAGGGAGCAGCTGGGAGGAAGTCTTGAGGTGGCTTCTGAGGCCTTAGAGCAGTGTGCTCTACATCCTTCACAAACTCAATTCCTGTGACTTTCTCAATCATGAACATCAAGAAATGAGCATGGCCACAGGAACGGTTTGGTGTGCAGGATATGTCCACCATGTCATTCCAAATATAGTCGAAGATATTAAATCTTCTCCTCCTGCTGATCCCTTTCATCAAGGTTCTCAGATAACCTTGGACGCTCCTGGCATCTCCATCCTTTAGAGCGATTGTCTTCCGGAGCACTTTGTTGAGAACAATGAAGAAAGGCTTCATGTTCTTGGTTGAGGGAGGGTTGAAAGGAAGTCGAATATCATAAAGGAACTCCATCTTGTCCTTCTCCACCACTCCCAGATTGTGAATCACAGTCTCATCATCATTGGTGTCCTCAAGATGCAGCAGTCTGGCAAATTCAGTGTAGGAGATTGTGTACTTGGATCCATGTGTCATCCAAGTCATCTGTCCTCTCCATCATGAGCAAAGTGGAAGTTCGAGTAAAACTGGGCGATGATCTCATCATTCTAGTTGTACCTGAAGGCGAGCAGGTCCCTGAGTCCATGTCTCTCTGCAGCCTCTATGACCTCCTCAAAAGCTTCACAGCTTTTCCTTTCAATGTACGTCCAGTCGATCCATTGACTTCGGACCACTGGAGTCTTCATTTGGAGGTACACTGAACTGTAGTAGTCCGAGTGAAAGTTACTCCAAAATCTCTTGTCGGCTGCCTTTTTGCCGGAGCTATAGGCATCAACCTTCCTCAGGTTCCATGCCACTTCGCTCCCTTGAATTTCTGCTCCGATGGATCTCTATTTCCCTGCCTTGGAGCTGTCATCTTCAGGGGACCAATCAGGCCAGAAGCAAGCCACTTTCCCTTGCCCTTGACTTGGCGTTGAGCCGCCGAGCTAGAACCAGCCGCATTTGCTCTTGAACCTGGTCTCTTGATTGTGACCTTTCGGCGAACTCTAGGTGGGGTGAGCGAGGGCTCGTTAGCATGATATTGTCTCTTTTTGGAGCGAGACTCCGGATGATGAGATATGACATCTTGATCCATTTATGCCTCAAAGTCGAAGAGACTTTCATTTGATCTCGACATGTTTTCTAACAAGGAAGATAAAGTGGGTATGAATAATCAAGAATGGCAAAGGATTGCATTGAGTTGACCTAATCTAGTATTCCCTAACAAGATCTCTGAATCAGGGCATACCGGACTAGTCCGGTGTTCAGGGTCGGACTAGTCCGGAGTACCGGACTTGTCCGCCCTAATAACGGACTAGTCCGTTATGTGGCTGCTCAATCCCTAATTTGTTGAAATTTGAGATTATTCATTGCAAATGTGATCTAGGGTACATGTAATACATCAATTAAGCATGTATTGACTAGAGGAGCTAAGCTATTTGAGAAAAAACAAGGAAAATCGAAGGTTCTAGAGTTTGGAGAGAAGTTTACCAAATCCTTCGATCCGAGGCGTTGAGGGAGTTTTTGATCCGGACTAATCCGGGGTCTTTGATACCTTGGCGGTGGAGAACGATTTCCGCGGAAATTTGAGAGGTTTTGTTGGAGAACTTGCAAATTCACCGTGGAAGCTCTTGAGTGAGGAGAGAGAGAGAGTTGGGAAAGTTATGAGGATGAAGAAAATTAGGTTTCAGCCGTCCTTAGGGTTATGGAGTCGAAATATCGGACTAGTCCGGACCATATCGGACTAGTCCATTTTTTGTCTAGAGAGAAAATCGGGCTAGTCCGTGGTTGTCCA
The DNA here is from genome assembly GCA_030760725.1 of Neostapfia colusana. NCBI lineage: Eukaryota > Viridiplantae > Streptophyta > Magnoliopsida > Poales > Poaceae > Neostapfia > Neostapfia colusana. The sequence continues at coordinate 24,846,107 of JASWHV010000004.1, read as the reverse complement.
GACTAGTCCGGACTACCGGACTAAGTGCGGACTAGTCCGTGGTCCCTTGTATAGAGGTGTATAAAATATGTATATATATGTATATATGTATTCAAGGGTTTCTATTGGAAAATAAGGTACAAAGGCACATAGGTATTCTTGATGAATATGATCAGTAAACATACAACAAACAAGCTATGACCATAATTCATCGAGATCAAGTAATTAACATAGTTTTTAAGAGAAAAATAGAGAGAGATGAATTTTCAATATCATTAACATTATTTTGAGGATGGCATACAGATATGCAAGTCTTCAAGCCACGTTTCGAGCATCAAGAATATTTAGTTCATTTCAGAGCTCACAAAAGCATTTTTCATCAAGTGGCTTGGTAAAGATATCGACTAGTTGTTTTTCAGTGTTGACATGGGAAATGGCTATGTCTCCTTTCATTGAGTGATCTCTCAAGAAATGATGCCGGATATCTATATGTTTGGTTCTAGAGTTCTCAACAGGGTTATGGGCAATTTTGATAGCACCCTCATTGTCACAATGGAGTGGAATACGACTCATATTGTAACCGTAATCCCTTAGAGTTTGTCACATCCAAAGGAGTTGTGCACAACAACTCCCGGCTGCAACATACTCCGCTTCGGCTGTGGATAGAGCAATTGAATTTTTTTGGGAGGACCAAGAAACTAGGGATCTACCTAGGAATTGGCAAGTACCATAAGTACTTTTTCTATCTACCTTACATCCGGCATAATCTGCATCGGAGTATCCAATGAGATTGAATTTTGAACCTTTGGGATACCAAAGGCCTAGGTTGGGTGTATGAACTGAATATCTCAAGATCCTTTTAACGGCTGTCAAATGACACTCCTTAGGATTGGCTTGAAACCTTGCACATAGACATACACTCAACATGATATCAGGCCTAGATGCACATAGATAGAGTAGAGAGCCAATCATGGAACGATATACCTTTTGATCTACATTAGGTCCGTCTTCATTTAGGTCCAAGTGTCCATTTGTCGCCATGGGAGTCTTTATGGGCTTTGCTTTGTCCATTCCAAACTTCTTGAGAATGTATTGAGTGTACTTTGTTTGGCTTATGAACGTCCTGTCCTTTTGCTGTTTCACTTGGAATCCTAAGAAGTACCTCAGCTCTCCCATCATGGACATCTCAAATCTATCTGTCATAATCTTGCTAAATTCTTGACAAAAGGATTTGTTAGTTGAACCAAATATTATATTGTCAACATAGATTTGGCAAATGAAGAGGTCATCATCAAAGTGTTTAGTAAACAAGGTGTAATCAGCTTTTCCGATCTTGAAGTCATTTTCAATTAAAAAATCTCTAAGGCACTCATACCAAGCTCTAGGAGCTTGTTTGAGGCCATAGAGAGCCTTACGCAGTTCGAACACGTAGTCGGGGAGCTCTTGATCTTCAAAACTGGGTGGTTGCTCCACGTACACCTCCTCCTTGATCGGTCCGTTGAGAAAGGCGCTTTTCACGTCCATTTGATAAAGCTTGAAATCATGGTGAGTAGCATATGCAAGTAATATACGAATCGACTCAAGCCTAGCTACGGGAGCAAAAGTCTCATCGAAATCCAAACCTTCGACTTGTGAGAACCCTTTTGCCACAAGTCGTGCCTTGTTCCTTGTTACTACTCCATGTTCGTCTTGCTTGTTGCGAAAGACCCATTTAGTGCCGACGACATTGGACTTGGGTCTCTCAACAAGCTCCCACACTTCGTTCCTTTTGAAGTTGTTCAGTTCTTCTTGCATCGCCATCACCCAGTCCGGATCTTTTAATGCATCCTCGACCCTGTATGGTTCCAAAGAAGATACAAAGGAACAGTGTTCTCAAAAATTAGCTATGCGAGATCAATTTACTACTTCCTTTCGGATGTCACCGATTATGTTGTCAACGGGGTGATCTCTTTGGATGCTTTGGTGCACTCTTGGATGTGGCACTTGTGGTCTTGAATCTTCATTATCATCTTATTCTCCCCCTGGATAGTTGCTCTCATTGATGTTCTGGCCTTCTTGATTTTCTTGAGGTTGATCTTGTATGGAAGCTCCCCCTTGATCATTTTCCTCCATTTGTGGTTCATTTTCTTTATTCGCATTTGAAGGTGGCACTTGTGGTCGAACATCGCTCAAAGCCATTCTTCTCAATGCTTGACATGAAGCTTCTTCTTGATCTATCACACACTGATCAACTTGCTCTTCTTGAAAGCCGATAGTTTCATCGAACACTACGTCACGTGCTACTTCAACAAGTCCGGAGGTTTTGTTGAAGACATGATAAGCGTAGGAGTTCAAATCATAGCCATGTAAGAAACATTCATCGGACTTCGAAGAAAACTTTGAGGCCCTTGGCTTCTTATTTAAAATATAGAATTTTGAACCAAAGACTCGAAAGTATGAAATATTTGGTTTGTTACCCATGAGTAGTTTATAAGAGGTTTTCTTGAGCAGCCGATGAAGATATAGTCGGTTTATGGCGTGACAAGCGGTGTTAACCACTTCAGCCCAAAACCTGTCTGAAGTCTTGTATTCATCGAGCATTGTCCTCGACATCTCAATGAGAGTTCTGTTCTTCCTTTCGGCTACTTCGTTTTGTTGAGGAGTGTATGGTGCTGAAAATTCATGCTTTTTCCCTTCTTCGTCTAGATACTCCTCAACTTGGGTGTTCTTGAATTCTGTTCCATTGTCACTTCGTATGTTCTTGATCTTCAATGAGAATTCATTTTGGGCACACTTGATGAACTTCTTGAGAGTTCCTTGAGTTTCTGTCTTGTCATGCAAAAAGAAAACCCACGTGAAGCGTCAAAAATCATCAACAATGACTAGACCGTATTTATTACCGTCTATGCTTATGTAGGCAATTGGACCAAATAGATCCATGTGAAGGAGCTCAAGTGGTCTTGTTGTAGTCATGACATTCTTCGCGGGATGGGGTGCTCCTACTTGTTTTCCTGCTTGACATGCTCTACACGGTCTGTCTTTCTCAAAAACAACATCCTTTAATCCTAAAATGTGATCGCCTTTGAGGAGTTTTTGAAGATTCCTCATACCAACATGTGCTAGCCGTCTATGCCACAACCAATCCATGTTGGTCTTTGCAATCAAGCATGTGTCAAGTTCAGCTTTATCTTTGTTGAAGTCAACTAGATAATGTTTTCCCTTCAACACACCCTTGAATGCAATTGAGTTATCACTCCTTCTAAAGACAGTTACACCCTCATTAGTGAATAAGCAGTTATAACCCTTGTCACATAATTGAGATATGGACAACAGATTATAATCTAGGGAGTCAACATGTAAAACATGAGAGAGAGTATGTTGTGATGAAATTGCAATTTTACCGGTACCAAGCACTTTTCCTTGACTATTATCACCAAAGTAAATGCCTTCGCTTGGATTTTCATTTTCTTCATATTCCATGAACATTCTTCTTTCTCCGGTCATGTAATTGGTGCATCCACTATCTAGCACCCATTTTTCTCCACCGGATGAATAAGTCTGCAAAAAATAAATTATGCCTTGGTCTTAGGTACCCAAGCTTGCTTGGGTCCTTTGAGGTTAGTCACAAGTGATTTGGGCACCCACACATGAGACTTGGTATTCCCATGGCGGGGCCCAACATATTTAGCATAGACTCTTACAAGATTACTTTTCATAAGTACATATAAAGCATCAAAGGTTCTAAACAGAAGTTGTTATTCATATGTGTTCACATTGTTAAATTTATCAACTTTACTAAGCTTTGTAGTTTGAGAAGAGTTTCCCTTGACAAAGGCAATGCAACCCTTGTTATTCTTGTGGTTTCTAGCATTGAGCTTTTCACCATTAGAATATCCAATGCCATATTTGACATTAGGAGGCCTTGTGACCGAGTATGCACTACGTGCATACTTGATTTTCTCCTTGTCAAATATGCCACTTTGAGAAGATTGCTTGTCCTTTGTCAAGTTTGGCTTTTTCTTCACGTTAGCGTCATTTATGGCACAAGTACAAGTAATGCTAGTTTCAGACTTTGTGTGTTGAGAGCGTGAGCTAGTAGTCGATGAAGAACCATTTTGCTTGAGTGACTCAACTTGTCCCTCAAGGATCTTGTTAACTTTGGTTAAGTTAGCAAGTTCATCCTTGATGGTGGTGTTTGAGTCTTTCAGCTTCAAGCAAGCTTCCTTGCTTGAAGCTAATTCAAGCTCTAGTGATTTATTTTGTTCCTTTTCAAATTCAAGAAGCTTTTCAAACTCAAGATATTCCTCCTTTTGGGAGATAATCATATCTTCCTGACGATTGACTAGCTTCTCCATATCAACAACCTTATGAAGTAGAAATTTCATTTTAGCAGCTTTCTTTTTGTCTAAACCCCTAAACATATATTCATCTTCATCACTGCTATTATCCTCACAAGAGTTATCACTATCACTAGTAAAAGAATGCGAGAAGGAAGATTTAGTCGGTACCTTTCGTTTACCTTCCTTTGCCATTAGACAGGTGTTGTCGGTGTCCTTCCATGCGCCCATGGTTGGGAAGAGAGTGGATCTCTTGGTAGTCTTCTTTATGGCTATGGTGGCCATCTCTTCTTCTTCTTCGGATGAAGATTCATCATTGGAGTCCCGCTCCTTTCCTAGATGCGCTTGGCCATATTGCTTCTTCTTCTTGAACATTTTCTTTGGTCGAGACTTGTTATCCTTTGTCTTCTTCTTGTTTTCATCATGTGGACAATCTACTATGAAGTGATCGTATCCTCCGCAGTTATAGCACGCCCGTCTCATCTTGGGTCTTTGTTTGTCCCTTTATCTTCCTTCATTTGAGCTGTTGCCCTTTCTTCTTCTCATCATTTTCTTGAACATCTTCATGAACAAGATCATGTCTTCTTCATCGATATCACTGCTTTCATCGTCGCTGTCGTCTTCTCCATAATCTTCTCGAGCTTCCTTTGATACGGGTTTACAAGTTGACTTCAAGGCGACTCCTTTCTTCTTTGCCGAGGTGAGATCGACAATTTCCTTAATATGCTTGGCTTGCTTCTCCATCATCTCAAAGTTGATGATCTTGCCAAGAAGTTCGTTTGGGGTCATTTTCCGATACCCAGGGCTTTCTCTGATCATTGAGCAAAGAGTTACATTGCGAGGCATGAATGCTCTGAGAATCAGCTTCACAACCTCATGATCATTCCACTTCTTGCTGCCATAGGCTCGGACTTTGTTGATAAGATTCTTCAGTCGATTGTACATATCTTGTGGTGATTCATCTTCTTCTATCGCGAATCTTCCTAATTCACCTTCAATCATTTCTATCTTGGCTTCGCGTACGTGACGATCACATTCATGTGCAGTTTGTAGTGTGTCCCATATCTCCTCGGCAATTTCGAGCCCATCCACCTTGGTCAACTCGTCTCGACTTAGTGATGACGTGATCACAGCTGCAGCTTGAGCATTTCGATGAATGGCTTGTTCTTGGTTTGGGGTCAGCTCTTCATCATCATCCGGGATATCTATCCCTGTACACACTATATGCCACAAACTCGGATTAAGAGATATGAGATGCATTTTATTATTTTATCTCCACATTGAATAATCATTTCAATAAAAGTAAGGTGCTTTCCCTAGGGAAATTGATAAGTAATAATTATTGTGAGAATTCAAACGCTCATAATCAAAAGGATATCGGGAGTAGTCTGTGTGACTACCCCTTTTCTTCTTCTTTTCATCATCGGTGTTCTTCTTTCCTTTTTGGGAGATTGCCTTCTTCCGTAGAAGAGCCTTGAGTTGCAGCACCTCCTCATCATCGTCCTCACTGTCTTGAATGGAGTCGAGTAGCTTCTTTAGCTTTTGAGTCCTTTCATCATTTCTCTTTTTGTCGTCGATCTTTTTGTGTGCATCCTTGACGACCATATCTTCTCTTCGAGCGGCGAGTCTCTTTCGAAGAGTTTGGCTCTGATACCAATTGAATGTAGCCTAGAGGGGGGTGAATAGGCTTTTCGATGCTTTGTTGAAACCTAAAACACTTAGTAGTCTATCAAATACAGAGAAATCGGACTAGTCCGGTAGAGTGCGGACTAGTCCGTTTTCTAAACAGAGAAAAATCGGACTAGTCCGGTACTGGGCGGACTAGTCTGGTATACGTGGACCAAGGAGATCAAGATTGATCAATGTTCACTTCTAATACTTTATGCAGCGGAAATTGAACGTTAACCTAGATGTATTGCAACAAGAATACAATGAATGACAGGAATCAACTTGATTTTAATGTTTGAACGTGAGTTTCAAAGGATTGATTAAACACTCTAAAATGATGAACAATTAATAAACAAGAGTGGAAGACAAGTGTTTATCCTGAAGTTTGATTCCACGAAGGCAATCTACGTCCCCGTTGAGGAGTCCACTAAGGACCGGGTCTTCTCCAACCCTACCCTCGTCGAATCGCCACAAAGGCCGATTCTCTTCCACTAATCACCAGGGGCAATAGAATTGTTCAAGGGGCCTTCTCACAAGTTGAGGGCTCCCCAAGAATTACAATGAATGAATGAACACGACTCAACACACTCAACAGATGAACAATTAACAATGAAAAGTGTGTGAGGGATCAAACCCAAGAGCTCAAGATGGTGTAGAACTAGTATCTCCTTTGATCAATTGCCAATCCACAAGAATTGATCGTTCTTGGGTTAAAATGTACAGAGAGAGGTGAGTTTTGGGCTCTTGGGAGGTGTGACGGCGCAGGGGAGTCGAAAGTTGTGTTGGTATGGCCGTAAACCTCTTTTTATAGTTGGGTTTCCAAAGGGTACGTTAGGGTTTGCGATGTCCGAACTAGTCCGTGGTTGACTCCGGACTAGTCCGGTGTGCAGTGTTTAGAAAACCCTAAGTGTCATGAGATATCGGACTAGTCCGTGATATTGCGGACTAGTCCGTTTTCTGTCCAGAGACAAATCGGACTTGTCCGGATGATATCGAACTAGTCCGTTTTCTGGTCAGAAGGAAAATCGAACTAGTCTAGCTGATATCGGACTAGTCCGGCCGTGTTGAAATTGTGCAGTAAGTTTGATTTCTTTCTCTTGAGCTCTTGGGGTGTGTTTCTCCAACACACTCTATACTAAGTGATCTATTCTTTTCAGTTCTTGAGCTCTTATTAATTTGGATCCTCCTTCTCCTTTCTTTTTGCTCTTTCGTCTTAATTTCTTTGAGAACCTGTGCTCATTCTCAGCAATTTTTTTAGGGTCTCATTTGTTTGTCATAAATCAACCAAAACCCACAAGGGGTGCCTAGATGCACTTTCATTAATCTTCAGCTGGAAGTATCCCGACCGAATATCAATCTTGGAAAAAATTTGGGCACCTTTCATTTGGTCGAACAGGTGCTCTATACGGGGCAGCGGGTATTTATTCTTGATCGTCACGTCATTGAGAGACCTATAATCCACACACATCCTTTGGGTCCCATCCTTCTTGTCTACGAAGAGCACGGGGGCTCCCCATGGTGACGAGTTTGGGCGTATAAAACCCTTTTCTAGCTGCTCTTAAATTTGCTTCTTGGGCTCCAGTAGTTCATTAGCGGGCATCCTATACGGCCTCTTCACTATAGGTGCAGTTCCAGGTACTAAATCAATGGCAAATTCAATGTCCCGGTCAGGTGGCATACCTGAAAGTTCTTCCGGGAACACATCTGAATATTCTTGAACCACCGGAATGCTTTTCAATGTATCTTCTTCGACGTGGATCAGCATTGCCTTCTCGGTCGCAGGTTGGGCTGCCTCGAACTCAATACGAGTACCATGCTCACTCGTCAACTGCACGATCCTCTGAGCACATTGAATTACTCCATTGTGCTTGCTTAACCAGTCCATTCCAAGTATTATGTCAATCCCTTGGGAATCCAAGACGATAAGGTTGGCAAGAAAGTCTACCCCCCTTATTTTAAGGCTTACTTTTGGACATACTATATTTGTAGGAGCCAGAATTTAGATTTGAGAGAAAATATTTCCCAACTATATGCATCAAGGTATATGAACTATGCAACTCCTTTACGAATTGCAGCCTATATGAGGACGTGAACAAGTGTCGAAGCATCCCACATCTCTCTACTATGTATGGATGTGGACATTTGACGAAGCTTCCCACAACTCACACCCATACATGCAAACATAAGCAATCATCACAAAAATTCAGCACGCCACTCTTATTCAAGCTACTGCGGTCTAATCATTCTTATTACAGCTTTATTCAATGGAAACCTAAAATTATTCGTTAGAAACAGTGTTGTTCTCACCGTGTGACAAGGTTGGTCCATACATGGGCGCACACCATGGTGAGTCGGCCGTCCATGTAGGGATAGATGACACTGGTGCTCCATTTGTTCCCGCGTTGGCACAAGTCTCAGCTTCTTGTGGAGGTAACAGATCTCTTCTTGTGTGCTTGCATAACGGTTTCCTAACTCCACGAGTAACTTCTGAGACTTGTCAGCAGCTTGTGGGTTTGAAATAGCTCCTTCATGGGGTCCAATGATCTCCCTTGTACCACTCTTCCGATACGGGTGCAGCCCAAAAGTAGTGTTCTCAAGCTGCTAACGGAAAGCGTAGCACAGCCCGGTGAGTGCATCCCATGCGGCATCATCAATAGCTTCTGCCCTTGTAGCTCTCCATGTGGGTGCGAAGTGCCGAGTGACAACCCTACCGTTATATAGGATGGTTACCTCAGCCTTCCACTCTTCATGTCCGAGACGAGGGACTTTATTGAGAAGATATTCCGAGTATAAGCTGCAGCAATCCAGAAACTCTTTAAGCTCCTTGGATATGCGTCCTCCTTGCATTCCATCGGACCGGAATTCTTGAACTGAACGGATGGCCCATTCATCACCTTCATTCTCGGCCTCAGCAAGGGGTGGCTCCTCTTCGGATTCATCTCTTCCCGGCATAGCTTTATGAGGCTTCACGGGGTGTAAGCCCGCGTGAAATTCCTCCTGAGGTGCGTACCAATGCTGTTCTTGTGGATCGTCTTCCATGTCATCTTCGATTGGTTCTACCTCTTCCAGATCCTCTTCCTCATGCATACAGCTACTGACTTCATCTTCATCATGAGGTTCCATCTTCATCTCCTCCCAATATGGTCCATCGGACACCTCAATGGGGTTAAGTGCACTTCCACGTGGTGATGGACGAGTCCTTATGCGTGCTATGCTACTAGTCACTGGCATCTATAAATAAGACGTGAGAAACATTAGAGAAGAAGAAAATAACTCCAAAGCATCAGAAGCTATGAAGCAAGAAAACAAAAGTGTTGATATCCAAAAGAAGAGAAAAGAGGGGCTGATAATAGCACTTTGCGGTGGCTGAATTGACAAGTAAAGTGCTGCAGCAAGCAATTTTCAAAAATAGCAGTTTAGAGGGGTGTTCCTATGTGTTTTAGAGTGTCCATTCTACCTAGGCTTGCGTTCCAATGGTCAATGTGGCTCTGTGAGACCTATGTGTGCTGAATACATTGGCTTTGACGATAAAAGTTTTGAATACTACTACAAGGTCCGACTCGAGGTCCGAGCTCCTACAAGGTCTGACGATAGGTCCGACTTGTTTTGGGTAGCTCCGGCAAGGTCCGATGTAAGATCCGACTTGCTTTATCTAGGTCTGACTTATTTTGGCTAGGTCCGACTTGTTTTTGCTAGCTCCGGTGCTAGGTCCGATTAGCTTTGGTAAGTTCCGTGCTAGGTCTGACTAAGCTTTAGTAAGCTCCGGCGCTGGGTCCGACTAGCTTTGGTTAGCTCCGGTTCAAGGTCCGGTTAGCTTTGGTAAGGTTCGGAGCTTGATTGCAATGGTTCTGCTTTTAACTTGCAATGTTTCAAACTTGCTATACTCTTATGGAAAGTTTGCTTAGTATTATTTTACTAAGTTTTTGGTGTGTTTTGGTGGTTATGGCTGATATTATTTTCCTATGGTTTACAACATGCTTATGTGAGGTGCTCACTTAAGATGTTGTAGTTTCGGAACTAACGAGAGTCAAGTCGAGGACTTGTGCTCGGAAGTATTGGTTGTTTATTCATGTGCAGGTGTTGCTTGAGTTCAAGACATGGCTGGTGACGGGATCCATTGAACTAGTCTTAGCGAGAAGATAAGGTTCAACAACCAAGTTCGGGAGGAATTGTGGTTGAGTTGATCGGGAGGTTGTGCAGTATGTTTGAATCAAGAACAATGCATATGAATGTATCTTGGACGTCGTTGGAAGATGTTTGCACGTGTGCAAGGAGTGCATAGACGTGTCTGCATGGTTCCAAGGCTTGATGAAGAGATGTGGACGTAAAGAATTGGTCGAAAGGTCCAACCGACTAGGTTATGGACTCAGGCTGCGGCTGAGTCGTGTTTGACTCAAATATGGAAAGTTTTGAGTTGGTTATGATAGGATTTCGTGTGGGTCACGAATTTGAGTGATTTTAGGAATGTTTGGGACGTTCCTAAGGTGTTTGGAAGTCTTAAGATTGCTTCTATCTGCGTATCGAAGAGTCTTGAGCAGTATTGGAAAGTTACAGTTTGAATCCAAGTAGGAGTAGGAGTCCTAGTTTGAATTGGATTGGCCATAGAGCTGGTTATGTAAGCAAGGGAGGCCAAGGCTCGTGTATAGCACGACTTTGGGCTGTTCCTCTTGTGTTTTGATAAATAAAATTTGTATTCTAAAGGAACTTTTGTGCCTTGTCCATCCGACTTGTTTCGTACAAGTTCTTCTCGTCGAGTTTCTGTTCAGCACTACCTTGCTTCGGTGGTTTTATCATAACTCGAGTTTTACAGATTCAATTTATTGGGTTGTCTTCACAACTTGATTATATATCATCTTTGAAAATTTCACGGTCATTGAATTTGTGGTTTATGATCTACATGAGTTTCTTTGCAGTATTCCAGAACTGTTTTTCTCGCGTAGGACAGATTGACCTTTGTTCGATCTTTCGATCGTAACTTTAGTTTCTCTCAACGGATTTTCAAGATTCTTGTTGTGACGTCTTCGTGACTTGATTCTCTACAATCTATACTAGTTTTGTCACAGTTGAACACGTTTAGATTAGTCGCACACACGGTTTTTTTAACAGATCCGTTTTCTGCTGAGGGGTGTTTTGTTGCTTCCGCTGGAAAGTTTTTATCTACCATTCATCCCCCCTCTGGTAGCTTTACATGTGTACTTCGATCCTACAATTGGTATCAGAGCCAGGTTGCTCTAATCTTTGTGATTTGCACGTGTTTTGACTAATCATCATGGAGAAATACTCCGCCAAACCTTGTGTGTTTATTGGTATTGATTTTCAGATTTGGAAGGCACACATGGAAGCTTTCATCCAGGCGCAAGGCTTTGCAATATGGGAAAAGGTGTACAAGCCTTACGATGTGCCTTCAAATGATCAAGTCATGGCTACAAACATGAGAGATGTCGACAACAACAACAAGGCTCGGAACTTGATCATACAAGGACTAACTCAGAGCGACTTCGACCATATTGCACACCTCCGATCGGCATAAGATGTGTGGAGAGCACTTTGTGACTACCACGAAGGATCCAACCCGATCAAGGAGGTAAGACAGGATATGTTCAGGAAAGAATACATGCGCTTTGAGATGCAACCCGGTGAGTCCATTGATGACCTCTTTGCTCGCTTTAATAATATTCTCAGCAACTTGCGTAGCGTCAATGTTAATTTTCCAGATGCTGAAAATGCTAGGCAATTACTAAGTGCATTAGACATGTCAATTTGGGAGATGAAAGTAACACCAATACGTGAATCCACTGTCATGAGTACTCTTACATTAGATGTGCTTTATTCTAAGCTAAAAACTCATGAAATTGATATTATATCACGTAAGAAACCAAATAAGACTATTGCATTTGTCTCACAACGTGATATGCCTAGCTCCGGCCAATCATCTAGCAATACACTTGCTTTGCTGTCTTCACTAACCCTGGAACAGATTGAGGAGTTTCCATAGGAGGAGCTAGTACTTCTTTCCACTAGGTTCTCAAAAGCATTGCAAAATGTGAGAACTAGAAGGAGAGGAAGATCCGGACCTCAATGATGCTTTGAATGTGGTAAGACAAGACACTTTCGTACAGATTGCCCTAACCTTTCAGGTCCTTCTAACCATGATGAAAAGCAGAATAAAGTCAAGTCCTCTTTTGGCAACACCAACAAGAAAAAGAAGGGTTTTACAGGACGCAAACTGATAAACAGTTTCATCACCGCACTTCAAGAACTTGGCTCGAGTGATGTAGACATTGGAAGTGATGAAGATGATCTGGCAAACTTGTGCTTCATGGCGGGCAAATCAAAATCAAGTATGGAGTATGCAGAACACAACAGTGGCAACGAAGAGGTATGTCCTACTTGCGAAGAAATGTGTGATGCTATTTCTCGTGCCAATATTATTGTTAAGAAAAACGACAAAAAGCTTCGGGACAATGCTGTTAAAATTGAGTCACTAGAATATGAAATTAATCGTTTAAAATCCTTGATTCCTAGTGATGATTCTTGTTCCTCATGTGATTTAATATATGAACAATTGTCCTCTCTAAGAAGTGCACACACCTCCACACTTGATAAACTCGAACTTGAAATTGGAAAGAACAAAAATCTTGCTGCACTTATTGATAAAAACATGAAAGATGCTTGTTGTTCTACAATTGATTTGCATTGTTCTACTTGCGATGATTTTGATAAGAAACTACAAGATGCTATGAAAGAAATTTCTATATTGAACAATGCTTTACGTTCTCATGAAGTTAAATATTGTTTCAATTGCAAATTAAAAAGAAAAACATCATGTGAAAATTGCCTTGATCTATCAAATAAACTTGATAACATGCATAGGACATTAGATCGGTTTTGTAATGGGAATAAGAACCTAAACTTGCTGCTGAATTCTTCCAAGTCTTGCAATGATAAAACTGGTTTAGATTTTGATTCACATGCTCATGCTAAGGAACATCCACCTAAAATTGTAAAATCATTAGGAAGTGGTTTGATTCAAACAGTTCCTAAACAAAAAGAAGTGGTTTTTAAATCTGCGGGAGTGTTGTCACATTCGGGTTCAAATAAGCATACTGCATGCTCATCTAGACATGAACATAGTTAAATTTCATTGTACCTATTGTGGTAGAGATGGTCATGTCATAGATTTTTTGTTATAGACTAGCTAAACAACATAAAAAGGAAAGAATGCAAGCTAGATCTTATAACTCTCATGCAAAATTTGCTGCACATACTAAACCGAATGTCAGGAACATGTAACCTGCTGTTATGAGTCAGAAATATTCAAAGTTTACCTCTAGAGCTTCAGTTTTTGCCTCCGGAGCTTCAGTTTTTGCCTCCGGAGCTTCAGTTTTTGTCTCTGGACCTTCTGTTTTTGCCTCCGGAGCTACTGATTTTCGTGCTACACAAGTAACACCTCATAGGTCAGTAGTTAAGAACAAAAAATCTCAAACTTTGACTCATAAACCTGTTGTTTTATCTCAGCTTTCGCATGTTATTCCTGCTGGACGTCGTGTGACTCAGTACTGGATTCCTAAATGCTTTTTAACTAACCCCAGTATTGAGTCATCAACGTATTGTGCTTCTATTTAGGTTACACGCTTGAGGAAGGAGAACATTTGGATTGTGGATTCAGGTTCTCACGCCACATGACCGGTAACAAAGAATGGTTCTCCTCTCTCTCTTTTGTGTCACATGTAGAGAATGTTACTTTTGCCGATAATTCTTCAACTCCTATAATTGCTAAGGGTTCAGTTAGAGTAAATAATCACTATACTTTGAAGGATGTGGCACTTGTCAAAAATTTGAAATACAACTTGCTTTCTGTTTCACAATTGCTAGATGAAAATCTGGAAGTTATTTTCAATAAAAACTGCTGCAAAGTTGTAGGTTCAAATAGTGAGCTTATTTTTAACATGTCTCAGTTTGGAAGAGGTTTTAAAGCTGATTTTGATATGTGTTCCTCTAAGCATAGATGTCTAGTTGCAAATGATTCCAAAGATTTATATTTTTGGCATCGTAGACTTGGTCACGTAGGCTTTGATCATCTCACGCGTGTTAGTGCTCTTGATCGCATACGTGGGCTGCCTAAGCTTAAAGGGGACAAAGAAATTGTGTGCTCTTCTTGTAGACATGCTAAGATGGTTGCAGGTTCACATGATCCTCTCACAATGACCATGACAACTGAACTGGGTCAACTTTTACACCTTGACACCGTAGGACCTTCACGTGTTCAATCCTTCGGAGGTAAATGGTATATTCTTGTGATTGTTGATGACTATTCTAGATACTCTTGGGTTTACTTTATGGCATCTAAGAATGAAGCTTTTAGTCACTTTAGAACTTTATTTCTTAGATTATCAATTGATCACCCATGATCTTTAAGAGCAATTAGAAGTGATAATGGAACCGAATTTAAAAATCAATCGTTTGATCACTTTTGTGCTGAAAATGCAATAGATCATCAATTTTCTTCACCATATGTACCTCAACAAACCGGTGTTGTAGGGAGAAAGAACAGAACTTTAGTCGAGATGGCTAGGACTATGCTTGATGAATATCAAACTCCTAGGAAATTTTGGGCTGATGCAATTGCAACCGCTTGTTATGTCTCAAATCATGTTTTCTTGCGTGCTAAGCTAGGTAAAACACCATATGAGCTCAGGTTTAGACATAGGCCTAGTGTCACACACTTTAGGGTATTTAGTTACAAATGCTTTGTTAAGAAACATGGTAATCTTGATGAATTTGAAGCTAGATCTGTTGATGGCATGTTTCCCGGTTATCCATCTCATACTAGAGGCTACCGTGTGCTTTTACTTGATAATAACAAAATTGTGGAGACTTGTGAGGTTTCTTTTGATGAAGCTAGCCCAGGTACTAGTTCAAATATTGCAGGTCCGGATCCATATCTGCAGGGGGAGAGTATTTTCATTGAAGAAGAGGAAGAAGTGGTGCTGCTGACCGAAAATTCAGCAGCTAATGACATTGTTCCAGCTCCTGATTTTGATTCACAGCCAGCACCGACGACCACCATTGCTGGTCCAGATCCTCCTCACGTCACAATCTCATCTATTTGTGATGAACATGAGGAAGAAGAAGCTTGTGAAGTGTCCACTCCCCTCCGGATTCTCAAAAGTCATCCTGCACAACAAATTATTGGAAGCTTGCATTAACGAGTTACAAGATCCAGGTTTTTTGACCCCAATTCTCATGCTCATTCTGCTTTTGTTGCTTCTTTTGAACCCAAAGATATATCACATGCACTCACTAATGAATCTTGGATTATTGCCATGCAAGAAGAGTTAGAAAATTTTGAAAGAAATAATGCTTGGAAACTTGTACCTCCACCTCAAGGTCACACTTTAATTGGAACTAAATGGGTGTTTAAAAATAAACAAAGTGAGGATGGGGTTGTGGTTAGGAATAAGGCTAGGTTGGTTGCTCAAGGTTTCACACAAGTTGAAGGTCTAGATTTTGATGAAACTTTTGCTCCTGTTGCTAGATTAGAAGCCATAAGAATTTTGTTAGCTTTTGCTACATGAAAAGGTTTTAAGCTATATCAAATGGATGTTAAAAGTGCTTTTCTTAATGGCTACATAGATGAGGAGGTTTATGTCAAACAACCATCTGGTTTTGAAAATCCAAATTTTCCTAATCATGTTTACAAACTGTCCAAAGCCTTGTACGGTCTCAAACAAGCCCCTAGAGCATGGTATGATAGGTTAAAAACATTCTTACTTGAAAAGGGGTTTACCATGGGCAAGGTTGATAAAACTCTTTTTGTGCTTAAGCATGGCAATGACTCATTATTCGTTCAAGTGTATGTGGATGATATTATCTTTGGTTGTGCTTCTCATGATCTTGTGTCCAAGTTTTCAGCTATGATGAGTTCAGAATTTGAGATGAGTATGATGGGAGAACTCACGTACTTTTTGGGGCTGCAAGTCAAGCAAACCAAGGAGGGTACCTTTGTGCATCAAACAAAGTATACAAAAGATCTCCTAAGGCGCTTCAACATGGACAAAAGCAAGCCTCTTCGGACACCAATGGGAACAGAAACAACACTTGAACTTGATGAAGATTGTGATCCCATTGATCAAAATGAATATAGAAGCATGATTGGATCACTTTTGTATCTCACGGCATCAAGACCGAACATACAATTCAGCGTATGTCTTTGTGCACGGTTTCAAGCCTCCCCACGTGTTTCACATCATCAAACCGTTAAAAGGATTCTCAGGTACTTACATGGAACTCAAGAATTTGGCATTTTTCTTCCTTCTTCCTCAACTGTTACTTTGAAACCTTTTTCCAATGCTGATTTTGGGGGTTGTAGGATTGATAGGAAAAGTACTTCTGGTGCTTGTCATTTTCTTGGTAATTCACTTGTTGCCTGGTCCTCTAGAAAACAAAGTTCAGTTGCACAATCCACAGCTGAATCTGAATATGTAGCTGCTGCTAGTGCTTGCTCACAAATTCTTTGGATTGTTCAAACACTTAAGTACTATGGGGTTGATCTAGATAGTGTTCCACTGTTTTGTGATAACACTAGTGCCATTTGCATTGTTAAAAACCCTGTGCAACATTCGAGAACTAAGAACATTGACATTAGGTATCACTTTCTCCGTGATAATGTCGAAAAAGGGAACATTGTGCTTCACCATGTAGATACCGAACAACAATTGGCTGACATTTTTACAAAACCTTTGGATTTCACTCGTTTTTGTTACATTCATAGTGAAATAGGGGTTATGCATCCTCATGGCTTAAATTGAGGGAGAATTTTGAAACTTGGGAAGTCTATGTGTGAATCTGAAATTAAAATAATATGAGCATAGTATTTCATGCATATATGACTTTGTGATTCCTTTTTCATGCTGAAAGTTCTTACTACATTACTTGTGTTATACATTTTGTAGTTTTTACCATGTCTAGTAATTGGAATAATTACTTACACTAAATCTGGTCATGGTTGAACTTTCTTGCTGTTTTGAACTTGTTGCATGGTCACAAGTGCTTTTAATCATAAAGAATTAATCAAGTAATCAACTCACATGTTGAGTTTT
Source organism: Neostapfia colusana (assembly GCA_030760725.1). Lineage (NCBI taxonomy): Eukaryota > Viridiplantae > Streptophyta > Magnoliopsida > Poales > Poaceae > Neostapfia > Neostapfia colusana. The sequence goes on along the minus strand of JASWHV010000004.1, from coordinate 24,829,042 downwards.
TATGTTCAAATAAAAAAATGAGAAAAGATCAAGAGAATATGCATGCATCGCACTTCTTCTTTTGAGATGGCTTATCATTGCACTTAGATATGAACTTGAAAGGAGTTGTGTATGACTAAAACCATGTCCTTAAGATTCTGACTGTCAAATGACATAGGCTTGGCTTGGTTGGTTATAATAAGTCTGATGCTGCATATAATCTCTTGCAAATGTCATAAGATCAAAATTTGTGCTTTAAATGATAAATAAAATGCAGCAACAAGTGTCATGCTTTCAGGTCTTGAAATAGTTAAGTTTGTGAGATCATGACTTGCTTAAATTGAAAATTACACTTGATCTCTAGCATGACTTACACTACTTTATGTATCTCATTGATGTGATAGTGTAAGTTACTTGATAGTATGATCTGGATGAGCTTTGTTTTATATGCATATGTTATAATGTGCTCATAACAAATTAAAATTTCTCTTTTGTACCTTGCTGAATACATTGTCAAAGGGGGAGAAATTGATCACACATTGCACACATTCACAAGTGTTTTGGCACGATTCTTCTCAGGGGGAGAATTTTTGGTATTTTTGTTTTTCTTCTCATTTTCTTTCTGATGTACGAAGGGGAAGAAATTGTTTCCAAACTTTTCATGTGAATAAGCCAATGTTCGGATTTTAAGTGGTGTTGCCAATGCATTCATCAAGGGGGAGATTGTGAGACCTATGTGTGCTGAATACATTGGCTTTGACGATAAAAGTTTTGAATACTACCAAAACACCTTTTTAACAAGGTCCGACTCTAGGTCTGAGCTCCTGCAAGGTCCGACGATAGGTCCGACTTGTTTTGTGTAGCTCCGGCATGGTCCTATGTAAGGTCCGACTTGCTTTGTCTAGGTCTGACTTATTTTGGAAAGGTCCGACTTGTTTTTGCTAGCTCCGGTGCTAGGTCCGACTAGCTTTGGTAAGTTCCGTGCTAGGTCCGACTAAGCTTTAGTAAGCTCCGACGTTGGGTCCGACTAGCTTTGGTTAGCTCCGGTTCAAGGTCCGGTTAGCTTAGGTAAGGTTCGGTGCTTGATTTCGATGGTTCTGCTTTTAACTTGCAATGTTTCAAACTTGCTTTACTCTTATGGAAAGTTTTCTTAGTATTATTTTACTAAGTTTTTGGTGTGTTTTGGTGGTTATGGCTGATATCATTTTGCTATGGTTTACAACATGCTTATGTGAGGTGCTCACGTAAGATGTTGTAGTTTCGAAACTAACGAGAGTCAACTCGAGGACTTGTGCTCGGAAGTATTGGTTGTTTATTCATGTTCAGGTGTTGATTGAGTTCAAGACATGGCTGATGACGGGATCCATTGAACTAGTCTTAGGGAGAAGATGAGGTTCAACAACCAAGTTCGGGAGGAATTGTGGTTGAGTTGATCGGGAGGTTGTGCAGTATGTTTGAATCAAGAACAATGCATATGAAGGTATCTTGGACGTCGTTGGAAGATGTTTGCACGTGTGAAAGGAGTGCATGCACATGGCTGCATGGTTCCAAGGCGTTATGAGGAGATGTGGACGTAGAGAATTGGTCGGAAAGGTCCAACCGACTAGGTTATGGACTCAGGCTGCGGCTAAGTCGTGTTTGACTCAAATATGGAAAGTTTTGAGTTGGTTATGATAGGATTTCGTGTGGGTCACGAATTTAAGTTATTTTAGAAATGTTTGGGACGTTACTAAGGTGTTTGGAAGTCTTAATATTGCTTCTATCTGCGTATAGAAGAGTCTTGAGCAGTATTGGAAAGTTACAGTTTGAATCCAAGTAGGAGTTGGAGTCCTAGTTTGAATTGGATTGGCCATAGAGCTGGTTACATAAGCAAGGGAGGCCAAGGCTCGTGGATAGCATGACATTGGGGCTGTTCCTCTTGTATTTTAATAAATAAAATTCGTATTCTAAAGGAACTTTTGTGCCTTGTTCGTCCGACTTGTTTCAGACAAGTTCTTCTCGTCGAGTTTCTGTTCAGCAAATACCTTGCTTCGGTGGTTTTATCATAACTCGAGTTTTCCAGATCCAATTGATGTGATTCTTTTTGTTTTGTCTTCACAACTTGATTATCTATCATCTATGAAAATTTCACGGTCATTGAATTTGTGGTTTCTTATTTACATGAGTTTCTTTGCAGTATTCTAGAACTGTTTTTCTCGCGTAGGACAGATTGACCTTTGTTTGATCTTTTGATCGTAACTTGAGTTTCTCTCAAAGGATTTTCATGATTCTTGTTGTGACGTCTTCGTGACTTGATTCTCTACAATCTATACTAGTTTTTTCACAGTTGAACACGTTTAGATTAGTCGCACACACGGTTTCTTTAACAGATCGGTTTTCTGCTGAGGGGTGTTTTGTTGCTTCCGCTGAAAAGTTTTTATCTACCATTCACCCCCTTCTGGTAGATTTACACGTGTACTTCGATCCTACAGGCTCCGATACCAATCTGGGACACCCGGTTCCAAAAATGAACCAAGTGAATGCATATGTGTGCCCAGGATGTTCATCACACATACACATGTAATCCACAAACTGAGTTCAGAATATAACCACGAATAAATAGTGTCTAAATACTTTATTACAATGACTCAATGTCTCACTCATGAATATATAACTTATTCTTGCAGCAGAAGACTCTAAACGATAACGGAAATGACTAAAGACAACAGGCTCCAACTTAAACTCCACAAGCATGTTGACGGTAGTGCGCATGCCTAGTACTCCACATGTTCCTCGAAGTACTCTTCTCCTGTAGCTGATGTATATGTGGGAATGCAAGGGTGAGTACATGTCGTAATCAGCAAGTGCGAGAAAAGTATGACATGTAGCTTACAACAAGGTAGGGCATAAAAAGGCTCATTGCAGCAAGCAAATTTTATTTCATGAACATGGTAAAAACAGCAACTATCTCTAGGTGAAATTTATCCCATCATAACCAAGTAATTCAGCAACACTCCTTCATCATAATTCACCATTTATCATGATTCAATCAGCCATTAATCTTTCTCAAGTTCATCTCATACTCATAAATATTCACAACCATCTCATATTCATATAACCGAAACCAAATTCATTGTCATGACTCAAAACAGTCACAAAACCAACCCCAATGACCGTACCATAACCATACCGAATAACTATCCCACGTTTTCCCTCCAATCATGGAAGTTGGCCAGGTGCTTGTGATCGTAAGCACGGCTATCATGATAGTTTTACATTCTGCAGAGGTGGCACCACTTTACCCACAAGTTCGTGATTTCGTCACCCGTCAGCGACTGCAGAACCTCCATTATACCAGTACACAACCGTCGATGTATGGCCAAGAGATCACAAAATAGCCTTTACAAAGGGGCTACGAGATGTATGGACTCACTGAGGTTTCACCGGCAGGCTCGAATCACCATTCTCCCACCCACGAGCCCCCTCTTGTGCCATGCAGTTCCCATGGCAGTCCTCCTCGACCCCCATTCCCCGCGCCATCTACGGTCCATAACAAGCTAGCAACACACCTAATTAATCAGCTAAGCCGCACCCATACTTGGCCTTGTGGTGGCACTGTTTTCTGGCATATTCTCGCATGAACCAGTCCTTAGATCTATGGCAAGTGCCACCACCTCATCCAGCAACATCCACGAACCAAGCTTGCCTAGATCTCCCCATGCCATGCCCATTAACATCATCAAGATCTCATCATCATTATTCATATGAGTGCAGTAGCTAGACATGTTTTATTTCAGCTTCCCGTATCCCGTAAATTAAGCAAAGAAAAAAAAAGGAAAAATGACCATACCCGACTCATCAACTTTCTCGGCGACAAGGATGGCTAACAAAACTAGTAAACTCCTATAAAAAGGGTGTCCCATCAAGTTGACTCAAGCATACGAGTTTTCGCATACAAAACAGTTTCAAAACATGGGATCAATATGGTCAAGGGGCACTTGCCTTGCTCTCGTGGTTCGTGTTGTTCGAGCATCTCGAAGTCTTGGTGCTGTAGTTCCTCGTAGATGGCCTCTTGAGCTTGTTCTTCTACTCACGATTATGCACGTACAAAATCCACAGCAATCAATCATCATGCACAAACTTTACTCAAGATGCAATGGGGTAGATGAATGCAAATCCTATGGTGTTGTTTTATTAAACCAGTTTGTACGTGTTCTTGCATGTTTTAACGGGCTTTCATGGGGTTTTATGATGAACAAGGGTGATGGGATCAAGTGTGGACGTGGTGATGATCTTGACTCAAGATCTACATCAATTCCACCGTCAAAAACCGATCAAAACATGATCTGTACACACGTAAAAGTTTCTGAAAATAGAACCAAGTGAATGCATATGTGTGCCCAGGATGTTCATCACACATACACATGTAATCCACAAAATTAATTCAGAATATAACCACGAATAAATAGTGTTTCAGTACTTTATTAAAATGACTCAATGTCTCACTCATGAATCTCTAACTTATTCTTGCAGCGGAAGTCTCTAAACGACAGCGGAAACAACTGAACAGCAGCAGGCTCCATCTTCAACTCCACAGGCATGTTGACGGTAGTTCGCACACCTAGTACTCCACATGGTCCACGAAGTACTCATCTCCTGTAGCTGATGTATATGTGGTAATACAAGGATGAGTACATGTCGTACTCAGCAAGTGTGGGAAAAGTATGACATGTAGCTTTCAACAAGGTATGGAATAAAAAGGCTCATTGCAGCAAGCAAATTTTATTTCACAAACATGGTAAAAACAGCAACTAAGTCTAGATGAATTAAATCCCAATATAACCAAGTAATCAGCAAAATTCTTTCATCATAATTCACTATTTATCAAGTCTCAACTAGCCAATAATCTTTCTCAAGTTCATCTCATACTCATAAATACTCATAACCATCTCATATTCATATAACCGAAGCCAAACTCATTTTCATGACTCAAAACAGTTTCAAAACCAATCCCAATGACCATACCATAACCATACCGAATATCCATCCAATGTTTTCCCTCTAACCATGAAAGTTGGCCAGGTGCTTGTGACCGAAAGCACGGCTATCATGATAGTTTTACACTCTGCAGTGGTGGCACCACTTTACCCACAAGTTCGTGATTTGGTCACCCGTCGGCGACTGCGGATCCTCCATTATACCAGTACACAACCATCGGTGTATGGCCAAGAGATCACAAAATAACCTTTGCAAAGGGTCTACTAGATGTATAGACTCACTGAGGTTTCACCGGCAGGGTCGAATCACCATTCTCCCACCCACAGGCCCCCTCTTGTGCCATGCAGTTCCCAGGGCAGTCCCTCTCGACTCCCATTCATCGCGCCATCCACGGTCCATAACAAGCTAGCAACACACCTAATTAATCAGCTAAGCCGCACCCATATTTGGCCTTGTGGTGGCACTGTTTTCCTCGCATGTGCTGGCCTGAACCGGTCCTTAGATGTAAGGGCCTAAGTTTTTGGCACATATTCAATGTGTTCATGACCACACACACACTTCATTTGAAGAAACTTGATGAATACATTTGAAGAGCAAGTAAACACCATTAACATGCTCATTAGAGAATAAACTCACAAAATGTAAAAGTGGTATTTCCCACATCCATCATAGAGGGGCTGGGCATATGTGACACAATTCCACGGTCTTGTCGAGCCATGATCACGCTGAGGGGTGCTGCGTTGCACAGCACCGGATAACACACGTCAAAGGTACCAAGCGGAAGCAAAGTTTTATTACATAAAGAGGTTTATGAACATTTGTACAACAAAATCTGTCCAGTCTACACTCACTGGCGTAGACTATGCATCGAGTTCACATTCAGCCCGTGAACGTGTCCCCGCTAGCACGCACACACACTAACACGGCGGCGTGCACGACTCCCACTCGACAGGGTTCCCCTCCTGGGGTTTCGTCTCCTCCTCGGGAGTCCCTTCCTCATAAAACCCTGTAAAAGCTTCAAACACAAGCAGTGAGCACGATGGCTCAGCAAGACTGACCCGTCTCTCCTAAACATGAAACTTCTACATGGAGGGTTATAGGTTACATGAGATAAAATAAGTTGCAAGGACTCGCCTAATTAGTGGAACCTTACTTTCAAGTTTTAGCAACAGATTGTGGAGACTTTACGCTAAGGCACATGAGAGAGCCGCAATCAAACAAGAAACACATTTCTCTCATGTACTTTGCCCAAAGTTGAAAAGAACTTTAGTTAGCTCTAAGCTACAGCAAATCATTAACAATCAAAGTCCATCTTTCAATCAGCAACATTTTAACATGTATCTAGCCTGTTCTTTCTACATCACGGTAGAGTGAACAAGTGGTACTCACTGACCGTGAGGGACGACGATTATAATCGATTTACACCTGCAGGGTTTCCCGAATAACCCGTCAAGTACGCCCGTACTCGATGTTGCCTACAGCAACCATCACGGACGTCGTACGCAACCACCTTTCACCCATCAGCCAAATGTTGAACCGGTCCAATCGTCCCGAGCAAGAGGTCTCTGCGTGCGCATCCATAGTGCTGCCAGCCGATTTACACCTCGAGCTCTCAACATACCCTCTGAACGACCAGCTGTGCCTCAACACCCAGCTACCCGAGTTACATCGGTTTCCTGGTTCCCATATAGCCGATAGGTCTTCGGTACTGTTCTAGCTTGTTCAACAGGCCCGCACACGGCTCGGTCCTAAATTGAGACAAGGGGAGCTATAGCACGCAGGCCCCAAAGTCCTGCTGCCCTTACTCTCCGCTCAGTCTCATTTTTCTCGCCATGTGTTTCATTTGTTATCTCTACCCGAGCGATGTGCCTCTAGCCTATTCTCGCGAGTAGTTCCAACTACTCGACTTGTACCGAATCCTACTCTATCTTTAGCATTGCATTGGCTAACGAGGTTTTCAATCTTAATTCCAACCCATGGTTTTCCATGCTATGCATTTGGGTTTCAAACAAGACTCTAATGCAAGCAGTAATGGTACTCAAAGTAACTTCTCAAAACAGTAAAAATTTGTAAAAGGGTTAATGCAAACCGGAGCTTGCCTTGCTGTTCTTGGTCATAGGCTAGCTGCTCTTCCGGAGTTACGAAGTCTAAGACTTCGGGTTCCTCCTCAACCTTAGCGACTACATGATATAACAAGTACATGTGTTAATTAAATGTATTTGAATTGAATTTCAATTTGTGAGGCCTATAAGTACTGTGGTTTGGATACAACCTAAACAGAGACTTGGCCAAGTTTTATTTGCAGAAAAGCTCATTTGAGCTCTCCACAAATAATTATGTACTTGAACTTAATTAGAGCTTCTAGGGTGTTCTAGGGATTTTCATGGAGTAAGCGATGACTTTCTGAAAACTAGATTTTCAGAGGGTTCTAATGGATTTGGTCTCACTTAATTGAAGGTTCCTAGCCTAAGATATGAGCTAAACAATTTCAGAGAAATTCTGAAAATGTTTCTGGACATTTTCTATTTTCTCTGGAACAGTTCTAGTAATAAATCATTAGGGGGATCAAATATGCTCAAATAGATCTGAAATTTTTATGGTATCTCAGGGATACTTTGTTGAACAACACAGCAAAATTTCAGAATTTTCCTCCAAAGGGTTCTCCAGTTAAAATTCTTAACACTTTAAATTTTGAAGAATTAATTATGGAGAAATAAGGAATTTCATGAAGTGAAACTTGATTTGCTGGAAAGTACTCAGATAGCTGAATCCAACAAAATTTGGTTCACTCGATTTGGAGTTTCCTAGCCAAAGTTATGTGGGTTTGAAGTTTGAACTAAATCTGAAAATCGGGGAAATGTTAAAATCTGCCGGTGGGTCCACGGATACATGTGTCGGGCGCCGAGGCGACGGCACACTGGGCTACAGGTTTAATTCCCGCGCTGCCACAGTCGATCCGTGCCCACAGAAGATCAAACCGCCCGGTTTCCTCCCACTGACAGCGGGTCCGGTTCGGTCGTCTTCAACCTCGTGCCTCCCGCGCGGTAGCACCGGCGGAGTCGCCGGGGCACCGCCGAACTCGACCGTCCGGTCAGATCCCGAGCTCCAACTCGCGGCTAGCCCCTAATTTGGTGCGCTGAACACGTTGGGAGGGTTTCCCCTCGTCGACGTTGGCTCTAACCGAGCTCACGACGGCGCAGCGGCTCGGGAAGAGTCCGTTGACGTTGTCCCGGCGTACTAGCCTGCAAACACCTGGTGAAGCGGCTCTACAGCACCAGTGGTGGCTTGGGAAGCTCCACATGGCGATGGGTAGGCTCGGGGAGGTCTCCCAAGTGGATCTCACCGTGCGCCCGATGCTGCCCGAATAAGCCGCCGTTGGCAAGCTCGGAATTTTGCCATGTACAAGGGTTTTTACACTATGTGTTGTGAAGCCAACTTGTGCGCCCCTAAGTTTAGCTCCTGTGTGCGAAGTTTGAGGGGATTTAAACGAGCATCAAGCGGGAATTTCAATGTTTCTTACCCGAAGGTGACTTTGCACCGGCTGGAAGCAAACTGCAAAATTTGCCGTCAACGCTCAACCTCTTGGCTCAGGCTTTGGAGATGAGTTGCAGGAGGTGCTTGCGCGTCCGAAAACATCTTGGCTTGATCGTGACAGGCCCGGGATGAGGCTGACCACGAGAGCACCTCTTCTCGGCTTGGTGGCGACTGCCACGGAACACTGTGATTCTCGGGGTAGACACTACAGGATTTCCGTCAGCATACGACGGCTAAAACCGTTGTATATAAAGCAGAAGCCGTCGTATATAGTTTATATACGACGGCAGTTGTTTATATACGACGGTTTGTGGCCGTCGTATATATTTTGTCGTATATATAGTTATATACGACGGCCACTTATATACAACGGCCCGTTTCGTAGACTTGGCCCAGTGGGCCAGGGCCCTGGCTGTCATATATAAGGGCTTATATACGACAGCCGCTGGACCCTGGCTGGCGTATATAAGAGCTTATATACGACAGCCTGGCCCAGCCGTCGTATATAATTTAGGCTTATTTACGACGGCCCTGTATAGCGGCCGTTGCATATAAACTATACATGCCGTCGTATATAAGCTTTTCCATTTTTTAAAAAAAAAATAGAAAATGGCTAACCTGGCTCGATGGCCAGCTACACATCCAAATCAATAGACAACAACAAAACAGTTTGATATCATGCTTTTGTAGACAAATACGTTACCACTAAATGGGTCGTATCGGGCCCTAAGCCCATTTATGTACATATAGTACTTTTAAACACTCAAACAATCGAAACAATAATCAATTAAACTATTAACTCATATGCATTAATCATCTAAGCAATTAACAACTCATCTAAACAAACATAATTACCATAGTTAACAAGCTTATCAATTCTAAGCAATTAAAAAAAACACCTAGCTAGCAATTCAAATAAACCTGGGCAATAATTAAACCTAAGCATATCAATTCATCTAAATCTAAGAAATTATCCGCTAAACAATAAAAAACAAACAAGCATAATATAAACAATTGGTAATTAAAAAACCAAACTTTCTAGATGGGGAGGGAGGCGGGCGACTTACCTCACGGCGCAGGCGGCGCGGCGAGCGGCACACGGCGAGGCGGGCAGCTGACAGCGTGGAGGCGGACTGGCACGGTGCGGCGGCGCACAACGCGGGGTGGAGGCTGGGGCGGGGACCTCCGGGGCGGCGGCGGCGGCTGTCGGGCGGGTGGAGGCCGGGGCGCCAGCTGGCGGGGGCGGGCGGGGCGGCGGTGGCCGAGTGGCGGCTGGCGGGCGGGGGGGCGGCGGCCGGGGGTGGGGGCGGCCGGGGCGGGTGGTGGCCGGGGCGCCGGCTGGCGGGGGCGGCCGGCGCTGCGGCCGCTGGGGCGGCCGGGGGGGGGGGGGCGGCCAATGCGGCGGCTAGGGCGGCGTCTGGCGGGCGGCTGCCGGGGCGCCGGCTGGCGGGGGCGGCGGCCGGGGGGAGGGGCGGCCGGGCCGCGGCTGGCGGCGGCGGGCGGGCGGCAGCGGGCGACGGGCGGGCGGCGGCCAGGGCGCTTAGGGCTGCTCGGGCTCGGGTCGGCGCGGGCGTGAATGCCCGCGCTGACCCGAGCCCCCGCGGGTATATAAGCCTTATTTACGACGGCCCATCCGTGGGCCGTCGTAAATAAGGCTTATTTATGACAGCCTCGGTTTGGCTGTCGTATATAACTGCTATATACGACAGCCTAGGGTTGGCTGTCGTATATTACACTTATATACGACAGCCATGTACTAAACGACGGCTGTACTGTCGTTTATAAACTTATATACGACAGCCTCTGCTGACCGTCGTATGTAAGTTTATATACGACAGCTAGCCGTCGTATGTTATACTGGCTGTCGTATGTTGCCCTGTTTCCTGTAGTGAGAGAGCACGAGATCACTGGATGATGGTTTGAGGGGGTAGTGGAGGGTACTGTGGTGCCGTTTTGCTGCTCAGCTGAGGCTTGTGCACGAGATTTGCGGGTGGCCAACGCTCGGAGGAGCAGCGGCTGCTCTGATCAGTTTCTTGCGCGAGGAGGCGAGGGACTGATCGGTTCTGCCCCCGACTGGCTCGGCTGCGGGGATAAGAAGACCGTGAGGCAGTTCAGCAGGTCGGGGCGGCAAGCAGCTTCTGTCCCAATCGCTCTCTCGCCGTGGCAGCTGCTGGCTTGCGCGCGAGTAACTGAGCCCGGTGACTTCAGTCGGTTGAATTGCTATAGAGGCTGACATGTGGATCCCACCCCCTTTTTAACCTCTGAAATTAACTTCCTCTCATTGTTACAAACAGTAATCCCCCTTATACCCTACCTCTGGGCCATTTGAATTGGATAAATTCAAATTGGGTTTGGTTTGAATATATTTTCAGCACATATGCAGTTTGAGATTCAAACAAAGTTTGAATTTGCTAAACTTAGCTCATGTCAAGATCAACTCCAATTGGAATGAAAATTGGTGTGTGAGATCACAAAAATGTGCTGAGTAAGAATATGCCTCCCACTTTTGAATTCATGGGATGGAAACAGTTTGAATTTGAATTTGAATTCAAACCACCCTCTTTCTATCTATACCCAAAAAGACTTCAAAAAGGTTTTGAATTTGGGTGAAACTTGGCATGGACATTCCTAACAAGGTGTAGGAGCTTTTCATATGCCCAGCCCCTATATGATGCATGTGGGAAATGCCACTTTTGCATGGTATGAGTTTGTTCTCTAATGATCATGTTGATGGTGTTTACTTGCTCTTTAAATGTGTTCATCAAGTTTGTTCAAATGAAGTGTGTGTGTGGGGTGATGAACACTTGAATATGTACCAAAAACTTAGGCCCTTACATTCCTCCCCCCTTAAAAGAATCTCGTCCTGAGATTATAAGGTGAAAATGAGAGAGAGGACAGTGGAAAATTACCGTATATGCGACGTGAAAAAGTCGGGGTAGTTAGCGCGAAGAAATCCTTCGCTCTCCCATGTCGCTTCGTCCATGGAGTGATTACTCCATAGAACCTTGTAGAACCACAACGTACTATTGCGTGTGGTTTGGGCCTTTTCATCAATAATCTGAACCGGTTCCTCCCGATACGTGAGATCCGGTTTCAGTTCTTCTATATCTTCCAGCTGAATGGTAGTTGATAGCTTAATACACTTCCTCAGATGGGAAATGTGAAAGACGTCATGCACACCGGAAAGTGCTTCTGGTAATTTCATTCGGTATGCTACTGATCCACATCTTTCGGTAATCTGAAATGGTCCGATGAATCGGGGTGCCAACTTTCCCCTCACCCTGAATCTGTTCATACCCTTCATTGGAGACACACGTATATATACGTGATCCCCGACTTCGAACTGTAATGGGCGTCTTCTCCGGTCCGCATATTGTTTCTGTCGGGATTGAGCGGCTTTTAGGTTTGCTTGAATCAGCCGAAACTTTTTTCCTCCGCGTTGTTGACAAGATCAATCCCGAAGGTAACCCTTTCGCCAGACTCACACCAATTTAGTGGTGTGCGGCATTTTCTCCCGTATAGCGCCTCGTAAGGCGCCATCTTGATGCTGGTTTGGTACCCATTGTTGTACGAGAACTCGGCCAACGGCAAGTGATCATCCCAATTCTTGCCGCGGTTGATAGTGCAAGCTCGTAGCATATGTTCTAGAATTTGGTTTACCCGCTCAGTTTGTTCATCCGTTTGCGGGTGGTATGCTGAACTACGGATCAGCTTCGTCCCCAATGCAGCATGTAGCTGCTCCTAAAAACGGGACACAAATAAAGTGCCGTGATCCGATATGATGGTACGGGGTACGCCGTACAAGCATAGGATCTGTGGGATGTACAGTTCAGCATACTTCTTGGCATTGTAGTTGGTGTTGACCGGGATGAAATGGGCAACTTTGGTGAGCCGGTCGATGATCACCCACACAGAATCATGCTTCTGAAAGGTGGTGGGTAAACCGACGATGAAGTCCATGCTCACATCCTCCCATTTCCAGGCAGGAACGCCTAGTGGTTGCAGCAGTCCCGGTTTCCGCATATGATCTGCCTTCATCCTTCGACATGTATCACACTCGGACATGTACTTTGTGATCTCCCGCTTCATCCGTGTCCACCAAAACATGCTTCTGAGTTCTTGATACATTTTGTTGCTGCCGGGGTGAATAGAAAACTTTGACAAGTGAGCCACATCAAATATTTTCTTCCGTAACTCCGGGTTACGGGGTACGACAATCCGGTCCTTGAACCATAGGACGCCGTCTCCGTCTTTCCGGAAACATTTCAGCTCCCCACTATCTATACGTCTCCGCAAATGCGACATGCCCTTGTCATGTTTCTGAGCTGCCGCTATCTCTTCACGGATGGTGGGGATCAAAGCTAAGTTGTAGAGAGCTCCATGTGGAATCACATGAAATGGTGGCTCGCTCTCTTCCAAAGGTGTGATGGTCAGGTTGTTGACGTGTGACTTGCGGCTCAGTGCATCCGCCACTACGTTTGCCTTGCCGGGGTGATAATGGATCTCTATTTCGTAATCCTTTATCAACTCTAACCATCTTCGCTGCCTCATGTTCAGCTCCTTCTGAGTGAATATGTACTTGAGGCTTTTGTGGTCGGTATATAAATGTACGAGGTTACCAAGTAGGTAGTGCCTCCACATTTTAAGTGCGAGTACCACGGCAGCGAGCTCCAAGTCGTGAGTTGGATAATTCTGCTCATGGTTTCTGAGCTGCCATGATCCATACGCGACCACCCTTCGGTCTTGCATCAGGACACATCCGAACCCAATGCCGGATGCATCGCAGTACACATCAAACGGTTTTGTTGTGTCTGGCTGCGCCAAAACCGGTGCTGATGTTAGGTGCTTGACTAAAGCCTTGAGTGCTGCTTCACATGCTGGACTCCAAACATATTTGGTAGATTCTTCAGCTGCTCTGTCATCGGCTTGGCAATCTTCGAGAAGTTCGGAATGAACCTCCGATAATATCCCGCGAGTCCGAGGAAACTCTGTACCTCGTGAACAGTTCTCAGGGATTTCCAATTCAGCACTTGTGTGATCTTACTCGGGTCTACAGCGATGCCCTCCGCTGAGATGATATGCCCAAGAAAAGGCACTTGTGATATCCAGAATTCGCACTTGCTGAATTTCACGTATAGCTTGTGATCCCGCAGCCGTTGCAAGACTATACGCAGATGCTTCTTGTGTTCTTCCTCCGACTTGGAATATACCAATATGTCGTCGATGAAGACCACGACAAACTTGTCCACCTCCGGCATGAATACCAAGTTCATCAAATACATGAAGTGAGCTGGAGCGTTGGTGAGGCCGAAGGACATGACCAGGTACTCATAAAGCCCATACGTCATCGAGAAGGCCTTCTTCGGAATATCCTCAGTCCGTATTTTAATCTGGTGGTACCCGTATCTTAAGTCCATCTTGGAAAAGATATTTGCTTCGACCAACTGATCAAACAACATGTCGATCCATGGCAACGGGTACTTGTTCTTGATAGTTACAGTATTTAATGGACGATAGTCCATGCAAAGCCGCAACGTCTCATCCTTCTTCTTCACATATAATGCCGAACAACCCCATGGCGAGGAGCTCGGCCTAATAAAACCCTTCTCCAGCATGTCCATTAGCTGAGTCTTCAGTTCAGCCAATTCCTTGGGCGCCATCTTGTACAGCCTTCGGGATATTGGCATGGTTCCCGGTGCAAGTTCAATCTTGAACTCCACATCTCTGTCGGGCGGCATCCCCGGTAAATCATCCGGGAACACGTCAGGGAACTCTCGGACTACTGGAATGTCTTCCAATCTGATGGTTGTGGATTGATAGATACTTGGAAGTTTTATTTCTACACTGTCCAGAAATAAGGAATGAGATTCGTGCACTTCTGAGTTCAAGTGCACAATTCAGAGGACGGTGTCTAAAACAGCGCCGTGACGGGTTAACCATGACATCCCTAAGATGACATCGACCTTCTGTCCTGTGGCGGACCGGGATCCGCTCATCTAGGATCGCAGAGGGTGGTGCCGCACGATGCGACACCTGACAGCACACATCATAAGAATATATTGTATTACATATAAAACCAACTGAAACTGTACAAACTAGTACAATATTCAGTTACAAACTAGGGTTCATATTACACAGCAGAAATTTAATTGTACAACTCACGCCCGCCTATCTAGAAAAATTCGGTTGCCCAGCCCTAGGGCAACCCACACTAGCTGCACTCCTCAGCTCAGCGCGGCGTGTACGGCTCCCACTCAGCCGTGGTCCCCGACGGAGGGTAACCCTCGCCGGTGGACTCGTAACCCGAGTTCGTGGGTGGCTCCTCACCTAAAAAACACTTAAGCAGCAACCGTGAGCATGATGGCTCAACAAGACATAACCGACTCACCTAGTCATGAAACTCTACATGTAGTGTGCAATGAACATGGGATGGTAAAATTACAGTAAACGGACACGCCTACAAGTTCATCCTTAGTTCACCTTTTAGCCACATAACAGTTCATGAATCTGAAATTTAGTAAGCAATATTTGGTGGCACACATGTAGCAATACAATTATATCATAGAGCAGAATTGAATTATAGCATTCCATAATTTATCTACGTTACGACACAGTGAACAAGCGGTACTCGTCACCACGAGGGTCGGAGAATCGACTCGATATACACCTGCAGGGATACCCAAAGAGCACGTCACGTACGCCCACCCATGGAGCTGCACAGCACGCTCACTCGATGCTGTACAGTACAACCTTTCACCCAACAGCCCAAATGTCAAACCGGTCGCACCGAAACGAGCAGGAGGTTCCCTACACGGAGCACCTCTCTATGCCCGTTAGAAGATTTCCACCTTGCTGCCCTCAGCCTACACCTATAAATTGGTGCGTTATGCCTCGACGCCCGGAGGTATAGGTTACATCGGTTTATCGGGGCCCATATATCCGATATGCCTTCGGTACATTCAATACTTGTTCAGCAGGGCCGCACACAGATCGGTCCTCAATCAACATGGACAGGGCTGCGCACACAAGACTTCCTCTTGCTGCGCCCTAGCCCCAGCCTAGCCTCATTTTCATTTCTAAAGTGATCTCACATCGCTCGAACCAATCCCGTGTGTCCCAAGCCTAAACTCGAGTAGATTCCAACTACTCGACTTGTACCAAAGTCCTATGAATCATTAAGCATAGCCTGTCTACTCAAGGTCTTAGACACTACCCTCACTCTTATAGGCAAATTCTTGTTATGCAAGTGGGGTTCCATCCATCCTACACCTAATGCACATTCATACTTCACACTAGACATGTAAACAAAGCAAAACTTTATAAAAAAGTTAATGCAAACCGGGGCTTGCCTTGTTGCTGCTGGTCAGTAGTTAAAGCTTCGTCCGGAAGAAGGAAGTTGAGCACTTCCTGAGTCTCCTCGCCTTCAGCGACTACACGTTAATGAGATACTACATGTTAATTCAAATGCAATGTGTAAACTTGAATAAGTAATTACTATAACTCTAGCTAGCCCTCCCCTTTGGCTCTGAAATTTTTATGGTGGCTTGGTAAGGTCCTAACTCGAGTCTTGACCAAGTTTCATTTGAAAAATGGTTTATTTGAGCCTTGTACAAATAAAAACCTATTTGGTCAATATTAGAGCTTCTATGGAATTCCAGGGGTTTTCATGGCTCCAACCATTACTTTCTGGGAGCTAGAATTTGAGATGGTTCTAATGGAATTGGTTTCATGTCATTTGAAGAATCCTAGAGGAAGTTATGCCATAAACAAGATTTGAGAAAATCTGAAAAATGTTTCTGTACATTTTTCTATGTTCTCAGGGCAGTTCACTTAATCACACCATTAGGGGGACTAAATGAACTTGGATGAGTCTGAAAATTTCACTGTGACTCCAGGATTTTCCAATAAACCTCCCAGCCAAATTTCAGAATTCTTCATGAAGTAATTCTCCAGAAAAAATTCCTAACAGTTTAAACTTTAGGGATTTAAATTCTGGAAAACTATTAAATTTCATGAGCTGAAATTTGTATTGCTGGAAAGTACTCAAAATTCTGAGTTCAGCAAAATTTGGTTCACTGAATTTGGAGCTTCCTAGCAAAAGTTCTATGCATTTGAAGTTTGCACTAAAACTGAAAAATCCCCCACAATGTTTAAACTCTGCGGGTGGGTCCCACCACCCGCCTTCTTCCTCCTCGTGTGCGAACGCGCGTTCAGCGGCGGTGTACTCTGGTGAGGTTCGCTGGAACCGCCTTCCCGACCACCCCAGCGCTAGAACTGGCCTCCTAGCCTATTCTCGCCCTGTGAAACTTGCCTCGGGGGTCGGAGCTCGCCGGCGGTGACCGGAAACGGCCGTGCGACGTCCACCGCGGAGGCTAGGACTCCGGCGAGGTCGTTCTCGCTCTCTGGGGCATGAAAAGGGTTACGGTTTGCTCGAGGAGCACCAGTGGGTCAAGACGAACCCGGCATGAGCAGTCTCGGAAGCTAAAAACGCCGGCAAACCCACTCTCGACGGTGACCCGAGCCGTGTTTGCACCGGCGGCTATGGAAACGGCTATAACTCGGCCATTTCTGGACAGTTTTGCTCGGTTCTTCCTCGAGGAGGGGCGCTAGGAGGTGTAGGAGCTACTTGCGAGCTAGCTGGATCATTGACTCAGCGTGTAAGCCGAATTTTTGATTTTGCCGAGCTCGGTCAGTTGCACTAGGGTTCAGGACTTTCGAAAATTCTTGCTACCCGATGGATCAATTGCTGAATGGTTTGCGGCTACACCTTTTAGGGATCCCCACACACCTTTCTTGTGTAGAACACGGTCGGCGACGATGGCTGGATGGGGCTGTCACCGGTGAGCCGAAGCACGGCTCCGCCGGTACCTCTCGGTTCCTCGACTCCGACGGCTTACACCGCTCACAATCGAGTGCAGCTTGCTGGATCAGCACAGGGAACAGCTAGAGTACGCCCTGGCGCTCCTTTTTGCTGCAGGGATCACGAGTGCTCGATGATCAGCGCGGGTGCACGCCAGGGCTCGGAGGTGCGGACGCTGCGGCAAGTTTTTCGCGCGCGCGGACGCTGAGCAGAGCGGCAGGTGAGGGAGGCAGCGAACTCAGGTTGTGCTGCATACGTTGTGATCGGGAGGGGGGCGCGAGTTAACCCAGGCGCGCGCTGGTGCAGCCGTGAGGCAGCAACCGGTCCCGGCGGCTGACCGGCGACCACCGAGTCGGTAAACTGCTGCTCACCGTCTCTGACCAGTGGACCCTCCTCCTCCAATTATTTTTTCCAATTTCTCACCTCCGTTTTGCTGAAAATATCCCCAGCTACTCCCAATTAACTGTGAGACTTAAGCACCAAGTCATAGTTTGAATTTGGTTTCCCAAATTTGAAATTTGTTTGGCTAAATTTGCTTCATGTTTGAACTGAAATTCAAATTCAGTTTTTGAATAAGTGGAAATTTAGCTCCCGACAAGATGAACTCCAATGGGGATGAAAATTGGTAGACTAACTCAGAAAAATGTGCTGAGTTTGAATATGAAGCCAACTTTTGAATCCAAGTGATGAAAGTTGCTGCAATTTGAATTTACATTCAAATTGGCCTCTTTTTCAAATGCCTCCAAAAGTGTCTCAAAAAGTGTTGGATTTGCATGAAATTTGGCCTGAACCTTCCCAATACTATTTAAGTTCTAAGGGTGAGCTCAACCTCTCATGTTCATGTGTAGAAATCCTACTTTGTAAAAGATAGGGATTTCCCCTCTAATCATCCTTTTGATGGAGGTTACTTGCTCTTCACAAGTCTCCACAAGATATCCACAACAAAAGTTGTGGTGTTGTGAGGTGATGAAAAATTTTTGCAAGTCCCTTTTTCTTGGGCTTTTACATCCCTCCCCCCGTAAAAGAATCTCATCCCGAGATTACAAAAGAAAAGGAAGCGATGTAATAGGACTCACCCGTGCTGAGACGCCATGAACTCCGGCTAATTTGAGCGAAGGAATTCCTCGCTCTCCCACGTCGCTTCCTCGGCGGTGTGGTTACTCCAGAGTATCTTGCAGAACCAAAACGTTCGGCTACGCATGGTCCGGGCTTTCTCATCAATATTTGCCACCGGATATTCATCATAAGTCAAATCCGGTTGCAGCTCGCCGATGTCCTCAGTGGGGACAGCAGCCGTATGTTTCAGACATTTTTGCAGCTGTGAAACATGGAAAACATCGTGAACACCAGCAAGATATGCCGGTAGCTCCAGTATATACGCTGCTGGTCCACACTTCTCGGTGATAGCATAGGGTCCAATGAAACGGGGAGCAAGTTTCCCCTTCACGCCGAACCGGTGCACGCCTTTCATCAGAGACACACGGAGGTACACGTGTTCCTCGACGTCAAAGTGCAGCAGTTACGCCTCTTATCAGCGTAGCTTTTCTGCCGGGATTGAGCGGCATTCAAGTTGGCTTGAATCATCCAAACGCGATCTTCGGCGTCGTTCACCACACCAACCCTGAATGTGACCCTTTCACCGGACTCGCACCAGTTTAATGAGGTGTGGCACTTGTGACCGTAGAGAGCTTCATAGGGTGCCATCTTGATACTCGCCTGATAGCCGTTATTGTACGAGAATTCCGCCAAAAGTAGGTGATCATACCAGTTCCTACCGTAGTGGATGGCACATGCTCTCGACATGTCTTCCAGTACTTGGTTCACCCTCTCTGTTTGGCCATCTGTCTGAGGGTGATAAGCGGAGCTCCTAATAAGCTTAGTACCCAAAGCAGCGTGCAACTGCTCCTAAAAGCGAGATACAAATAATGCACCTCGGTCTGAGACAATGGTCTTGGGTACTCCATATAAACATAGAATCCTCGCTATGTACAGCTCCGCATATTTGCCGGCATTGTAACGTGTATGCACTGAGATGAAGCGAGCCGTCTTGGTTAACCGATCAACGATTACCCAAATGGAATCATGCTTGTTGGAAGTCAGGGGTAATCCCACAATGAAATCCATGCTCACATCTTCCCATTTCCATGCCGGGATTTGTAGGGGTTGCAGCTGTGGCGGACCGGGGTCTGCTCATCCAGGATCGCAGAGGGTGGTGCCGCGCGATGCGACACCTGACAGCACACGTCATAAGAACACATTATGTTAGATGGGAAAAAACAAACTGAATGTACAAAATAGTACACTTCTCAGTTACAAACTAGGGTCTTTTATTACACAGCGGAAGTTTCTTTTGTACAACTCACGCCCGCCTATCTAGCAAAAGGGGTTGCCCAGCCCTAGTGCAACCCACACTAGCTGCACTCCTCAGCTCAACGCGGCGTGTATGGCTCCCACTCAGCTGTGGTCCCCGACGGAGGGTAACCCTCGCCGGTGAACTCGTACTCCGAGTCCGTGGGTGGCTCCTCACCTGAAAAACACTTAAGCAGCAACCGTGAGCACGAAGGCTCAGCAAGGCTTAACCGACTCACCTAAGCATGAAACTCTACATGAGGGGTACAATGGACATAGGATAGTAACATTTCAGCAAAAGGACACGCCTACAAGTTCATCCTTAGTTCATCTTTTAGCAACAAGTTAACAGTTCATGAAACCTGAAATTTAGTAAGCAGTATTTGGTGGCACACATGTAGCAATACAATTATATCAACCAGCAATATTGAATCAACATGTTTCATCCATTAATCTACGTCACGACTCAGTGACCAAGTGGTACTCTTCACCGCGAGGGACGGCGAATCGACTCGATATACACCTGCAGGGAAACACAAAGAGCACGTGACGTACGCGCACCCGCGGAGCTGCACAGCACGCTCACTCGATGTCGTACGGGACAACCTTTCACCCAACAGCCCAAACGTCGAACCAGTCGCACCGAAACGAGCAGGAGGTTCCCCACACGGAGCATCTCTCTATGCTCGTTGGCAGATTTCCACCTTGATGCCCTCCGCCTACACCTATAAATCGGTGCGTTATGCCTCGACGCCCGGAGGTTTAGGCTACATCGGTTTATCGGGGCCCATATATCCGATATGCCTTCCGTACATTCAAACTTGATCAGCGTGGGCCGCACACGGCTCGGTCCTCAATCGACACGGACAGGGCTGCGCACACAAGACTCCCTCTTGCTGCGCCCTAGCCCCTGCCCAGTCTCATTTTCATTACTAATGTGATCTCACATCACTCAACCGAACCCGTGTGTCCCAAGCCTATCTCGCGAGTAGATTCCAACTACTCGACTTGTTCCGAAGCCCTATGAATCTTTAAGCATAGCCTATCTACTCGAGGTCTTAGACACTACCCTCACTCTTTAAGGAACCTTTGGTTATACAAGTGGGGTTTCATTCATCCTATACCTAATGCACATACATACTTCATATGACACATGTAAACAAAGGAAAAACTTATAAAAAGGTTAATGCAAACCGGGGCTTGCCTTGTTGCTGCTGGTCAGGGGTTAAGTCTTCGTCCGGAAGAAGGAAGTCCAGCACTTCCGGAGTCTCGTCTTCAGTGACTACACGTTTATGGAATACTACATGTTAACTAATATGCATACAAGTTATTGTAAGGTTACTTCTATTAGTTCTAATAACCAGTCTCTACCACCTGGAACTCTGTTTAAGAATTTAAAGATGAACTGGGTGTGGGTGGCTTGGGCCTGGACCTAAGTACATGGTTAAGTGCTAAGTGGTTTTTCTCCCTTTTCCATATTAATCCCTCAAGTGGTTAAACAGGACAGGGTGGTCCACAGCTCCAATGGAGCTGAGAGTTTTTGTGTGAGTTCCTTGTCACAAGGAAACCCTCTGGACCAAATGTTAGCACTTTTCACTGAGTGGTTTGCTCAGAACAATTCTTTTAGCAAATAAGCAGAGAAGAATTAATTCTGAGGTAACACCCCTGTTCATGCCCAACTTAGTGAACTACAATTTCAATTATAGCTCATAGAGTTTGCATGAATTTTCTCAGCATTTTTGGAGCAAAGAGTTGCCCAGAACTGAATTTCCAAATTTTGGAAATTCTCTGAAATGTTTCTGTATTCAAATGAACACAGCATCATCAAATTTGAATTGCTCTGACTAAATCAACTCCAAATGGTATGAAACTTTTACAGGGGTTCACTAATGTCCTAAAGAACATTCTGGCAAAATTTGGGGATTTTTGGATGAAACAAACTCCCTCTAAAATTCTTTTGCTGAAAAGTTTTAAAGAATTTTCTAGAATTAATTAATGGGTTCATACAAATTGGGTTGTATATTTGGACAGCGCTAGGCAAGATGAATCCAACCCAATTCGAATCACTAAATTTGGAGCTTCCTAGCAAGAGTTATGGAGTTCTAAAGTTTGGGGAATTTCTGGAATTCGAATTATCCGGGAAAAGTTCAAACTTCTGACAGCGGCCCCGGCTCCCACGTGTCATCACCTCGGCTGCACCACATGGGGCCACAGGATTGTTTTCCGCGTGTTCACAGCCGATCCGGTGTAACAGAAGATCCCCACACTGTGCCGCGAGGGACTGATGAGCGGGCCCGGCCGGCTCGTCTTCTTCCTCGCGCCCGCCCTTTTTCCCGCGCCGCCCCCTCGCCGGTACACCTCGGCAGCTCGCCGGACTTGTCTTCCCGACCGCCTCACGGCCGGAAACTCGCCGCCTGGGCCTATTTTCGCGCGCTGAACACGCTGGTACCGCCTGCTCCGGTCGGCGGTGGCCCTAACATAGCTGGCGACGGTGCAGCGGCTCGGACTCCCTTCAGTTATGGCGCCCGGCCCTCTAGCCCACCAAAACCTCGGTGGAAAGGATCTACAGCACCGGGGGATCTCATGGAAAGTCGACAAGGCCATGCTAGGGCTCGGGGAGAGCTCTAACCTAGTCGTCACCGTGAGCCTGACCTTTCCCGCCATAACCGCGGCTGGAAAACCGGGAAATACGCCGGCTACAGCCAAAATTAAGCTAGGGTTGCGGAGCAAACTTGGGCGCCATCAAGTCTAGCTCCTGTGTGTGCAGTTTGATAAACTCTGAGCAATCATACGTCGGGAACTTGTGGGTTTCTTACCCGAGGGTAGTTCTGCACCGGTTGGAGATGTTTTGCGAAATTCGCTGGCGATGATCGGTCACTGGTTCCAGGCTTTGGGGTTGAGCAGCGTGGAGCCTAGGCATGTCCAAAACTGCTCCTTCTTGGTCGTGAGAAGTCTTCTGCCGAGCTGCCCACGAGAGCACCTTTACTCGGTTCTTCCCGGCGGCCACGAAAACGTTGTTTTGCTCGGTTTGTAGTGGCTCAACTCGACCGGAAATAATGCGGGGAGTGCGTGGGAGGTCTGGGAATTCTGGTTTGCTGCGCTGCCGATGCTTTCGCGTGATCTGCAATCGCTCCGACCGAGTTTTTGCGATGGCGGCGGCGTCTCGGTTCTCTGGCGATGAGAGGGAAGGGGCCGGCGTCTCTCGGTTCCGTGGCTTGCTGAGCGCGGCTGGGAGTTAAGGCACCCCCACGAGGAGCTCGCCAGCGCATGAAATCCAGCAGGAGGTGGCGTCCGGCTCCCCCCCCCCCCCCGCGGTGTCGCTCGGTGCTTCTCCCGGTGGAGTGCAACCCGATCACATTGCTTAGGGATTAAGCCAACTAAGTCCTATGACATGTGGGCCCCACTGGCCAGTGCTCTACCACTTCTCAAAAGATCTCCAAAACTTGATAAATGATGAATTCAAATGTTGGAAATCTCAATCTGAGCTAAATTGGTATGGTTTGGTAAATCTCCCTCAAATTCAATTGTATATTTGAATTCTTGGCATATTTGGATCCTTTTTGGAAAAATGGGTAGCAAATCTTTTCAAAAATTATTGAAACTTTGTCTCCCCACTAAATTGAACCCAAGGAATCCAATTATGCCCTTTGCTCCTTGTTTTAGCTGCTGCAATCATGAATTTGAAAGCAACAGTTTGAAATTTCCATCCCATGTGTGATCATATGTGTAGAATTTTCCCATGTTGTGAAAGTGTAAGTTTCCCTTCTAACCACTCCTTTGATGGAGGTTACTTGCTCTTCACAATATTTCCTAAGATATCCACAATAAAAACTGTGGTGTTGTGAGGTGAAGAAAAAGTTTTTGCAAGTCCCTTTTCTTGGGCTTTTACATCCCTCCCCCCTTAAAAGAATCTCGTCCCGAGATTACAAAAGAAGAGATAGCGATGTAGTAGGGACTTACCCGTGTTGAGAAGCCATGAACTCCGGATAATTTGAGCGAAGGAATTCCTCGCTCTCCCACGTCGCTTCTTCCGCGGTGTGGTTACTCCAGAGGATTTTGTAGAACCACAACGTTCTGCTACGCGTGGTTCGGGCTTTCTCATCAAGGATTTCCACCGGATACTCATCATATGTTAGATCCGGTTTCAGCTCGCCGATGTCTTCGGTAGGAACAGCAGCCGTATGCTTCAAACATTTTTGGAGTTGCGAAATATCAAAAACATCATGGACACCAGCAAGAGATGCCGGTAACTCCAATCGATACGCCGCTGGTCCGCACTTCTCGGTGATAGCATAGGGTCCAATGAAACGGGGAGCGAGCTTCCCCTTCACACCGAACCGGTGCACGCCCTTCATCGGAGACACGCGTAGGTACACGTGTTCCCCAATGTTAAAGTGCAACGGCCTACGCCTCTTATCAGCGTAGCTCTTCTGCCGGGATTGAGCGGCTTTTAAATTGGCTTGAATTGTCCGAACGCGCTCTTCGGCGTCGTTCACCACATCAACCCCGAATGTGACCCTTTCACTGAACTCGCACCAATTTAATGGGGTGCGGCACTTGCGACCGTAGAGAGCTTCGTAGGGTGCCATCTTGATACTCGCCTGATAGCCGTTGTTGTACGAGAATTCCGCCAATGGTAGGTGATTATCCCAGTTCCTACCATGGTGGATGGCACATGCTCTCAACATGTCCTCCAGAACTTGATTCACCCTCTCTGTCTGGCCATCTGTCTGAGGGTTGTAGGCGGAGCTCCTAATCAGTTTAGTACCCAAAGCAGCGTGCAACTGCTCCCAAAAGCGAGATACAAACAATGCACCTCGGTCTGAGACTATGGTCTTGGGTACACCATGCAGGCATAGAGTCCTGGCAATGTATAACTCCGCATATCGGTTGGCATGGAAATGTGTATGCACGGGAATGAAGTGAGCTGACTTGGTCAGTCGGTCAACGATCATCCATATGGAATCATGCTTGTTGGCTGTTAGGGGTAATCCCACAATGAAATCCATGCTCACATCTTCCCATTTCCATGCCGGGATCTTCAGGGGTTGCAGCAGCCCTGATTTCTTCATGTGATCAGCTTTCACTCGTCGGCACGTATCGCACTCGGATACGTACTTAGCTACGTCCCGTTTCATCCGTGTCCACCAAAATTTCTTTTTCAAATCTTGGTACATTTTGTTGCTGCCCGGATGAATGGAGTACTTGGAAAAGTGAGCTTCATCGAGGATCTTCTTTCTCAACTCCATATCCCGGGGTATGACTATGCGGTCATTGAACCACAGCGTCCCCTCATCATCCTTCCGGAAACATTTGATTTCCCCGTTGTCTATCCATCTCCGGAGATGTGCCATGCCTTTATCCGTCTTCTGAGCTGCAATGATGTCCTCCCTGATGGTAGGGATGAGGGCAAGGTTGTACAGCGATCTATAAGGAACCAAGTATAAACTTAGCTCTTCCTCCTCCACCGGTGTAATGGTGAGGTGATGGACATGTGATTTCCGACTTAGCGCGTCGGCAACCACATTCGCCTTGCCAGGGTGGTAATGGATCTCAATCTCATAATCTTTGATCAGCTGTAACCACCTCCTTTGCCTCATATTCAGCTCCTTCTGGGTGAAAATGTATTTCAAGCTCTTGTGGTCGGTGTAGAGATGCACCAAATTCCCCCAGGAGATAGTGCCTCCACATTTTCAGCGCCAAAACCACTTCAGCAATCTCAAGGTCATGAGTGGGATAATGCTGCTCATGGTTCCGAAGTTGGCGTGAGCCATAAGCGACCACACGTCCTTCCTGCATCAACACGCAGCCAAGCCCAATACTGGACGCGTCACAATACACGTCGAAGGGCTTTGTTGTATCCGGCTGAGCTAAGACCGGGGCTGTTGTGAGATGCTTCACCAATGTTCGGAACGCTCTTTCACACGCCGGGTTCCAAACATATTTCGTCCCTTTCTTCAGCAACTCTGTCATCGGCTTAGCGAGCTTGGAGAAGCTTGGAATGAATCTCCTATAGTATCCCGCTAACCCGAGGAAGCTTCTGACTTCATGGACTGAAGTGGGAGCTTTCCATTTCAGCACTTGCTCTATTTTGCTTGGGTCAACCGCAATGCCTTCAGCTGAGACGATATGTCCCAAGAATGGCACTTGGCTGATCCAAAACTCGCATTTACTGAACTTGGCGTAGAGTTTATGGTCTCGCAATCGTTGAAGAACGATCCGCAAGTGTTTGGCATGTTCGGCTTCTGTCTTGGAGTAAACCAAGATGTCGTCGATGAACACTACCACGAACTTGTCCAGCTCCGGCATGAACACTGAGTTCATGAGGTACATGAAATGGGCTGGAGCGTTTGTGAGAGCAAAAGACATGACGAGATATTCATATAGTCCATATCTCGTCGAGAATGCCGTCTTCGGGATATCCTCCGCCCGGATCTTGATCTGGTGATATCCAGAGCGAAGGTCCATCTTTGAGAACACACTTGCCCCCACAAGTTGATCAAACAAAATGTCAATACGGGGCAGTGGGTACTTATTCTTGATGGTGACGGCGTTGAGCGGCCGGTAGTCCACACACAGCCTCAGGGTTTCATCCTTCTTCTTTACAAACAGCGCCGAGCATCCCCAAGGCAAGGAAGTCGGCCTAATGAAACCCTTGCTCAACAGATCATTGAGCTGTTCTTTCAGTTCCGCCAGCTCATTTGGAGCCATCTTGTATGGTCTCCGTGATATGGGCGTAGTCCCGGGTGCAAGTTCAATCTTGAACTCGACATCCCGCTCAGGTGGCATGCCCGGAAGATCATCCGGGAACACGTCGGGATACTCCCGGACTACGGGGATGTCTTCTAACTTGAAAGCCTCAGCACTATTGATCGCTGAAACCTCTCTGACTGGATTATCTAATAGGAGGGACTGCAGACGGTGTAATGGGGAGTTGAGGTGAACCGTCCGTGTTAAAGTTTCCAGGACAGCGCCATGGTAGCTTAGCCATGACATTCCCAAGATTGCATCAATCTTCTGCCCCCCTAAGATAATCATAGTCGTGGGATATATCTTCCCACCTAAGCACAGTGGTGCTTTTGGAACCATGATAGTTGCTGAAATATTTCCTCCTGGTGAGCAGATCATATAAGAACACTCGGTTGGAAAGGCTTCCAGCTGATGCTTAGCCACATATGATGCACTAATGAAGTTGTGGGTTGCACCAGAATCAAAAAGTATGATGATGGCTTGATGGTTGAGAGTGAACGTACCCGCCAGCACGTTGTCTCCCTCCGGGGCATCCTCATTGTCGAGGTTGCGGACGCCTCCAGTCCGCTGACCAACCTTCTTCACCGGAGGTCGGCCTCGAGCACCGCCCTGGAGCTGGGCTTGCCCGCTGCTCTGCTGCCCCTGGGGACAGTCTTTCGCGAAGTGGCCCGCCTGGCCACACGTGAAGCAGGTGAAACGGGGCGGTCCCCCGCTGATCGGTGGATGGAATCCCGGGGCGCGTTGTGGCGGTAGAAACGCCCGGGGTACCGTCTGCTGCTGCTGTTGCTGCTGCAGTCTTGGTGGTGGCATCGGCGGATGGAACGAAGGTGACTGGAACGGACGTCCCCCGAATCGTTGGGGTCGCGCCGGTGGATGCCACTGCTGCCCGGATGGTGTCCGATACACCATACGGTACTTCTGGGGCGCGCCACCACCGCTGCTAGGTGGAGCGCTGCGCTTCCTCTGCTCAGCTGCTAACTCCTGCTGAGCGTCCTCTTGCATGATTGTGGTATTGACTAGGTCGTTGAATGTGCCGCGGTTCCACTGTATGAGGTGGGTCTTCATTTCGGGGTGTAACCCCCGATAGAAGTGCTCCCTCTTCTTCTCCTCAGTGGAGATATAGTCTGACGCATACTGCGCCAGATTGTTGAAGGCACGGGAGTAGTCGTGGGCACTCCTCCCGCCCTGCTTCAGCTCCAAGAATTCTTGGAACTTCCTCTTCATGATTCCGGGACGAATGTGATAGGCGCGGAACGCCTCCCGGAACTCTTGCCATTCCACGGCATGGCCAGCCGGACGTGAGGCGACATAATTCGCCCACCACGCACCAGCGGCATTGTGGAGCTGCTGTGCTGCGAACAGAGTCTTCTGCCGCTCCGTACACTGGAGCAGCCCAAACTTGGACTCGATGGTCCGCAGCCAGTTGTCAGCCTCCAGTGGTTCTTCAGCTTCGGTGAACACTGGAGGGTGCGTACTCATGAAATCCGAGTACGACACTTCGAGGGGCTCACGAGGCCCTCGCTCTTGACGTCCCCCCACCTGGGACGTATTCTGCACGATCGTGCGGAGCAGATCGGTCTGCTCCTCACGACCTTCCACCAGTGCCGCTATCACATCCGCTAGAGTAAGCGGAGGCGGCAGTGGTTCCTGCTGCTGCGGGGTGCTGTCGTAGGCCGGTGGCTGGGAGTCATCGCCTCCCCCTTGGCTAGAGCCACCAACCTCGTGCGTGGTCCTAGTGTGAACCATCTGCAACCATACGACAATAACATAAGTCCCGCAAGAGAGTGCATGCAGTCCAAATGAAATAGGTGTAAAACATAATGACAATAAAAATATGCGATACATCTCGTAAGTAGATAGTGTAATAACTTTGCACAAGCTACACCATTACCAGACCAAACACAAGCTAGTTTAATCCAACTTGATGAACCTCCACTTTGGAAGCTCACCATAACTAGGTTTGGCCACCACGAGACATTACTATCGCGTTGTCATCACGTATACCACCCTTAGGGTACAATACCCCCTCCAATGAGTTCAACTGTCATTCTTCTGTCAGAATGACCAGTTTCTACCTATTCCAAGTTTTGATCTGGTTCTGGGCATTTTCATGACTCAAGTTGAATACCAAAGTTAAAGTTAACTTCAGTATCTTTCCAACGAGTATTCAATTGCCCCCAGATCAGCCTTGGTTAAAAAGTTATGCTAATTCAAAGTCAGCAGAATTTCTGGAAGAATTTTTAACAGCACCTCCCTTGGAAGTTGCTGTTTTCCATTCGAGTTTCCACTGAAATCTGTGCTGAAACTTCAGAAACTTTGAATTGCAAAGATATCACACACCTTCTACTCTTTCTAAGGAGGTATCATATGAAATTTTTGGGTTTTGCTACTGGGAGTTATCATTGAAAAACAAAACAGTTCAGAGAATGTTCTACTCTGTCCTGGTTCTGGACAGTTCACATTCCTCTGAGATTTTAGCCATCTTAAGGTGAGTTTCAGCTCTGGAAGTCTACAAAAAAGTTGTAGAGTACTTAAATACCTTTCCAGAGCTATATAGCACACCGCTCTGGGCTAAAAGACCGGTGAGTTATGCCCTGTTGAAGATCAGCAAACGTGCTGCCCAAAACAGAGCACTCTGTTTTTCATCCCTTTAGCTATCCTGGTCCACTATCCCATTCTTATACCCAACCAGGGTCTTAATTGTTAAACCTAATGATTTTAGTTCCTTGTTCTCAATATTTTCATGCATATGCCTACAATATCTCGGTACTACGTTCCTGACCAAAGAAAATCCTAACCGGATCATACCGGCATATACGTCTCAAGTGTAGCACTAAACGGTCTCTCGCACACGTTTTCTACACGGATATATACGTGGTTAGTACCTGCAGAAGACCACACAATGATGGTGCACACAAAGGTTGTTCATTTCAGGCAGTTCCATATTTAAAAGTAAATACAAACGCCCGTATCATTGCCATACGGCCGTCCTTGAGCTAGGTCACGTCTCAAGGTACGTGATCGTGTTTCAACACCACACGACGAGGAACCCGAGTATGTCATGAACGGGTCGTCACGGTTGGGAATGTTATCAACCCAACAGATACCACCTACTGCCCTGCAGGGCACGCCGATGGCAAGCGCTGCGTATGTCCTCCTGGGCTATTTCCAGACGAACACACTCTCGCGTTACTGACCACGCGATGGGGTCTCCACTTACTTGCCTAATGCATGCTAGGGATCAGCGTTTCATATGAACTCAGGAACATGAAGAGTCCAAGAGTTTCATATTGACGTCTCACACCAAGCTGTGAGACTCTATCCCTAAACCACGTTCCTCGTCAGGGGGAGCTAACCGAAATTGAACCGCTTTCGGTGGCGTTCCTTACCAAACTTACCAGAGCGTAGGTGCGTCGTTACATAATTGAAATTCAGAATTATAACACATAAGTTAGTCTTTGCCACTTTAAGTAACTATGCTAGTATAGTCCTTACTTGGGCAACTACCGAATCCTCACCGTATACCTAAGTTTTTCCCATAATGCAGTCCTTAAGTACTGTGCTATCCCCAATGCAGCTCTGATACCAGGCTGTGGCGGACCGGGGTCCGCTCATCCAGGATCGCAGAGGGTGGTGCCGCGCGATGCGACACCCAACAACACACGTCATAAGAACACATTATGTTACATGGGAAAAACAAACTGAATGTACAAAATAGTACACTTCTCAGTTACAAACTAGGGTCTTTTATTACACAGCGGAAGTTTCTTTTGTACAACTCACGCCTGTCTATCTAGCAAAAGGGGTTGCCCAGCCCTAGGGCAACCCACACTAGCTGCACTCCTCAGCTCAGCGCGGCGTGTACGGCTCCCACTCAGCCGTGGTCCCCGACGGAGGGTAACCCTCGCCGGTGAACTCGTACTCCGAGTCCGTGGGTGGCTCCTCACCTGAAAAACACATAAGCAGCAACCGTGAGCACGAAGGCTCAGCAAGGCTTAACCGACTCACCTAAGCATGAAACTCTACATGAAGGGTACAATGGACATAGGATAGTAACATTTCAGCAAAAGGACACGCCTACAAGTTCATCCTTAGTTCATCTTTTAGCAACAAGTTAACAGTTCATGAAATCTGAAATTTAGTAAGCAGTATTTGGTGGCACACATGTAGCAATACAATTATATCAACCAGCAATATTGAATCAACATGTTTCATCCATTAATCTACGTCACGACTCAGTGACCAAGTGGTACTCTTCACCGCGAGGGACGGCGAATCGACTCGATATACACCTGCAGGGAAACCCAAAGAGAACGTCACGTACGCCCACCCGCGGAGCTGCACAGCACGCTCACTCGATGTCGTACGGGACAACCTTTCACCCAACAGCCCAAACGTTGAACCGGTCGCACCGAAACGAGCAGGAGGTTCCACACACGGAGCATCTCTCTATGCTCGTTGGCAGATTTCCACCTTGCTGCCCTCAGCCTACACCTATAAATCGGTGCGTTATGCCTCGACGCCCGGAGGTTTAGGCTACATCGATTTATCGGGGCCCATATATCCGATATGCCTTCGGTATGTTCAAACTTGATCAGCATGGGCCGCACACGGCTCGGTCCTCAATCGACACGGACAGGGCTGCGCACACAAGACTCCCTCTTGCTGCGCCCTAGCCCCTGCCCAGTCTCATTTTCATTACTAATGTGATCTCACATCACTCAACCGAACCCGTGCGTCCCAAGCCTATCTCGCGAGTAGATTCCAACTACTCGACTTGTACCAAAGCCCTATGAATCTTTAAGCATAGCCTATCTACTCGAGGTCTTAGACACTACCCTCACTCTTTAAGGAACCTTTGGTTATGCAAGTGGGGTTTCATTCATCCTATACCTAATGCACATACATACTTCATATGACACATGTAAACAAAGGAAAAACTTATAAAAAGGTTAATGCAAACCGGGGCTTGCCTTGTTGCTGCTGGTCAGGGGTTAAGTCTTTGTCCAGAAGAAGGAAGTCCAGCACTTCCGGAGTCTCTTCTTCAGTGACTACACGTTTATGAAATACTACATGTTAATTAATATGCATACAAGTTATTGTAAGGTTACTGCTATTAGTTCTAATAACCAGTCTCTACCACATGGAACTCTGTTTAAGAATTTAAAGATGAACTGGGTGTGGGTGGCTTGGGCCTGGACCTAAGTACATGGTTAAGTGCTAAGTGGTTTTTCTCCCTTTTCCATATTAATCCCTCAAGTGGTTAAACAGGACAGGGTGGTCCACAGCTCCAATGGAGCTGAGAGTTTTTGTGTGAGTTCCTTGTCACAAGGAAACCCTCTGGACCAAATATTAGCACTTTTCACAGAGTGGTTTGCTCAGAATAATTCTTTTAGCAAATAAGAAGAGAAGAATTAATTCTGAGGTAACACCCCTGTTCATGCCCAACTTAGTGAACTACAATTTCAATTATAGCTCATAGAGTTTGCATGAATTTTCCCAGCATTTTTGGAGCTAAGATTTGCCCAGAACTGAATTTCCAAGTTTTGGAAATTCTCGGAAATGTTTCTGTATTCAAATGAACACAGCATCATCAAATTTGAATTGCTCTGACTAAATCAACTCCAAATGGTTTGAACCTTTTACAGGGGTTCACTAATGTCCTAAAGAACATTCTGGCAAAATTTGGGGATTTTTGGATGAATCAAACTCCCTCTAAAATTCTTTTGCTGAAAAGCTTTAAAGAATTTTCTAGAATTAATTAATGGGTTTCGTACAAATTGGGTTGTATATTTGGACAGAGCTAGGCAAGATGAATCCAACCCAATTCGAATCACTAAATTTGGAGCTTCCTAGCAAGAGTTATGGAGTTCTAAAGTTTGGGGAATTTCTGGAATTCGAATTATCCGGGAAAAGTTCAAACTTCTGACAGCGGGCCCGGCTCCCACGTGTCATCACCTCGGCTGCACCACACGGGGCCACAGGATTGTTTTCCTCGTGTTCACAGCCGATCCGGTGTAACAGAAGATCCCCACACTGTGCCGCGAGGGACTGACGAGTGGGCCCGGCTGGCTCGACTTCTTCCTCGCGCCCGCCCTTTTTCCCGCGCCGCCCCCTCGCCGGCACACCTCGGCAGCTCGCCGGACTTGGCTTCCCGACCGCCTCCCGGCCGGAAACTCGCCGCCTGGGCCTATTTTCGCGCGCTGAACACGCTGGTACCGCCTGCTCCGTTCGGCGGTGGCCCTAACCTAGCTGGCGACGGTGCAGCGGCTCGGACTCCCTTCAGTTATGGCGCCCGGCCATCGTAGCCCACCAAAACCTCGGTCGAAAGGCTCTACAGCACCGGGGGATCTCATGGAAAGTCGACAAGGCCATGCTAGGGCTCGGGGAGAGATCTAACCTAGTTGTCACCGTGAGCCCGACCTTTCCCGCCATAACCGCGGCTGGAAAACCGGGAAATACGCCGGCTACAGCCAAAATTAAGCTAGGGTTGTGGAGCAAACTTGGGCGCCATCAAGTCTAGCTCCTGTGTGTGCAGTTTGATAAACTCTAAGAAATCATACGTCGAGAATTTGTGGGTTTCTTACCCGAGGGTAGTTCTGCACCGGTTGGAGATGTTTTGTGAAATTCGCCGGCGATGATCGGTCACTGCTTCTAGGCTTTGGGGTTGAGCAGCGTGGAGCCTAGGCGTGTCCAAAACTGCTCCTTCTTGGTCGTGAGAAGTCTTCTGCCGAGCTTCCCACGGGAGCACCTTTGCTCGGTTCTTCCCGGCGGCCACGAAAACGTTGTTTTGCTCGGTTTGTAGTGGCTCAACTAGACCGGAAATGATGCGGGGAGTGCATGGGAGGTCTGGGAATTCTGGTTTGCTGCGCTGCCGATGCTTTCGCATGAGTTGCGATCGCTCCGAGCGAGTTTTTGCGATGACGGCGGCGTCTCGGTTCTCTGGCGATGAGAGGGAAGGGGCCGGCGTCTCTCGGTGCTGTGGCTCGCTGAGCGCGGCTGGGAATTAAGGCACCCCCACGAGGAGCTCGCCAGCGCATGAAATCCAGCAGGAGGTGGCGTCCGGCTCCCGCCCCCCCCCCCCCCCCCCCCCCCCGCGGTATCGCTCGGTGCTTCTCCCGGTGGAGTGCAACCCGATCACATTGCTTAGGGATTAAGCCAACTAAGTCCTATGACATGTGGGCCCCACTGGCCAGTGCTCTACCACTTCTCAAAAGATCTCCAAAACATGATAAATGATGAATTCAAATGTTGGAAATCTCAATCTGAGCTAAATTGGTATGGTTTGGCAAATCTCCCTCAAATTCAAATGTATATTTGAATTCTTGGCATATTTGGATCCTTTTTGGAAAAATGGGTAGCAAATCTTTTCAAAAATTATTGAAACTTTGTCTCCCCACTAAATTGAACCCAAGGAATCCAATTATGCCCTTTGCTCCTTGTTTTAGCTGCTGCAATCATGAATTTGAATGCAACAGTTTGAAATTTCCCTCCCATGTGTGATCATATGTGTAGAATTTTCCCATGTTGTGAAAGTGTAAGTTTCCCTTCTAACCACTCCTTTGATGGAGGTTACTTGCTCTTCACAATATTTCCTAAGATATCCACAATAAAACTGTGGTGTTGTGAGGTGAAGAAAAAGTTTTTGCAAGTCCCTTTTCTTGGGCTTTTACAGAAGCAGCCCTGATTTCCTCATATGATCAGCTTTCACTCGTCTACACGTATCACACTCAGATACGTATTTAGCCACTTCCCGCTTCATCCGTGTCCACCAAAATTTCTTTTCCAAATCTTGGTACATTTTGTTGCTGTCCGGATGAATGGAGTATTTAGACAAGTGAGCTTCATCAAGGATCTTTTTCCTCAGCTCCATATCTCGGGGTACGACTATGCGGTCATTGAACCATAGCGTCCCCTCATCATCTTTCCGGAAACATTTAATCTCCCCGTTGTCTATCCGTCTCCGGAGATGTGCCATACCCTTATCAGCTTTCTGAGCTGCAATGATGTCCTCCCTAATAGTAGGGATGATGTCAAGGTTGTAGAGGACCCATAAGGAACCAAGTATAAACTCGGCTCTTCCTCCTCCATCGGTGTAATGGTGAGGTTATGGACATGTGACTTCCGACTCAGTGCGTCGGTAACCACATCCGCCTTGCCGGGGTGGTAGTGAATCTCAATCTCATAGTCTTTGATTAGTTCTAACCACCTCCTTTGCCTCATGTTCAGCTCCTTCTGGGTGAAAATATACTTCAAGCTCTTGTGGTCGGTGTAGAGATGCCCCAAATTCCCCAGGAGATAGTGCCTCCACATTTTTAGCGCCAACACCACAGCAGCAAGCTCAAGATCATGAGTCGGATAGTGCTGCTCATGGTTCCAAAGTTGGCGTGAGCCATATGCGACCACACGTCCTTCCTGCATCAACATGCAGCCGAGCCCGATGCCGGACGCATCACAATACACGTCGAAGGGCTTGTTTGTATCCGGTTGAGCCAAGACCGGGGCTGTTGTGAGATGCTTCACTAATGCTTGGAACGCTCCCTCACACGCCGTGTTCCAAACATATTTTGTTCCCTTTTTCAGCAATTCTGTCATCGTCTTAACAAGCTTGGAGAAGCTTGGAATGAATCTCCGATAGTATCCCGCTAAGCCGAGGAAGCTTCTGACTTCATGGACCGAAGTGGGAGCTTTCCATTTCAGCACTTGCTCGATTTTGCTTGGGTCAACTGCAATGCCTTCCGCTGAGATGATATGTCCCAAAAATGGCACTTGGCTGATCCAAAACTCACACTTGCTGAACATAGCGTAAAGCATGTGGTCTCGCAATCGTTGAAGAACGATTCTCAAGTGTTCGGCGTGTTCTGCTTCTGTCTTGGAATAAACCAAGATATCATCAATGAACACCACCACGAACTTGTCCAGCTCTGGCATGAACACTGAGTTCATGAGATACATGAAATATGCTGGAGCATTAGTGAGACCAAAAGACATGACGAGATATTCATATAAGCCATATCTCGTCGAGAAGGCCGTCTTCGGGATATCCTCTGCCCGGATCTTTATCTGATGATATCCAGAGCGAAGGTCCATCTTGGAGAACACACTTGCACCCACAAGTTGATCAAACAAAATGTCAATGCGGGGCAGTGGGTACTTATTCTTGATGGTGACGGCGTTGAGCGGCCGGTAGTCCACACACAGCCTCAAGGTTTCATCCTTCTTCTTCACGAACAGCACCGAGCATCCCCAAGGCGAGGAACTCAGCCTAATGAAACCTTTGCTCAACAGATCATTGAGCTGCTCTTTCAGTTCAGCCAGCTCGTTCGGAGCCATTTTGTATGGCCTCCGGGAGATAGGAGTAGTCCCGGGTGCAAGCTCCATCTTGAACTCGACATCCCGCTTAGGTGGCATGCCCGGAAGATCATCCGGAAACACGTCGGGGTATTCCCGGACTACGGGGATGTCCTCTAACTTGAGAGCTTCAATATTATTAATTTCTGAAACTTCCCGGACTGGATTATCTAATATGAGGGACTGCGGACGGTGTAGTGGGGAGTTGAGGTGAACCGTCCATGATAAAGTTTCTAGGACAGCGCCATGGTAGCTTAGCCATGACATTCCAAAGATTGCATCAATCTTCTGCCCCTCAAGAATAATCATAGAGGTGGGATATATCTTCCACATAAGCATAGTGGTGCTTTCGGAACCATCATAGTTTCTGAAATCTTTCCTCCCGGTGACCAGATCAAATAAGAACACTCGGTTGGAAAGGCTTCCAGTTGATGCTTAACCACATATGATGCACTTAGAAAGTTGTGGGTTGCACCAGAATCAAATAATATGATGATGGTTTGATCGTTGAGAGTGAACGTACCCGCCAGCACGTTGTCTCCCTCTGGGGCGTCATCATTGTCGAGGTTGCAAACTCCCCCAGTCCGCTGACCAACCTTCTTGACCAGAGGTCGGCCTCGAGCACCGCCCTGGAAATGGGCTTGCCCACTGCTCTGCTGCCCCTGGGGACAGTCCTTCGCAAAATGGCCCGCCTGGCCACACGTGAAAAAGTGTAGCGGGGCGGTCCCCCGCTGATCGGCGGACAGAAACCCGGGGCGCGTTGTGGCGGTGGAAACGCCCGGGGTGCCATTTGCTGCGGCTGCTGCTGTTGCGGTCGCGGTGGTGGCATCGGCGGTCGGAACGGGGGTGACTGAAAAGAACGACCCCGAACGGTTGAGGTTGCGCCGGTGGATGCCACTGCTGTCCGGATGGTGTCCGATACACCATGCGGTACTTCTGGGGAGCGCCACCACCACTGTTGGGTGGAGTGCTACGCTTCCGCTGCTCAGTCGCCAGTTCTCGCTGAGCGTCTTCTTGCATGATCGCGGCATTGACAAGGTCGTTGAAGGTGCCGCGATTCCATTGAACGAGATGCGTCTTCATCTCAGGGTGTAACCCCCGATAGAAGTGCTCCCGCTTCTTCTCCTCGGTGGAGACGTAATCTGACGCATATTGCGCCAGATGGTTGAAGGCACGGGAGTAGTCATGGGCACTCCTCCCGCCCTGCTTCAGCTCCAAGAATTATTGGAACTTCCTCTTCCTTATCCCGGGAGGGATATGATAGGCGCGGAACGCCTCCCGGAACTCTCCCCACTCCACGGCATGGCCAGCCGGACGTGAGGCG
Organism: Neostapfia colusana; assembly: GCA_030760725.1. Classification (NCBI taxonomy): domain Eukaryota; kingdom Viridiplantae; phylum Streptophyta; class Magnoliopsida; order Poales; family Poaceae; genus Neostapfia; species Neostapfia colusana. Next base: position 24,791,918 of record JASWHV010000004.1, on the reverse strand, counting down.
ACATAGTTCGCCCACTACGCACCAGCAGCACCGTGAAGTTGCTGCGCCGCAAACAGAGTCTTCTGCCGCTCCGTACATTGGAGCAGCCCGAACTTGGACTCGATTGTCCGCAGCCAGTTGTCGGCTTCCAGTGGTTCTGCGGCTTCTGTGAACACCGGAGGGTGCGTACTCATGAAGTCCGAGTACGTCACCTCACGGGGCTCACGAGGCCCCCTCTCTTGACGCCCCCCCCCCCCCCCCGCCTGGGACGTATTCTGCACGATCGTGCGGAGCAGGTCGGTCTGCTCCTCACGATTCCCCACCAGCGCCGCTATCACATCCGCTAGGGTAAGCGGAGGCGGCGGTGGTGGTTGCTGCTGTAGGGTGCTGTCGTAGGCAGGTGGCTGGGAGTCATCGCCTCCCTGCCGGCTAGAGCCACCAATCTCGTGTGTGGTCCGAGTGCGAACCATCTGCAACCATACGACAATAAACATCAGTCCCGCAACATATTTCATGCAGTCCAGTAAAATAGGCGTAAAACATAATGACATTAAAACATGCGATACATCTCGTATACGGATAATGTAATAACTTTGCACAAGCTACACCATTACCAGACCAAATACAAGCTAGTTAAATCCAACTTGATGGACTCCCTCTTTGGAAGTTCATCTGAACTAGGTTTGGTCACTACGAGACGTTACTATCGCTTTGTCATCACGTATACCACCCTTTTATCTTCAATACGACACAAACATGGTCTCTAGCAAAAGAAACTTGAGTAAGACATATACTCAAATCTTTCACTAGTTGAATATATCATCTCATGAGTATGTTCTACCCCATTGGAAGTACTTAAACCCCCTAGGGCACAACAATCTCCCGAATGAGTTCAACTGTCATTCCTCTGTCAGAATGACCAGCTTATACAAATCCCAGATTTTGATCAGGGTCTGGGCATCTTCATGACTCAAGTTGAATACAAAAGTTAAAGTTAACTTCAGTATCTTTCCAACGAGAATTTATTTGCCCTCAGATCAGCTCTGGTTAAAAAGTTATGGCAATTCAAAATCAACAGAATTTCTGGAAGAATTTCAACAGCACCTCCCTTGGAAGTTGCTGTTTTCAACTCTGGTTTCCACTGAGTTCTGTGCTGAAATTTCAGAAACTTTGAATTACCAAGATGCAACACCTTTCCTAAACTTTCCAAAGATGTGTTATATGATAATTTTAGATTTTTCTACAGGAAGTTATGCTTGAAAAACAGAACAGTCCAGAGAGTGTTTTGAATCTGTCCTGGTTCTGGACAGTTCACAATCCTCTGAAATTTCGGCCAGCTTAAGGTGTGATTCAGCTCTGGGAGTCTACAACAAAGTTGTAGAGCACTCAACCACCTTTCAGAACTTATTCCCACACCTCCATTGGCCAAATAATCTGTGAGTTATGCTATGTCAAAGTTCAGCAAACTTGCTGCCCAAAACAGAGCACTCTGTTTTTCAATCCTTTGGAACTACACTGATCAACTATCAAATCTTTCTACCCGACCAGGATCCTAAATGTTGAAACTTAGTGATTTTAATTCTTTGTTATCATTATCTTTCATGCACATGCCTATGATATGTCGGTACTACGTTCCTCACAAAAAGAAAATCCTAACCGGATTATACCGGCATATACGTCTCAATTGTGGCACTAAACGGTCTCTCACACACGGTTACTATACGGAATTCATACGTGGTTAGTACCTGCAGAAGACCACACAATAATGATGCACTCAAAGGTTATTTCCATTTCAGGCAGGACCATATTTGAAGTAAATACAAACGCCCGTATCATTGTCATACGGCCGTCCTTGAGTTAAGTCACGTCTCAAGGTACGTGATCATGTTTCAACACCACACGACGGGGAACCCGAGTATATCATGAACGGGTCGTCACGGTTGGAAATGTTATCAACCCAACGGATACCACCTACTGCACCGCAGGGCACGCCGATGGCAAGCGCTGTGTATGTCGTCCTGGGCTATTTCCAGACGAACACACTATCGCGTTACTGACCACACGATGGGGTCTCCACTTACTTGCCTAATGCACACTAGGGATCAGCGTTTCATATGAACTCAGGAACATGATAAGTCCAAGAGTTTCATATTGACGTCTGACACCAAGCTGTGAGACCTATCTCTGAACCACGTTCCTCGTCAGGGGAGCTAACTGAAATTAAACCGCTTTCGGTGGAGTTCCTTACCATTGTTACCCAAGCGTAGGTGCGTCATTATATAATTAAAATTCAGAATTATAACACATACGTTAGTCTTGCCACTTTAACTAACTATGCTAATATAGTCCTTACTTGGGCAAACTACCGAATCCTCACCGTAACCTAAGTTTTCCTGTAATACAGTTCTTAGTTAGCGCGCTATCCCCAATGCGGCTCTGATACCAGGCTGTGGCGGATCGGGATCCGCTCATCGAGGATCGCAGAGGGTGGTGCCGCACGATGCGACACCCGACAGCACACATCATAAGGATACATTGTATTACATAGAAAACCAACTGAAACTGTACAAACTGGTACAATATTCAGTTACAAACTAGGATTCATATTACACAGCGGAAGTTTAATTTGTACAACTCACGCCTGCCTATCTAGCAAAAGTCAGTTGCCAGCCCTAGGGCAACCCACACTAGCTGCACTCCTCAGCTCAGCGCGGCGTGTACGGCTCCCACTCAGCCGTGATCCCCGACGGAGGGTAACCCTCGCCGGTGGACTCGTAACCCGAGTCCATGGGTGGCTCCTCACCTGAAAAACACTTAAGCAGCAACCATGAGCACGATGGCTCAACAAGACTTAACCGACTCACCTAGGCATGAAACTCTACATGTAGTGTGCAATGAACATGGGATGGTAAAATTACAGTAAATGGACACGCCTACAAGTTCATCCTTAGTTCACCTTTTAGCCACAAATTAACAGTTCATGAATCTGAAATTCAGTAAGCAATATTTGGTGGCACGCATGTAGCAATACAATTATATCATACAGCAGAATTGAATCATAGCATTCCATAATTTATCTATGTTACGACACAGTGATCAAGCGGTACTCGTCACCGTGAGGGACGGCGAATCGACTCGATATACACCTGCAGGGATACCCAAAGAGCCCATCACGTACGCCCACCCGTGGAGCTGCACAGCACGCTCACTCGATGCCGTACGGGACAACCTTTCACCCAACAGCCCAAATGTCGAACCAGTCGCACCGAAATGAGCAGGAGGATCCCTACACGGAGCATCTCTCTATGCCCGTTAGCAGATTTTCACCTTGCTTCCCTCAGCCTACACCTATAAATCGGTGTGTTATGCCTCGACTCCCGGAAGTATAGGTTACATCGGTTTATCGGGGCCCATATATCCGATATGCCTTCGGTACGTTCAATACTTGTTCAGCAGGGCCGCATACGGATCGGTCCTCAATTGACACGGACAGGTCTGCGCACACAAGACTTCCTCTTGCTGCATCCTAGCCCCTGCCTAGCCTCATTTTCATTTCTAAAGTGATCTCACATCGCTCGAACCAATCCCGTGTGTCCCAAGCCTAAACTCGCGAGTAGATTCCAACTACTCGACTTGTACCGAAGTCCTATGAATCATTAAGCATAGTCTGTCTACTCGAGGTCTTAGACACTACCCTCACTCTTATAGGCAAATTCTGGTTATGCAAGTGGGGTTCCATCCATCCTACACCTAATGCACATTCATACTTCACACTAGACATGTAAACAAAGCAAAACTTTATAAAAAGATTAATGCAAACCGGGGCTTGCCTTGTTGCTGCTGGTCAGTGGTTAAAGCTTCGCCCGGAAGAAGGAAGTCGAGCACTTCTGGAGTCTCCTCGCCTTCAGTGACTACACGTTAATGAGATACTACATGTTAATTCAAATGCAATGTGTAAACTTGAATAAGTAATTACTATAACTCTAGCTAGCCGTCCCCTTTGGCTCTGAAATTTTTATAGTGGCTTGGTAAGGTCCTAACTCGAGTCTTGACCAAGTTTCATTTGAAGAAAGGTTCATTTGAGCCTTGTACAAATAAAAACCAATTTGGTCAATATTAGAGCTTCTAAGGAATTCCAGGGCTTTTCATGGCTCCAACCATTACTTTCTGTGAACTAGAATTTGAGATGGTTCTAATGGAATTGGTTTCATGTAATTTGAAGAATCCTAGAGGAAGTTATGCCGTAAACAAGATTTGAGAAAATCTGAAAAATGTTTCTGTACATTTTTCTATTTTCTCAGGGCAGTTCACTTAATCACACCATTAGGGGGACTAAATGAACTTGGATGAGTCTGAAAATCTTACTGTGACTCCAGGATTTTCCAATGAACCTCCCAGCCAATTTCAGAATTTTTCATGAAGTAATTCTCCAGATAAAATTCCTAATATTTTAAACTTTAGGGATTTAAATTCAGGAAAACTATTAAATTTCATGAGCCGAAATTTGTATTGCTGGAAAGTACTCAAAATTCTTAGTTCAGAAAAATTTGGTTCACTGAATTTGGAGCTTCCTAGCAAAAGTTCTATGCATTTGAAGTTTGCACTAAAACTGGAAAATCCCCCAAAATGTTTAAACTCTGCGGGTGGGTCCCACCACCTGCCTTCTTCCTCCTCGCGCGCGCCCGCGCGTTTAGCGGCGGTGTACTCCGGCGAGGTTCGCCGGAACCGGCTTCCCGACCACCCCCAGCGCTAGAACTGGCCGTCTAGCCTTATTTCGCCCTGTGAAACTTGCCTCGGGGGTCGGAGCTCGCCGGCGGTGACCGGAAACGGCCGTGTGACGTCCACCGGAGAGGCTAGGGCTCCGGCGAGGTCGTTCTCACTCTCTGGGGCATGAAAAGGGTTACAGTTTGCTCGAGGAGCACCAGTGGGTCATGAGGAACCCGAGATGAGCAGTCTCGGAAGCTAAAAACGCCGGCAAACCCACTCTCGACGGTGACCCGAGCCGTGTTTGCACCGGCGGCTATGGAAACGGCTATAACTCGGCCATTTCTGGACGGTTTTGCTCGGTTCTTCCTTGAGGAGAGGTGCTAGGAGGTGTAGGAGCTACTTGCGAGCTAGCTGGATCATTGACTCAGCGTGTAAGCCGAATTTTGGATTTTTGCCGAGCTCGGTCAGTTGCACTATGGCTGAGGACTTTCTAAAATTCTTGCTACCTGATGGATCAATTGCTGAATGGTTTGTGGCTACACCTTTTAGGGATCCCCACGCACCTTTCTTGTGTAGAACGTGGTCGGTGACGATGGCCGGATGGGGTTGTCACCGGTGAGCCGAAGCACGGCTCCGCCGGCACCTCTCGTTTCCTCGACTCCGATGGCTTACACCGCTCACAATCGAGTGCAGCTTGCTGGATCAGCACAGGGAACACCTAGAGTACGCCCTGGCGCTCCTTTTTTCTGCAGGGATCGCGAGTGCTCGATGATCAGCGCGGGTGCATGCCGGGGCTCGGAGGTGCGGACGCTGCGGCAACTTTTTCCCGCGCGCGGACGCTGAGCAGAGCGGCAGGCGAGGGAGGCAGCGAACTCAGGTTGTGCTGCGTATGTGGTGATTGGGAGGGGGTGAAAGTTAACCAAGGCGCACGCTGGCGCGGCCGTGAGGCGGCAACCGGTCTCGGCGGCTGACCGACGACCACCGAGTCGGTTCCCTGCTGCTCACCGTCTCTGACCAGTGGACCCTCCTCCTCCAATTATTTTTCCAATTTTTCACCTCTGTTTTGCTGAAAATATCCCCAGCTACTCCCAATTAACTGTGAGACTTAGGCACCAAGTCATAGTTTGAATTTGGTTTCCCAAATTTGAAATTTGTTTGGCTAAATTTGCTTCATGTTTGAACTGAAATTCAAATTCAGTTTTTGAATAAGTGCAAATTTAGCTCCCGACAAGATGAACTCCAATGGGGATGAAAATTGGTAGACTAACTCAGAAAAATGTGCTGAATTTGAATATGAATCCAACTTTTGAATCCAAGTGATGAAAGTTGCTGCAATTTGAATTTACATTCAAATTGGCCTCTTTTTCAAATGCCTCCAAAAGTGTCTCAAAAAGTGTTGGATTTGCATGAAATTTGGCCCGAACCTTCCCAAGACTATTTAAGTTCTAAGGGTGAGCTCAACATCTCATGTTCATGTGTAGAAATCCTACTTTGTAAAAGTTAGGGCTTTCCCCTCTAATCATCCTTTTGATGGAGGTTACTTGCTCTTCACAAGTCTCAACAAGATATCCACAACAAAAGTTGTGGTGTTGTGAGGTGATGAAAATTTTTTGCAAGTCCCTTTTTCTTGGGCTTACATGTCCCTTTAAGACTATGAGGGACGTAGGGTACAGTATACCCTCTAAGCATAATGGCGCTTTTGGAACCATAATGCTTGCTGAAATTTTCCCACCCGGTGAACAAATCAAGTATGGAATATCGGTGGGTAGTATTTGCAAGCTGTATTTAGCAATGAAAGCTTGGCTAATAAAGCTATGTGTGGCGCCTGAATCAAATAGTACTGTGGCGGGATGCTGGTGGAGTTGGAACATACCCGCAAGGATCGGCTCCCCCTCCGGCACGTTCTCTATGGCAAGTTGGTGGACGGTGCCGGGCCTAGGGTTTGCCAGCCGCGCATTAGTGGAGTTCCGGGGCTGGTTCCTCCCTGGAAGTTGCGGTGCAACTCCGCCGCCTTGCCTCTCGGGACAACTGCTGGCGAAGTGTCCTGGACGACCACATTTGTAGCATGTGGCTGCTGCTTGGCCGGTGCTCGGGGGACGAATGCCCAGCATGCGTTGCTGAGGTGCATACGCACGCGGCATCACCCGCTGTTGTAGTTGCTGCGGAGGTGGTACTGGCAGTGCCGGCCTGAATGCCAGTGGAGAATATGACCGACTGCGGAATGGCATCGGCCGCTGTGGTGGCTGCCAGCGTGGACCCGATGGTGGGCGATTCTCCATCCGGTATTTTTGAGAAGGACCACCTCCTTCTCCGCTGCTTTGCAGCGCACTACGCTTCCTTTCCGCCGCCGCTAACTCCTTGCCGGAGTCTTCCTGAACAATCGCAGCATCAATTATATCGTTGAGGCTGCCATGATTGAACATCGCCAGTTTGTCCTTCAGAAGCGGGTTAAGCCCCTGGTAGAAGTGATCCTGCCGGTTCTCGTTGGTATCGGCTTGATACGATGCGTAGAGTGCAAGATCATTGAACGCCCTGGAACATTCCAGCGCGTTTCGGCTCCCTTGTTGCAGGCGTAGGAACTCCTGCGTCTTCCTCTTCATGATACCCGGCGGTATGTGATAGGCTCTGAAGGCCGTCCTGAATTCCGTTCAGGTCATAACTCGGTAGGTGGACTGCAAAGCACTGTAGTTCACCCACCACGTGCTCGTGGATCCCTGGAGCTGTTGGACCGCGAGCTGAGTCTTGCGCTGCTCACTCACTTGGAGCAGCCCAAACTTCATCTCCATCGTGTGGAGCCAGTTGTCCGCATCGATGGGTTCATCCGCCCTTGAGAATACCGGGGGATAAGTAGCTAGAAAATCAGAGTAGGAGCTTTGTTGGCGCTCCTCACGATCTTGACGCCTCTCTGGTCGAGACATATTTGCAATGAGAGTTTGCAGTAACTCCGTGTGCTGCTGATGAGAACCCGCCATTGCCGCAACGATGTCGGCCAATGTAACCGTTGGCGGTGGCAGTTGTTGCTGTTGTTACTGTTTCTGTCTCGAGGAGTCCTCGGGAGGCTGTTGGGAGGTCTCTCCCCCTTACTGGAACCCCCAACGTCCGGGTTGGCACGAGTACGATTCATTCTGAAATTCAAAAAGCAGCGATCAGCACATGTCATACTTAAAAATTCCATATGCAACAGTAGGTATTGAAGTGACGCATGAATAATAAGCACAACATTCACATATATTGATAAAGCATAAACTTTATACGAGATACATTAGTCTCGGATCCCCGAGAAGTCGTGCTCATGTCGTCACTATCTATACATGCACTACTGTCTACATGACATGTCATCGATTACAAAAATTTGGGTTACATCACCCTTGCTGCCCTGCTTGGCAACAGTAACCCCTTACTCGGAGTAGAACTCGACCTCCTGCGGGTCGTCCTCCTCTCGTACCTCTGCTGGTGGCTCTGGGTCCAAAACCTCCTCTTCCGGCTCGGGTTCCACCATTGCCGGAAGACCCAAGACCACGGTTACGGCACCTACCACCGGTATGCCCATTACCGGAGGTACGAGGTCCTGCAACACGTGCACCTCGTCCATGGCCTGGTTGTAGTCCTCTTCCCAGCCTTGCCCTTCCTCAATAGCGTCGTCTCGCTCTTGAGTAAGGAACTTGTTCTGCTGGGTCAGAGCCTGCACCTGTTGTTGCAAAGCCGCGATGTCGACACGGCCTTTCTTCTTCGCCTTCTTCAGATAATGCAACTGATTATGCTGTTCGTTCAGTCGCTTAATCGTCGGAAGGAGCACATTGCAGAGTGCGCTGTGAGCACTCTCGAAGTGGTCTCCATGGCTGTTGCTCTCCTGGAGCCTCATGGCGAGACACTCCATATGAACAGCTTGGCTGTCCATCACGGCCTTTCCCGCCCTTATCTGGAGGCTGAGGTTTGCCTCCGCGGGGTTGTACCTTGGGCAACCCAGATCTGTTGCCTCCATGTACCTCCCTTCCCACACATGATTAGCCCGTCCCTCCACCGGAATGAGCGTGTATGGAGTGCCCTCCATAGCTCTCACGTGTAGCTGGCAGAAACGCGACATGGTGTTGTGGTCTGCCACTTGCCACATTCCCTCCGGTTGTCTACCCCTCACCGTAACGGTGAACGGCGCCTAACCGGGTGGCGTAGGTCCGGAAGGAACTTCGACATGGATCGTCCACACCTTGTTCCCCTCCCCGCCTTCTTCTTTGGCGAAGTACTGCAGCATCTTTCTGTGCCCGAAATATTGAAGCATTTGCCTCAATGCTTCCGGATAGCCGCTGCGGTGAGAACAGTGGGACACCACCCACCCGTTCTCCAACTGTCTATCCGCTATCATCTGTAGAAAACATATTTGAGAAATGTCAAATATTTATTTGAACAGTAAATCATTGAGTTATAACATAAAACATGTCATTCAACTCATAAAACTTGGAAACATAGTACAAATTTATACATATTTGACTACTGCTCTGCTGTCCAAGATGACATCCCTGACCAGTTTCCATTTCAACCTGATTTAGACCATGCTAAAAGCAAAACCAATTCTGGACCTCAACATCAAAGTTAAAGCTAACTTCAATAGATTTCCAGAAACTATTTGCTTATCCTAAGATCTGTCCTGGTTCAAAAGTTATGAGATGTTGAAGTTGATAGCATTTCTGGAGAAAATTGGACAGCACCTCCCTGCTTTAGGTACTGATTTGATCCAAGAATTCCAGTTAATACTAGTCCCAATCTGACAAAACTTTCTGTTACACAGTTGTAACCCATCTCATGAAATTTTCAGAACAACCTCATTTTCTATTTTTGGATTTTGATGAAGGAAGTTATGCTCAATTTACAGAGAGTTACAGAGAGTGTTTGTTCTGCCCTGTTTTCTGGACAGTTTCAACTCTACTGCATTTTTAGATTGGTTAGATGATGAAACACCTCTGGACCTCAACAGAAAAGTTGTAAAGCTCTTCCAACGCTTTCCAGAAATGTATCATATGACCCCAACCTCGAAATAACTCAACCTCTAGCCTCTTATTAACTTAAGCCTTAATTCAGCTGAAAACAGGGGACTTTGTCCTTAGTATCCTATAAGTTGAAAACTTGTTAACTTTGAGTATCCTGATTAAGGGAAGGAGTTACATCAAGTTTTTAGTACTCTGGATTAAAAATTTCAAGTTTTACAATGCAGTTGCTCATTTAGTGGGGTGTGACGTCGATGCGTCACCAGAGCATGTCGGTACTACGTCCTCACAAAGAAAAACCTATACCGGACTTGGCCGGCTTTCGTAGTTCAGTGGCACTAAGCATCACTCGCACACAGACGCTACACGTCTACCGTTTCGTGGTTAGACTACCTGCAGATAACTCACACAATCGTCAGACTCGTCTGCACACTGAGCCCGGTATCCATACAGTTCGTACACCCGGCCGTCATCACTCGCCCGGAGGTTCTCAAGCCAAACACGCCTTGAGCTACGTGTTCACGTTACTGACCACGCGACGGGGTCTCCCAAATTGCCCGAAGCACGCCAGGGACAGACGTTGCTCGAATACCCCAAACAACATGACGAGTCGTAGAGGATACTAAAGTGGGTCGGGTTACCTGCCACCCGTGGGGCTCCACCCTTCAGCTTGTGCACACTGGTGGACAGCGCTTACGTGCACCCCCCAAGACATAAAGTGTCCCGAGATGCACAATTTTCCGACATAAGCAAATAGGTTAGTATGCCACTTTCTATACACTAATAACATCCTTATATGGGCTACTAACTCGTTCCTCCCTGGATTTTTGAAAAAGATGACCTTTGTAGTGCGTTAAACCTCAAGCGAGCTCTGATACCACGCTGACACAACCCCACAGTCTTGTCGAGCCAGGATCACACTGAGGGGTGCTGTGTTGCACAGCACCGGATAACACACGTCAAAGGTATAAAGCGGAAGCAACGTTTTATTACATAAAGAGGTTTATGAACATTTGTACAACAAAATCTGTCCAGTCTACACTCACGGGCGTAGACTATGCATCGAGTTCACGTTCAGCCCGTGAACGTGTCCCCACTAGAACGCACACACACTAACACGGCGGCGTGCACGACTCCCACTCGACGGGGTTCCCCTTCTGGGGTCACGTCTCCTCTTCGGGAGTCCCTTCCTCATAAAACCCTGCAAAAGTTTCAAACACAAGCAGTGAGCACGATGGCTCAGCAAGACTGACCCGTCTCTCCTAAACATGAAACTTCTACATGGAGGGTTATAGGTTACATGAGGTAAAATAAGTTGCAAGGACTCGCCTAATTAGTGGAACCTTACTTTCAAGTTTTAGCAACAGATTGTGGAGACTTTACGCTAAGGCACATGAGAGAGCCGCAATCAAACAAGAAACGCATTTCTCTCATGTACTTTGCCCAAAGTTGAAAAGAACTTTAGATAGCTCTAAGCTATAGCAAATCATTTACAATCAAAGTCCATCTTTCAATCAGCAACATTTTAACATGTATCTAGCCTGTTCTTTCTATGTCACGGTACAGTGAACAAGTGGTACTCACTGACTGCGAGGGACGGCGATTATAATCGATTTACACCTGCAGGGTTACCCAAATAACCCATCACGTACGCCCGTACTCGATGTTGCCTACAGCAACCATCACGGACGTCGTACACAACCACCTTTCACCTGTCAGCTAAAGTTGAACCGGTCCAGTCGTCCCGAGCAAGAGGTCTCTGCGCGCGCATCCACAGTGCCGCCAGCCGATTTACACCTCGAGCTCTCAACCTACCCTATGAACGACCAGCTATGCCTCAACACCCAGCTACCCGAGTTACATCGGTTTCCCGGTTCCCATATAGCCGGTAGGTCTTCGGTACTGTTCTAGCTTGTTCAACAGGCCCGCACACGGCTCGGTCCTCAATCGACACCAGCGGAGCTATAGCACACAGGCCCCAAAGTCCTGGTGCCCTTACTCTCCGCTCGGTCTCATTTTTCTCTGTTTTTCATTTGTTATCTCTACCCGAGCGATGTGGGCTAGATCTCATTCAGCAACATCCATGAACCAAGATTGTCTAGATCTCCCCGATTCCATGCTCATTAACATCATCAAGTTCTCATCATCATTGTTCATATGAGTGCAGTAGCTAAACATGTTTTAATTCAGCTTCCCGTATCCCGTAGATTAAGCGAAGCAAAAAAAACTACCATACCCGACTCATCAACTTTCCCGGTGACAAGGATGGTTAACAAAACTAGTAAACTCCTATAAAAGGGTGTCCCATCAAGTTGACTCAAGCATACGAGTTTTCGCAAACAAAACAGTTTCAAAACATGGGATCAATATGGTCAAGGGGCACTTGCCTTGCTCCCGTGGTTCTTGCTGTTCGAGCGTCTCGAAGTCTTTGTGCTGTATATCCTCGTAAATGGCTTCTTGAGCTTGTCCTTCTACTCACGACCACGCACAAACAAAATTTACAGCAATCAAACATCATGCACAAACTTTACTCAAGATGCAATGAGGTAGATGAATGCAAATCCTATGGTGCTGTTTTATTAAACCAGTTTGTATGTGTTCTTGCATATTTTAATGGGCTTTCATGGGGTTTTATGATGAACAAGGATGTAGGGATCAAGTGTGGACATGGTGATGATCTTGACTCAAGATCTAGATCAATTCCACCATCAAAAAATGATCAAAACACGATCTGTTCACACGTAAAAGTTTCTGCTCGAAGGGGGTGAAGAAAACGGATGCGTAGAAACAGCGACGACGTCGTAAGATGGGTAATGGTGACCTACCTCACTTCCTTTTGGTGGCAGGGCCTTCCTCCAAGCAATGGCAGCAGTGGGTAATTTTTCTATGGAAGATTAGGGCAGGACTGTAACACCCCAAAATCCTGTTAAGAGGGGAATTTAAAATTTTTTTGGACGTATTGCATGTGTTGCAAAATTTCAAATTCGAACTGGAATTCAAATTAAACTCAAAACAGAAATGAAAAAGAAAAAGAAAAAGAAAAAAATAAACCTTCCCGGCCAGTGGGCCGAAACCCACCAGCGGGCCCACCCAAACCCCGCGCCAGCCCGCAGCCGCGTGCCCGCGCACCTCTCGCAGACAGGCGGGACCCACCTGTCATCCCCGACCTCCCGCTCGTCCGAACCCGGGACTCCTCCGCGCGCACCCGGTCGAAACTAACCCGGAAAACCGTGCGTTCCCAGCCGAATTCTGGTTCCGGAGGACTCCAACTCGATCTAAACTAACACGCCGCCCTCCCCCGTCTATAAAAACCCCGGCATCGTCCCGTTTTTCCCCCACGATCCACCATTTTTCTCTCCGGTGAGAACCCGGGTTTCTCCAGCAAATTCTGCTCGATCTTCGCTCGGGATTTCTGATCTAACTCGCTGGTCTTGATCCACCGCCTCCGGGGAACCGCGCAGGTGCAGAAAACTCGGTGGTTTGCGGCTCAAACACAGCGCCGACGAGCCTCGCCGTGAATTCACTTCGGACCTCGTCGCCGACCGCCTTCCAGGACCTCCGAGCTCAAGAAAACCCCCGAGGTGAGATCCCCGACCTCCCCTCTACCGATCTATGTCATAAAATCACAGTTTTATGAAGAATTGATGAAGATCCGAAACTCTCCGGCGAGATCGCCGCTGTGCGCCGCCGGGCAGCGCCGCCAGCGCTCGATCAGAGCGACGTGGCCGCTTGTGCGCCGTCTATTTTAAATCGCACGGTAAAATTTAAATCCCCGCGTACCGGTTCGACGTTATAATCTCAGCCGTCTGTTTTAAATCGGACAGTCCACGTCAGCCCCACGTTATAAAGGCCGGGATTCTTACGTGCTACCCCCTGGGGTTCTCGGAAAATACGAGCTGACCCCGGAAACTTCTGATCTAGCCCCTGGAACTTCAGTAAATCATGTAAATTCATTTAAAAATCAGTTTTAGCCCCTGGACTTAATAAAAATTAGAAAACCCCTCTGTTATGTGTAGTTAGACCCCTGGAAATTCTTAAAATAATATAATAGACCCTGTAGTGGGGTGAGTTTACCTTTTTAACCCTATGTGATATTAAATTTAGGAATTTGAATATGTGTTTAGAATTTAAAATTTAAAAGATGGGACAAACACATTGTAAATTCAAATTAAAAACTTCCCTAGTACTTGGAAAACTTTGAAGTGAGATAAAAATAGATTTTTGGCTGAAATGAATCTGTCTAAATGATTATTCACATTTATTAGTTATAGGGACACATTTTTAAGTAGAGAATAATTCTGAAAATTAGTAAAATAAATGTAAAATAGTTCACATCAGAGGAGAAGTTCAAAAATACATTATTTAATATTTTAGACCCAAAACCTATTCTGTTTAGATGAGGTGTCTTACTATTTTCATAATAGAGTTCACATTTAGGCATAGGAAATAAATCTGAAAATATAGCAAGCTAGGTATGAATAACTAGAAAATGATAAATGAAGTTTCCAAAATCCAAAGAATTCAGTTTAGGGTTAGTAGAAGGTCTGAAGACACATATGGAGTAGGAAAATACCCTTCACGCACACTTGGTAGCTAAAAGATGTATCAATTGAATATAAGGAATTTCTTTAAATTGGAAACTCATATATAGTATGCAACATAAATATGAATACAAAAGTAGAAATCATATGCACATGTTTAAAAGTGCATGTAAGCCCAGTAATCAACACACATAGAGTAACCACAACACATAGTAATGGGAATGGCTTTCATAAATGGGAATGTGTGGTTTGTATGAAGTGGAAGTGTGAACTATGTCTTATGGATTGTTGTTTTCTTTTGCTATGTGTGATGGTATGATGTAGAACCTGCTCCAGAGCAAGTTCTTCCTTTCCAAGATCAGGACTACCCATTCCCAGAGCAGCAGGAAGAAGGCAAGTGTCCTTGACCACTTTGATCCTATACTAGGATGTGTAGCTAGAATTATTTGCATTGTCAATTGAAATATGAAACCCATGTTAGGAAGTTTCCCTAGAATTGCATTACCTTGTTTCCTTGTAGCTTGGGTTGGGATTTATTTTATCATATCATTTATTTATATGCTTCTGCTTAGCCATGCTTAGAATGGGAAAAAAATTGGGATATGAGATCATCAGTTTATTTACCATACTCTTGAATGAGATATTCTGGGTTATGTAGAGGTAGGGATCAAGGCAAGTTGGATGTTTTGGTTGGTGTTGGGTGCACGAGACTCGGGTTTGTGTTTAGTACTTGCCTGGATCCTAAGGACCGGTTCATGGAGCATGTAACCTGGCTTTACCGTGCCAACCACATGCTGAGATGGGGCAGCTTGGCCAATTAATTAGGTGTATCCCCGGCGTAGTATGGGTGTGTTGGATGGTGCGGGGAATAGGTGTCAGCTGGACTACCATATGAACCGCAAGGCTCAAAAGGGGGCCACTGCAGGCGGGGTTGGAGCCTCTTGTATGCTGTTAGGGGTGAAACCTCAGTGGGCCCATGCTCGTCGGGAATCCCTTTGTAAAGGCTTCGTAGTGATCTCCTGGCTACACACCTGGGAAGTGTGAATGTGGTTCGTGGCCACTGGCATAATGGAGGTTCTTTTAGTCCACCCAGCAACGGGGAATGAAATCACTACATGTGGGTACAGTGGTGCAAACTCTGCAGAGTCAAAAACTGTCATGACAGCCGTGCTCACGGTCAATAGCGGCTTGGACTTATTCATGATTAGAGGAGACATGGTTTTGGAAGTTAAGGATGTTAAGCGGGGAGCTTAACATTGAAAATGATGTTATGGTTATTTGATTATGATGATGGGATGGGAGATTGGGACCATTTCACCTGTTTAGTAATATAGGTGCTTAATAAGCTAAGGTGATAGGTATTAATTGCGTAGTGCTTTAACCATGAGTTCAACCTCTCCTTGCTCTAGCCATGCATGACAAAACTTTCCCACACTTGCTGAGTACATTCGGTACTCAACCTTGCATATTTGTTGGTTTATATTGCTGCTCAGGTCAAGATAATGAAGTGGTGTTTAATGATCAAGACTTTAGACCCGAAGAAGGTTTTTAGGTTCATGGAGTCCCCGTGGCAACGCCTGTAACGTAGCCCACAAGAATAATATTCCGTCTGCTGCTATTTTATTTACTTGATATGAACTTATTATCGTCCATCGAGACATATGCTATGTAAGACTTATTTATATTCGACACCTGGCTTGTAATAAATGATGCTTCACTATTTGTCATCACATGTATGGGAAAATGATCCCGACATACATGTGATATTCACTCGGTTGTTCTTCGGAGAAACCGGGTGTGACAGAAGTGGTATCAGAGCCAAGGTTGCCCGTAGGAACGTGGACCTAGGTAGCAATGGACGTATTTAAGGGCCCTATTTTCTTAAAAACTATTTTACAAGGTGTGTGTTGAAAAGTGTTATTTAATGGAGTCACTTTCTTCATCTTACCCCAACTTACATTCAAAATAGGATTTTTGTTTAAAAGTTTATCTAACCTAAGTTTAAATGCTTTCTTTTTTAGATGGTTCGCATGATTCGCACTACTCGCAAGTCCACAGGAGGAAGAGTTCCCATAGTTGCCCTTGCCCAAAGAGAGGAGAGCCGTCCGGTTACGTACCTTTACCACGGATTGGCAGTAGGAGGCTTGTTGCGCCGTCTTCGACGTATGCTCCAAGCCGCCAGGAATACGGGCAAGCTAATCATACACTATAGCTCCACCAGGACCATCCGGGAGAAGCGGGAAGAATGGAGTTCCGAGATGAGGATTATCCATGAAAATCAGCTGCTTAAGACCCACCGCTCTCCAGCTTGTCGAGCGACACAGGTCGATGCGGAGAAGGATGTCACCTGGGAGGCCATCACCTGCCAGAGTCACATCTATCATCGACACCTGGACAGGACTGAGTACATGTATGTCCTCCAGTGCGAGAGTGGTACAACGGAGTACAAGTACCCGCCAGTGCAGCAGGGGACTTCCCATGAGCACATGGACCTGTGCTTGGAGGATGCTGCTATGCTTAGCACTCGACTGCAGGAGTGTCAGCAGGAGCTTCAGGATGTTCGTGACACCCTGAAGGAAACCGAGGCGTTGCTTCGAGCCTGCTTGAGGGCGAGAGAGAGAGGAGATGGGAATGAACTGTGTGTCACCGTGAATGACACATGGACTCCTGACTCCCCTGATCGCCGGGCGACCAGGCGTCGTCGCACTTCTCCACCAGCAGCTTCCCCACCCAAAGCGGAGTCAGAAGGCAGCCGCAATAATGAGGAAGATCCCGAGGAGCCAGCTCAGTGATACGAGTAGTGTAGAGTCCTTCCCTTAGTTTAGCAGGATGTCGAGTAGTCGAGTCGTTATCTTAGTTAATGGTGTGTTAATGCTTGGTGTGTGACGTGAGTTGTGGAAGCCATGAGCAATTGTCCACAGCCTCGTCTTCAGATTGTTTTGCTTTGGTGTGTGAACCCACATGAAATAATAGTGCATTTATTTTTGTATGAGACATGAACCCTCAGAAAGTATAACAAAGCCTCAACACTTCAAAGTAAAAACAAGTGAAAGTAGTAAGATAATACGCAATGCCTTAAATTAACATTTGGTTGATCATGCTAGATGGCCGGAAGAGGAAAGGGTCGTGCTGCCAACCCCGCCAACAACAACGATGAGGCCTGCAACCCTCATCTTTCTGGGAGCCAAGACAGGGGTGGACGCCGTGAGGGAGTTGATCCCATCCACCAAATGCTTGAAAATCAAAATCAGCTCATCCAGAACCTGACTCAAGTGGTGGCCAACTTGCATCAAGTTCCACCTCCACAAGCTGCACCACGCCAACCAAGGTTGAGTGAGTTTCTAGGAACTCAACCTCCAAATTTTGCAAGTGCTGCTGAACCTCTGGAGGCAGATGACTGGCTAAAGACCATTGAGAGCAAGATGAGGATCATACAGTGCCAAGGGTATGAGAGGGTGCTGTTTGCCTCTCATCAATTGCATGGACCTGCTGCTGATTGGTGGACCGCTTACGTGGCCGCCCATCATGACCCTGAGAACATCACTTGGGAAGAGTTTAAGCGTAGCTTCCGCAACCATTACATACCAAGGGGTGAACTCAAAAACAAGAGGAAGGAGTTCTTGGGGCTGCAGCAAGGAAACATGACTGTGAGGGAATACCTCACTAAATTTACTCAACTCTCCCGTTATGCCCCACGGGACATAGGGACTGATGAGCAGAAACAGGATTGTTTCGTGGAAGGACTTACCGCAGAAATGCAGTGTGCAATGTCCTCCAACCAGTATGAAAGCTTCCAAAAGATGGTGGACAGAGCATTTGTGGTAGAAAGGAAGCTGAAGGCCTTGGAAAATGAGAACAAGAGGAAGGCCGGGTGGTCACACCAAGCCTCAGGGAGCAACACCCGCCCACGTCTGATGCAGCAACCCGCAGGGCAGACGAACCGTGCTGCGGTACCCTACTCAGCACCAAGAGAGTACAACCCGAACTACAGGCCTCCGGCAGCACCAGCACAGCCACAACGTCAGTTTGTACAGCAGCCTCGCCCCGCATATCCACCTCGACCAGCAGTACAAGGACCTCCAAACCAACCCCAAGACAACAAAGGCCAGGTACCTAAGGTTGGGGTGCAATGTTTTAACTGTGGTGAAGTGGGGCACTACGCCCATAAGTGCCCAAAGAAGAAGCCCGCGCAGCCACAACAGCAGAATGTAATGAGAGGACGGGTGAACCACGTCACCATGGAGGAAGCGCAAGAGGCACCTGACGTGGTAGTTGGTAAGTTTCCTGCCAATTTACACATTGCAACCCTGTTGTTTGATTCTGGTGCTACCCATTCGTTCATTGCCCAAGGGTTTGTTAAGAAGCATGATCTAGCAACAACACAAATGAACCATATGCTAGCAGTAAACTCTCCAGGTGGAGAAATAAGGACAAGACAAGTGTGTCCCAAGGTGAACCTAGACATTAATGGGGTAGTATTTACTGCTAACCTCATAGTGATAGATTCACAAGGGATAGATATTATTTTGGGTATGGATTGGTTGACCAAACATAAGAGAATCATCCATTGTTTTACCAGAACGGTGGAACTAACTCACCATAGTGGCACAAGAGTAATGTTCATAACAATACAAGAGCCTAGGAGGGACATTAAATTGAAACAAGTGGAGGTGAAAGTAGAGGAGATCAGGACCATCAGGGAATATCCAGATGTTTTTCCGGAGGAGTTGCCAGGTATGCCTCCTGATCGTGAAGTGGAATTCGCAATTAAGCTAGTGCCTGGAACAGCCCCGATATACAAGAGACCTTATCGGATGGACTCCAAGCAGCTGGAGAACTCAAGGATCATTTGAGAGAACTGACGGAGAAGGGGTATATTCGTCCTAGTTCCTCACCAAGGGGAGCTTGTGTGTTCTCGAAAATTGATATCAGGTCGGGATACCACCAACTTAAGATAAGGCAAACTGATATTCCAAAGACAGCTTTCGTATCTCGCTACAGACTGTATGAATACACTGTCATGCCTTTCGGGCTAACTAATGCCCCGACATACTTCATGTATCTCATGAACAAGGTGTTCATGGAATATCTGGACAAATTTGTGGTGGTTTTCATAGATGACATTCTCGTCTTCTCCAAGGATGAAGAGGGACATGAGAAACATCTAAGGTTGGTATTGCAGAAGCTGAGAGAACACCAACTATATGCCAAGTTGAGCAAGTATGAGTCTTGGATGAAGAGAGTTCCCTTCTTAGGACATATAATCTCGGAGGGAGGAATCTCTGTAGATCCCGCCAAAATCGAGGATATACAGAAGTGGAAGACCCCTGAAAATGTCGGGGAAGTTCGAAGCTTCTTGGGATTGGCTGGATACTATCGACGGTTTATTGAGGGATTCTCTAAGATGTCGAGACCCCTCACCAAACTGTTGGATAAGGGAATCACATTTATATGGACGCCGCAGTGCGAGACGAGTTTTCAGGAGTTAAAGAAAAGATTGACAACAGCCCCAGTGCTAGTTATGCCAGATATGCAGAAGAACTTTTCGGTGTACTGCGATGCCTCTGGAAATGGGTTGGGATGTGTTCTCATGCAAGAAGGGCATGTCGTGGCTTATGCATCCCGGCAGCTCCGGAAGCACGAGAAGAACTATCCTACACATGACCTAGAACTAGCCGCAGTGGTACACGCATTGAAAATATGGCGGCACTACTTGATGGGGAAGAGGACAGAGATATATACGGATCATAAGAGTTTAAAGTACATTTTCACCTTGCCAGATCTCAACCTCAGACAAAGGATATGGTTAGAGCTAATCAATGACTTTGATGTGGGCATCAACTATCATCCTGGAAAAGCAAACGTCGTGGCAGATGCTTTAAGTCGGAAAATGCAGGTCAATAAGTTGAGCTTGAAGGATATGCCTGCCGAATTGAAGGACGAGGTTATAAGGCTCAATCTATGCCTGGTGAATAGTGGTGAAGCCATCACCATGGAAGTGGACTCCACATTAGAGCAAGACATACGCGATGGTCAAAAGAATGATGAGAAGATACAAGAAATCCGACAACTCATCAAGGATAATAGAGCCCCTGGTTTCAGAGAGGATGAACAAGGTATGGTGTGGCACGGGAAAAGAATCTGTGTGCCTGAAGTAAAGGAGATCCATGAATTGATTTTGAAGGAGGCTCACGATTCCGACTATTCCATTCATCCTGGGAGTACGAAGATGTACCAGGACCTCAAGAGCAGGTATTGGTGGTATGGCATGAAGCGAGATGTCGCGGAACATGTTGCCCTATGTGACACATGTCAGTTGGTGAAAGCAGAACATCAACGACCCGCGGGATTATTGCAACCACTCAAGGTGCCTGAATGGAAATGGGAAGAAATCGGTATGGATTTCATAGTGGGACTACCCAGGACCCAATCAGGATATGATTCGATATGGGTTATCCTCGACAGGCTAACCAAAGTAGCTCATTTCATCCCCGTGAAAGAAAGCTACAGCGGATCCAAATTGGCGGAGTTGTACATGTCAAGGATCGTGTGTTACCATGGAGTGCCCAAGAAGATAGTGTCGGATCGAGGGACACAGTTCACCTCAAGGTTCTGGCAAAAGTTGCATGAAAGCATGGGAACCCATATGAATTTTAGCTCTGCCTATCATCCCCAAACTGACGGGCAGACAGAAAGAACCAATCAGATTCTTGAGGGTATGCTGAGAGCGTGTGCACTCAAAAACAATAGGAGTTGGGACAAGAACTTACCGTATGCGGAGTTCTCCTATAACAACAGCTATCAGGCTAGTATGAAGATGTCACCGTTTGAAGCTTTGTATGGGAGGAAGTGTAGAACTCCACTATTTTGCAACCAAACGTGGGAAAGCAAAGTGTTTGGACCCGAAGTACTACAAGAAGCCGAGGCGAAAGTGAGGGAAATTCGCAACAACTTGAGGATAGCACAGACACGACAAAAGAGCTATGCCGATGTTCGGAGAAGAGAGCTCGTTTTCAACGTGGGAGACTATGTCTATCTCAAGGTGTCCCCTATGCGAGGACTTCGTCGGTTCAAGGTGAAAGGGAAGTTGTCACCTCGATACATCGGACCCTTCCAAGTGTTGGACAGGAAAGGCGAAGTGGCATATCAACTAGAATTACCGGCTCGCATATCGGATGTGCACGATGTATTCCATGTGTCACAGCTCAAGAAATGTCTGAGAACGCCTGAAGAGGTGTTACCCATGAATGAGATTGACGTAGCTGAGGATTTGTCTTATGCCGAGCAACCATCCAAGATTTTGGAAACAATGGAACGCCTCACCAGAAATAAAAGAATCCGGATGTGCAAGGTGCAGTGGAAGCATCACTCGGAATAGGAAGCCACCTGGGAGCGAGAAGATGAGCTTAAGGCACAATTTCCGAAATTGTTTTCTTAGAACCACCAATCTCGAGGACGAGATTTCTTTTAAGGGGAGTAGAGCTGTAACACCCCAAGATCCTGTTAAGAGGGGAATTTAAAAATTTTTGGACGTATTGCATGTGTTGCAAAAATTCAAATTCAAACTGGAATTCAAATTAAACTCAAAACAGAAATGAAAAAGAAAAAATAAACCTTCCCAGCCAGTGGGCCGAATCCCACCAGCCGGCCCACCCAAACCCCGCGCCAGCCCGCAGCCGCGCGCCCGCGCACCTCTCGCAGACAGGCGGGACCCACCTGTCATCCCCGACCTCCCGCTCGTCCGAACCCGGGACTCCTCCGCGCGTGTACCCAATCGAAACTAACCCGGAAAACCGCGCGTTCCCAGCCGAATTCTGGTTCCGGAGGACTCCAACTCGATCTAAACTAACACGCCGCTCTCCCCCGTCTATAAAAACCCCGGCATCGTCCCGTTTTTCCCCCACGATCCGCCGTTTTTCTCTCCGGTGAGAACCCGGGTTTCTCCGGCAAATTCTGCTCGATCTTCGCTCGGGATTTCTGATCTAACTCGCTGGTCTTGATCCACCGCCTCCGGGGAACAGCGCAGGTGCAAAAAACTCGGTGGTTTGCAGCTCAAACACAGCGCCGACGAGCCTCGCCGTGAATTCACCTCGGACCTCGTCGCCGACCGCCTTCCAGGACCTCCGAGCTCAAGAAAACCCCCGAGGTGAGATCCCCGACCTCCCCTCTACCGATCTATGTCATAAAATCACAGTTTTAGGAAGAATTGACGAAGATCCGAAACTCTCCGGCGAGATCGCCGCCGTGCGCCGCCGGGCAGCGCCGCCCGCGCTCGATCAGAGCGACGTGGCCGCTTGTGCGCCGTCTATTTTAAATCGCACGGTGGAATTTAAATCCCCGCGTACCAGTTCGACGTTATAATCTCAGCCGTCTGTTTTAAATCAGACGGTCCACATCAGCCCTGCGTTATAAAGGCCGGGATTCTTACGTGCTACCCCCTGGGGTTCTCGGAAAATACGAGCTAGCCCCGAAAACTTCTGATCTAGCCCCTGGAACTTCAGGAAATCATGTAAATTCATTTAAAAATCAGTTTTAGCCCCTGGACTTAATAAAAATTAGAAAAACCCCTCTGTTATGTGTAGTTAGACCCCTGGAAATTTTTAAAATAATATAATAGACCCTGTAGTGGGGTGAGTTTACCTTTTTAACCCTATGTGATATTAAATTTAGGAATTTGAATATGTGTTTAGAACTTAAAATTTAAAAGATGGGACAAACACATTGTAAATTCAAATTAAAAACTTTCCTAGTACTTGGAAAACTTTGAAGTGAGATAAAAATAGATTTTTGGCTGAAATGAATCTGTCTAAATGATTATTCACATTTATTAGTTATAGGGACACATTTTTAAGTAGAGAATAATTCTGAAAATTAGTAAAATAAATGTAAAATAGTTCACATCAGAGGAGAAGTTCAAAAATACATTATTTAATATTTTAGACCAAAAACCTATTCTGTTTAGATGAGGTGTCTTACTATTTTCATAATAAAGTTCACATTTAGGCATAGGAAACAAATCTGAAAATATAGCAAGCTAGGTATGAATAACTAGAAAATGATAAATGAAGTTTCCAAAATCCAAAGAATTCAGTTTAGGGTTAGTAGAAGGTCTGAAGACACATATGGAGTAGGAAAATAGCCTTCACCCACACTTGGTAGCTAAAAGGTGTATCAATTGAATATAAGGAATTTCTTTAAATTGGAAACTCATATATAGTATGCAACATAAATATGAATACAAAAGTAGAAATCATATGCACATGTTTAAAAGTGCATGTAAGCCCAAAAATCAACACACATAGAGTAACCACAACACATAGGAATGGGAATGGCTTTCATAAATGGGAATGTGTGGTTTGTATGAAGTGGAAGTGTGAACTATGTCTTATGGATTGTTGTTTTCTTTTGCTATGTGTGATGGATGATGTAGAACCTGCTCCAGAGCAAGTTCTTCCTTTCCAAGATCAGGACTACCCATTCCCAGAGCAGCAGAAAGAAGGCAAGTGTCCTTGACCACTTTGATCCTATACTAGGATGTGTAGCTAGAATTATTTGCATTGTCAATTGAAATATGAAACCCATGTTAGGAAGTTTCCCTAGAATTGCATTACCTTGTTTCCTTGTAGCTTGGGTTGGGATTTATTTTATCATATCATTTATTTATATGCTTCTGCTTAGCCATGCTTAGAATGGGAAAAAATTGGGATATGAGATCATCAGTTTATTTACCATACTCTTGAATGAGATATTCTGGGTTATGTAGAGGTAGGGATCAAGGCAAGTTGGATGTTTTGGTTGGTGCTGGGTGCACGAGACTCGGGTTTGTGTTTAGTACTTGCCTGGATCCTAAGGACCGCTTCATGGAGCATGTAACCTGGCTTTACCGTGCCAACCACAAGCTGAGATGGGGCAGCTTGGCCAATTAATTAGGTGTATCCCCGGCGTAGTATGGGTGTGTTGGATGGTGCGGGGAATAGGTGTCAGCTGGACTACCATATGAACCGCAAGGCTCAAAAGGGGGCCACTGCAGCGGGGTTGGAGCCTCTTGTATGCTGGTAGGGGTGAAACCTCAGTGGGCCCATGCTCGTTGGGAATCCCTTTGTAAAGGCTTCGTAGTGATCTCCTGGCTACACACCTAAGAAGTGAGAATGTGGTTCGTGGCCACTGGCATAATGGAGGTTCTTTTAGTCCACCCGGCAACGGGGGATGAAATCACTACATGTGGGTACAGTGGTGCAAACTCTGCAGAGTCAAAAACTGTCATGACAGCCGTGCTCACGGTCAAGAGCGGCTTGGACTTATTCATGATTAGAGGAGTCATGGTTTTGGAAGTTAAGGATGTTAAGCGGGGAGCTTAACATTGAAAATGATGTTATGGTTATTAGATTATGATGATGGGATGGGAGATTGGGACCATTTCACCTGTGTAGTAATGTAGGTGCTTAATAAGCTAAGGTGATAGGTATTAATTGCGTAGTGCTTTAACCATGATTTCAACCTCTCCTTGCTCTAGCCATGCATGACATAACTTTCCCACACTTGCTGAGTACATTCGGTACTCAACCTTGCATATTTGTTGGTTTATATTGCTGCTCAGGTCAAGATAATGAAGTGGTGTTTAATGATCAAGACTTTGGACCCGAAGAAGGTTTTTAGGTTCATGGAGTCCCCGTGGCAACGCCTGTAACGTAGCCCACAGGAATAATATTCCGTCCGCTGCTATTTTATTTACTTGTTATGAACTTATTATCGTCCATCGAGACATATGCTATGTAAGACTTATTTATATTCGACACCTGGCTTGTAATAAATGATGCTTCACTATTTGTCATCACATGTATGAGAAAATGATCCTGGCATACATGTGATATTCACTCGGTTGTTCTTCGGAGAAACCGGGTGTGACAGAAGTGGTATCAGAGCCAAGGTTGCCCGTAGGAACGTGGACCTAGGTAGCAATGGACGTATTTAAGGGCCCTATTTTCATAAAAACTATTTTACAAGGTGTGTGTTGAAAAGTGTTATTTAATGGAGTCACTTTCTTCATCTTACCCCAACTTACATTCAAAATAGGATATTTTTTAAAAGTTTATCTAATCTAAGTTTAAATGCTTTCTGTTTTAGATGGTTCGCATGATTCGCACCGCTCGCAAGTCCACAGGAGGGAGAGTTCTTATAGTTGCCCTTGCCCAAAGAGAGGAGAGCCGTCCTGTGACGTACCTTTACTACGGATTGGCAGTAGGAGGCTTGTTGCACCGTCTTCGACGTATGCTCCAAGCCGCCGGGAATACAGGCAAGCTAATCATACACTATAGCTCCACCAGGACCATCCGGGAGAAGCGGGAAGAATGGAGTTCAGAGATGAGGATTATCCATGAAAATCAGCTGCTTAAGATCCACCTCTCTCCAGCTTGTCGAGCGACACAGGTCGATGCGGAGAAGGATGTCACCTGGGAGGCCATCACCTGCCAGAGTCACATCTATCGTCGACACCTGGACAGGACTGAGTACATGTATTCCTCCAGCGCGAGAGTGGTACAAAGGAGTACAAGTACCCGCCAGTGCAGCAGGGGACTTCCCATGAGCACATGGACCTGTGCTTGGAGGATGTTGCTATGCTTAGCACTCGACTGCAGGAGTGTCAACAGGAGCTTCAGGATGTTCGTGACACCGTGAAGGAAACCGAGGCGTTGCTTCGAGCCTGCTTGAGGGCGAGAGAGAGAGGAGATGGGAATGAACTGTGTGTCACCGTGAATGACACATGGACTCCTAACTCCCCAGATCGCCGGGCGACCAGGCGTCGTCGCACTTCTCCACCAGCAGCTTCCCCACCCAAAGCGGAGTCAGAAGGCAGCCGCAATAATGAGGAAGATCCCGAGGAGCCAGCTCAGTGATACGAGTAGTGTAGAGTCCTTCCCTTAGTTTAGCAGGATGTCGAGTAGTCGAGTCGTTATCTTAGTTAATGGTGTGTTAATGCTTGGTGTGTGACGTGAGTTGTGGAAGCCATGAGCAATTGTCCACAGCCTCGTCTTCAGATTGTTTTGCTTTGGTGTGTGAACCCACATGAAATAATAGTGCATTTATTTTTGTATGAGACATGAACCCTCAGAAAGTATAACAAAGCCTCAACACTTCAAAGTAAAAACAAGTGAAAGTAGTAAGATAATACGCAATGCCTTAAATTAACATTTGGGTGATCATGCTAGATGGCCGGAAGAGGAAAGGGTCGTGCTGCCAACCCCGCCAACAACAACGATGAGGCCTGCAACCCTCATCTTTCTGGGAGCCAAGACAGGGGTGGACGCCATGAGGGAGTTGATCCCATCCACCAAATGCTTGAAAATCCAAATCAGCTCATCCAGAACCTGACTCAAGTGGTGGCCAACTTGCATCAAGTTCCACCTCCACAAGCTGCACCACGCCAACCAAGGTTGAGTGAGTTTCTAGGAACTCAACCTCCAAAGTTTGCAAGTGCTGCTGAACCTCTGGAGGCAGATGACTGGCTAAAGACCATTGAGAGCAAGATGAGGATCATACAGTGCCAAGGGTATGAGAGGGTGCTGTTTGCCTCTCATCAATTGCATGGACCTGCTGCTGATTGGTGGACCGCTTACGTGTCCGCCCATCATGACCCTGAGAACATCACTTGGGAAGAGTTTAAGCGTAGCTTCCGCAACCATTACATACCAAGGGGTGAACTCAAAAACAAGAGGAAGGAGTTCTTGGGGCTGCAGCAAGGAAACATGAATGTGATGGAATACCTCACTAAATTTACTCAACTCTCCCGTTATGCCCCACGGGACATAGGGACTGATGAGCAGAAACAGGATTGTTTCGTGGAAGGACTTACCGCAGAAATGCAGTGTGCAATGTCCTCCAACGAGTATGAAAGCTTCCAAAAGATGGTGGACAGAGCATTTGTGGTAGAAAGGAAGCTGAAGGCCTTGGAAAATGAGAACAAGAGGAAGGCCGGGTGGTGACACCAAGCCTCAGGGAGCAACACCCGCCCACGTCTGATGCAGCAACCCGCAGGGCAGATGAACCGTGCTGCGGTACCCTACTCAGCACCAAGAGGGTACAACCCGAACTACAGGCCTCCGGCAGCACCAGCACAGCCACAACGTCAGTTTGTACAGCAGCCTCGCCCCGCATATCCACCTCGACCAGCAGTACAAGGACCTCCAAACCAACCCCAAGACAACAAAGGCCAGGTACCTAAGGTTGGGGTGCAATGTTTTAACTGTGGTGAAGTGGGGCACTACGCCCATAAGTGCCCAAAGAAGAAGCCCGCGCAGCCACAACAGCAGAATGTAATGAGAGGACGGGTGAACCACGTCACCATGGAGGAAGCGCAAGAGGCACCTGACGTGGTAGTTGGTAAGTTTCCTGCCAATTTACACATTGCAACCCTGTTGTTTGATTCTGGTGCTACCCACTCGTTCATTGCCCAAGGGTTTGTTAAGAAGCATGATATAGCAACAACACAAATGAACCATATGCTAGCAGTAAACTCTCCAGGTGGAGAAATAAGGACAAGACAAGTGTGTCCCAAGGTGAACCTAGACATTAATGGGGTAGTATTTACTGCTAACCTCATAGTGATAGATTCACAAGGGATAGATATTATTTTGGGTATGGATTGGTTGACCAAACGTAAGAGAATCATCCATTGTTTGACCAGAACAGTGGAACTAACTCACCCTAGTGGCACAAGAGTAAAGTTCATAACAATACAAGAGCCTAGGAGGGACATTAAATTGAATCAAGTGGAGGTGAAAGTAGAGGAAATCAGGACCATCAGGGAATATCCAGATATTTTTCCGGAGGAGTTGCCAGGTATGCCTCCTGATCGTGAAGTGGAATTCGCAATTAAGCTAGTGCCTGGAACAGCCCCGATAAACAAGAGACCTTATCGGATGGACTCCAAGCAGCTGGGAGAACTCAAGGATCATTTGACAGAACTGACGGAGAAGGGGTATATTCTTCCTAGTTCCTCACCAAGGGGAGCTTGTGTGTTCTCGAAAATTGATCTCAGGTCGGGATACCACCAACTTAAGATAAGGCAAACTGATATTCTAAAGACAGCTTTCATATCTCGCTACGGACTCTATGAATACACTGTCATGCCTTTCGGGCTAACTAATGCCCCGGCATACTTCTTGTATCTCATGAACAAGGTGTTCATGGAATATCTGGACAAATTTGTGGTGGTTTTCATAGATGACATTCTCGTCTTCTCCAAGGATGAAGAGGAACATGAGAAACATCTAAGGTTGGTATTGCAGAAGCTGAGAGAACACCAACTATATGCCAAATTGAGCAAGTGTGAGTTTTGGCTGAAGAGAGTTCCCTTCTTAGGACATATAATCTCGGAGGGAGGAATCTCCGTAGATCCCGCCAAAATCGAGGATATACAGAAGTGGAAGACCCCTGAAAATGTCGGGGAAGTTCGAAGCTTCTTGGGATTGGCTGGATACTATCAACGGTTTATTGAGGGATTCTCTAAGATCTCGAGACCCCTCACCAAACTGTTGGAGAAGGGAATCACATTTATATGGACGCCGCAGTGCGAGACGAGTTTTCAGGAGTTAAAGAAAAGATTGACAACAGCCCCAGTGCTAGTTATGCCAGATATGCAGAAGAACTTTTCGGTGTACTGCGATGCCTCTGGAAACGGATTGGGATGTGTTCTCATGCAAGAAGGGCATGTCGTGGCTTATGCATCCCGGCAGCTCCGGAAGCACGAGAAGAACTATCCTACACATGACCTAGAACTAGCCGCAGTGGTACACGCGTTGAAAATATGGCAGCACTACTTGATGGGGAAGAGGACAGAGATATATACGGATCATAAGAGTTTAAAGTACATTTTCACCCAGCCAGATCTCAATCTCAGACAAAGGATATGGTTAGAGCTAATCAATGACTTTGATGTGGGCATCAACTATCATCCTGGAAAAGCAAACGTCGTGGCATATGCTTTAAGTCGGAAAGTGCAGGTCAATAAGTTCAGCTTGAAGGATATGCCTGCCGAATTGAAGGACGAGGTTATAAGGCTCAATCTATGCCTGGTGAATAGTGGTGAAGCCATCACCATGGAAGTGGACTCCACATTAGAGCAAGACATACGCGATGGTCAAAAGAATGATGAGAAGATACAAGAAATCCGACAACTCGTCAAGGATAATAGAGCCCCTGGTTTCAGAGAGGATGAACAAGGTATGGTGTGGCACGGGAAAAGAGTCTGTGTGCCTGAAGTAAAGGAGATCCGTGAATTGATTTTGAAGGAGGCTCACGATTCTGACTATTCCATTCATCCTGGGAGTACGAAGATGTACCAGGACCGCAAGAGCAGGTATTGGTGGTATGGCATGAAGCGAGATGTCGCGGAACATGTTGCCCTGTGTGACACATGTCAGTTGGTGAAAGCAGAACATCAACGACCCACGGGATTATTGCAACCACTCAAGGTGCCTGAATGGAAATGGGAAGAAATCGGTATGGATTTCATAGTGGGACTACCCAGGACCCAATCAGGATATGATTCGATATGGGTTATCATCAATAGGCTAACCAAAGTAGCTCATTTCATCCCCGTGAAAGAAAGCTACAGCGGATCCAAATTGGCGGAGTTGTACATGTCAAGGATCGTGTGTTACCATGGAGTGCCCAAGAAGATAGTGTCGGATCGAGGGACACAGTTCAACTCAAGGTTCTGGCAAAAGTTGCATGAAACCGTGGGAACCCATCTGAATTTTAGCTCTGCCTATCATCCCCAAACTGACGGGCGGATGGAAAGAACCAATCAGATTCTTGAGGGTATGCTGAGAGCGTGTGCACTCAAAAACAATAGGAGTTGGGACAAGAACTTACCGTATGCGGAGTTCTCCTATAACAACAGCTATCAGGCTAGTATTAATATGTCACCGTTTGAAGCTTTGTACGGGAGGAAGTGTAGAACTCCACTATTTTGGAACCAAACAGAGGAAAGCAATGTGTTTGGACCCGAAGTACTACAAGAAGCCGAGGCGAAAGTGAGGGAAATTCGCTACAACTTGAGGATAGCACAGACACGACAAAAGAGTTATGCCGGTGTTCGGAGAAGAGAGCTCGTTTTCAACGTGGGAGACTATGTCTATCTCAAGGTGTCCACTATCCGAGGACTTCGTCGGTTCAAGGTGAAAGGGAAGTTGTCACCTCGATACATCGGACCCTTCCAAGTGCTGGACAGGAAAGGCGAAGTGGCGTATCAACTAGAATTACCGGCTCGCCTATCGGATGTGCACGATGTATTCCATGTGTCACAGCTCAAGAAATGTCTGAGAACACCTGAAGAGGTGTTACCCATGAATGAGATTGACGTAGCTGAGGATTTGTCTTATGCCGAGCAACCATCCAAGATTTTGGAAACAATGGAACGCCTCACCAGAAATAAAAGAATCCGGATGTGCAAGGTGCAGTTGAAGCATCACTCGGAAGAGGAAGCCACCTGGGAGCGAGAAGAAGAGCTTAAGGCACAAATTCCGGAATTGTTTTCTTAGAACCACCAATCTCGAGGACGAGATTTCTTTTAAGGGGGGTAGAGCTGTAACACCCCAAAATCCTATTAAGAGGGGAATTTAAAATTTTTTGGACGTATTGCATGTGTTGCAAAAATTCAAATTCAAACTGGAATTCAAATTAAACTCAAAACAGAAATGAAAAAAAAAGAAAAAGAAAAAAAATAAACCTTCCCAGCCAGTGGGCCGAAACCCACCAGCCGGCCCACCCAAACCCCGCGCCAGCCCGCAGCCGCGCGCCCGCGCACCTCTTGCAGACAGGCGGGACCCACTTGTCATCCCCGACCTCCCCCTCGTCCGAACCCGGGACTCCTCCACGCGCGCACCCGATCGAAACTAACCCGGAAAACCGCGCGTTCCCAGCCGAATTCTGGTTCCAGAGGACTCCAACTCGATTTAAACTAACACGCCGCCCTCCCCCGTCTATAAAAACCCTTGCATCGTCCCGTTTTTCCCCCACGATCCGCCGTTTTTCTCTCCGGTGAGAACCCGGGTTTCTCCGGCAAATTCTGCTCGATCTTCGCTCGGGATTTCTGATCTAACTCGCTGGTCTTGATCCACCGCCTCCGGGGAACCGCGCAGGTGCAGAAAACTCGGTGGTTTGTGGCTCAAATACAGCGCCGACGAGCCTCGCCGTGAATTCACCTCGGACCTCGTCGCCGACCGCCTTCCAGGACCTCTGAGCTCAAGAAAACCCCCGAGGTGAGATCCCCGACCTCCCCTCTACCGATCTATGTCATAAAATCACAGTTTTATGAAGAATTGACGAAGATCCGAAACTGTCCGGCGAGATCGCCTCCGTGCGCCGCCGGGCAGCGCCGCCCGCGCTCGATCAGAGCGACGTGGCCGCTTGTGCGCCGTCTATTTTAAATCGCACGGTGGAATTTAAATCCCCGCGTACTGGTTCGACGTTATAATCTCAGCCGTCTGTTTTAAATCGGACGGTCCACGTCACCCCCACGTTATAAAGGCCGGGATTCTTACGTGCTACCCCCTGGGGTTCTCGGAAAATACGAGCTAGCCCCGGAAACTTCTGATCTAGCCCCTGGAACTTCAGGAAATCATGTAAATTCATTTAAAAATCAGTTTTAGCCCCTGGACTTAATAAAAATTAGAAAAACCCCTCTGTTATGTGTAGTTAGACCCCTGGAAATTATTAAAATAATATAATAGACCCTGTAGTGGGGTGAGTTTACCTTTTTAACCCTATGTGATATTAAATTTAGGAATTTGAATATGTGTTTAGAACTTAAAATTTAAAAGATGGGACAAACACATTGTAAATTCAAATTAAAAACTTTCCTAGTACTTGGAAAACTTTGAAGTGAGATAAAAATAGATTTTTGGCTGAAATGAATCTGTCTAAATTAGTTATAGGGACACATTTTTAAGTAGAGAATAATTCTGAAAATTAGTAAAATAAATGTAAAATAGTTCACATCAGAGGAGAAGTTCAAAAATACATTATTTAATATTTTAGACCCAAAACCTATTCTGTTTAGATGAGGTGTCTTACTATTTTCATAATAAAGTTCACATTTAGGCATAGGAAATAAATCTGAAAATATAGCAAGCTAGGTATGAATAACTAGAAAATGATAAATGAAGTTTCCAAAAATCCAAAGAATTCAGTTTAGGGTTAGTAGAAGGTCTGAAGACACATATGGAGTTGGAAAATACCCTTCATGCACACTTGGTAGCTAAAAGGTGTATCAATTGAATATAAGGAATTTCTTTAAATTGGAAACTCATATATAGTATGCAACATAAATATGAATACAAAAGTAGAAATCATATGCACATGTTTAAAAGTGCATGTAAGCCCAAAAATCAACACACATAGAGTAACCACAACACATAGGAATGGGAATGGCTTTCATAAATGGGAATGTGTGGTTTGTATGAAGTGGAAGTGTGAACTATGTCTTATGGATTGTTGTTTTCTTTTGCTATGTGTGATGGTATGATGTAGAACCTGCTCCAGAGCAAGTTCTTCCTTTCCAAGATCAGGACTACCCATTCCCAGAGCAGCAGGAAGAAGGCAAGTGTCCTTGACCACTTTGATCCTATACAAGGATGTGTAGCTAGAATTATTTGCATTGTCAATTGAAATATGAAACCCATGTTAGGAAGTTTCCCTAGAATTGCATTACCTTGTTTCCTTGTAGCTTGGGTTGGGATTTATTTTATCATATCATTTATTTATATGCTTCTGCTTAGCCATGCTTAGAATGGGAAAAAATTGGGATATGAGATCATCAGTTTATTTACCATACTCTTGAATGAGATATTCTGGGTTATGTAGAGGTAGGGATCAAGGCAAGTTGGATGTTTTGGTTGGTGCAGGGTGCACGAGACTCAGGTTTGTGTTTAGTACTTGCCTGGATCCTAAGGACCGGTTCATGGAGCATGTAACCTGGCTTTACCGTGCCAACCACATGCTGAGATGGGGCAGCTTGGCCAATTAATTAGGTGTATCCCCGGCGTAGTATGGGTGTGTTGGATGGTGCGGGGAATAGGTGTCAGCTGGACTACCATATGAACCGCAAGGCTCAAAAGGGGGCCACTGCAACGGGGTTGGAGCCTCTTGTATGCTGTTAGGGGTGAAACCTCAGTGGGCCCACGCTCGTCGGGAATCCCTTTGTAAAGGCTTCGTAGTGATCTCCTGGCTACACACCTGGGAAGTGTGAATGTGGTTCGTGGCCACTGGCATAATGGAGGTTCTTTTAGTCCACCCGGCAACGGGGGATGAAATCACTACATGTGGGTACAGTGGTGCAAACTCTGCAGAGTCAAAAACTGTCATGACAGCCGTGCTCACGGTCAAGAGCGGCTTGGACTTATTCATGATTAGAGGAGTCATGGTTTTGGAAGTTAAGGATGTTAAGCGGGGATCTTAACATTGAAAATGATGTTATGGTTATTTGATTATGATGATGGGATGGGAGATCGGGACCATTTCACCTGTGTAGTAATGTAGGTGCTTAATAAGCTAAGGTGATAGGTATTAATTGCGTAGTGCTTTAACCATGAGTTAAACCTCTCCTTGCTCTAGCCATGCATGACATAACTTTCCCACACTTGCTGAGTACCATCGGTACTCAATCTTGCATATTTGTTGGTTTATATTGCTGCTCAGGTCAAGATAATGAAGTGGTGTTTAATGATCAAGACTTTGGACCCGAAGAAGGTTTTTACGTTCATGGAGTCCCCCGGGAAACGCTTGTAACGGAGCCCACAAGAATAATATTCCGCTGCTATGTTATTTACTTGTTATGAACTTATTATCGTCCATCGAGACATATGCTATGTAAGACTTATTTATATTCGACACCTGGCTTGTAATAAATGATGCTTCACTATTTGTCATCACATGTATCAGAAAATGATCCTAGCATACATGTGATATTCACTCGGTTGTTCTTCGGAGAAACCGGGTGTGACAAGGACAGATCGTCGGGCTTCTTCTCCGGCGATGGCGGGGCTCAACGGAGCTCGACGGCGGCCAAATTCCGGCAAGGGGTGGACTTGGTGACTTGGCAGCAAGGAAGGGGGCTTCGCAGCAGGGGGGACATCCAAAATAGAGAGGATTTCGGCCAGGGTGTGGGGGTTATATTTATAAGGGGGGAAAAGAGGAGTCCTACTCCAATTTTAGCTCAAATAAGAGTCCTATTCAATTTTTTTGGATCTTAACAAACTTATCTCTTGTGGTGTGGCAGCGTTGGGGATTTTATCCCCAAAACGTGGGGGAAATTCCCCTTTTTGGGAATTGGGGAATTTAGAAATTTGCGGGAAATTTGGAGAAATTTTGGAATGGCTCATTTCAGCTATCTTTTTTCCATTCCTCACCATTTCTATGTCACTTGTTCCATTTCTCCATTCCCCTCTCCATTTCTATGTCCCATTCTCCATTTGTACATTCCCCTCTCCATTTCTATATCCCATTATCCATTTCTACATTTCCCTCTCCATTTCTATGTCCCATTCTCCATTTCTACGTTGCCCTTCTCCGTTTCTATGCCCCATTCTCCATTTCTATATTCCCTTCTCCATTTCTGTGGTTTTTCCTCCATTTCTATGGTTCCTTCCTCCATTTCTATGGTTCTTTCTCCATTTGTATGGTTCCTTCCTCCATTTCTATGGTTCTTTCTCCATTTCTATGGTTCTTTTCTCCATTTCTATGGTTCTTTCTCCATTTCTATAGTTCTTTCTCCATTTCTATAGTTCTTTCTCCATTTCTATAGTTCTCTTTTCGTTTGTACTTCTTTTATAATGTTTCTCTACATGAAAAATGTATGCAATGCATGGAAATGAATTTGAGGGTGTTACACGAGCAAGATTACACAAGTGCTGAATTGGATGTCCCCGATGGCTGTTCATGAGGTACAGAGTTTCCTCGGACTTGCGGGATATTATCGGAGGTTCATTCCAAACTTCTCGAAGATTGCCAAGCCTATGACTGAGCTGCTGAAGAAGGCTACCAAATATGTTTGGAGTCCAGCATGTGAAGCAGCATTCAAGGCTTTAGTGAAGCACCTAACAGCAGCACCGGTTTTGGCGCAGCCGGACACAACAAAACTGTTCTATGTGTACTGCAATGCATCCGGCATTGGGCTCGGATGTGTGCTGATGCAAGACCGAAGGGTGGGCGCATATGGATCATGGAAGCTCCGGAATCATGAGCAAAATCATCCAACTTATGACTTTGAACTTGCTTCCATGGTACTCGCACTCAAGATGTGGAGGCACTATCTACTCGGTAACCTCGTACATTTATATACCGACCACAAGAGCCTCAAGTACATATTCACTCAGAAGGAGTTGAACATGAGGCAAAAAGATGGTTAGAGCTAATAAAAGATTATGAAATAGAAATCCATTATCACCCTGACAAGGCAAACATGGTGCCAGATGCACTGAGTCGCAAGTCACACGTACATAATCTAACGATCACCCCGTTGGAAGAGAGCAAGCCACCATTGCATGTGGTTCCACATGTAGCTCGGAAACATAACAAGGGCATGTCGCATTTAAGGAGACGTGTAGACAGTGGGGAACTGAAATGTTTCCGGAAAGACGGAGACGGGGTGATGTGGTTCAAGGACAGGATCGTCGTACCCCTTAGCCCGGAATTGAGGAAGAAAATTTTTGACGAGGCTCACTTGTCAAGGTTTTCTATTCACCCCGGCAGCAACATGATGTACCAAGAACACAGAGGAAAATTTTTGTGGATACGGATGAAGCGGGAGATCACGAAGTACATGTCCTAATGTGATACATGCTGGAGGGTTAAGGCTGACCACATGAAGAAACCGGGATTATTACAACCGCTAGGCATTCCTGCCTGGAAGTGGGAGGATGTGAGCATGGATTTCATCATCGGTTTACCAACTACATTTCAGAAACATGATTCGGTGTGGGTGATCGTCGACTGGCTCACGAAGGTTGCCCATTTTATCCCGGTCAACACCAACTACAACGCCAAGAAGTATGCTGAACTGTACATCTCACGGATTCTTTGCTTATACGGCGTACCATGCACTATCATCTCGGATCGAGGCACTTTATTTGTGTCTCATTTTTGGGAACAGTTACATTCTGCCTTGGGTACAAATCTGATCCGTAGTTCAGCGTACCACCCCCAGACGGATGGGCAAACCAAACGGGTAAATTAAATCTTAGAAGACATGTTACGAGCTTGTGCTATCAACCACGATAAGAATTGGGATGATCACTTGCCATTAGCTGAGTTCTCGTACAACAATGGATATCAGGCCAGCATCAAAATGGCGCCCTATGAGGTGCTATACGGAAGAAAATACCGAACACCGCTGAACTGGTGTGAGTCTGGCGAAAGGGTCACCTTCGGGATTGATCTTGTCAACAATGCGGAAGAAAAAGTTTGGCTGATTCAAGCGAACTTAAAAGCCGCCCAATCCCTACAAAAACAGTGTAAAAGCCAAAGATTTCACTTGCTACAGTGTTCATCACATCACCACACACAGAGCTCATTTTGTGGATAACTCATGCACGTGAAGAGCAAGTAAACACCATCAAGAGGGTGATTAGAGGAAGCACTCACAAATCCAAAACTAGGATCTCCCACGTATAAACATGAAAAGCTGAGCTCACCATTAAACCCTAAATATTCTTAGGAGTGCTCAGGCCAAGTTTCATGCAAATCAAGTCATCTGAGGCACCTTCTGAGACTTTTGTAAAAAGGGCTAATTTGAATGCAAATTCAAATTTCAGCTACTTTCACCACTTGGATTCAAAAGTTGAGATCATATTCAAACTCAGCACATTTTTCTGAGATAGTTCACCAAATTTCATGAGTTCATCTTGTCGGAAGCGATATTTGGATTAATTCAGAACTGAATTTGAATTTCAAAATCAAGTGTGATTCGAATTAGCTAACCCAGCTCAAATTTAAGGATTTCAAATTCAAAGCATGATTTGGTGATGAAGTCTAACAATTAAGTGGGAGTAGCTCAGATAATATCAAGGAGATAATGAAAAGAAGTAGAGGGGAGATGTGGACCCACATTGTCAGCTGCACAAGATCGAGAACCGCCTCTGTTTCACCGGGAGCGTGCCAGCGCAGGCTGCAGCTCGACCCGAGCAGCGGTGGGAGTGCCACCTCCTTCTCAGTTGTGCCGGTGGCCAAAGGCTATAAGCAACGCGCTCTACCACGTGAACATCTTCTTCCCTGACTGTTCACACCCGTCCTCGCTCTGCCCCGAAGGAAAAACTCACCGGCGCTCTGAGCTTTCTGCTCTCTAGCGCCCGAGTGATACAACCCATTTCGTGGCCGACGATCAACACAAAAACCTACCGCCCTAAGGTGCTTGACATACCAGTGCAAACCACTCATCATTTCATGCATCACCGTTGGAGAATTTCTCCATTTATCGTTTCGGTGTTCATAGAACCGAACCGCTCAAAACTCCAAAATTCATGGTGATTAGTCCACCACAGCGTATGTTAAGCTACACACACGTTCTACACCTCGCCATCTATGATAAAAAATCATAAAAAACCGTCGAGTATAGGCTCTGCTCTTTGAGTTTTTCATGTTGCCGCCGATGTTTGACCTAGGTCGACGGTTAGCTCCCATCTCCGGCCGTTTTCACGGTGAACCAGCGCCATATCCGTGCTTAGCATGTCACCATGGATCTGTAGGGCCAAGGGTTGCTAGGAATGAGCCTCTGTAGGAGCCAGGCGAAGTCGCCGGAGTTGCTCCGTAGCCGCGGCACGTCGCGGGTAGGGTTCCGGGCACTGGGAGCCTCAGCCGACCCCGGGGATGAATTCCCCATGTTCTGAAAGGCAGGGGCGGCGAGCTTTAGCCCTAGAGGAGGGCAGGAAGTCACTTCCGGCGGACCTCGCTGGAGAACGCCGCCACCCGAACTCGGACGCGCGCGAGAAAGAAGAAAGCGCGTGGTGGGACCCGCACGCAGGTTTTAAACTTTTCATTGAATTTCAGACTTTTGTTCAAACTTCAATTGGCCATAAATTTTGCTAGGAAGCTCCAAATTTAGTGAACCAAATTTTGTTAGATTCAGCTCTTTGAGTACAATCCAGCAAAACAAGTTTCAGTTCATGAAACTTATTATTTTCAAGAAATAATTCCCTAATGTTTAAACTGTTGGGAATTTTATCTGGAAAATTCTTTTATGGAAAATTCTGAAATTTGGCTAGGAAGTTCATTTGGAAATCCTTGAATCACAGGAAAAATTTCTGATCCATCCAAGTTCATTTAGTCCCCCTAACGGTGTGTTTAAGTGAACTGCCCTGAGAAAATAGAAAAATGTACAGAAACATTTTTCAGAATTTTCTCAAATCTTGATTAGGGCATAACTTTCTCTAGGATTCTTCAAATTACATGAGACCAACTCCATTAGCACCATCTCAAACTCTAGTTTCCAGAATGTAATGGTTTGATCCATGAAAATCCCTGGAAATCCTTAGAAGCTCTAGTAATGACCATATAGACTTTTATTTGGGCAGAGCTCAATTAGGCTTTGATTCAAATGAAACTTGGTCAAGTCTCGGGTTAAGTACTTACCAAGCCACAGTAAAAAGTTTCAGATTCAAAGGGGATGTCTAGCTAGAGTTATGGTCTGTATGTACTAAATTCAACACATTGCATTTAAATTGACATGCTGTTAAATTGATCACGTGTAGTTGCTAAACGCGAGGAGACCCCGGAGGTTATGGACTTCATACTTCCGGAAGAGACCTTAACCCCTGACCAGCAGCAACAAGGCAAGCCCCGGTTTGCATTTAACAAGTTTTATAAAGTTTTGCTTTATATACACTTAGCGTGAAGTATGTGTGTGCATTAAGTGTAGGATGGATGAAACCCCAAATGCATAACCAGATTATTCCAAAAGGAGTGAGGGTAGTGAATAAGTCCTCGAGTAGTTCATGCTGTGCTTAATGTTTATAGACTTCGGTACAAGTCGAGTAGTTGGAATCTACTCGTGAGTATAGGGTTCGGGACACACGGGATTGGTTCGGGATGTGAGACAACTTTAGTAAGAACAAAATGAGACTAGGCAGGGGATAGGGCGTAGTAAGAGGAAGTTTTGTGTGCGTAGCCCTGTCCGTGTCGATTGAGGACCAATCCGTGTGCGGCCCACGCTGATCAAGTTTGAATGTACCGAGCATATCGGATATATGGGGTCCAATAAACTGATGTAACCTATACCTCCGGGCGTCGAGGCATAACGCACCAATTTATAGGTGTAGGTTGAGGGCAGCAAAGGTGGAAATCCGCTAACGGGCATAGAGAGATGCTCCGTGTAGGGAACCTCATGTCCGTTTGGGTGCGTCTGGTTTGTGTTTGGGCTGTTTGGTGAAAGGTTGTTCCGTACGTGATCGAGTGAACGTGCTGTGCAGCTCCACGTGTGGGCGTATGTGACGTGCTATTCGGGTATCCCTGCAGGTGTATACCGAGTCGATTCGCCGTCCTTCGCGGTAATGAGTACCACTTGGTCAATGACATATGGAATGTTATGATTCAATATTGCTGATATGAATAACTTGTATTGTTACATGTGTGCCACCAAATATTGCTTACTAAATTTCACATTCATGAACCGTTAACTTGTGGCTAAAAGATGAACTAAGGATGAACTTGTAGGCATGTTTGTTTGCTGCAAATTATCATCCTATATTCGAGTATGACTTGCATGTAGAGTTTCATGTGTAGGAGAGTCGGTTAAGACTTGCTGAGCCATCGTGCTCACGGTTGCTGCTATGAGTTTTTGCAGGTGAGGAGTACCCCACGAACTCAGAGTACGAGTCCACTGGCGAGGGATACCCTCCGTCGGAGACTACGGCTGAGTGGGAGCCATACACGCTGCGCTGAGGCTGAGTGCAGCTAGTGTGGGTTGTCCGTAGGTTCGGACAACCAACTTTTGCTAGTTAGGTGTGGGCGTGAGTTGTATAATTATCTTCCACTGTAGTAGACTCTGTAAATAGGTGTAAACTGAAGGTTTGTACTACTTTGTACAAATTCAGTATGTTTTCAATGTAATACTATGGTTTCCTTATGATGTGTGCTTTCGGGTGTCACATCGTGCGGCACCAGCCTCTGAGATCCTGAGGTGTACGGATTCTGGTCCATCACAAACAGTATGCGGATCGGAGAAGGCGTCCTCTCCAATTTGAAGTCGGGGATCACGTGTATCTACGTGTGTCTTCAATGAAGAGCGTGAACAGATTCGGGGTCAGAGGAAAGTTGGCACCCCGATTCATCGGTCCATTCCAGGTTCTGGAAAGATGTGGATCAGTTGCATACCGGCTGGAATTACCAGCGACACTCTCCGGTGTGCACGACATCTTCCACATTTCTCAGCTGAGGAAGTGCCTCAAGTTTTCAACCACCGTTCAGCTGGGAGAAATCGAGGAACTGAAACCGGATCTCACGTATCCAGAGGAGCCGGTTCAGATCATTGATGAGAAGGCCCGAACCACACGCAACTGTACATTGTGGTCCTATAAAGTTTTATGGAGTAATCACGCCGAGGATGAAGCAACATGGGAGAGTGAAGGATTTCTTCGCGCAAACTACCTGGACTTTTTAACGTCGCACGTCTGGGAATTGTTCCACCATCCTCTCTCTCATTTTACCTTATAATCTCGTGATGAGATTCTTATAAGGGGGAGGAATGTAAGGGCCCAAGGTTTTCACGTGCTAAAAGTTTTCATCACATCCACACCTCATCTCATTTGTGCTAATCACTTGAACACATTTGAAGAGCAAGTAACCACCGTAAATAGATTTATTAGAAGATGAACTCACAAAATGCAGAAGTGGTATTTTCCACATACATCATAGAGGGGCTGAGCACAATATGAACTCCTAAACTTTGTTAGGAATGCTCATGCCAAATTTCACCCAAATCCAAACCTATTTGAGGTACATTTGAGTACAATCATTAAAAGGCTAGTATGAACTTAAATTCAAATTCAAACTCCTTTCATCCAATGAATTCAAAAGTGGGATTCATATTCACACTCAGCACATTTTTATGAGCTCACACACCAATTTTCACTCCATTTGGAGTTGATCTTGACATGATCCATTTTGAGAAAAAATCAAACTGAATTTGAATTCCAGTTTGTCAATTGAAGAAAAATTCAGCCAAACCAATTCCTTATTTTGAATCATTCAAACTTCAAATGGTCAATTTGTGGTTTGATCTATTGCAAGGGACAGTGAGATCACAAATATTTGAAACAGTGGAGAAATTAAATTTTGGAGGACAAAATTTGAATTAGGGGCCCACTGACAAGTGAGACAAAGGAAGCTTGCAGTTCTTCTCTTCTGCGGGGGGGCAACACCAAGAGGGGCCGGTACCAGTGCGACGGCCACCGAGATTCATGCGTCCCTGCTCGCCCCGGAGGCGGTTCATTCTCTTTTTGTGCTGATCGACACACCCCGGCGACGCCCAAACGAATTTGTTCTCTGCTCAGAACAAGCCACTCGCTCGTGCATCCGACACAGCGCCCGAGCTTCCGCCTCCTCTGCTCCCTCGGTGATCACACACTCCGGTGCCTTGGACGTCCGGCTGAGCAGCTCAGAAGCTGCGCTGACCCTCACTTGACGTCCTCGAACCGTTGAATGCTCGTGATCGGCTTCTTCGGCCCAGCACCGAACCTTTTCTTCTTCCTCGGTTCAACCCGAGCCACCGCCACGAGAACGCATCATCCGGCCTCCACAGCCCTTCTTTCGTCGAGCTATGAACGTCAAAAAGGTTTGTTAAAGTCTCCTCTTCCTTCACAACAAATTCCGGCCGCATGCCATGGGCTGCTCTCGCCGGAATTTCACATTTTTGCGCCGGTGTAGAAAAGAGACCGCCGGCCAACTCTCCAAAATTCGTGCTACACGCCGCTCAACTCATCACCAAACTTAGCAAACCACTTTTAGATGGCCGTGCAAATTCATAGGATCAGAAACCTCGGAGAACCGTTGAGTTTAGCCGCTGTTCTCCGGGTTTTGCTATTTTTCCAAATTTTTGACCTAGGTCGCACGGTGACATGCTATTTAGAGCCGTTTCTGAGCTCATTTGAGTTCACACCGATCTTCCCTAGGGTGCACTGATGCTGTACGACCCTTTGCTCGAGCTTTTGCGGTGCTAGGGAGTCCGGCCGACGAGGCCGAAGTTCTTCCGAAGCTGCCGCACGTTGCCGGTCATGTTCCGGTCGTTCTCGGGTCAAGCTAAGGGCAGCAACGTGTTCCCCATGTGGAATTAGGCAGAGGAAGCAAAAATTGTGAAGCTTGGCGCACTGCAAAGCCTCTCCGGCGAGCACTCCGGCGAGGGGGGCGGCGGCTGAGCGCGGGAGCACGAGGTTGAAGACAACCCACCGGCCCCGCGTGTCAGCCTCGGTTATCCGGGCGCCAGATTTTCTGTGGCTTGGGATCGAAGTGTGGCTACGCATATTTAACACTGTGACCGCGTGTGCCGATGTTCCAGAGAATGACACATCGCCATGGACCTCACAGTCAGACATTTAAACTTTTCTCGGATTTTCCAATTTCCCGATTTTGCCCAAACTTCAAACACACATAACTTTTGCTAGGAGTGTCCAAATCGAGTGAACCAAATTTTGTTCGATTCAGCTCTCTAAGTACATTCCATAAACATAAGTTTCACTCCATGAAACCGTTTATTTTTCTAAAATTAATGCTCCACACAGAGACCTCCTGCTCAGGACGATAAGACCAGTTCAACACTTGGCTGACGGATGAAAGGTGGTTGCGTACGACGTCCGTGGTGGTTGCTGTAGGAAACATTGAGTACGGGTGTATGTTACGGAACCCTGCAGATGTAAATCGATTATAATCGCCGTCCCTCGCGGTCAGTGAGTACCACTTGTTCACTGTATCGTCACGTAGAAAGAACAGGCTAGTGTCATGATAAAAGATTGCTGATTGAAAGCTTTAATTTGCTTGTTATTGATTTTCTGTAGTTTAGAGCTAATTAAAGTTCTTTTCAATCTTAGGCAAAGCACATGAGAGAAACACGTTTCTTGTTTGATTGCGGCTCTCTTATGTGTCTTAGCACAAGGTTCTCCAACAACTTGCGGCTAAAACTTGAAAGTAAGGTTCAACTATTTAGGCGAGTCTTATACATTCCATTATACACTGCAAACCCAACATGTAGAGTTTCATGTGTAGGTAAGACGTGTCAGTCTTGCTGAGCCATCGTGCTCACTGCTTGTGTTTGAAGTGTTTGCAGGGTGCTATGAGGAGGAGGCTCCCGAGGAGGAGACGGACCCCCAAGAGGGAAACACCGTCGAGTCGGAGCCATGCACGCCACCGTGTTAGTATGCGTGTGTGCTAGTGGGAACATGTTCACAGGCTGAACGTGAACACTTTTGCTTAGTCTACGCCCGTGAGTGTAGACTTGACGTTATTTTGATGTAAACATGTTCATAAGCTCATCTATGTAATAAAATTTTCGCTTCCGCTTTGTACTTTTTATGTGTGTTATCCGGTGCTGTGCAACGCAGCATCACTCAGCGTGATCCTGGCTAGTGGAGACCGTCGGGTCCTCGCAGCGTGGTATCAGAGCTCCATTGAGGTTTAACGCACTTTAAAATGTTTAATTTTTAAAAACTCGGTGAGCAACGAGTTAGTGTATAGAAAGTGGAAATATTAACCTATTTTCTTATGTCGGAAAATCATGCATCGTGGGACTTCATATGTCTTGGGGGTGCATGTAAGCGCTGTCCACCAGTGCGCACAAGCTTAAGGGTGGATCCTCACGGGTGGCAGGTAACCCGGCCAGCTTTAGTATCCTCTACGAGTCGTTTGGGGTATTGGAGCAACGCCCTTTCCTGTCGTGCTACGAGAAAGTATGGGAGACTCCGTCATGTGGTTAGTAATGTGAACACATAGCTCAAGGCGTGTTTGGTTTGAGAACACCCGTGCGAGTGATGACGGACGGGTATATGAAACTGTATTGGGACCGGGTTCAGTGTGCAGCCGAACCTGACGATTGTGTGGTTTAATTGCAGGTAGTCTAACCACGGATCGAAACACGGGTAGTATACGTTTGC
The DNA here is from genome assembly GCA_030760725.1 of Neostapfia colusana. Lineage (NCBI taxonomy): Eukaryota > Viridiplantae > Streptophyta > Magnoliopsida > Poales > Poaceae > Neostapfia > Neostapfia colusana. The sequence continues at coordinate 24,747,581 of JASWHV010000004.1, read as the reverse complement.
AAGAGATGTTTAGTGCCACTCAATTAACGAAGCCGGCTAAGTCCGGTTTAGGTTTTCTTTATGAGGAACTTAGTACCGGCATGAATTGGGTGATGCTTCGATGTCACACTCCACTAAATGATCAACATCATTGTAAAACTTGAAAGTTTTGATCTAGAGCACTATAACTTTGATTTAACTCGTTCCCTTAATCAGGATGCTCAAAGTATGCAAGTTTTCAACTTATATCATATTAGGAACAGAGTCCTCTGTTTTCGGCTGAAATAATGCTGAAGCTATACAGAGGTTATAGGTCGAGTTCTTTTGATGTTGGGGTCGTATGATACATTTATGGAAATATTTAGAAGAGCTTTACAACTTTTCTATTGATGTCCAGAGGTTTTTTATCCCTTAACTAGTCGAAAAATGCAGTAGAGTTGAAACTGTCCAGAAAACAGGGCAGAGCAAATACTCTCTGTAACTCTCTGTAAAATGAGCATAACTTCCTGCATAAAAATCCAAAAATAGAAAATGAAGTATTTGTGTAAAGTTGATGAGATAGGTTACAACTTTCTAACAGAAAGTTTTGTCAAATTCGTGGTAGAATCAACTGGAATTCTTGGATCAAATCAGTACCTCAAGCAGGGAGGCGCTATCCAATTTTCTCCAGAAATTCTGTCAACTTTGACATCTCATAACTTTTGAAACAGGACAGATCTGAGGACAAACATATAAATTCTGGAAATCTATTGATGTTAACTTTAACTTTGATGTTGAGCTCCAGAACTGGTTTTGCTTTTAGCAGGGTCTAAATCAGATTAAAAGGGAAACTGGTCAGGGCTGTCAGTTTGGGCAGCAGACCAGCAATCAAATTTGTTCTAAGTTTGATCTGTGTTTCCAGGTTTTATGATGTCAGTGACATGTTTCATGTTATAACTCATTGATTTACTGTTGAAATGAATATTTGAACTTTTTCAAATATGTTTCTACAAATGGCAGAGGATAAACAACTAGAGAACGGATGGGTGGTACCCCACTGTTCTCAACGCAGCGGTTATCCGGAATTGTTGAAGCTGATGCTTCAATAGTTCGGGTATGTGGAGACGTCACGTTACCTCGCCAAGGAAGAAGGCGAGGAGGGGAACAAGACATGGACCATCCATGTCGAAATTCCAGCAGGACCTACGCCACCGGGTTGGGTACTGTTCAACATCATGGTGAAAGGTAGACAACTGGAAGAGATGTGGCAAGTGGCAGCCCGCGACACCATGTCGCGTTCCTTCCAGCTACACATGAGAGCTTTGGAGGGCACTCCATACATGCTTATCCCCATAGAGGGACGAGCTAATTACGTGTGGAGGGAGAGATTCTTTGAGGCAACAGATCCGAGTGGCTCAAGGTACAACCCCACGCAGGTGAACCTCAGCCTCCAGTTGATGGCAGGGAAAAAACATAATGGACAGCCAAGATGTCCATACGGCTCAACTTGCCGTGGAGCTCAAGGATAGCACCAGCCGCCGAGACCATTTTGAGAGTGCTCACAGCGCACTCTGTAATGTGCTCCTTCCAACGATTAAGCGACTGAATGAACAACACAATCAGTTGCGTCATCTGAAGAAGGCGAAGAAGAAAAGCCGTGTGTGGGGACCACCCCGTGGTTCATCCACTCCAGGATCGCATAGGGTGGTGCCGTGCGATGCGGCACCCAACAGCACACACGAAAAGCATAAAGAACAACATACAAACTTTTATTTGATATAAAACAGCGGAAGTCTTTGTACAAAACTTAATTGTACAGCGGAAGTTATATACATAGCTACTCTCAAATCCTAACTAAGCAAAAGTGCAGTCGTCCAGCCGGGGGACGCTACACACTAGAAGCAAGTAACCGGAGATCACGGCGGTGTGCAGGGCTCCAGCTCGGCCGTGTACCCCGACGTGGGCATCGCCTCGTCCTCGAAACTTTCCTCATAACTCTCACCTGCACACAGCTCAAATATTGCAACCGTGAGCACGATGGCTCAGCAAGACTTAACCGACTAGCCTAGGCATGAAACTCTACATGCAGGGATGTGTAAAATAGGAGAATGGACTTTGCAACAAAGACACACCTATAAGTTGATCCTTACTTTCAGTTTTATAGCAGAAAATTCATGTGTCTTAGGAAGCCCTCACATCAAAAGTCCACAATCAAACAAGAAACACTTTCCTCCGATGTGGTGATGCCCAAAGCGGAAAATAAACTTAATTAGCTCTACATCTACAGCAGACATGGTTTCCAAAACATGAATATATCATCACAGCATATTATCATTCAACTGGCTTACTTCACTTCTTACTACGTCATGAAACAGTGAACAAGCGGTACTCAAATAACCGCGAGGGATGGTGATTGCAATCAGGAGACACCCGAACAACACGTTGCATACACCCACTTTCAGAAGTGTGATTCCACACCCCTTCCTACTCTGTTGTATGCAACAACCTTTCAAAGGCAACCCAAATACCGAACCGGTCCATCCGTAACGGGCAGGAGGTCCCCGCGTGGAGCGTGACTGTGCCCACCGGCAGATTTACACCTTGCTACCCTCAACCCACTCGTATTTACGGTTGGGTAAGCCTCGGCACCCAGGTTAACCATTTACATCGGTTTCCTGCTTATGTCAGTATGCCATCCGGTACTGTTTGATACTTGTTCAGCAGGCCCACACACGACTTGGTCCTCAATCGACACCAACAGAGCTACGCACGTGAGACCTCTGCTCACTGCTTCCTATCCCCCTTGCTGGGTCTCATTTTCACCACTCTTAAGCCATTTTCTATTCTAACCAAACCGTGTGATAAACCTTACCTCGCGAGTAGATTCCAACTACTCGACTTCTACCGAGGTCCTAAGCATATTAGCGGGGCCTTGTCTACTCGTCGGCTCTGTAAGCTACCCAACCCTTCATAGGATTTGAAAGGTTATGCAAGTGGGATTTCAATCACCATAACTCTAATGTAAACATTCACCCTAGACATAAGTGATACAAATAAAGAATTTCATAAAAGGTACTTAAGTGCAAACCGGGGCTTGCCTGGTTGCGAGTTAAATGGGAAGTTAGCTTCTGGTGGGAGGACGTCCAAGGGCTCCGGTGCGTCTTCAACTTCGGTCACTAAATGAAATGTAACAAAATAGATGTATAAGTATTAAGGAATTATAAGAATTGAACTTCTATTCATAGCTACTGCTATTTAGGATCCTTAATTGGCTTTGGTATTTTTACAGTGGATACTAGACCCTCTAAGGATGATCTGAGCAAAATTTGGAGAGATGTCATTGCACATTGTGGTCTCCAAAATTCCCACAAGCACAAGGCTTCTCTGAATTTTGAGCCCAAATCAGGAGCTTTGACATAGCTAAAAGTAGAAGAACTGATTAGGGTAAGTCTCCATGGTTCTAACAAAATTTGTTTCACCATTTTTGGAGCTACCAACAGAGAGATATGAATTTTCGAAGTTGGATAGGAGTTCTGAAAAGTTTCTGTTTAAATTTGAATTTTCAAATAAATGCTGAACTTTGGAAGACAATTTGACCTAGAAAATTAAATCCAAAGAGGCTCAAATTTGTACTGGAGATCAGTTACTATGGAAAGGATTACCTGCCCAAATTTGGGAATATTTCATAAAGAATTGCTCCTGTAATAAACCCCTAAAGGATTTACTAAAAACATTTGTACAGAAATTCCTGGGAATTTTAATAGCAAGCAATTTGTTCCTCTGTGAAGTACTCCTCCTAAGGATTCAAACAAAATTGGTCTCACCCTTTTTGGAGTTGTCTACACAAAGTTATGGATTTTTCAAACTTGAATAGCTCTCTGTTTGAAACCTACACAGAGACTTAACAGGGGGCCCCACTCGTCAGGTCTTTCTTCAACCTCCCGCCAGAGACGCGCGTGCACACCAGCACAGATCGTGGCGTGGCTCATTCTCCCTCATTTCTCCACCAAATTAGCTCCGGTTTCGCTCTACATGCTCCTGGGAACATGGCGCAGCTGCCGGGCAAGGTTTTCATGCATGAAAACGGCCGAAAAAAGGGTCAGCACCGGTGGGGCGGCTCGAGAGCTCGGCATCAACGCGTTCTTGCATGTCCAAAGCTTTTCCCAGCAAGATACCTTGCGCTAAAGCATCACCAGTGACCGGGGAACATGGAACACGTGCTAAACTTTGCAGCAAACGGCCGGAAAATAGGGTTCACCGGAGGACCGACCCGTTTTTGCCGCCGCCGGTGATTTCTCATCGCCTGGGGCGTGGGATGGCTGGTTTAACCCGTGCTTTGGTGTGAGAGGGTGCTAGGGTCACCAGTTTCTGTGGCTTGAATTGTAGAACCGATGATCAACCACGTTGGACGAATTTCCAGTTTTGGTTTGGGTCGGTTCTTCACGTGTACCGGCGCCAAAGCCCAAATTCCGGCGAGCCAGCGATGGGGAAGGGCAAGAGGACTGCGGTAGCATGATATACACACCTTGGCGCACCTTAGGGAGGTGCTGGACGTGCGGGAGAGGCGTTGGAGTGGCCGGAAGGTGAAGAGCAGCGAGGTGCAACGTCGGGTCTGTTTTGCCGGTGAAGAACAGCTCAGGCACAGCGAGGGGAGGCCGGGGACGAGCTGAGGAGTGGTGGATGATGTTCAGTGGTGGTCGGCGCAGCTCATAGTCGACTCAGCTGGGCGCCACAGTCCTCAGATGGTGATCGGGGATGGGAGCAGAGAGGAGGCGGCGCCATTTTCCTTCGAGCGTGCCTGTACGAGCGCTGTTTCTGTGGAGTAGTGAGCAGGGAAAATGAACTTCGTTTGTTCCCTGATATGTACTGATCAGATGAGGCCACGGATTGAACCGACTCTCAGAGGCAGCAGGCACACAAGCAGCTCGGTGGCGATGCATGCTTCTCGGTGTCAAGCGCACACAGAACAGGAGCTCGTTTGTTAACTCTGTGCCAATGACAGGTGGATCTCACAAGCAGTCTCCCCCGCTCAGTGGCTCCCAAATTCAAATTTCAAGTTTACAGCTAATTTCACGAACTGAATTTGATTACCGTGAAGTTAACCTTCGTTGTGCTCAGTTCAAATTTTAAATTCCGTGGTGTTGGTTCATTTCCTGTACGGGGGAAATAATGCCCGGGGTTGCTGTTTTTGTGAGCAAAAGATCACGTCGGGAGCTACTCAATCCCACGAGCTGGTCGCCAGCACGACGGAAGCAGCAAAGAGGTTGCCTCTGCTTGCAGTTTGGTTGGTGAGTGAGAGGATCACAGCGTGAGGTGTTGAAGCCACGAGCAGGTCGCCAGCTCGATGCAGGAAGCTGGAGGTGGCTGCCCTTGGTGGCGCTCTGAGGAGGCTCGGTTGGTGTTCGACACCGAACAGAGAAAGACATCGGGAGCAAGTTAAAGCAGCCCAATGACATGTGGGGTCTACCCCCTTACTCCTCTTCTTATCATCCAAATGTTTCCAAAAGGTCTTTATTCCTGTAAATCCCCTCAATCTGATATTCTGGGGGTTTAAACGTGGGCTGAAGTTTGAAAAAACCGAATTCAGTGTGAAGTTCACTTTCAACTTTGAATTCAGCTCACATATGGAAATGGTCATATTTGACTCCTTTTTAGCCCACCCTGAAATCAGGATGTGGCCACCATGAATTTCCTTGAATTCAACGATGTGAGATACCTGTATGCTCCAAATTTTGGCAGCAACTTTAGGGAAACAATTGAGTTCAAAATCTGAATTTGAACTCCTCCTTACATGTGAGAACTTTACACATGGTGTTTAATCCAACCTTGGCTTAACACCTTCAAATGAATGTAAGAGCTTGTTTGGTTGGACACCCATGTGCATCATCATGTATACAAAATTTTTTGTAAGTCCCATTTTCATGCATTCCAACACAAATGGGAATCAACATTCACTTTATTGACTTTGCATTTTTGGGAATTTTACATTCCTCCCTCCTTAAAAGAATCTCGTCCCGAGATTCCAACGAGGAAGGAAAGTAGGGAATATTATCGGTGATATGACGATAATAAACCGACAGACATCCTGACCTTTGTGCTTTTCAATAGTGCTCTCTTTGACGGTATGGTGAGTCTGTAAAACTCTGTAGGCCCATATCGACCGGGTCGATTGGCTGGCTCTTTACTGTCCTAATCTTGACATAGATAATGAATACTTATCTAGATTATCTGAGTCCTTAGAAGCTGAGTGTAGTACTTCCCCAAACATGAATCGAGATGTTAGGTGAGATTAAACAATGAATCAGAAATCTTGCCTCGAATTGGCATCTCAACCCTTTAGTCAAAACCGATTGCTTTGCTTGAACATAAGAGCATCCACAAGTAAATTTCACTTATGTTACCAACATAGCAAAGGTCAACTAGCTATGGTGACCACAAGGGTGTCAAAGGCACCATATGATCTCTCAAGAATTTAGATTGTGTTCAAGGATTGTCACGAGGTTGAGCAATCAATTGGTAAGCCCCACGATGAGAAATTAGTTTAGTTCCAACAATTATGGCACTCGGAGCTAAACAAGTCATAGATGAAAGTTCAGAACTTCCTTAGGTACAATAGTAGCCTCTCATCCTAACTATGCACAGACTTTGATACTCTTGACAGTTTCACTTGAACTGTGAATTTCATCTCTTTACAGGAGGATTTTGTCCTGGGGTTGAACAGAAAAATTGTAAATAACTTCCCAAGCTCTCCAAAAATGTATTTATATGATCTATTTGCATTCCTGGATCAAAATATATGATGGTTCAAATTTAACAGAATTTCTGGCAGGATTTTGACAGCACCTCCCCTGAGGTACCTAGTGTCAATCCACAATTCCAATTAATTATGCTCCAATTTTGGCAAAACTTTGAATTACAAAGTTGTAGAATATCTCATGCTATTTCCAAAGGTGTCTTACCTGACCCTTAGGAATTTTTCTACAGAAAGTTGTTGTTGAAATACAGAAAATTCCAGAGAGCCTTTTGGTCTGTCCTGTTTCTGGGCAGTACCTACTCTTCTGACATTTTCGTCAATTTGGAGGGAGATTTTGTTCTGGATCTCTACAGAAAAGTTGTAGAGGATTTCAAACCCTTTCCATAATGGTATCACACACCTCCATTGGTGCAACCAATCTTAAGTTATGCCCTGTTCAAGTTCAGAAAAATTTCTGCCGAAAACAGGGGAGATTATTCCGAAGCTTTTGAGATTGAACCTATACTCCCAATTGACTATTAGTTCAATATTGGAGTTTACTAACCCCTAAATGAATTCCTAAACTTCATTGTAATTCTTTTCTTTGAAAATAAAATTTTATGCAGTCGGTACTACGTTTCCTCACCAAAGAAAAATCCTAAACCGGTATTCCGGCATATACGTATCAAATGGTGGAACTAAAGTCGTCACTCAAACGGTTTCTACACGTCATGCACTAACGTGGTTAATGTACCTGCAGAAAAACACACAATAATGGTGCACACAATGGTTTTAGCATTTCAGGCAGTTCCATATCATAATAAAAACATACGGTCCATATCACTGCCATACGGATCGTCCTTGAGTCAAGCCACGTCTCAAGGTACATGGTCGTGTTTTCACACCACACGACAGGGAACCCGAGTAGAGCGCGAACGGGTCATCACGGTTGGGAATTTTATCAACCCAACGGATACCACCTACTGCGTCATGACCGTTGAGGCACGCCGATGGCGAGCGTTGCGTATGGCCCTTTGAACACTGAACGTTCAAGAGTTGCATACTATCGTGTTGCTTATCACACGATGGGGTATTCTCACTTTTGCCTCAAGCACGCTGGAGATCAGCATGCTCTCAGAACCATGAGAAGGTTCAGAGACTCATATTAACTACCGTGCCAAGCCATGGTATAACCTTCCATACCATTACTCGTATGGCGAGTTACAGCAATTGATCCGCCTGCGGTGGCGTACCTTACCTCTTACCTGACGTCGGAGCATCGTTACAGAATGTATAACACATAAGTTAGCTTTTCCACCTTAGTAACTACTACTATCATAGACCTTATGTGGGCTTAATGACTAATCCTCACTCGACTACTCCTAAGTTTTCAAAATAAGCTCTTTTCAAGCGTGCTATTCCCAATGCGGCTCCGATACCACGTCTGTGGGGACCACCCCGTGGTTCACCCACTCCAGGATCGCATAGGGTGGTGCCGTGCGATGCGGCGCCCAACAGCACACACGAAAAGCATAAAGAACAACATACAAACTTTTATTTGATATAAAACAGCGGAAGTCTTTGTACAAAACTTAATTATACAGCGGAAGTTATATACATAGCTACTCTCAAATTCTAACTAAGCAAAAGTGCAGTCATCCAGCACGGGGACGCTACACACTAGCAGCAAGTAACCGGAGATCACGGCGGCGTGCAGGGCTCCAGCTCGGCCGTGTACCCCGACGGGGGCATCGCCTCGTCCTCAGAACCTTCCTCACAAGTCTCACCTGCACACAGCTCAAATATTGCAACCGTGAGCACGATGGCTCAGCAAGGCTTAACCGACTAGCCTAGGCATGGAACTCTACATGCAGGGATGTGTAAAATAGGAGAATGGACTTTGCAACAAAGACACGCCTATAAGTTGATCCTTACTTTCAGTTTTATAGCAGAAAATTCATGTGCCTTAGGCAGCCCTCACATCGGAAGTCCACAATCAAACAAGACACGCTTTCCTCCGATGTGGTGATGCCCAAAGTGGAAAATAAACTTAATTAGCTCTACATCTACATCAGACATGGTTTCCAAAACATGATTATATCATCACAACATATTATCATTCAACTGGCTTACTTCACTTCTTACTACGTCACGAAACAGTGAACAAGCGGTACTCAAATAACCGCGAGGGACGGTGATTGCAATCTGGAGACACCCGGACAACACATTGCATACACCCACTTTCAGAAGCGTGATTCCACACCCCTTCCTACTCTGTTGTATGCAACAACCTTTCAAAGGCAACCCAAATACCGAACCGGTCCATCCGTAACGGGTAGGAGGACCCCGCGTGGAGCGTGACTGTGCCCACCGGCATATTTACACCTTGCTACCCTCAACCCACTCCTATTTACGGTTGGGTAAGCCTCGGCACCCAGGTTAACCATTTACATCGGTTTCCTGCTTATGTCAGTATGCCATCCGGTACTGTTCGATACTTGTTCAGCAGGCCCGCACACGACTCGGTCCTCAATCGACACCAACAGGGCTACGCACGTGAGACCTCCGCTCACTGCTTCCTATCCCCCCTGCTGGGTCTCATTTTCACCACTCTTAAGCCATTTTCTATTCTAACCAAACCGTGTGATAAACCTTACCTCGCGAGTAGATTCCAACTACTCGACTTCTACCGAGGTCCTAAGCATATTAGCGGGGCCTTGTCTACTCGTCGGATCTGTAAGATACCCAACCCTTCATAGGATTTGAAAGGTTATGCAAGTGGGGTTTCAATCACCATAACTCTAATGCAAACATTCACCCTAGACATAAGTGATACAAATAAAGAATTTCATAAAAGGTACTTAAGTACAAACCGGGGCTTGCCTGGTTGCGAGTTAAACGGGAAGTTAGCTTCTGGTGGGAGGACGTCCAAGGGCTCTGGTGCGTCTTCAACTTTGGTCACTAAATGAAATGTAACAAAATAGATGTATAAGTATTAAGGATTTATAAGAATTGAACTTCTATTCATAGCTATTGCTATTTAGGATCTTTAATTGGATTTGGGATTTTTACAGAGGATACTAGACCCTCTAAGGATGATCTGGGCAAAATTTGAAGAAATGTCATTGCACATTGTGGTCTCCAAAATTCCCACAAGCACAAGGCTTCTCTGAATTGTGAGCCCAAATCAGGAGCTTTGACATAGCTAAAAGTAGAAGTACTGATTAGGGTAAGTCTTCATGGTTCTAACAAAATTTGTTTCACCATTTTTGGAGCTACCAACAGAGAGATATGAATTTTTGAAGTTGGATAGGAGTTCTGAAAAGTTTCTGTTTAAATTTGAATTTTCAAATAAATGCTGAACTTTGGAAGACAATTTGACCTAGAAAATTAACTCCAATGAGGCTCAAATTTTTACTGGAGATCAGTTACTATGAAAAGGATTAGCTTCCCAAATTTGGGAATATTTCATAAAGAATTGCTCCTGTAATAAATCCCTAAAGGATTTACTAAAAACAATTCTACAGGAATTACTGGAATTTTCATAGCAAGCAATTTGTTCCTCTGTGAAGTACTCCTACTAAGGATTCAAACAAAATTGGTCTCACCCTTTTTGGAGTTGTCTACACAAAGTTATGGATTTTTCAAACTTGAATAGCTCTCTGTTTGAAACCTACACAGAGACTTAACAGGGGGCCCCACTCGTCAGGTCTTTCTTCAACCTCCCGCCAGAGACGCGCGTGCACACCAGCACAGATTGTGGCGTGGCTCGTTCTCCCTCATTTCTCCACCAAATTAGCTCCGGTTTCGCTCTACATGCTCGTGGGAACATGGCGCAGCTGCCGGGCAAGGTTTCCGTGCATGAAAACGGCCGAAAAAAGGGTCGGCACCGGTGGGGCGGCTCGGGAGCTCGGCATCAACGCGTTCTGGCATGTCCGAAGCTTCTCCCGGCGAGCTACCTTGCCCTAAAGCATCACCAGTGACCGGGGAACATGGAACACGTGCTAAACCTTGCAGCAAACGGCCGGAAAATAGGGTTCACCGGAAGACCGACCCGTTTTTGCCGCCGCCGGCGATTTCTCGTCGCCCGGGGCGTGGGATGGCTGGTTTAACCCATGCTTTGGCGTGAGATGGTGCTTGGGTCACCAGTTTCTGTGGCTTGAATTGTAGAACTGATGATCAATCACGTTGGACAAATTTCCAGTTTTGGTTTGGGTCGGTTCTTCACGTGTACCGGCGCCAAAACCCAAATTCCGGCGAGCCAGCGATGGGGAAGGGCAAGGGGACTGCGGTAGCATGATATACACACCTTGGCGCACCTTAGCGAGGTGCTGGACGTGCGGGAGAGGCGTTGGAGTGGCCGGAAGGTGAGGAGCAGCGAGGTGCAACGTCGGGTCTGTTTTGCCGGTGAAGAACAGCTCGGGCACAGCGAGGGGAGGCCAGGGGCAAGCTGAGGAGTGGTGGATGATGTTCAGTGGAGGTCGGTGCAGCTCGTAGTCAACTCAGCTGGGCGCCACAGTCCTCAGATGGTGATCGGGGATGGGAGCAGAGAGGAGGCGGCGTCATTTTCGTTCGAGCGTGCCTGTACGAGCGCTGTTTCTGTGGAGTAGCGAGCAGGGAAAATGAACTTCGTTTGTTCCCTGATATGTACCGAGCAGATGAGGCCACGGATTGAACCGACTCTCAGAGGCAGCAGGCACACAAGCAGCTCGGTGGCGATGCATGCTTCTCGGTGTCAAGCGCACACAGAACAGGAGCTCGTTTGTTAACTCTGTGCCAATGACAGGTGGGTCCCACAAGCAGTCTCCCCCGCTCAGTGGCTTCCAAATTCAAATTTCAAGTTTACAGCAAATTTCACGAACTGAATTTGATTACCGTGAAGTTAACCTTCGTTGTGTTCAGTTCAAATTTTAAATTCCGTGGTGTCGGTTCATTTCCTGTATGGGGGAAATAATGCCCGGGGTTGCTGTTTTTTTGAGCAAAAGATCACGTCGGGAGCTACTCAATCCCACGAGCTGGTCGCCAGCGCGACGGAAGCAGCAAAGAGGTGGCCTCTGCTTGCAGTTTGGTCGGTGAGTGAGAGGATCACACCGTGAGGTGTTGAAGCCACGAGCAGGTCGCCAGCTCGATGCAGGAAGCTGGAGGTGGCTGCCCTCGGTGGCGCTCTGAGGAGGCTCGGTTGGTGTTCGACACCGAACATAGAAAGACTTCGGGAGCAAGTTAAAGCAGCCCAATGACATGTGGGGTCTACCCCCTTACTCCTCTTATTATCCTCCAAATGTTTCCAAAAGGTCTTTATTCCAGTAAATCCCCTCAATCTGATATTTCGGGGGTTTAAACGTGGGATGAAGTTTGAATAAACCGAATTCAGTGTGAAGTTCACTTTCAACTTTGAATTCAGCTCATATCTGGAAATGGTCATATTTGACTCCTTTTTAGCCCACCCTGAAATCAGGATGTGGCCGCCATGAATTTCCTTGAATTCAACGATGTGAGATACCTGTATGCTCCAAATTTTGGCAGCAACTTTAGGGAAACAATTGAGTTCACAATCTGAATTTGAACTCCTCCTTACATGTGAGAACTTTACACATGGTGTTTAATCCAACTTTGGCTTAACACCTTCAAATGAATGTAAGAGCTCGTTTGGTTGGACACCCATGTGCATCATCACGTTTACAAAAATTTTTGGAAGTCCCATTTTCATGCATTCCAACACAAATGGGAATCAACATTCACTTTATTGACTTTGCATTTTTGGGACTTTTACACCGTGTCGACATCACGGCTTTGCAGCAGCATATTCAGGCCTTGACCCAGCAGAACGAGGTCCTTACTCAAGAGCGTGATGACGCTATTGAGGAGGGGCAGAACTGGGAAGAAGATTACAATCAGGCCATGGACGAGGTGCATGCTTTGCAAGACCTCGTGCCTCTAGTAGTGGCCCTACCGATGGTAGGTGCAGTACCCGTGGTTTTATGTATACCAGCGATGCCGGAACCTAAACCCGAAGAGGAGGTCATGGACCCTGAGCCACCAGCAGAGGTAGCGGAGGAGGACGACCTGCAGGAGGTCGAGTTCTACTCCGAGTAGTGAGTTTACTGTTGCCGAGTAGGTCAGCAAGGGTGGTGTGTAAAAAAAACTTTTGTAACAGTGACATGTCGTGTAGAGAGTAGCATGTGTATAGGTAGTGATGACATGAGCACGACTTCTCGGAGATTCAAGAATAATGTATCTTGTATAAAATTATTACTTTATAAATATATGTGAATGTCGTGCGACTTTATTCATGTGTCACTGCAATACCTACTGTTTTTCCATGGATATTTATGACATGTGCTGATCGTTGCTGTTTTAAATTTCAGAATGACTCGCACTCGTGCCAACCCTGAGGTTGGGGGTTCCAGTCAGGGTAGAGAGGCCTCCCAACACCGAGACCTCCTCAGGACAGCAGCAGCAGCAACAGCAACCACAGCCACCACCACCGCCAATGGTTACATTGGCCAACATTATTGCGGCCATGGCGGACTCACATCAGCAGCACACGGAGTTGCTGCAAACTTTAACCGCCATTACGTCTCGTCCAGAGAGGCGTCAAGACCGAGAGGAACGCATACAAAGTTCCTACTCGGATTTTCTTGCTACCCATCCCCTGATATTCTCAAGGGCGGATGAGCCCTCGATGCGGACAACTGGCTCCGCACAATGGAGATGTAATTCGGGCTGCTCCATGTTAGTGAGCAGCGGAAGACTCAGTTCGCGGCCAACAACTTCAGGGGTCCTTGAGCGCTTGGTGGGCAAATTTCTGTGCCTCGCAACCCACGAGCGGGTGCTGACTTGGGCGGAGTTCCGGACCACTACAGGAATCCCGACAATAGACGACGGCCAAAAACCGTCGTCAATAAGCACAATACCGTCGTCAATAACTTATTGACGACAGTAAACTATTATAGACGACGGTTTATGGCTGTCGTAAATTATTAGTCGTCAATAAGCTTATTGACGACAGCTAAAGTTGGCTATCGTCAATAAGCTGCTGTAGCTTATTGACGACGGCCAGGGTTCGGCTCTTGTCAATAAGCTAGCTTATTGACGACGGTTTCTGGTACCTGGCCGTCGTCAATAGCCAACTTATTGACGATGGTTCGTTTGTACCATCGTCAATAACAATGGCTTATTGACGACGATTTCTGGTACCTGACCGTCGTCAATAGCCAACTTATTAATGACGGTCCGTTTGTACCGTCGTCAATAACAATGGCTTATTGACAACAGTTTCTGGCACCTGGCCGTCGTCAATACTAATCGCTTATTGATGACGGCCAAGTACTAGAAACTGTCATCAATAAGCTTTGCAATTTTTTTAAAAAAAAACAGAAAATCCTACCTGGCTTCGAGGCCAGCCCTAGCTCGATGGCCAGATCACAGGCAATCAAAACATACTCACAGGCAGGCACAAAAACACTATACGCACGCCACACTACCCTACGCTACGCCGACTGCTACCACCGGAGTCCAGGAAGTCGTCGCGCGCTCGTCCAAATGCCGGATGCTTAGGGGATGGAGTTTCCTGAGCCTGCGTCGCCGATCGCTGTGATGTACATGTATAGTTAGACAAATTAGAAGTTCACAAATGTGTATATGACTAAATAAACTCATTACAAGTTAGAATTGAGCAAGTTAGCTAGATTTGTCTATGTTTGAGTAAGTTTGCTCAAATTTTACTAAGTTTGAGAAGTATGGACTAGTAGTGTTTATGTTTGAGCTAGTTCAACTAGTTTTGGCTATGTTTGAGTAAGTTTGCTCATATTTGACTATGGTTGAGTAAATTGTACCATATTTTACTCAGTTTGAGGATGTTTAACTAGTTTTCACTAAGTTTGAGTAAGTTTGGTCAAATTCAACTAAATTTGAGCAAGTTTAACTAGTTGCAGCTATTATGAGAAATTTTGTACCTGTGCTCCTAACGTCGGACCCTGTGGTAGCTGTATCGGTGGCGGCGCCCACTGAGAAAAGACAGCCGGCTATCCTGCTGCCATAGACTGCAAATATGAAGTAAATTATTATACATGTCATTTATATATTAAAAACGTTAAGTACAACGATCTGAACTTACCTGCATGGAAGCTTGCAGCTGTAGCCTGTAGTGGACAGCCTTCAGGCATATCATATACCGCCAGGTCTAATGAAGAGGAAGACGCAGGAATTCCTTCACCTGCAGCAAGGCAACAGGAACGCACTGGAGTACTCCAGGGTGTTCAATGATCTCGTGCTCTATGAGTCAGATCATGCGGATGCTGATGAGAAGCGGCGGGACCACTTTACCAGGTGCTAAATCCGCTCCTGAAGGATAAGCCGGCGATGTTTAACAGATGCAGCCTCAATGACATAATTGATGCCGTGATTGTACAAGAGGACTCCGGCAAGGAGTTAGCGGCGGCAGAAAAGAAGCGAAGCGCGCCGCAAAGCAGCGGAGAGGGAGGTGGTCCTCCCCAAAAATATGGATGGTGTATCGCTCACCAACGGGTCAACGCTGGCAACCACCGCAGCGACCGATGCAATTTCGCAATCGGTCGTATTCACCACCGGCGTTCCGACCGGCCTTACCAGCACCACCTCCGCAGCAACAACAGCAGCAGCGGGCGATGCAGCGTGCGTTTGCACCTCAACAGCGCATGCCGGGCTTTCGTTCCCCAAGTACCGGCCAACCATCGACCACGTGTTTCAAGTGCGGTCGCCAAGGGCACTTCGCCAACAACTGCCCTGAGAGGCAAAGCGGCAGAGTGGCACCACAGTTTCCAGGGAGGAATCAGCCCTGGAACCCCATTAATGCGCGGCGGGCGAACCTTAAGCTCGGCACCGTCCACCAACTCGCCATTGAGGACGTGCCGGAGGGAGAACCCATCCTTGCGGGTATGTTCCAACTCCACAAGCACCCCACAACAGTTTTATTTGATTCAGGTGCCACACATAATTTTATTATCCAAGCTTATATTGCTGAACACAGATTGCAAATACTACCCACCAAAAGTCCTTACTTGATTTGTCACCGGGTTGGAAAATTTCAGCAAGCATGATGGTTCCAAAAGCGCCATTATGCTTAGGGAGTAGAGTATACCCTACGTCTCTCATAGCTTTAGAGGGACAAAAGATCAATGTCATCTTAGGGATATCGTGATTAACCTGCCACGGCGCTGTTTTAGACACCGTCCTACGAGTCGTGCATTTGCACCCAGAAATGCACGAGTCTCACTCATTATTTCTGGACAGTCCAGAAATAGAACTTCCAACCGTATACCAATCCACCACCATCAGATTGGAAGATACTCCAGTATTCCGTAAGTTCCCTGACGTGTTCCCGAATGATTTACCGGGGATGCCACCCGAACGAGAGGTGGAGTTCAAGATCGAACTTGCACCGGGAACTATGCCAATATTCTAAAGACCGTACGAGATGGCGCCAAAGGAGTTGGCAGAATTGAAAACTCGGTTGACGGACCTGCTAGAAAAAGGTTTTATTAGGCCGAGCTCTTCACCATGGGGCTGTTTGACATTATTTGTGAAGAAGAAAGATGAGAAGTTGCGGCTTTGCGTGGGCTATCATCCACTAAATGTCGTGACTATAAAAAAAGTACCTGTTGCCACGGATCGACATGTTGTTTGATCAGTTGGTCAAAGCAATGATATTTTCCAAAATGGATTTAAGATCCGGGCACCATCAGATTAAGATACAGGCTTAGGATATACCGAAGACTGCTTTCTCAACGAGGTACATGCTTTATGAGTACCTGGTCATGTCCTTCGGCCTCACCAACACTCCATTTCATTTCATGTACTTGATGAACTTGGTATTCATGCCGGAGCTGGACAAGTTTGTCATGGTCTTCATCGACGACATATTGGTATATTCCAATTAAGAGGAAGAACATGCAAAGCACCTGCGTATAGTCTTGCAACGGCTGTGGGATCACAAGCTATACGTGAAATTCAGCAAATGCGAATTATGGATATCGCAAGTGCCTTTTCTCGGGCATATTATTTCAGCGGAGGGCATCACTGTAGACCCGAGCAAGATCACACAAGTGCTGAATTGGAAGTCCCCGAGGTCTGTCCACGAGGTACGGTGATGAGTTGTTTAGGCCTGATCTACCGAAAGGTAGGTCGATTGAAGTGGAGATCTCAATGTTGATGATCCGAGGAACTCGAGCAGACCCGAACACCCCTGCAATCACTACACCACTGCTCCGTTGGTTATCAACCGTGCTTCACACGCTTGACCTCACCAAGAAGGCTATCCCTGAAGGTGCAACCAAGAACACAAGCAAGAACGATGAAGATGCAATCTGAAATTGTGAAATTGGGGTCTCACAAACCGTAGAACAATGAAAGTGTTTAATCTAAGCAAAACCAACCAAATATGGCCGGCGGCTGCAGTATTTAAGGCTAGGGTTCGACCATAAGACCCTTAGACGCGTACCTAATGGACTCATACGGGATACAAGGCCTAAAAGCCCAATACGGTGGTGCAACACCGGACAGAACTCCGAATTCAAATTGTTTCGACAACTCCCAACGACTCCCCACGAATTTTAATGCGGGACCAGAACCATTGGAAATTTTATCTTCTCATCTTTCCATGCATATGTAGAACGTCAAAAAGGAGTCCGTATGCATCCTGGGCGTCTATTTTAAGATGTACTGCTCCTGGACTCCGAGTTGAACTCGAGTCCGAGTTGGTGACTGTTTCCATCAACTTGTGGACGTCCCATCTGATTCTCCACGTCCCCAAATCCTCCTCCTATTACTTGTTCATCATGTCCATGGTTCCTAATAACAATTAAATCATTCAATAGCAATCCATTCTCAAAATCACATGGGTAGGAAGTTGTTAGGAACGAGTTCACCTGCTGATTTAGTAACCGTGCTCGTCCTCTTGTGATTGGTCCATGTATATCAATGTGAGTATCCACTGTTATGATGTCCTCATCATCCTCCCCCTCTTGAATCGGAGTCGTCCTCGACTCAAGATCATCTTCTTCCCCCATGTATGGTCGTAGATCTGAAATGTTAAATGTGGGACTAACACCAAAATCGGGAGGCAACTCAAGCTTATATGCATTGTCATTGATCTTTTCCACAATCTTAAAAGGACCAGCAGCTCGTGGCATAAGTTTAGATTTTCTCAAGTGAGGGAATCGTTCTTTTCTCAAATGTAGCCATACCAAGTCCTCTGGTTCAAGTTTTACTTCTTTTCTACCTTTACTACCAGAAATTCTATACTTCTCATTCATCCTTTCAATATTTTTTGTAGTTTCATGCATCTTAGGAATGAATTCAGATCGTTGTGTAGCATCCAAATTTATGGTTTCAGAAGGAGGCAAAGGTAATAAATCAATAGGAGCATGGGGATTGAAACCATACACTACCTGGAATGGGCTTACCTTTGTAGTAGAGTGAACTGACCTGTTGTAAGCAAATTCTATATGTGGTAATCAATCCTCCCAACCCTTTAAATTTGTTTTTAAAACAGCTCACAACATAGTGGATAGAGTACGATTTACTACCTCAGTTTGTCCATCGGTTTGTGGGTGGCATGTGGTTGAAAACAACAGCTTGGTTCCCAATTTATACCACAAAGTTCTCCAAAAATGACTTAAAAATTTTGCATCACGATCAGAAACAATGGTATTTGGCACACCATGTAAACGAATAATTTCTGTCATAAACAAATCAGCAATGTGTGAGGCATTATCATTCTTATGACAAGGTATGAAATGTGCCATTTTGGAGAAACGATCAACAACCACAAAAATACTATCCCTCCCCCTCTTAGTCCTAGGCAATCCAAAAACAAAATCCATGGAAATATTCTGCCAAGGTACACTAGAAACAGGAAGAGGCATATAAAGACCATGTGGGTTAAGTCGAGACTTAGCTTTATTGCAAGTAGTGCATCATGACACATAGCGCTCGACATCACGTCTCATATTTGGCCAAAAGAAGTGTGTGGCCAGCACGTCCTCAGTTTTCTTTACTCCAAAATGTCCCATCAAACCTCCTCCATGTGCTTCCTGCAAAAGTAATAGGCGAACGGAACTAGCAGTAACACATAGCTTGTTAGCACGATAGAGGAGGTCCTCCCGTAGTACATATTTATTCCAAATTCTTCCTTCTCTACAATTTTCAAAGGCATCTTTGAAGTCCAAATCAGTAGGGTATAATCCTTTTATTGTTTCCAAACCAAATATTTTATGATCAAGTTGGGACAGCATGGTGTAACGTCTAGATAATGCATCTGCAGTAACATTCTCCTTCCCTTTCTTATGCTTAATGATGTACGGAAACGATTCTATGAACTCAATCCATTTAGCATGTCGTTTATTCAGATTGGTTTGACACTTAAGATACTTCAAAGATTCATGATCGGAATGTATGACGAACTCCTTAGACCACAGGTAATGTTGTCAAGTTTGTAGAACTCGCACTAAGGCATACAATTCCTTATCATAAGTAGAATAATTCAGAGAAGGACCATGCAATTTTTCACTAAAGAATGCAACGGGTTTACCTCCTTGTATGAGAATACCTCCAAAACCAATACCGCTTGCATCACATTCTAGCTCAAATGTCTTGTCAAAATCAGGAAGTTGTAGCAATGGTGCTTGTGTAAGCTTTGATTTGAGAACATCAAAAGCTTGTTGCTGCTGTTTGCCCCATCGAAACTGCACACCCTTCTTCGTCAGTTCATGGAGAGGTGCTGCAACGGTGCTGAAATCCCGCACAAAGCGTCGATGAAAACCTGCAAGACCAAGAAAACTACGCACCTACGTGACGGTCGATGGAGTTGGCCAGCTAGTGATCACCATAATTTTTGCCTCATCCATCTCAATTCCCTGCGATGAAACGCCATATCCAAGAAACGAAACTCGACTGGTGCAAAAGACGCACTTTTCGAGGTTACCAAACAAACGTGCATCTCTCAAGACACTGAAAACAGCACACAAGTGATTAAGATGTTCGTCATATGACTTGCTGTAAATGAGGATATGATCAAAGTAAACCACCACAAATTTTCCAATAAAAGGACATAAATCCTCGTTCATTAATCGCATAAAAGTGCTAGGTGCATTAGTCAAACCAAAAGGCATTACTAACCACTCATAAAGTCCAAACTTGGTTTTAAATGCAGTTTTCCATTCATCTCCTAGTGCCATTCTAATTTGGTGGTAACCACCACGCAAGTCAATTTTTGTGAAAATAATAGCACCACTCAATTCATCAAGCATGTCATCTAAGCGAGGAATAGGATAACGATATCAAATAGTGATGTTATTAATCGCTCTACAATCAACACACATGCGCCAGCTACCATCTTTCGTCGGAACCAAAAGAACAGGAACAGAATAAGGACTAAGGCTTTCACGAATATACCAACGGTTCAAAAGATCTTGAACTTGTCGCTGAATTTCCCTTGTCTCTTCCGGATTCGCCCTGTACGTCGCACGATTTGGCAAACTTGCCCCTGGAATCAAGTCGATCTTATGTTCAATGCCCCTCATAGGTGGTAATCCAGGGGGTATCTCGGGGGGAAACACATCCGCAAAATCCTGCAAAAGGTTAGCAACAGCAGGGGGCAATGCAATGGACACATCATAAATTGAAAACATGGCTTCTTTGCATACTAAAGCGTAGTACATCCCCTCGGTATTAAATAAATCAGCAAGGTCAGATTTAGTTGTGAGCAACGAAGGTGATTTTAACTTAATTACTTGTTGTTTTTCAGAGTCTAGTGATTTTGTTGCCTTATCATCACGTGTGTGAGACCTATGTGTGCTGAATACATTGGCAATTAGGATAAAAGTTAGCATTAACATTCAAAGTTTTGAATATTGCCAAAACATTCTTCTGTGGCAAGGTTCGACAAGTTCTTTGTTAGGTCTGCCAAGTGTTGGCAAGGTCCGACGCAAGGTCCGGAGAGCTTCTGTGAGGTCCGGAGCTTGTATTTGGGGAGCTCCCATGAAGTTCAACTCGTAGAACTGCAGCATCTTGTTTTTGCTTTTAACTCGCAATGTTTCAAACTTGCTTTATGGGAAGGTTTGCTTAGTATTAATTTGCTAAGTTTTTGGTGTGTTTTGGTGGTTATGGCTGTTATCATTTGATATGGTTTGCAACATGCTTATGTGACGTGCTCATGTAAGGTGTTGTGGTTTTCGAACTAACGTGAGTCAAGTCGAGGACTTGTGCTCGGAAGAATTGGTTGTTTATTCATGTGCAGGTGTTGCTTGAGTTCAAGACATGGCTGGTGACGGGATCCTTGGACTAGTCTCAGGGAGGAGATGAGGTTCCAATAACCAAGTTCAGGAGGAGCTGTGGTTGAGTTGATCGGGAGGTCGCGCAACATGTTTGGATCAAGGGCAGTGCATATGAAGGTTGTGTGTACGTCGTTGGAAGGTGTTTGCACATGTGCAAGGAGTGCATGGACGTGGCAACATTGTTCCAAGGCCTGATGAAGAGAAGTGGACGTAAAGAATTGGTCGGAAAGGTCCAACCGGCTGGATTGCGTACTCAGGCTGAGGCTGAGTCGGATATGGCTCAAATATGGAAGATTTGAGTTGGTTATGATAGGATTTCATGCTAGGAACGAAGTTGAGTTGTTTTAGGAATGTTTAGGACATTTCTAAGGTGTTTGGAAGTCTCACAATTACTTCTATCTGCGAATAGGAGAGTCCTGATCAGTTATGGTAAGTTGGGATACGAGTCCAATTAGAAGTAGGAGTCCTAGATTGGATTGTTTAGTCTGAGGGCTGGCTATAAAAGCAAGGGAGGCCAGAGCTCTCGTGTGTAGAGAACTTTGGGCTGTTCCTCTTGTGTTTCTATTTAATAAAGTTCATAGTTTCGAGGAGCTTTTGTGCCTTGTTCGTCCGACTTGTTTTTTCGTCCAGTCTTTCTCGCCGAGTTTCTTGACAGACCGACGTTGCTTCGGTGTTTCGTTCATAACTCGAGTTTTACAGATCCGATTGACGTGATTCTTTTTGGGTTGTCTTCACAACTCAATTATCTATCATCTGTGAAATTTTCACGAGCTTCGGATCTGTAGGTTTTGAGATACATGAGTTTCTTTGCAGCGTTGCAGATCTGTTTTATATCGGGTAGAACAGATTGATCTTCGTTTAATATTTTGATCGTATCTCAAGTTTTACTTCGTGTTTTCAAGTGATTCTTGTTGCATTAGATCCGTGACTTGATTCTCTACCTCTCTACTTGATTTGTCACGGTTGAACACGTTTGAAAACACTTGCACACACGGTTTCTTTAACCGATTAATTTTTGCTGAGGGGTTTTTGTTGTTTCCGCTGCGAAAAGTTTTAATCTACCATTCACCTCCGATCTGCATATGATGTTTGGAAAGCTCTTTGTGACTACCATGAAGAATCCAATACGATCAAGGAGGTAAGGCAAGATATGTTCAAGAAAGAATACATGCGTTTTGAGATGCAACCCGGTGAGTCAATTGACGACCTTTTTGCTCGCTTTAATAAAATTCACAGCAACTTGCGTAGTGTCAATGTTAACTTTTGAGATGCTGAAAATGCTAGAGAATTGTTAGGAGCATTAGATATGTCAATTTGGGAGATGAAAGTTACATCTATTCGTGAATCTACTGTCATGAGTTCTCTTACTTTAGACGTGCTTTATTCTAAATTGAAAACTCATGAAATTGACATCATCTCAGGTAAAAACCCCAACAAGTCTATTGCATTTGTTTCGCAACGTGACATGTCTAGTTCTAGTCAATCATTATCTAGTGGTGCACCCTCTTTGCTGTCCTCTCTAACCCTTGAACAGATTGAAGAGTTTCCAGAGGAGGAGCTTGCACTCATCTCTACTCGGTTCTCAAAAGCATTGCAAAATGTGAGAACTAGAAGGAGAGGAAGCTCTGGACCTCAACGATGTTTTGAATGTGGTAAGACAGGACATTTTCGTACGGAGTGCCCTAACCTTTCAGGTCCGACTTCACGTGAAGAAAAGCAAACAAGGCCTCGTTCGCAAAGAATAAGAAGAAGAAAGATTTATCAATGCGCAACATAGTGCATAGTATGATCTCTGCACTTCAAGATTTCGGCTCAAGTGATGTGGACACCGGTAGTGATGAAGATGAAGAAGCTATGGCAAATATGTGCTGCATGGCGAGCAAGTCAAGTTCAAGCTCCGAGGAGGCAGAACACAACAGCGACGATGAAGAGGTATGTCCCACTTGCGAAGAAATGTGTGATGCTATTTCTCGTGCCACTGTTATATTAAAGAAAAAGGATAAAAAACTTAGGAACAATGCTGTTAAAATTGAATCACTAGAATCTGAAATTAATCGTTTAAAAACTTTGATTCCTAGTGATGATTATTGTTCCTCATGTGATTTGATTTATGAACAATTATCCTCTTTAAGAAGTGCACACGCATCTACACTTGATAAACTTGAACTTGAAATTGAAAAGAACAAAGAGCTTCCTGCACAATGATAAAAAATTGAAAGATGCTTGTTGTTCTACAATTAATTTGCATTGTTCCTCATGTGATGATCTGAATAAGAAACTAAATGATGCTATGAATGAGATTTCTATTTTGAACAATGCTTTACGTGTGCATGAAGTTAAATATTGTTCAAATTGCAAACTAAAAGGAAAAACTTCATGTGAAAACTGCTTTGATCTGTCCAATAAACTTGATGACATGCATAGGACACTAGATCGGTTTTCTAATGCAAATAAGAACCTAAACTTGCTGCTGAATTCTTCCAAGTCTTGTAATGATAAAACTGGTTTAGGTTTTAATTCTCATGCTCATGCTAAGGCACACCCACCTAAAGTTATAAAGTCATTAGGAAGCGGTTTGATTCAAACAGCTCCTAGACAAAAAGAGGTGATTTTCAAATCTGTAGGAGTACTGTCCCATTCGGGTTCTAATAAACGTGTTGCTTGCTCATCTAGACATGATAATAATGTTATTTTTCATTGTACCTACTGTGGTAGAGATGGTCATGTCATGGATTTTTGTTATAGACTAGCTAAACACGATAAGAAACAAAGAATACTTGCTAGATCACATAACAACCAAGCAAAATCTGCTAGACCGAATGTTCGGAGCTTGCAACCTGCTGTAATGAGTCAACAACTTGCTCCCGGACCTACTGTTTTTTGTGCTACATATAACACATCTTCTAAGTCAGTAGTTGGGAACAAAAAATTTCGATGTTTGGCTCATAAACCTGCTGTACCTTCTCAGCTTTCGCGTGTTATTCCTGCTGGACGTTGTGTGACTCAGTACTGGATTCCTAAAAGTCTTTTAACTAACCCCAGTATTGAGTCATCGACGTATTGTGCTGCTGTGTAGGTTTCACGTTTGAGGAAGGAGAACATTTGGATTGTGGATTCAGGTTGCTCACGCCACATGACCGGTAACAAAGAATGATTCTCCTCTCTCTCTTTTGTGTCACGTGTAGAAAATGTTACTTTCGACGATAACTCTTCTACTCCCATAATTGCTAAAGGTTCGGTTAGAGTAAACAATCTCTACACTTTGAAAGATGTGGCACTTGATAAAAATTTGAAATACAACTTGCTTTCGGTTTCACAATTGCTAGATGAAAATCTAGAGGTTAGCTTTGCTAAAAATTGCTGCAAGGTTGTAGATTCAAAAGATGAGCTTTTGTTTAACATGTCTAGGTTTGGAAGAGTTTTTAAAGCTGATTTTGATTTGGCAACTTCTAAGCATCGGTGTCTAGTTGCTAATGATACAAAGGATCTATATTTTTGGCATCGTAGACTTGGTCACATAGGCTTTGATCATTTCACTCGTGTTAGTGCTCTCGATCGCATATGTGGGCTGCCGAAGCTTAAAAAGGACAATGATATTGTGTGCTCTTCTTGTAGACATGCTAAGTTTGTTGCAGCTTCACATGCTCCTCTCACAATGACCATGACAGCTGAACCGGGACAACTTTTACATCTTGACACAGTAGGTCCGGCACGTGTTCAATCCTTCGGAGGTAAATGGTATGTGCTTGTGATTGTTGATGATTATTCCAGATATTCTTGGGTTTATTTTATGGCATCTAAGAATGAAGCTTTTAGTCATTTTAGAACTTTATTTCTTAGATTATCTATTGATCACCCAGGATCGTTAAAAGCAATTAGAAGTGATAACGGAACTGAATTTAAAAACCAATCCTTTGATCACTTTTGTGCTGAAAATGGAATAGATCATCAATACTCTTCACCCTATGTACCACAATAAAATGGTGTCGTAGAAAGAAAGAACAGGACCTTAGTTGAGATGGCTAGGACTATGCTTGATGAATATCAAACTCCTAGGAAATTTTGGGCTGATGCAATTGCAACCGCTTGTTATGTCTCAAATCGTGTTTTCTTGCGTGCTAAGCTTGGAA
Organism: Neostapfia colusana; assembly: GCA_030760725.1. NCBI lineage: Eukaryota > Viridiplantae > Streptophyta > Magnoliopsida > Poales > Poaceae > Neostapfia > Neostapfia colusana. The sequence goes on along the minus strand of JASWHV010000004.1, from coordinate 24,722,448 downwards.
AAACCCCATATGAGCTCCGGTTTGGACATAGGACTAGTGTTACACACTTTAGGGTTTTTGGTTGCAAATGTTTTTTTAAGAAACATGGTAATTGTGATAAATTTGAAGCTAGATCTGTTGATGGCATGTTTCTTGGTTATCCATCTCATACTAGAGGCTACCGTGTGCCTTTACTTGACACTAACAAAATTGTGGAGACTTGCGAGGTTTCTTTTGATGAAGCTAGCCCAAGTACTAGCTCCGATATTGCAGGTCCGGATCCATATCCGCAGGGGGAGAGTATTTTTATTGAAGAAGATGAAGAAGTGGTGCTGCTGCCCGAAAACTCGGAAGTAAATAACGATCAAGCTGCTGATTTTGCACCACAACCAGCACCAATAGTCACTACTGCCGGTTCGGACCTTCCTCAATCAACAAGCTCTCCTAATCAAAGGTCCGAACATGAAGAAGAAGAAGGTGCTTGTGAAGTGTCTACTCCCCTCCGAGTACTCAAAAGTCATCCTCCACAACAAATCATTGGAAGCTTGCATGAACGAGTCACTCGGTCCAGGTTTTGCGATCCAAACTCCCATGCTCATTCTTCTTTTGTTGCTTCTTTTGAACCCAAGGATATATCACACACACTCACTAATGAATTTTGGATTAATGCCATGCAAGAAGAGTTAGAAAATTTTGAAAGAAATAATGTTTGGAAACTTGTAGCTCCACCTCAAGGTCACACATTAATTGGAACTAAATGGGTATTTAAAAATAAGCAAAGTGAGGATGGGGTTGTGTTTAGGAATAAAGCTAGGTTGGTTGCTCAAGGTTTCACTCAAATTGAAGATCTAGATTTTGATGAAACATTTGCTCCTGTTGCTAGATTAGAAGCTATAAGAATTTTATTAGCATTTGCTGCATCTAAAGGTTTCAAGTTATATCAAATGGATGTTAAAAGTGCTTTTCTTAATGGCTACATAGAGGAGGAGGTTTATGTTAAGCAGCCACCGGGTTTTGAAAATCCAAATTTTCCTAATCATGTTTACAAACTGTCCAAAGCCTTGTACGGTCTAAAACAAGCCCCTAGAGCATGGTATGATAGGTTAAAAACATTCTTACTCGAAAAGGGGTTTACCATGGGTAAGGTTGATAAAACTCTTTTTGTACTTAAGCATGGCAATGACTCATTATTCGTTCAAGTGTATGTGGATGATATTATCTTTGGTTGTGCTTCTCATGATATTGTGTCCAAGTTTTCAGCTATGATGAGTTCAGAATTTGAGATGAGTATGATGGGAGAACTCACATACTTTTTGGGGCTGCAAATCAAGCAAACAAAAGAAGGAACTTTTGTGCATCAAACTAAGTATACAAAGGACCTTCTTAAGCGCTTCAACATGGACAAATGCAAGCCTCTTCGGACACCAATGGGAACAGCAACAACACTTAAACTTGACGAAAATGGTGACCCGGTCGATAAAAAAGAATACAGAAGTATGATTGGATCACTTTTGTATCTCACGGCATCAAGACCGGACATACAATTCAGCGTATGTCTTTGTGCACGTTTTCAAGCTTCTCCACGTGCTTCACATCGCCAATCCATCAAAAGGATTCTCAGGTACCTACATGGAACTCAAGAATTTGGATTTTTCTTCCTTCTTCCTCAACCGTTTCTTTGAAAGCTTTTTCCGATGCTGATTTTGGGAGTTGTAGGATTGATAGGAAAAGTACATCGGGTGCTTGTCATTTTCTTGGTAATTCACTTGTTGCTTGGTCCTCTAGAAAACAAAGTTCAGTTGCACAATCCACGGCCGAATCTGAATATGTAGCTGCGGCTAGCGCTTGCTCACAAATTCTTTGGATTGTTCAAACACTTAAGGACTATGGGGTTGATTTAGATAGTGTTCCACTGTTTTGTGATAACACCAGTGCAATTTGTATTGCTAATTGGTGTTGCCAATGCATTCATCAAGGGGGAGATTGTGAGACCAATGTGTGCTGAATACATTGGCAATTAGGATAAAAAGCATTAACATTCAAAGTTTTGAATATTGTCAAAACATTCTTCTGTGGCAAGGTCCGACAAGTTCTTTGTTAGGTCCGCCAAGTGTTGGCAAGGTCCGACGCAAGGTCCGGAGAGCTCCTGCAAGGTCCGGAGAGCTTCTGTGAGGTCCGGAGCTTGTTTTTAGGGAGCTCCCGTGAAGTTCAACTCGTAGAACTGCAGCGTGTTGTTTTTGCTTTTAACTCGCAATGTTTCAAACTTGCTTTATGGGAAGGTTTGCTTAGTATTAATTTGCTAAGTTTTTGGTATGTTTTAGTGGTTATGGCTGTTATCATTTGATATGGTTTGCAACATGCTTATGTGACGTGCTCATGTAAGGTGTTGTGGTTTTCGAACTAACGTGAGTCAAGTCGAGGACTTGTGCTCGGAAGAATTGGTTGTTTATTCATGTGCAGGTGTTGCTTGAGTTCAAGACATGGCTGGTGACGGGATCCTTGGACTAGTCTCAGGGAGGAGATGAGGTTCCAACAACCAAGTTCGGGAGGAGCTGTGGTTGAGTTGATTGGGAGGTCGCGCAACATGTTTGGATCAAGGGCAGTGCATCTGAAGGTTGCGTGTACGTCGTTGGTAGGTGTTTGCACGTGTGCAAGGAGTGCATGGATGTGGCAACATTGTTCCAAGGCGTGATGAAGAGAAGTGGACGTAAAGAACTGGTCGGAAAGGTCCAACAGGCTGGATTGCGTACTCAGGCTGAGGCTGAGTCGGATATGGCTCAAATATGGAAGATTTGAGTTGGTTATGATAGGATTTCGTGCTAGGCATGAAGTTGAGTTGTTTTAGGAATGTTTAGGACGTTCCTAAGGTGTTTGGAAGTCTCACGATTGCTTCTATCTGCGAATAGGAGAGTCCTGAGCAGTTATGGTAAGTTAGGATACGAGTCCAATTAGGAGTAGGAGTCCTAGATTGGATTGTTTAGCCTGAGGGCTGGCTATAAAAGCAAGGGAGGCCAGAGCTCTCGTGTGTAGAGAACTTTGGGCTGTTCCTCTTGTGTTTCTATTGAATAAAGTTCAGAGTTTCGAGAAGCTTTTGTGCCTTGTTCGTCCGACTTGTTTTTCGTCAAGTCTTTCTCGCTGAGTTTCTGGACAGACCGACGTTGCTTCGGTGTTTCGTTCATAACTCGAGTTTTACAGATCCGATTGACGTGATTCTTTTTGGGTTGTCTTCACAACTCAATTATCTATCATCTATGAAATTTTCACGAGCTTCGGATCTTTATTTTTTGAGATACACGAGTTACTTTGCAGCATTGCAGATCTGTTTTATATCGGGTAGAACAGAATGATCTTCGTTTAATGTTTTGATCGTATCTCAAGTTTTACTCCGTGTTTTCAAGTGATTCTTGTTGCATTAGATCCGTGACTTGATTCTCTACCTCTGTACTTGATTTGTCACAGTTGAACACGTTTGAAAACACTTGCACACACGGTTTCTTTAACCGATTAATTTTTGCTGAGGGGTTTTTGTTGTTTCCGCTGCGAAAAGTTTTAATCTACCATTCACCCCCCCTCTGGTAGCTTTTCACGTGCTCTTAGATCCTACAAAGTGTTTTACTTTTCTCAAAATGTACAATTTCAGCAGGAGTCATAGGAAGCAAAGTGATTTTCTTTCCTTTATGCATCAGAGTATATTTATTAGTTCTACCATCATGAATAGCATCCATATCAAATTCCCAAGGACGTCCCAACAAAAGAGAACAAGCATCCATACGTACGACATCAAAATCAGCAAAATTATGGTAAGAACCAATCGAAAAATGTACCCTCGCTGTTTGTGTTACCCTAACCTTACCGCTGTTGTTGAACCACTGAATGTGGTATGGATGAGGGTGTGCTCTTGTTGTCAACCCAAGCTTCTTGACCACATCCATGTTCACCAAGTTGTTGCAGCTGCCTCCATCAATTATAGTGTGCATGCGGTAGTCCTTGACGATGAGAAACATGTGAAGAAGATTGTGTCGTTGTAGCTTGTCATCCGCCTCAACTTTGGAGCTCAAAGCACGCTGCACAATTATGCTTCTATAATTTTCCGTTGCTGCAGTACCAGTTACCTCTTCATCTGTGCTATAGTGGTCATCTTTTGGTCCTGCAACGTTAGTAGCAAGAGAATATTCATCTTCAACATCCGAAGTACTATCATACCCGCCATCATCTCGTGCTATGTATGCTCGTTTTCTAGGGCAATCTTTCATGACATGACCAACTCACTTAATGTTGGAAGTTTGACACGTGGAAGGAGTGGAAGACGTAAGCTTGAATGGTGTCGTCTTGCTGCCCTCCGGCGCGCGAGGAAATGGAGCAGTAGATGAAGTTCGTTGGCCACCATTGGATGGTGTAGTGGCAGTAGGAAAACTCGAAGATGGTGCTGTTTTGGATGGTGTAGAGGTCGAATGCGGTGTAAATGTGCTCCTCATGCGTTGGTGCTGCTGCTGTTGGCGGCCCTGCAATTCTTTTTCTGCCAACATAGCCAGCTGAAATAATCTGTTAACAGTATCATATTCCTTATAATCAACAATGTCCTGAATTTCACGCCTCAACCCCCCATAAAAATGAGCTATTTTATCATCCATGTCCTCTACTACCCCACAGCGCAACATACCCTTCTGTAACTCTTGATAATACTCCTCTACGGACATGTTACCTTTGTCTAAGCGCTGCAATGTTTTGCGAAGGTCCCGCTGAAAAGAAGGAGGAACAAAACGAACACGCATAGCTTCCTTTAATCTATCCCATGTTGGAGGATCAGTTCTAGTTTTAACAAGTTCATTCCACCATATGATAGCAAAATCCTTAAACTCACTAGTGGCTTGACGAACTCTATGTTGTTCAGGAACAAGGTGGGCACTAAATTTCTGCTCTACTGTCATCTCCCAATCAAGATATGCCTCAGCATCATAAGCACCAGAAAAAGATGGTATAGTAAATCTGACTTTAGCAAAAGGATCATCAAGAGGGCGATTAAAATTGTTATGAAAATCATTGTAATTATAACGATTATTACCTCCCAATACCTCGTAGATAACGTGGAAGTCGTGGTTGATTGTTATGATCTTCCATATTATAAGCATCGTCTTCATGATCTTCAGCGAGAGGCAGCCACGCCTCAAGAGTATCCATCCGAACAACAAGATCAGCAAGTTGGTAATTCAAGGTCATCAATGACGCCTCTGTCGATGCTTGTGTTTTGGTGAACATATCTGTCATTTCCCTCATCATGTCATGCAACTCAGCATGTTGAACACATTCATCATCCCTTTTATCTTCTGCCATTGTTAGTAGTAAACAAAAGACAACAAAAAGATGTTATCCCTATCAACTACAAAGGATAGTGGCAATGTGAAAAGTGGAAGGAAGGAAACAATCTCTCTCTCTCTCGCGCGTCTTACCACATTCTTACAAGTGTTCTTACCGACACAGCAGGTGGTAAACGGTGCACGGTGAGAACCAATGAAGCATGGAGTGATTGCAAAGGTATCTGTTCTGCTCAAGAGGAAAAGTGGAGCTTGGATGGCACAATATAGTGGCTAATAAGCAAAGAAAATCGTTAACAGCAAAACAAAGTTGAATAAGTATTCAATGTAGGAACTGTTGCTGGTTAACAAGTGTTCTAGGCCTAGCACAACACAAGGCGGTAGAGAGGCAAATAGAAGATCAGGAAGATATAAGCAACAAGTACAGCACAAGTGTATAGGTCAACTGTTTCAAGTGTGTGCTGTCAATGCTTTAATATCTGTGCTCTCTTCACTATTTTTTTAATATTTTTTCTGATATTTTTTATTTACTTGAGAGCACAGAAATAGGAAGCACACAACTTTGCAGCTCAATTGGATGTAAGATGTGGCCTATAGAAAATCAGCAAGATTCTTTAAAATTTGTGCTGAAACTTCAGAGGCCGGATACTCTATCTTCCGAGGGGAATTTGGCCAAACAAATTTTGCCGAACACGGCAAAGCCGTGGAAAATCGGTTGCGAAATTTCGAGTAGATCAATTTGAAAAAAAATCGCCCAATTTCGAGTTCGTATGCAAAAGTTATGGCCGTTTTAAGGTAGGCTACCCAAGTTGCTGTTTTTTTATGTTGATTCAAACTCGGTTTTGAAAAAGATCTTGCAATAGGATGTGAAAAACAATCGGAATTTAGCAACAACGGCTTATGGGATGTTCTGTAATGAATCAAGGAGGATTGGCACAATGGTTTGTCACCTGTTCTAGGGATGGCGATGCGGGAGTTCACGCAAGGCGGCTAGCTAGGGCAAACTGATGATCTTGGTGGCTCGGTTTGTTGTTTAGGGATTGTGGAATAGGTGAGCAGCAAGAAAAACAAGGAAGAAAAATGATAACTATGACCCAAAAACACAAAGCTAAACCAGCAACAAGACTCGACCACACGAATGCAAACTCAACAATGCAAACTGAAAAACGAAAACTTGCAGGCACTATAGTCTAGGAATCTGTAACACGATATTTTTTTTGTGGCTTTTCTGTGGACTCTAGGTATGAAAAACAAAAACTAATCTAGTGGGAAATAAAATACCTCACGAGCAACCAAAAATCTGATACCAAATGATGAGTTGTTTAGGCCCGATCTTCCGAAAGATAGGTCGATTGAAGTGGAGATCTCGACGTTGATGATCCAAGGAACTAGAGCAGACCAGAACACCGCTGCAGTCACTACACCACTGCTCCGTTGGTTATCAACCGTGGTTCACACACTTGACCTCGCCAAGAAGGCTATCCCTGCAGGTGCAATTGAGGACGCAAGCAAGAACGATGAAGATGCAATCTGAAATTGCGAAATTGGGGTCTCACAAACAATAGAACGGCGAAAGTGTTTAATCTATGCAAAACCCACCAAATATGGCCAGCGGCTGCAGTATTTAAAGGCTAGGGTTCGATCATAAGACCCTTAGACGCGTCCCTAATGGACTCATACAGGATACAAGGCCCAAAAGCCCAATACGGTGGTGCAACACCGGATAGAACTCCGAATTCAACTTGTTTCGACAACTCCCAACGACTCCTGGCGAATTTTAACGTGGGACCAGAACCATTGGAAAATTTATCTTCTCATCTTTCCATGCATATGTAGAACGTCAAAAACAGAGTCCGTATGCATCCTGGGCGTCCATTTTAAGATATACTGCTCCTGGACTCCGAGTTGAACTCGAGTCCGAGTTGGTGACTGTTTCCATCAACTTGTGGACGTCCCATCTGATTCTCCATGTCCCCAAATCCTCCTCCCTTTACTTGTTGATCATGTCCATGGTTCCTAATAACAATTAAATCATTCAATAGCAATCCATTCTCAAGATCACATGGGTAGGAAGTTAGGAATGAGTTCACCTGCTGATTTAGTAACCGTGCTCGTCCTCTTGTGATTGGTCCTTGTATATCAATGTGAGTATCCACTGTTGTGATGTCCTCATCATACGGAGTTTCCTCGGACTCGCGGGATATTATTGGAGGTTCATTCTAAACTTCTCGAAGATTGCCAAGCCTATGATAGAGCTGCTGAAGAAGGCTACCAAATATGTTTGGAGTCCAGCATGTGAAGCAGCGTTCAAGGCATTACTGAAACACTTAACATCAGCACCGGTTTTTGGCGCAGCCAGACACAACAAAACCGTTGCGATCAGGTGTGTGCTGAAGCAAGACCGAAGGGTGGTCGCGTATGGATCACGACAGCTCCAGAATCATGAGCAAAACAATCCAACTCATGACTTAGAGCTTGCAGCCGTGGTACTCACACTCAAAATGTGGAGGCATTACCTACTCGGTAACCTCGTACATTTATATACCGACCACAAGAGCCTCAAGTACATATTCACTCAGGAGGAGTTGAACATGAGGAAGAGGAGATGGTTAGAACTGATAAAGATTATGAAATAGAGATCCATTATCACCCCGGCAAAGTAAACGTTGTGGAGGATGCACTGAGTTGCAAGTCACACGTTCATAATCTGACTATCACCCCGTTCGAAGAGAGCGAGCCACCATTGCATGTGCTTCCCCATGGAGCTCTCTACAACTTAGCTCTTATCCCCACCATCCGTGAAGAGATAACGGTAGCTCAGAAACATGACAAGGGCATGTCGCATTTGCGGAGACTTGTAGACAGTGGGGAGTTGAAGTGTTTCCTAAAGGACGGAGACAGTGTCCTGTGGTTCAAGAACAGGATAGTCATACCCCGTAACCCAGAGTTATGGAAGAAAGTTTTTGACGAGGCTCACTTGTCAAAGTTTTCTATTCTCCCCGGCAACAACAAGATGTATCAAGAACTCATAAGCAAATTTTGGTGGACACGGATGAAACGGGAGATCGTGAAATACGTGTCCGAGTGTGATAAATGCCAAAGGGTGAAAGCTGATCACATGAGGAAACCGGGATTGTTACAACCAATTGGCATTACTGCCTGGAAGTGGGATGATGTGAGCATGGACTTCATCGTCGGTTTACCCACCAAATTTCAGAAACATGATTCAGTGTGGGTGATTGTCGAACGGCCGACAAAAGTTGCCCATTTTATCCCAGTTAACACCAACTACAATTCCAAGAAGTATGCTGAAGTGTACATCTCACGGGATTCTGTGCTTATACGGCGTACCCGTACTATCATCTTGGATTGGGGCACTTTATTTGTGTTTCATTTTTGGCAGCAGTTACATGCTGCAATGGGGACGAAGCTGATCCGTAGTTTAGCGTACCACCCGCAGACGGATGGGCAAACCGAACGGGTAAATCGAATATTAGAAGACATGTTACGAGCTTGCGCTATCAACCACAGTAAGAATTGGGATGATCACTTACCGTTAGCCGAGTTCTCGTACAATAATGGTTACTAAGCCAGCATCAAAATGGTGCCCTACGAGGCGCTATACGGAAGGGAATGCCGCACACCGCTGAATTGGTGAGAGTCTAGCGAAAGGGTCACCTTCGGGATCGATCTGGTCAACAATGTGGAAGAAAAAGTTCGGCTGATTCAAGCAAACTTAAAAGCCGCCCAATCCCAACAAAAACAGTATGCGGACCGGAGAAGACGTCCTCTCCAATTCGAAGTGGGGGATCATGTGTATCTACGTGTGTCTCCAATGAAGGGTGTGAACAGAATCGGGGTGAGAGGAAAGTTGGCACCCCGATTCATCGGTCCATTCCAGATTCTGGAAAGATGTGAATCAGTTGCATACTGGCTGGAATTACCAGCAACACTCTCTGGTGTGCACGACATCTTCCACATTTCTCAGCTGAGGAAGTGCTTCAAGCTTTCAACCACCGTTCAGCTGGGAGAAATTGAGGAACTGAAACCGGATCTCTCCTATCGGGAGGAACCGGTTCAGATTATTGATGAGAAGGCCCGAACCACACGCAGTCGTATGTTGTGGTTCTATAAAGTCCTATGGATCAATCACTCCGTGGATGAGGCGACATGGGAGAGCGAAGACCTTCTTCGCACCAACTACCATGACTTTTTAACGTTGCACATCCGGTAATTTTTCCACCGTCCTCTCTCTCATTTTTACCTTATAATATCGGAACGAGATTCTTTTAAGGGGGAGGAATGTAAGGGCCCAAGTTTTTCATTTGCTAAAAGTGTTCGTCACAGCACACCTCACCTCATTTGTGGAAATCACATGAACACATTTGAAGACCAAGTAACCACCATGAATAGATTTATTAGGAGATAAACTCACAAAATGCAAAAGTGGTATTTCCCACATGCATCATATAGGGGCTGAGCATATGATTAACTCCTAAACTTTGTTAGGAATGCTCATACCAAATTTCACTCAAATCCAAAACCTTTTTAGGTACTTTTCGGTACAATCATTAAAAGGCTAGTTTGAACTTAAATTCAAATTCAAACTCCTTTCGTCCCATGAATTCAAAAGTGGGGTCCATATTCACACTAAGCACACTTTTGTGAGCTCAAACACCAATTTTCACTCCATTTGGAGTTGATCTTGACATGAGCCATTTTGAGGAAAATTCAAACTGAATTTAAATTTCAGTTTGCCATTTGAATCAAAATGTATTCAAACCAGTTCACAATTTGAATCCTTCCAATTTCAAATGGGCATTTGGTGAATTAATCAAATTGTCAAGGGTATTAGGGTCTTTAATATTAAGAGCAGTGGGGAAATTCAATTTAGTGGGACAAGAATTGGGGCTGGGACCCACTGTCAGCCACCCTAAACAGAGGAACCGCCTCAGCTCGGTTTTTCCTTCGCACGGTAGAGCGCCAGCCGACCTGTTCCCGACGGAAAACCGGCGCCAGCTCCTGCTTCTCGACATGCCAGCCTCCCTTATCACCCCACAAACAGCCCAAGTCGATTTCTTCACTTCCCTCGCGCGCCTACTCGCTCTTGGCTCTCTCTCCCGCAAAGAACAGCAGGCGCCCGCGTTTCTCGGTGTTTTACTCGCCACAGCCGGTTGATCATCAGTTGCTCGAGTTCCGCACAGCAAGAAGAAGCGCCCAGGCGTGCTCTAGCTGATCCCCTCGCCGCACAAAAGTTTGGTAGCTCCGGTTGCTCACAGTTCGATGAACGACGAGGAGTTACCAAGGTGTTACGGCGGAGCTCGTTTTAGATCACCATGGACAGAATGCCATGGTCACTTTCGCCTCCACCGTCCTACAAAAGAAAGGTGTGTTATTTCCCTAGATCGTGTAGCTGCCCTCTGTTTAGCAAATGATCTATCGTGTAGCTTGAATTTTATATTTTCCCGAAACCTAGTACAAAACACACGAGCTCGGTTGAGAGCCAAATTCGGTCTACATGTACAACCTAAAGACCGAGCTCGTTTGCATGTAGCTTGTACATCCCCTAGCGCCTCTCCTCGAAGAAAAACCGAGGAAAATCATCGACAATTGGCTCGGAGAGGGCTGTTTTTTGGGCTGCCATGGAAAACGGTCACGGTTCGCCGTGGAGCTCGATGTTGCCGACCGTTTCACCGGTGTTGGTTACCATTTCCAGCTTCCTCGTGATTCCCTGATGCTCTATAGCCAAAAACCCGACGCTTTAGTGAAGATTATAGCCTAACCGACCTCGCCGGAACCCTAATTGGTACTGCAACCATCGCGCACCTATTTCCGGCCATCGCCAGCGGCTGGCGACCTCACAAATGGGTTCAGGGGGTCGGAAAACAGAGGGGCGGCGAGTTTGGCCTCGGGTGGTAGCCGGGAACTCAGTTCCGTTGAACCTCGCCGGAGACCGCCGCCGTCGGGTGTGTTTGGCACGAGGTTCAAGAAGCCAGACACGTGGGACCCAGCGGCAGAATTTAAACTTTCCCTGATTTTCAGATTTAGTTCAAACTTCAAACACCCATAACTTTGGCTAGGAAGCTCCAAATCGAGTGAACCAAATTATGTTGGATTCAGATCTCTGAGTACTTTCCAACAAATTAAGTTTAACTGCATTAAAACCTTTATTTCTACAGAATTAATTCTCCAAAATTTAAACTGTTTACAATTTTAACTGGAGAACCCTGTAGTGAAAAATTCTGAAATTTAGCCAGGATGTTCTTTGTAATATTATGGAGCTACCATAAAAATTTAAGATCCATTCGAGCTCGTTTGATCCACCTAATGGTGTGATTAAGGAAACTGGTCCAGAGAAAAAGAAAAATGTCCAGAAACATTTTTCAGATTTTCTCTGAACTTGTTTAGCTCATATCTTTTGCTAGGAATCTTCAAATTAGATGAAACCAATTCCATTAGAACCCTATGAAAATCTAGTTCCAGAAAGTCATGGCTTGCTCCATGAAAATCCTTCGAAAACCCTAAGAGCTCTAATTAGGGACAAATACACATTTATTTGTGCAGGGCTCAAATGAGCTTTGCTTCAAATAAAATTTCGCCAAGTCTCTGTTTAGGTTGTATCCAAACCAAAGTAAAAATTTTCGAGTCAGTAGGCCTGTCTATCTATACTTATAGCCTTCAAAATATCAAGTTCAACTCAAATGCATTTAAATTGACACGCATCGTAATTCTTTTTCGTGTAGTCGCTAAGATCGAAGAAGGCCCGGAGGTTCTGGATTTCATTACTCTGGAGGAACAACTAGCTTACGACCAGCAGCAAGGCAAGCTCCGGTTTGCATTAGCCGTTTCATAAAGTCTTTTGTTTTGAGAACTTACTTTATGTATTTCTTACATATGTGCATTAGAGTCTTGTTTGAAAACCCAAATGCATAGCCAAGAGAAACAGGGTTTTGGGCTTAGGTTTTAAACCTCGAGTAGCCATTGCAATGCTAAATTGGTGTAGGGTTCGGTACAAGTCGAGTAGTTGGAACTACTCACGAGAATAGGCTAGAGGCACACAACTCGGTTAGAGATAACAAATGAATCACATGGCAAGAAAATTGAAACCAAGCGGAGAGTAAGGGCAGCAGGACTTTGGGGCTTGGGTTCCATAGCTCCGCTTGTGCCGATTGAGAACCGAGCCATGTGCAGGCCTGTTCAACAAGCTAGAACAGTACCGAAGACCTACAGGATATATAGGAACCGAGAAACCGATGTAATTCGGGTAGCGATCTGTTGAGGCATTGCTTGTCATCCAAAGGGTAGGTTGAGAGCAGCGAGGTGTCAATCGGCTGGCGGGCACTGCAGATGCTCCACGCAGAGACCTCCTACTCGGGATGATAGGACCGGTTCAACACTTGGCTGACGGATGAAAGGTAGTTGTGTACGACGTCCGTGGTGGTTGCTGTAGGCAACATCGAGTACGGGCGTATGTGACAGGTTATTCGGGTAACCCTGCAGGTGTAAATCGATTATAATCACCGTCCCTCGCGATCAGTGAGTACCACTTGTTCACTTTACCGTGACGTAGAAAGAACAGGCTAATGTCATGATAAAAGATTGCTGATTGAAAGCTTTACATTGCTTGTTATTGATTTGCTGTAGTTTAGAGCTAATTAAAATTCTTTTCAATCTTAGGCAAAGCACATGAGAGAAATGTGTTTCTTGTTTGATTGCGGCTCTCTTATGTGTTTTAGCACAAGGTTCTCCAACAACTTGCGGCTAAAACTTGAAAGTAAGATTCAACTACTTAAGCGAGTCTTCTGCAATATACATTCCATTATACACTGCAAACCCAACATGTAGAGTTTCATGTGTAGGTAAGACGGGTCAGTCTTGCTGAGCCATCGTGCTCACTGCTTGTGTTTGAAGCATTTGCAGGGTGCTATGAGGAGGAGGCTCCCTAGGAGGAGACGTATCCCCAAGAGGGAAACACCATCGAGTGGGAGCCGGGCACGCCGCCGTGTTAGTGTGCGTGTTTCCTAGTGGGAACATGTTCACGGGCTGACCATGAACTCTTTTGCTCAGTATACGCCCGTGAGTGTAGACTTGACACTATTTTGATGTAAACATGTTCATAAACTCATCTATGTAATAAAATTTTTGCTTCCACTTTGTACTTTTTATGTGTATTATCCGATGCTGTCAACGCAGCACCCCTAAGCGTGATCCTGGCTAGTCCAGACCGTCCGGTCCTCGCTCCCTTTTAGAAGTTTTTGCATATTTCTCTACCAGCATGAGCTAGCCGTCTATGCAACAGCCACCCCATGTTAGTCTTTGCAATAAAGCATGTGTTAAGTTGGGCTTTATCCATGGTGAAATCCACAAGGTAAAGCTTGCCCTTTAACACACCCTTAAAAGAAATCGAGTCATCGCTTCTTTTAAAAATGGTCACACCCTCATTAGTGAACAAACAATTATAACCTTTGTCACATAACTGAGATACAGACAGAAGATTATAATCTAAAGAATCAACAATTGAGAAAGAGTGTGCTTGGAGGATATCGCTATTTTACCGATCCCAAGCATCCTTCCTTGGCTATTGTATTCAAAATAAATTCCTTCACTTGGATCCTCGTTATCTCCATATTCCATAAACATTTTCCTCTCTCCGATCATGTGGTTGGTGCATCCACTATCAAGCACCCATTTGGATCTGCTAGAGGAGTACACCTGCAAAACAGATTTATGCCTTGGTCTTAGGTACCCAAGCTTGCTTCGGTCTTTTGAGACACTTGGGCACCCAAACACAAGATTTTGGACTCTTGTGGAGTGGCCCAACGTACTTAGCATATATAGGACCAAATTTGTTCTTCATGAGTACATAAGAAGCATTAAAATCATGAAACATAACGTTAGGTCCATTTTTAGCTTTTTCATGTCGAGAAGGAACATGTTTGTTCTTCTCAATTTTATGTGAGCCTTTTTTGATAGAAGAATCCATTCCTTGTCATTCTTGAGGTGTCCAGCATTTGCTTTTCACCTATAGAATATCCAAGGCCATCCTTGACACATGGAGATCTAGCGATCGAATATGCCCTATGTGCATACTGGATCTTCTCCTTGTCAAATATGCTACCTTTAGGTGAGTTATTGCTTTGTGCCACTTTAAGTTCATTTTTAAGTTAAGAATCAAACTAGCACAATTGCAGATTTTAATTTAGATGGACTCAACATTTGACGAAGGAGAGCTCTTAGAGGAGGGAGTGCTTAGCTTGAGTGATTCAACCTGCACTTCAAGGGTCTTGTTAACTTTGGTCAAGTTTACAACTTTGTCCTTGAGTACAATGTTTAAATCTTCAAGATTTGAGCAAGTTTTATTGCTCAAAGAAATCTCAAGCTCAAGTGCCTCTCTTTTCTCCTTTTCAAGCTTAAGAAGCTTTTCAATCTCAAGATTTCTCTCCTTTTGAAGGATGAGCATACATTCTTGTCGGTTAATAAGCTCTTCTTTGTCAAATATATCATCCGACAACCTTTTCATTTTAGCTAGTGCACTTTTACTTATGTCCTTAAGAATGTGTTCATTCTCACTACCACTATCAAAGTCTTCATCTATTGAGGAATGTAAAGACGAGGGTCTTGATTTAACCTTTTTCTTGCCTTTCTTGGCCATAAAGCAAGTGTGGTGTGATTCCTTCCATCTTCCCAAGTTTGGAAAGAGAGTGGTCTTCATTGAAGGCTTCTTGATGGCAATATTTGCCACCCCATCTTCATCTTTGGAGGTGGACTCATCGTTGAGTCCCACTCCTTGCCAAGATGTGCATGGCCAACTTGTTTCTTCTTCTTGAACATATTCTTTTCTTTTCTTCTTCTTAAGTGCCCATATTCGCTACAATTGTAGCAAGATTGTCTAGTCTTGGATTTGCCTTTGTTCTTGTTTTTGCCTTCATTGTAGTTGTCTCCTCTTCTCCTCCTGATCATCCTTTTGAACTTTTTGAAGAAGAGAACCATATCTTCTTCATCCATGTCGGTGCTCACATCGTCACTATCTTCTTCTTCTTGCACCTCATGGACTTCTTTTCCTCTTGGATTGCAAGTCGCTTTGAGAGCGAACTCCTTCTTCTTAGATGAAGTGAGCTCGACATGATTCTTCACGTATTGGGCTTCTTTCTCCATCATCTCATGGTTGATGATTTGTCCTAGATGCTCATCCGGAGTCATCTTATGTATCCTGGGCTTTCTCGGATCATGGAGCACAAAGTAACAATGTGAAGCATAAATGCTCTTATCATTCTCTTGATCACTTTATGGTCAGTCCACTTCTTTCTTCCATATGCCCTACTCTTGTTGGTGAGAACCTTCATCCGATTGTACATCTCGAGGGGTTTCACCAGCCTCGATGGCAAACCTCCCTAGCTCCCCCTAAATCATCTCAATTTTGGCTTCTCGGACTAGGCAGTTTCCTTCATGAGCTGTCTTGATGGTGTTCCATATGTCTTTCGCTACTTCTAGTCCATCGACATTGTTGAACTCCTTCCGATTCAAGGATGAGGTGATTACCACAGCAGCTTGTGCGACGCGGTGGATTGCTTGTGCTTGCTCTAGAGGGAGTTCCTTGTCAGTGTCTGGGATATCTAGACCTGTACACACAATGTGCCAGAGACTTGGGTTTAACGAAATGAGATGCATTTTCATATTATGCTTCCACATAGTATAATCATTTCCATCAAAATATGAAGGTTTCCCCATTGGAATAGAGGGTAGTGGTTATTGGAATTAAGACGTTCATAATTAAAAGGATATCGGGAGTAGTCTTGATGACCACTCCCCCGTGGTTTGTCTTCACCCTTCTTCTTGTCCTTTTGATTTAGGAGCTTTTTTGTAAGCAGTGCCTTGAGTTGGCGAACCTCCTCATGATCGTCTTCATATTCTCTCCCACGTCGAGCACCTTATTCGTGTCTTGAGATCCGTCGTCGGTGGGCTTCATCGGAATTCGAGTTTCCTTCTCGCTGGCCATCGTATCTCCAAGCGGTGAGTCTCTTGATGGAGCATTTTGCTCTGATACTAATTGAAATGTAGCGTAGAGGGGGTGAATAGGCTTTACAAATTTCTGCAACACTTAATTGAAAAAGTCAAATTTCAGAGACGAGACCGGACTAGTCCGATATGAGTGTGGACTAGCCTGGGGTTAGTCAAAAAATTGACAAAGATAAATGTTTTTGATCTTTTCTTTGTTTTTGTTTCAGCGGAAGATGATAAACTATGCTAGTGACTTAACCACGTATGTAGAAACTCAAATTAATAAGTAGATCACAAAAGTAACTTGGATTTCAACTATGAATAATATGAAGCCCTAATTTGCAAATATAATGAATAATCAAGAGAGACTAGAACAAACACAAGATTTATTCCGAGGTTTAATCCCACCCAGGTATCTACGTCCTCGTTGAGGAGCCCACAAAGGGTCGGGTCTTCTCCAACCCGATCCTCTCCAAGTTACCACAAAGGCCAACTCGGTTCTTCACTATCACAAGGGGTAACTACAATGTTTTGAGGATTTCTCACAAGTTGAGGGCTCCCACAATGGTACAGTCAAAGCTGTGATCAACTTCACACGGAGGATTACACAAATGACAGCAAGGGCGTGTGATAGATCAAACCAAGAGCTCAATGGCGATGAGATATTCCCTCTCCTTTTCCCAATCTCCCAAATCCCCAAGAATTCGATCTAACGGCTTTAGGATGTGTGGAGAGGTGTGTTCTCCGAGCTCTTGGAGGCAGTGGTGGCGCTAGGTTCGCGAGTGATTTAAAATGTGTGGGGGTCTCCTTTTTATCAAAGTCTCGACATGTTTCCGTTAGGATCTCGGGAGTCCGGACTAGTCCGTTGTGAACACGGGAATAGTCTAGTGTCCTGTTTCAAATTGAGTCCCACCGCCATTTATGTTTTGAAAGAGTTAAACCCTCATATAACGGATTAGTAGGACATAGTCCGATGTCATACAGAGAGAGCTTGTCTGTTTGGAAATGGACTAGTCCGGTGTGACATTAGACTAGTCGGATGTCACACAAAGAGGGATTGTCTGGAGAAAATCGGACTAGTCTGGCCAGTGCGGACTAGTCCGGTTTGACATTGGACAAGTCCGATGTCTTACAGAAACGTTTTCTCTGTGGAATAACAGGCATATCTGTGGTGACCGGACTAGTTCGATGTGGTCCGGACTAGTCTGTTGTTTGAGACTTTTTGCTTTTCACTCATCCTCCATGCACGACCATTGAGTTCTTAAGACTAATTATCCTCCTTGAACCGAGTTTTTTCAATCATAATTTCTTGTTTTCCCTTTTTGTGTTTTTCACCTTTTTGCTTTTATTCCTTCTTTCAACTCAAACGATGTCATTAGAAATTTGCTTGTTTGTCATCAATCATCCAAAACCCACATGGGGTGCCTAGATGCACTTACAACAGCTTGGTTAGGATATCACTCAGCTGCTCCCTGCTCCTGATAAACTCCATATTGACCTGCTTCTCCGCATACTCTCGCACCAGATGTTACTTCATCCCAATGTGTTTGCTATAATAATGCAACTCCAGACTCTTGACCAGAGCAATAACAGATTTGTTATCCACCTTCAAAGTCAGAATAGTAATCTTCATGCACTGCATCTCTGCTAAGACTCGAGCTAGCCACACACCTTTGCATGCAACATTTGAAGCAGAAATATATTCGGTTTCACAGCTGGACTGAGCTACTACATTCTGCTTCATTGATTGCCAGGTGATCGGACTGTTTTCTAAGAAGAACATTACACCAGTGTTTCTTTTCCTTGAGTCCCCATCTCCAGCAAAATCACTATTGTTGAAACATGTTAGACTTATTTGCTCCTTCTTCTCAAACCAAAGACCCCAATCCTTGGTTCCTTTCGCACAAAATATGCTTCACAGCTGCCATGTGGTCTTCTCTTGGATCCTCAAGAAACCTGCTCACATATTCCACAGAGAAAGCAAGATCTGTGCGAGTATTCACCAAGTACTTGAGGCTTCCTATCATGCTTCTGTACGCCTTTGCATCCACTGGCAGTTCTTCACTCATCTTGCTTAACTTCAGTATTGTTACCATCGACACTTGACACGAGTTGCAATCCACCATACCACTTATTCCAAGAATCTTCTCGGCATAAGCACCTTGAATCATCGAGATGCTCCTGCTACTCTGCCTAACTTTAATGCCCATATAGTAGTGAAGAAGACCAAAGTCACTCATCTTAAAGGTTTGGTCATTTGCTCCTTAAACATCCAAATGTCATCACATTACGCCCCAGTGATTACCAGATCGTCAACATAAACTCCAACTATCAGCTGATGACCGTTGCTTTTCTTGGTGTAGATGGCGTGCTCCAAAGGGCTTTTCTTGAACCCAAAAGACAACAGGGTATCATCTAGCTTTTCCTTCCAAGCTTTTGGTACCTGGTGTAAACTTTAGAGGGCTTTATTTAGTTTGGACACCTTATGCTCATTTTCCATACTTACCAATCTAGCAGGTAGCTCCACGCTAACTTCTTCCTTAATATTACCGTTCAGAAAAGGAGACTTGACATCCATATGGTGCACTTCCCAGCCTCCATGTGCGGCAAGAGCAATGAGCATTCACACCATGTCCAGCCGCGCCACCGGTGCAAAAACCTCGTCATAGTCAATGCCAAACTTCTGAGCATATCCTTTTACAACTAGACGGGCTTTTTGTTTTACTCCCGCTCCATGTTCATCCCTCTTTACCTTATACACCCACTTTAAGCCAATTTCCTTTCGGCCTTGTGGCAGATCCACCAATGACCAAGTGTCATTTTCTTCAATAGATTCTATCTCATCCTGCATTGCTTTCCCCCCAGAATGGGACAAGATATGCTTTTGAGAATGAAACAGGTTCATCCAGGCTTACCACGTTTAACTCTTCAGTCACCAAGGCTAGGGATGGCAATGGGTCGGGTTCAGGTCAGGTGGAGCAAAAACCTGTCCAAAACAAATAAGGTTGCGGGTGAAATTTGAGACCCGCACCTGCACCCGTGGGTGAGAATCTGCATCCATTGGGTTTCGGGCTGGTTTCGGGTGCCTGTCGGGTTTGACTTTTTTACAAACATACTACAAGTTTAAAAAATAAGTCTATAAAATCATCCATTTTGAATGGCAATGCAACAAAAATATTAAGATGCTTATAAAGATTGTAAATATAGGTTGCGATAAGTAAGATGGAACAATCAAACTATAGAAAACAATCAAATTTAACTAAAAATTATAGACATAAATTATTTCACGTATCGGGTACCCGCGGGTGCAAAATAAAACCCGCACCCGCGACAAGTTGGGTCGGGTGCGGGTTAGACCCGTGGGTGGAAAATTCCACCCGCACCCGCAGGTGGGATTGCCATCCCTAACCAAGGCGCACGGTACAATATTCTCAAGCTTCCCGAATCTCAGAGGTACACCACCATCATGATCAGCACCTAGAAGATTATTGTACCTGCTGGGAGGAGTCGCATACTCCACTCCTCCTGCTCCTTGCCTTGCACCTCTTGTTTCTTGCCTAGCACTTTCTGCAGACTGATCGAGCTGGGGTGTAGGTGTTTCATACTCTGGTGCCTCAACATCATATGTCTCTACAATGTCCTCCATGGCTTGGGGTATCTGGTTTCCGACACTATATTCCACTGTGAATATTTCATCATTACCAAACTCTTCTTCCTCCATAGCATTGTCGCCCCAAAACTCTAATTTCAAAGTCAACACATCCATGAAAAGATGACCACCAAAGTGCATCTACAACTCTATTTAATTTTAGTCGTCTATATGATGCCATCTCAGAAAATATGCCCAATGTGTACCGCATTAAATGAAGAGAGCTAGCGTAGAACTCCCACCAAAACCGAATTCTCTGCATCCAGTATGCACTGAGAGCCATGTGCATCACTGCCTTCTGGATACGTGACACGTGGCGAGATATAATTTTAAATCATAATTTTCAAATTATTCTCCATCTGTTAAATCCTAAACACTAACACTAAACCCTAAAAACTAAAAACTAAACATTAAACTCTAACTCTAAACACTAACCTTAACCACAAAATACTAACCCTAATCCTAACTCCTAAACTCTGATGCTTTGAGATCAATGATTTGTTCATGTGGAAAATATAGGTGGGGATGCACTGAGCCAGAGATGCATAGAATTTATTTTCCACCGAACCACCCCGGCAGCGCTTCGCCTTTGCCTGCTTCTGCGCTTCATCCTGTCGTCCAGGGGAAGAAAAAGCGTTCAATTGCCATGCAACGCTATGGATCTCCGTCTCTGACAAGACCTCGACGCAGATGTTGATGAGCAGATGTCGTCATTCAGCACCTCTGCCTCTGGCTGCACCCCGACATTGTGGCAGGAGAAGTCATCATCGGTGCGGAGTTAAAGTAGACCGGCCACAATCTCGCAGAGCTTGTAGATCATTGTCTCTATCATGGGATCATGGCCTAATCCAAGAGCCTTTGTGCAGAAGGGCTCCTCGTTGTCGATAGCGTGGAATGAAGTGGTCTGCGTGCTGTTCCAGCACGGCAGCATGGTGGGGAGGGCGAGGGTCATGGCTGCCGGAAGCGGGTGAGGAGGCCAAGTTGAGTATGAGTATATGAGCCTGGTGTCAAGTTGTGTCAAATGCCGTGACCTATGACCAGGGCCAGCACCTCTTTATATAGCAATGGTGACAAGTTATACAAGGAAGATTACAGTGGTATTATGCCCGTGATTAATACATCAATTATGCACCATGAATACATATATTACGGGCATAATGGTAGGCAATAGACAAGATATTATCCTACCATAATAGTGAGTTATTTCTATACTTAACACCCCCCTCAATTTGTACTAAGAGAAATTATGTTCAGATTGACAAGAAATTTGTTGAACAATGACAACGGTAGAGGCTTGGTCATGACGTCAGCCACCTGGTCTTTAGAGGAGATTGGTCGTACTTCAAGTTGACGCCGAGATACCTGTTCACGGACGAAGTGGTAATCAACTTCCGCATGCTTCATACGCCGATGGAAAATAGGATTGGCACATAGATAAGTGGCGGCAATATTATCACACCACAGGCTTGGTGGGTGTGACAAAGCAATACCCAATTCTTGTAACAAGACACGAAGCCAGATTAATTCAGCATTAGCATCGGTGACCGCCTTGTATCCCGCTTCAGTGTTTGACCGAGATACTGTTGATTGCTTTTGAGCACTCTATGAGACTAGATTGCCTCCAAGAAAAATTGCATACCCTCCAGTGCTGCGGCGATCATCTGTATTGCCAGCCCAATCCGCATCGGAGAAAGCACTGAGTAGTAAAGAAAAGGGTTTGACAAAGCACAAACCGAAATGGAGTGTGTGGTTTAGATATCGAAGAATGTGTTTGACAGCCGACCAATGACTTGTTTTAGGCTTAGACATAAATTGGCAAACTCGATTTACAGCAAAAGAGATATCCGGGCGTGTCAGAGATAAATATGAAGGGCACCAACAACACTGCGATACTGAGTAGAGTCTTCAGGTGATAATGGAGTGCCCTGAGATGCAGCCAGCTTGTCAGAAGGAGACATAGGTGTGTAGACACCATTGGAGATAGTCATATTAGTTCGTGGTAACAGATCACAAATATATTTTTGCTGTGTTAGGAATAACCCATTATGAGTGTGCAGCACCTCGATCCCGAGAAAGTAGTTGAGTGCACCAAGATCTTTCACGGCAAAATCCAAGCTTAGTTGACGAAGTAGCTTCTTCGTAGCAGCATAGGAGGAACTGATAATTATGATATCATCAACATATATAAGCATATACATCTGGATACCTTTGTTATTAAAGATGAACAAAGAAACATCAGCTTTGGACCGCGTAAACCCATGTTGGAGCAATTTGCCGCTGAGGCGAGAAAACTATGCACGTGGTGCTTGTTTTAAACCATATAGCGCCTTGTGAAGATTACAAATATAATTGGGGTATTTAGGGTCTTCAAAGCCTGGAGGTTGTTGTAACAGCCCTAACTTTTGTAAAAATTGAATTCAACTTATGAAGCAAAGTTAAGGAGAAGAAAAGGGGCATTATGTGTCACAAGAAATAATGAACCCAAAAATGGTCATGTGAGGGAGTTAAAAAAATTTCTTTAGCACATGCTTAACACATGTTAACATGAGTAAAGAATTTCACTCCCCAAATCTCACTCATGTGCACATCCTTTACGACTAGAAGATGAGGGAAATTTAAAACACAAATTTGAATCTTTTAAATGGATTCATATTCAGATTTTCTAAATGCATCCGAGTGAATTTACAATACATTCCTCATGTATCAAAGAGCTCACAATTCAAATTTGGATAATTTTGGAGCTCATCTACCAATTATTCGAAGGTACATTTGAGAGCACATTCAAATTCAAATTTGAATTGGGAAACTGAAACAAATGTGCTCAATTTTGAAATCTGATTTCAGATTCAAATTTCTCGTTGGCTCGAGTGATACACAGCAAAAGTGAGTTCTAACACGTGCTTTAGATACTCCCCTCGCTACTACGAAGCTTTGTCGCTTCTGTTGATCACAATTCAACGGTCGCCGCTGAGGATCGGGGAGAAACCGGTGGACTCCAGTTCGGGTCACCGTGGACAGAGCGCCACGGCCGTTGTCGCCGCTAACTCACTGCACAAGAAAGGTGTGCTATACTCCCTAGATCGTGTAGCTTCCCTCCTTTTAGCAAAAATACATGTCCATGATCACTAGTCCTTAAGGCTCACAAGAAGATAAAGCAAATAAGACTAATCTCAATCTCTCCCCCTTTGGCATCAAGGCACCAAAAAGGGAAAAATTGAGTGGAATCACTCATCGTCGCTCCCTCCCTCACTCTCGGTCCTATCTTCATCTTCATCTTCGTCTTCATGACCATGCTGAGGAGGAGGAGCGGAGACACCAGCAAGCCCAAAAGAACTAAACTCTTGTTCAGTGAGTGGAGCCATCTCAGTGAAATTTTCTTCAGAGTCTTCCAAAATCTGTGGTGATCCAACTGGCTCAATATCTAGCTTCTCACAGATGGCTTTGATGTTGCCCTTCATGTATCTTTGATGTCTCTTCCGGGCCAAGCTCTCCTTGTGTTGCTTAACTTCAACTTTGCGACAGCAGCAAAAGATAGAGGAGAGCATCTTGAGCACACCACTAAAGGACTCTCTAGAGGGTGGAAGAACAGGAGTAGGTGTAGCATCCAACGCCCTTGAGCCTTCATGAGTATGCTTGGATCTCCGTTCCACTGTAGGTGAGGCAGGAGCAGAGGGAACAGTGTAGACTATAGGCTTCTGGGGCTTGAGACCCGTGTGAGAGACATCTTTGACAAACTCAAGTCATGTCACCTTCTCAATCATGTACATGATATAAGGTGCATAGCCACATGACCTATTAGGAGTGATAGAGATGTTCACAATGTCATTGTAGATGTACTCAAAGACATTGAAGGTCCTTTTCTTGCTTATCACTTTCATCAAGGTCCTTAGGGTCCCTTGGATTGTCCTTGCATCTCCATCCTTTGGAGCTATGGTCTTTCTCAAAATTCTATTGAGCACGACAAAGAATGGCTTCAAGTACTTGGTAGTAGGAGGTACATATGGCATTCTTGTATCATACAAGAATTCCAGCTCATTCTTCTCCAAAGGCTTCAAGTTGTGAATGACAAGCTCATTTTCCAAGGTATGTTCAAGGTGAAGTATCTTGGAAAATTCCTCATAGGTGACACTGTATTTGGATCCATGTGTCATCCAAGTCATCTCATCCCCATCGTTGCGGATAAAGTAAAGAGTTGAGTAGAACTGTGTGATGACCTCATTGTTCAAGTCATATTGAAAGGATAGAAGATCCTTCAAGCCATGCCTCTCTAATGCCTTAGGACCTCATGATAGGCCTGGCATCTCTTAGACTACAAGTAAAAAATGTTGAACCACTGACTCTCAACAACAGGATTCTTCATCTTCATGTATACATGCTCATAGTAGTCAGCACGGAAGTTGCTCCAAAATCTTGGGTCAGCACATTGCTTTGGCTGCTCATAAACTTGAATTTTTCTGAACTTGTCAACAAGTTCACTTCCCCTTCTAGTAAAGTCATCACTTGATGGCTGCCTGTTGCGGTGAATGGGGGCCTTCTTCTTCAATGGACCAATAAGACCACTAGGAAGTCGTTTGCCCTTGCTAACGCTTCGTCTAGGAGCCATTGAGCTTCCAACAATATATTTGCTTTGTGCTGTCTTAACAACCACTCTCCTCCTTTTAGGAAGAGAATCATCGGGAGGAGAGAATTGAGCAATGTGGTCATGTCTCTTCTTCATGACCTCAGAGGCCGACGACATCGGTCCTGACAGGAAAATCAATGATTGATGAGATGGATTGTAGATTTTGTGAAAATAAGAAGTTAGAGGTTCAATTGACAGGTAACTGGACTTGTCCGTTTTCAGAGTGTGGACTTGTCCGAAATACCGGACTTGTTCGCACCCGATACCAGACTAGTTCGAACCTGCTGAAGAACCCTAATTTCCTATTTTCAATAAATCTAGCAAAAATTGATGCAAAACAAGGAGGGATACACTAGGAATGCATCAAGAAAGGTAATGCATGCCCTAGGAATCAGGAGAATTGAGCAAAAGTAGAGGAAAGATGACAACTTGAGTTAAGAGAGATTTTATCGAAAAAGTGAAGATTTGAGTCGAAACGCGAAGTTTGATCCGGATGAGTCCGGAGAGAGGAATCCATGCGTTGAGGAGAAGATTTCCCGTGGAGAGGACTTCGATTTCGTCGGCCAAAATCGAAAATCACCTTGGGGGCTAGGGTTTGAGGAGTGAGAAGCCAAAAGTGCTTGTGAGGGGAAGAGAGCACTGGTTGGCGCGGGTAGACTTTTTAAACCTGGACATACGGACTAGTACGTTGTAGGACCGGACAAGTCCGGTATGGCCGATCTGTCCGGACTAGTCTGAGGGAGCGGACTAGTCCGGTGTTGAAACCTGACTAGTCCTTGTCAACTGGACAGATAAGAGTAGAAATCAGGGAAATATTGGGAATTTGATCTAATAGTGATCTAAGGACATAATTTTCACAAATAATCTTGATGAACATGCCCAGTAAGCAATCAACAATCATGCAATGGTCATTATTAATCAAGATTCACTAATTTAAATAGTTTGCAAGAGAAAATCAAGATAAGGGATAGTTTTTCGCAAAGTAAGTAAGATTTTGAGGATTTAAGCATGTATGCAGTGTTTCAAGCCACGTTCCAAGAGTCAAGTATATTTAGTTCATTCTTAAGCTCACAAAAGTGTTTTTCATCAAGTGGCTTGGTGAAGATATGAGCTAGATGTTTCTCAGTTTTGACATGGAAAATGGCTATGTCTCCTTTGATTGAATGGTATCTCAAAAAATGATGTCGGACATCAATATGTTTGGTGCTAGAGTGCTCAATAGTGTTATGTGCAATCTTAATCGCACTCTCATTCTCACAAAGGAGCGTAATACGGTTCATATTGTAATCGTAGTCCCTTAGAGTTTGTCGCATAAAAAGGAGTTGTGCACAACAACTCCCGTCTGCAACATACTCCGCTTCGGCTGCGGACAAGGCAATGGAGTTTTGCTTCTTAGAGGACCAAGAAACTAGGGACCTACCCAAGAAATTGGCAAGTCCCGGAGGTACTTTTTCTATCCACTTTGTATCCGGCATAATCTGCATCGGAGTATCCAATGAAATTGAACTTTGAACCTCTAGGATACCAAAGGCCTAGGTTGGGTATATGAACTAAATATCGCAAGATCCTCTTTACGGCTGTCAAATGACATTCCTTAGGATTGGCTTGAAACCTTGCACACATACAAACACTCAACATAATATCAGCCCTGGATGCACAAAGATAAAGTAGGGAGCCAATCATGGAACGGTATACCTTTTGATCCACGTTAGGTCCATCTTCATTAAGGTCTAAATGTCATTTGTTACCATGGGAGTCTTTATGGGCTTCGCTTTGTCCAGGCCAAATTTCTTGAGAATGTCTTGGGTGTACTTTGTTTGGCTTATGAACGTTCCTTCCTTTAGTTGTTTCACTTGGAATCCAAAAAGTATCTCAACTCTCCCATCATGGACATCTCGAATCTATCTATCATGATTTTACTAAACTCTTGACAAAAGATTTGTTAGTTGAACCGAATATGATATCATCAACATAGATTTGACAAATGAATAGATCATCATTGAAGTGCTTGGTAAACAAGGTGTAATCATCTTTACCAATTTTGGAGCCATTTTCAATTATAAAATCTCTAAGGCACTCATACAAAGCTCTAGGAGCTTGTTTGAGGCCATAGAGAGCCTTACATAGTTTGAACACATGGTCGGGGTACTCTTGATCTTCAAACGTAGGGGGTTGCTCAACATACACCTCCTCCTTGATAGGTCCATTGAGGAAGGCGCTTTTGACGTTCATTTGATACAACTTGAAATCATGGTGAGTAGCATATGCAAGTAATATACGAATTGATTCAAGCCTAGCTACGGGAGCAAAAGTATCGTCGAAATCCAAACCTTCGACTTGTGAGTAACCTTTAGCCACAAGTCGTGCCTTGTTTCTTGTTACGACTCCGTGTTTACCTTGCTTGTTGCGGAAGATCCATATAGTGCCGACGATGTTGGACTTTGGTCTTTCAATAAGTTCCCATACTTCGTTCCTCTTGAAGTTGTTCAATTCATCTATGCATCGCCATCACCCAGTCCGGATCTCTTAGTGCATCTTCAACCTTGTATGGTTCTAAAGAGGATACAAAAGAATAGTATTCACAAAAATTAGCTATACGAGATCGAGTTGTCACTCCCTTTTGGGTATCACCAATTATGTTGTCGATGGGGCAATCTCTTTGTACGCTTTGGTGTACTCTTGGATGTGGCACTTGTGGTGTTGAATTCTAATGATCATAATCTTCTTTGGCTTCCCCTGGATTGATGCCATCATTAATGTTTTGATCATCTTGTTGATCTTCATGATCTTGATTTTGTGCATGAGCTCCCCCTTGATCATAGCTCTCCTGTTGATGTTCATCTTGAGCACTTGATTCTTGTGATTGTTCTTGAGTTCGAATATCACCAAAACAGATGCCTTCGCTTGAGTCTTCATTTTGTTCGTACTCCACGAACATTTTTCTTTCTCTGGTCATGTAATTGGTGCATCCACTATCTAGCACCCATTTTGCTCCACCGAATGCATATGGCTACAAGAAAGAAATTAAGCTTTGGCCTTAGGTACCCAAGCTTGCGTCCTTTGAGGTTAGTGACAAGTGACTTGGGCACCCACACACGAGACATGGTGTTCTCATGGCATGGTCCAACATATTTAGCATGATTGTTTCCAAGACTATTTTTCATAAGCACATATGAAGCATCAAAGGTTCTAAACAAGATTTGTTGTTCATATGAGTTTTCAATGTTAATTTTATCAACATTATTATGTTTTCCAACTTGGGAAGAGTTTCCCTTGACAAAGACAATGAGTTTCTTGTCATTTTTGGGGTTTCTAGTATTTTGCCTTTCACCATAAGAATACCCAATGCCATGTTTAACATTAGGAGGTTTTGTGACCAAGTATGCACTACGTTCATACTTGACCTTCTCCTTCTCAAACATGCCACTTTGGGAGGGATGCTTGTCTTTTGTCAAGTTTGACTTTTCTTTCAAGTTGGTGTCATTTTTAGCCCATGTACAAGTTATGAGAGTTTTGGATTCAACATGTTGAGAAGGTTAGCTTAAAGAGGATGGAGAACCACTTTGCTTGAGTGACTCAACTTGCGCCTCAAGAATCTTGTTAACCTTGGTTAAGTTAGCAAGTTCATCCTTGTGTGCAATGTTTGAGTCTTTTAGCTTCAAGCAAGTCTCCTTGATTGAAGCTAACTCAAGCTCAAGTGATTTGCTTTGCTCCTTTTCAATCTCAAGAAGCCCTTCAATCTCAAGATATTTCTTCTTTTGGAGAATGATCATATCTTCTTAGCGATTGACTAGCTCCTCCTTATCAACAATCTCATCCATTAGAATTTTCATTTTAGCTATATATTTTTATATAACCCTCTAAGCATGTCTTCACCATCACTAGAATTATTAATAACACTAGTAAAGGAATGCAAGGAGAAAGATTTAGTTTTAACCTTTTTTCCTACCTTGGCCAATAGGCTTGTGTGGTTGGTACCCTTCCGTGCCCCCATGGTTGGGAGGAGAGTGGACTTCATGGTAGGCTTCTTGATAGCTATAGTGGCCATCTCCTCCTCTTCTTCAGATGAGGTCTCATCATAGGAGTCCCATTCCTTCCTAGATGTGCTTGGCCATATTGCTTCCTTTTCTTGAATATTTTCTTTTGTTGAGGTTTGTTGTCTTTACTCTTCCTCTTATTGTCTTCATGTGGACAATCCACCATGAAATGATCATATTCTCCACAATTGTAGCATGCACGCCTCGTCTTGGATCTTTGTCTGTCCTTATATCTTCCTTCATTTGAGTTGCCACCCTTTCTTCTTCTCATCATTTTCTTGAAGTTTTTGATGAACAGGATCATGTATTCATCATCGATATCAGTGCTTTCATCATCACCATCATCGTCCTCAGGAGCTTCTCGAGTTTATTTTGATGCTGGCTTGCATGTTGCCTTTAGTGAAACTCCTTTCTTCTTTGCCGAGGTAAGGTCGGCAAGTTCCTTGACATGCTTGGCTTCCTTCTACATCATTTTAATGTTGATGATCTTGCCAAGAATCTCGTCCAGGGTCATTTTGTGAAACCCGGGACTTTCTCTAATCATAGAGCAGAGTGTCAAGTTTCGAGGCATAAATGCTCTAAGAATCAATTTGACCACTTCATGATCCGTCCACTTCTTGCTACCATAGGCTCGGACCTTATTGATGAGAGATTTTAGTCGATTGTACATCTCTTGGGGTGATTCACCTTCTTCGATAGCAAACCTTCCCAATTCACCTTCTATCATTTTGATCTTAGCTTCACGCACATGACGATCACCTTCATGTGCGGTTTTGAGAGTGTCCCAGATTTCCTTAGCAATTTCGAGTCCATCCACCTTGGTGAACCCGTCTCAGCTCAATGATGAGGTGATTACTACTGCGGCTTGAGCATTCCGATGAATAGCTTGTTCTTGATCCAGGGTTAGCTCTTCATCATCATCAGGTATATCTAGACCTGTACACACTATATGACAAAGAATTGGGTTAAGAGATATAAGGTGCATTTTCATGTTTTGTTTCCACATTGTATAATCATTTCCATCAAAGTAATGTGGTTTGCCTAATGGAATTGACAAGTAATGATTATTTGAATTTAAACGCTCACAGTTAAAATGATATCGGGAGTAGTCTTTGTGACTACCGCCTTTCTTCTTTTTGTCTTCAATCTTCTTCCCTTTGGGGGAGAGTGCCTTCTTCCGCATAAGTGCCTTTAGTTGGAGCATCTCCTCATCATCATCCTCGCAGTCCTGAATGGCTTTGAGGAGCTTCCCCAACTTTTGGTTTCCTTCGTCACCACCATTTCCATGGTTGAAGCCCTTGGGTTCACCATTGATTTCCGACATCGTCTCTTCGAGCTGTGATTCTCTTTTGAAGAGTTAGGCTCTGATACCAATTGAATGTAGCCTAGAGGGGGGGGTGAATAGGCTCTTTGAATTTTTTAACGATTCCCTGAAACACTTAGCGAACAGATCAAATCCAGGTAGGCCAGACTAGTCCGGTATGGTGCGGACTAGTCCGGTATGAGCATAATTAAAAAGATAAATTTAGACTTATTCTTACTTCAGGTATTTATGCAGCGGAAAGTAAATGACAACTTAAGAGTAATATGATAATGAAGTAAGAAACAACAACTATCAAGTTTAGCACAAGATATTGATGTAAATCAAATGAGTACTAGCAAACCCTAATTGATAATTGAAAGAAGAATAAGAAGAAACGAGACAAGGTTTTTATCCCGATGTTCGATTGCACCCAGGAATCTACGTCCTCGTTGAGGAGTCCACCAAGGACCAGGTCTTCACCAACCCTTCCCTCGTTCAATAGCCACGAAGGCCGATTCGAATCCACTAACCACACATAGGGGTAAATAATCGTACGTGGGGCGTTCTCACAATTTGAGTGCTCCCACAAGATTACAATGAGTAACACTATCTCCCACACACACAGAGAGAACAATGATCAGCAGTTGTGTGAGAGAAAACAAACCAAGAGCTCAATATCGAGAAGAATGATTCTCTCCTTGATCCAATCCCTAATCCTAAAAGATTTGATCTTTTTAGGCTTAGAATGTGTGGAGAGAAGTATTTTGTGCTCTTGGAACACGTGACGGTGCTAGGGTTCGTGTTTTTTTGGAATGTTGGCCGTGCACCTCTATTTATACAAAGATTCCAAAAGTTACAGTTAAGGTTTCCTGGCGGCCGGACTAGTCCGCTTTGTTGACCGGACTAATCCGGTGTGCTGTGTACAATTCACGTGAGGCATGCGGCACAGTGGAAACCCTAATTTAAAGTGGTTACAGAAAGTTGAACGGACTAGTCCGGTCCACGAGCGGACTAGTCCGGTGCAAGGTGAATGGACGGTTCCAGAGAGTTGAACGGACTTGTGAGACCTATGTGTGTTGAATACATTGGCTTTGACGATAAAAGTTTTGAATACTACCAAAACACCTTTTTAACAAGGTCCGACTCTAGGTCCGAGCACCTGCAAGGTCTGATGATTGGTCCTACTTGCTTTGTCTAGGTTTGACTTATTTTGACTAGGTCCGACTTGTTTTTGCTAGCTCCGGTGCTAGGTCCGACTAGCTTTGGTAAGTTCCGTGCTAGGTCCGACTAAGCTTTAGTAAGCTCCGGCGCTAGGTCCGACTAGCTTTGGTAAGCTCCGGTTCAAGGTCCGGTTAGCTTTGGTAAGGTTCGGAGCTTGATTGCAATAGTTCTGCTTTTAACTTGCAATGTTTTGAACTTTCTTTACTCTTATGGAAAGTTTGCTTAGTATTCTCTTACTATGTTTTTGGTGTTTTTTGGTGGTTATGGCTGATATCATTTTGCTATGGTTTACAACATGCTTATGTGAGGTGCTCACGTAAGATGTTGTAGTTTCGGAACTAACGAGGGTCAAGTCGAGGACTTGTGCTCGGAAGTATTGGTTGTTTATTCATGTGCAGGTGTTTCTTGAGTTCAAGACATGGCTGGTGACGGGATCCATTGAACTAGTCTTTGGGAGAAGATGAGGTTCAACAACCAAGTTCGGGAGGAATTGTGGTTGAGTTGATCGGGAGGTTGCGTAGTATGTTTGAATCAAGAACAATGCATATGAGGTTATCTTTGATGTCGTTGGAAGATGTTTGCACGTGTGCAAGGAGTGCATAGACGTGGATGCATGGTTCCAAGGCGTGATGAAGAGATGTGGACATAAAGAATTGGTCGGAAAGGTCCAACCGACTAGGTTATGAACTCAGGCTGCGGCTGAGTCGTGTTTGACTCAAATATGGAATGTTTTGAGTTGGTTATGATAGGATTTCATGTGGGTCACGAATTTGAGTTGTTTTAGGAATGTTTGGGACGTTACTAAGGTGTTTCGAAGTCTTAAGATTGCTTCTATCTGCGTGTAGAAGAGTCTTGAGCAGTATTGGAATGTTACAGTTTGAATCCAAGTAGGAGTAGGAGTCCTAGTTTGAATTGGGTTGCCCTTAGGGCTGGTTATATAAGCAAGGAAGGCCAAGGCTCATGGGATCATTACTTTGGGGCTGTTCCTCTTGTGTTTTGATACATAAAATTAGTACTCTAAAGGAACTTTTGTGCCTTGTTCGTCCGACTTGTTTCAGACACGTTTTTCTCGTCGAGTTTCTGTTCAGCACTACCTTGCTTCGGTGGTTTTATCATAACTCGAGTTTAATAGATCCAATTGATGTGATTCTTTTTGGATTGTCTTCAAAACTTGATTATCTATCATCTGTGAAAATTTCACGGTCATTAAATATGTGATTTCTGATCTACAGGAGTTTCTTTGCAGTATTCCAGAACTGTTTTTCTCACGTAGGACAGATTGACCTTTGTTTGATCTTTCGATCGTAACTTGAGTTTCTCTCAACGGATTTTCATGATTCTTGTTGTGACGTCTTTGTGACTTGATTCTATACAATATATACTAGTTTTGTCACAGTTGAACACGTTTAGATTAGTCGCACACACAGTTTCTTTAACAGATCGGTTTTCTGCTGAGGGGTGTTTTGTTGCTTCCGCTGAAAAGTTTTTATCTACCATTCACCCCCTCTGGTAGCTTTACACGTGTACTTCGATCCTACAATTGGTATCATAGCCAGGTTGCTCTAATCTTTGTTATTTGCACGTGTTTTGACTAATCATCATGGAGAAATACTCCGCCAAACCTTGTGTGTTTAGTGGTATTGATTTTCAGGTTTGGAAGGTACGCATGGAAGCTTTCATCCAGGCGCAAGGCTTTGCAATATGGGAAAAGGTGTACAAGCCTTACGATGTGCCTTCAAACGATCAAGTCACGGCTACAAACATGAGAGATGTCGACAACAACAACAAGGCTTGGAACTTGATCATACAAGGACTAACTCAGAGCGACTTCGACCGTGTTGCACACCTCCGATCGGCGTACGATGTGTGGAGAGCACTTTGTGACTACCACGAAGGATCCAACATGATCAAGGAGGTAAGACAGGATATGTTCAAGAAAGAATACATGCGCTTTGAAATGCAACCCGGTGAGTCCATTGCTGACCTCTTTGCTCGCTTAACAAAATTCTCAGCAACTTGCGTAGCGTCAATGTTAATTTTTCAGATGCTGAAAATGATAGGAAATTACTAAGTGCATTAGACATGTCAATTTGGGAGATGAAAGTAACATCCATACGTGAATCCACTGTCATGAGTACTCTTACATTAGATGTGCTTTATTCTAAGCTAAAAACTCATGGAATTGACATTATATCACGTAAGAACCCAAATAAGACTATTGCATTTGTCTCACAACGTGATATGCCTAGCTCCGGCAAATCATCTAGCAATACACATGCTTTGTTGTCTTCACTAACCCTGGAACAGATTGAGGGGTTTCCAGAGGAGGAGCTAGTACTTCTTTCTACTAGGTTCTCAAAAGCATTGCAAAATGTGAGAACTAGAAGGAGAGGAAGCTCCGGACCTCAACGATGCTTTGAATGTGGTAAGACAGGACACTTTCGTACAGATTGCCCTAACCTTTCAGGTCCTTCTAACCTTGATGAAAAGCAGAATAAAGTCAAGTCGTCTTTTGGCAACACCAACAAGAAAAAGAAGGGTTTTACAGGATGCAAACTGATAAACAGTTTCATCACCGCACTTCTAGAACTTGGCTCGAGTGATGTAGACATTGGAAGTGATGAAGATGAGGATGATCTGGCAAACTTGTGCTTCATGGCGGGCAAATCAAAATCAAGTATGGAGGATGCAGAACACAACAGTGACAACGAAGAGGTATGTCCTACTTGCGAAGAAATGTGTGACGCTATTTCTCGTGCCACTATTATTGTTAAGAAAAAGGACAAAAAGCTTAGGGACAATGCTGTTAAAATCGAGTCACTAGAATCTGAAATTAATCGTTTAAAATCCTTGATTCCTAGTGATGATTCTTGTTCCTCATGTGATTTAATATATGAACAATTGTCCTCTCTAAGAAGTGCACACACCTCCACACTTGATAAACTTGAACTTGAAATCGAAAAGAACAAAAATCTTGCTGCACTTAATGATAAAAACTTGAAAGATGCTTGTTGTTCTACAATTGATTTGCATTGTTCTACTTACAATGATCTTGATAAGAAACTACAGGATGCTATGAAAGAAATTTCTATATTGAACAATGCTTTACGTTCTCATGAAGTTAAATATTGTTCCAATTGCAAATTAAAAGGAAAAACTTCATGTGAAAATTGTCTTGATCTATCAAATAGACTTGATAACAAGCATAGGACATTAGATCAGTTTTGTAATGGGAATAAGAACCTAAACTTGCTGCTGAACTCTTCCAAGTCTTGCAATGATAAAACTGGTTTAGTTTTTGATTCACATGCTCATGCTAAGGAACATCCACCTAAAATTGTAAAATCATTAGGAAGTGGCTTGATTCAAACAGATCCTAAATAAAAAGAAGTGGTTTTTAAATCTGCAGGAGTGTTGTCACATTCGGGTTCAAACAAGCATACTGCATGCTCATCTAGACATGAACACAAAGTTAAATTTCATTGTACCTATTGTGGTAGAGATGGTCATGTCATAGATTTTTGTTATAGACTAGCTAAACAACATAAAAAGGAAAGAATGCAAGCAAGATCTTATAACTCTCATGCAAAATTTGCTGCACATACTAAACCGAATGTCAGGAACATGCAACCTGCTGTTATGAGTCAGAAATATTCAAAGTTTACCTCCGGAGCTTCAGTTTTTGCCTCTGGAGCTTCAGTTTTTGCCTCCGGACCTTCTGTTTTTACCTCCGGAGCTACTGATTTTCGTGCTACACAAGTAACACCTCATAGGTCAGTAGTTAAGAACAAAAAATCTCAAACTTTGACTCATAAACCTGCTGTTTTATCTCAGCTTTCACATGTTATTCCTGCTGGACATCGTGTGAATCAGTACTGGATTCCTAAATGTCTTTTAACTAACCCCAGTATTGAGTCATCGACGTATTGTGCTTCTATGTAGGTTACACGCTTGAGGAAGGAGAACACTTGGATTGTGGATCCTGGTTGCTCACGTCACATGACCGGTAACAAAGAATGGTTCTCCTCTCTCTCTTTTGTGTCACGTGTAGAGAATGTTACTTTTGCCGATAATTCTTCAACTCCTATAATTGCTAAGGGTTCGGTTAGAGTAAATGATCACTACACTTTGAAGGATGTGGCACTTGTCAAAAATTTGAAATACAACTTGCTTTCTGTTTCACAATTGCTAGATGAAAATCTGGAAATTATTTTCAATAAAAACTGCTGCAAAGTTGTAGGTTCAAATAGTGAGCTTATTTTGAACATGTCCCGGTTTGGAAGAGTTTTTAAAGCTGATTTTGATATGTCTTCCTCTAGGCATAGATGTCTAGTTGCAAATGATTCCAAAGATTTATGTTTTTGGCATCGTAGACTTGGTCAGGTAGGCTTTGATCATCTCACGCGTGTTAGTGCTCTTGATCGCATACGTGGGCTGCCTAAGCTTAAAGGGGACAAAGAAATTGTGTTCTCTTCTTGTAGACATGCTAAGATGGTTGCAGGTTCACATGCTCCTCTCACAATGACCATGACAACTGAACCGGGTCAACTTTTACACCTTGACACCGTAGGACCTTCACGTGTTCAATCCTTCGGAGGTAAATGGTATGTTCTTGTGATTGTTTATGACTATTCTAGATACTCTTGGTTTTACTTTATGATATCTAAGAATGAAGCTTTTAGTCACTTTAGAACTTTATTTCTTAGATTATCAATTGATCACCCAGGATCTTTAAGAGCAATTAGAAGTGATAATGGAACCGAATTTAAAAATCAATCGTTTGATCACTTTTGTGCTGAAAATGCAATAGATCATCAATTTTCTTCACCATATGTACCTCAACAAAACAGTGTTGTAGAGAGAAAGAACAGAAACTTAGTTTAGATGGCTAGGACTATGCTTGATGAATATCAAACTCCTAAGAAATTTTGGGCTGATGCAATTGCAACCGCTTGTTATGTCTCAAATCGTGTTTTCTTGCGTGCTAAGCTAGGTAAAACACCATATGAGCTCAGGTTTGGACATAGGCCTAGTGTCACACACTTTAGGGTCTTTGGATGCAAATGCTTTGTTAAGAAACATGGTAATCTTGATAAATTTGAAGCTTGATCTGTTGATGGCATGTTTCTTGATTATCCATCTCATACTAGAGGCTACCATGTGCTTTTACTTGATACTAACAAAATTGTGGAGACTTGTGAGATTTCTTTTGATGAAGCTAGCCCAGGTACTAGTTCAAATATTGCAGGTCCAGATCCATATCCGCAGGGGGAGAGTATTTTCGTTAAAGAAGAGGAAGAAGTGGTGCTGCTGCCCGAAAATTCAGCAGCTAATGACATTGTTCCAGCTCCTGATCTTGATTCACAGCCAGCACCGATGACCACCATTGTTGGTCCAGATCCTCCTCACGTCACAAGCTCATCTATTTGTGATGAACATGAAGAAGAAGATTGTGAAGTGTCCACTCCCCTCCAGATTCTCAAAAGTTATCCTCCACAACAAATTATTGGAAGCTTGCATGAACGAGTTACAAGATCCAGGTTTTTTGACCCCAATTCTCATGCTCATTCTGCTTTTGTTGCTTCTTTTGAACCCAAAGATATATCACACGCACTCACTAATGAATCTTGGATTATTGCCATGCAAGAAGAGTTAGAAAATTTTGAAAGAAATAATGTTTGTAAACTTGTACCTCCACCTCAAGGTCACACTTTAATTGGAACTAAATGGATGTTTAAAAATAAACAAAGTGAGGATGAGGTTGTGGTTAGGAATAAGGCTAGGTTGGTTTCTCAAGGTTTCACACAAGTTGAAGGTCTAGATTTTGAAGAAACATTTGATCCTGTTGCTAGATTAGAAGCCATAAGAATTTTGTTAGCTTTTGCTGCATCTAAAGGTTTTAAGCTATATCAAATGGATGTTAAAAGTGCTTTTCTTAATGGCTACATAGATGAGGAGGTTTATGTCAAACAACCACCTGATTTTGAAAATCCAAATTTTCTTAATCATGTTTACAAACTGTCTAAAGCCTTGTACGGTCTCAAACAAGCCCCTAGAGCATGGTATGATAGGTTAAAAACATTCTTACTTGAAAAGGGGTTTACCATGGGCAAGGCTGATAGAACTCTTTTTGTGCTTAAGCATGGCAATGACTCATTATTCGTTCAAGTGTATGTGGATGATATTATCTTTGGTTGTGCTTCTCATGATCTTGTGTCCAAGTTTTCAGCTATGACGAGTTCAGAATTTGAGATAAGTATGATGGGAGAACTCACGTACTTTTTGGGGCTGCAAATCAAGCAAACCAAGGAGGGTACCTTTGTGCATCAAACAAAGTATACAAAAGATCTCCTAAGTCACTTCAACATGGACAAAAGCAAGCCTCTTCGGACACCAATGGGAACAGAAACAACACTTGAACTTGATGAAGATTGTGATCCTGTTGATAAAAAAGAATATAGAAGCATGATCGGATCACTTTTGTATCTCACGGCATCAAGACCGGACATACAATTCAGCGTATGTCTTTGTGCACGGTTTCAAGCCTCCCCACGTGCTTCACTTCGTCAAGCCGTCAAAAGGATTCTCAGGTACTTACATGGAACTCAAGAATTTGGCATTTTTCTTCCTTCTTCCTCAACCGTTACTCTGAAAGCTTTTTCTGATGCTGATTTTGGGGGTTGTAGGATTGATAGGAAAAGTACTTCTGGTGCTTGTCATTTTCTTGGTAATTCACTTGTTGCCTGGTCCTCTAGAAAACAAAGTTCTGTTGCACAATCCACAACTGAATCTGAATATGTAGCTGCTGTAGTGCTTGCTCACAAATTCTTTGGATTGTTCAAACACTTAAGGACTATGGGGTTGATCTAGATAGTGTTCCACTGTTTTGTGATAACACTAGTGCCATTGGCATTGCTAAAACCCCGTGCAACATTCGAGAACTAAGCACATTGACATTAGGTATCACTTTCTCCGTGATAATGTCGAAAAAGGGAACATTGTGCTTCACCATGTAGATACCGAACAACAATTGGCTGACATTTTTACAAAACCTTTGGATTTCACTCGTTTTTGTTACATTCATAGTGAAATAGGGGTTATGCATCCTCATGGCTTAAATTGAGGGAGAATTTTGAAACTTTGGAAGTCTATGTGTGAATCTGAAATTAAAATAATATGAGCATAGTATTTCATGCATATATGACTTTGTGCTTCCTTTTTCATGTTGAAAGTTCTTACTACATTACTCGTGTTATACATTTTGTAGTTTTTACCATGTCTAGTAATTGGAATAATTACTTACACTAAATCTGGTCATGGTCGAACTTTCTTGCTGTTTTGAACTTGTTGCATGCTCACAAGTGCTTTTAATCATAAAGAATTAATCAAGTAATAACTAACATGTTGAGTTTTTATGTTCAAATAAAAGAACGAGAAAAGATCAAGAGAATATGCATGCATCGCACTTCTTCTTTTGAGATGGCTTATCATTGCACTTAGATATGAACTTGAAAGGAGTTGTGTATGACTAAAACCATGTCCTTAACCTTCTGACTGTCAAATGACATAGGCTTGGCTTGGTTGGTTAGAATAAGGCTGATGCTGCATATAATCTCTTGTAAATGTCATAAGATCAAAATTTGTGCTTTAAATGATAAATAAAATGCAGCAACAAGTGTCATGCTTTCAGGTCTTGAAATAGTTAAGTTTGTGAGATCATGACTTGCTTAAATTGAAAATTACACTTGATCTCTAGCATGGCTTACACTACTTTATGTATCTCATTGATGTAATAGTGTATGTTACTTGATAGTATGATTTATATGAGCTTTGTTTTATATGTATCTGTTATAATGTGCTCATAACAAATTAAAATTTCTCTTTTGTACCTTGCTGAATACATTGTCAAAGGGGGAGAAATTGATCACACATTGCACACATTCACAAGTGTTTTGGCACGATTCTTCTCAAGGGGAGAATTTTTGGTATTTTTTGTTTTTCTTCTCATTTTATTTCTGATTTACAAAGGGGGAGAAATTGTTTTCAAAATTTTTCATGTGAATAAGCCAATGTTCGGGTTTTAAGTGGTGTTGCTAATGCATTCATCAAGGGGGAGATTGTGAGACCTATGTGTGCTGAATGCATTGGCTTTGACGATAAAAGTTTTGAATACTACCAAAACACCTTTTTAACAAGGTCCGACTCTAGGTCCGAGATCCTGCAAGGTCCGACGATAGGTCAGACGTAAGGTCCGACTTGCTTTGTGTAGGTCTGACTTATTTTGGCTAGGTCCGACTTATTTTAGCTAGCTCTGGTGCTATGTCCGACTAGCTTTGGTAAGTTCCGTGCTAGGTCCGACTAAGCTTTAGTAAGCTCCGGCGCTAGGTCCGACTAGCTTTGGTAAGCTCCCGTTCAAGGTCCGGTTAGCTTTGGTAAGGTTCGAAGCTTGATTGCAATGGTTCTGCTTTTAACTTGCTTTCGAACTTGCTTTACTCTTATGGAAAGTTTGCTTAGTATTATTTTACTAAGTCTTTGGTGTATTTTTGTGGTTATGGCTGATATCATTTTGCAATGGTTTACAACATGCTTATGTGAGGTGCTCACGTAAGATGTTGTAGTTTCGGAACTAACGAGAGTCAAGTCGAGGACTTGTGCTCGGAAGTATTGGTTGTTTATTCATGTGCAGGTGTTGCTTGAGTTCAAGACATGGCTGGTGACGGGATCCATTGAACTAGTCTTAGGGAGAAGATGAGGTTCAACAACCAAGTTCGGGAGGAATTGTGGTTGAGTTGATCGGGAGGTTGTACAGTATGTTTGAATCAAGAACAATGCATATAAAGGTATCGAAGATGTTTGCACGTGTGCAAGGAGTGCATGGACGTGGCTGCATGGTTCCAATGCATGATGAAGAGATGTGGATGTAAAGAATTGGTCGGAAAGGTCCAACCGACTAGGTTATGGACTCAGGCTGCGGCTGAGTCGTGTTTGACTAAAATATGGAAAGTTTTGAGTTGGTTATGATAGGATTTCGTGTGATTCACGAATTTGAGTTGTTTTATGAATGTTTGGGACGTTACTAAGGTGTTTGGAGGTATTAAGATTGCTTCTATCTGCGTGTAGAAAAGTCTTGAGCAGTATTGGAAAGTTACAGTTTGAATCCAAGTAGGAGTAGGAGTCCTAGTTTGAATTGGGTTGGCCTTAGGGCTGGTTATATAAGCAAGGGAGGCCAAGGCTCATGGGAGCATGACTTTGGGGCTGTTCCTCTTGTGTTTTGATACATAAAATTCGTATTCTAAAGGAACTTTTGTGCCTTGTTCGTCCGACTTGTTTCAGACAAGTTTTTCTCGTCGAGTTTCTGTTCAGCACTACGTTGCTTCGGTGGTTTTATCATAACTCGAGTTTTACAGATCCAATTGATGTTATTCTTTTTGGGTTTTCTTCACAACTTAATTATCTATCATCTTTGAAAATTTCACGGTCATTGAATTTGTGGTTTCTGATCTACACGAGTTTATTTGCAGTATTCCAGAACTGTTTTTCTCGCATAGGACAGATTGACCTTTGTTCGATCTTTCGATCGTAACTTGAGTTTCTCTCAATGGGTTTTTATGATTATTTTTGTGACGTCTTCTTGACTTGATTCTATACAATCTATACTAGTTTTGTCACAGTTGAACACGTTTAGATTAGTCGCACACACGGTTTCTTTAACAGATCGGTTTTCTGCTGAGGGGTGTTTTGTTGCTTCCGCTGAAAAGTTTTTATCTACCATTCACCCCCCTCTGGTGCTTTACACGTGTACTTCGATCCTACAGGACAAGTCCGGTGCGTGAGCGGACTAGTCTGGTTCCTTGTTTTAAGCCGGTTCCAAAGAGTTGAACGGACTAGTCCGGTCCACGAGCGGACTAGTCCGGTGTAGTGTTGTGAAGCAAGAGAGTTGAACGGACTAGTCCGATTTCTGAGCGGACTAGTTCGGTGCACAGTGAGTGATTAGGATATGTTTTAAGCCCTTACCGCTACACAAAGATTTTGAGCTCTTGGGACGTGTCTCTCATACACATCCTATATAAGTAAGTCTACATTGCGCTTTGTTGATGGATCGGTCCTTTTCCTTTTTCTTCATCACTTCATTTTTCACTTTTTGAGTGCACCAATCCTACCTTACACGAGTTAATCTGCATTCATCTCAACAAGTTCATTAGGATCTCAAGTCGTTTGTCATCAATCGTCCAAAATCCACAAGGGAATGCCTAGATGCACTTTCAGCCTCGGATCACCGTGGAGCTCGGTGTTGCGGGCTGTTTCATCGGAAGGGGGGGGTCCATTTCCATCATCCTCGAGCTTCTACGGTGCTCTCCGAGCAATTCCCAACAATTTTTGTGCCGTGTAGCGTGAGACCGACCTCGCCGGAACCCTAGGTTCCACTGTCGCCGGTGCGCGCACGGTTCTGGGCATCGCCGGCCGCCGGCAACCTTAGAAATGTGTTCAGCGTGGCAAATAACGGGAAGGCGGCAAGTTTCGGCCAGAGAGGTGGCCATGTAGGCGATTCTGGCGACCCTCACCGGAGGGTAACACCGCTTGGCTGTTTGGCGCGAGGTTGAAGACGCAGCGGTGGCGTGGAACCCACTGGCAGCGTTTTAAACTATTCTCTGTTTTCAGAAAATTGTTCAAACTTCCAATAGCCATAACTTGGTGTAAAATTGTCTAAAAATTATCGAATAAATTTTTTGGATTCCTATAAGTGATTACTATCTAGTGGTGCAGCCAAATATTTATGAAAATCCCTGGATTTGGCTCATTAATTCTTTTAAGGAAAATATTGTAGGATTTATTCCAGGAGTTCTGTTATTTGGCAAATTCCCAATTTTGGCCAGGACATCCTTCCAGATATACTTAAACTCCCATAAAAAATTCAGAGGCATTATACCTCATTTGCTTGGTCAAATGATGTGTTAATTCTTTATGTCTCTGAAAAATAGGAAAATGAACAGAGCCCATTTTCAGCTTTTCCCCAATCCTTGTAAAATTCATATCTCCATGTAGGAAACTCCAAAAATGGTAAAACCAATTCCTATGGACTCGGGACATTTTGTAATTCACAAAAACTCTACTTTTCAGCATAGGAAAGCATAAGATATAGGAGGTAAAGGCAGATTAGATAAACCACATAAGGATTTGTTTTGATCACATTGAGCAATTTCATGATCTCAATTCTTGCACACTGCCTAAATACTTTCCCTGGAAGCCATGGTTAAATTTTCAGCTTCATTGGACCTAGGGAACATAAGATACCATCCTTTAGGTTTAAGTGTTCATATGAGGACTTAATCACATGGTGATTAATAGTACCTCCATTTCACTTAGCATCTTTTTCTATAAGGTTGTAGATCCAACAACAGAAACCTTGCTGTTGTTTTCCCCTTTTAGTCTTAGTTAACTTGTGCGACCACATTAAATCACATTCTAAGTTACTTTTGAAACATATGTGCATTGCATCTCAATAGCACGTGACATCGAAGTTCGACGAGGATTCAAATCATCAGCGAGGATCTCCATCTCGTGACGAGTTTGGTGGATTCTCCGGAGGAAGACTAACTCATAGCTTCTAACAAAACCGTTGAGGAATGCAAGCTCTGTTTTGCATATAATTACCATTTTTAAATTTTGCTTTACCTTCACCTCATATTTATTAGACTTGATATTGTGCATTATGTATAGGATGTTTGAAACCCACTTCCACGGCTATTAAATCTCTGAGTAGAAGGTTTAGTGTAGAAATTGACTCGTCGTTGATGGCTAGGCTAATGTTGTAGCTAGCTCGGTAGAAGTCGAGTAGTAAAAAGCTAATCGCGAGAAAGGTCGAGTAACGAAGTTTACTCGCGAGAAGTTGATGATAAGAACACCCTAATGAAAAATG
Source organism: Neostapfia colusana (assembly GCA_030760725.1). Lineage (NCBI taxonomy): Eukaryota > Viridiplantae > Streptophyta > Magnoliopsida > Poales > Poaceae > Neostapfia > Neostapfia colusana. The sequence continues at coordinate 24,679,411 of JASWHV010000004.1, read as the reverse complement.
AGATGGGGACGGGGAAGTTCCTGTAGGATGGAGCGCTCAAGGTTGTCTCGACCTGTGATGGGTGTGACAATGCTTGAGACCACATTGGTCCTGGGCCGGGAGGGTAAGGCAAATGTGGAGGTTGGTTTGTAGCCCCGTCCGTGTCGGTTAAGGACCGCGCGTATGCGGCCCTGCTGGACAAGATTGAGCTGTACTGGATATATAGTAGGGTATGGGACCCATTAAACTGATGTAACTCGATGCACCGTGATATAGAAACTCATCCTTCACATGGGAATGACATTGAGAAGGCAGGAGGTGTAAATTCTTTAGCGGGCAACTTCGACGTGTCCGCGTAGAGGACCATCCTGCTCGGAACGAAACGTTTTTCTATGTCAGGGTCTCGTGTGAAAGCTTGCTGCATAGAACGTCAGAAAGAGTGATTCTTTCGAGACGGGTGTATGTGTCGTGTATTCCGGGTTGTTATTGATTCCAATCTCCGTTGCTCGCGGAAGAGGATTGAGCATACTTGCCCACTGCGCCGTGACGTAGTAAGAAGAGGAACTAAGTCTCTTAACATGTTGGTTATGGCTTAATCATTGTAGTGCAATCTTGACTGAAGTAGATATAGTGCCAACTGAGTTTCTATTCCACCTTAGGCTAGCAACATCGAGATAAGCATTTCTTGTTTGATTGTGGACTTCCGGTGTTGTGAGGCATGAGGACCACTAAAATGAATGCTATGAGAATCTGAATATAAGGATCAAGTTTAGTCAAGCTTCATTTTGAAAATTCATGTTCCTACTGTCTTACTACCCCTGCATGTAGAGTTACATGTTTAGGATTGACGGGTAAGACTTGTTGAGCCTTAGTGCTCACGGTTGCTTCTAAGTTATTTTCACAGGTAGCAGGATGCCTGCTATGGAGATGGTTGTTCGGTGAGACGTCGAACCTCACAGTTTGTTTAACTCACCGGGAACCTAGCCGCTGCCTTACTTTGGTGAAGCTAGTAGGAAGCGTTCACGGGAAGAACGACTTCTCTTCGGCGTAGTTACGGTCGAGAGTGAGTAGATGTCCAGCTTTTATTTTCCACTGTGTGTGTACATTATGTTGTAAAAGAGCTTATCTTGAGTAAATAAATGGTTTCATATGTTATTACTGTATTTTCATGCATGCTGTTGGGTGCCGCATCGCCCGGCACCATCCAGTGTGATTCCCGGGCGAGCGGCACGACCCCGTCGAGGGCCGGGCCATCACAGCGTGGTATCAGAGCCGCATTGGGAATAGCACACATGAAAACAGTCTATTTTTGAAAATTTAGAAGTATACGAGTGAGGAACGTATAGTATGCCCACATAAGGACTATGAAAAGCATAGTTACTTTAGGTGGCAAGCTGACCTTGTGTTACTCTTCCGTATTTCAATTCTGTAACGACGCACCTAAGTGGAGGTAAGATAGTAAGGAACGCCATCAAAAGCGGATCAATTTGGTTAGCTCCACCATACGAGGAAAGTAGTGTGGGATGTCCCGTTCAGCAATGGACGGGAATTGAATATGTTTTCTAAGACTCTTCATGTCTGAGAGACATATGAAGTGCACTAGTCTCCAGTGCGCAAACCCAGGGGCAAGAGGAGACCCCATCGCGTGGTTTGTAACACAAAGTATGTTCTGTAGGACTCTTCTTGTCCTATGAGGCTTACGAAAGCGCTGTTCCACCGGTATGCTTTATTGCAAATGTGTGGAGCTCCCCTCGGGTGGTGAATAACCCGATCATGTACCTTGAGACGTGGCTTGACTCAAGGATGACCTGTATGGCAATGATACGGGGCGTATGTTTTTACTATGATATGGACCTGCCTGAAATGACAAACCATTGTGTGCATCACTATTGAGTGATTTTCTGCAGGTACCTTAACCACAAATAGAACATTGCGTGTAGAAAACGTTTGTGAGTGATCGTTTTAGTGCCACCACTTGAGACGTATATGCCGGTATAAAGCTGGCTAGGATTTTTGACTTTGTGAGGAAACGTAGTACCGTGATATGTTATTAACTGCATAAAAAGGAAGTTTTCAAAGAAAAGAGTAAATTTGGAGTCTAGGATTCCATTAAGGGTTAGTGAAATCCTATATTGAACTAAGAGTCAATTGGGAGTATAGATTTATTCACAAAGACTTAGGAATAACGTCCCCTATTTTTGGCAGAATTTTTGCTGAAGTTGAACAGGAGATAACTTTTGTTTGGTTGAACCAATGGATGTGTGTGATACATTTCTGGAAATGTTTTTAAGTTTCCTACAACTTTTCTGTATAACTCCAAATAAAAATCACTCTCCAAATGGATGAAATTCTCAGATGAGTGTGAACTGTCCAAAAACAGGGCAGACACCAAATACTCTCTGGAATTTTCTGTATTTCGACCATAACTTCCTGTAGAAAACTTTCTAAGGCTCATGTAATACACCGTTCGAAAGTTTCGGATATGTTCTATGACTTTGTAGTTCAAAGTTTCTCCAGATTTGGAGTCGAATTGTAGGAAATCTTGTGGACAAAACAGCCACTTTCAAAGGAGCTACTGTTAAAATTGTTCCATATTTCTGTTAAATTTGAAATATCATAACTTTTGATATAGAACTGTTATGAAGGCAAATAAATACTCGTTGGAAAGATATTGAAGTTAACTATAACTTTAATATTCAACTCGAGTCATATAATTCCATTTTCATATTCAAATTCTGGGAGTAAGGTCAATTGGTCATTCTGAACAGAGTATTGCGCATTGCCATTAAGCTTGGGACTTGTTGTGGACAGGGATGTTTTAGACTTATCTAAGTTCCATAACATGTTCTTGAGTTATTTTTTAGTTTTTTCTATGGTTGGCATTAAGGGTTTGGATATACTTGTTAAAGTTGGATAGATTTCAGAATTGTTGAAACCCTGGTTAGCTTGTGTAGTGCTGCGATAATTATGTGATGCTTTTACGGTTAATGTTTTTGAATTCAAGTTCAGTTTAAACTTTGAATTTTAACCGTAAATTGCTCACTCTTGCAGTATGGATCACACTCATTCCAGGGGTGAGGTTGGTGAGTCGAGTCACGATGGAAATAATTCGCCATGACAACAAGTCCCGACATCATCAACCGGATTGGCGGAAATCATAGGAAAGATGGCTGAGTCTCTTGATTTATTGGTGCAACAAAGCATACGACAAGAGACGCTACAGCGTAATCCTCCATCGAGCACTTATTTGGACTTTCTAGCAAGACAGCCACCGGTTTTGTCGGAAGCAAAAGAAACGTTGGAGTCGGCTCATTGGCTCCAATGTATTGAAGCCAAGTTCGAGATGCTTGAGTGCGATGAATTTCAAAAGACACTATCTGCCGCTCAACAACTCCACAGAGCCGCTGGGGCTTGGTGGGCGGACTATATCGCAACTCGTCCGGAAGGTCATCGTGTGACGTGAGATAAATTCTGGGATGTTTTCCAGGCACGTTACATTTGTTCGGGAATTCTACTAACAAAGTATCAAGGCTTTCTGGAGTTAGAGCAAGGAGAAAGGAGTGCGTACGAGTACTTCAAAGAGTTTGAAGACTTGATGCAATACGTCACTCATATTGTAGACTTGGAAGCGTTGAGGTGTGAGTATTTCTTCCGAGGTTTGAATGTCGATCTTAAAGAACATGTGGCCTTGTTCAATAGAGGTATTTACAATGAGTTGGTAAATGCCGCTATCATTAAAGAAGACATGCATCTCAGTTGTGAAACAGAGCTAAAGAGGAGTATACCGCCGGACAGCGATATCGAGGTTCCTCCAAACTATCGAGTGCGGTATTACTCGCCAGTCAGGCAAGAAATCCAGCCTATGGTGCAACTCTCACAACCACAGCTGGAGTTACTCACTTATGAGCCTCCACCTCAACAGCAGCTATCAGAAGTTGTTTGTGCAACCCTACTGCAACCAGCTATGCACGAATTATCTCCACCTCGTGCTAGTAGAGAGCTGAGTATTTCTGTAGCACGATACCGTCGTGGAGCTGAGCAGAGCAACCCTCGTGTGTCGTCTCATCAATGCTCAGATCAGCACCAGGAACATTGAAAGAAGAGTCTTTTGAAAGTTGGCAGGGTTAACTACACGGCTATTGAGGGCATTGCAAAAGGCGAACCAGTTTTAGCAGGCGTGTTCACGTTACATGAACAACCCACTTTCATTTTTTTTGATTCTGGAGACACCCAAAATTTTATTAGCAGAGACTATGTATTGAAGAACCATCTTCCATTTAGCACAGTCAAGCATCCTTTTCATATCAGCTCTCCCGGAGGCAAGATATCAACTGATGAAATGATCTCTCGGGCGCCTTTGTGTTTGAGTGGAAACATCTATACTGCGAGCCTTATCAGACTCAAAGGCCAAAGGATTAATATTGTGGCAGCTCTCTAGGATCATAGACTAGCCCCACAGACCAACACTAGTCTTTTCTGCGCACTTTGTTCTCACTCGTGCACACCTGGGAAAACTTCCCGGTCAGTCACCCATCCCCAAATTTCTCCGAGCCAAGCATGCTTAACCCTGGAGTCCTTTGCAGGTGGGCTTCCGGAAAAGAAGGTATACCTTGATCGTATGAGTACTCTATCAATCCTATTAAGCCGGGAGCCAGGATGTCAGAATCCACCCCTTAGAAGACCGACGTCCTCGTCGGTCAACACCAAGACATGAACGTCCACTCTTAGCCACGTCCGTACATTCAGTACTAGCATACGCATACCGTACGTCCTGTTAGCAGCATACATACCATATCATGTCCCACACAGAGCACCCACACGTCATGCATACGTACCCACGTCCCTGACCCGTACGGTATCATATCCTTCTCACTGACCCCTATGCACCCGTGAAACTGCGAGGGTCGGCTCTGATACCATTTGTGGTAGCTCTCTAGGATCATAGACTAGCCCCACAGACCAACACTAGTATTTTCTGCGCACTTTGTCCTTACTCGTGCGCACCCGAGAAAACTTCCTGGTCGGTCACCCATCACCAAATTTCTCTGGGCCAAGGACGCTTAACCCTGGAGTACTTTGCAGGTGGGCTTGCGGAAAAGAAGGTATACCTTGATGGTATGAGTATTCTATCAATCCTATTAAGCCGAGAGCCAGGATGTCACGGATATTATCTTGGGGATGTCATGTTGACACATTATGGAGCTATTTTTGACATCATCTCTCGGACTGTCCAACTGAATTCCCCAATACATGGTTGCAACATATTGAATCTTGTGGATCCATCACAACGAGTTGCAGCAGTGTATCAGATTGAAGCTCCTAAGCTTGAGGATATTCCAGTGGTATGTGAATATTCAGATATGTTTCCCGACGATTTAACGGGCATGCCGCCCGAACGTGATGTAGAGTTCAAGATTGAACTAGCACCGGGAACAACACCTATTTCTCGGCGACCATATAAAATGGCACCGAAGGAGCTAGCAGAATTGAAGGAGCATCTGAATGACCTCATGGACAAAGGTTTTATACGCCCAAGTTCATCACCTTGGTGCTGTTCCACACTCTTCGTGAAGAAGAAGGAAGAGACTTTGAGACTATGCATAGATTATCGTCCATTGAATGTTGTCACTATGAAGAATAAGTATCCACTACCGCGCATCGATATTTTGTTTGATCAACTAGTGGGTGCTAAGGTATTCTCCAAGATGGATCTTCAGTCCGGGTATCACGATATAAAAATCCGGGCGGAAGATGTACCTAAGACGGCGTTCTCGATAAGATATGGTATTTATGAATATCTTGCCATGTCATATTGGTTGACCAATGCACCGGCTCATTTTATGTATCTTATGAACTCGGTGTTCATGCGGAGTTAGACAAGTTCGTCGTGGTTTTCATTGACGATATCTTGGTGTATTCAAAATCAGAAGAAGAACACGCTGAACATTTGTGTATTGTACTCCAACATTTGGGAGATCACAAACTCTATGCAAAGTTCAGTAAATGTGAGTTTTGGATCAGAAAAGTGCCGTTTCTTGGGAATATTATTTAAGCGGAAGGCATCGCTGTGGACCCAAGTAAGATCGAGCATGTGCTGAATTGGAAATCTCCAACATCTGTTCATGAAGTGCGGAGTTTCCTAGGTTTAGCAGGTTATTACCGGAGATTCATTCTAAACTTCTCCAAAGTCGCTAAACCTATGACGGAGCTGTTGAAGAAAAGCACCAAGTACGATTGGAGCAATTTATATGAGAAAGCTTTTCAAACTTTAGTGAAGCATCTCACCACAGCTCCGGTTTTGGCCCAGCCGGACACTACAAAGCCTTTTGATGTTTATTGTGATGCATCCAGCATTGGTTTGGGTTATGTGTTGATGCAAGAAGGACGGGTGGGCGCGTATGGATCCTGACAACTTAGGGGTCATGAGCAGAATTACCCGATGCACGACCTTGAACTAGCTACAGTGGTCCTTGCATTGAAAATGTGGAGACATTATTTACTAGGCAATCTAGTACATCTCTACACTGACCACAAAAGCTTGAAGTACATCTTCACACAGAAAGAACTGAATTTGAGGCAGCGAAGATGGTCCGAATTGATCAAGGATTATGAACATGAAATTCAGTACCATCCGGGCAAGGCGAATATTGCACGTTCACCATTTAGCCATGGCTGCACATGAAGAAGGAGAACCGAGCCTGCGCTTAGTTTCCTACGGATCGCTTTTCAATCTTGCTCTTATTCCTACAATCCGAGATGAGATTGTAGAGGCTCAGAAGAGAGACAGGGGTATGTCTCATATCCGGAGAAGAGTGGACAGTGGTGAATTGAAGATGTTCCGCAAGGATGAAGAGGGTACTCTATGGTTTAACAACCGCATAGTGGTACCCTGGAATATGAAATTGCGGAGGAAGATATTGGATGAAGCTCATTTATCCAATTAAGTACTCCATCTATCCAGAAGTAGCAAGATGTACCAGGATTGAAATCTAAGTTCCGGTGGACACGGATGAAAAGAGAGATTGTAAAGTACGTATCTGAGTGCGATACGTGTCGGCGGGTTAAAGCCGACCATATGCGGAAAGCCAGACCACTTAAACCGCTGAAGGTTCCAGCATGGAAGTGGGAAGACATAAGTATGGACTTCATCATCGGTTTACTATGACCAGCAACAAGTATGATTCTATTTGGTTAATCCTCGATCGTTTGACCAAGACAGCTCATTTTATTCCAGTCCATGCCAGATATGTGGCAAAGAAGTATGCGGAGCTGTTCATCTCGAGAATCGTGTGTTTACACGGGGTTCCCCGCACCATCGTTTCTGACCGAGGTGCGTTATTCGTATCAAAAATTTTGGAGCAATTGCATGCTTCCTTGGGAACCAAGTTAATTCGGAGTTCAGCGTATCATCTGCAAACTGATGGTCAAACTGAAAGGGTAAATTAGATTCTGGATGATATGCTACGGGCATGTGTCATCAATCATGGATAGAATTGGGACGACCATCTACCGTTAGCAGAATTCTCATAGAATATCAGTTATCAATCCAGCGTCAAGATGGCCCCGTATGAAGCTCTTTATGGCCGGAAGTGCCGCACACCATTGAACTGGTGTGAGTCCGGCGAGAGAGTAGTCTACGGGATTGATCTTGTGAATGAAGCCAAGGAACGAGTGCGAGTGATTAAGCAAACTTAAAGGCTGCTCAATCTCGGCAAAAGAGCTATGCAGACAAACGACGTTGACCTCTCCACTTCGCCATCGGGGACCACGTGTATCTTCATGTCTCTCCGATGAAAGGGATTCATCGTTTTGGCGTGAAGGGAAAACTAGCTCCGCGATTCATCGGGCCATTTGCCGTCATCGAGATATGCAGACCCGTGGCCTATCGTCTGGAGCTACCGGCATCACTTTCGGGTATTCACAATGTTTTCCACGTCCCTCAGCTGCGGAAATGTCTTAAGTATCCAACTGCAGTTCATATGGAGAACATTGAGGATCTTCAACCAGACCTCACCTATTCAGAGTATCCGACCCAGATTATTGACGAGGAGACTCGTGCCACAAGAAATCGGATATTGCAATTTTACAAAGTTTTATGGAGCAACCACACCGCTGATGAAGCCAGGTGGGAAAGCGAGGATTTTCTCCGTTTAAATTTTCCTGACTTGTTTGTACCATATGTCCAGTAGTTTTCTCCCTTCCTCTTTCTTTTTGTAATCTTGGGATGAGATTCTTTTAAGGGAGGAGGAATGTAACAGCCCTAACTTTTGTAAAGTTCGAATTCAACTTATGAAGCAAAGGACAAGAAAAGGGGCATTATGTGTCACATGAAATAATGAACCCAAAGATGGTCATGAGGGAGTTAAAAAAAAATCTTTAGCCCATGCTTAACACATGTTAACATGAGGAAAGAATTTCACTCCCCGAATCTCACTCATGTGCACATCCTTTACGAGTAGAAGATGAGGGAAATTTAAAACACAAATTTGAATCTTTTAAAAGGATTCATATTCAAATTGTCTAAATGCATACGAGTGAATTTACAATGCATTCCTCATGTATCAAAGAGCTCACAATCCAAATTTGGATAATTTTGGAGCTCATCTACCATTTATTCGAAGGTACATTTGAGAGCACATTCAAATTCAAATTTGAATTGGGAAACTGAAACAAATGTGCTCAATTTTGAAATCTGATTTCAGATTCAAATTTATCGTAATTTGTTTGGTCTACCGTCCAATTTTGGTGGAATTTGGACGAAGGCGGTGCAGGAATCTTAAAGCACGGAGGATAAGAGAGAGTGAGGAACAGTGGACCCACATGTCAGTTTCCCAAATTGAGAACCGACTCCCTCGCCTCCTCAGCGCGCGCCAGCTCCCGGTAAACCGTTTCCCAATGAGCTCTCAGCGCCAGCTCCTTCTAGCCCATCGATCGTCTTGGTGCCCATCCTCCACGCACGAGCACAACACAATTTTGCTTCCTCTCTCACTCACTCGGCCGCTGTTCTGCTCCCACGCGCGAACGATAGCCGCCAGTGCCGCCTCTCTTTTCCTCAATCGCACTCCGGCGCTGATCCTCGTCGGCTCGAGTGATACACAGAAAAAGTGAGCGCCAACACGTGCTTTAGCTACTCCCCTCGCTACTCCAAAGCTTTGTCGCTTCTGTTGATCACAATTCAACGGTCGCCGCCGAGGATCGGGGAGAAACCGGCGGACTCCACTTTGGGTCACCATGGACAGAGGGCCTCGGCCGTCGTTGCCGCCAACTCACTGCACAAGAAAGGTGTGCTATACTCCCTAGATCATGTAGCTTCCCTCCTTTTAGCAAATGATCAATCGGTTGATGAGAATTCCACCGTTTCCAGAACCCTAGTGTAGAGTAACCGAACTCTGTTGAGACTCGATTGGAGTTACACGATGAATCAACAACCGAGCTGACTTGCATGTAGCTTCTACACTACCTAGTGCCCCTCCTAGAAGATGAACCAAGCAAAAACGTCAAGAATTGACAAAGTTCTAGCCGGCTTTCTAGCCACCGATACAAAAGCGCCTCGGGTCACTGTGGAGCTCGGTGTTGCGGGCTGATTCATTTCGGAAAGGGGGGGTCCATTTCCACCATCCTCGAGCTTCCACATGATCTCGGAGCAATTCCTGACCATTTTTGTGCCGTGTAGCGCGAGATCGACCTTGCCGGAACCCTAGGTTCCGCTGTCGCCGGTGCGCGCACATTTCCGGGCATCGCCGCAGCCAGCGATCTTACAAACGAGTTCAGCGTGGCAAATAACGGGGAGGCGGCAAGTTTAGTCTGGACAGGTGGCCGGGAAGGCTCAAGTGATAAGTATTTTTCATCACTTGTGTGTTTTGATCATCTAAGAGGTTAAACAGGACAGTACTGATCCAGGGCTCCAATGGAGCTGAAACTTTTCATGTGAGTTCCTTGTCGTCATCTGGACCAAAATTTAAAATTTTCCCATGAGTAGATCACTCAGAACAATTCCCTAAGCATTTAGACAAAAGGAATTAATTCTGAATAAATTTGCATTTTCATGCAAATTCAAGTGAAACACAATTCCAAACATAGCTCAGGGAGCATGAATGAATTTTTCTAGGATTTTTGGAGCTAAGAACTGCCCAGAACTGAATTTCCATGTTTTGAAAATTCTCTGAAATTGTTTCTGTATTCATTTGAATACAAAAACTTGGAATCCGAATTCTCCTATGAAAACCAACTCCAAAGGAGCTGAAATTTTTACAGGAGCTAACTATCATCCTAAAGATTATTCTGGCAAAATTTGAGGATTTTTGGATGAACCAAACTCCCTCTAAAATTCTTTTGCTGAAAAGTTTAAAGAATTTTACAGAATTTAATAATGGTTTTCATACAAATTGGGTTGCATATTTGGATAGAGTTTTTCACTCTGAATCCAACCCAATTTGAATTACTAAATTTGGAGCTTCCTAGCAAAATCTATGAGGCTCTAAAGTTTGAACTGAATTTGGGGATTCAAATAAACCGGGAAATGTTTAAACTCTGATCGTGGGTCCCGGGTACACGTGTCAACCGGTGAAACCAAGCCACACCCGCCACTGAATTCTTCCTGCGCAGACACAATGGATCCCGGAGCTGCAGCCGATCAGCAAATTTAAGTTTCTGTCGCTGACACGCGGGACCCGTCCGGTCTTCTTCAACCTTCAGCCGCCCACGCGCCGCCGGGCTCGCTGGAGATCGCCGGATTTTGGCCTCCCGGCCGCCTCTCGGCCCGGTGCTCGCCGCCTGGGGGTTTTTGGGGACGGGCAACCGATCTACGGTGTCGGCACAAGCTCTAGAAGCCCGGAACCAGGTCGGCGGCGTGCAAAGGCCTCAGTGAGGCTTCGGCGCCGATGACCCATCACTTCGGTCCACAAAAACCCCGAGTTATCGGCTCTACAGCATCAGTAACACCTATGGAAGCTCGACATGGCCACAAAGTAGCTCGGGAACGACGGTTACTAGGGTTTCACCGGGCGCCCGATCATTCCCGCCATGGACGCCGTTGGGAAACTCCAAAATTAGCTGTTAACACGGGGTTTCAAGCTAGGGTTGTGAAGGAAAACCAATCGCCATCGAGTCTAGATCATCTGTGCAAAGTTTAGTGAATTAAAGACTAGAATTGAGTGGGAATTTTGAGGTTTCATACCAGAACGTCACTTTGTGGCCGCCGGCAAAATTTTCCCGAATTCTCACTCGGTAGTCCACGGCTTTGCTTGAGGTTTGGGGGGTGAGCAGCACGGTCCAACAGCGCGTCCGGAGGTGTCCTTGCTCGGGCGTGAACGTCCCTGGTATGGGCTGTCCACGTGCACACCGGTTCGTCCTGCCGTTAGGTAGCCTCGGAGAAGAGCTATTCTAGGGTTAGGGAGGCCGGAACTCGGCTGTTTTTGGTGTCGGGGAAGTGAAGAGCAAGCACGCGGTGCTGCTCAGCAGCTCAGAGGAGGGTCGGTGTACGAGTTTTTCTGGTTTCCGATTGAACGCCGAGGAGAGGCGGTGAGTTACGGTGTTCCGGTTCTTTTCCTTGCGGGAGGGGTAGCAGGGGCTCGGTGTCGTGCACGTAGTCGCTTCACACGCTGCCGAGGTGCAAGCATGTCTCCAGCGTGAAGACATCGTGGGGAGTTGGCTTCCACGGGGTCTTGGTCGGCAGCGCGGTGGCGGCTTGCAATGGCTCGGTCTGAGCTCGTGTGTGAACCGAGAAACAGAGAGCGGAGACTTAGGTAGTAAGTCATCCCCCTCTCAATGACAATTGGGCCCCACTCATTTCCTCTCTTAATTATCTCCAATTTTTGGCAAATGGCAACCTTCAATCCTGTGTAGCTCAAATTTGAAAATCATTTGGAAAATTGACAAGTTTTACTTCAGTTTAAAATTGAATTCAAATTTCAATGGAATTCACAAGTATCTTTGATATACATATCACAGCACCTCCAAATTTTCTCAAAATTTGTCTTCCTCATAATTTGGACCTGAAGAATTCAAAAATGGATTCAAACTTTTAATTTGGTGGCTGCAAAGGGGAAGTTTACAACCACAGTTTGCATCCTTCATTTAAAATGACCACCTTTGCATTTACATGATCATTTGAATTAAAAGGGGACTTGAATGCATGTGCTTGCTCATGACCATCTTCACAAGTTTTAGAATAGTTTTTGCAAGTCCCATTTCTTGGATTTAAACTATACTTTATTCCTCACTAAAGTTTTCAATTTACATGTTTTGGGACTTTTACATTCCTCCCCCCTTAAAAAGAATCTCGTCCCGAGATTCGTAATAAAGAACAACGTGGGGAGGACGACTATCGAACATAAGCCTCTACTAACTCCGGATGATTGCATTGTAAATACTCCTCGCTTTCCCATGTAGCTTCGTTGGACATGTGATTTTTCCATAGCACTTTGAAAAATCGCAGCGTCCGGTTTCTGGTCTCACGAGTATTTTCATCTATTATCCGGGTTGGATGTTCAACATAAGTAAGGTCCAGCTTCAAATCTGCTATGCCTTCCGTGAGAATCTCCGTTGGAACTTTCATACACTTCCGCAAATGAGATATGTGGAAGACATTATGAACTCCGGCTAAGGCTGCCGGTAATTCTACATGGTATGCCACGAGTCCACATCCTCCGATGATGACAAAGGGACCGATAAGACGCGGAGCTAATTTTCCTTTCACTGCGAATCGGTGAATGCCCTTCATAGGAAATACGCGGAGATATACGTGGTCTCCAACTTGAATTCCAGAGGACGGCGTCTCTTATCCGCATAGCTCTTTTGTCTGGCCTGAGCAGATTTAAGATTTGCTTGAATAAGCCTTACCCGCTCTTCTGCTTCATTTACGAGATCAATCCCGTAAACAACTCTCTTGCCGGATTCACACCAATTCAAGGGTGTGCGGCACTTCCGGCCGTAAAGAGCTTCATAAGGTGCCATTTTGATGCTCGATTGATAACCGTTGTTATACGAGAACTCCGCCAATGGTAAGTGATCATCCCAGCTCTTACCGTGGTGGATGGCACATGCTCTCAGCATATCTTCCAGTATTTGATTCACCCTCTCAGTTTGTCCATCGGTTTGAGGGTGATACGCCGAGCTTTGAATCAATTTGGTTCCCAAGGATGCGTGTAGCTGCTCCCAGAAACGAGCAACGAATAACGCGCCTCGATCAGAGATGATTGTCCGGGGATCTCCATGTAAGCATAAGATCCGTGCTATGTACAACTCCTCATACTGCTTGGCGGTGTATATGGTATGCACGGGGATGAAGCGTGCTGATTTGGTTAACCGGTCCATGATTACCCAAATCGAGTCATGATGGTGGGAGGTCATCGGCAACCCGACGATGAAATCCATGCTCAAGTCTTCCCACTTCCATTCAGGTATTTGTAGTGGTTGCGGCAGGCTCGACTTCTTCACGTTGTCGGCCTTAACTCTTCGACACGTATCACATTCTGAAACGTATTTGGCAACTTCACATTTCATACGTGTCCACCAAAACTTATTTCGGAGGTCTTGGTACATTTTATTGCTGCCCGGATGAATAGAAAATTTGGATAAATGAGCCTCATCCGAAATTTTCTTCCGGAGCCTCATATCACGGGGTACAACTATCCGGTCCTTGAACCACAAGGTATCTTCATCATCTAACCGGAAACAGTTCATCTCCCCGTTCTTCAACCTCCTTTTAATATGAGCCATGCCCTTGTCTTGCTTTTGAGCTCCCATAACCTCCTATTTTAATGTGGGTATGAGAGCTAGATTATGTAGAGCTCCATATGGAACCAGGTAGAGACTTGGTTCTTCCTCTTCTATCGGCGTAATGGTCAGATTATGAATATGAGATTTCTGGCTGAGTGCATCGGCAACCACATTTGACTTGCCCTGATGATAATGAATTTCAATCTCATAGTCTTTGATCAGCTCCAACCATCGCCATTGTCGCATATTCAACTCTTTTTAAGTGAATATGTACTTCAAACTTTTGTGGTCGGTGTAGAGTTGAACCAGATTTCCCAATAGGTAATGTTTCCACATCCTCAAAGCTAATACCACGGCAGAAAGCTAGAGATCATGAGTTGGATAATGTTGCTCATGATTCCGTAATTGCCGTGATCCATATGTGACCACACGTCCTCCTTGCATGAGTACACAACAAAATCCGATGCTGGATGCATCACAATAAACATCAAAGGGCTTGGTTGTATCCTGTTGAGCTAAAAACGGGGCTGTTGTGAGGTGTTTCACCAACGCTTGAAAAGCTTCCTCACATGGCTTGCTCCAATCATATTTGATGCCCTTTTTCAGTAGCTCCGTCATAGGTTTGGATATTTTTGAGAAGCCCGGGATGAACCTCCGATAATATCCCGCCAAACCCAAGAAGCTACGGACTTCATGGACTGATGTCGGAGACTTCCATTTCAGCACTTGTTCAATCTTGCTTGGATCAACAGCAATGCCTTCCGCTGAGATAATATGTCCCAGAAATGGCACTTGGTTGATCCAGAATTCACATTTACTAAATTTTGCATAGAGCTTGTGATCTCTCAGTCGTTGGAGCACAATATGCAAATGTTTAGCGTGTTCCTCTTCTGATTTGGAATAGACCAAGATGTCGTCGATGAATACCACGACGAACTGATCCAGCTCCGGCATGAACACTGAGTTCATAAGATACATAAAGTGAGCCGGAGCATTGGTCAACCCAAATGACATGACAAGATACTCATAGAGTCCATATCTTGTTGAGAATGCTGTTTTTGGGATATCTTCCGTTCGAATCTTGATTTGATGATATCCCGACCTGAAGTCCATCTTGGAGAAGACTTTAGCACCCACTAGCTGATCGAAGAGAATATCAATTCTTGGTAGTGGATACTTGTTCTTTATCGTCACAACATTTAACGGACGATAATCGATGCATAGTCTCAGCGTCTCATCCTTCTTCTTCACAAATAAAGCCGAGAAACCCCATGGTGATGAACTTGGACGAATGAACCCCTTGTCCATCAGATCTTTGAGTTGCTCCTTCAGTTCAGCTAATTCATTCGGAGCCATTTTGTATGGTCTCCGAGAGATCGGCGTAGTTCCCGGTATCAACTCTATTTTGAATTCCACCTCGCGCTCAAGTGGTAAGCCTGGAAGGTCTTCAGGAAACACGTCCGGATATTCACGGACTACCGGAATGTCTTATAATTTGCCAGCTTTGGCATTACATACTTCCGGGTCTTTCGAAACCGCTTTGCCGAGATACAATGTTTGACGCCCGTGAAGTGGAGAGTCCAAATGAACACTCCTGTTCTCGATGTCCAGAACAGCCTTATGGAAGGTCAACCATGATATTCCCAATATGGCATTGATTCCTTGATCTTTGAGAATAATGAGGGTGGTAGGATAAATTTTTCCACCCAAACAAATTGGTGCTCTAGAAACGACTTTATTAGTCGATATATGTCCACTTGGCGAATGAATAAGGTAAGAACCTTTTGTGGTAGTTGTGGAGATCTGATCCCGGATCAATGTCGCCTTGCTAATGAAATTGTGTGTTGCACCAGAGTCGAATAGAATGACAACCGGCTTGTCAATCTATGTGAACCTGCCCGCAAGAACTAAACCTCCTTTGGGCAGATCAACGACTGACACATAATTAAAAGTTCCCACTTTGGACATGGCTTTTCTTTGCTGTCCAAGATCACTCTTTGGAACTGGACCCGCAGACATAATGTTGCTGCTCGGTTCAGTTGCTTCATTAACGTTGAGTTCATTGTCAAGATGAATTGGGACACCACTCAGTTCAGCTGAGAACTCACCGTGATCATTTTCACCATCTTGAGGGAAATAACATTCTGGTGCACCTTGTTGATAAGTTTCTGCTGCGGTGGAGGTGAATAAAACCTCTGTGGAGTAAACGAGTCTTCATACTCCAAGAATGATTGCACCTCTTGTGGAACCTCTGGACCGGAAGGTGAACGGATTACCCACCGATACTTCTGAGGCAGATAATTGCATTCATCCTGTGATGAGTCCCTCTCCCTCTTTTCTTTAAGGTAGAGATTGGAATAATATTCCTGAGTGATAGCACAGCTAACAAACTCATCAAAATTTTCTTGGCTAACTTGAGACAACTCACATCGCAGCCTAGCAGTCAACACTCAGTAAAAATGATAACCCTTCAAGGATGGTGATTTCACATAGTCAGGGACATATTGAGCTAAGCGATTGAATTCCTTCGCATACTCAATAACACTCATTTCTCCTTGTTTTATATTCCAGAATTCATCCATATTTGTTTGCATTATGCCTGCAGGAACGAAAACGAGCACGAAAGGCATCCTGGAACTCCGGCCATGTGACACGGTGCCCTGCTGGTTGGATAGCAAGGTATTCTGCCCACCTTGCCCCAACAAAGCCGTGAAGCTGCTGAGCGGCAAATAGAGTCTTCCGCAATTCATCACATTGTATCAACCCAAACTTGGACTCAATGACACGTAACCAATGATTTGCTTCACAATGGTCAGCCGCTTCGGAGAATACCGGCGGTTGTGTCGCCAAGAAATCCAGATAAGTACTCGGGGTTGGTACGTGACGTTGAGCTTCTCTATTTATTCCATGCTGAACTAGAGTTTGGAGAGTCTCATTCATCTTCGCCATAATCTCCGCCAATCCGGTTGGTGATGGCTCTTGTGGTGAAGTCGAGTCATTCCCACCTCGGCTTGAACCTCCAAGCTCCATTTGAGAATGTGCGCATAACATACTGCACGAAATAAAATTTTGAGTCAATCAAAATTCTATCTCAGTAGTAAGTAAAGATAAGTAAAATATGAACATGTCATAAACTTTATGAAAGCATAATCACATTCACGTTTAAACAAATCTTAGGTACGCTAAACTGATCAGCTGGACCATCCTGACACGTTCACACAAACTCCAAATTATGCTCAAGTTAACTATAGATTCTTGACTTGAGTTCAATATCAAAGTTTTAGTAAACTTCAGTACTTTCCAATTAGTACTCATAGGCTCATTAAGGATTTTTCTACAGGAAGTTATGGCTTAAAAACAGAAAGGTCCAGAGAGATTTTCGCTACTGTCCTGGTTCTGAACAGTCTGCCTTCAACTGGACTCTTCACCAACTTCACGTGTGAAATTGCTCTAGAGGTCTACAAAGAAGTTGTATAGAACTTGAAAATATTTCCAGAACTGTATCATACACCTTAATTGGTTAAATCTACTCAGAGTTATGCTCTGTTAAAGTCCAGCAAGAATTCCTGCCAGAAACAGAGCACTCTGTTTTTGAAAACTTTGACGCCTAATCACGCTCTCATTTGAATCTTAGCTCAAAATATGAGTTCAGTAACTAATCTTTGTTTCAAACTTCCATTTTTAGTTGAAAGTTAGTTCATGAATCATTTCTTCATAGGGAAGAGCTTATTAAGTGTAGTACGGTGTCGATGTACCGTAAGAACATGTCGGTCCTATGTAGCCTCACCAAAGAAAATCCTAACCGGAGTATACCGGCATATGCGTATTATCAGTGGCACTAAGACAGTCTCTCGCACACGTGTACTACACGGGATACGTACGTGGTTTGTACCTGCAGAAGAACACTCAATAGTGGTGCACTCAAAGGTTGTTTTCATTTCAGGCAGGTCCATATTTGAAAGTAAATACATACGCCCGTATCATTGCCATACGGCCGTCCTTGAGTTAAGCCACGTCTCAAAGTACGTGATCGTGTTTTTACACCACACGACGGGGAACCTGAGTAGAGCGCAAACGGGTCATCACGGTTGGGAATTTTATCACCCCAACAGATACCACCTACTGCCCTGCAGGGCACGCTGATGGCAAGCGCTGCGTATGTCCTCCTAGGCTATTTCCAGAAGAACATAATATCGCGTTACTGACCACACGATGGGGTCTCCACTTGCTTGCCTAATGCATGCTAGGGATCAGAGTTTCATATGAACTCAGGAACATGAAGAGTCCAAGAATTTCATATTGACGTCTCACACAAAGCTGTGAGACCTATCCCTGAACCACATTCCTCATCAGGGGAGCTAACCGAAATTGAACCGCTTTGGGTAGCGTTCCTTACCATTCTTACCTGAGCGTATGTGCATCATTACATAATCAAAATTCATAATTATAACACATATGTTAGTCATGCCACTTTAAGTAACTATACTACTATAGTCCTTATATGGGCCTAATACCGTTTCCTCACCATTTCCTAAGTTATTGTCGTAATACGATCCTTATTCCGTGCACTATTACCAATGCGGCTCTGATACCACGCTGACAGGGCTCCACCGACACCGCCCGTTCAGTCTCGGGGACAGGGCACCTCGCCAGGGAATCGCATTGGGTGGTGCCGTGTTATGCGGCACCAAACAGCACACATATAAGGAAAACTGTATTACATAAATCAAAAGAGGAAGCTTACAAATGTTCTTTGTAAATAATTTACATACATTAACTTCAGCAGAAGTCTATAAACAGCTCACGTCGAATAACTAAGAAGCACTCAAGAAGAGGTCCAGCCCGCGGACTCCTCTCGCTAGCAACACGAAGATATTGCAGCGGCTAGGTTCTCCATGTGTTACCGACTCGGCAGTTTCTGAGTGTCACCGGACAACCTTCTTTATAGCGTCGTGTTAACCTGCAAAACCACTCATATAGCAAGAGTGAGCACAAGGCTCAGCAAGACTTAACCATCTCTCCTAAACATGCAACTCTACATGAAAGTAACCTAAGACTTGAACATGTAAGTTACAAAAAAGACTCGCCTACGAGTTCATCCTTAACTTTCAAAATTTAGCCATCATAGTAGTGCACTTGTGCCCAGCAACATTGAAACTCCACAATTAAACAAGAAACGCTTCATTCCAATGTTACTTGTCCCGTGGTGGAAAATAACTTTAATTCGCTCTATCACTACTTCATACATGGTTTTCATGCAATTTCCAATTATCATAGCAACATTTAAAACTTTGCAAACTGTTTCCACAGAACTTGATTACTACGTCAGAACACAGTGAGCAAGCGGTACTCAATAACCACGAGGGACAGTGATTCAAATCAAACACTACCCGGATAACTTGACACATACGCCCGCCTCTGAAGACCCAAATCTAGCGTCCTTCATTACGTCGTATGTGGCAACCTTTTGCAGGAAACTCGACTGTAGAACCGGTCGCGCCGTCTCGGGCTCATAGGTCTAACGAGACGATGTAGTATGCCTCTACAATCAAGTTAACCTGGTACATCGGTTTCCTGGTTCCCATATAGCAGTAAGCATCCGGTACACAACTCAATACTTGCTCATGGGTGCCGCACACGCATCGGTCCTTACCCGACACAGGCAGAGCTACTCGACCAAGACCTCGTCCTGTCGCTGCCTACCCTCCTGCCCGGTCTCATCTTTAGAAATATAAACTTTAGTTTGCCTCTTTTCCAACTACACCCATGTAATCCCGACTATAACTCGCGAGTAGATTCCAATTACTCGACTTCTACCGAATGTCCCAAGCTATTTAGCACGACCTTATTCTACAGCGGTGACACTTTTCTACCCTTGACTCCAGGGTTCATTTTGGTTATGCAAGTGGAGTATAAAACATACTTGACCTAATGCACATACAAACTCTACCCATAATTGTGAACAAAGTAAAACTTTTATAAAACAACTTAAATGCAAACCGGAGCTTTCCTTGGTTTTACAGGTGACTAAAGTCAGATAATTATGAAGTTAGTTGCTGATGACATGAAGCTTAATCACTGCCCTTCTTGCTCCTTGATCCAAGCTTAACTTCTCCACTTTTCCACGTTTAAACACTACATGTTATGAATATGCATATATGTTATGTTTAATTGTAAAACTTTTGCTAACAAGTTTGAAAGACAAGTTTAAAACTGGAACTCTGTTTAAGAATTTAAAATGACACTGGTGCTAGTGGTTTGGGATTTGGGTTTAAGCACTATGCTCAAGTGATAAGTATTTTTCATCACTTGTGTGTTTTGATCATCTAAGAGGTTAAACAGGACAGTACTGATCCAGGGCTTCAATGGATCTGAAACTTTTCATGTGAGTTCCTTGTAACAAGAAAGTAACCTGAACCAAAATTTAGAATTTTTCCATGGGTAGATCACTCAGAACAATTCCCTAAGCATTTAGACCAAAAGGAATTAATTCTGAATAAATTTGCATTTTCAAGCAAATTAAAGTGAACCAAAATTCCAAACATAGCTCAGGGAGCATGAATGAATTTTTCTAGGATTTTCATATCTAAGAACTGCCAAGAACTGAATTTCCAAGTTTTGGAAATTCTCTGAAATTGTTTCTGTATTCATTTGAACACAGAAACTTGAAATCAGAATTCTCCTAGAAAACCAACTCTAAAGGAGCTGAAATTTTTACAGGAGTTAACTAACATCCTAAATAATATTCTGGCAAAATTTGAGGATTTTTGGATGAACCAAACTCCCTCTAAAATTCTTTTTCTGAAATGATTTAAGAAAATTTCCAGAATTTAATATTGGTTTTCATACAAATTGGGTTGCATATTTTGATAGAGTTATTCACTCTGAATCCAACCCAATTTGAATTACTAAATTTGGAGCTTCCTAGCAAAATCTATGAGGTTCTAAAGTTTGAACTGAATTTGGGGATTCAAATAAAGCGGGAAATGTTTAAACTCTGATCGTGGGTCCCGGGTACACGTGTCAACAGGTGAAACCAAGCCACACGGGCCACTGAATTCTTCCTGTGCAGCCACAATGGATCCCGTAGCCGCAGCCGACCAGCAAATTTAAATTTCTGTTGCTGACACGCGAGACCCGTCCGGTCTTCTTCAACCTTCGGCCGCCCGTGCCCGCGTGCCGCCGGGCTCGCTGGAGATCGCAGGATTTCGGCCTCCCGGCCGCCTCTCAGCCCGGTTCTTGCTTCCTGGGATTTTTTGGGGACGGGAAACTGATCTACGATGTCGGCACAAGCTCTAGAAGCCCAGAACCAGGTCGGCGGCGTGCAAAGGCCTCGGTGAGGCTTCGGCGCCGATGACCCATCACTTCAGCCCACGAAAACCCCGAGTGATCAGCTCTACAGCATCAGTGACACCTATGGAAGCTCGACATGGCCACAAAGTAGTTTGGGAACGGCGGTTACTAGGGTTTCACCGGGCGCCCGATCATTCCCGCCATGGCCGCCGTTGGGAAACTTCAAAAAATTAGCTGTTAACACGGGGTTTCAAGCTAGGGTTGTGAAGGAAAACTAATCGCCATCGAGTCTAGATCATCTGTGCACAGTTTAGTGAACTAAAGACTAGAATTGAGTGGGAATTTTGAGGTTTCATACCGGAACGTCGCTTTGTGGCCACCGGCAAAATTTTCCCGAATTCTCACTCGGTAGTCCACGGCTTTGCTTGAGGTTTGGGGGGGGGGGAGGGGGTGAGAAGAACGGTCCAACAGCGCATCCGGAGGTGTCCCTGCTCAAGCGTGAATGTCCCCGGTGTGGGCTGTCCACGTGCACACCGGTTTGTCCTGCCGTTAGGTAGCCGCGGAGAAGAGTGATTCTAGGGTTAGGGAGGCCGTAACTCGGCTGTTTTTGGTGTCGGGGAAGTGAAGAGCGAGCACGCGGTGCTGCTCAGCAGCTCGGAGGGGGGCGGTGTACGAGTTTTTCCGGTTTCCGATTGAACGCCGAGGAGAGGCGGTGAGTTACGGTGTTCCGGTTCTGTAACTTGAGGGAGGGGTAGCAGGGGCTCGGTGTCGTGCACGTAGTCGCTTCACACGCTGCCGAGGTGCAAGCACGTCTCCAGCGTGAAGAAATTGTGGGGAGGTGGCTTCCATGGTGTCTCGGTCGGCAGCGCGGTGGCGGCTTGCAACGGCTCGGTCCGAGCTCGTGTGTGAACCAAGAAACAGAGAGCTGAGACTTAGGTAGTAAGTCATCCCCCTCTCAATGACAATTGGGCCCCATCCATTTCCTCTCTTAATTATCTCCAATTTTTGGCACATGGCAACCTTCAATCCTGTGTAGCTCTAATTTGAAAATCATTTGGCAAATTGACAAGTTTTACTTCAGTTTCAAATTTGAATTCAAATTTCAATGGAATTCACAAGTATCTTTGATATACATATCACAGCACCTTCAAATTTTCTCAAAATTTGTCTTCCTCATAATTTGGACCTGAAGAATTCAAAAATGGATTCAAACTTTTAATTTGGTGGCTGCAAAGGGGAGGTTTACAACCACAGTTTGCATCCTTCATTTAAAATGACCACCTTTGCATTTACATGATCATTTGAATTAAAAGGGGACTTGAATGCATGTGCTTGCTCATGACCATCTTCACGTGTTTTAGAAAAGTTTTTGCAAGTCCCATTTCTTGTATTTAAACTCAACTTTATTCATCACTAAAGTTTTCTATTTACAAGTTTTGGGACTTTTACATCCACTTGCAGTCAATAATATTGAGACCAGGAAACGGAGATATAAGATGCCAAGTCTTATTTTGAATGAGAGCATGAAATTCATAAGCCATAGCCTGCCGCAAAAAAGGATTTCTCAGGGCTTCAATATGAGAGGTTGGTTCAGACCCAGAGACACGAGCCACTGAGTAAGTCACAGTGCCATCAGTCCGCTGCTTAGGCTTGCGAATATTATTGTGAAGACGAGGGCCATATGGATGGACATCGTCACTAGAATCATCACCTGCATTTTGTTCCAGTGCAAATGTTGTTTTATGCATGAGGGCACATTTATAGATTCTAGAGACGCCACATTCTTGAAGATATATTTCCAATGAAAGAGACACATAGATAATCTAGCAAGAACCCTATCTTCTCTCCTGAGCCCATCATTCCAACAATACACACTAAATCTTCACTAGAGGAGAGTCCAATAGATGAAGATAATGAAGTAACTCGTAAGAGTAAAAGACAAAGGACTATAAAGTCTTTTGGTGATGACTTCATTATATATCTGGTGGATGATACTCCAAGAACCATTACAGAGGCATTTCCATCTCAAGACGCTGACTTTTGGAAGGAAGCAGTCCGAAGTGAGATGGATTCCATCATGTCTAATAAAACTTGGGAGATATTGGATCGTCCTTATAGACGCAAACCTATAGGATGTAAGTGGATGTTTAAGAAAAAGCTTAGGACTGATGGTACTATTGAAAAGTACAAGGCAAGACTTGTGGCAAAGGGTTATACCCAGAAAGAAGGCGAAGATTTGTTTGCACTTACTCACCAGTGGCCAGATTGACTACTATATAAGTACTACATCATTGGTTGCCTCTCACGCTCTACTTGTCCATCAAATGGACATTAAGACGCCTTTTCTTAACGGAGAGCTAGAAGAAGAAATTTATATGGATCTGCCTGATGGATTTGTAGTAAGTGGCCATGAAGGAAAGGTGTTTAAGTTGCTGAAATCTTTGTACGGCCTAAAACAAGCGCCTAAGCAATGACATCAAAAGTTTGACAAAACACTAACATCTGCAGGATTTGTTGTTAATGAAGCAGACATATGTGTGTATTACCGCTATGGTGGGGGAGAGGGAGTGATCTTATGCTTGTATGTCGATGACATACTGATTTTTAGGACCAACCTTAATGTGATTAAGGAGGTCAAGGATTTTTTATCCAAAAGTTTCGAAATGAAAGATTTGGGAGAAGCAAATGTCATCTTAAACATTAAATTGTTACGAGAGATGACGCGGGATTACACTTGTGCAATCCCATTACGTGGAAAAGGTTTTGAGTCGCTTTGGATTTGGTGACTGTAAGCCTGCTTCAACTCCGTATGATTCTAGTGTACAATTAAGAGAGAATTATGGTACATAGGGATCAATTGAGATATTCCCAAATCATAAACTTGTTGATGTACTTAGCTAGCGCAACGAGGCTAGATATCTCGTTTGCCGGGAGATGATCATTGGCGGGCTATAGAAAGAGTAATGCACTACCTAAAGGGTACATCAAGCTATGGAATCCACTATAACGGATACCCAAGGGTACTAGAGGGTTATAGTGATTCGAAGTGGATATCTGATGTTGATGAGATAAAAGCCACAAGTGGATATGTGTTCACTTTGGGAGGTGGCGCTGTTTCCTAGAAGTCTTGCAAGCAGACCATCTTAATGAGGTCAACAATGGAAGCAGAACTCACAACATTAGACACCGTCACTGTTGAAGCCGATTGGCTTCGTGAACTTGTGATGGACTTACCGGTAGTTGAGAAACTGGTTCCGGCTATTCTTATGAATTGTGACAATCAAACCGTGATTGTCAAGGTCAACATTCTAAAGATAACATGAAGTCATCGAGACACGATAAAAAGCAGTTGAAATCTGTCAGGAAAATGAAAAACTCCGGAGTAATAGTGCTGCACTATGTCAAACAAATAAAAACCTGGCAGACCCCTTCACCAAGGGGCTATCATGAAATGTGATAGATGAAGCATCGAGGGAGATGGGCTTGAGACCCACATAAAGCCACACCGTAGTGGTAACTCACTCTTTGTGATCAGAGATCCCGTGAACTAGAGTGTTCAAACAAACTATTGGTTGGCGGAGAGGAGAGTACATAGGTAAAAAGCCCACTCCGCTGGAGATGCATTACTCTCCTTTTCTGTATGGCAGGTTGATTAAATCTTAATGTATTCCAAGTGGCTTGTATAAGCAGAGATGTTGACCTACAAAACATCTCTTGAGGAATACACCTATATGAGCTTGACTGCTAGTCACAGTCTATGAGATTGGGTAATCTCTAGATGCTCATGAAAGGACAGGGAGTATGACTTATACGCTCCAAACCGAGGGAATTTTTCTTGCAGTCCAGTATCAGCAACGACTTTGATGAAACTTGTTCGCACAAAACTATCAATTCAAGGCATAGTCCATTGTTCAGTTGTGAATGAGTGCAATCTCTGTTCTAGATGGATGTTCAACTTAATAGTATTCATCGAAACGCTGATATATCAAACAACAGTATAACTGAGAGTATTTCTTATATGCCTTGAAATTTGGTGGGGATTTCCATCTCAGGACGCTGACTTTTGGAAGGAAGCAGTCCGAAGTGAGATGGATTCCATCATGTCTAATAAAACTTGGGAGATATTGGATCGTCCTTATAGACGCAAACCTATAGGATGTAAGTGGATGTTTAAGAAAAAGCTTAGGACTGATGGTACTATTGAAAAGTACAAGGCAAGACTTGTGGCAAAGGGTTATACCCAGAAAGAAGGCGAAGATTTGTTTGCACTTACTCACCAGTGGCCAGATTGACTACTATATAAGTACTACATCATTGGTTGCCTCTCACGCTCTACTTGTCCATCAAATGGACATTAAGACGCCTTTTCTTAACGGAGAGCTAGAAGAAGAAATTTATATGGATCTGCCTGATGGATTTGTAGTAAGTGGCCATGAAGGAAAGGTGTTTAAGTTGCTGAAATCTTTGTACGGCCTAAAACAAGCGCCTAAGCAATGACATCAAAAGTTTGACAAAACACTAACATCTGCAGGATTTGTTGTTAATGAAGCAGACATATGTGTGTATTACCGCTATGGTGGGGGAGAGGGAGTGATCTTATGCTTGCATGTCGATGACATACTGATTTTTAGGACCAACCTTAATGTGATTAAGGAGGTCAAGGATTTTTTATCCAAAAGTTTCGAAATGAAAGATTTGGGAGAAGCAAATGTCATCTTAAACATTAAATTGTTACGAGAGATGACGCGGGATTACACTTGTGCAATCCCATTACGTGGAAAAGGTTTTGAGTCGCTTTGGATTTGGTGACTGTAAGCCTGCTTCAACTCCGTATGATTCTAGTGTACAATTAAGAGAGAATTATGGTACATAGGGATCAATTGAGATATTCCCAAATCATAAACTTGTTGATGTACTTAGCTAGCGCAACGAGGCTAGATATCTCGTTTGCCGGGAGATGATCATTGGCGGGCTATAGAAAGAGTAATGCACTACCTAAAGGGTACATCAAGCTATGGAATCCACTATAACGGATACCCAAGGGTACTAGAGGGTTATAGTGATTCGAAGTGGATATCTGATGTTGATGAGATAAAAGCCACAAGTGGATATGTGTTCACTTTGGGAGGTGGCGCTGTTTCCTAGAAGTCTTGCAAGCAGACCATCTTAATGAGGTCAACAATGGAAGCAGAACTCACAACATTAGACACCGTCACTGTTGAAGCCGATTGGCTTCGTGAACTTGTGATGGACTTACCGGTAGTTGAGAAACTGGTTCCGGCTATTCTTATGAATTGTGACAATCAAACCGTGATTGTCAAGGTCAACATTCTAAAGATAACATGAAGTCATCGAGACACGATAAAAAGCAGTTGAAATCTGTCAGGAAAATGAAAAACTCCGGAGTAATAGTGCTGCACTATGTCAAACAAATAAAAACCTGGCAGACCCCTTCACCAAGGGGCTATCATGAAATGTGATAGATGAAGCATCGAGGGAGATGGGCTTGAGACCCACATAAAGCCACACCGTAGTGGTAACTCACTCTTTGTGATCAGAGATCCCGTGAACTAGAGTGTTCAAACAAACTATTGGTTGGCGGAGAGGAGAGTACATAGGTAAAAAGCCCACTCCGCTGGAGATGCATTACTCTCCTTTTCTGTATGGCAGGTTGATTAAATCTTAATGTATTCCAAGTGGCTTGTATAAGCAGAGATGTTGACCTACAAAACATCTCTTGAGGAATACACCTATATGAGCTTGACTGCTAGTCACAGTCTATGAGATTGGGTAATCTCTAGATGCTCATGAAAGGACAGGGAGTATGACTTATACGCTCCAAACCGAGGGAATTTTTCTTGCAGTCCAGTATCAGCAACGACTTTGATGAAACTTGTTCGCACAAAACTATCAATTCAAGGCATAGTCCATTGTTCAGTTGTGAATGAGTGCAATCTCTGTTCTAGATGGATGTTCAACTTAATAGTATTCATCGAAACGCTGATATATCAAACAACAGTATAACTGAGAGTATTTCTTATATGCCTTGAAATTTGGTGGGGATTTCCATCTCAGGACGCTGACTTTTGGAAGGAAGCAGTCCGAAGTGAGATGGATTCCATCATGTCTAATAAAACTTGGGAGATATTGGATCGTCCTTATAGACGCAAACCTATAGGATGTAAGTGGATGTTTAAGAAAAAGCTTAGGACTGATGGTACTATTGAAAAGTACAAGGCAAGACTTGTGGCAAAGGGTTATACCCAGAAAGAAGGCGAAGATTTGTTTGCACTTACTCACCAGTGGCCAGATTGACTACTATATAAGTACTACATCATTGGTTGCCTCTCACGCTCTACTTGTCCATCAAATGGACATTAAGACGCCTTTTCTTAACGGAGAGCTAGAAGAAGAAATTTATATGGATCTGCCTGATGGATTTGTAGTAAGTGGCCATGAAGGAAAGGTGTTTAAGTTGCTGAAATCTTTGTACGGCCTAAAACAAGCGCCTAAGCAATGACATCAAAAGTTTGACAAAACACTAACATCTGCAGGATTTGTTGTTAATGAAGCAGACATATGTGTGTATTACCGCTATGGTGGGGGAGAGGGAGTGATCTTATGCTTGTATGTCGATGACATACTGATTTTTAGGACCAACCTTAATGTGATTAAGGAGGTCAAGGATTTTTTATCCAAAAGTTTCGAAATGAAAGATTTGGGAGAAGCAAATGTCATCTTAAACATTAAATTGTTACGAGAGATGACGCGGGATTACACTTGTGCAATCCCATTACGTGGAAAAGGTTTTGAGTCGCTTTGGATTTGGTGACTGTAAGCCTGCTTCAACTCCGTATGATTCTAGTGTACAATTAAGAGAGAATTATGGTACATAGGGATCAATTGAGATATTCCCAAATCATAAACTTGTTGATGTACTTAGCTAGCGCAACGAGGCTAGATATCTCGTTTGCCGGGAGATGATCATTGGCGGGCTATAGAAAGAGTAATGCACTACCTAAAGGGTACATCAAGCTATGGAATCCACTATAACGGATACCCAAGGGTACTAGAGGGTTATAGTGATTCGAAGTGGATATCTGATGTTGATGAGATAAAAGCCACAAGTGGATATGTGTTCACTTTGGGAGGTGGCGCTGTTTCCTAGAAGTCTTGCAAGCAGACCATCTTAATGAGGTCAACAATGGAAGCAGAACTCACAACATTAGACACCGTCACTGTTGAAGCCGATTGGCTTCGTGAACTTGTGATGGACTTACCGGTAGTTGAGAAACTGGTTCCGGCTATTCTTATGAATTGTGACAATCAAACCGTGATTGTCAAGGTCAACATTCTAAAGATAACATGAAGTCATCGAGACACGATAAAAAGCAGTTGAAATCTGTCAGGAAAATGAAAAACTCCGGAGTAATAGTGCTGCACTATGTCAAACAAATAAAAACCTGGCAGACCCCTTCACCAAGGGGCTATCATGAAATGTGATAGATGAAGCATCGAGGGAGATGGGCTTGAGACCCACATAAAGCCACACCGTAGTGGTAACTCACTCTTTGTGATCAGAGATCCCGTGAACTAGAGTGTTCAAACAAACTATTGGTTGGCGGAGAGGAGAGTACATAGGTAAAAAGCCCACTCCGCTGGAGATGCATTACTCTCCTTTTCTGTATGGCAGGTTGATTAAATCTTAATGTATTCCAAGTGGCTTGTATAAGCAGAGATGTTGACCTACAAAACATCTCTTGAGGAATACACCTATATGAGCTTGACTGCTAGTCACAGTCTATGAGATTGGGTAATCTCTAGATGCTCATGAAAGGACAGGGAGTATGACTTATACGCTCCAAACCGAGGGAATTTTTCTTGCAGTCCAGTATCAGCAACGACTTTGATGAAACTTGTTCGCACAAAACTATCAATTCAAGGCATAGTCCATTGTTCAGTTGTGAATGAGTGCAATCTCTGTTCTAGATGGATGTTCAACTTAATAGTATTCATCGAAACGCTGATATATCAAACAACAGTATAACTGAGAGTATTTCTTATATGCCTTGAAATTTGGTGGGGATTGTTAGATATTTGGGTCTAAGACTCATTTATTTAAATAATTTAGTTAAGTTAATTCCAAGGCATATGTGAAATATTAGGATTATATTTTATGAAGAAAAGATTAAACTAATTTATACATTGGAATATTGGCTATATATTGTGAATGTGTGAGAGGGTAAATGTTGTCTGACACACACGCGTGTCATGTCAAACCATATCACACAGTGTCGCGCTGGTGTAACGCCATGTGTTGACATTTTTTGAAGATCAATTCAGCCAAATAATGACTAGTAACAAACATGTTAATGGCTGTCATAACGGACCGAATCATGACTAGTAACGGATGCGTTAATGGTTGAGTCATGACAGACCAAATAATGACTAGTAACGGACGTGTTAATCGATGAATCATAATCGCTGAATTGATAAACGTCATAACTTGGATTCATGGTATTCATTCTCTCTCATTTCTTGACTCTTAAATAAGGAGGCCATCCCTTCATGTGATAGACACAAGAAGAAAATATTTTCTTGCTCCTACACACGTTCTATGCTGCACTACCTCCAAGCAATCCCGACTCTGCTTTCTGCGCTCACAGAAAATAGAGTGAGCAGGACTCCGAAATCGACGCTCTCTCGAGATCCTGCCGCGGGATAGAGAGCGAATACAATTTTTGGGGAACGCACTTGCGTGACTGCTCGATCTTCCGTTCATGTCCTTACGCTCGTGTACGATTATTTCGGTTGTTCGTGCACGTGATCTGCACTACAACGTGATTGCACTACTTCGACGATCTTTCTGCACCAAAGAAGATCGACTACTTCAATTAGCCCAACATGTCAACTGTTGGGAGCGACGCCACCTGTGCCTTCGGCACTGGTCCTGCCTATGGGTACTTTTCTAAAACTCATATTTTAGCTTTAGTAATTTTGTCTATTAATATTGCTAAAACTAAGAGCATAAGATCGATCATAATCATTATGTTTATGATTTATTTGCAAGTCATGCTTTATCATTTAATATGGATTAAACAAAACCGTAAAATTCCTAATTTTCCAACAGAAAGATGCTGATCAGTGGACTCAGCATTCGGTAATGGTATAGACTGCATGGAAATGGGTCCCACCGGTGCTTTGTCCGAAGGTAGACCATAATCAAGGGACAGCGGGGACCCACCAGACGGTGCAGCAGCAGCATTGCACGGAAGGGAAGCAGGCCCTGACCCCGCGGTGGATTCACCGAGCGGCATCATAGGTACAGTGCTTGGAGAAGACGTAGAGGCTGTCGGGTGCTGCAGTGCCAAGGCTAATTCACCACTGGACGTTGGATTTTCTGTGCACAACGAGTTAGCAGGAACAGGAACATGCATATGGTCATTATTCAAATTAATGCTGCTGCGTGGAAACTGTAATGCGGAAATAATGGGAGTGGATCATGATGTTTCTTGTGAAGTGAAGTTAGACTGTAGCTTAAAGAAGGGAAAAACATTTTCATCAAAGATCACATCAAACGGCCGGAGTCATAATCTAGACACTTATAATATTTATGAGGAGAACTGTAACCAATGAAGATACATTCCCTAGAACGAAAAGACAATTTTGTTTTGTTGTAGGGGCGAAGATTAGGCCAACAAGAGCACCCAAAGACTCGTAACATGAAGTAATTAGGAGAACTATTGAAGAGGCGTTCAAGAGGACACTTGTTGTCAATGACATGTGTGGGTAGACGATTAATGAGGTATGTGGCCGTTAGAAAGGCTTCGTCCCAGAATTTTATTGGCATAGAGGCATGAGCTAGAAGAGCAAAACCCATTTCAACTATGTGGCGGTGTTTGCGCTCGGCAGGAAACACGATGAGAAATACCCATAGAGCGGAAAAAATTGTTGTGGATTTTCTGATATTCACCACCCCAATCAGATTGGACACATTTAATTTTAGTATTAGGAGTCTTTCAATGTGTGCCTGAAACTGCAAAAAGATACGAGGAGCCTCAGTACGATCATGCATCAAAAAAATCCAGGAAAATTTGCTAAAATTATCGTTAAAGCTAATATAATATTTAAATTCACCAATAGATAATGGTGCAGGTCCCCATACGTCAGAAAAAAATATCTCTAAAGGAGAGGAGGAACGATGCAAGGAAGAGTAAGGAAGTTGATGACTTTTGGCTAATTGACATGCATTACAAACTGAGGACTCTGATGCACTAGGACAAGAAATATTATTCAGGCAAAGAATTGACGAGACAACTTGAGAGGACTGATGACCAAGCCGTGCATCCCAGTGATCACGACTCAGAGACCTGCTTATTGGAGCATGCTTAAGGACTTAATATCTGAAGGCGCTATAGGATAGAGACCGGACTTACACCGCCCGTCCAGAAGGCTTTTCCTCCACCGTCGATCCTTTATAGAAAAGTGCCAAGGATGAAATTCAAAAAATACGTCATTGTCAAGTGAAAATTTGTGAACAGAAAGTAGATGTTTGGCAATTTGAGGGACATGTAAAATATTGCACAATACAAGTGGACGAGCAGCAGAATTAATTGAAGAATGACCAATGTGCATAATCTGCAAACCAGCGCCATTGCCGACTTGAACTTGCTCGCCACCAGTGTACTTCTCACGGACTGCTAAGTGATCAAGATAGCTAGTAATATGATCCATAGAACCAGTATCAGAATACCAGTTTGGATCAACCTTGTACGAGGTAGCAGCAAGTGATGCAGATGGTGGGTTCTCCTAATATGACTCATCCATGCGATGCCAACACCTCAGAGATGTGTAGCCCGCTCGGCCACATATCTGGCATTGAGGGTGAGTGTTGTTGAATCGACGATCACGGTGGTCAGTAGGACGCGAGGAAGAGCCCCCCCTGAAGTAGGAGCGCCCCCTGCCACGATCACCACGACCGCTGCCACGGGACCCACCAGCCAGACCAGCATAGTTGACGGAGGAGCCATGACCCACCTGCAGCTCAGCTTGGTGTTGTAGTTGACGTGCCTCATATGCCATCAAGTGTGCATAAACATCATCAAGAGATAAAGGTTTGCTTTTCGTGGTTATTGAAGTAACAAATGAATCGTAATCAGCGGGAAGACCAGCAAGGAGGTACGAGATAATCTCGTCTTCAGTAAGTGGTCCCTATGCAGCCGCCATTTCAGCAGCAAGTTTTTTTATCTTGGCAAAACAGTTTGCTGCCGATAAATCAAGTTTCTTTGCTGTTGCGAGTTCGACACGGATCTGAACCGTGTGTGCTCGATTGGAGGTAGAGAACTTCCTTTTGAGGGTGTCCCATGCGTCCTTGGAAGTAGCTGCATCAGAGATATCGCACAGCACATCGTCGGCCATGGAGAAAAGAAGCCCACTGGGGAGCTGCTGATCTTGGCTGTACCATAACATGTAGGCTGGGTTTGAGACTTGCTCAGCACCGGCAGCAGTGGAGAGAGGCAGCCACTTCTTTGGGCAGCACAGGAATGGAGCCATCAAGGTAGCCTACAAGATTGGTGCTCCTGAGATAGGGCAGGAGCTGTGCGCGCCAGAGGTGGTAGTTTTTCTTGGTGAGCTTGATGGTGACGGCATGGTGGATGGGAACAGAGTCAAATGCCGAAGCCATGGCAGGAGATAAGGAGGACAGGATGGTGGGGAAGGAGGAGGGAGAAGAGGAGTTGATGATGGACATATGAATTTACCTTGGCTCTAATACCATGTCAAGTTGTGTCAAATGTCGTGATCTATGACCAGGGCCAGCACCTCTTTATATAGCAATGGTGACAAGTTATACAAGGAAGATTACAACGGTATTATGCCCGTGATTAATACAGCAATTATGCACCATGAATACATATATTATGGGCATAATGGTAGGCAATAGACAAGATATTATCCTACCATAATAGTGAGTTATTTCTATACTTAACACCTGGAAGAGATGGTAGCTGGTGGCTC
The DNA here is from genome assembly GCA_030760725.1 of Neostapfia colusana. Classification (NCBI taxonomy): domain Eukaryota; kingdom Viridiplantae; phylum Streptophyta; class Magnoliopsida; order Poales; family Poaceae; genus Neostapfia; species Neostapfia colusana. Next base: position 24,646,405 of record JASWHV010000004.1, on the reverse strand, counting down.
AATGACTTTCTTGCCAATGAATCAGATATGGATGAAGTCATTTGAGCTGGCCAACACAAAACCGTGGCCATTCGCAAGGACAAGATCTATAGATGGACAAGGAGTACCACTTTTTTATTTGCTCCTTATCCTTTTACAAAAAACATTATTAATAAATAGGTAATCCTTATCTTGTTGTCTTTTTTAAGCACTTGTTTGCCTTTTTCAGTAAAATTCAGCAAAAATACCGAGGTAAATTACTCACAACTTGTAAACACATGTCTAGAAACCAAGCTTATGAAATAATTAACATTACCTAATTTTGGGCATGCTTCATTTTTTAAAACTAGAAGTTCTACTTTGAAAAACTGAAAGCTCTACTTTTCCTAGAGTGTTAATTTTGATTGTCAATATTGGTCCTTCCAATCAGAGGCACGAGTAATTTGGAAGCTATACAAGAGACATAATACAATGGCCTCCCCAGTGTTAGAATTATATGGGCCTACCTCATTTAAATCTGAAATAAATTCTAGAACAATAGTTGAATGCTCTACATTCACATCTAAGTGTGTGTGGATGAGAGAAAATAAGAACGAACAAGCGCGTGCTCGCTCGCCTCACCGGGCATGGTGGGGTGTGGGTGTTGGGCACGGCCGCGCATCACCTGCGTGAATGCTCCCCCCCTAATTTCAGCCCCGAGCGTTGCAGGTACGGTTTCCTTTTGTAGTTTTATTTTTGTTATGCGCACAATATGTTTCTGATATGAAAATCAATTCGATTGTGGGACATCTCAGTTCTAGCGTGACAGGTCCCCATGGCCTCGTCGAGCCAGGATCATGCTGAGGGGTGCTGCGTTGCACAGCACCGGATAACGCACATAAAATGGTACAAAGTGGAAGCAAAGTTTTATTATAAACAAGTTTATGAACATTTTTACAACAAAATATGTTCAGTCTACACTCACGGGTGTAGACTACGCATCGAGTTCACGTCCAGCCCGTGAACGTATCCCCGCTAGCACGCACACACACTAACACGGCGGCGTGCACGACTCCCATTCGACGGGGTTTCCCTCTTGGGGTTCCATCTCCTCCTCGGGAGTCCCTTCCTCATAAACCCCTGGAAAAGCTTCAAACAGAAGCAGTGAGCACGATGGCTCAGCAAGTCTGACCCGTCTCTCCTATACATGAAACTTTTACATGTAGGGTTTCAGGGTACATGAGGTAAATAAGTTGCAAAGGACTCGCCTAATTATTTGAACCTTACTTTCAAGTTTTAGCATCAGATTGTGGAGAACCTCACGCTAAGGCATATAAGAGAGCCGCAATCAAACAAGAAACGCATTTCTCTCATGTACTTTGCCCAAGGTCAAAAAGAACTTTAATTAGCTCTAAACTACAGCAAGTCATTAACAATCAATGTATAGCTTTCAAATCAGAAAACTTTTAACATGTATATAGCATGTTCTTTCTACATCACGGCACAGTGAACAAGTGGTATTCACTGACCGTGAGGGACGGCGATTATAATCGATTTACACCTGCAGGGTTACCCGAATAATCCGTCACATACGCCCGTACTCGATGTTGCCTACAGCAACCATCACGGACGTCGTACGCAACCACCTTTCACCCGTCAGCCAAATGTTGAACTGGTCCAATCGTCCCGAGCAAGAGGTCTCTGCGCGCGCATCCTCAGTGCCACCAGCCAATTTACACCTCATGCTCTCAACCTACCCTCTGAACGACCAGCTATGCCTCAACACCCAGCTTCCCGAGTTACATCAGTTTCCCGGTTCCCATATAGCCGGTAGGTCTTTGGTACTGTTCTATCTTGTTTAACAGGCCCCAATGTCCTGCTGCCCTTACTCTCCGCTCGGTCTCATTTTTCTTGCCATGAGTTCCATTTGCTATATTTACCCGAGTAGTGTGCCTCTAGCCTATTCTCGCGAGTAGTTCTAACTACTCAACTTGTACCAAATCCTACACTATCTTAGCATTGCAGTAGCTACTCAAGGTTTACAAACCTAAGCCCAACCAGGGTTTTCTTGGCTATGCATTTGGGTTTTCAAAGAAGACTCTAATGCAAACAATTAAAGTGGTTGCTCAAAGTAAGTTCTCAAAACAGTAAAATTTGTAAAAATGGTTAATGCAAACCGGATCTTGCAATTGCTGCTCTTGGTAGTAGGCTAGCTTCTCCTCAGGAGTGATGAAGTCTAAGACTTCGGGCTCCTCCTCAACCTTAGCGACTACATGAGATAAACACATATATGTATCAATTTGAATGCATTTGAATTGAAGTTGCATTTGTGAAGACTATAAGTCTTGCTAGACAGGCACAATGACTCTGAAATTTTTCTGTGGTTCGGATACAACCAAAACAGAGACTTGACCAAGTTTTATCTGCAGCAAAGCTCATTTGAGCTTTCCACAAATAATTACGTACTTGGCCTTAATTGGAGCTCTTAGGGTGTTCTAGGGATTTTCATGGAGCGATCCATGACTTTCTGAAACCTAGATTTTCAGAGGGTTATAATGGAGTTGGTTTCACTTAATTTGAAGGTAAAGATATGAGCTAAACAAGTTCAGGGAAAATCTGAAAATGTTTCTGGACATTTTCCATTTTCTCTGGAACAGTTTTATTAATCACACCATTAGGAGGACCAATGAGCTCAAATGAATCTGAAATTTTTAGGGTAGCTCAGGGACATTTTGATGAGCACCCTGGCCAAATTTCAGAATTTTCATCCAACGGGTTCTCCAGTTAAAATTCTAAACAGTTTAAACTTTGAAGAATTAATTATGGAGAAATAAAGATTTTCATAAAGTGGAACTTGATTTTTTGGAAAGTACTCAGAGAACTGAATCCAACAAAATTTAGTTCACTCGATTTGGAGTTTCCTTGCCAAAGTTATGTGGGTTTGAAGTTTGAACTAAATCTGAAAATCGGGAAAAAGTTTAAACTTCTGCCTGTGGGTCCACGGGGAACACGTGTCGTGTGCTGAACCAACGACACACGGGGCCACAGGTTTAATTCCCACACTGTCACAGCTGATCCTCGCCCACAGAAGATCCAATCACCTGGTTTCCTCCCACTGACAGCGGGCCTGGCCATGGTCGTCGTCTACCTCACGCCTCCCGCGCGGTAGCGCCGCCGAGGTCGCCAGAGCACCACCGAACTCGATGGTCCGGTCAGCTCCCGTGCTCTAACTCGCCGCCAGCCCCTAATTTTGTGCACTGAACACGTTGGAAGGGTTTCCCCACATCGACGTCGGCTCTAACCGAGCTCGCGACGATGCGGCGGCTCGGGAAGAGTTCGGCAACGTCGCTCCGATGTGCTAGCCTGCTAAAAGCTCGGTGGAGTGGCTCTACAGCACCAGTGGTGGCTCGGGAAGTTCGGCATGGTGGTGGACAGGCCCGGGAATAGATCCAAGGTGGGTCTCACCGTGCGCCTGATGCTTCCTGCTAAAGCCGCCGTCGGAAAACATGGAAATACGCCGTGCACAGGGTTTTCATGCTAGGTTCCGTGAAGCTAACTTATGCGCCACTAAGTCTAGTTCCTGGAATCTAAACGAGAACTAAACCAGAATGTTAAAGTTCCTTACCTGAAGGTTACTTTGCACCGGCCGGAACCAAACTGCAAAATTCACCGTCGATGCTCAACCTCTCAGCTCATGCTTCGGAGGTGAGCTGTAGGAAGTCCTTGCGAGTTCAGGGGTGGCCTGGCTCGGCTGTGACAAGCCTTGGGTGCCGCGGAAACTTGGTTTTCTCGAGTTGTGGAGGCTGATCTCATGAGGACAACGTGCGAGGAGCTCGTGGGGAGTTCCTTGGTGTCGTTTTGCTTCTCTACGGGGGTTTGCACGCGAGCTTCCGGTGTGGCCGAGCGATCGGCAGGACAGCGGCAACTCTGGTCGATTTCTTGAGCGAGGGAGCAGGTGAAGGAGGCGTTTGATCTTTTGCCTGCTCGGGATCGCAGATAATGAGGGCAGAGAGCCGGTTCAGTGGCCAGCAGCGGCAACCAGCTGCTGTCCTCGCTGTTTGCCACCGTGGTGGCTGCTCGGTCGAGCGCAAGAAACTGAGCTCAGCTCTTCAGTCGGTTAAATTGCTAGTGAGGCTGACATGTGGGTCCAACTCCAGTTTTAACCTCCTAAATTCAATTTTCCTCACTGCTCTAAACAGTAGAGACCCAAATAGCCCTGGTGATTTGATCAAATTTCCAAATGGCTACTAGACTTTGAATAATTCAAAATGGAATTTGATTTGATCAAATTTTCAGCAAAGGTTTAGTTAAAATTCAAATTTGATTTGAATTTAGCCAAATAGCTCATGTAAAGATTAACTCCAAATGGAGTGAAAATTGGTGTATGAGCTCACAAAAATGTGCTGAACATGAATATGCCTCCCACATTTGAACTCATGGGATAAATGTAGTTTGAATTTGAATTTGAGTTCAAACTAGCCTCTTTCTACTTATACCCAAAAACACCTCAAAAAGGTTTTGGATTTGGGTGAATTTTGGCATGAGCATTCCTAGCAAGGTGTTGGAGTTTTTCATATGCTCAGTCCTTATATGATGCATGTGGGAAATGCCACTTTTGCATTTTGTGAGTTTATTCTCTAATGACCATGTTGATGGTGCTTACTTGCTCTTCAAAGTTGTTCATAAATTTTCCTCAAATGAGGTGTTTATGGTGTGATTAACACTTTGGATGTGTGCAAAAACTCAGGCCCTTACATTCCTTCCCCTTAAAAGAATCTCGTCCCGAGATTATAAGGTGAAAATGGGAGAGAGGATGGTGGAAAATTACCGTATGTGCGACGTGAAAAAGTCGGGGTAGTTAGCGCGAAGAAATTCTTTGCTCTCCCATGTCGCTTCATCTATGGATTGATTACTCCATAGAACTTTGTAGAACCACAACGTACGGTTGCGTGTGGTTCGGGCCTTTTCATCAATGATCTGAACCGGTTCCTCCTGATACGTGAGATCCGGTTTAAGTTCTTCAATATCCCCCAGCTGAATGGTAGTTGATAGCTTAAGACACCTCCTCAGCTGAGAAATGTGAAAGACGTCACGCACATCGGAGAGTGTTGCCGGTAAATATAGCCGATATGCAACTGATCCACATCTTTCTGTAATCTGGAATGGACCAATGAATTGAGGTGCCAACTTTCCTCTCACCCTGAATCTGTTTACGCCCTTCATTGGAGATACACGTGATCCCCAACTTCGAATTGTAACGGGCGTCTTCTCCGGTCCGCATACTGCTTTTGTCGGGATTGGGCGGCCTTTAGGTTTGCTTGAATCAGCCGAACCTTTTCCTCCGCATCGTTGACAAGATCAATCCCGAAGGTGACCCTTTCGCCAGACTCACACCAATTCAGTGATGTGCGGCATTTTCTCCTGTATAGTGCCTCGTAAGGCGCCATCTTGATGCTGGCTTTGTACCTATCGTTGTACGAGAACTCGGCTAATGGTAAGTGATCATCCCAATTCTTACCGTGGTTGATAGCACAAGCTCGTAGCATATCTTCTAGAATTTGATTTACCCGCTCGGTTTGCCCATCCGTCTGCGGGTGGTACACTGAACTACGGATCAGTTTCGTCCCCAAAGAAGCATGTAGCTGCTCCCAAAAACGGGACACAAATAAAGTGCCCCAATACGATATGATGGTGCGGGGTAGGCCGTACAAGCATAGGATCCGTGAGATGTACAATTCAGCATACTTCTTGGCATTGTACTTGGTGTTAACCGGGATAAAATGGGCAACTTTGGTGAGCCGGTCGACGATCACCCACACAGAATCATGCTTCTGAAATGTGGTGGGTAAACCGACGATGAAGTCCATGCTCACATCCTCCCACTTCCAGGCAGGAACGCCCAGTGGTTGTAGCAGTCCCGGTTTTCTAATGTGGTCTGCTTTCACCCTTCGGCAGGTATCACACTCGGACAAGTACTTTGCGATTTCCCGCTTCATTCGTGTCCATCAAAACTTGTTTCTGAGTTCTTGATACATTTTGTTGCTGCCAGGGTGAATAGAAAACTTTGACAAGTGAGCCTCATCAAAGATTTTCTTCGGTAACTCCGGGTTACGGGGTACGACAATCCGGTCCTTGAACCATAGGACGCCGTCTCTGTCTTTCGGGAAACATTTCAGCTCCCCACTGTCTACACGTCTCTGCAAATGCGACATGCCCTTGTCATGTTTCTGAGCTGCCGCTATCTCTTCATGGATTGTGGGGATCAAAGCTAAGTTGTAGAGAGCTCCATGTGGAATCACATGCAATGGTGGCTCGCTCTCTTCCAACGGGGTGATGGTCAGATTGTTGACATGTGACTTGCGACTCAGCTCCTCCACTACTATGTTTGCTTTGCCGTGGTGATAATGGATCTCTATTTCGTAATCCTTTATCAATTGTAACCATCTTCGCTGCCTCATGTTCAGCTCTTTCTGAGTGAATATGTACTTGAGGCTTTTGTGGTCGGTATATAAATGCACGAGGTTACCGAGTAGATAGTGCCTCCACATTTTAAGTGTGAGTACCACGGCAGCGAGCTCCAAGTCATGAGTTGGATAATTCTGCTCATGGTTTATGAGCTGTCCTGATCCATATGCAACCACCCTTCGGTCTTGCATCAGCACACATCCAAGCCCAATGCCGGATGCATTGCAGTACACATTGAATAGTTTTATTGTGTCTGGCTGCGCCAAGACCGGTGCTGATGTCAGGTGATTTACTAATGCCTTGAACGCTGCTTCACATGCTGGACTCCAAACATATTTGGTAGCCTTTTTCAGCAGCTCTGTCATAGGCTTGGCAATTTTTGAGAAGTTCGGAATGAACCTCTGATAATATCCCGCGAGTCCGAGGAAACTCCGTACCTCGTGAACAGTTCTCAGGGACTTCCAATTCAGCACTTGTGTGATTTTACTCGGGTCTACAGTGATGCCCTCCGCTGAGATAATATGCCCGAGAAAAAGGCACTTGCGATATCCAGAATTCTCACTTGCTGAATTTCGCGTATAGCTTGTGATCCCGCAGCCGTTGCAAGACTATACGCAGATGCTTCGTGTGTTCTTCCTCCGACTTGGAATATACCAATATGTCGTTGATGAAGATCACGACAAACTTGTCCTGCTCCGGCATAAATACCGAGTTCATCAAATACATGAAGTGATCTGGAGCGTTGGTGAGGCCGAAGGACATGACCAGGTACTCATAAAGTCCTTACCTCGTCGAGAAAGCCGTCTTCGGAATATCCTCACCCCGTATCTTAATCTGATGGTACCCGGATCTCAAGTCCATCTTGGAAAAGATCTTTGCTTCGACCAACTGATCAAACAACATATCGATCCGTGGCAACGGTTACTTGTTCTTGATGGTTACGGCGTTTAGTGGATGATAGTCCATGCAAAGACGCAACATTTCATCCTTCTTCTTTACAAATAATGCCAAACAGCCCCATGGCGAGGATCTCGGCCTAATAAAACCCTTCTTCAGCAGTTCCGTCAACTGCATCTTCAGTTCGGCCAATTCCTTGGCGCCATCTTGTACGGCCTTCGGGATATTGGCATATTTCCTGATGCAAGTTCAATCTTGAACTCCACCTCCCGGTCGGGCAGCATCCCCGGTAAATCATCCGGGAACACGTCAGGGAACTCACGGACTACTGGGATGTCTTCCAATCTGATGGTTGTGGATTGATATACACTTGAAAGTTTTATTCCTGGACTGTCCAGAAATAAAGAGTGCGACTCGTGCACTTCTGAGTTCCAATGCATGACTCGAAGGACGGTGTCTAAAACAGCGCCGTGGTGGGTTAACCACGACATCCTTAGGATGAAATCGACCTTCTGTCCCTCTAATACTATGAGAGACGTAGGGTATACTCTACCCTCTAAGCATAATGGCGCTTTTGGAACCAGCATGCTTGCTGAAATTTTCCCACCCGGTGAACAAATCAAGTATGAACTTTCGGTGGGTAGTATTTGCAAGCTGTATTTGGCAATAAAGCTTGGCTAATGAAGCTATGCGTGGCGCCTGAATCAAATAATAATATAGCGGGATGCTGGTGGAGTTGGAACATACCCGCAAGGATTGGCTCTCCCTTCGGCACGTCCTCTACGGCAAGTTGGTGGACGGTGCCGGGCCTAGGATTTTTCCGCCGCGCATTAGTGGGGTTCCGGGGCTGATTCCTCCCCGGAAACTGCGGTGTCACTCCGCCACTTTGCCTCTCAGGACAGTTGTTGGTGAAGTGTCCTGGGCGACCCCATTTGTAGCATGTGGCTGCTTACTGGCCGGTGCTTGGGGGACGAAAGCCCGGCATGCGCTGCTAACTCCTTGCCTGAGTCCTCCTGAACAATCGCAGCATCAATAATATCATTGAGGCTGCTGCGATTGAACATCGCCAGCTTGTCCATCAGGAGCTGGTTAAGCCCCTGGTAAAAATGATCCCGCCACTTCTCGTCGGTGTCGGCGTGATAAGAAGCATAGAGTGCAAGATCATTGAACGCCCTGGAGTATTCCAGTGCGTTCCTGCTTCCTTGCTACAGGCGAAGGAACTCCTGCGTCTTCCTCTTCATAATACCCGGCGGTATGTGATAGGCCCTGAAGACCGTCCTGAACTCCGCCCAGGTCATAACTTGCTCAGTGGGTTGCGAGGCACAGTAATTCGCCCACCAAGCGCTCGCGGATCCTTGAAGCTGTTGGACCGTGAACTGAGTCTTGCGCTGCCCACTCACTTGGAGCAGCCCGAACTTCATCTCCATCGTGCGGAGCCAGTTGTCCGCATCGATGGGTTCATCCGCCCTTGAGAATACAGGGGGATGAGTACCCAGAAAGTCGGAGTAGGAGCTTTGTTGGCGCTCATCGCGATCTTGACGCCTCTCTGGTCGAGACGTATTCGCAATAAGGGTCTGCAGCAACTCCGTGTGCTGCTGATGAGAACCCGCCATCGCCGCAACGATGTCGGCCAAGGTAACCGTTGGCGGTGGCGGTGGCGGTAGTTGCTGTTGCTGTTGCTGCTGTTGCTGTCCCGAGGAGTCCTCGGGAGGCTGTTGGGAGGCCTCTCCCCCCTGACTGGAACCCCCATTGTCTGGGTTGGCACGAGTGCGAGTCATTCTGAAATTCCAAACAGCAGCGATCAGCACATGTCATACTTAAAATTCCATATGAATCAGTAGGCATTGAATTGACGCATGAATAACTTGCACAACATCCACATATATTGATAAAGCATAAACTTTATACAAGATACATTATTCTTGGGTCTCCGAGAAGTCGTGCTCATGTCGCCACTACCTATACATATACTACTGTATACATGACATGTCACCGATTACAAAAGTTTCTCCTACACTATCCTCGCTGCCCCACTTGGCAATGGTAACCTATTACTCAGAGTAGAACTTGACCTCTTGTGGGTCGTCCTCCTCCGCTACCTCTGCTGGTGACTCCGGGTCCATGACCTCCTCTTCCGGTTCAGGTTCCCCCATTGCTGGGATACCCAAAACCACGGGTACGGCACCTACCATCGGTAGGCCCATTACCGGAGGTACGAGGTCCTGCAACGCATGCTTCTCATCCATGGCCTGGTTGTAGTCATCTTCCCAGCCTTGCCCTTCCTCAATAGCGTCATCACGCTCTTGAGTGAGGACCTCATTTTGCTGGGTCAACGCTTGCACTTGCTGTTGCAAAGCCGTGATGTCGACGCGGCTTTTCTTTCTTGCCTTCTTCAGATGATGCAACTGATTGTATTGCTCATTCAGTCGCTTTATCATCGGAAGGAGAACATTGCGGAGTGCACTGTGAGCACTCTCGAAATGATCTCCACGGATGGTGCTCTCCTTGAGCTTCACGGCAAGACAATCCGCATGAACGGCTTGGCTGTCCATCACAGCTTTTCCTGCCCTCAACTGGAGGCTGAGGTTTGCCTCCGTGGGGTTGTACCTTGGGCAACCCGGATCTGTTGCCTCCATGTACCTTTCCCCCATAAATGATTAGCTCGTCCCTCCACCGGAACAAGCGCATATGGAGTGCCCTCCCTAGCTCTCACGTGTAGTTGGCAGAAACGCGACATGGTGTCGCGAGCTGCCACTTGCCACATTTCCTCCGGCTGCCTACCTCTCACTGTGGCGGTGAACGGTGCCCAACCGGGTGGCGTATGTAAAGGTCCCAAAAGCATGAATACAAAGAAACTTGAGCTTGCCCAAATGTTGGTGTCATGTGTATGAAAAGGGGCTGGTTTAAACTTTTTACACATATGATAACACATGAGAGATTCTTCTAAAACCAACTTAGGGTTACTTGAATGTTTGGACCCTAGGTGGATTAAACCCACAGAATTGAAATACTCAGGTGCAATTGAAAGTTTTAAAAAAATCAGAATTTGAACTAAATGTTCAACTCAAATTTCAAATAAGGGAGGATACAATGGAAATTCAAACTGTTGTGTTTAAACTCTTGTTTGCAGCAGCTAACACAAGAATCAAATTGCATATTTGGATTCCTTAGGTCCAAATTTGTGGGTAGGCAAAGTTTCATTAATTTTTGAAAAGGTTTGCTATCCGTTTTTCCAAAAAGGATTTAAATGTGCAAAGAATTAAAAAAATTGAAATATGCATTTGAATTTGGATGGAATTTGTCCAACTATCCAATTGCAGCTCAGTTTTCAACTCCAACCATTTGAATTGGTCAATTGCCAAATTTTGGAGATCTTTTGAGAGGATAAGAGTGAGAGTGGGACCCACTAGTCAGTGTGCCAAATATCTGAAATTGAGCAGCTATTCTGTTGTCCACTGAAACAACTAATATCAGCGCTGTTTCACTCGGGTAGACCGAGGACTCCACGGGCGCCACCGAGACACCCACCACAGCACCCCCGGGGTTGGTTTCCTCACGCTGGTGAGATACTCGTGCGCTGGTATTACTCCCCGTCGTGCTTAGTTTCGCTACAACACCGAGAACCGCCTTCGTTCTCTGTCTCGCGCGGGCTAAAGAACAGAGCAGCTGCTGCCGTTGCTTAATCATTCAGGAATTGGCTCCTCTCACGTGCAAGCCTTGGCAACCCATAAAAATAGCACCACGGGACTTCCCACGACCTCCTCGCACCATCCCCACGCGGTCTAAGCCATAACCACCCGGGAGCTTCATGTTTTCGCGGCGGCCGAAAGAAGCTGAGTGGAGGTGCTCTCGTGGACAGCTTGGCAGAGAGCTTTTCACGGCCAAGCAAGAGTGGTTTTGGATGCGCCAAGACTACACGCTGCTCAACCCCAAAGCTCAGGCCAATTGATTGATCGTCGCCGGAGTATTTCACGGTTTTCTCCTGGCTGGTGCAAAACCACCCTCAGGTAAGGAATATTCAAATTCTCGATCCCTATCTGCTGAGAGCACACCAAATTGCACTCATAGGAGCTAGACTTGATGCCGCCCAAGTTTGCTTCTCAACCCTAGCTTGATCACGGTTGTAGCCGGCGTATTTGACAATTTTCCGACGATGTCTATGGTGAGGAGAATCAGGCTCACGGTGAGAGCTATGTTAGAGCCATCTCCAGGCTGTTTCATCACAAGGACGATCTTCCCTAGCATCCACCGGTGCTGTAGCACCATTTGAATGATGTTTTGGTGGGCTAGGTTAGCCGGCCGACGTTGCCGGTGGTGTGCCGAGCCGCTGCACCGTCGCTGGCTATGTTAAAGCCACCGCCGGTCAGGGGAAGCTGTTCCATCGTGTTCAGCATGGGGAATTAGGCCCTAATGGCGAGGGAGAGCTCGGGAGCTGGCTGGACATCGACATTTGGGTGTCGTGTGAAAGGTTGCCACGTATGACGTCAGTGACGGTTGCTGTGTGCAACGTCGAGTACGGGCGTACGTGTCATGTCAGCCGGGTGTTTTTTATTGCAATCACCATCGCTCGCGGAATGGACCGAACATACTTGTTCTCTGCGTCGTGAGATAGTAATAAACTGGGAAAACCTTAATAGTGCTTCGTGAGTGATCCTCGTAATGGAGATGGGGAATGATCAACACTTTCACTAAATTTATTTATCCACCTTGGGCTAAGTAGCGTCGAGGAAAAGCGTTTATTGTTTGATTATGGAGTCTCGACGTTGTTGGCGCAAGGTCTGTATGGGTCTAGGGTAGCTCACTAAATTTACTTTCACCTCGGGCAAGTGACATCGAGATGAAGCGTTTCTTGTTTGATTGTGGAGTCTCGATGTGAATTGCACGAGGACTATAAAAGTTGCTTAAAACTTGAAGTAAGGATTCTCCTGTAGCTCAAGTTCATCCTTTGTGCAAACTGCTATATTCAGCCCTCTATATTCAGCCCTCTATTTTCAGCATGTAGAGTTTCATGACTAGGGTGACGGTTAAGTCTTGCTGAGCTTCATGCTCATGGATACTGCATAAGTTGGTTTGCAGGTAATAACTGTACGCTGATATGTACGGGTGTTCGATGAGACTTGGAACTCTCTGAGTGGTGAACTCATGGCAACCCCTGCCGCTGCTATTTTGATAGTGTTGCTAGCGAGAAGGGTCCGCGGGCTGGACACCTTCTCTGTTGCTTAGCATAGGTATGAGATGTAAGTTATAATAGTCTTCCACTGTAGATTATTTTGAGAAGTATTTGTAAAATTTGCACTTTGTAAGCTTCCGCTTGATTTATGTAATATGATGCTTCATTATGTCTGCTGTTGGGTGCCGCATCGCACGGCACCACCCAATGCGATTCCCGGGTGAGTGGCACGGCCCCGTGGTCGGGACCGGGCCCTCACAGAGTGGTATCAGAGCCGCATTGTTAATAGCACACAGAATAAGGATCATATTACGACAAAAATCTAGGTTATGACGAGGATACAGTATTAGGCCCACATAAGGACTATAGTAGTATAGTTACTTAAAGTGGCATTACTAACATACTTGTTATAATTCTGAATTTTGATTATGTAACGACGCACCTACGCTCAGGTAAGCATGGTAAGGAACGCCACCGAAAGCGGTTCAATTTCGGTTAGCTCCCCTGACGAGGAACGTGGTTCAGGGATAGGTCTCACAGCTTGGTGTGAGACATCAATATGAAACTCTTGGACTCTTCATGTTCCTGAGTTCATATGAAACGCTGATTCCTAGCGTGCATTAGGCAAGCAAGTGGATACCCCATCGCATGGTCAGTAATGCGAGAGTGTGTTCGTCTGGAAATAGCCCAGGAGGACATACGCAGCGTTCCATCGGCGTGCCCTGCAGGGCAGTAGGTGGTATCTGTTGGGTTGATAACATTCCCAACCGTGATGACCCGTTCTCGCTCTACTCGGGTTCCCCGTCGTGTGGTGTAAAAACGTGACCATGTACCTTGAGACGTGGCTTGACTCAAGGACGGCCCATATGGAAATGATACAGGACGTATGTTTTTAGTATGATATGGAACTGCCTGATATGAGAAAAACCTATGTGTGCATCATGATTTAGTGTTCTTCTGCAGGTACTAACCACGTACGTATCCCGTGTAGTACACATGTGCGAGTGACCGTCTTAGTGTCGCAATTGAGACGTATATACCGGTATAATCCGGTTGGGTTTTCTTTTGGTGAGGCTACGTATTACTGACATTGTTCCTATGGTGCCTCGACGCCGTACTAAACTTAATAACCCCTTCCCTATGAAGAAATGATTCATGAACTAACTTTCAACTAAACATGGAAGTTTGAAACAAATATTAGTTATTGAACTCTTATTTTGAGCTAAGATTCAAATGAGAGAAGGTCTAAGTTTCAAAGATTTCAAAAACAGATTGCTCTGTTTCTGGCAGGAATTCTTGCTGGATTTTGACAGAGCATAACCCTGAGTAGCTTTAACCAATTAAGGTGTATGATACAGTTTTGGAAAGATTTTTAAGTGCTCTACAACTTCTTTGTAGACCTCCAGAGCAAAATCACATGTTAACTGGGTGAAAAGTCCAGTTGAAGGCAAACTGTTCAGAACCAGGACAGCAGCAAAACCTCCCTGGACCTTTCTGTTTTTAAGCCATAACTTCCTATAGAAAAATCCCTAAGGAGCATGTGATACACCGTTGAAAATGTTATGATATATGCATCATTGTTGTAGTTCAAAGTTGGTTCAGATTCATATTGTATCTGCGTATACAACTGTGATAAAGTCAGCCACATACAATGGAGATGCTGGCAAATTTTATCCAGAAAGTATGTCAAATTTGCGAAATCATAACTTTTGATCCAGAAGTGATATGGAGGCATTTGAATACTAGTTGGAAAGATATTGAAGTTAACTTTAACTTTGGTACTCAACTTGAGTTATGAAAATGCTTTTAACTTGATCAAAATCTGGTTTGTTTAAGGACCGGTCAATCTGCTTTTAAATCTTTGCTGTTAGCTACATCAGTTTGCGCTTAAATCATTTGGCTTACATGTTAAGATTTCATTATCAGTGTTTCACTACTTTGTTCATGGAATAAATTAAGTGATAGTGTTGAGCTTATAATGAACTCTTGCAATTGCAGAATAGTGCGAACTCGTTCCATGGGTGAAGTGGGTGGTTCCAGTGGTGGTGGTGGTGAAAACTCTCCACAGCGGGAGCAGCGAGCTCCGCAACCGCAGCCGCCACCAGGACCTTCACCTACGGTCACAATGGTGGACATTCTGGCTGCCATGACGGGTGCAAGCGATGAGCGAACCAACTTGCTCCGCACCCTAGTGATGAATACATCCCGTCAAGGGGGATGTCAAGATGAAGACTTGCGCCAACCTCAACTGAATTCCTATGTTGAGTTCTTAGCAACTCAACCACCGGTTTTCATTGAAGCTGAGGATCCTCTGGTGGTGGATAGCTGGATCCGTACCATTGAATCCAAGTTCGGGGTGCTCCAACGCACCGAACATCAGAAAGTCTTGTACGTGGCGCAACAACTTCACGGGTCCGCCAGTGCATGGTGGGCAAATCAACTCGCCTCCTTACCAGCTGGACATCATTTCACATGGATGGAATTCCAGAAGGCATTTCTTGCTTATCATGCGGAAACTCGAGGAGTTTCTGGTCTTAAAACCAGGAGGGAGGGATACATACGAGCATTCGCGAGTGTTCAACAAACTGGCACAGTATGCGCCTGAACATGTGAACACTGAGGCACAAAAGTGCGAATGGTTCTTCCGCATCCTCAACCCCAAGTTAAAGGAAAGACTCGTCTTAGCTGATCGAAAGAACTTCAACAAATTGATGAGTGCTGCCATCATGGTTGAAGATGCTCAGCGAGAAGTTCAGGCTGAGAAAAGAAAGAACCGTATACCACCGGATAGTAGCAGTATTGCTCCTCGTAAATACCGGGTGGTAGACAGTGCCTTGAACTGTCAAACAATGCAGCCGGCTCAACGACTCCAGCAATATTCAGGTCGTTCATCTCAATACTCTGAATTTGGACAGCTGCAACAACGGTATATGCAGCCACATTATTCTGTTCCTCAAGCGTTCTTGCCGCAGCAGAATACAACTAGTATCCGTACTCAGAGCAACCTGGGACCGGCTGAGAAACCGTGCTTCACGTGCGGTTATTTGGGTCACATCAGCAGGAAGTGTCCAGAAAGGATGCGCCACACCAGAGATGCACCGGAGCAGGGGATAAATCAACCCCGTGCTCAGCTCCAAGGAACAGCACCAAAGTCCGAGTGCACTTATCATACAGCTCTAGAGGATGTGCCGGACGGGGCACCTGTGCTAGCGGGAATGTTCACCCTCAATGAACTACCCGTATTGATTTTATTTGACTCTGGAGCCACACACAATTTCATCAGCAGATCATTTGTGCGCAAAGCTGAGCTCTCCACCTCTACACCAAAAGATTACTAACTTATCCGCTCACCCGGTGGAAATATATCTGCTAACGAAGTGGTGATCAAAGTGCCCTTGTGCTCAGGTGGAAAATTATACCCCACAACCCTCATTGTGTTAGAGGGGCAGAAGATCAATGTGATCTTAGGAATGGCGTGGATGAAACTACCACGGGGCTGTTCTTGACATCGGTCCACGGATTGTTAGTTTGGACTCTCCGATCTACGGTCTCCAAAAACTCATACTTGAAGCCGTGGATTCTAAAAATCCAGTGGTGTACCACAGTGTGACCATGAAACTGGAGGATATTTTGGTCGTCCGTGAGTACCCATATGTGTTTTCCGACGATCTTCCAGGGATGCCGCCAGAAAGGGACGTGGTATTCAAGATCGAGTTAGCACCGGGAACTACACCAATATCTCGGAGGCCATACAAAATGTCTCCGAAGGAATTAGCTGAACTGAAAGAGCAGCTAAAGGACTTAATGGACAAAGGGTTCATCCGGCCAAGCTCATCACCATGGGGCTGTTCAGCCCTCTTTGTGAAGAAAAAGGATGAATCACTTCGGTTATATGTGGATTATCGGCCGCTGAATGCAGTGACAATCAAAAATAAATATCCACTGCCGCGGATCGATATATTATTTGATCAGTTGGTGGGTGCCAAAGCATTCTCCAAGATGGACTTGAGGTCCGGTTATCATCAGATAAAAATCAGAGCGGAGGATATACCGAAGACGGCTTTCTCAACTAGATACGGGCTCTATGAGTATCTAGTCATGTCTTTCGGGGTAACAAATGCACCCGCACATTTCATGTATCTCATGAATTCTGTATTCATGCCAGAGTTGTATCAGTTCGTCATGGTTTTCATCGACGACATTCTCATATACTCCAAATCAGAGGAAGAGCACACCAAACATCTCCAAATTGTGCTCCAACGCTTACTAGAACATAAGCTGTATGCCAAGTTCCGCAAGTGTGATTTTTTTATCAGCAAAGTACCATTCTTAGGCCACATTATTTCAGCGGAGGGTGTGGCCGTAGATCCAACCAAAATTGAGAAAGTATTGGAGTGGGAGTCTCCGACATCCGTTCATCAAATCTGCAGTTTTCTAGGACTAGCGGGTTACTATCAGAGATTTATTCCCAGCTTCTTGAAGGTGGCTAAACCCATGACAGAATTATTGAAGAAGAGCAGCAAGTATGCATGGACGGAGGCCTGTGAAGAGGCATTTCAAACTTTGAAAAAACATCTCACAACGGCACCGGTTCTAGCCCAACCGGATACAACAAAACCATTCGATGTTTATTGTGATGCCTCAGGCATTGGACTTGGCTGCGTCTTAATGCAAGATAGATGCATGATCGCTCATGGGTCTCGTCAACTCCGCAACCACGAGCAGCACTACCCTACTAATGACCTAGAACTCGCTGCGGTGGTGATTGCGTTAAAAATGTGGAGGCACTACTTACTCGGAAATCTAGTGCATCTCTACACTGACCATAAGAGCTTCAAATATATATTCACTCAGAAGGATATTAATATGAGGCAGCGAAGATGGTTGGAATTAATCAAAGATTATGAGCTCGAGATCCATTACCATCCGGGCAAAGCTAACATGGTGGCTGATGCACTCAGTCGTAAGTCCCACGTCAATAACTTGTCAGTTATTCCGGATGAGGATGAAGAACCAAGCTTGTGGGTGATTCCGTATGGGGTGTTGTATAATCTTGCTCTTGTGCCTACCATTAGAGAAGAGATTGTACAAGCCCAGAAGATAGATAAAGGAACGCGGAAAATACGGGCAAGAATCAATGAGGATAAAATGAAATGTTTCCGAGAAGATGATCAAGGTGTGTTATGGTTTAACAACCCGTATCATGGTACCCCGGAACCTGAAGCTAAGAAAGAAGATCTTGGAATGTCCAAGTAGTCGATACATCCAGGAAGCAATAAGATGTATCAAGACCTTAAGACAAAATTTTGGTGGACTTGGATGAAGCGAGAAATTGCCAAGTATGTATCCGAGTGTGGTACATGTTGGCGAGTCAAAGCTGACCATATAAAGAAAGCGGGAATGCTGCAACCATTAAGCATTCCAGCATGGAAGTGGGAGGACATCAGCATGGACTTTATTGTCGGACTGCCTCTCACATTCAGAAAGCATGACTCAATTTGGGTGATTGTTGATCGCTTAACAAAATCAGCCCACTTCATCCCAGTGAATACGAGATTTTCAACTAAGCAATATGCATAGTTGTATCTCTGAAGAATTGTGTGCTTACACGGAGTACCCAAAACCATCATATCCGATCGAGGTTCTATATTTGTTGCTCGTTTCTGGGAGCCACTACATGAATCTCTGGGAACAAAGTTAATTAGAAGCTCATCATACCATCCTCAGACCGACGGTCAAATGGAGAGGGTGAATCAGATCTTAGAAGATATGCTGAGAGCATGTGCCATATATCAAGGAAAGAATTGGGATAACCATTTGCCATTAGCGGAATTCTCCTACAACAATGGTTAGCAATCCAGTATTAAAATGGCACTGTACGAAGCACTTTATGGCAGGAAGTGCCGCACGCCACTCAATTAGTGTGAATCCGGCGAGAGGGTGATTTTCAGCATTGATCTTGTAAAAGATGCCAAAGAGCGGGTCCAGCTTATTCAAGCAAACCTCAAAGCCGCTCAATCTCGCCAGAAGAGTTATGCGGACCAGCGACGCCGACCCTTGTATTTTGTAGTCGGGGATCACGTCTATCTCCAAGTATCCCTGATGAAGGGAATTCATCGATTCGGGGTCAAGGGAAAGCTAGCTCCTCGTTTTGTGGGTCCGTTCATTATTACAGAACGGTGTGGACTGGTAGCCTACCGTGTGAAGCTGCCACCATCTTTATCGGGCATCCACGACATCTTCCATGTCTCACACTTGAGAAAGTGTTTGAAGAAGGCGATAGAGATTCTTTCGGGAGACATGGAGATATTACAACCAGATCTCACCTACGCCGAGCAGCCCATCAAGATTATCAGCGAAAAGACCCGGATCACTCGAAATCAGACTTTAAAATTTTACAAAGTCCTGTGGAGTAATCATACACCAGAATAAGCGACTTGGGAGAGTGAAGATTACATCCACAAGAACTATCCGGAACTTTTGTCTTAGATTTTGTAATTACCTTCTGCCTCACCTTTCTTTTGTAATCTCAAGACGAGATTTCCTTTTAAGGAGGGAGGAATCTAAAGGTCCCAAAAGCATGAATACAAAGAAACTTTAGCTTGCACAAATATTGGTGTCATGTGTATGAAAAAGGGGGCCGGTTTAAACTTTTTACACATATGATAACGCATGAGAGATTCTTCTAAAACCAACTTATGGTTACTTGCATGTTTGGACCCTAGGTGGATTAAACCCACAGAATTGAAGTACTCAGGTGCAATGGAAAGGTTTACAAATTAAAATTTGATCTAAATGTTCAACTCAAATTTCAAATGAGGGAGGATACAATGGTAATTCAAACTGTTGTGTTTAAACTCTTGTTTGCAGAAGCTAACACAAGAATCAAATTGCATATTTGGATTCCTTAGGTCCAAATTAGTGGGTAGGCAAAGTTTCATTAATTTTTGAAAAGGTTTGCTATCCATTTTTCCAAAAAGGATTTAAATGTGCAAAGAATTCAAATATACATTTGAATTTGGATGGAATTTGTCCAACTATCCAATTGCAGCTCAGTTTTCAACTCCAACCATTTGAATTGGTCAATTTCCAAATTTTGGAGATCTTTTGAGAGGATAAGAGGGAGAGTGGGACCCACTAGTCAGTGTGCCAAATATATGAAATTGAGCAGCTATTCTGTTGTCCACTGAAACAACTAATATCAGCGCTGTTTCACTCGGGTAGACCGAGGACTCCATAGGCGCCACAGACACACCCACCGCAGCACTCCCGGGGTTGGTTTCCTCACACTGGCGAGCTACTCGTGCGCTGGTATTACTCCCCGTCATGCTCAGTTTCGCTACAACACAGAGAACTGCCTTCGTTCTCTGTCTCGCGCGGGCTAAAGAACAGAGCAGCTGCCGCCGTTGCTTAATCGTTCAGGAACTGGCTCCTCTCATGTGCAAGCCTCGGCAACCCATCAAAACAGCACCACGGGACTTCCCATGACCTTCTCGCACCATCCCCACGCGGTCTAAGCCACAACCACCTGGGAGCTTCGTGTTTTCGCGGCGGCCGAAAGAAGCCGAGTGGAGGTGCTCTCGTGGACAGCTCGG
The DNA here is from genome assembly GCA_030760725.1 of Neostapfia colusana. Taxonomy (NCBI): domain Eukaryota; kingdom Viridiplantae; phylum Streptophyta; class Magnoliopsida; order Poales; family Poaceae; genus Neostapfia; species Neostapfia colusana. The sequence goes on along the minus strand of JASWHV010000004.1, from coordinate 24,626,320 downwards.
CAGAGAGCTTTTCACGGCCGAGAAAGAGTGGTTTTGGACGTGCCAGGACTACACGATGCTCAACCCCAAAGCTCGGGCCAATTGATTGATCGTCGCCGGAGTATTTCACGGTTTTCTCCCGGGCGGTGCAAAACCACCCTCGGGTAAGAAATCTTCAAATTCTCGATCCCTATCTGCTGAGAGCCCACCAAATTGCACTCATAGGAGTTAGACTTGACGGCACCCAAGTTTGCTTCTCAACCCTAGCTTGATCATTTTGGAAGGTTCTAAAAAATATCAAAATTTTTGAGAAAAATCCAAAGGGGTTAGCCTTCGATATTATTGAAAAGGGAGGTTTCCATTAAATAACTCGTGAGAAATTCATTTTTCTTGCACATGAGGCTTGTATTCTCTGTTGGCTACATGTTACCTATCCATACCTATTTTTTAGGAGGTTCTAAAAAATTTCAAAAATTTTGAGAAAAATCTAAAGGGGTTAGCCTTCGATATTACCAAAAAGGGAGATTTCCGTCAAATAACTCATCAAAAATTCATTTTTCATGTAACCGGCGTATTTGACAATTTTCCGACGATGGCTATGGTGGGGAGAATCATGCTCACGGTGAGAGCTATGTTAGAGCCATCTCCGGGCTGTTTCACCACCAGAATGATCTTCCCTAGCATCCACCGGTGCTGTAGCGCCGTTTCACCGATGTTTTGGCGGGCTAGGTTAGCCGGCCGACGTTGCGATGGTGTGCCGAGCCGCCGCACCATCGCTGGCTATGTTAGAGCAACCGCCGGTCGGGGGAAGCTGTTACATCATGTTCAGCGTGGGGAATTAGGCCCTAGCAGCGAGGGAGAGCTCGGGAGCTGGCTGGACATCGGGTTTCAGTGTTTCTCCGGCGAGCCCGGCGGCGCGCGGGTGTGGGTGGCCGGAGGTTGAAGAAGACTCGGCGGGTCCCACATGTCAGCGACTGAGATTTAAAGTTCTGATCTGCTGCGGCTCTAGGATCTATTGTGGCTGCGCGGGAAGAGTTCAGTGGCCCCGTGTGTCTTACCCCAGCGAGTGACACATGGTCCCCTGGACCCACGTGCAGGATTTAAACTTTTCCGGTTTATTTGAATCCCCAATTTCAATTCAAACATTAGAACCCCATAAATTTTGCTAGGAAGCTCCAAATTTATTCAAATTGGGTTGGATTCAGGTTAGAAAATTCTATCCAAATATGCAACCCAATTTGTATGAAACTCATTATTTAATCCTGGAAAATTCTTTAAAGCTTTCAGCAAAAGAATTTTAGAGAGAGTTTGGTTCATACAAAAATCCTCAGATTTTGCAAGAAAATTCTTTAGGATGTTAGTGAACTCCTGTAAAAGTTTCAGCTCATTTGGAGTTAATTTAGTTAGGAAAATTCTGATTTCAAGTTTCTGTGTTCAAATGAATACAGAAACAATTCCAGAGAATTTCCAAAACTTAGAATTCAGTTCTGGATAATTCTTAGCTCCAGAAATCCTAGGAAAATTCATGCAGGCCGTAGGAACTATATTTGAAATTGTAGTTCACTAAGTTTGGCATGAACATGTGGGTTACTTCAGAATTAGTTCCTTTTTGCCTAAATTCTTAGAGAATTGTTCTGAGTGATCTACTCATTGAAAATTTCTAAATTTTGGTCCAGGTAACTTTCTTGTGACAAGGAACTCACAAGAAAAGCTCCATTAGATCTCTGGATCACCACTGTGCTGTTCAACCTATTTATAGGAGTAACACACAAGTGATAAAATGCACTTATCACTTGATCATGTGCTTAACCAAACCCAAACCACTAGCACCAGTTTCACTTTAAATTCTTAAACAGAGTTCCAGTTTTTAAACTTGTCTTTAGAACTTGTTAGCAAAAGCTTTACAATTAAACATATGCATATTCATTACGTGTAGTATCTACGTGGAGAATTTGAAGTCATCGGAGTGGAGATCAAGGAAGGAGGAAAGCAATTGATCAAGCCAAGTGGTCTTCACTAACTGAACCTCATATATATAAATCCCCTGCAAAACAAAGGCAAGCCCTGGTTTGCATAAAAACTTACAAGTTTTCATTTGTATTCACTTTATAATGTCTAGCTTTTTATTTATTGCATTGAGTCTAGGTGGTATGACACTCCAAATGCATGACCCAGAAAACCCTGGAGTAAAATGTAGAGTAGGTTATCAATTGATTATAACTGCTGATCTCAAGTAAACAAAAGTGGAATAAAAGAGGCATAACTCGAGTAGGCAGTTTCCTACTCGTGAACCGGGATTAAGGGGGATCAGAAGAGTTGGGAATTGATCCTCATAGTTGGGAATGGAGACCGGGCAGTGGATGGAAGGCTCAAGGACGTGGTCCTGTGAACCTAGTCTATGTCTGAGTTGATTAAGGCCCGTTCTCGTGTGCGGCCCGTTGGACAAGTTTGAGTTGTGTACCGGATGCATACTGGCTATATAACATATTAACCTAGGTGTCGAGGCATACCTCACCATCTGATGCAGATGCTGAAAGGATAGAGAAGTCGGCTCTACGAGGGTTTGCCGTAGTGAGACTTAATCCCAGTCGGTGGGACTGGATCGACATTTGGGTGTTGTGTGAAAGGTTGCCACGTACGACGTCAGTGACGGTTGCTGTGTGCAATGTCGAGTACGGGCGTACGTGTCGAGTTAGCCGGGTGTTTTTTATTGCAATCACCGTCGCTCGCGGAATGGACCGAGCATACTTGTTCTCTGCGTCATGACGTAGTAATAAACTGGGAAAACCTTAATAGTGCTTCGTGAGTAATCCTTGTAATGGAGATGAGGAATGATCAACACTTTCACTAAATTTATTTTTCCACCTTGGGCTAAGTAGCGTCGAGGCAAAGCGTTTCTTGTTTGATTGTGGAGTCTCGATGTTGTTGGCAGAAGGTCTGTATGGGTCTAGGGTAGCTCACTAAAGTTACTTTCACCTCGGGCAAGTGACATCGAGATGAAGCGTTTCTTGTCTGATTGTGGAGTCTCGATGTGAATTGTGCGAGGACTATAAAAGTTGCTTAAAACTTGAAGTAAGGATTCTCCTTTAGCTCAAGTTCATCCTTTGTGCAAACTGCTATATTCAGCCCTCTATTTTCAGCATGTAGAGTTTCATGACTAGAGTGACGGTTAAGTCTTGCTGAGCTTTGTGCTCACGGATACTGCATAAGTTGTTTTACAGGTAATAACTGTACGCTGATATGTATGGGTGTTCGATGAGACTCAGAACTCTCCGGGTGGTGAATTCATGGCAACCCCTGCCGCTGCTATTGTGATAGTGTTGCTAGTGAGAAGGATCCGCGGGCTGCACACCTTCTCTGTTGCTTAGCATAGGTATGAGACGTGAGTTGTAATAGTCTTCTGCTGTAGATTATTTTGAGAAGTATTTGTAAATTTACACTTTGTAAGCTTCCGCTTGATTTATGTAATATGATGCTTTATTATGTGTGCTGTTGGGTGCCGCATCACACGGCACCACCCAATGCGATTCCCGGGCGAGCGGCACGGCCCCGTGATCGGGACCGGGCCCTCACAGCGTAGGTCCTGCAGGAACTTCGACATGGATGGTCCACGTCTTGTTCCCCTCCTCGCCTTCTTCATGGGCGAGATACTGTGGCGTCTCCACATACCCAAAATATTGAAGCATTTGCTTCAACACTTCCGGATAACCGCTGCGGTGAGAATAGTGGGATACCACCCAATCATTCTCCAATTGTCTATCCTCTGTCATCTGTAGAAATATATTTGAAAAAGGTCAAATATTTATTTCAACAGTAATTCATTGAGTTATAACATAAAAAATGTCATTGAACTCATAAAACTTGGAACAGAACTCAAACTTAGAACAATTTGATTGCTGGTCTGCTGCCCAAACTGACAGCCCTGACCCGTTTCTATTTCAACCTGATTTAGACCATGCTAAAAGCAAATCCAATTCTGGAGCTCAACATCAAAGATTTAGACCATGCAAAAGCAAATCCAATTCTGGAGTTCAGCATCAAAGTTAAAGCTAACTTCAATAGCTTTCCAGAAAGTATTTACTTGGCCTAAGATCTGTCTTGGTTCAAAAGTTATGAGATGTCAAAATTGACAGAATTTCTGGAGAAAATTGGACAGCACCTCCCTGCCTGAGTTACTGATTTGATCCAAGGATTCCAGTTAATTCTACACCAAATTTGACAAAACTTTCTGTTATAAAGTTGTAACTCCTCTCATGAACGTTTCAGAACTACGCCATTTTCTATTTTTAGATTTTTTGCAGGAAGTTATGCTCAATTTACAGGGAGTTACAGAGAGTATTTGCTCTGCCCTGTTTTCTGGACAGTCTCAACTCTACTGCATTTTTCGACTGGTTAGGGGATGAAACACCTCTGACATCAACAGAAAAGCTGTAAATATCTTACAAAGCTTTCCAGAAATGTATCGTATGACCCAAACCTTGAAAGAACTCAACCTCTATCCTCTGATTAACTTCAGCCTTATTTCAGTTTAAAACAGAGGACTCTGTCCTTAGTATCCTATAAGTTCAAAGACTTATTTATTTTGAACATCCTGATTAAGGGAAGAAGTTAACTCAAAGTTTTAGTGCTCTGGATTAAAATATTCAAGTTTTATAATAAGGTTGCTCATTTAGTGGGGTGTAACGTCGAAGCGTCACTAGTTCATGTCGGTACTACGTTCCTCACAAAGAAAAACCTATACCGGACTTAGCCGGCTTCGTTAGTTCAGTGGCACTAAATGCCGCTCGCACACGGATGCTACTTGTCTACCGATTCGTGGTTAGACTACCTGCAATTAACTCACACAATCATCAGACTCGGCAGCACACCAAGCCCGGTATCAATACAGTTCATACACCCGTCCGTCATCACTCGCACGGGTGTTCTCAAGCCAAACATGCCTCGAGCTACGTGTTCATGTTACTGATCACGTGACGGGGTCTCCCAAACTCGCCCATAGCATGCCAGGGAATGGCGTTGCTCGAATACCCCAAACGACATGAAAAGTCATAGAGGATATTAAAGCGGGCCGGGTTACCTGCCACCCGCGGGGCTCCACCCTTCAGCTTGTGAGCACCGGTGGACAGCGCTTACGTGCACCCCCCAAGACATAGAACGTCCCGAGATGCACGATTTTCCGACATAAGCAAATAGGTTAGTATTGCCACTTTCTATACAATAATAACATCCTTATATGACCTACTAACTCGTTCCTCACCGAGTTTTTGAAAAACATAACCTTTTTAGTGCGTTAAACCTCAAGCGAGCTCTGATACCATGCTGACAGGGCACCACGGCCTCGTCGAGCCAGGATCACGCTGATGGGTGCTGCGTTGAACAGCACCGGATACCGCACATAAAATGGTACAAAGCGGAAGCAAAGTTTTATTACATAAACAAGTTTATGAACATTTTTCAATAAAATATGTTCAGTCTATACTCACAGGTGTAGACTACGCATCGAGTTTACATTCAGCCCGTGAACGTGTCCCCGCTAGCACGCACACACACTAACACGCCGGCGTGCACGACTCCCACTTAACGGGGTTTCCGTATCCTCCTCAGGAGTCCCTTCCTCATAAACCCCTGCAAAATATTCAAACACAGGTAGTGAGCACGATGGCTCAGCAAGTCTGACCCGTCTCTCCTATACATGAAACTTCTACATGAAGGGTTTCAGGGTACATGAGGTAAATAAGTTGCAAAGGACTCTCCTAATTATTTGAACCTTACTTTCAAGTTTTAGCATCAGATTGTGGAGAACCTCACACTAAGGCACATGAGAGAGCCGCAATAAAACAAGAAACACATTTCTCTCATGTACTTTGCCCAAGGTCGAAAAGAACTTTAATTAGCTCTAAACTACAGCAAGTCATTAACAATCAATGTATAGCTTTCAAATCAGCAAACTTTTAACATGCATCTAGCCTGTTCTTTCTACGTCACGGCACAGTGAACAAGTGGTACTCACTGACCACAAGGGATGGCGATTATAATCGATTAACACCTGCAGGGGTACCAGAATAACCCGTCACGTACGCCCATACTCGATGTTTCCTACAGCAACCATCACGGACGTCGTACGCAACCACGTTTCACCCGTCAGCTAAATGTTGAACCGGTCCAATCATCCCGAGCAAGAGGTCTCTGCGCGCGGATCCTCAGTGCCTCCAGCCGATTTATGCCTCAAGCTCTCAACCTACCCTCTGAACGACCAGCTATGCCTCAACACCCAGCTACCCGAGTTACATCGGTTTCCCGGTTCCCATATATCCGGTAGGTCTTCAGTACTGTTCTAGCTTGTTCAACAGGCCCGCACACAGCTTGGTCCTCAATCGACACAAGCGGAGCTATGGCACCTAGGCCTCAATGTCCTGCTGCCCTTACTCTCCGCTCGGTCTTATTTTTCTTGTCATGTGTTCCATTTGCTATCTTTACCCGAGTAGTGTGCCTCTAGCCTATTCTCGCGAGCAGTTCCAACTACTCGACTTGTACCGAATCCTACACTATCTTAGCATTGCAGTATCTAATCGAGGTTTACAAACCTAAGCCCAACCAGGGTTTTCTTGGCTATGCATTTGGGTTTTCAAACAAGACTCTAATGCAATGAATTAAAGTGGTTGCTCAAAGTAAGTTCTCAAAACAGTAATGTTTGTAAAAATGGTTAATGCAAACCGGAGCTTGCCTTGCTGCTCTTGGTCATTGGCTAGCTGCTCCTCAGGAGTGATGAAGTCTAAGACTTTGGGCTCCTCCTCAACCTTAGCGACTACATGAGATAAACACATATATGTATCAATTTGAATGCATTTGAATTGAAGTTGCATTTGTGAAGACTATAAGTCTTGCTAGACAGGCCCAATGACTCTGAAATTTTTACTGTGGTTCGGATACAACCTAAACAGAGACTTGATCAAGTTTTATCTGCAGCAAAGCTCATTTGAGGTTTCCACAAATAATTATGTACTTGACCTTAATTGGAGCTCTTAGCGTGTTCTAGGGATTTTCATGGAGCAATCCTTGACTTTCTGAAAATTAGATTTTCAGAGGGTTCTAATGGAGTTGGTTTCACTTAATTTGAAGGTTCGTATCTAAATATATGAGCTAAACAATTTCAGGGAAAATCTGAAAATGTTTCTGGAAATTTTCGATTTTCTCTGGAACAGTTTTATTAATCACACCATTAGGTAGATCAAATGAGCTCAAATAGATCTGAAATTTTTAGGGTAGCTCAGGGATATTTTAGTGAACATCCTGGAAAAATTTCAGAATTTTCCTCCAACGGGTTCTCCAGTTAAAATTCTAGATAGTTTAAATTTTGAAGAATTAATTATGGAGAAATAAGGATTTTCATAAAGTGAAACTTGATTTGTTGTAAATTACTCAGAGAGCTGAATAAAAAAAAATTTGGTTCACTCGATTTGGAGTTTCCTAGCCAAAGTTATGTTTGTTTGAAGTTTGAACTAAATCTCAAAATCGGGGAAAATTTTAAACTTCTGCCGGTGGGTCCATGGGAACACATGTCGTGTGCTGAACCGATGACACACGGGGCCACAGGTTTAATTACCATTCTGTCACAGCTGATCCGCGCCCACAAATAATCCAATCACCCGGTTTCCTCCCACTGACAGCGGGCCTGACCCCGGTCGTCGTCTACCTCGTGCCTCCCGCGCGGTAACCCCGCCGAGGTCGCCGGAGCACCACCGAACTCGATCGTCCGGTCAGCTCCCGTGCTCAAACTCACCGCCAGCCCCTAATTGCGCTGAACACGTTGGAAGGGTTTCCCCACATCGACATCGGCTCTAACCGAGCTCGCGACGGTACGGCGGCTCGGGAAGAGTTCGTCGACGTTGCTCCGACGTGCTAGCCTGCTAAAAGCTCGGTGGAGTGGCTCTACAGAACCAGTTGTGGATCGGGAAGCTCGGCATGGTGGTGGACAGGCCCGCGAATAGCTCCAAGGTGGGTCTCACCGTGCGCCCGATGCTTCCCGCTAAAACCGCCGTCGAAAAACATGGAAATACGCTCTGCACAGGGGTTTTCATGCTAGGTTCCGTGAAGCTAACTTATGCGCCACTAAGTCTAGTTCCTGTGTGTGAAGTTTCGTGGAATCTAAACGAGAACCAAACGGGAATTTTAATGTTCCTTACCAGAAGGTGACTTTGCACCGGCCGGAAGCAATCTACAAAATTCACCGTCGATGCTAAACCTCTCAGCTCAAGCCTCAGAGGTGAGCTGTAGGAAGTCCTTGCGTGTTCAGGGGTGGCCTGGCTCGGCCGTGACAAGCCTTGGGTAGGGCTGTCCACGAGAGCCGTCCGTGGCGGTTCCTTTCGGCCGCCGCGGAAACTCGGTTTTCTCGGGTTGTGGAGGCTGATCTCATGAGGACAAGGTGCGAGGAGCTCGAGAGGAGTTCCTTGGTGCCGTTTTGCTGCTCTACGGGGGTTTGCACTCGAGCTTCCGGTGTGGCCGAGCGATCGGCAGCACAGCGGCAACTATGGTCGATTACTTGCGCGAGGGAGCAGGTGAAGGAGGCGTTTGATCTTTTGCCGGCTCGGGCTCGCAGATAAGGAGGGCAGAGAGGCGGTTCAGTGGCCAGGGGCAGAAACCAGCTGCTGTCCTCGCCATGGCGGCTGCTTGGTCGAGCGCAAGAAACCGAGCTCAGCTCTTCAGTCGGTTAAATTGCTAGTGAGGCTGACATGTGGGTCCCACTCCAGTTTTAACCTCCTAAATTCAATTTTCCTCACTGCTCTAAACAGTAGAGACCCAAATACCCCTGGTATTTTGATCAAATTTCCAAATGGCTACTGGACTTTCAATAATTCAAAATGGAATTTGATTTGATCAAATTGTCAGCAAAGGTTTAGTTAAAATTCAAATTTGATTTGAATTTAGCCAAATAGCTCATGTCAAGATTAACTCCAAATGGAGTGAAAATTGGTGTGAGCTCACAAAAATGTGCTGAATACGAATATGCCTCCCACATTTGAATTCATGGGCTACAAGTAGTTTGAATTTCAATTTGAGTTCAAACTAGCCTCTTTCTAGTTATACCCAAAAACACCTCAAAAAGGTTTTGGATTTAGGTGAATTTTGGCATGAGCATTCGTAGCAAGGTGTTGGAGTTTTTCATATGCTCAGCCCTTATATGATGCATGTGGGAAATGCCACTTTTGCATTTTGTGAGTTTATTCTCTAATGACCATGTTGATGGTGTTTACTTTCTGTTCAAAGGTGTTCATAAAGTTTCCTCAAATGAGGTGTGTGTGGTGTGATGAACACTTTGGATGTGTGCAAAAACTCAGGACCTTACATAGCGGCTCTGCCCTAATAAACATACGGGCCACCATTACAAACACAACCATACAATAGTGATCTAGAGTTTTGCCTCTTCCTCCTGTTACTCACTGTTCATAATCTACTCCATCTCGATTGCTGGTGTGCACTGCAAACAAGATAGATCTCTGGAACCATCGCCCTTTGAGCTCCTGCATCAGAAAAGGGCAAGTAGGGTTTTTTGAAGGCGCTCTACGTGACTGCTTAATCACTGCCTCAACTCGTGAAGTTCTTCGCCCTGACCTTATCACCATGGCTCATTCTACTCCACGTCACACCGGCGTCAATTTGCCATCATCAACAATTCAAAGATGCAGCTCTTTGTTGCCGTGTCTTCTCTACTGTAAAGGTGCCAAAAGCATGAATACAAAGAAACTTGAGTTTGCACAAATGTTGGTGTCATGTGTATGAAAAGGGAGGCTGGTTAAAACTTTTTACACATATGATAACACATGAGAGATTCTTCTAAAACAAACTTAGGGTTACTTGCATGTTTGGACCCTAGGTGGATTAAACCCACAGAATTGAAGTACTCAGGTGCAATGGGAAGGTTAAAAATCAGAATTTGAACTAAATGATAAACTCAAATTTCAAAGGAGGGAGGACACAATGGTAATTCAAACTGTTGTGGTCAAACTCTTGTTTGCAGCAGCTAACACAAGAATCAAATTGCATATTTGGATTCCTTATGTCCAAATTATTGGGTAGGCAAAGTTTCATTAATTTTTGAAAAGGTTTGCTATCCATTTTTCCAAAAAGGATTTAAATGTGCCAAGAATTCGAATATACATTTGAATTTGGATGGAATTTGTCCAACTATCCAAATGCAGCTCAGATTTCAACTCCAAACATTTGAATTGGTCACTTGTCAAGTTTTGGAGATCTTTTGAGGGATGAGGAAAGACTGCCTGGTGGGACCCACATGTCATAGAAGTGGTTAAATGGAGAAATATCCCAGTGATTTGTCTCTGTTTCCCTCCTCCACACGAAGCAACCACGGTTCCCACCGTGCGACACCGAGAGGCACCGAACGACACCTCCTGCTGTGTTTTCCCTCGCGCTGGCGAGCTGTTATCTCCATCCTCATCCTCCCAGCCGCGGTCAGCTGTGCCATAACACTGATGAACCTTCTGTTCTCTCGCTCTCATGCGCTAAAGAAACAGAGAAGCCGCCGCCTCTGTCAAACCATCGGGAGCCGGCTCAACTGGTGCCACAGCACCCTCCGAGCTGCACAACAATGCTGCGCCATCGTTCCTCACCTCCTGAGCGCAAGAGCTAGCAAGCTCTGGTGTTTTCCGAGCCTTAAACTCCTCCATCCGCGGCGGCCAAACTGAAACCGAAAGAAGGCCGCACGTGGACAGCTCTGCAGGGAGCCTTTCACGGCCGAGCAAGAGTGGTTTTGGACGTGCGAAGACTCCATGCTGCTCACCTCCAAATCTTGAGCCAAGTGATTGATCGTCACCGGAGGATTTCACGGTTTTCTTTCGGCCGGTGCAAAACCATCCTCGGGTACAGAATCTTCAAATTCCCGACTTCTATTTGCTTAGAGCCCACCAAACTGCACTCACAGGAGCTAGACTTGATGGCACCCAAGTTTGCTTCTCAACCCTAGCTTGATAACAGTTGTAACAGGTGTATTTCACAATTTTACGATGGCGGCTATGGTGGGGAGGATCGGGCTCACAGTGAGAGCTATGTTAGAGCCAGCTCCGGGCTATTTCACCACCAGGACGATCTTCCCTAGCATCCACCGGTGCTGTAGAGCTGTTTCACCGATGTTTTGGCGGGCTAGGTTAGCCGGCCGACGTTGCCGATGGTGTGTCGAGCCGCCGCACCGTCGCCGGCTATGTTAGAGCCACCGCCGATCGGGGGATGTTGTTCCATCATGTTTAGCGTGGGGAATTAGGCCCTAGCGGCGAGGGGGAGCTCGGGATCTGTCTGGACATCGGGCTTCAGTGTTTCTCCGGCGAGCCGGTGGCGCGCGGGTGCGGCCGGCCGGAGGTTGAAGAACACCCGGTGGGTCCCGCGTGTCAGTGACCGAGATTTAAAGTTCTGATCTGCTGCGGTTCTAGGATCTATTGTGGCTGCACAGGAAGAGTTCAGTGGCCCCGTGTGGCTTACCCCAGCGAGTGACACATGGTCCCCCTGGACTCACGCGCAGGATTTAAACTTTTCCGGTTTATTTGAATCCCCAATTTCAATTCAAACTTTACAACCTCATAACTTTTGCTAGGAAGCTCCACATTTAGTGATTCAAATTGGGTTGGGTTCAGGTTGGAAACATATATCCAAATATGCAACCCAAGTTGTATTAAACAAATTATTTAATTCTGGAAAATTCTTTAAAACTTTTCAGCAAAAGAATTTTAGAGGGAGTTTGGGTTATCCAAATGTCCTCAAATTTGTCCAGAGCATTCTTTAGGATGTTAGTGAGCTCCTGTAAAAGTTTCAGCTCATTTGGAGTTAATTTGATTAGGGCAATTCAGATTTGAAGTTGCTGTGTTCAATTGAATACAGAAACATTTTCAGAGAATTTCCAAAACTTGGAAATTCAGTTCTGGGAAATTATTAGCTCCAAACATCCTATGAAAATTCATGCGTCCTCCCTGAGCTATGTTTGAAATTTTAGTTCACTTGAATTTGCATGAAAGTGCAAGTTTATTCAGAATTAATTCCTTTTTCATAAACGCTTAAGGAATTGTTCTAAGTGATCTACTCATTGAAAAATTCTAAATTTTGGTCCAGACTACTTTCTTGTGATAAGGAACTCACATGAAAATTTTCAGCTCCATTGGAGCTCTGGATCACCCCTGTGCTGTTTAACCTTTTAAGGTGATCAACATAGAAGAGGGGAAAAACACTTAGTACTTAATCATGTTGCTTAGACACAAACCCAAACCACTAGCACCAGTGTCATTTTAAAGTCTTAAACAGAGTTCCAGTTTTTAAACTTGTTATTAGAACTTGTTAGCAAAATCTTTACAATTAAATCCATATGCATATTTATTACGTGTAGTATCTACGTGGAGAATTTGAAGTCATCGGAGTTGAGATCAAGGAAGGAGGAAAGCAATTGATCAAGCCAAGTGGTCTTCACTAACTGAACTGTAAAAGCCCAAGAAAAAGGGACTTGCAAAAATTTTTATCACCTCACAACACCACAGTTTTGTTGTGAATATATTTGTGAAGAGCAAGGAACCGCCATCAAAAGGGTGGTGGTTCAAACTCTCCATACATGTGATAAAACATGAGAGGTGATTCTAAAACCAACTTAGAGTCATTCACACGTTTGGATCCTAGTTGGATTAAGACCACTGATTTGATTTTTTCAAGTGCAATGGGAGGGTTTGAAAATCAGAATTTGAACTAATGTCCAACTAAAAATTCAAATGAGGGGAGGACATAATGGTGGTTCAAAACTGTTGTATTGAAACTCATGGTTGCAGCAGCTAACACAAGAATCAAATTTCATATTTGGATTCCTTAGGTCCAAATTGGTGGGTAGGCAATGTTTCAGTAATTTTTGAAAACGTTTGCTACCCATTTTTCCAAAAAGGATCCAAATGTGCAAAGAATTCAAATATACATTTGAATTTGGGGGAAATTTGCCCAACCATACAAATGTAGCTCAGTTTTAGCTCCAAACATTTGAATTGGTCACTTGCCAAGTGTTTGGAGATCTTTTGAGGGATAGGGGACTGACTGGTGGGATCCACATGTCATTAGGGAGGTTACAAATGCACAGAGATCAACATCCTTTGGGGTTAAGTCTTGCACTCGGAACAGAGCCGAGATTTCCACCGTAAGTCACCGAGGAGCACCGGGCGACAGCTCCTGCTCCTCCCTCTCGCGCTGGCGAGCTCCTCGTGGGGGGGTCTTAACTCTCAGCCGTGCCCCAGATCGCCACAGCACCGAGACGACCCCCAGCCACCGTCCTCTCGCACGACAGAACGCCGAGGAGCAGCCGCCGTGATCAAGTCGCTCGGGAGCGATTTCCTCTCGCGTGCAAGCGTCGGCAACCCAGCAAACCAGCATTCCCAAACATCCCACGACCTCCCCGCACCAGTTCCAGTCGAGCTGAGCCACCACAACCCAAGAAAACGGTGTTCTTCGCGGCGGCCGGGAAGAACCGAGCAAAGGTGCTCCCGTGGGCAGCTCGGTAGAGGGCTTGTCACGACCAAGAAAGAGCGGTTTTGGACACGCCCAGGCTCCACGCTGCTCAACACCAAAGCCTGGACCAAGTCACCGATCATCGCCGGTGAATTTCGCAAAACACTTCCAACCGGTGCAGAACCACCTTCTGGTAAGAAACCCGCAAATTCCCGATGTATACTTGCTTAGAGCATGTCAAACTGCACTCCCAGGAGCTAGACATGACGGCACCCAAGTTCACTTCGCAACCCTAGCTTGATTTTGGCTGTAGCCAGCGTATTTCCAGGTTTTCCAACCACGGTTATGGCAGGGAGGATCGGGCTCACGGTGACAGCTAGGTTAGAGCTCTCCCCGAGCCTTTGCATGGCCCTGTCGATCTTCCCTGGGATTCCCCGGTGCTGTAGAGCCCTTTCACCAAGGTTTTGGCGGGCTAGAAACGTTGGGTGACATAGCCGAAGTGACCCCGGGCCGCTGCACCGTCGCCGGCTAGGTTAGGGCTACCGCCGACCGGAGAAGTTGGTGCCATCGTGTTCAACGCACGAAATTAGGCCCAGGCGGTGAGTTTCCAGCCGAGAGACGGCCGGGAAGCCAGGTCCAGCGAGCTTCAGTGAGGTGCCGGCGCGGAAAAAGGAGCTGGCGCGAGGAAGAAGATGAGTCGGCCGGGCCCGCTCGTCAGTCGCTCAATACACAGTGTGGGGATTTTCTGTTGCACCGGATCATCTGTGACAATGCGGAGAACAGTCCTGTGGCCCCGTGTCGTGTAGCCGAGGTGGTGACACGTGGAGGCCGGGCCCGCTGTCAGGGATTTGAACTTTTCCCGGTTAATTCGAATTCCAGAATTTTCCAAAACTTTAGAACCCCACAACTTTTGCTAGGAAGCTCCAAATTTAGTGATTCAAATTTGGTTGGATTCATCTTGCATAGATCTATCCAAATATGCAACCCAATTGGTATGAAACCCATTATTTAATTCTGGAAAATTCTTTAAATCTTTTAAGAAAAATAATTTTAGAGGGAGTTTGGTTGATCCAAAAATCCTCAAATTTTTCCAGAATATTCTACAGGATGTTGGTGAATCCCTGTAAAAGTTTCAGACCAATTGGAATTGATTTGACTAGGGCAATTCAGATTTGAAAGTGCTGTGTTTAATTGAATACATAAACATTTTCAGAGAATTTCCAAAACTTGGAAATTCAGTTCTAGACAAACTTTAGCTCCAAAAATACTAGGAAAATTCATGCAAACTCTATGAGCTATAATTGAAATTTTAGTTCACTAAGTGTGGCATGAACAGGGGTGTTATCCCAGAATTAATTCTTCTTTGCTTATTTGCTTAGAAAAATTTTGGTCCAGAGGGTTTTCTTGTGGCAAGGAACTCACACAAAAATTCTCAGCTCCATGGGATCTCTGGATCACCCCTGCTTTGTTTAACCACTTGAGGTGATCAAGATGGAAGAGGGGGATAATCATTAGCACTAAATCATGTGCTTAGGTCCAAACCCAAACCACTAGCCCCCAGTTTTATTTTAAATTCTTAAACAGAGTTCCAGTTGTTAAAAACTTGTTATTAGAACTTGTAGCATAAACATTACAATAAACTTATGTGCATATCCATTAACATGTAGTATTTCATTAACGTGTAGTCGCTGAAGGCGAGGAGGCTCTGGAAGTACTCGACTTCCTCCTTCCGGAAGAAGAACTAACTACTGACCAGCAGCAACAAGGCAAGCCCTGGTTTGCATTAACCCTTTTATATGTTTTGCTTTGTTAACATGTTTCGTATGAAGTATGAAGGTGCATTAAGTATAGGATGAATGGAACCCCACTTGCATATCCAGAATTTTTCCATAAGAGTGAGGGTAGTGCCTAAGACCTCGAGTAGACAAGCTATGCTTAATGATTCATAGGACTTCGGTACAAGTCGAGTAGTTGGAATCTACTCGCGAGTTAGGTTTGGGACACACGGGTTTGGTTCGAGTGATGTGAGATCACTTTAGTAATGAAAATGAGACTAGGCAGGGGCTAGGGCGCAGCAAGAGGAAGTCTTGTGTGCGCAGCCCTGTCCATGTCGATTGAGGACCGATCCGTGTGCGGCCCTGCTGAACAAGTATTGAACGTACCGAAGGCATATCGGATATATGGGCCCCGATAAACCGATGTAGCCTAAACCTCCGGGCGTCGAGGCATAACGCACCGATTTATAGGTGTAGGCTAAGGGCAGCAAGGTGGAAATCTGCTAACGGGCATAGAGAGATGCTCCGTGTAGGGAACCTCCTGCTCGTTTCGGTGCGACCGGTTCGACGTTTGGGCTGTTGGGCGAAAGGTTGTCCCGTATGGCATCGAGTGAGCGTGCTGTGCAGCTCCACGGGTGGGTGTACGTGACGTGCTCTTCGGGTTTCCCTGCAGGTGTATATCGAGTCGATTCACCGTCCCTCACGGTGACGAGTACCGCTTCTTGAAATGTGATGATTCAATATTGCTGTTATGATATAATTGTATTGCTACATGTGTGCCACCAAATATTGCTTACTAAATTTCAGATTCCCGAACTGTTAACTTGTTACTAAAAGATGAATTAAGGATGAACTTGTAGGCGTGTCCATTTGCTGCAATGTTACTCTCCTATGTTCATTGTACCCCTCACGTAGAGTTCCATGCTTAGGTGAGTCGTTTAAGTCTTGTTGAGCCATCGTGCTCACGGTTGCTGCTTAAGCGTTTTTCAGGTGAGGAGCCACCCACGGACTTGGGTTACGAGTCCACCGGCGAGGGCTACCCTCCGTCGGAGACTACGGCTGAGTGGGAGCCGTACACGCCGCGCTGAGCTGAAACGTGCAGCTAGTGTGGGTTTCCCTAGGGCTGGGCAACTAACTTTTGCTAGATAGGCGGGCGTGAGTTGTGTAATTTAGACTTCCGCTGTGTAATATAAACAATAGTTTGTAACTGAAGTTTGTACCTGTTTGTACAGTTCATTTGTTTTTCCCATGTAATATATTGTGTTCTTATGATGTGTGCTGTCGGGTGTCGCATCGCGCGGCACCACCCTCTGCGATCCTGGATGAGTGGATCCCGGTCCGCCACAACCTGGTATCAGAGCTGCATTGGGGATAGCACAGTACTTAAGGACTGTATTACGGGAAAACTTAGGTTTACGGTGAGGAATCGGTAGTTGCCCAAGTAAGGACTATATTAGCATAGTTACTTAAAGTGGCAAAGACTAACCTATGTGTTCTAATTCTGAATTTTAATTATGTAACGACGCACCTACGCTCTGGTAAGAATGGTAAGGAACGCCACCGAAAGCGGTTCAATTTTGGTTAGCTCCCCTGACGAGGAACGTGGTTCAGGGATAGGTCTCACAGCTTGGTGTGAGACGTCAACATGAAACTCTTGGACTCTTCATGTTCCTGAGTTCATATGAAACGCTGGTCCCTAGCGTGCATTAGGCAAGTAAGTGGAGACCCCCATCGCGTGGTCAGTAACGCGAGAGTGTGTTCGTCTGGAAGTAGCCCAGGAGGACATACGCAGCGCTTGCCATCGGCGTGCCCTGCAGGGCAGTAGGTGGTATCTGTTGGGTTGATAACATTCCCAACCGTGACGACCCGTTCATGACATACTTGGGTTCCCCGTCGTGTTGTGTTGAAACACGATCACATACCTTGAGACGTGACCTAACTCAAGGACGGCCGTATGACAATGATACGGGCGTTTGTATTTACTTTTAAATATGATTCTGCCTGAAATGGAAACAACCTTTGACTGCATCAATATTGTGTGGTCTTCTGCAGGTACTAACCACGTATGTATCCGTGTAGTAAACGTGTGGAGAGACCGTTTAGTGCCACACTTGAGACGTATATGCCGGTATAATCCGGTTAGTATTTTCTTTTGTGAGGAATGTAGTACCGAGATATCATAGGCATATGCATGCAAAATAATTATAACAAGGAATTAAAATCTCTAGGTTCAACATTTAGGGCCTGGTTGGGTAGAAAAGTTGGAGGGTGATGAGTGTAGTTCTCAAAGACTGAAAAAAAGAGTGCTCTGTTTTGGGCAGCAAGTTTGCTGATCTTCAACAGGGCATAACTCACAGGTATTTTAGCCCAGGGAGGTGTGGTATATAGTTCTGGAAAGGTATTTAAGTACTCTACAACTTTGTTGTAGGCTTCCAGATCTGAAACACACCATAAGATGGCTTAAATCCCAGAGAAATGTAAACTGTCCAGCATCAGGGCAGAGTTAAACACTCTCTGGACTGTTCTGTTTTTCAAACATAACTCCCAGTAGAAAAATATAATATTGTCATATGATACATCCTTAGAAAGGGTAGAAGATGTGTTACATCTTTGCAATTCAAAGTTTCTGAAATTTCAGCACAGATTTCAGTGGAAACCCGAGTTGAAAACAGCGACTTCCAAGGGAGGTGCTGTTGAAGGTTTCCCAGAATTCTGTTGACTTTGAATTGCCATAACTTTTTAACTGGAGCTGATATGTGGGCAAATGAGTACTCGTTGCAAAGATACTGAAGTTAACTTTAACTTTGGTATGCAGCTTGAGTCATTAAAATGCCAAGAACCAGATCAAAATCTTGGATATGTAGAAACTGGTCATTCGGACATAGGAAGGACAGTTGAACTCATGTGAGAGATTGTGGTACCCTAGAGGGGGTTTGAATACTTCCAATGGGGTAGAACATACTCATGAGTGGTTATCTTCAGCTAGTGAAACCTTGAGTATATGCCCTACTCAAGTTCTTTTGCTAGAGACCATGTTTGTGTCGTATTGAAGATAAAAGGGTGGTTTACGTGATGACAAAGCGATAGTAATATCTCATAGTGACCAAACCTAGTTGTGGTGAGCTTCTAAAGAGGAGGTTCATCAAGTTGGATTAAACTAGCTTGTATTTGGTCTGGTAATGGTGTAGCTTGTGCAAAGTTATTACATTATCTACAAACGAGATGTATCGCATGTGTTATTGTCATTATGTTATTGCGCCTATTTCAATTGACTGCATTGAAATATGTTGCGGGATTGATGTTCATTGTCGCATGGTTGCAGATGGTGTGCACTAGGACTACGCACGAGGTTGGTGGCTCTAGCCAACAGGGAGGCGATGACTCCCAGCCACCAGCCTACGACAGCACCCCGCAGCAGCAGCCACCACCGCCGCCCCCGATTACTCTAGCGGATGTGATAGCGGCACTGGTGGGAGGTCGTGAGGAGCAGACCGACCTGCTCCGCACGATCATGCAGAATACGTCCCAGGCGGGGGGGGGGGGGGGGGCGTCAAGACAGAGGGCCTCGTGAGCCCCGTGAGGTGTCGTACTCGGACTTCATGAGTACGCACCCTTCAGTGTTCACAGAAGCTGAAGAACCACTGAAGGCCGACAACTGGCTGCGGACCATCGAGTCCATGTTCGGGCTGCTCCAATGTATGGAGCGGCAGAAGACTCTGTTCACAGCGCAGCAGCTTCACGGTGCCGCTGGTGCGTGGTGGGCGAACTATGTCGCCTCACGTCCGGCTGGCCATGCTATGGAGTGGGAAGTGTTCCGGGAGGCGTTCCGCGCCTATCATATCCCTCCCGGGATAATGAAGAGGAAGTTCCAAGAATTCTTGGAGCTGAAGCAGGGCAGGAGGAGTGCCCATGACTACTCCCGCGCCTTCAACCATCTGGTGCAATATGCGTCAGACTACATCTCCACTCAGGAGAAAAAGTGGGAGCACTTCTATCGGGGTTACACCCCGAGATGAAGACACATCTCGTTCAGTGGAATCGCGGCACTTTCAACGACCTAGTCAATGCCGCGATGATGCAAGAGGACGCTCAGCGGGAATTGGCAGCTAGGCAGCGGAAGCGCAGCGCTCCACCTAGCGGTGGGAATGGCGCTCCCCAGAAGTACCGCATGGTGTATCGGACACCATCCGGGCAGCAGTGGCATCCACCGGCGCGACCTCAGTGATTCGGGGGACGTCCTTTTCAAGCACCCCCGTTTTGACCACCGATGCCACCACCAAGACAGCAGCAGCAGAAGACGGCATCCCGGGCGTTTCCACCGCCACAACGTGCCCCGGGTTTCCGTCCACCGATCAGCGGGGGACCGCCCCGTTTCACTTGCTTCACGTGTGGCCCGGCGGGCCACTTCACGAAGGACTGTCCCCAGGGGCAGCAGAGCAGCGGGCAAGCCCAGTTCCAGGGCGGTGATCGAGGCCGACCTCCGGTCAAGAAGGTTGGTCAGCGGACTGGGGGCGTTCGCCACCTCAACAATGAGGACGCCCCGGAGGGAGACAACATGCTGGTGGGTACTCTCACTCTCAACAATCAAGCCATCATCATAGTTTTTGATTCTGGTGCAACCCACAACTTCATAAGTGCATCATATGTGGTTAAGCATCAGCTGGAAGCCTTTCCAACCGAGTGTTCTTATATGATCTGCTCACCGGGAGGAAAGATTTCAGCAACTATGATGGTTCCAAAAGCACCACTGTGCATAGGTGGGAAGATATATCCCACCACTATGATTATCCTTGAGGGGCAGAAGATTGATGCAATCTTGGGAATGTCATGGCTAAGCTACCATGGCACTGTCCTGGAAATCCTATCACGGACGGTTCACCTCAACTCCCCATTACACCGTCCGCAGTCCCTCTTATTAGATAATCCAGTCCGGGAGGTTTCAGCGATCAACAATACTGAAGCTCTCAAGTTATAGGACATCCCCGTAGTCCGGGAGTACCCCGACGTGTTCCTGGATGATCTTCCGCGCATGCCACCGGAGCGGGATGTCGAGTTCAAGTTCGAGCTGGCACCCGGGACTACGCCCATATCACGGAGACCATATAAAATGGCTCCGAACGAGCTGGCTGAATTAAAAGAACAGCTCAATGATCTGTTGAGCAAGGGTTTCATTAGGCCGAGTTCCTTGCCTTGGGGATGCTCGGCGCTGTTCGTAAAGAAGAAGGATGAAACCTTGAGGCTGTGTGTGGATTACCGGCCGCTCAACACCGTCACCATCAAGAATAAGTACCCACTGCCCCGCATCGACATATTGTTTGATCAACTTGTGGGTGCAAGTGTGTTCTCCAAGATGGACCTTCGCTCTGGATATCATCAGATAAAGAACCGGGCGGAGGATATCCTGAAGACGGCCTTCTCGACGAGATATGGGTTATTTGAATATCTCGTCATGTCTTTTGGTCTCACAAATGCTCCATCCCATTTCATGTATCTCATGAACTCGGTGTTCATGCCGGAGCTGGACAAGTTCGTGGTAGTGTTCATCGATGATATCTTGGTTTACTCCAAGACAGAAGCCGAACATGCTGAACACTTGAGGATCATTCTTCGACGATTGCGAGACCACAAGATCTACGCCAAGTTCAGTAAATGCGAGTTTTGGATCAGCCAAGTGCCATTCTTGGGACATATCATCTCAGCTGAAGGCATTGCGGTTGACCCGAGCAAAATAGAGCAAGTACTGAAATAGAAAGCTCCCACTTCAGCCCATGAAGTCAGAAGCTTCCTCGGGTTAGCAGGATACTATTGGAGATTCATTCCAAGCTTCTCCAAGCTCGCTAAGCCGATGACAGAATTGCTGAAGAAAGGGAGGAAATATGTTTGGAACACGGCGTGTGAAGGAGCGTTCCAAGCATTGGTGAAGAATCTCACCACAGCCCCGGTCTTAGCTCAGCCGGATACAACCAAGCCCTTTGACGTGTATTGTGATGCGTCCGGTATTGGACTCGGCTGCGTGTTGATGCAGGAAGGACGTGTGGTCGCATATGGCTCACGCCAACTTCGGAACCATGAGTAGCATTATCCCACTCATGATCTTGAGCTTGCTGCCGTGGTGTTGGCGCTAAAAATGTGGAGGCACTATCTCCTGGGGAATCTGGTGCATCTCTACACCGACCACAAGAGCTTGAAATACATTTTCACCCAGAAGGAGCTGAACATGAGGCAAAGGAGGTGGTTAGAACTGATCAAAGATTATGAAATTGAGATTCATTACCACCCCGGCAAGGCGAATGTGGTTTCCGACGCGCTGAGTCGGAAATCACATGTCCATCACCTCACCATTACACCGGTGGAGGAGGAAGAGCCGAGTTTATAATTGGTTCCTTATGGATCGCTTTACAACCTTGCCCTCATCCCTACTATTAGGGAGGACATCATGGCAGCTCAGAAGACTGATAAAGGCATGGCACATCTCCGGAGACGGATAGACAACGGGGAGATCAAATGTTTCTAGAAGGATGATGAGGGGACGCTATGGTTCAATGACCGCATAGTCGTACCCCGGGATATGGAACTGAGGAGAAAGATCCTCGATGAAGCTCACTTGTCTAAATACTCCATTCATCCGGGCAGCAACAAAATGTACCAAGATTTGAAAAAGAAATTTTGGTGGACACGGATGAAGGGGGAGGTAGCGCAGTACGTATCCGAGTGTGATACGTGTAGACGAGTGAAAGCTGATCATATGAAGAAATCAGGGCTGCTGCAACCCCTGAAGATCCTGGCATGGAAATGGGAAGATGTGAGCATGGATTTCATTGTGGGATTGCCCCTGACTTCCAACAAGCATGACTCCATTTGGGTAATCGTGGATCGATTAACCAAGACGGCTCACTTCATCCCGGTGCATACACATTACAATGCCGGCAAGTACGCGGAGCTGTACATAGTGAAGATTCTATGCTTATATGGGGTACCCAAGACCATCGTCTCAGACCGAGGTGCATTGTTTGTATCTCGCTTTTGGGAGCAGTTGCACGCTGCATTGGGTACCAAGCTGATTAGGAGCTCCGCCTACCACCCTCAGACAGATGGACAAACAGAGAGGGTGAATCAAGTTCTGGAAGACATGTTGAGGGCATGTGCCATCCACCATGGTAGGAACTGGGATGATCACCTACCATTGGCGGAATTCTCGTACAACAACGGCTATCAGGCGACTATCAAGATGGCACCCTACGAAGCTCTCTACGGTCGCAAATGCCGCACCCCATTAAACTGGTGCGAGTCCGGTGAAAGGGTCACATTGGGGGTTGATGTGGTGAACGACGCCGAAGAGCTCGTTCGGACGATTCAAGCCAACTTGAAGGCCGCTCAATCCCGGCAGAAGAGCTACACTGATAATAGGCGTAGACCATTGCACTTTGACGTTGGTGAACACGTGTACCTCTGAGTGTCTCCGATGAAAGGCGTGCACCGGTTTGGTGTCAAGGGGAAGCTCGCTCCATGTTTCATTGGTACCTATGCTATCACCGAGAGGTGTGGACCAGCGGCGTATAGACTGGAGCTACCGGCATCCCTTGCTGGTGTCCATGACGTTTTTCATGTTTCGCAACTGCGAAAATGTTTAAAGCATACAGCTGCTGTTCCTACCGAAGACATCGGCGAGCTGAAACCGGATTTGACATATGATGAGTATCCGGTGGCAATTCTTGATGAGAAAGCTCGAACCACGCGTAGCAGAATGTTGTGGTTCTACAAAATACTCTGGAGCAACCACACCGCCAAAGAAGCAGCGTGGGAGAGCGAGGAATTCCTTCGCTCAAATTACCCGGAGTTCATGACCTCTCAGCACGGGTAAGTCCCTACTACATTGCTATCTCTTCTTTTATAATCTCAGGACAAGATTCTTTTAAGGGGGGAGGGATGTAAAAGCCCAAGAAAAAGGGACTTGCAAAAAATTTTATCACCTCACAACACCACAGTTTTGTTGTGAATATATTGTGAAGAGCAAGGAACCTCCATCAAAAGGGTGGTGGTTCAAACTCTCCACACATGTGATAACACATGAGAGGTGATTCTAAAACCAACTTAGAGTCATTCACATGTTTGGACCCTAGTTGGATTAATACCACTGAGTTGAAGTACTCAAGTGCAATGGGAGAGTTTGAAAATCAGAATTTGAATTAATGTCCAACTCAAAATTCAAATGAGGGGAGGACATAATGGTGGTTCAAAACTGTTGTATTCAAACTCATGGTTGCAGCAGCTAACACAAGAATCAAAGTGCATATTTGGATTCCTTAGGTCCAAATTAGTGGGTAGGCAAAGTTTCAGTAATTTTTGAAAAGGTTTGCTACCCATTTTCCAAAAAGGATCCAAATGTGCAAAGAATTCAAATATACATTTGAATTTGGGGGAAATTTGCCCAACCATACAAATGTAGCTCAGTTTTAGCTCCAAATATTTGAATTGATCACTTGCCAAGTGTTTGGAGATCTTTTGAGGGATAGGGGACTGACTGGTGGGACCCGCATGTCATTGGGGAGGTTAAAAATGCACAGAGATCAACAGCCTTCGGGGTTAAGTCTTGCACTCGGAACAGAGCCGAGATTTCCACCGTGAGTCACTGAGGAGCACCGGGCGACAGCTCCTGCTCCTCCCTCTCGCGCTGGCGTGCTCCTCGGGGGGGGAGGGGGGGGGGGGGTCTTAACACTCAGCCGTGCCACAGCTCGCCCCAGCACCGAGAAGACCCCCAGCCACCGTCCTCTCGCACGACAGAACGCCGAGGAGCAGCCGCCGTGATCAAGTCGCTTGGGAGAGATTTCCTCTCGCGTGCAAGCGTCGGCAACCCAGCAAACCAGCATTCCAAAACATCCCACGACCTCCCCGCACCAGTTCCAGTCGAGCTGAGCCACCACAACCCGAGAAATGGTGTTCTTCGCGGCGGCCGAGAAGAACCGAGCAAAGGTGCTCCCGTGGGCAGCTTGGCAGAGGGCTTGTCACGACCAAGAAAGAGCGGTTTTGGATGCACCCAGGCTCCACACTGCTCAACTCCAAAGCCTGGACCAAGTGACCGATCATCGCCTGTTAATTTCGCAAAACACTTCCAGCCGGTGCAGAACCACCTTCTGGTAAGAAACCTGCAAATTCCCGACGTATACTTGCTTAGAGCATATCAAACTGCACTCACAGGAGCTAGACGTGACGGCTCCCAAGTTCACTTCGCAACCCTAGCTTGATTTTGGCTGTAGCCGGCGTATTTCCCGGTTTTCCAACCGCGGTTATGGTGGGGAGGATCGGGCTCACGGTGACAGCTAGGTTAGAGCTATCCCCGAGCCTTTGCATGGCCCTGTCGATCTTCCCTGGGATTCCCCGGTGCTGTAGAGCCCTTTCACCAAGGTTTTGGCGGGCTAGAAACGTTGGGTTACATAGCCGAAGTGACCCCGGGCAGCGGCACCGTCGCCGGCTAGGTTAGGGCCACTGCCGACCGGAGAAGTTGGTTCCATCGTGTTCAACGCACGAAATTAGGTGCAGGCGGCGAGTTTCCGGCCGAGAGGCGGCCGGGAAGCCGGGTCCGGCGAGCTTCAGTGAGGTGCCGGTGAGGGGGCGGCGCGGAAAAAGGAGCTGGCGCGAGGAAGAAGACGAGTCGGCCGGGCCCGCTCGTCAGTCGCTCAATACACAGTGTGGGGATTTTCTGTTGCACCGGATCATCTGTGACAACGCGGAGAACAGTCCTGCGGCCCCGTGCGGTGTAGCCGAGGTGGTGACACGTGGGGGCCAGGCCCGCTGTCAGGGATTTGAACTTTTCCCGGTTAATTCGAATTCCAGAATTTTCCCAAACTTTAGAACCCCACAACTTTTGCTAGGAAGCTCCAAATTTAGTTATTCAAATTGGGTTGGATTCATCTTGCATAGATCTATCCAAATATGCAACCCAATTTGTATGAAACCCATTATTTAATTCTGGAAAATTCTTTAAAACTTTTCAGCAAAATAATTTTATATGGAGTTTGGTTCATCCAAAAATCTCAAATTTTGCCAGAATATTCTTTAGGATGTTAGTCAAACCCTGTAAAAGTTTCAGACCAATTGGAGTTGATTTGACTAGGGCAATTTTGATTTGAAGGTGCTGTGTTCAATTGAATACAGAAACATTTTCAGAGAATTTCCAAAACTTGGAAATTCAGTTCTGGACAAACTTTAGCTCCAAAAATACTAGGAAAATTCATGCAAACTCTATGAGCTATAATTGAAATTGTAGTTCACTAAGTTTGGCATGAACAGAGTTGTTATCTCAGAATCAATTCTTCTTCGCTTAGAAAATTATTCTGAACAAAACCCTCAATGAAAGGTGCTAAATTTTGGTCCAGAGGGTTTTCTTGTGGCAAGGAACTCACAAAAATTCTCAGCTCCATGGGAGCTATGGATCACCCCTGCTCTGTTTAACCACTTGAGGTGATCAAGATGGAAGAGGGGGATAACCATTAGCACTTAATCATGTGCTTAGGTCCAAACCCAAACCACTAGCCCCCAGTTTCATTTTAAATTCTTAAACAGAGTTCCAGTTGTTACAAACTTGTTATTAGAACTTGTAGCAGAAAAATTACAATAAACTTATGTGCATATCCATTAACAGGTAGTATTTCATTAACGTGTAGTCGCTGAAGGCGAGGAGGCTCCGTAAGTACTCGACTTCCTCCTTCCAGAAGAAGAACTAACTACTGACCAGCAGCAACAAGGCAAGCCCCGGTTTACATTAACCTTTTATAAGTTATTCTTTGTCAACATGTTTCGTATGAAGTATGAAGGTGCATTAAGTATAGGATGAATGGAACCCCACTTGCATAACCAGAATTTTTCCATAAGAGTGAGGGTAGTGCCTAAGACCTCGAGTAGACAAGCTATGCTTAATGATTCATAGGACTTCGGTACAAGTCGAGTAGTTGGAATCTACTCGCGAGTTAGGTTTGGGACACACGGGTTTGGTTCGAGTGATGTGAGATCACTTTAGTAATGAAAATGAGACTAGGCAGGGGCTAGGGCGCAGCAAGAGGAAGTCTTGTGTGCGCAGCCCTGTCCATGTCGATTGAGGACCGATCCGTGTGTGGCCCTGCTGAACATGTACTGAACGTACCGAAGGCATATCGAATATATGGGAGCCAATAAACCGATGTAGCCTAAACCTCCGGGCGTCGAGGCATAACACACCGATTTATAGGTGTAGGCTGAGGGCAGCAAGGTGGAAATCTGCTAACGGGCATAGAGAGATGCTCCGTGTAGGGAACCTCCTGCTCGTTTCGGTGCGACCGGTTCGACGTTTGGGCTGTTGGGCGAAAGGTTGTCCCGTACGGCATCGAGTGAGCGTGCTGTGCAGCTCCACGGGTGGGCGTACGTGACGTGCTCTTTGGGTTTCCCTGCAGGTGTATATCGAGTCGATTCGCCGTCCCTCGTGGTGACAAGTACCGCTTGTTCACTGAGTTGTGACGTAGGCTAATGTATGAAATGTGATGATTCAATATTGCTGTTATGATATAATTGTATTGCTACATGTGTGCCACCAAATATTGCTTACTAAATTTCAGATTCCTGAACTGTTAACTTGTTGCTAAAAGATGAATTAAGGATGAACTTGTAGGCATGTCCATTTGCTGCAATGTTACTCTCCTATGTTCATTGTACCCCTCATTTAGAGTTCCATGCTTAGGTGAGTCGGTTAAGTCTTGTTGAGCCATCATGCTCACGGTTGCTGCTTAAGTGTTTTTCAGGTGAGGAGCCACCCACGGACTCGGGTTACGAGTCCACCTGCAAGGGCTACCCTCCGTCTGGGACTACGGCTGAGTGGGAGCCGTACACGCCGCGCTAAGCTGAAACGTGCAGCTAGTGTGGGTTGCCCTAGGGCTGGGCAACCAACTTTTGCTAGATAGGCGGGCGTGAGTTGTGTAATTTAGACTTTCGCTGTGTAATATAAACAATAGTTTGTAACTGAAGTTTGTACATGTTTGTACAGTTCAGTTGTTTTTCTCATGTAATATATTGTGTTCTTATGACGTGTGCTGTCGGGTGTCGCATCGTGCGGCACCACCCTCTGCGATCCTGGATGAGCGGATCCCGGTCCGCCACATGAACCCTATATATAAGTCCCCTGCAAAACAAAAGGCAAGCCCCGGTTTGCACCAAAACTTACAAGTTTTTATTTGTATTCACTTTATAATGTCTAGCATTTTGTTTATTGCATTAAGTCTAGATGGTATGAAGCTCCAAATGCATGACCTAGAAAACTGTCGGTACCCTCGATACGGGGTACCCCCACGCACAGGGGGAAGTGCCTAAGGATCTCGCCCTTCTCCGCAGGGAGAGCTCCAAAGGCGCCACGTGTCCAGCGGGGCCGGACCTCCCTCTCCTCAGAGGAGAGCTCCGGACTCGCCACGTGGCCAACTGAGCCGGACCTCCCCCCTCTGTGGGGAGAGCTCCGAAGGCTCCACGTGTCCCACAGGGCTGGACCTCCCTCTCCTCAGAGGAGAGCTCCGGGCCCGCCACGTGGCCAGCAGAAGCCAGATCTCCCCCCTCCGCGGGGAGAGCTCCGATGACTCCACATTTCCCACGGGGCCAGACCTCTCTCTCCTCAGAGGAGAGCTCCGGGCCCGCCACGTGGCCAGCAGAGCAACGCTGCCTGCCCCCGCGCGGTAGGCAGCAGGAGTAAAGACGCGCCATACCTTGCCCGTACAAGGTATTCAAGGCCCGCGCCTTCCCAAGGCGCGGAGACGCGGAGCACGCCTCTATCAGGTGCAGTTGCACCCAGTCACATCGCAGACTGGCGCGCCATGTCAGAGCCTGCCCGCCAATAAACACAGCGACAAGACATCCCCTGCTGCCCCTGCCATCATCAACCACTACGACTAGCTTGCGGCATGGGCAGGGCGGCAGAACGATGACTCGGAAGCCTTCGCCAGAGACAACTACCGGCATAACTGCAGATATGGTAGATGGCAGGCAATCTCTCCGGGACCACCTGTCAGGTCCCGGGCCCACCTTGTAAGCCGCTCGAGCCTTGAACTATAAAAGGATCAGGTAGGCAACGTTAGCAAGGGTTCGAACTCTGTTGACTCGCACTCTAGCCATCTCACACCATCAAGCTCAGGACTCCGATTCTGAGCAGCAAGCAATACAGCGAGCATCTCTGCTCACCGTGGACGTAGGGTTTTACGCTCCGGCGGCCTGAACCACGTAAAACTCCCCGTGTCAAGCTTCTCCCTCGATCATCCCTAACGCTGAAGCTCCCCGTGAGTGACTAGCCCCTCCGAAAAAGAACCTCCGCGGGCTGCCCAGAGCAGGTCCTGGGGAAGTGTCGGCTACACACTTCGACATTTGGCATGCCAGGTAGGGGGCTTTTCCATTGCGCGACGAGTTTCTGCCGGCGAAGATGACGAAGCTTCCTTCAGCGGCAAGCTCTCCTCCCCCGCGTTCACGACGGACAGTGACTAGCGGGGACTACATCTCGACACACTCTGGACAGAGTGTGTCGGCGCAAGCTGGAAGCCAGCAGCCGACTCCAGCAGCGCCGACTCCGGCAACGCAGGCTCCAGCGAGCGTGAGATCCTCTGCAGCGCTGAGCGTCCCCCACGGGGGCGCGCTAGCTGCAGCAAGAGCGCTACTGCGCAATCCACCTGCTGGGGACGCGCCTCAGTCAGTGACCCAGCAGTGAATTCGCGAAGTAGACCGTCTCATCGTCGCTGTCGCAAACCCACGGCTTCGGCGGGGACGACGCCCCAGCCAACTGGCTGTGTCGCTGACGCGCACGCTAACGGTTGACGGGCATACGGCAGATTCCAGCTCCACCAGGCTCCCATCGATGGACCTGAGGACAGAGCTGGAACGATGCCACTTGGGCAAAGATGCCCGAGTGTTCATTGAGCAACGACGAGAAAGGCGTCGCAACCAAGAGACCGGCGACAGCATGACGTCTGCCTCGATCCTGCCTGAGGCGCAGATGTTCGCCACACGATCTCTGCCCCAGGCATACACCACGCAGCACATGCCCCAGCTATATGCCCTGCAAACGGTGCCCCCGGTCTATGGCGCAGCCTTGTCCATACCGGGGTACACGGTGCCAACAGCGAACCAAGCGTTCGCGGCACCAACGCCTGCAGCAACAGGAGCAGGATGTGCAGCCCTGGCGCCACACCTTCACTTCGCGAGGTGGCCGCGCAAGTTTCAGCCGCACCTGCCCGAGAAGTACGACGGCAGCGTCAACCCGGCGGAGTTCCTCCAGATCTACTCCACCGCCGTCCTTGCTGCAGGAGGGGACGAGGCCGTCATGGCCAACTACTTCCCCGTCGCCTTGACCGGCTCATCCCGGTTTTGGCTCATGAACATCCCCCAGGGTTCCATAACCTCTTGGGGAGAGCTCTGCCGGCAGTTCACTGCTAACTTCGGCAGCTCCTACACCCGTCCTGGCACGGAGCTCGACCTCCACGGCGTCCAGCAACAACATGGAGAGACGCTGTGCTCCTTCATCCAGCGGTTCTCCCAGGTACGGAACATCATCCCGCATATCCAAAATACTTCTGTGGTGGTGGCATTCCGGCAGGGTGTACGGGACAAGAAGATGCTTGAGAAGCTCGCAACCAGAGAGGTTCGCGACGTCTCAGAGCTCTTCAGCCTGGCAGACAAGTGCGCCAGGGCAGCAGAAGGGCGGAACTGGCAATCACTGCCAGCCTCCGAGTCAGGAGGACAGCCCGTATCTGGCACTGCTTCCCATGGAAGCGGCAAAAAGACCAAGAACCGGGGCGGTGGCAAGATGAAGCCACCGACCGCGGCTCCCGTTGCTGCTGCAGCAGCACCCAGTGGGGCTCGGGGGCCACGCCCCGACAAAAGGCAGCGACAGTCACCAGCTCCAGATGGTGACCAAGGCGAGCTATGCCCCGTGCACGGCACCAGCTACCATACTTCTGCTGAGTGCCGGGACATCCAGAGGCTCGCAGAGCGCTTCCGCAAAGGGAGACAGATGCGAGCTGATGCCCCACCCTTCCGTCAAAGGGAGGGCAAGCGGAAGGTCGACGCCCCAGACAACGTCGGCCACCAGGTGGGGTTTTAGGAGCCTCAGCGCGCCATAAAGACGGTGCACAACGGTGAGGACTCCAGCTCCAGTGATGACGAGCCAGGGCAGTAACCGACTACAGCTGCCCCGAAAGATCTGTGGAGACTGCACTGCTGCGATATCAGCCTTGGAGAAGCTCCAAGCAGTTGCAGCAGCCCAAGCACCAGCCCTGGCGGTGCAGAACCTGGCCAGCTCTACCCGAGTGCACGTCTCTGTGCCTCAGCCTCGCCTCCTGGGGGCCGCCTAGGATCTGTCAACCTCTTGACGGCCTTAGCCAGAAGGGGAAAGACATCTTGGGTCTCCCAAGAAGTGTCCGGGTCCTCCTACCTCTTGACAGCCTTAGCCAGAAGAGGAAGGTACCCCAGGGCTCCCGGGAGAAGCCGCGCAGGACCCGCTCCAGTATGAAGATATCGACCTCATCGGCGAGGCACGATTGCAGGTAACACCCCACAACGCACGGCCCCGGCTGGTGCTCCGACACTACCGCCAAAGGACCAAGCGCGTATGGGACCTGCAAGAAGGCAACCTGGTGCCGCGGCACACACTTTCCCGCGAAATACCTATAAACTCTCCCCCATCTGGGAAGGTCCCTTCCGAGTCACGAAAGTTGCCGTCCCAGGTACATACGCCTTTCAACCAAGGATGGGATCCGTTCCCGAACCCTTGGAGCATGGAACATCACAGTAAGTTCTACCTCCTGAGCATTAGTAGAACAGGCCCTTACCTTTCTGTAATAAATCCCGTAGAGTCCAGGAACAGCGCTTGGAGCAGCTAAGCCTCAGGGGACGGTCTAGGACTACGTCCAGCTTGGCCTGGTTCTGACCCCAAGCGCGTAGAGTCTTGCTTCCCTTCTTAATGGGGCGGGTCGTTGCCTCCATGTACAGCCTGCCTTCCTCCTATGGGCATTTACACAGAAACCTGTTCTACCACGCTCTCACTTACGTGCTCATTTAAATTACGCATTAATTTTTATGACCGCACTTTCTATGTATGCTCACCGTACATTTAGCTCCCCTTGCCCGCTCTCATCCATAGTCAGCATTTGCTATCCTACCGATGGCGGTTGCGCTTGAGGCACCTGCCGATGGCCAGGAGGCCTCCCCCAGTCAGGTGTTGCGGTGCCAGTTGGTCACCTCCAGGAAAGGCATGCGCCGTGCATGGGGGGTCCAGGGTGCGTATCCCGCTCAGCCGGCTCTGTACCCAAAGCATGCGCACCCTGCCCTCCGGAGGTCCAGGGGAGTACAGCCGCTTTGCCTGGTTCCGTACCCAAAGCCTGTGCACTCTGCTTTCCCGGCATACGGTCGGTACTAGGGGTCGGACGGTCGTACCCTGACCTCGGAGGGAGCCGGAGCCCCGGTGCCTCGCTCACAGAATTGCCCAAGCACCGTATAACGGACTAGGACTGTAAGCCGACTAAGACTAAGAGACGGGGAGGGGTCAACCCCCAAGGAGAATTACGCTTCCTCTACATGTGTGCAGGACCTCCAGGTTCTAGCTACGGGGGCCGCATGAAGGGGGGGGCAAGGAGCTATCGACTACTCTAGCGCAAGACCGGAGGACCCGGGTTTCGCCCTTTCTGCAGGGACGAGTCCCGAAGGCCCCATGTGTCCAGCGGGGCCGGAGCTCCCCTCTCCTCAGGAGGAGCTCTGGGCCCGCCACATGGCCGGCAGAAGCCGGACCTCCCCCTCCGCGGTGAGAGCTCCGAAGGCCCCACGTGTCCAGCGGAGCCGGAAGCTCCCCTCTCCTCAGGAGGAGTTCCGGGCCCGCCACGTGGCCGGCAGAAGCTGGACCTCCCCCTCCGTGGTGAGAGCTCCGAAGGCTTAACGTGTCCCACGGGGCCGGACCTCACTCTCCTCAGAGGGGAGCTCCGGGCCTGCCACGTGGTCGGCAGATCCGGACCTCCCCATTCTCATGGGGCAAGTTCCGGAGACCTCCGGGGTCCTTAATACAATAAGGGCCCGCAAAAGGTGTCTGTGCAGAGCTTCGAGATTGGTGAAGGCCTCTGAGCACCTTGCGGAGCTAAGGGCTCGGCCAGGCAAAACCAAGAAGAAAACAAGAGGTCACGGACACAAAAAGTCACAAGAGTCTATTTATTCAAGGCTCCATGAGCTGAACTACAGACTCAATAAAAAAAGAGAGATAAAAGTCCTAGGGTTCCCCTGGCTCGCGCCGAAACCTAGAGGCTACAAGGGCGGCCAAGTCCCCAACTTCAGCCCTGGCAGCTTCCTCCCACTCCGTGGCAGGGCCCTGTCTCGCTGTCTCTAGTGAGAAGCAAGGGTCCTGGCTCCGGAAGCACGCCAACACGTGCGTGGCAACCTCCACGGCTAGGCCCCATCCCTCTGCCTCGAGCTCGACGGCGACCACCGCATCTAGCCTGCTCAGCTTTGTGCCGATTGACTCGAGCGCGGGGATCACCTTGGACACCTTCAGCGCAGGGGCCGCTGTCTTCACCGGGCTGAAGCCAAGTGGGACTAGGGCGGACCCTGCCTGGTCGATGAAGCTCGAGACCGCACGGGCCTCGGAGGACCGCGAGGCCAAGAGCTCCTCTACCTCGTGGTGGGCTGCCAGCAAGGCGTCGTGGCTCCCCTCGGAGAATTCCTTCTCCTTAGCCGCCAGGGAGCTTTCCCGAAGGCGGAGAGTTTGGGCAAGCCGCTCCAACTCTGAAGCCCGGAAGTCGGCAGCCAGCTCCCGATCCAGGATCGTCTGGCGCTCCCGGGAGACTTTCTCCTCCCTCGTGGCAAGGTCTGCCTTCCGGGCCTCTAGCTTCGTAGCCCGGGCTCGCAGGTCGCCCTCGCCCGCCGCCAGCCGCGCAGCGACTCTCTCCGCCTCGGCCGCCACGGAGCGCTCCTGATCCTCAACGGAGCGCTCACGGCGCGCCAACCTCCGCCGCACCTCATCCAGGGCAGAGAAGTTCTCCTCGGCCTGGGCATGCGCCTCAAGGGCCTCCTTGTGGAGCCGCCGTGTCTCGGAGTCCAGACGATCGACAGCCCGCTTCTGCCGGTCGAGGAGCGCCTCCATGATATCAAGCGACTCCCGCTTGCAGTCGAGCTCCCCCTTGACCTTCGCGGTCCGCTCCCTCAAAAGGTTCCCCCAGGTGAGGAGGCAATCCCTCTCAACCACCTGCTCCTCTCGCTCGCGACCGAGCGCGGCCAAGACATGCCGGACGCTCGTCTGGGCGAGCACGAGAGCATCTGCCAGGGGCAGTGGGGCAGCAGAGGCCGGAGCGGTGCCCCCGACCTCCTCCATCACGTCGTCTTCAAGAGAAGACGACGCACCAGCAACCGGGATGAGACGCTGGTCAGGAGAAGCCAGCGTCGGGACATCAACAGCCGCACCCGCCGAACCCTCACCGACAGCTGGCTCCTGAGCTGGTGGAGAAGAACGAGCAGAGGGAGTCGACGCTGCCATAGAAGCCGGGCCGCCTGGTACAGTAGGAACCTGCGCTGGCTTGGGGGCCGCGGCAACCATCTCGGCAAGGGGAGTTGACGCTACCATAGAATCCGGGCTGACCGGTACAGGAGGAACTTGCGCTGCCTTGGGGGCCGCGGCAGCCGTCCCGGCTTCCGAGCGCTGCGGCGCAGACCCCCCGTCAGTCGGGGATGGCCGGGAAACGGGAGCGTTATCGGCACTCGGGGAGTCCCTGCAAACTTGGGAAACTCCTAAATTAAGAAAAGATGAAGACTGCACAAGCTCTAGAACCCGGTAGGCGTAGCTTACCGAGAGACATGGGCACTCCAACGGGCTCTGAACCCCGACTTCCGAGCCGGGGTAGGACCACTAGAGCCCGCTGTCGCCGCCGACGGTTGCCCCGCAGTCGCCCGGGCTGACGGAGCAGGTGATGCTTCTGAAGCCCCCCTCGACGCGTCAGCAGTTTCCTTGGAGACTCCACCGCCTGAAGCCCCCCTCGATGCGTCAACAGTTTCCTTGGAGACTCCACCGCCTGAGGAGGGAGGACGCGACGCCAAGGAACCTTCAGCCCGTCGTCGCTCAAGAGGAGCCCCGTCGGGATGATTAGCCCGATACCTCTTGGGGTCGCCACCTGACGGGGCGCCATCTCCGGAAGCAGGGCGCGCAGGCGCCCTAGATCCCTAACTCGGCGCAGGCGCCACCACCGGAGGAGATCGAGCGCGCTTCTTCTCCGGAGGCGGGTTGGAAGCCATGGCAAAAGGCAAAGGCGCAAGAACTCAAGGAAGGTGCAAGCGCTGGGAAGTGCGAAGGGAAGCCGCAATGTGGGTAAGATCCCCTTTTAAAGCTTCCCAGGTGCGATTCAAAGCGATTCGAAACTCTTCGAATACGCCGCTTGTGCAACCGCTTCGGCTCCAAGGCCAAGCGTCAATGGCAAGTGGACCCAAGTCGTCCAGCTGAAGCGGTGGGCCAAGAAGTCAGTCTCCCAAGGAGACGAGCCGGCAAGACACTTCGGCGGTTCCCGAAAGAAGCGCTGCAACGTGCAGAAGTGGCAGCCTTGGGAACCGCCGCAGTAAAAGCAACCATCAAGTGGGCACACGCTCCCACGATCCCGTGGCTGTTCGTGCTCCGGCAACGGTCAACGCGGGACTTAGAGAAAGTGCGCGGAGTGGAAGAGACGGAGGCCCCACCTCGGGCTCGCTATCTCCCCTGAGATGGGCCCGGGGGCCACTGTCGGTACCCTTGATACGAAGTACCCCCGCGCACAGGGGGAAATGCCTAAGGACCTCGCCCTTCTCCGCAGCGAGAGCTCCGAAGGCGCCACGTGTCCAGCGGGGCCAGACCTCCCTCTCCTCAGAGGAGAGCACCAGACTCGCCACGTGGCCAACTGAGCCGGACCTTCCCCCTCCGTGGGGAGAGCTCTGAAGGCTCCACGTATTCCACGGGGCCGGACCTCCCTCTCCTCAGAGGAGAGCTCCAGGCCTGCCACGTGGCCAGCAGAAGCTAGATCTCCCCCCTCCGTGGGGAGAGATCCGATGGCTCCACGTGTCCCGCGGGGCCGGACCTCCCTCTCCTCAGAGAAGAGCTCCGGGCCCGCCACGTGGCCAGCAGAGCAACGCTGCCTGCCCCCGCGCAGTAGGCAGCAGGAGTAAGACGCACCATACCTTGCCCGTACAAGGTATTCAAGGCCCACGCCTTCCCAAGGCGCGGAGATGCGGAGCACGCCTCTGTCAGGTGCCGTTGCGCCCAGTCACATCATAGACTGGCGCGCCATGTCAGAGCCTGCCCGCCAATAAACACAGCGACAAGACATCCCCTGCTGCCCTGCCATCATCAACCACTACGACTAACTTGCGGCATGGGCAGGGCGGCAGAATGAAGACTCGGAAGCCTTCGCCAGAGACAACTACCGGCATAACTGCAGATACGGTAGATGGCAGGCAATCTCCCCGGGACCACCCGTCGGGTCCCGAGCCCACCTTGTAAGCCGCTCGAGCCTTGGACTATAAAAGCCTCGGGTAGGCAACGTTAGCAAGGGTTCGAACTCTGTTGACTCGCACTCTAGCCATCTAACACCCTCAAGCTCAGGACTCCGGTTCTTAGCAGCAAGCAATACAGCGAGCATCTCTGCTCACCGTGGACGTAGGGTTTTACGCTCCGGCGGCCTGAACCACGTAAAACTCCCCGTGTCAAGCTTCTCCCGTCCCTAACGCTGAAGCTCTCCGCGAGTGACTTGCCCCTCAGAAAAAGAACCTCCGCGGGCTGCCCAGAGTAGGTCCGGGGGAAGTGTCGGCTACACACATCGACAAAAACCCTAGAGTATAATGTAGGGTAGGTTATCAATAGATTATAACTGCTGATCTCAAGTTAACAAAAGTGGATTAAAAGAGGCATAACTCGAGTAAGCAGTTTCCTACTCGTGAACCGGGATTAAGGGGGATCAATCGGAAGAGTTGGGAATTGATCCTCATAGTTAGGAATGGAGACCGGGCAGTGGATGGAAGGCTCAAGGATGTGGTCCTGTGAACCTAGTCTATGTCTGAGTCAATTAAGGCCCGTTCTCGTGTGTGGCCCGTTGGACAAGTTTGAGTTTGTACCTGATGCATACTGGCTATATGGGACCCAGGAAACCGATGTAACATGTTAACCTGAGTGTCGAGGCATACCTCACCGTCTGATGTAGATGCTGAAAGGATAGAGAAGTCGGCTCTACGAGGGTTTGCCGTAGTGAGACTTAATCCCAGTTGGTGGGACCGGATCGACATTTGGGTGTCGTGTGAAAGGTTGCCACGTACGTCGTCAGTGATGGTTGCTTTGTGCAACGTCGAGTACGGGCGTACGTGTCGTGTCAGCCGGGTGTTTTTGATTGCAATCACCGTCGCTCGCGGTAGTGAGCATACTTGTTCTCTGCGTCGTGACATAGTAATAAATTGAAAAAAGTTAATAATGCTTCGTGAGTAATCCTCATAATGGAGATGAGGAATGATCAACACTTTCACTAAATTTATTCTCTACCTTGGGCTAGTAGCGTTGAGGCAAAGCGTTTCTTGTTTGATTGTGGAGTCTCGACGTTGTTGGCGCAAGATCTGTATGGGTCTAGGGTAGCTCACTAAAGTTACTTTCACCTCGGGCAAGTGACATCGAGATGAAGCATTTCTTGTTTGATTGTGGAGTCTCGATGTAAATTGCGCGAGGGCTATAAAAGTTGCTAAAAACTTGAAGTAAGGACTCTCCTTTAGCTCAAGTTCATCTTTTGTGCAATCTTCTATTGTCGGCCTTCTATTTTCATCATG
This sequence comes from Neostapfia colusana, assembly GCA_030760725.1. NCBI lineage: Eukaryota > Viridiplantae > Streptophyta > Magnoliopsida > Poales > Poaceae > Neostapfia > Neostapfia colusana. The sequence continues at coordinate 24,589,292 of JASWHV010000004.1, read as the reverse complement.
TAGAGTTTCATGACTAGGGTGACGGTTAAGTCTTGCTGAGCTTCATGCTCACGGATACTGCATAAGTTGTTTTGCAGGTAATAACTTTATGCTGATATGTAGGGGTGTCCGATGAGACTCGGAACTCTCGGAGTGGTGAACTCAATGCAATCCCCTACCGCTGCTATTATGATAGTGTTGCTAGCGAGAAGGGTCCGCGGGCTGGACACCTTCTCTGTTGCTTAGCCTAGGTATGAGACGTGAGTTGTATTAGTCTTCCGCTGTAGAATATTTTGAGATGTATTTGTAAAATTTACACTTTGTAAGCTTCCGGTTGATTTATATAATATGATGCTTTATTATGTGTGCTGTTGGGTGCCACATTGCACGGCACCACCCAATGCGATTCCAGGGCGAGCGGCACGGCCCTGTGATCGGGACCGGGCCCTCACAGCGTGGTATCAGAGCCGCATTGGTAAGAGCGCACGAATAAGGATCGTATTACGACAAAAATATAGGTTACGGTGAGGATACGGTATTAGGCCCACATAAGGACTATAGTAGTATAGTTACTTAAAGTGGCATGACTAACATACTTGTTATAATTCTGAAATACTGATTATGTAATAACGCATCTACGCTCAGGTAAGAAGGGTAAGGAACGCTACCGAAAGTGGTTCAATTTCGGTTAGCTCCCCTAACGAGGAAAGTGGTTCAGGGCAAGGTCTCACAGCTTGGTGTGAGACGTTAATATGAACTCTTGGACTCATCATGTTCGTGAGTTCATATGAAACGCTGATCCCTACTGTGCATTAGGCAAGTAAGTGGAGACCCTATTGTGTGGTCAGTAACGCGATAGTGTGTTCTTCTGGAAATAGCCTAGGAGGACATACGCAGTGCTTGCCATCGGCGTGCCCTGCATGGCAGTAGGTGGTATCCATTGGGTTGATACAATTCCCAACCGTGACGACCCGTTTGCGCTCTACTCGGGATCCCCGTCGTGTGGTGTGAAAATGCAACCATGTACCTTGAGACGTGACTTGACTCAAGGACGGCCCGTATGGAAATGATACGGGGCGTATGTTTTTAGTACGATATGGAACTGCCTAAAATGAGAAAAATCTATGTGTGCATCATCACTGAGTGTTCTTCTTCAGGTACTAACCACGTACGTATCCCATGTAGTACACATGTGCGAGAGACCATTTAGTGCCACAGTTGAGACGTATATGCCGGTATAATCCGGTTAGGATTTTATTTGGTGAGGAACATAGTACCGACATGTTTCTTACGGTGCATCGACACCGTACTTCACTTAATAAACTCTTCCTTATGAGGAAATGATTCATGAGCTAACTTTCAACTAAAAATGAAGTTTGAAACAAATATTAGTTACTGAACTCTTATTTTGAGCTAAGATTCAATTGAGTGAAGCTCTAGGTTTCAAAGATTTAAAAAACACAGTACTCTGTTTCTGGCAGGAATTCTTGCTGGACTTTGACAGAGCATAACTCTAAGTATCTTTAACCAATTAAGGTGTATGATACATTTCTGTAAATATTTTCAAGTCCTCTACAACTTCTTTGTAGACCTCCAGAACAAAATCACACGTTAAGATGGTGAAAAGTCCCGTTGAAGGCAAACTGTTCAGAACCAGGGCAGCAGCAAAACCTCTCTGGACCTTTATGTTTTGAAGCCATAACTTGTTGTAGAAAAGTTTTTAAACCATTGTAAAGATTATGAGATATACAACATTGTTGTAGTTCAAAGTTGGTTCAGATTCATATTGTATCTGTGTATACAACTGCGATAAAGTCAGCCACATACAAAGGAGATGCTTGCAAATTTTATCCAGAAATTCTGTCAACTTTGAGCAATCATAACTTTTGATCCAGAAGTGATATGGAGGCATTTGAATACTCGTTGGGAAGATATTGAAGTTAAATTTAACTTTGATATTCAACTTGAGTTATGAAAGTGCTTTTAACTGAATAAAAAATTTGGTTTGTTTGAGGACCGATCAATCTGCTTTTAAATCCTTGCTGTTAGTACATCAGTTTGCGCTTAAATCATTTTTCTTAAATGTTAAGATTTCATTATCAGTGTTTCAGTACTTTGTTCATGGAATAAATCAAGTGATAGTGTTGAGCTGATAATAAACTCTTGCAATTGCAGAATGGTGCGAACTCGTTCCATGGGTGAGGTGGGTGGTGCTAGTGGTGGTGGTGGTGATAACTCTCCACAGCGGGAGCAGCGAGCTCCGCAACTGCAGCCGCCACCAGGCCCTTCACCTACGGTCACAATGGAGGACATTCTAGTTGCCATGACGGGTGCAAGCGATGAGCGAATTGACTTGCTCCGCACCCTGGTGATGAATACATCCCGTCAAGGGGGATGTCGAGATGAAGACTTGCGCCAACCTGAACTGAATTCCTATGTTGAGTTCTTAGCAACTCAACCACCGGTTTTTATTGGAGCTGAGGATCCTCTGGTGGCGGATAGCTGGATCCGTACCATTGAGTCTATGTTTGGGTTGCTCCAATGCACCAAACATCAGAAGGTTCTATACGCGGTGCAACAACTTCACGGGTCCGCCAGTGCATGGTGGGCAAATCAACTCGCCTCCTTACCTGCTGGACATTATTTCACATGGATGGAATTCCGGAAGGCATTTCATGCTTATCATGTTCCTTCCGGAATAATTCAGCGGAAACTCAAGGAGTTTCTGGTCTTAAAACAAGGAGGGAGGGACGCGTACGTTCATTCACGAGTGTTCAAATAACTGGCACACTACGCGCCTGAACATGTGAAAACTGAGGCACAAAAGTGTGAATGGTTCTTCCGCAGCATCAATCCCAAGTTAAAGGAAAAACACATCTTAGCTGATCGAAAGAACTTCAACGAATTGATGAGTGCTGCCATCATGGTTGAAGATGCTCAGCGGGAAGTTCAGACTGAGAAAAGAAAGAACCGTATACCACCGGAGAGTAGCAGTGGTGCTTCTCATAAATACAGGGTGGTAGACAGTACCTTGAACTGTCAGCTGATGCAGCCGGCTCGACGACTCCAGCAATATTCAGGTCGTTCAATACTCTGGATTCGGACAGCTGCAACAACGGTATATGCAGCCACATTATTCTGTTCCTCAAGCATTCTTGCCGCAGCAGAATACAACTAGTGTCCGTACTCAGAGCAACCTGGAACCGGCTGAGAAACCGTGCTTCACGTGCGGTTATTTGGGTCACCTCAGCAGAAAATTTCCAGAAAGGATACGCCACAGCGGAAATACACCGGAGCAGGGTATAATTCAACCTCGTGCTCAGCTCCAAGGAACAGCACCAAAGTCCGGGTGCACTTATAATACAGCTCTAGAGGATGTGCCGGACGGGGCACATGTGCTAGCGGGAATGTTAACCCTCAATGAACTACCCGTATTGATTTTATTTGACTCTGGAGCCACAAACAATTTCATCAGCAGATCATTTGTGTGCAAAGCTGAGCTCCCCACCTCTACACCAAAAGATCACTACCTTATCCGCTCACCCGGTGGAAATATAGCTGCTAACGAAGTGGTGATCAAAGCACCCTTGTGCTAAGGTGGAAAATTATACCCCACAACCCTCATTGTGTTAGAGGGGCAGAATATCGATGTGATCTTAGGAACGGCATTGATGAACTACCACAGGGCTGTTCTTGACATCGGTCCACGGATTGTTAGTTTGGACTCTCCGATCTACGGTCTCCAAACACTCATACTTGAAGCCGTGGATTCTAAAAATCCAGTGGTGTACCACAGTGTGACCATGAAACTGGAGGATATTCCGGTGGTCGGTGAGTACCCAGATGTGTTTCCCGACGATCTTCAAGGGATGCCGCCTGAAAGAGACGTGGTATTCAAGATCGAGTTAGCACCGGGAACCACACCGATATCTTGGAGGCCGTACAAAATGTCTCCGTAGGAATTAGCTGAACTGAAAGAACAGCTAAAGGACTTAATGTACAATGGATTCATCCGGCCAAGCTCATCACCATGGGGCTGTTCAGCCCTCTTTGTGAAGAAAAAGGATGAATCACTTCGGCTATGTGTGGATTATCTGCCGCTGAATCCAGTGACGATCAAAAACAAATATCCACTGCGGCGGATCGATATATTATTTGATCAGTTAGTGGGTGTCAAAGTATTCTCCAAGATGGACTTATGGTCCGGTTATCATCAGATAAAAATCAGAGCGGAGGATATACCGAAGACGGCTTTCTCGACTAGATACGGGCTCTATGAGTATCTAGTCATATCTTTCAGGCTAACAAATGCACCCGCACACTTCATGTATCTCATGCATTCTGTATTCATGCCAGAGTTGGATCAGTTCGTCATGGTTTTCATCGACGACATTCTCGTATACTCCAAATCGGAGGAAGAGCACACCAAACATCTCCATATTGTGCTCCAATGCTTACGAGAACATAAGCTGTATGCCAAGTTCAGGAAGTGTGAATTTTGGATCAGCAAAACACCATTCCTAGGCCACATTATTTCAGTGGAGGGTGTGGCCGTAGATCCAACCAAAATTGAGCAAGTCTTGAAGTGGGAGTCTCCGACATTCATTCATCAAATCCACAGTTTTCTAGGACTAGCGGGTTACTATCGGAGATTTACTCCCAGCTTCTCGAAGGTGGCTAAACCCATAACAGAATTATTGAAGAAGAGCAGCAAGTATGTATGGACGGAGGCCTGTGAAGAGGCATTTCATACTTTGAAGAAACATCTCACAAAGGCACCGGTTCTAGCCCAAACAGATACAACAAAATCATTCGATGTTTATTGTGATGCCTCAGGCATTGGACTTGGCTGTGTCTTAATGCAAGATAGACGCGTGATCGCGTATGGGTCTCGTCAACTCCGCAACCATGAGCAGCACTACCCCACTCATGACCTAGAACTCGCTGCAGTGGTGCTTGCATTGAAAATGTGGAGGCACTACTTACTTGGAAATTTAGTGCATCTCTACACCGACCATAAGAGCCTCAAATATATATTCACTCAGAAGGTTATTAATATGAGGCAGCGGAGATGGTTAGAATTAATCAAAGATTATGAGCTCGAGATCCATTACCATCCGGGCAAAGCTAACGTGGTGGCTGATGCACTCAGTCGTAAGTCCCACGTAAATAACTTGTCAGTTATTCCGGATGAGGATGAAGAACCAAGCTTGCGGGTGATTCCGTATGGGGCGTTGTATAATCTTGCTCTTGTTCCTACCCTTAGAGAAGAGATTGTACAAGCCCAGAAGAAAGATAAAGGAATGCGGAAAACCCGGGCAAGAATCAATGAGGATAAAATGAAATGTTTCCGGGAAGATGATCAAGGTGTGTTATGGTTTAACAACCGTATCGTGGTACCCCGGAACCTGAAGCTAAGAAAGAAGATATTGGATGAAGCTCATATGTCGAAGTACTCGATACATCCAGGAAGCAATAAGATGTATCAAGACCTTAAGACAAAATTTTGGTGGACTCGTATGAAGCGGGAAATTGCCAAGTATGTATCCGAGTGTGATACATGTTGGTGAGTCAAAGCTGACCGGGAACGCTGCAACCATTAACTATTCCGGCATGGAAGTGGGAGGACATCAGCATGGACTTTATTTTCGGACTGACACTACCACATTGGCCTTGTCGAGCCAGGATCACGCTGAGGGGTACTGCGTTGCACAGCACCGGATAACGCACAGCAAAGATACAAAGCGGAAGCAAAGTTTTATTACATAAACCAGTTTATGAACAATTTTTACAACAAAATAGTTCAGTCCACACTCACGAGCGTAGACTACACATCGAGTTCACATTCAGCCCGTGAACGTGTCCCCGCTAGCACGCACACAAACTAACACGGCGGCGTGCACGACTCCCATTGGACGGGGTTCCCCTCCTGGGGTTCCGTCTCCTCCTCGGGAGGCCCTTCCTCATAGACCCCTGCAAAAGCTTCAAACACAAGCAGTGAGCATGATGGCTCAGCAAGACTGACCCGTCTCTCCTATACATGAAACTTCTACATGAAGGGTATAGGGTACATGAGGTAAATAATTTGTAAAGGACTCGCCTAATTATTTGGACCTTACTTTCAATGTTTTACAAGCAGGTGGTGGAGAACCTTATGCTAAGGCACATGAGAGAGCCACAATCAAACAAGGAACGCATTTCTCTCATGTACTTTTCCCAAAGTTGAAAAGAACTTTAATTAGCTCAAAACTACAACAACACATTAACAAGAAAGATATACCTTTCCAATCAGCAAACTTTTAAAATGAATCTAGCCTGTTCTTTCTACGTCACGGTACAGTGAACAAGTGTACTCACTGACCGCGAGGGACGGCGATTATAAACGATTTACACCTGCAGGGTTACCCGAATAACCCGTCACGTACGCCCGTACTCGATGTTGCCTACAGAACCATCCCGGACGTCATACGCAACCACCTTTCACCCGTAAGCCAAATATTGAACCGGTCCTATCACCCTGAGCAAGAGGTCTCTGCGCGCGCATCTGCAGTGCCGCCAGCCGATTTACACCTCGAGCTCTCAACCTACCCTCTGAACGACAGGCAATGCCTCAATACCCAGCTACCCAAGTTACATCGGTTTCCTGGTTCCCATATAGCCGGTAGGTGTTCGGTACTGTTCTAGCTTGTTAAACAGGCCCGCACACGGCTCGGTCCTCAATCGACACAAGCGGAGCTATAGCACCCAGGCCCCAAAGTCCTGCTGCCCTTACTCTCCGCTCGATCTCATTTTTCTTGCCATGTGTTTTATTTTCTATGTTTAGCCGAGTCGAGTGCCTCTAGCCTATCCTCGCGAGTAGTTCCAACTACTCGATTTGTACCGAATCCTACTCTATCTTAGCATTGCAGTAGCTAAACGGGGTTTTCAATCCTAATCCCAACCCATAGTTTTCTTGGCTATGCAGTTGGGTTTCAAACAAGACTCTAATGCAAGAAATAAGTGGGAGCTCAATTAAGTTCCCAAAACAGTAAAAATTTGTGAAAAGGTTAATGCAAACCGGAGCTTGCCTTGCTGCGCTTGGTCGTAGGCTAGCTGCTCTTCCGGAGTGACGAAGTCTAAGACTTTGGGTTCCTCCTCGACCTTAGCGACTACATGAGATAACATGTATATGTATCAATTTAAATGCATTTGAATTGAATTTAAACTTGTGAAGACTATAAGTCTTATTAGATATACCCAATGACTTCTGAAATTTTTACTTTGGTTTGGTTACAACCTAAACAGAGACTTGGCCAAGTTTCATTTGCAGCAAAGCTCATTTGAGCTTTCCACAAATAATTATGTACTTGACTTTAATTGGAGCTATTAGGGTGTTCTAGGGATTTTCATGGAGCATCCCATGACTTTCTGAAAACTAGATTTTCAGAGGGTTCTAATAGAGTTGGTCTCACTTAATTTGAAGGTTCCTAGCTAAAGATATGAGCTAAACAATTTCAGAGAAATTCTGAAAATGTTTCTGGATATTTTCTATTTTCTCTGGAACAGTTTTATTAATCACACCATTAGGGGGTTCAAATAAGCTCAAATGGATCTGAAATTTTAATGTTAGCTCAGGGATATTTTGTTGACATCCCAGCAAAATTTCAGAATTTTCCTCCAAAGGGTTCTCCAGTTAAAATTCTAACCAGTTTGAAATTTGAAGAATTAATTTTGGATAAATAAGGATTTTCATGAAGTGAAACTTGATTTGCTGGAAAGTACTCAGAGAGCTGAATCCAACAAAATTTGGTTCACTCGATTTGGAGTTTCCTAGCCAAGTTATGTCGGTTTGAAGTATGAACTAAATCTGAAAATCGGGAAAATGTTTAAACCGCTGGGCGTGGGACCAGGGCTACGTGTCACCTTCTCAGCGGTCGACACACGGGGCTATGGAATCCTTCGCGCGCAGCCGCACCCGATCCGGTGCCACAGCAGATCCCGGGGTTTAAAATATCGGCCGCTGACACGTGGGACCGGAGGCTTCGTCTACCTCCGGCCTCCCTCGCTCGGCCACCGCGACCCCTCGCCGTAGAGCTCTGTCGTGCGCCAAACTCTATGATTTTGGCCGCCTCTGTCTAAATCCATCCGGGGAACACGATGCTGGGCTCAGCTCGCCAAGAAAATCACCGGCACATAGTCGGCGATGAGCGGCGGCTTCGGAAGAACTTCGGCCGTGTCGGTCGACCTTCCTAGCACCCCAACCGATCGAGCAAAAGGCCGGAGAGCACCAGTGGTCCCTAGGGAAGCTCGGCATGGGCTCGAAGAAGCTTGGGTGAGGTCCTAAGTAGGCTCTCACCGTGCGCCTGGTGCTTCCCGCATAAGCTACCGATGGCAAGCTTGGAATTACGCCATGTACAGGGGTTCTCATGCTAGAGGTTGTGAAGGCAACTTGTGCGCCACTAAGTCTAGTTTGTGTAGGAACGGTTTGAGACTCTCTAAATATTTCTGCAGTGTGAATTTGGTGGATCCGCACCCGAAGGTCGGTCTGTGCAGAATGAAAGGGGAAACTGAAATTCGTCGCCGGTGATCCAACACTCGGGCTGTGGTTCGGGGGTGAGCAGCACCAGCCCCTAACGCGTCCGAGGACACCTTAGCTGGGGCATGACATCCACGGGAGCCCGAGGTGCAGCAAACTTATGTCACCAAACAGAACCTCCGGTACGGACGGTATTATCCAAGTTCAGCTAATTTCCTACGGTGGGGAAGGAGAAGTAGAATCGTTATTACCGTTTTGCAGCTTGGAGGGAGTGGAGAGGCTGTGATCATGGGCCTTTACGATCAACCAAGAGAGCGGCGGCGAGAGCTGCGTTTCTTGCGCGAGGGAGCAACAAAGTGATCGGTTCTGCCCCCAATGGGTCGGCTGCGGAGATAAGAGGGAGGGTGAGGCGGTTCAGTGGTCAGGGCGTCAACCAGCTGCTGTCCCGATCGATCTTTCGCCGTGGCAGCTGCTGACTCAAGCGCAAGAAACCGAGCTCGGGCTTCAGTCGGTTAAATTTACTGCTGAGGCTGACATGTTGGACCCACCCGAGGTTTAACCTCTGAAATTAAATTTTCCCCACTGCTCTAAACAGTAGAGACCCAAATAACCTTTGTCATTTGAATTATCTACTGTTTGTCCATTTGAATTGGATAGAATTCAAATTGGGGTTTGTTTGAATATATTTTCAGCACATATGCAGTTTGAAATTCAAATAAAGTTTGAATTTGCTAAATTTAGCTCATGTCAAGATCAACTCCAAATGGAGTGAAAATTGGTGTGTGAGCTAAAAAAATGTGCTGAGTAAGAATATGCCTCACACTTATGAATTCATGGGATGGAAATAGTTTAAATTTGAATTTGAGTTCAAACCACCCTCTTTCTAGCTATACGCAAAAGGACTTCAAGAAGGTTTTGAATTTGGGTGAAATTTGGCATGGACATTCCTAGCAAAGTGTAGGAGTTTTTCATATGCCCAGCCCCTATATGATGCATGTGGGAAATGCCACTTTTGCATCTTGTGAGTTTAGTCTCTATTAAACATGTTGATGGTGTTTACTTGCTCTTCAAATGTATTCATCAAGTTTCTTCAAATGAAGTGTGTGTGTGGTGATGAACTCTTTGAATATGTGCCAAAAACTTAGGCCCTTACATTCCTCCCCCCTTAAAAGAATCTCGTCCTGAGATTATAAGGTAAAAATGAGAGAGAGTACGGTGGAAAAGTTACAGTATATGCGACGTGAAAAAGTCAGGGTAGTTCGCGTGAAGAAATCCTTCGCTCTCCCATGTCGCTTCGTCTACGGAGTGATTACTCCATAGAATCTTGTAGAACCACAACGTACGGTTGCGTGTGGTTCGGGCCTTTTCATCAATAATCTGAACCGGTTCATCCCGATACGTGAGATCCGGTTTCAGTTCTTCTATATCCTCCAGCTGAATGGTAGTTGATAGCTTGAGACACTTCCTCAGCTGGGAGATGTGAAAGACGTCGTGCACACCGGAAAGTGCTTCTGTTAATTTCAGCCGGTATGCTACTGATCCACATCTTTCTGTAATCTGAAATGGACCGATGAATTGGGGTGCCAACTTTCCTCTCACCCCGAATCTGTTTATGCCCTTCATTGGAGACACACGTAGATATACGTGATCCCCGACTTCGAACTGTAATGGGCGTCTTCTCCGGTCCGCATATTGTTAATGTCGGGATTGGGCGGCTTTGAGGTTCGCTTGAATCAGCCAAACCTTTTCCTCCGCATTGTGACAATATCAATCCTGAAGGTGACCCTTTCGCCATACTCACACCAATTCAGTGGTGTGCGGCATTTTCTTCCGTATAGTGCCCCGTAAGGCGCCATCTTGATGCTGGCTTGGTACCCATTGTTGTACGAGAACTCAGCCAACGGCAAGTGATCATCTCAATTCTTGCCGTGGTTGATAGCGCAAGCTCGTAGCATATCTTCTAAAATTTGATTTACCCGCTCGGCTTGCCCATCCGTCTGCCGGTGGTACGCTGAACTACGGATCAGCTTCGTCCCTAACGCAGCATGTAGCTGCTCCCAAAAACAGGACACAAATAAAGTGCCCCGACCCGATATGATGGTACGGGGTACGCCGTACAAGAATAGGATCCGTGATATGTACAGTTCAGCATACTTATTGGCGTTGTAGTTGGTGTTGACCGGGATGAAATGGACAACTTTGGTGAGCCGGTCGATGATCACCCACACAGAATCATGTTTCTGAAAAGTGGTGGGTAAACTGACGATGAAGTCCATGCTCACATACTCCCACTTCCAGGTAGGAACGCCCAGTGGTTGTAGCAGTCCCGGTTTCCACATATGATCTGCCTTCACCCTTCGACATGTATCACACTCGGACACGTACTTGACGATCTCCCGCTTCATTCATGTCCACCAAAACTTGCTTCTGAGTTCTTGATACATTTTGTTGCTACCGGGGTGAAGAGAAAACTTGGACAAGTGAGCCTCATCAAAGATTTTCTTCTGTAATCCCGGGTTACGGGGTACGACGATCCGGTCCTTGAACCATAGGACGCCGTCTCCGTCTTTCCGGAAACATTTCAGCCCCCCACTGTCTATATGTCTCCGCAAATGCGACTTGCCCTTGTCATTTTCCTGAGCTGCTGCTATCTCTTCACGGATGGTGGGGATCAAAGCTAAGTTGTAGAGAGCTCCATGTGGAATCACATGCAATGGTGACTCGCTCTCTTCCAACGGTGTGATGGTCAGATTGTTGAGTGTGACTTGCGGCTCAGCGCATCCGCCACTACGTTTGCCTTGCCAGGGTGGTAATGGATATCTATTTCGTAATCCTTTATCAACTCTAACCATCTTCGCTGCCTCATGTTCAGCTCCTTCTGAGTGAATATGTACTTGAGGCTTTTGTGGTCGGTATATAAATGTACGAGGTTACCGAGTAGGTAGTGCCTCTACATTTTAAGTGCGAGTACCACGGCAGCAAGCTCCAAGTCATGAGTTGGATAATTCTGCTCATGGTTTCTGAGCTGCCATGATCCATACGCGACCACCCTTCGGTCTTGCATCAGCACACATCCGAGCCCAATGCCGGATGCATCGCAATACACATTGAATGGTTTTGTTGTGTCTGACTGCGCCAAGACCGGTGCTGATGTTAGGTGTCTCATTAATGCCTTGAACGCTGCTTCACATGCTGGACTCCAAACGTATTCGGTAGCCTTCTTCAGCAGCTCCGTCATAGGCTTGGCAATCTTCGAGAAGTTCGGAATGAACCTCCGATAATATCCCGCGAGTCCAAGAAACTCCGTACCTCGTGAACAGTTCTCAGGGACTTCCAATTCAGCACTTGTGTGATCTTACTCGGGTCTACAGCGATGCCCTCCGCTGAGATGATATGCCCGAGAAAAGGCACTTGCGATATCCAAAATTCGCATTTGCTAAATTTCGCGTATAGCTTGTGATCCCGCATCCGTTGCAAGACTATACGCAGATGCTTCTTGTGCTCTTCCTCCAATTTGGAATATACCAATATATCATCGATGAAGACCACGACAAACTTGTCCAACTCCGGGATGAATACCAAGTTCATCAAATACATGAAGTGAGCTGGAGCGTTGGTGAGGACGAAGGACATGATCAGGTACTCATACAGCCCGTACCTCGTTGAGAAAGCTGTCTTCAGAATATCCTCAGCCCGTATTTTAATCTGGTGGTACCCGGATCTTAAGTCCATCTTGGAAAAAATATTTGCTTCGACCAACTGATCAAACAACATGTCGATCACTTGTTTTTGATGGTTACGGCGTTTAGTGGACGATAACCCACGCGAAGACGCAACGTCTCATCTTTCTTCTTCACGAATAATGCCGAACAACCCCATGGCGAAGAGCTCGGCCTAATAAAACCCTTCTCCAGCAGGTCCGTTAGCTGAGTCTTCAGTTCAGCCAACTCCTTGGGCGCCATCTTGTATGGCCTTCGGGATATTGGCATGGTTCCCGGTGCAAGTTCAATCTGGAACTCCACCTCTCTGTCCGGCGCATCCCCGGTAAATCATCCAGGAACACGTCAGGGAACTCATGGACTACTGTAATGTCTTCCAATCTGATGGTTCGTGCACTTCTGAGTTCAAGTGCACGATTCGGAGGACGGTGTCTAAAACAGCGCCGTGGCGGGTTAACCACGACATCCCTAAGATGACATCGACCTTATGTCCCTCTAGAATTATGAGAGACGTAGGGTACACTCTACCCGCTAAGAATAATGGTACTTTGGAAACCATCATGCTTGCTGAGATCTTCCCACCCGGTGAACAAATCAAATATGGGCTATCGGTGGGTAGTATTTGCAAGCTGTATTTAGCACTGAAAGCTTGGCTAATAAAATTGTGCGTGGAGCCTGAATCAAATAATACTATAGCGGGATGCTGGTGGAGTTGAAACATACCCGCAAGGATTGGCTCTCCCTCCGGCACGTCCTCTATGGAAGTTGGTGGACAGTGCCGGGCCTAGGGTTTGCCCGCTGCGCATTAGTGGGGTTCCGGGGCTGATTCCTCTCCGGAAGTTGCGGTGCAACTACGCCGCCTTGCCTCTCCGGACAACTGCTGGTGATGTGTCCCGGACGACCACACTTGTAGCATGTGGCTGCTGCTTCTCCGGTGCTTGGGGGACGAAAGCCCGGCATGCTTTGCTGAGATGCATACGCACGCGGCACCGCCTGCAGCTGCTGTTGTTGTTGCGGAGGTGGTGCTGGCAGTGCCAGCCTGAATGCCGGTGGAGAATATGGCCGACTGCAGAACGACATCGACCTCTGTGGTGGCTGCCAGCGTGGACCCGATGGTGGGCGATTCACCATCTGGTATTTTTGAGAAGGACCACCTCCTTCTCCGCTGCTTTGCGACGCGCTTTGCTTCCTTTCCGCCGCCGCTAACTCCTTGCCGGAGTCCTCCTGAACAATGGCAGCATCAATTATATCGTTGAGGCTGCCGCGATTGAACATCGCAAGCTTGTCCTTCAGGAGCGGGTTAAGCCCCTGGTAGAAATGATCCCGCCGCTTCTCGTCGGTATCGGCGTGATACGAAGCGTATAGCGCGAGATCATTGAACACCCTGGAATATTCCAGCGCGTTCCGGCTCCCTTCTGCAGGCGTAAGAACTCCTGTGTCTTCCTCTTCGTGAGACCCGGCGGTATGTGATAGGCCCTGAAGGCCGTCCTAAATTCCATCCAGGTCATAACTCGCTCGGTGGGCTGCGAAGCACAATAGTTTGCCCATCACGCGCTCGCGGATCCCTGGAGTTGTTGGACCGCGAACTGAGTCTTGCGCTGCTCACTCACTTGGAGCAGCCCGAACTTCATCTCCATCGTGCGGAGCCAGTTGTCCGCATCGAGGGGTTCATCCGCCCTTGAGAATACCGGGGGACGAGTAGCCAGAAAGTCAGAGTAGGAGCTCTGTTGGCGCTCCTCACGATCTTGACGTCTCTCTGGTCGAGACGTATTCGCAATGAGGGTTTGCAGCAACTCCGTGTGCTTCTGATGAGAGCCCGCATCGCTGCCACAATGTCCACCAAAGTAACCGTTGGCGGTGGCGGTTGTTGCTGTTGCTTCTGCTACTGTTGCTGTCCCGAGGAATCCTCGGGAGGTGGTTGGGAGGTTTCTCCCCCCTGACATGAATCCCCAACGTCCAGGTTGGCACGAGTACGAGTCATTCTGAAATTCAAAACAGCAGCGATCAGCACATGTCATACTTAAAATTCCATATGAAACAGTTGGTATTGAAGTGACGCATGAATAATTTGCACAACATTCACATATATTGATAAAGCATAAACTTTATACAAGATACATTAGTCTCGGGTCTCTGAGAAGTCATGCTCATGTCGTCACCCCCTATACATACACTACTGTCTACATGACATGTCATGGATTACAAAAGTGTAGGTTACATCTCTCTAGCTGCCCTACTTGGCAACGGTAACCTCCTACTCGGAGTAGAACTCGACCTCCTGTGGGTCGTCCTCCTCCGGTACCCCTTCTGGTGACTCTGGGTCTACAAGCCCCTCTTCCAGCTCGGGTTTTCCCATTGACGGAAGACGCAAAACTACAGGTACAGCACCTACCACCGATATGCCCATTACCGGAGGTACGGGGTCCTACAACGCGTGCACCTCGTCCAAGGCTTGGTTGTAGTCTTCTTCCAAGCCTTAACTTTTCTCAATAGTGTCATCCCGCTCCTGAGTGAGGACCTCATTCTGCTGGGTCAGAGCCTGCACCTGTTGTTGCAAAGCGGTGATGTCGACGCGGCTTTTCTTTTTCACCTTCTTCAGACGATGCAACTGATTGTGTTGCTCATTCAGTCGCTTTATCGTCGGAAGGAGCACATTGCGGAGTGCGCTGTGAGCACTCTCAAAATGGTCTCCATGACTTGTGCTCTTCTTTAGCTTTGCAGCAAGACAATCCATATGAACAGCTTGGCTGTCCATCACGGCCTTTCCTGCCCTCAATTGGAGACTGAGGTTTGCCTCCGCGGGACTGTACCTTGGGCAACCCGGATCGGTTGCTTCCATGTACCTCCCCTCCCACATGATTAGCCCGTCCCTCCACCGGAATGAGCGCATATGGAGTACCCTCCATAGCTCTCACGTGTAGTTGGCAGAAACGCGACATGGTGTCGCGGGCTGCCATTTGTCACATTTCCTCCGGCTGTCTGCCCCTCACCGTAACAGTGAACGGCGCTCAACCGGGTGGCGTAGGTCCTGCAGTAACTTCGACATGGATCGTCCACGTCTTGTTCCCCTCCTCGCCTTCTTCCTTGGCGAGGTACTGCGGCATCTAAACGTACCCGAAATATTGAAGCATTTGCCTCAACACTTCTGGGTAACCGCTGCGGTGAGAACAGTGGGACACCACCCAACCGTTCTCCAATTGTTATCTGCAGTCATCTGTAGAAACATATTTGAGAAATGTCAAATATTTATTTAAACAGTAAACCATTGAGTTATAACATAAAACATGCCATTGAACTTGTAAAAGCCCAAGAAAAGGGACTTGCAAAAACTTTTCTTCACCTCACAACACCACAGTTTTTATTGTGGACACCTTAGGAAATGTTGTGAAGAGCATGTAACCTCCATCAAAAGAATTATTAGAGGGGAAAGCCTTCACTTTCACAAAGTAGGGTTTCTACACATGAACATGAGAGGTTGAGCTCACCCCTAGAATTTAAAAAGTCTTGGGAAGGTTCAGTCCAAAGCTCAAGCAAATTCAACACTTTTTGAGGCACTTTTGGGTTGTTTCAAAAAGAGGCCAATTTGAATGTAAATTCAAATTGCAGCAACTTTCACCACCCAAATTCAAAAGTTAGCTTCATATCTACACTCAGCACATTTTTCTGAGTAAACCCACCAATTTTCATCCCCATTGGAGTCCATCTTGTCACAACCTATATTTGCAAGAATTCAAAACTGAATTTGAATTTCAGTTTAAATATGAAGCAAATTTAACCAAACAAAGTTTGAATTTGAGAATTCAAATTCAAACAAAGACTTGGTGACTAAGTCTCATATTAAATTGTGAGTAGCTGGAGATAATTGAGTGCCAACAGAAATAAAAAGAATTGGAAAGGGGATTAGAGGGGAGAGGGACCCACAGGTCAGTGGGGGAAAATTGGTTTCAGCTGAACGGGTTCGGCTTCTCACCGAAGCAAACGCTCCCGGCGTGCCACCGAGCCGATCCGTCGGACGCCCCCGCGTGACGCGACACAGCCAGCTCCTGCTTCCTCCCTCGCGTTGGCCAGCTGCTTCCGCCAATCATCACGCACCTACACCGCTGAACAGAGGCGCCGTGTTCTGTTGCCCAAGAAACGACCGAGCGCACGCTGCCGACTTCGTTCGATCGAAACCCGGAAATTCACCGCGAGCAGCACCTCTCCTAGCCACAAAACCACACCAGCTGCTCGTCCTCTACCTCCTCGGCACGAGAGCAGTCGAGTTCGGCCCTTCCCCAGCCTTAGCTTCACGTTTCCAAGCAACACCCGAGAAACCGCCACCACTCGGCTCACGGTGACAGCCCAACAGAGGGCCTTCCACAGCTGAGCAAGGATGGTCTCGGATGTGCCGGTGAGCACTGCTGCTCCCACCCAAACCACAGGACCAACCGTGAACCGCTGAGCAAGAATTTGGAGAAACTCCGCCGGCGACCACAGAACAGCGTTCCGGTATGAGACCTCCGAATTCCCACTCCCTAGCACCCACTGGTGCTATAGCGCTGATCCACCAATGTTTTGGCGGGCTAAACTGTCCGGGCAACGTGACCGAAGGGTTGCCGAGCCGCAGCACCGTCGCCGGCTAGGTTAGGGCCATCGCCGGCCGGAGCAGGCGGTACCAGCGTGTTCAGCGCGCGAAAGTAGGCCCAGGCGGTGAGTTTCCGGCCGGGAGGCGGTCGGGAGACCAAGTCTGGCGAGCTTCGGAAGTGTGCCGGCGAGGGGGCGGCGCGGGAAAAGGGGCGGGCGCGAGGAAGAAGACGAGCCGGCTGGGCCCGCTCGTCAGTCCCTCGTGGCACAGGATGAGGATTTTCTGTTGCACCGGATCGGCTGTGAACGCGCGGAAAACAATCCTGTGGCCCCGTGTGGCGCAGCCGAGGTGATGACACGTGGGAGCCGGGCCCGCTGTCAGAAATTTGAACTTTCCCGGTTAATTCGAATTCCAGAAATTCCTCAAACTATAGAGCTCCATAACTTTTGCTAGGAAGCTCCAAATTTAGTGATTAAAATTGGGTCGGATTCATCTTGCCTAGCTCTGTTCAAATCTACAACCCAATTTGTATGAAACCCATTAATTAATTCTGGAAAATTCTTTAAAGCTTTTCAGCAAAAGAATTTTAGAGGGAGTTTGGTTCATCCAAAAATCCCCAAATTTTCCAGAATGTTCTTTAGGACATTAGTGAACCCCTGTAAAAGTTTCAGACCATTTGGGGTTGATTTGGTCAGAGCAATTCAATTTGAAAGGTGCTGAGTTCATTTGAATACAGAAACATTTTCAGAGAATTTCCAGAACTTGGAAATTCAGTTCTGGGCAATTCTTAACTCCAAAAATGCTAGGAAAATTCATGCAAACTCTATGAGCTATAACTGAAATTGTAGTTCACTAAGTTGGGCATGAACAGGGGTGTTACCTCAGAATTAATTCTTCTTTGCTTATTTGCTAAAAGAATTATTCTGAGCAAACCACTCAGTGAAAAGTGCTAATATTTGGTCCAGAGGGTTTCCTTGTGACAAGGAACTCACACAAAAATTCTCAGCTCCATTAGAGCTTTGGGTCACCCCTGTCCTGTTTAACCACTTGAGGGATTAATATGAAAAAGGGGGGGAAAACCACTTAGCACTTAACTATGTACTTAGGTCCAGGCCCAAGCCACCCACACCCAGTTCTTCTTTAAATTCTTAAACAAAGTTCCAGGTGTTAGAGACTGGGTATTAGAACTAATAACAGTAACCTTACAATAACTTGTATGCATAGTAATTAACATGTAGTATTTCATAAACGTGTAGTCACTGAAGAAGAGACTCCGGAAGTGCTGGACTTCCTTCTTCCGGACGAAGACTTAACCCCTGACCAGCAGCAACAAGGCAAGCCCCAGTTTGCATTAACCTGTTATAAGTCTTATTTTGTTTACATGTGTCATATGAAGTATGTATGTGCATTAGGTATAGGATGAATGAAACTCCACTTGCATAACCAAAGGTTCCTAAAAGAGTGAGGGTAGTGTCAAAGACCTCGAGTAGACAGGCTACGCTTAATGATTCATAGGGCTTCGGTACAAGTCGAGTAGTTGGAATCTACTCGCGAGATAGGTATGGGGACACACGGGTTCGGTTGAGTGACGTGAGATCACTTTAGTAATGAAAATGAGACTAGGCAGGGGCTAGGGCGCAGCAAGAGAGAGTCTTGTGTGCGCAGCCCTGCCCGTGTCGATTGAGGACCGATCCGTGTGCGGCCCTGCTGAACAAGTATTGAACGTACCGAAGGCATATCGGATATATGGGCCCCGATAAACCGATGTAGCCTAAACCTCCAGGCGTCGAGGCATAGCACACCGATTTATAGGTGTAGGTTGAGGGCAGCAAGGTGGAAATCTGCCAACGGGCATAGAGAGATGCTCCGTGTGGGGAACCTCCTGCTCGTTTCGGTGCGACCGGTTCGACGTTTGGGCTGTTGGGTGAAAGGTTGTCCCGTACGACATCGAGTGAGCGTGCTGTGCAGCTCCACGGGTCGGCGTATGTGACGTGCTCTTTGGGTTTCCCTGCAGGTGTATATCGAGTCGATTCGCCGTTCCCTTGGGGTGACGAGTACCGCTTGTTCACTGCGTCGTAACGTAGATTAATGAGTGAAATGTTATGATTCAATATTGCTGTTATGATATAATTGTATTGTTACATGTGTGCCACCAAATATTGCTTACTAAATTTCAGCTTTATGAACCGTTAACTTGTTGCTAAAAGATGAACTAAGGATGAACGTGTAGGCATGTCCGTTTGCTGCAACATTGCTATCCTGTGTCATGGTACACCTCATGTAGAGTTTCATGCTTAGGTGAGTCGGTTAAGCCTTGCTGAGCCTTCGTGCTCACGGTTGCTGCTTAAGTGTTTTACAGGTGAGGAGCCACCCACAGACTCGGAGTACGAGTCCACCGGCGAAGGTTACCCTCCGTCGGGGACCAGGGCTGAGTGGGAGCCGTACACGCCGCGCTGAGCTAAGGAGTGAAGCTAGTGTGGGTTGCCCTAGGGCTGGGCAATCACTTTTGCTAGATAGGCGGGCTTGAGTTGTATAAAAGAAATTTCCGCTGTGTAATAAAAGACCCTAGTTTGTAACTGAGAATTGTACTATTATGTACATTCAGTTTGTTTTTCCTATGTAATATAATGTGTTCTTATGACGTGTGCTCTCGGGTGTCGCATCACGCGGCACCACCCTCTGCGATCCTGGATGAGCGGATTCCGGTCCGCCACAGCCTGGTATCAGAGCTGCATTGGGGATAGCACAGTACTTAAGAACTTTATTATGGGAAAACTTAGGTATACGGTGAGGATTCGGTAGTTGCCCAAGTAAGGACTATATTAGCATAGTTACTTAAAGTGGCAAAGACTAACCTATGTGTTATAATTCTGAATTTCAATTATTGTAACGACGCACCTACGCTTTGGTAAGTTGGTAAGGAACGCTACCGAAAGCGGTTCAATTTCGGTTAGCTCCCCCTGACGAGGAACGTGGTTCAGGGATTGATCTCACAGCTTGGTGTGAGACGTTAATATGAACCTCTTGGACTCTTCATGTTCCTGAGTTCATATGCAACGCTGATCCCTAGCATGCATTAGGCAAGTAAGTGGAGACCCCATCGCGTGGTCAGTAACGCGAGAGTGTGTTCGTCTGGAAATAGCCCAGGAGGACATACACAGCGGTTGCCATCGGCGTGCCCTGCAGGGAGTAGGTGGTATCAGTTGGGTTGATAACATTCCCAACCGTGACGACCCGTTCATGACCTACTCGGGTTCCCCGTCGTGTGGTGTTGAAACACGATCACGTACCTTGAGACGTGACCTAACTCAAGGACGGCCGTATGGAAATGATACGGGCGTTCGTATTTACTTTTAAATATGGAACTGCCTGGATTGAACAACCTTTGAGTGCACCATTATTGTGTGGTCTTCTGCAGGTACTAACCACGTATGTATCCGTGTAGAAAACGTGTGCAGAGACCGTTTAGTGCCACACTTGAGACGTATATGCCGGTATGATCCGGTTAGGATTTTCTTTTGTGAGGAACGTAGCACCGAGTTATTGTAGGCATATGCATGATAATAATGATAACAAGGAATTAAAATCTATAGGTTCAACATTTAGGACCCTGGTTGGGTATAAGAATGGGATAGTGATGATTGTAGTTCCAAAAAGACTGAAAATCAGAGTGCTCTGTTTTGGACAGCAAGTTTGCTGATCTTCAACAGGGCATAACTCACGGGTCCTTTAGCCCAGGGAGGTGTGCTATATAGTTCTGGAAAGGTATTCAAGTACTCTACAACTTTGTTGTAGACTTCCAGAGCTGAAACTCGCCTTAAGATGGCTGAAATCCCAGAGGAATGTAAACTGTCCAGAACCAGGACAGAGTAAAACATTCTCTGAACTGTTTTGTTTTTCAAACATAACTCCCAGTAGAAAAATCTAAAATTGTCATATAATACATCCTTAGAAAGAGTAGAAGATGTGTGACATCTTTGCAATTCAAAGATTCTGAAATTTCAGCACAGAATGTAATGGAAATCAGGGTTGAAAACAGCCACTTCCAAGGGAGGTGCTGTTAAACGTCTTCCAGAAATTCTGCTGACTTTGATTTGGCATAACTTTTTAACCAAAGCTAATCTGGGGGCAAATGAGTACTCTTTGGAAGGATACCGAAGTTGACTTTAACTTTGGTATTCAACTTGAGTCATAAAAATGCTCAGAACCAGATCAAAACTTGGAATAGGTAGAAACTGGTCATTCTGACAGAAGAATGACAGTTGAACTCATTGAAAAGGGTGTTGTACCCTAAGGGTGGTATACGTGATGACAACGCGATAATAATGTCTCGTAGAGACCAAACCCAGTTATGGTGAGCTTCCAAAGTGGAGGTTCATCAAGTTGGATTAAACTAGCTTGTGTTTGGTCTGGTAATGGTGTAGCTTGTGCAAAGTTATTACATTATCTACTTACGAGATATATCGCATGTTTTTGTTGTCATAATGTTTTTATGCCCATTTCTATTGGACTGCATGCAAAATGTTGCGGGACTGATGTTTAATGTTGTGTGGTTGCAGATGGTTCGTACTAGGACCACGCACGAGGTTGGTGGCTCTAGCCAACAGGGAGGTGATGACTCCCAGCCACCGGCCTACGACAGCACCCCGCAGCAGAAGCCACCACCGACGCCTCCGCTTACTCTAGCGGATGTGATAGCGGCACTGGTGGGAGATCGTGAGGAGCAGACTGACCTGCTCCGCACGATCGTGCAGAATACGTCCCAGGTAGGGGGACGTCAAGAGCGAGGGCCTCGTGAGCCCCGTGAAGTGTCGTACTCAGATTTCATGAGTACGCACCCTCCAGTGTTCACCGAAGCCGAAGAACCACTGGAGGCGGACAACTGGCTGCGGACTATCGATTCCAAGTTTGGGCTGCTCCAGTGTACGGAGCGACAGAAGACCCTGTTCGCAGCACAGCAGCTCCACGGTGCCGCTGGTGCGTGGTGGGCGAACTATGTCGCCTCACGTCCGGCTGGCCATGCCGTGGAATGGCAAGAGTTCCGGGAGGCGTTCCGCGCCTACCACATTCCTCCCGGAATAATGAAGAGGAAGTTCCAAGAATTCTTGGAGCTAAAGCAGGGCGGGAGGAGTGCCCACGACTACTCCCGTGCCTTCAACCATCTGGCGCAGTATGCGTCAGACTATATCTCCACGGAGGAGAAGAAGAGGGAGAATTTCTATCGGGGGTTACACCCCGAAATGAAGACGCACCTCGTTCAGTGGAATCGCGGCACATTCAACGACTTAGTCAATGCCGCGATCATGCAAGAGGACGCTCAGCGGGAGTTGGCAGCTGAGCAGAGGAAGCGCAGCGCTCCACCTAGCAGCGGTGGAGGCGCGCCTCAGAAGTACCGTATGGTGTATCGGACACCATCCGGGCAGCAGTGGCAATCACCGGCGCGACCGCAACGGTTCGGGGGATGTCCCTTTCAGGCACCTCCGTTCCGTCCGCCGATGCCTCCACCAAGACAGCAACAGCAACAGCAGCAGCATACGGTACCCCGGGCGTTTCCACCGCCACAACGCGCCCCGGGATTCCGTCCACCGATCAGCGGGGGACCGCCCCGTTTCACCTGCTTCACGTGTGGCCAGGTGGGCCACTTCATGAAGGACTGTCCGCAGGGGCAGCAGAGCAGCGGGCAAGCCCAGTTCCAGGGCGGTGCTCGAGGCCGACCTCCGGTGAAGAAGGTTGGTCAGCGGACTGGAGGCGTCCGCAACCTCAACAATGAGGACGCCCCAGAGGGAGACAACGTGCTGGCGGGTACGTTTACTCTCAACAATCAAGCCATCGTCATATTATTTGATTCTGGTGCAACCCACAGCTTTATAAGTGCATCCTATGTGGCTAAACATCAATTGCATGTCTTCCCAACCGACTGCACTTATATGATCTGCTCACCGGGAGGGAAGATTTCAGCTAATATGATGATTCCAAAGGCACCTCTATGCTTAGGTGGGAAACTATATCCCACCACCTTGATAATCCTTATGGGACAAAAGATTGATGCAATCTTAGGGATGTCATGGCTACAATACCATGGCGCTGTCCTAGAGACTCGGAAACGGACGGTTCACTTAAATTCTCCATTCCACCGTCCGCATTCCATGGTGTTAGACACGCCAGTCCGGGAAGTTTTAGCGATTAATAACGCTGAAGCTCTCAATTTAGAGGACATCCCCGTAGTCCGGGAGTATCCTGACGTGTTCCCGGATGATCTTCCAGGCATGCCACCTGAGCGGGATGTCGAGTTCAAGATTGAACTTGCACCCGGGACTACGCCCATATCACGGAGACCATACAAAATGGCTCCCAATGAGCTGGCTGAACTGAAAGAACAACTCAATGATCTGTTGAGCAAGGGTTTCATTAGGCCGAGTTCCTCGCCTTGGGGATGCTCGGCGCTGTTTGTAAAGAAGAAGGATGAAACCCTGAGGCTGTGTGTGGACTACCGGCCGCTCAACGCCGTCACCATCAAGAATAAGTACCCACTGCCCCGTATTGACATCTTGTTTGATCAACTTGTGGGGGCAAGTGTATTCTCAAAGATGGACCTTCGCTCTGGATATCACCAGATCAAGATCCGGGTGGAGGATATCCCGAAGACGGCGTTCTCAACGAGATACGGCTTATATGAATATCTCGTCATGTCCTTTGGTCTCACAAATGCTCCAGCCCATTTCATGTATCTCATGAACTCGGTGTTCATGCCGGAGCTGGACAAGTTCGTGGTAGTGTTCATCGACGATATCTCGGTTTACTCCAAGACAGAAGCCGAACATGCCGAACACTTGCGGATCGTTCTTCAACGATTGCGAGACCACAAGCTTTATGCCAAGTTCAGCAAATGCGAATTTTGGATCAGCCAAGTGCCATTCTTGGGATATATCATCTCAGCTGAAGGCATTGCGGTTGACCCAAGTAAAATAGAGCAAGTGTTGAAATGGAAAGCTCCCACTTCAGTTCATGAAGTCAGAAGCTTCCTCGGGTTAGCGGGATACTACCGGAGATTCATTCCAAGCTTCTCCAAGCTCGCTAAGCCGATGACAGAGTTGCTGAAGAAAGGGAAGAAATATGTTTGGAACACGGCGTGTGAAGGAGCGTTCCGAACATTGGTGAAGCATCTCACAACAGCCCCGGTGTTAGCTCAGCCGGATACAACAAAGCCATTCGACGTGTATTGTGACGCGTCCGGTATTGGGCTCGGCTGCGTGTTGATGCAGGAAGGACGTGTGGTCGCTTATGGCTCACGCCAACTTCGGAACCATGAGCAGCATTATCCCACTCATGACCTTGAGCTTGCTGCAGTGGTTTTGGCGCTGAAAATGTGGAGGCACTATCTCCTGGGGAATTTGGTGCATCTCTACACCGACCACAAGAGCTTGAAATACATTTTCACCCAGAAGGAGCTGAACATGAGGCAACAGAGGTGGTTAGAATTAATCAAGGACTATGAAATTGAGATTCACTACCACCCCGGCAAGGCGAATGTGGTTGCCGACGCGCTGAGTCGGAAATCACATGTCCATCACCTCACCATTACACCGGTGGAGGAGGGAGAGCCAAGTTTATACTTGGTTCCTTATGGATCGCTGTACAACCTTGCCCTCAACCCTACTATTAGGGAGGACATCATTGCAGCTCAGAAGACGGATAAAGGCATGGCACATCTCCGGAGACGGATAGACAATGGAGAGATTAAATGTTTCCGGAAGTATGATGAGGGGACGCTATGGTTCAACGACCGCATAGTCGTACCCCGGGACATGGAACTGAGGAAGAAAATCATCGACGAAGCCCACTTGTCTAAATACTCCATTCATCTGGGCAGCAACAAAATGTACCAAGATTTGAAAAAGAAATTTTGGTGGACACGGATGAAGCGGGAGGTAGCGAAGTACGTATCCGAGTGTGATACGTGCCGACGAGTGAAGGCTGATCACATGAAGAAATCAGGGCTGTTGCAACCCCTGAAGATTCCGGCATGGAAATGGGAAGATGTGGGCATGGATTTCATTGTGGGATTACCCCTAACATCCAACAAGCATGATTCCATATGGGTAATCGTTGATCGATTAACCAAGACGGCTCACTTCATTCCGGTGAATACACGTTACAATGCCGTCAAATATGCGGAGCTATACATAGCGAAGATTCTATGCCTATACGGGGTACCCCAGACCATTATCTCAGATCGAGGTGCATTATTTGTATCTCGCTTTTGGGAGCAGCTACACGCTGCATTGGGTACTAAGTTGATCAGGAGCTCCGCTTATCACCCTCAAACCGATGGCCAGACAGAGAGGGTGAATCAAGTTCTGGAAGACATGTTGAGAGCATGTGCCATCCACCATGGTAGGAACTGGGATGATCACTTACCATTGGCGGAATTCTCGTACAACAACGGCTATCAGGCGAGTATCAAGATGGCACCCTACGAAGCTCTCTACGGTCGCAAATGCCGCACCCCATTAAATTGGTGCGAGTCCGGTGAAAGGGTCACATTCGGGGTTGATGTGGTGAACGACGCCGAAGAGCGCGTTCGGGCGATTCAAGCTAACTTGAAGGCCGCTCAATCCCGGCAGAAGAGCTACGCTGATAAGAGGCGTAGACCGTTGCATTTTGACGTTGGTGAACACGTGTACCTCTGTGTGTCTCTGATGAAGGGCGTGCACCGGTTCGGTGTGAAGGGGAAGCTCGCTCCCCGTTTCATTGGACCCTACGCTATCACCGAGAAGTGTGGACCAGCGGCGTATCGATTGGAACTACCGGAATCTCTCGCTGGTGTCCATGATGTTTTCCAAGTTTCACAACTGCGAAAATGCTTGAAGCATACAGCTGCTGTTCCTACCGAAGACATCGGCGAGCTGAAACCGGATTTAACATATGATGAGTATCCGGTGGCCATTCTTGATGAGAAAGCCCGAACCACGCGTAGCAGAACATTGTGGTTCTACAAAATACTCTGGAGCAACCACACCACCAAAGAAGCGACGTGGGAGAGTGAGGAGTTCCTTCGCTCCAAGTACCCGGAGTTCATGGTTTCTCAACACGGGTAAGTCCCTACTACATCGCTATCTCTTCTTTTATAATCTCGGGACGAGATTCTTTTAAGGGGGGAGGGATGTAAAAGCCCAAGAAAAGGGACTTGCAAAAACTTTTCTTCACCTCACAACACCACAGTTTTTATTGTGGACACCTTAGGAAATGTTGTGAAGAGCAAGTAACCTCCATCAAAAGAATGATTAGAGGGGAAAGCCTTCACTTTCACAAAGTAGGGTTTCTACACCTGAACATGAGAGGTTGAGCTCACCCCTAGAATTTAAAAAGTCTTGGGAAGGTTCAGTCCAAAGCTCATGCAAATTCAACACTTTTTAAGGCACTTTTGGGTTGTTTCAAAAAGAGGCCAATTTGAATGTAAATTCAAATTGCAGCAACTTTCATCACCCAGATTCAAAAGTTAGCTTCATATCTACACTCAGCACATTTTTCTGAGTAAACCCACCAATTTTTATCCCCATTGGAGTCCATCTTGTCAGGACCTAAATTTGCAAGAATTCAAAACTGAATTTGAATTTCAGTTTAAATATGAAGCAAATTTAACCAAACAAAGTTTGAATTTGAGAATTCAAATTCAAACGAAGACTTGGTGACTAAGTCTCACATTAAATTGTGAGTTGCTGGAGATAATTGAGTGCCAACAGAAATAAAAAGAATTGGAAAGGGGATTAGAGGGGAGAGGGACCCACAGGTCAGTGGGGGAAAATTGGTTTCAGCTGAACGGGTTCGGCTTCTCACCGAAGCAAACGCTCCCGGCGTGCCACCGAGCCGATCCTTTGGACGCCCCCGCGTGAGGCGACGCAGCCAGCTCCTGCTTCCTCCCTCGCGCTGGCCAGCTGCTTCCGCCGATCATCACGCACCTACACCGCTGAACAGAGGCGCCGTGTTCTGTTGCCCAAGAAACGACCGAGCGCACGCCGCCGACTTCGTTCGATCGAAACCCGGAAATTCACCGCGAGCAGCGCCTCTCCTAGCCACAAAACCACACCAGCTGCTCGTCCTCTACCTCCTCGGCACGAGAGCAGTCGAGTTCGGCCCTTCCCCAGCCTTAGCTTCACGTTTCCGAGCAACACCCGAGAAACCGCCACCACTCGGCTCACGGTGACAGCCCAACAGAGGGCCTTCCACAGCTGAGCAAGGACGGTCTCGGACGCGCCGGTGAGCACTGCTGCTCCCACCCAAACCACAGGACCAACCGTGAACCGCTGAGCAAGAATTTGGAGAAACTCCGCCGGCGACCACAGAACAACGTTCCGGTATGAGACCTCCGAATTCACACTCCCTTCTCGTCATCAGTTCACTAAACTGTGCACACAGGAGCTAGGCTTGACGGCGCCCAAGTTTGCTTCGCAACCCTAGCTTAATTTTGGCTGTAGCCGGCGTATTTCCCGGTTTTCCAGCCGCGATTATGGCGGGAAAGGTCGGGCTCACGATGAGACCTAGGATAGAGCCCTCTCCGGGCAGTCTCACCACCATGACGAGCTTCCCTAGCACCCACTGGTGCTATAGCGCTGATCCACCGATGTTTTGGCGGGCTAAACTGTCCGGGCAACGTGACCGAAGGGTTGCCGAGCCGCAGCACCGTCGCCGGCTAGGTTAGGGCCATCGCCGGCCGGAGCAGGCGGTACCAGCGTGTTCAGCGCGCGAAAGTAGGCCCAGGCGGCGAGTTTCCGGCTCGGGGGCGGTTGGGAGACCAAGTCCGGCGAGCTTCGGAAGTGTGCCGGCGAGGGGGCGGCGCGGGAAAAGGGGCGGGCGCGAGGAAGAAGACGAGCCGGCCAGGCCCGCTCATCAGTCCCTCGTGGCACAGGATGAGGATTTTCTGTTGCACCGGATCGGCTGTGAATGCGCGGAAAACAATCCTGTGGCCCCGTGTGGCACAGCCGAGGTGATGACACGTGGGTGCCGGGCCCGCTGTCAGAAATTTGAACTTTTCCCGGTTAATTCGAATTCCAGAAATTCCTCAAACTTTAGAGCTCCATAACTTTTGCTAGGAAGCTCCAAATTTAGTGATTCAAATTGGGTTGGATTCATCTTGCCTAGCTCTGTTCAAATCTACAACCCAATTTGTATGAAACCCATTAATTAATTCTGGAAAATTCATTAAAGCTTTTCAGCAAAAGAATTTTAGAGGGAGTTTGGTTCATCCAAAAATCCCCAAATTTTGCCAGAATGTTCTTTAGGAGATTAGTGAACCCCTATAAAAGTTTCAGACCATTTGGGGTTGATTTGGTCAGAGCAATTCAATTTGGAAGGTGCTGTGTTCATTTGAATACAGAAACATTTTCAGAGAATTTCCGGAACTTGGAAATTCAGTTCTGGGCAATTCTTAACTCCAAAAATGCTAGGAAAATTCATGCAAACTCTATGAGCTATTATTGAAATTGTAGTTCACTAAGTTGGGCATGAACAGGGGTGTTACCTCAGAATTAATTCTTCTTTGCTTATTTGCTAAAAGAATTATTCTGAACAAACCACTCACTGAAAAGTGCTAATATTTGGTCCAGAGGGTTTCCTTGTGACAAGGAACTCACAAAAAAATTCTCAGCTCCATTAGAGCTCTGGGTCACCCCTGTCCTGTTTAACCACTTGAGGGATTAATATGAAAAAGGGGGGGGGGGGAACCACTTAGCACTTAACTATGTACTTAGGTCCAGGCCCAAGCCACCCACACCCAGTTCTTCTTTAAATTCTTAAACAAAGTTCCAGGTGTTAGAGACTGGTTATTAGAACTAATAACAGTAACCTTACAATAACTTGTATGCATAGTAATTAACATGCAGTATTTCATAAACGTGTAGTCACTGAAGAAGAGACTCCGGAAGTGCTGGACTTCCTTCTTCCGGACGAAGACTTAACCCCTGACCAGCAGCAACAAGGAAAGCCCCGGTTTGCATTAACCTGTTATAAGTCTTATTTTGTTTACATGTGTCATATGAAGTATGTATGTGCATTAGGTATAGGATGAATGAAACTCCACTTGCATAACCAAAGGTTCCTAAAAGAGTGAGGGTAGTGTCAAGGACCTCGAGTAGACAGGCTACGCTTAATTATTCATAGGGCTTCGGTACAAGTCGAGTAGTTGGAATCTACTCGCGAGATAGGCATGGGGACACACGGGTTCGGTTGAGTGACGTGAGATCACTTTAGTAATGAAAATGAGACTAGGCAGGGGCTAGGGCGCAGCAAGAGAGAGTCTTGTGTGCGCAGCCCTGCCCGTGTCGATTGAGGACCGATCCGTGTGTGGCCCTGCTGAACAAGTATTGAACGTACCGAAGGCATATCGGATATATGGGCCCCGATAAACCGATGTAGCCTAAACCTCCGGGCGTTGAGGCATAGCACAGCGATTTATAGGTGTAGGTTGAGGGCAGCAAGGTGGAAATCTGCCAACGGGCATAGAGAGATGCTCCGTGTGGGGAACCTCCTGCTCGTTTCGTTGCGACCGGTTCGACGTTTGGGCTGTTGGGTGAAAGGTTGTCCCGTACGACATCGAGTGAGCGTGCTGTGCAGCTCCACGGGTGGGCGTACGTGACGTGCTCTTTGGGTTTCCCTGCAGGTGTATATCGAGTTGATTCGCCATCCCTCGCGGTGACGAGTACCACTTGTTCACTGCGTCGTAACGTAGATTAATGAGTGAAATGTTATGATTCAATATTGCTGTTATGATATAATTGTATTGTTACATGTGTGCCACCAAATATTGCTTACTAAATTTTAGCTTTATGAACCATTAACTTGTTGCTAAAAGATGAACTAAGGATGAACGTGTAGGCGTGTCCGTTT
Organism: Neostapfia colusana; assembly: GCA_030760725.1. Lineage (NCBI taxonomy): Eukaryota > Viridiplantae > Streptophyta > Magnoliopsida > Poales > Poaceae > Neostapfia > Neostapfia colusana. The sequence goes on along the minus strand of JASWHV010000004.1, from coordinate 24,559,633 downwards.
GCTGCAACATTGCTATCCTGTGTCATGGTACACCTCATGTAGAGTTTCATGCTTAGGTGAGTCGGTTAAGCCTTGCTGAGCCTTCGTGCTCACGGTTGCTGCTTAAGTGTTTTACAGTTGAGGAGCCACCCACGGACTCGGAGTATGAGTCCACCGGCGAAGGTTACCCTCCGTCGGGGACCACGGCTGAGTGGGAGCCGTACACGCCGCGCTGAGCTGAGGAGTGCAGCTAGTGTGGGTTGCCCTAGGGCTGGGCAATCACTTTTGCTAGATAGGCGGGCGTGAGTTGTATAAAAGAAATTTCCGCTGTGTAATAAAAGACCCTAGTTTGTAACTGAGAATTGTACTATTATGTACATTCAGTTTGTTTTGCCTATGTAATATAATGTGTTCTTATGACATGTGCTATCGGGTGTCGCATGGCGCGGCACCACCCTCTGCGATCCTGGATGAGCGGATTCCGGTCCGCCACAGAACTCATAAAACTTGGAAGCATAGTTCAAACTTAAACAAGTTTGACTGCTGATCTGCTGTCCAATATGACAGCCCTGACCAGTTTCCATTTCAACCTGATTTAAACCATGCTAAAGCAAAACCAATTCTTGAGCTCCACATAAAATTTAAAGCTAACTTCAATATATTTCCAGAAAGTATTTGCTTGGCCTAAGATCTGTCCTGGTTCAAAAGTTATGAGATGTCGAAGTTGATAGAATTTCTGGAGGAAATTGGACAGCACCTCCCTGCTTTAGGTACTGATTTGATCCAAGAATTCCAGTTAATTCTACTCTGAATCTGACAAAACTTTATGTTACAAAGTTGTAACCCATCTCTTAAACTTTTCAGAACTACCTCATTTTCTATTTTTGGATTTTTATGCAGGAAGTTATGCTCAATTTACAGAGAGTTACAGAGAGTGTTTGCTCTGCCCTGTTTTCTGAACAGTTTCAACTCTACTGCATTTTTCGATTAGTTAAGGGATGAAACACCAATGGACCTCAACAGAAAAGTTGTAAAGATCTTCCATAGATTTCCAGAAATGTATCATATGACCCCAACCTCGAAAGAACTCAACCTCTAACCTCTGGTTAACCTCAGCCTTAATTCAGCTGAAAACAGGGGACTCTGCCCTTAGTATCCTAATAGTTGAAAACTTGGTAATTTTAAATATCCTGATTAAGGGAAGGAGTTACATCAAGTTTTAGTACTCTGGATTAAAACTTTAAAGTTTTACAATGCAGTTGCTCATTTAGTGGGGTGTGACGTCGATGCGTCACCAGTTCATGTCGGTACTACGTCCTCACAAAGAAAAACCTATACCGGATTTAGCCGGCTTCGTTAGTTCAGTGGCACTAAGCATCACTCACACACGGATGCTACATGTATACCATTTCGTGGTTAGACTACCTGCAGATAACTCAAACAATTGTCAGACTCGGCTGCACACCGAGCCCGGTATCCATACAGTTCGTACACCCCGCCGTCATCACTCGCCTGGATGTTCTCAAGCCAAGCACGCCTTGAACTACGTGTTCATGTTACAGACCACGTGACAGGGTCTCCCAAATTGCCCAAAGCACCCAAGGGACAGACATTGCTCGAATACCCCAAACGACATGAAGAGTCGAAGAGGATATTAAAGCGGGTCGGGTTACCTGCCACCCGTGGGGCTCCACCCTTCAGCTTGTGTGCACTGGTGGACAGGCTTATGTGCACCCCCCAACACATAAAGCGTCCCGAGATGCACGATTTTCCGACATAATCAAATAGGTTAGCATGCCACTTTCTATACACTAATAACATCCTTATATGGGCTACTAACTCGTTCCTCACTGGATTTTTGAAAAAGATGACCTTTATAGTGCGTTAAACCTCAAGCAAGCTCTAATACCACGCTGACACGACCCCATCGGCCTTGTCGAGCCAGGATCACGCTGAGGGGTACTGCGTTGCATAGCACCGGATAATGCACATCAAAGATACAAAGCGGAAGCAAAGTTTTATTACATAAACCAGTTTATAAACAATTTTTACAACAAAATAGTTCAGTCCACACTCACGGGCGTAGACTACGCATCGAGTTCACGTTCAGCCCGTGAATGTAACAGCCCTAACTTTTGTAAAGTTTGATGTTAGCTCATGAAACAAAGTTAAGGCGATAAAAGACTATAATTGTGTCACATGAAATGATGAACACACAAATGGACATGTGAGGGAGTTAAAAAATTTCTCTAGCCCATGCTCAACACATGTTGACCTAGGGGGAAATAATTTCACCTCCAAGAACTCTAACTCATGTGCACCTTCTCTATGAGGAGAGTAGAAAAAATTTAAACACCATTTTGAATATTTTGAAAGGATTCCTATTCAGATCGTCTAAATGCATTCGGGTGAATTCACCAATGCATTCCTCAAGTATTCAAGAGTTTAAGTTCCAAGTTTGGAGAATTTTGGAGCTCATCTACCATTTATTCGAAGGAATATTTGCGAGCACATTCAAATTCAAATTTGAATTTGGAAACTGAACCTAATGTGCTCAATTTTGAAATAAGATTTCATATTCGAATTCCTCACATTATGTTGGGCCTATCCTCCAAATCTGGTGAGATTTGGACAAAGTTTGCGTGGGAATCTCAAAGCACAGTGGAGAAATCAAATAAAAGAGGCGGGACCCACATGTCATACACCACAATTGAATAGCAGACTCTGTTTCCTCCCGGAGGCACACGCGCTCGACAGCAGCAGCTTGGGCACGCTCGGTGGCTCAGCACCAGCTCCTGCTCGCGGATAAGAGCGCCGAGGGAATTGTAACACGCTGCCCTTCCGACGTGAGCCATTTCTCCTCGGTCTCCTCGGTTCTGCTCGCTCACACCGAAGCAAAAACGTAGAATAGGGCCGCTCTGCTTCTTCCCACCGCACAGCAAGTAGAGGGGGCCGCCACTGGTCTGTTTGGCGCGAGTCTGGAGGTTAGGGATGACAGGTGGGACCCACTGTCAGCATTTAAACATTTTCCAGATTTTCCCACTCTAGTTCAAACTTTGGAGAGTCATAACTTTGTGTAGGATTGTCCAAAAATTGTGAAACAAATTTTGTTGGATTCCTCTCAAATAGTACTATCCAGGGGCGCAGCCAAATTTTTATGCAAATCCCTGAATTTGGCTCATTAATTCATTTAAATAAAATCGTTTATGAATTTTTACAGGAGTTCTGTTTATTGGAAAATTCCCAAAATTGGACAGGACATTTTTCCAAAATTCCTTGAACTCCAGTAAAAATTTCAGAGGCATTGGACCTCATTTGCTTGGTCAAATGATGTGTTCATTCCTTATGTCTCTGAAAAATGGGAAAAATGAACAGAGACATTTTCAGCTTTTTCTCAATCCTTCTAAAATCCATATCTCCATGTAGGAAACTCCAAAAATAGTAAAACCAATTCCTATGGACTCAGGACAATTTGTACTTCACAAAAAGTCTACTTTGCAGCATAGGAAAGTTTAATACCTAGGGGGTAAAGGCAGATTAGTGAAAATCCCATAAGGAATTATTGTGATCACCTTGAGCCATTTCATGAGCTCAATTTTTGCACACTGCCTAAATAGATTCCATAGAAGCTGTGGTTAAATTGTCAGCTTCATTGGACCTCTGGAACTTGAGCTACCATCTGTTAGGTTCAAGTGTTCATATAATGGACTTAGTCACATGGTGATTATTAGTATCTCCTTTTCACCTAGATTTCATCATCTCTAAAGTTTAGATCCAACAACAGAAACCTTGCTGTTGATTATAACTTTTAGGTGTGAGTTAACTAGTGCAACAGTTTTGAATCATTTTCTAAATTGCTTTTGAATACATGTGCATAAATCATCTTGATAGCACGTGACGTCGACGTTCGACGAGGACTCGACTCTGCAGCGAGGATCTCCATCTCGTGACGAGTTTTGCAGATTCTCCGAAGGAAGACTAACTCCTAGCTTCTAACAAAACCGTTGAGCAAGGCAAGCCCCGGTTTGCATATCTTTACCGTTTTAAATTTTTCTTTACTTCACCTCATGGTTATTAGACTTGATATTGTGCATTATGTCGAGGATGATTGAAACCCACTTGCATGGCTTTTACATCCCTGAGTAGAAGGTTTAGGGTAGGATTGGCCTCGTTGTAGATGCTAGGCTAATGTTGTAGCTAGCTCGGTAGAAGTCGAGTAGTAAAAGGCTACTCGCGAGAAAGGTCGAGTAATGGAGTTACTCACGAGATGTTTGATGATAAGAGCACCCTCATGAAAATGAGATGGGGACGGGGATGTTCCTGTAGGATGGAGCGCTCAAGGTTGGTCTCGACCTGCGATGGATGTGACAATGCTTGAGACCACATTTGGCCTGGACCGGGATTGTAAGGCAAATGTGGAGGTTGGTTGTAGCCCCGTCCATGTCGGTTAAGACCGTATGTATGCGGCCCTGCTGGACAAGATTGAGCTGTACCGGATATATAGTGGGGTATGGGACCCATGAAACTGATGTAACTCGATGGACCGTGATATAGAAACTCATCCTTCGCGTGGGAATGGCGTTGAGAAGGCCGGAGGTGTAAATCCTTTAGCGGGCAACTTCGACGTGTCCGCGTAGAGGACCATCCTGCTCGGTTGCGAAACGTTTTTCTATGTCGGGGTGTCATGTGAAAGGTTGCTTCATACAACGTAATGAAGAGCTCTTGAGAGAGTCTTTCGAGGCGGGTGTATGTGTCGTGTATTCCGGGTTGTTATTGATTCGAATCACCGTCGCTCGAGGAATAGGATTGAGCATACTTGCCCACTGCGCCGTGACTTAGTAAGAAGAGGAACTAAGTCTCTTAACTTGCTGTTTGTGGATTAATCACTGTATTGGAACCTTGACTGAAGTAGATATAGAGCCAACTAAATTTCATTTCCGCTTTAGGCTAGCAACATCGGGATAAGCGTTTCTTGTTTGATTGTGGACTTCCGATGTTGTAAGGCGTGAGGACCACTAAAATGAAGGCTATAAGAATCTGAATATAAGGATAAAGTTTAGTCAAGATGCATTTTGCAAATTCCTATTCCTACTGTTTTACTACCCCTGCATTTAGAGTTACATGTTTAGGAGTGACGGTTAAGTCTTGCTGAGCCTTAGTGCTCACGGTTGCTTCTGAGTTGTTTTTTCAGGTAGCAGGATGCCTGCTATGAAGAGGGTTGTTCGGTGAGACGACGAACCTCGCGGTTCGTTCCACTTGCCGGAAACCTAGCCGCTGCCTGTCTTTGGTGAAGCTAGTAGGAAGCGTTCACGGGCTGAACGACTTCTCTTCGGCGTAGTTAGGGTCGAGAGTGATTAGATTGTCCAGCTAGTTCTTAATTTCTGCTGCGTGTGTACTTATGTTGTAAAAAATCTTATGTTGAGAAAAAAATGGTTCAGTTATGTTCTTATCGTCTTTACGTGCATGCTGTTGGGTGCCGCATCGCATGGCACCACCCACTGCGATTCCCGGGCCTCACAGTGAACATGTCCCCGCTAGCACGCACACACACTGACACGGCGGCGTGCACGACTCCCATTCGACAGGGTTCCCCTCCTGGGGTTCCGTCTCCTTCTCGGGATTCCCTTCCTCATAGACCCCTGCAAAAGCTTCAAACACAAGCAGTGAGCACGATGGCTCAGCAAGACTGACCCGTCTCTCCTATGCATGAAACATCTACATGAAGGGTATTGGGTACCTGAGTTCTTAATTTGCAAAGGACTTGCCTAATTATTTGGACCTTACTTTCAATGTTTTATCAGCAGGGTGGTGGAGAACCTGACGCTAAGGCACATGAGAGAGCCGCAATCAAACAAGAAACGCATTTCTCTCATGTACTTTGCCCAAAGTTGAAAAGAACTTTAATTATCTCTAAACTACAACAAGACATTAACAAGCAAGATATACCTTTCTAATCAGCAAACTTTTAACATGAATCTAGCATGTTCTTTCTACGTCACGGTACAGTGAACAAGTGGTACTCACTTACCGTGAGGGATGGCGATTATAATCGATTTACACCTGCAGGGTTACCCGAATAACCCGTCACATACGCCCGTACACGATGTTGCCTACAGCAACCATCCCGGACGTCGTACGCAACCACCTTTCACCCGTCTGCCAAATATTGAACCGGTCCTATCATCCCGAGCAAGAGGTCTCTGCGCGCGCATCATCAGTGCCGCCAGCCGATTTACACCTCAAGCTCTCAACCTACCCTATGAACGACAGGCAATGCCTCAATACACAGCTACCCGAGTTACATCGGTTTCCTGGTTCCCATATAGCCGGTAGGTCTTCGGTACTGTTCTAGCTTGTTCAACAGGAACGCACACGGCTTGGTCCTCAATCGACACAAGCGGAGCTATAGCACCCAGGCCCCAAAGTCCTGCTGCCCCTACTCTCTGCTCGGTCTCATTTTTCTTGCCATGTGTTTCATTTGCTAGGTTTACCCGAGTCGAGTGCCTCTAGCCTATCCTCACGAGTAGTTCTAACTACTCGACTTGTACCGAATCCGACCCTATCTTAGCATTGCAGTAGCAAAATGGGGTTTTCAATCCTAATACCAACCCATGGTTTTCTTGGCTATGCAGTTGGGTTTCAAACAAGACTCTAATGCAAGAAATAAGTGGGTGCTCAAGTAAGTTCTCAAAACAGTAAAACTTTGTAAAAAGGTTAATGCAAACCGGAGCTTGCCTTGCTGCTCTTGGTCGTAGGCTAGCTGCTCTTCCGGAGTGACGAAGTTTAAGACTTCTGGTTCCTCCTCGACCTTAGCGACTACATGAGATAACATGTATATGTATCAATTTAAATGTATTTGAATTAAATTTGAGCTTTCCAAAAATAATTATGTACTTGACCTTAATTGGAGCTCTTAGGGTGTTCTAGGGATTTTCATGGAGCAACCCATGACTGTTTGAAAACTAGATTTTCAGAGGGTTCTAATAGAGTTGGTCTCACTTAATTTGAAGGTTCCTAGCTAAATATATGAGCTAAACAATTTCAGAGAAATTCTGAAAATGTTTCTGGACATTTTCTGTTTTCTCTGGAACAGTTTTATTAATCACACCATTAGGGGGATCAAATGAGCTCAAATGGATCTGAAATTTTTATGGTAGCTCGGAGATATTTTGTTGAACATCTCAGCAAAATTTCAGAATTTTCCTCCAAAGGGTTCTCCAGTTAAAATTCTAACCAGTTTGAATTTTAAAGAATTAATTCTGGATAAATAAGGATTTTCATGAAGTGAACCTTGATTTGCTGGAAAGTACTCAGAGATCTTAATCCAACAAAATTTAGTTCACTCGATTTGGAGTTTCCTAGCCAAAGTTATGTGGGTTTGAAGTTTGAACTAAATCTGAAAATCGGGAAAAAGTTTAAACCGCTGCGCGTGGGACCGGGGCTACGTGTCACCTTCTCAGCGATCGACACACGGGGCTACGGAATCCTTCATGCGCAGCGGCACCCGATCCGGTGCCACAGCAGATCCCGGGGTTTAAAATATCGGCCGCTGACACGTGGCACTGGGGGCTTCGTCTACCTCCGGCCTCCCTCGCTCGGCCTCCGCGACCCCTCGCCGGTGGCCTCTGTCGTGCGCCAAACTCTATGATTTTGGCCGCCTCTGCCTAAATCCATCCAGGGAACACGATGCTGGGCTCAGCTCGCCGTGAAAATCACCGGCACATAGTCGGCGACGATCGGCGGCTTCGGAAGAACTTCGGCCGTGTCGGCCGGCCTTCCTAGCACCCCAACCGATCGAGCAAAAGGCCGGCGAGAACCAGTGATCCCTAGGGAAGCTTGGCATGGGCTCAAAGCAGCTTGGGAGAGGTCCTAAGCAGGCTCTCACCGTGCGCCCGAAGCTTCCCGCATAAGCCACCATTGGCAAGCTTGGAATTACGCCATGTACAGGGGTTCTCATGCTAAAGGTTGTGAAGGCAACTTGTGCGCCACTAAGTCTAGTTTGTGTAGGAACGGTTTGAGACTCTCTAAACATTTGTGGAGTGTGAATTTGGTGGATCCGCACCCCGAAGGTCGGTCTGCGCCGAATGAAAGGGGAAACTGAAATTCGTCGCCGGTGATCAAACACTCGGGCTGTGGTTCAAGGGTGAGCAGCACCAGCCCCTATCGAGTACGAGGACGCCTTAGCTGGGGCGTGACATGCTCCCGTTTGGGCTGTCCACGGGAGCCCGAGGTACGGCAAACTTGGGTCACCGAACAGAACCTCCGGTAGGGACGGGATTATCCAAGTTCAGCTAATTTCCTACGGTGGGGAAGGAGAAGTAGAATCCTTAGTACCGTTTTGCAGCTTGGAGGTAGTGGAGAGGCTGTGATCGTGGGCTTTTCCGATCAACCGAGAGAGCGGCGGCGAGAGCTGTGTTTCTTGCGCAAGGGAGCAACGAAGTGATAGGTTCTGCCCCCAATCGAGTCGGCTGCCGAGATAAGAGGGAGGGTGAGGCGGTTCAGTGGTCGGGGCGGCAACCAGCTGCTGTCCCGATCGATCTTTCGCCGTGGCGGCTGCTGACTGAAGCGCAAGAAACCGAGCTCAGGCTTCAGTCGGTTAAATTTGCTGCTGAGACTGACATGTGGGACCCACCCAAGGTTTAACCTCTGAAATTAAATTTTCCCCACTGCTCTAAACAGTAGAGACCAAATAACCTTGGTCATTTGAATTATCTACCCTTTGGCCATTTGAATTGGATAGATGTAAGGGCCTCAGTTTTGGGCACACATTTGAAGTGTTCATCACCACACCACACACACCTCATTTGAGGAAAGATGATGAACACAAATGAAGAGCATGTGACCACCATCAACATGCTCATTAGAGAACAAACTCACATATTGCAAAAGTGGTATTTCCCACATGTGATATAGGTGGGCTGGACTTATGAAAACTCTTACACATTGCTAAGGATGTCCATGCCAAGTTTCACCCAAATTCAAAACCTTTTTGAGGTCATTTTGGGTATAGATAGAAAGAGGGCGGTTTGAAACCACATTCAAATTCAAACTGTTTTTGTCCCATGAATTTAAAAGTGGGAGGCATATTCTTATTCAGCACATTTTTGTGAGCTCACACACCAATTTTCACTCCATTAGGAGTTGATCTTGACATGAGCTAAGTGGGACGAATTCAAACTTTATTTTAATTCAAAACTGAACTTGTGCTGAAATTCACTCAAACCGAACCCAATTTGAATTCTATTCAATTCAAATGGCTCAGGGGTGAATAATTTGAATCACCAGGGGTATTATGGGGATCACTGTTTACAACAGTGATTAGGAGTAAATTTCAGAGGTTAAAACCCCGGGTGGGACCCACATGTCATAGAGGGAAGAAGGAGAAACTTGCACTCAAAGTCAGAGTCTCGGTGGGAAAGTCCCCGAGCAGCTGTCGGCTGTGCCACCAAGCAGCTACCGGCGCCACCAGCTGCTTCCCTCTCCGCGCATTGGTGCCCAGGGCGGCTGGCTCGCGCCCCCACGCGACCGGCACCGCCTCAGCCGAGCAGGTGTCGGCCGGCTTTATCTTCTCGCGGGCAAACCCGAGCAGCGCCATTATTTCTCGCCGCAGCTCTCTGCCCAATCGGGAAAACCAGCAAAACCATCTCCTCCTTCGTCCCTGAGCTTCTAGACAGCCACCTGAGCTCGCACTCAACCTCCCCAACGCCAGTAACCCCGAGCTCCGACTTCCTTTGCCCGAAGACGATCGCCACCGCGGCGACCTAGCCTCAGCCGAGAGTCAGGCGCCCGTGGGCAGCGTTCCACATGCGTTTTCACGGTCCAGCGAGAGAGGCAACAAGAGCGCGCGACCACCGTGCTGGTCTCCTCCAAGTTTGGAAGCCAACCGTGAAGAATCCGCAGAGAGTTTCCAGTTTTTGCTCCGGCGACCGTAAACCGAGCTTCTGGTACGGTTTTTTTTTAATTCTCGCTCTATGATCTTTCGGAGGTCATCAAATCTTGCACATAGACGCTGGACTAGCCGGCGTTCAATTTGTTTTCTGCATCCGTAGCGTGTAACTGTCTAGGAGTGACGAATTTCGAGCTCGATCAAGGGCGGTCATGGCGGGCACGGTCGGTCACACGGTGCCGACCGACTTGCCGCCATCCCTGAATCCTTTTGACACCTTGTCGAGCTTCCTAGAGGTACACTGATGCTGTAGGGCCGTTTGTTCGAGGTGTTGGCGGGTTTAGAGACCACGGTCGACGATGTCGAACCTCAACCGAGGCCGCAGCACGTCGCCGAGCTATTTCCGGTCACCCAGCCCGACCTGTCACCACCGACGTGTTCCACGACGTCGACAACCCCCTGGCGGCGATTTTCAGACCATGGGAGGTCCGGCAGCGGCGAGCCGGTGAGCCCCGAGTCTGCTCCGGCGAGGTCGGCGGCACGGGCACGAGAGAACGGCAGGAGGAAGACGAAGCCGGCTGACCCACGTGTCAGCGGCTGAAGAATTTAAATCGGGATCGGGTGTGGCCAGGGATCGGCTGTGCTGGCGGACAAATACCCTGTGAGCTCCGGTGTGCCGGACACCTCCGCGCTCGACACGTGTGGTATCCCCGGTGTGCCGTACACCTCCGCGCTCGACACGTGTCCCCGCGGGCCCCGAGAGTTTAAACTTTCCCCCGATTTTCAGGATTCTTCCAAAATTCAAATCCTCATAACTTTGGCTAGAGAGCTCCAAATTGGGTGAACCAAATTTTGTTGGATTCAGCTCTCTGAGCACTTTCCAGCAATACCAAATTCAGCTCATGAAAGTGAATAGTTTTCCAGAATTAAATCCCTAAAGTTTAAACTGTTGGGAATTTTATCTGGAGAACTACTTTATGAAAAATTCTGAAATTTGGCTGAAAGGTTCTTTGGAGAATCCCTGAATTCCAGTAAAAATTTTCAGACTCATCCAAGTTCATTTAGTTACCCTAATTGGGTGATTAAGGGAACTGCCCAGAGAAAATAGAAATATGTACAGAAACATTTTTCAGATTTTCTCCAATCTTAATTAGGACATAACTTTCTGTAGAATTCTTCAAATGACATGAAACCAACTCCATTAGAACCGTCCTAAATTCTAGTTTTCAGAATGTAATGGTGGGAGCCATGAAAAACCCTGGAATTACTTAGAGGCTCAATTATCGACCAAAGAGGCTTTTATTTGTACAAGGTTCAATTGAACTTTGTTTCAAATAAAACTTGGTCACAACTCTGGTTAGGACCCTACCAATCCACCATAAAGATATCAGAACCAAAGGGGAGGGCTAGCCAGAGTTATTAGCAATTATGTATTTGAGTTCACACATTGCATTTAAATTTACCTGTAGTATTGTATTCAACGTGTAGCCATTGAAGAAGAGACCCCGGAAGTGCTGGATTTCCTTCTTCCTGACGAAGAACTAACTACTGACTAGCAGCAACAAGGCAAGCCCCGGTTTGCATTAACCTTTTTATAAGTTTTACTTTGTTTACATGTGTCATATGAAGTATGTATGTGCATTAGGTGTAGGATGAATGGAACCCCACTTTCATAACCAAAGATTCCAAAAAGAGTGAGGGTAGTGTCTAAGACCCCGAGTAGACAGGCTATGCTTAATGAGTCATAGGACTTCGGTACAAGTCGAGTAGTTAGGGAATCTACTCGCGAGATAGGCTTGGGACATACGGGTTCGGTTGAGTGATGTGAGATCACTTTAGTAATGAAAATGAGACTAGGCAGGGGCTAGGGCGCAGCAAGGGGAAGTCTTGTGTGCGCGGCCCTGCCCGTGTCGATTGAGGACCGATCCGTGTGCGGCCCTGCTGAACAAGTATTGAACGTACCGAAGGCATATCGGATATATGGGCCCCGATAAACCGATGTAGCCTAAACCTCCTGGGGTCGAGGCATAACGCACCGATTTATAGGTGTAGGCTGAGGGCAGCAAGGTGGAAATCTGCCAACGGACGTAGAGAGATGCTCCGTGTGGGGAACCTCCTGCTCGTTTTAGTGCGACCGGTTCGATGTTTGGGCTGTTGGGTGAAAGGTTGTTCCGTACGACATCGAGTGAGCGTGCTGTGCAGCTCCACGGGTGGGCGTACGTGACGTGCTCTTTGGGTTTCCCTGCAGGTGTATATCGAGTCGATTCGCCGTCCCTCGTGGTGACGAGTACCGCTTGTTCACTGCGTCGTAACGTAGACTAATGAATGAAATGTTTTGATTCAATATTGCTGTCATGATATAATTGTATTGCTACATGTGTGCCACCAAACACGGCTTACTAAATTTCAGCTTCCTGAACTTTTAACTGGTTGCTAAAGGATGAACTAAGGATGAACTTGTAGGGGTGTCTATTTGCTGCAACATTGCTATCCTATGTCATGGTATACCTCATGTAGAGTTTCATGCTTAGGTGAGTCGGTTAAGCCTTGCTGAGCCTTCATGCTCATGGTTGCTGCTTAAGTGTTTTTAAGGTGAGTAGCCACCCACGGACTCGGAGTACGAGTCCACCGGCGAGGGTTACCCTCCGTCGGGGACCACGGCTAAGTGGGAGCCGTACACGCCGCGCTGAGCTGAGACGTGCAGCTAGTGTGGGTTGCCCTAGGGCTGGGCAACCGACTTTTGCTAGATAGGCGGGCGTGAGTTGTACAAAAGAAACTTCCGCTGTGTAATAAAGACCCTAGTTTGTAACTGAGAAGTGTACTACCTTGTACATTCAGTTTGTTTTTCCCATGTAATATATTATGTTCTTATGACGTGTGCTGTCGGGTGTCGCATCGCGCGGCACCACCCTCTGCGATCCTGGATGAGCGGATTCCGGTCCGCCACAGCCTGTTATCAGAGCTGCATTGGGGATAGCACAGTACTTAAGGACTGTATTACGGGAAAACTTAGGTATACGTGAGGATTCGGTAGTTGCCCAAGTAAGGACTATATTAGCATAGTTACTTAAAGTGGCAAAGACTAACCTATGTTTTATAATTCTGAATTTCAATTATTGTAACGACGCACCTACGCTCTGGTAAGTTGGTAAGGAACGCTACCGAAAGCGGTTCAATTTCGGTTAGCTCTCCCTGACGAGGAACGTGGTTCAGGGATTTGTCTCACAGCTTGGTGTGAGGCGTCAATATGAAACTCTTGGACTCTCCATGTTCTTGAGTTCATATGAAACGTTGATCCCTAGCGTGCATTAGGCAAGTAAGTGGAGACCCCATCGCGTGGTCAGTAACGCGAGAGTGTGTTCGTCTGGAAATAGTCCAGGAGGACACACGCAGCGCTTGCCATCGGCGTGCCCTGCAGGGCAGTAGGTGGTATCTGTTGGGTTGATAACATTCCCAACCGTGACGACCCGTTCATGACATACTCGGGTTCCCCGTCGTGTGGTGTTGAAACACGATCACGTACCTTGAGACGTGACCTAGCTCAAGGACGGCCGTATGGCAATGATACGGGCGTTTGTATTTACTTTTAAATATGGAACTGCCTGAAATGAACAACGACAACCTTTGAGTGCACCATCATTGTGTGGTCTTCTGCAGGTACTAACCACGTATGTATCCGTGTAGAAAACATGTGCGAGAGACCGTTTAGTGCCACACTTGAGACGTATATGCCGGTATGATCCGGTTAGGATTTTCTTTGGTGAGGAACGTAGTACCGAGATATTGTAGGCATATGCATGAAAATATTGAGAATAAGGAACTAAAATCATTAGGTTTAACAATTAAGACCCTGGTTGGGTATAAGAATGGGACAGTGGACCAGGATAGCTAAAGGGATGAAAAACAGAGTGCTCTGTTTTGGGCAGCACGTTTGATGATCTTCAACAGGGCATAACTCACCGGTATTTTAGCCCAGAGAGGTGTGCTATATAGATCTGGAAAGGTATTTAAGTACTCTACAACTTTGTTGTAGACTTCCAGAGCTGAAACTCACTTTAAGATGGCTAAAATCTCAGAGGAATGTGAACTGTCCAGAACCAGGACAGAGTAGAACATTCTCTGAACTGTTTTGTTTTTCAATGATAACTCCCAGTAGCCAAACCCAAAAATTTCATATGATACCTCCTTAGAAAGAGTAGAAGGTGTGTGATATCTTTTCAATTCAAAGTTTCTGAAGTTTCAGCAAAGATTTCAGTGGAAACTCGAATGGAAAACAGCAACTTCCAAGGGAGGTGCTGTTAAAAATTCTTCCAGAAATTCTGCTGACCTTGAATTAGCATAATTTTCTTTACCAAGGCTGATCTGGGGGCAATTGAATACTCGTTGGAAAGATGCTGAAGTTAACTTTAACTTTTGTATTCAACTTGAGTCATGAAAATGCCCAGAACCAGATCAAAACTTGGAATAGGTAGAAACTGGTCATTCTGACAGAAGAATGACAGTTGAACTCATTGGAGAGGGTGTTGTACCCTAAGGGTGGTCTACGTGATGACAACGATATAGTAATGTCTCGTGGTGGCCAAACCTAGTTATGGTGAGCTTCCAAAGTGGAGGTTCATCAAGTTGGATTAAACTAGCTTGTGTTTGGTCTGGTAATGGTGTAGCTTGTGCAAAGTTATTACACTATCTACTTACGAGATGTATCGCATGTTTTTATTGTCATTATGTTTTACACCTATTTTATTTGGACTGCATGCACTCTCTTGCGGGACTGACGTCATTGTCGTATGGTTGCAGATGGTTCGCACTAGGACCACGCACGAGGTTGGTGGCTCTAGCCAAGGGGGAGGCGATGACTCCCAGCCACCGGCCTACGACAGCACCCCACAGCAGCAGCCACCACCGCCGCCTCTGCTTACTCTAGCGGATGTGATAGCGGCACTGGTGGGAGGTCGTGAGGATCAGACCGACCTGCTCCGCACGATCGTGCAGAATACGTCCCAGGCGGGGGGACGTCAAGACAGAGGGCCTCGTGAGCCCCGCGAAGTGTCGTACTCGGATTTCATGAGTACGCACCCTCCAGTGTTCACCGAAGCCGAAGAACCACTGGAGGCGGACAACTGGCTGCGGACCATCGAGTCCAAGTTCGGGCTGCTCCAATGTACGGAGTGGCAGAAGACTCTATTCGCAGCGCAGCAACTCCACGGTGCCGCTGGTGCGTGGTGGGTGAACTATGTCGCCTCACGACCGGCTGGCCATGCCGTGGAATGGCAAGAGTTCCGGGAGGCGTTCCACGCCTATCACATTCCTCCCGGAATCATGAAGAGGAAGTTCCAAGAATTCTTGGAGCTGAAGCAGGGCGGGAGGAGTGCCCATGACTACTCCCGTGCCTTCAACCATCTGGCGCAATATGCGTCAGACTATATCTCCACGGAGGAGAAGAAGAGGGAGCATTTCTATCGGGGGTTACACCCCGAAATGAAGACGCACCTCGTTCAGTGGAATCGCGGCACTTTGAACGACCTAGTCAATGCCGCGATTATGCAAGAAGATGCTCAGTGGGAGTTGGCAGCTGAGCAGCGGAAGCGCAGCGCTCCACCCAGCGGTGGGAGTGGCGCTCCCTAGAAGTACCGTATGGTGTATCGGACACCATAAGGGAAGCAGTGGCGACCACCGGCGCGGCCTCAACAGTTCGGGGGACGTCCCTT
Source organism: Neostapfia colusana (assembly GCA_030760725.1). Classification (NCBI taxonomy): domain Eukaryota; kingdom Viridiplantae; phylum Streptophyta; class Magnoliopsida; order Poales; family Poaceae; genus Neostapfia; species Neostapfia colusana. The sequence continues at coordinate 24,544,060 of JASWHV010000004.1, read as the reverse complement.
TCAGGCACCTCCGTTCCGTCCGCCGATGCCACCACCAAGACAGCAGCAGCAGCAGACGGTACCCCGGGTGTTTCCACCGCCACAACGCGCCCCGGGATTCCGTCCATCGATCAGCGGGGGACCACCCCGTTTTTCCTGCTTCACGTGTGGCCAGGCGGGCCATTTTGCGAAGGACTGTCCCCAGGGGAAGCAGAGCAGCGGGCAAGGCAAGTTCCAGGGCGGTGCTCGAGGCCGACCTCCGGTGAAGAAGGTTGGTCAGCGGACTGGGGGTGTCCGCAACCTCGACAATGAGGACGCCCCAGAGGGAGACAACGTGCTGGCGGGTACGTTTACTCTCAACCATCAAGCCATCGTCATACTTTTTGATTCTGGTGCAACCCACAACTTTATAAGTACATCGTACGTGGCTAAGCATCAGCTGGAAGCCTTTCCAACCGAGTGTTCGTATATGATCTGCTCGCCGGGAGGAAAGATTTCAGCAACGATGATGGTTCCAAAAGCACCACTGTGCTTAGGTGGGAAGATATATCCCACCACTATGATTATCCTAGGGGGACAGAAGATTGATGCAATCTTGGGAATGTCATGGCTAAGCTACCATGGCGCTGTCCTGGAAACACTATCACGGACGGTTCACCTCAACTCCCCATTACACCGTCCGCAGTCCCTCCTATTAGATAATCCAGTCCGGGAAGTTTCAGTGATCAACAATACTGAAGCTCTCAAGTTAGAAGACATCCCCGTAGTCCGGGAGTATCCCGACGTGTTCCCGGATGATCTTCCGGGCATGCCACCTGAGCGGGATGTCGAGTTCAAGATCGAGCTCGCACCCGGGACTACGCCCATATCACAGAGACCATACAAGATGGCTCCAAATGAGCTGGCGGAACTGAAAGAACAGCTCAATGATCTGTTGAGCAAGGGTTTCATTAGGCCGAGTTCCTCGCCTTGGGGATGCTCGGCGCTGTTCGTGAAGAAGAAAGATGAAACCCTGAGGCTGTGTGTAGACTACCGGCCGCTCAACGCCGTCACCATCAAGAATAAGTACCCACTGCCCCGCATCGACATATTGTTTGATCAAGTTGTGGGTGCAAGTGTATTATCCAAGATGGACCTTCGCTCTGGATATCACCAGATTAAAATCCGGGCGGAGGATATTCCGAAGACGGCTTTCTCGACGAGATATGGACTATATGAATATCTCGTCATGTCTTTGGTCTCACAAACGCTCCAGCCCATTTCATGTATCTCATGAACTCGGTGTTCATGCCGGAGCTGGACAAGTTCGTGGTAGTGTTCGTCGACGATATCTTGGTTTACTCCAAGACAGAAGCCGAACATGCCGAACACTTGCGGATCGTTCTTCAACGATTGCGAGACCACAAGCTCTACGCCAAGTTCAGTAAATGCGAGTTTTGGATCAGCCAAGTGCCATTCTTGGGACATATCATCTCAGCATAAGGCATCGCGGTGGACCCAAGCAAAATAGAGCAAGTGCTAAAATGGAAAGCTCCCACTTCAGTCCATGAAGTCCGAAGTTTCCTTGGGTTAGTGGGATACTATCGGAGATTCATTCCAAGCTTCTCCAAGCTCGCTAAACCGATGACAGAATTGCTGAAGAAAGGGACGAAATATGTTTGGAACACGGCGTGTGAAGGAGCGTTCCAAGCATTGGTGAAGCATCTCACCACAGCCCCGGTCTTAGCTCAGCCGGATACAACAAAGCCCTTCGACGTGTATTGTGACGCGTCCGGTATTGGGCTTGGCTGCGTGTTGATGCAGGAAGGACGTGTGGTCGCTTATGGCTCACGCCAACTTCGGAACCATGAGCAGCATTATCCCACTCATGACCTTGAGCTTGCTGCAGTGGTTTTGGCGCTGAAAATGTGGAGGCACTATCTCCTGGGGAATTTGGTGCATCTCTACACCGACCACAAGAGCTTGAAATACATTTTCACCCAGAAGGAGCTGAACATGAGGCAAAGGAGGTGGTTAGAACTGATCAAAGATTATGAAATTGAGATTCATTACCACCCCGGCAAGGCGAATGTGGTTGCCGACGCGCTGAGTCGGAAATCACATGTCCATCACCTCACCATTACACCGGTGGAGGAGGAAGAGCCAAGTTTATACTTGGTTCCTTATGGATCGCTGTACAACCTTGCCCTCATCCCTACCATCAGGGAGGACATCATTGCAGCTCAGAAAACGGATAAAGGTATGGCACATCTCCGGAGACGGATAGACAATGGAGAGATCAAGTGTTTCCGGGAGGATGATGAGGGGACGCTGTGGTTTAATGACCGCATAGTCGTACCCCGAGATATGGAGTTGAGGAAGAAAATCCTCGATGAAGCTCACTTGTCCAAGTACTCCATTCATCCGGGTAGCAACAAAATGTACCAAGATTTGAAAAAGAAATTTTGGTGGACACGGATGATGTGGGAGGTAGCTAAGTACGTATCTGAGTGCGATACGTGTAGACGAGTGAAAGCTGATCACATGAAGAAATCAGGGCTGTTGCAACCCCTGAAGATCCCGGCATGGAAATGGGAAGATGTGAGCATGGATTTCATTGTGGGATTACCCCTAACATCCAACAAGCATGATTCCATATGGGTAATCATTGATCGGTTAACCAAGACGGCTCACTTCATCCCGGTGAATACACGTTACAATGCCGGCAAATATGCAGAGCTATACATAGCGAAGATGTAAGGGCCTCAGTTTTTGACACCCATTTGTAGTGTTCATCCCCACACCACACACCTCATTTGAGGAAGAATGATGAACACAAATAAAGAGCAAGTAACAATTATCAACATGCTCATTAGGGAACAAACTTACACATTGCAAAAGTGGTATTTCCCACATGTGATATAGATGGGCTGGACATAGGAAAAACTCCTACACTTTGCTAAGGATGTCCATGCCAAGTCTCACCCAAATTCAAAACCTTTTTGAGGTCATCTTGGGTATAGATAGGAAGGGGGCAGATTGAAAACATATTCAAATTCAAACTGTTTTTATACCATGAATTTGAAAGTGGAAGGCATATTCTTACTCAGCACATTTTTGTGAGCTCACACACCAATTTTCACTCCATTTGGAGTTGATCTTAACATGAGCTAAGGGGGAGAAATTCAAACTTTATTTGAATTTCAAACTGAACTTGTGCTGAAATTCATTCAAACCAAACCTCATTTGAACTTTGATCAATTCAAATGGCTCATGGGGGAATAATTTGAATTGCCAAGGGTAGTATGGGGTTCACTGTTTACAACAGTGATTAGAAGTAAATTTCAGAGGTTAAAAGGAAGGGTGGGACCCACATGTCAGCCTCTACTTCAACACAAACCGACTGAGACTTTTCACCCGGGTCGCCGAGCCGCAGCGGTGATCGCCACCGAGGCCAGCCACCGCGCCACCAGCTGCTTGGCCACGCGCGGGCATGAGGCGGTGCAGAGCCTTCTTAAGGCGCCTGCCCCCCCTCCTCGGCCGAGGTACCGACGTGTTTTCCCGCAAGAACCCAGCACCGGCCGAAAGTTTCCGCAGTTCGGACTTGATCGGAGGACGCCGATCGCAGCTCCCTCCTTCCACTCCAGAGTCCCAGCAAGGTACTAGAGACCTTCCTCCATCCTCCCCATTGCTAGAATTCGGTTGAAACCGATTGATATCGGCTGTGCCGAAAGATCAAACTCGGAACTTGGAACCGCCGCACCTCGGGCTCTCGTGGACAGCCCAACCTGGGCGTTGTCACGCCCGAGCCAAGGCACCCTTGGACGCGCGGGTGACCGGTGCTGCTCATCCCCGAGCCACAGCTCGAGTGGTTGCTCACCGGCGGCGAATTTCCACTTTTCCCCTTTCTGTGTGCAGAACGACCTTCGGGTACGATTCTGTTTAATTCGTGCTCTAGAAAGGATTAGAGGGCCTCAGGCCACTCCCACACGAGCTAGACACGGTAACGCACAAGTTGCCTTCACAACTCTGGGCCGGAGAACCTCTGTGCCCGGCGTAATTTAAGGTCTATTAATGGCGGAACGAACGGGGGGTATCGGGCGCACGGTGAGGACCTATTTCGGGCCTTCCCCGAGCAGCCTCGAGCTCATGTCGACCTTCTCTGAAGTCCACTGATGCTCCCCGACCGATTTCCCAAGTAGCTGAGGTACTAGGAGAGTCAGCCGACATGGCCGAAGTCATTCCGATATGGCGGCTCGTCGCCGACCATGCTCCGGCCATTGTCATGAGCAGCTGACCCTCGGATCCTGTTCCCCAAGTAAAAGTAGGCAGGGGCGGCCAGAATCAAGAAGTTTGGAGCTGTACAGCAGCCGGCGGCGAGTCCTCCGGCGAGGTCCCTCGGCGGCGGGGCGCGGGTGTCGCGAGGTTGAAGAAGGGGGTGGACCCCAGCTGTCAGCGGCCGATATTTTGAATCGGGATCCGGCTCCGGCCGGGATCGGGTGTGCTGGCACGCAAAATCCTTGTGGGCCGCGGTGTGCCATCGCCTAGGCGTTCGACGCGTGTCCCCTGGGCCCACGCGCGAGTTTAAACTTTTCCCCGATTTTCAGATTTCCTTCAAACTTCAAATCCTTATAACTTTGGCTAGGAAGCTCCAAATTGAGTGAACCGAATTTTGCTGGATTCAGCTCTCTGAGCACTTTCCAGAAAATCAAGTTTCACTTCATGAAATTCCTTATTTCCCCAGAATTAATTCCTCAAAGTTTAAACTGTTAGGAATTTTATCTGGAGAATCCTTTGGAGGAAAATCCTGAAATTTTGCTGAGATGTTCACCAAAATATCCTTGAACTACCATAAAAATTTCAGATCCATTTGAGCTCATTTAATCCACCTAATGGTGTGATTAGTGAAACTGTTCCAGAGAAAATAGAAAATGTTCAGAAACATTTTCAGAATTTTCTCTGAAATTGTTTAGCTCATATCTTTAGTTAGAGACTTCCAAATTAAGTGAGACCAACTCCATTAGAACCCTCTGAAAATCTAGTTTTCAGAAAGTCATAGTTTGTTTCATGAAAATCCTTAGAACACCCTAAAAGCCTTTAATTAAGGTCAAGGACATAATTAATTGTGGAGGGCTCAATTGAGCTTTGCTGCAACTAAAACTTGACCAAGTCCCTGTTTAGGTTGTAACCAAGCCACAGTAAAAGTTTCACAGTCATTAGGTCTGTCTAGCAAGGGTTATAGACTTCACAACTTCAAAGTTAATACAAATGCATTTAAATTGATACATATGTTTCTTATATCATGTAGTCGCTAAGGTCGAGGAGGAACCCGAAGTCCTAGACTTCGTTACTCCGGAGGAACAGCTAGCCTACGACCAAGAGCAGCAAGGCAAGCTCCGGTTTGCATTAACCTTTTTACAAATTTTTATTGTTTTGAGCACATACTTGTTTCCTTTATTCTGTGCATTAGAGTCTTGTTTGGAAATCCAACTGCATGGCCAAGAAAACCACGGGTTGGGTTTAGGATTGCAAATCTCGTTAGCCACTGCATTGCTAGATAGAGTAGGATTCGGTATAAGTCGAGTAGTTGGAACTACTCGCGAGAATAGGCTAGAGGCACATTGCTCGGGTAGAGATAGCACATGATACACATGGCAAGAAAATGAGACCGAGCGGAGAGTAAGGGCAGCAGGACTTTGGGGCCTGTGTGCTGTAGCTCCGCTTGTGTCGATTGAGGACCGAGCCGTGTGCGGGCCTGTTCAACAAGCTAGAACAGTACCGAAGACCTACTGGCTATATGGGAACCGGGAAACTGATGTAACTCGGGTAGCTGGGTATTGAGGCATTGCCCGTCGTTCAGAGGGTAGGTTGAGAGCTCGAGGTGTAAATCGGCTGGCGGCACGGAGATGCGCGTGCAGAGACCTCTTGCTCGGGACGATGGGACCGGTTCAATATTTGGCTAACGGGTGAAAGGTAGTCGCGTACGGCGTCCGTGATGGTTGTTGTAGGCAACATCGAGTACGGGCGTACGTGACGGGTTGTTCGGGTAACCCTGCAGGTGTAAATCGATTATAATCGCCGTCCCTCACGGTCAGTGAGTACCACTTGTTCACTGTACCGTGACGTAGAAAAACAGGCTAGTCACATGTTAAAAATGTTGCTGATTGAAAGATGGACATTGATTGTTAATGATATGCTGTAGCTTAGAGCTAACTAAAGTTCTTTTCAACTTTGGGCAAAGTACATGAGAGAAATGCGTTTCTTGTTTGATTGCGGCTCTCTCATGTGCCTTAGCGTAAGGTTCTCCACAACCTGCTGCTAAAACTTGAAAGTAAGGTTCTACTAATTAGGCGAGTCCTTGCAAATGATTTTTACCTCATGCAACCCATTACCCTCACGTAGAAGTTCCATGTTTAGGTGAGACGGGTCAGACTTGCTGAGCCTTCGTGCTCACTGCTTTTGTTTGAAGATTTTGCAGGGTTCTATGAGGAAGGGACTCCCGAAGAGGAGACGGAACCCCAGGAGGGAAACCCCGTCGAGTGGGAGTCGTGCACGCCGCAGGGTTAGTGTGCGGGTGTGCTAGCAAGGACACGTTCGAGGGCTGAACGTGCACTTGGTGCTTAGTCTACGCCCGCGAGTGTGGACTAAACGTATTTTGATGTAAACAGGTTCATAAAACTGTTTATGTAGTAAAACTTCCGCTTCCGCTTTGCACCTTTGACGTGTGTTATACGGTGCTGTGCAACGCAGCACCCCTCAGCGTGATCCTGGCTCGACAGGACCAATGGGGTCGTGTCAGCGTGGTATCAGAGCTCGCTTGAGGTTTAACACAGTACAAAGGTCTCCTTTTTCAAAAATCCAGTGAGGAACGAGTTAGTAGCCCGTATAAGGATGTTATTAGCATATAGAAAGTGGCTTATTAACCTATTTGTTATGTCGGAAAATCGTGCATCTCGGGACGTTCATGTCTTGGGGGGTGCACGTAAGCGCTGTCCACCAGTGCGCACAAGCTGAAGGGTGGAGCCCCACGGGTGGCAGGTAACCCGACCCGCTTTAGTATCCTCTACGACTCTTCATGTCGTTTGGGGTATTCGAGCAACGTCTGTCCCTGGCGTGCGTGGTGCAACGTGGGAGACCCCGTCACGTGGTCTGAAACGTGAACACGTAACTCAAGGCGTGTTTGGCTTGAGAACATCCGGGCGAGTGATGACGGCCGGGTGTACGAACCGTATGGATTCCGGGCTCGGTGTGCAGCCGAGTCTGATGATTGGTTGAATTTCTGCAGGTAGCCTTACCACGAAACGGTAGACGTGTAGAATCCGTGTGCGAGTGACGAGTAGTGCCACTGAACTAACGAAGCCGGCTAAGTCCGGTATAGGTTTTTCCTTTGTGAGGACGTAGTACCGACATAATCTGGTGACGCATCGACGTCACATCCAACTAAATGAACAACTTCATTTAAAAACTTGAAGGTTTTGATCCAAAGAAGTAAAACTTGATGTAACTCCTTCCCTTGAACATGATATTCAAAAGTTAACAAGTTTTCAACTTATAGGATGTTAAGGACAGAGCACTCTGTTTTCAGCTGAATCAAGGCTGAAGATAATCAGAGGTTAGAGGTTGAGTTCTTTCGAGGTTGGGGTCGTATGATACATTTCTGGAAAGCGTTGTAAGAGCCTTACAACTCTTCTGTTGAGGTCCAGAGGTGTTGCATCCCTTAACCACTCGAAAAATGCAGTAGAGTTGAAACTGTCCAGAAAACAGGACAGAGTAGAGACTCTCTGTAAAATTAAGCATAACTTCCTGCTTAAAAATCCAAAAATAGGAAATGAGGTAGTTCTGGGAAGCTTATGAGATGGGTTACAACTTTGTAACAGAAAGTTTTGTCAGAATGGGAACAGAATTAACTGGGATTCTTGGATCAATTCAGTACCTAAAGCAGGGAGGTGCGGTCCAATTGATTCCGGAAATTTTGTTAACTTTGACATCTCATAACTTTTGAACCAGGACAGATCTTAGGCCAAGCAAATACTGGCTGGAAAGCTATTGAAGTTAGCTTCAACTTTGGTGTTGAGCTCCAGGACTGGTCTTGCTGTTAACCTGGCCTAAATCAGGTTGAAATGGAAACTGGTCAAGGCTGTCATGGGAACAGCAGATCAGCAGTCAAATTTGTTTAAAAATTTGAACTATGTTTCCAAGTGTTATGAGTTCAAGGACATATCTTATGTTATAACTCAATAGTTACTGTTAAAATAAATATTTGACATTCTCAAATATATTTTTACAGATGGCAGCAGATAAACGGTTGGAGAACGGGTGGGTAGTTTCCCACTGCTCTGACCGTAGCGGCTACCCGGAAGCATTGTGGCAAATGCTCCAATATTTCGGGTACAACCAGATGCCGCAATACTTCGCCAAGGCAGAAGGCGAAGAGGGGAACAAGACGTGGACGATCCATGTCGATGTTCCCGCAGGACCTACGCCACCCGGTTGGGTGCCATTCACCGTCACGGTGAGAGGAAGACAACCGGAAGGGATGTGGCAAGTGGCAGCCCGTGACACTATGTCACGTTTCTGCCAACTACACGTGCAGGCTATGGAGGGCACACCATACGCACTCGTTCCGGTGGAGGGGCGAGCTCAGCATGTGTGGGAAGAAAGGTACCTGGAGGCAACAGACCCGAGTTGCCCAAGGTACAACCCCGCGGAGGCAAACCTCAGCCTCCAAATGAGGGCGGGAAACGCTGTGATGGACAGCCAAGCTGTTCATACGGAACATCTCGCCACCAAGCTCAAGGAGAGCACGAGCCGCGGAGATCAATTCGAGGGTGCTCACAGCGCACTCCGCAATGTGCTCCTTCCGACGATCAAGCGACTGAATGAACAACACAATCAGTTGCGTCGTCTGAAGAAGGCAAAGAAGAAGGCCCGTGTTGACATCGCGGCGTTACAAGAGCTGGTGCAGACCCTAACCCAGCAGAATGAGGACCTTGCTCAGGAGCGGGACGATGCTATCGAGGAAGGTCAAGTCTGGGAAGAGGACTACAACCAAGCTATGGACGAGGTGCATGCCTTGCAGGACCTCGTGCCCCCGGTATTGGGCGTACCGGTAGTCTTGGGTCTTCCAGCCATGGGAGAACCCGGAATGGGAGAAGAGGTGGTAGACCCCGAACCACCAGCCGAGGTACCGGAGGAGGACGACCCACAGGAGGTCGAGTTCTACTCCGAGTAGGGGGTTACGGTTGCCAAGTAGGGCAGCTAGGGTAGCGTAACCCAACTTTTGTAATCGATGACATGTCGAGTAGACAGTAGCTTATGTATAGGTAGTGACGACATGAGCACAACTTCTCGGAGATCCGAGAATAATGTATCTTGTATAAAGTTTATGCTTTATCAATATATGTGAATGTTGTGCAAGTAATCGTGCGTCGCTTCAATACCTACTGCTGTTTATGGAATTTTGAGTAAGACATGTGCTAATTGCTGCTGTGTTGAATTTCAGAATGACGCGTACTCGTGCCAACCCTGATGTTGGAGGTACTAGCCAAGGGGGAGAGACCTCCCAACCGCCTCCCGAGGACTCCTCGGGACAGCAGCAGCAACAGCAACAGCAAACACCGCCACCGCCACTGCCAATGGTTACATTGGCCGACATTGTCGCGGCAATGGCGGGTTCACATCAGCAGCACACAGAGCTGCTGCAAACGTTAATTGCGAATACGTCTTGCCCAGAGAGACGTCAAGATCGTGAGGAGCGCCAACAGAGCTCCTACTCCGACTTCCTGGCGACTCATCCCCTGTATTCTCAAGGGCGGATGAACCACTTGACGCGGACAACTGGCTCCGCGCCATAGAGATGAAGTTCGGGCTGCTCCAAATCAGCGAGCAGCGCAAGACTCAGTTCGCGGTCCAGCAGCTCCAAGGATCCGCGAGCGCGTGGTGGGCCAACTTCTGTGCTTCCCAGCCCACCGACCGAGTGATGACCTGGGCGGAGTTCCGGACAGCCTTCAGGGCCTATCATATACCGCCCGGTTTGATGAAGAGGAAGACGCAGGAGTTCCTACACCTGCAACAAGGGAGCCGGAACGCGCTGGAATATTCCAGGGCGTTCAACGATCTCGCGCTCTACGCGTCGTATCACGCAGATACGGACGAGAAGCGGCGGGACCACTTTTACCAGGGGCTTAACCCGCTCCTGAAGGACAAGCTGGCGATGTTCAATCGCGGCAGCCTCAACGACATCATTGATGCTGCGATTGTTCAGGAGGACTCCGGCAAGGAGTTGGCGGCGGCAGAGCGAAAGCGAAGCGCGCCGCAGAGCAGCGGAGAAGGAGGCAGTCCTTCTCAGAAGTTTCGGATGGTGAATCGCCCACCATCAGGTCCACGCTGGCAGCCACCACAGCGGTCGATGCCGTTCCGCGGTCGGCCGTACTTTTCACCGGCATTCCGGCCGGCACTGCCAGTACCACCGCAACAACAGCAGCAGCAGCGGGCGATGCCGCGTGTGTTTGCACCTCCGCAACGCATGCCGGGCTTTCGTCCCCCGAGTACTCCACCAGCAGCGGCCACATGTTACAAGTGTGGTCGTCCAGGACACTTCGCGAGCAGTTGCCCGGAGAGGCAAGGCGGCGGAGTGGCACCACAGTTTCCGGGGAGAAATCAACCCCGGAACCCTACTAATGCGCGGCGGGCAAACCCTAGGCCCGGCACTGTCCACCAGCTTGACATTGAGGACGTGCCGGAGGGCGAGCCAATCCTTGCGGGTATGTTCCAACTCCACCAGCATCCCGCTATAGTACTATTTGATTCAGGCGCCACGCATAATTTTATTAGCCAAGCTTTCATTGCTAAACACAGCTTGCCAATACTACCCACCGATAGTCCATATTTAATTTGTTCACCGGGTGGGAAGATTTCAGCAAGCGTAACGGTCTCCAAAGCACCATTATGCTTAGCGGGTAGAGTGTACCCCACGTCTCTCATTATCTTAGAGGGACAGAAGGTCGATGTCATCCTAGGGATGTCGTGGTTAACCCGCCACGGCGCTGTTTTAGACACCGTCCTTCGAGTCGTGCACTTAAACTCAGAGGTGCACGGTTCTCACTCATTATTTCTGGACAGTCCAGAAATAAAACTTCCAAGTGTCTATCAAGCCAAAACCATCAGATTGGAAGACATTCCAGTGGTCCGAGAGTTCCCTGATGTATTCCCGGACGATTTGCCGGGGATGCCACCCGATAGAGAGGTGGAGTTCAAGATTGAACTTGCACCGGGAACCATGCCAATATCCCGAAGGCCGTACAAGATGGCTCCCAAGGAGTTGGCTGAACTGAAGACTCAGCTCACGGAACTTCTGGAGAAGGGTTTTATTAGGCCGAGCTCCTCGCCATGGGGTTGTTCGGCATTATTTGTCAAAAAGAAGGATGAAACGTTGCGGCTTTGCGTGGACTACCGTCCATTAAATGCCGTAACCATCAAGAACAAGTACCCGTTGCCACGGATCGACATGTTGTTTAATCAGTTGGTCGAAGCAAAGATCTTTTCCAAGATGGATTTAAGATCCGGGTACCATCAGATTAAGATAAGGGCGGAGGACATTCCAAAGACAGCTTTCTCGACAAGGTACGGACTTTATGAGTACCTGGTCATGTCCTTTGGCCTCACCAATGCTCCAGCTCACTTCATGTACTTAATGAACTCGGTGTTCATGCCGGAGCTGGACAAGTTTGTCGTGGTCTTCATCGACGACATCCTGGTATATTCCAAGTCGGAGGAAGATCACAAGAAACATCTGCGTATAGTCTTGCAACGGCTGCGGGATCACAAGTTATACGCCAAATTCAGCAAATGCGAGTTTTGGATATCGCAAGTGCCTTTCCTCGGGCATATCATCTCAGCGGAGGGTATCGCTGTGGACCCAAGCAAGATCACGCAAGTGCTGAATTGGAAATCCCCGAGAACTGTTCATGAGGTACGGAGTTTCCTCGGACTCGCGGGATATTATCGGAGGTTCATTCCGAACTTCTCGAAGATTGCCAAGCCAATGACAGAGCTGCTGAAGAAGGCTACCAAATATGTTTGGAGTCCAGCATGTGAAGCAGCATTCAAGGCTTTAGTCAAGCACCTGACATCAGCACCGGTTTTGGCGCAGCCAGACACAACAAAACCGTTCGATGTGTACTGCGATGCATCCGGCATTGGGCTCGGATGTGTGCTGATGCAAGACCGAAGAGTGGTCGCGTATGGATCACGGCAGCTTAGAAACCATGAGCAAAATTATCCAACTCACGACTTGGAGCTCGCTGCCGTGGTACTTGCACTGAAGATGTGGAGGCACTACCTACTCGGTAACCTCGTACATTTATATACCGACCACAAAAGCCTCAAGTACATATTCACTCAGAAGGAGCTAAACATGAGGCAACGAAGATGGTTAGAACTGATAAAGGATTACGAGATAGAGATCCATTATCATCCGGGCAAGGCAAACGTTGTGGCAGATGCGCTGAGCCGCAAGTCACACGTCAATAGTCTGACCATCACACCGTTGGAAGAGAGCGAACCACCACTACATGTGATTCCACACGGAGCTCACTACAACCTAGCTTTGATCCCCACCATCCGTGAAGAGATAGCGGCAGCCCAGAAGAATGACAAGGGCATGTCACATTTACGGAGACGTGTAGACAGTGGGGAGTTGAAATGTTTCCGGAAGGACGGAGACGGCGTCCTATGGTTCAAGGACCGGATCGTCGTACCCCGAAACCCGGAGTTACGGAAGAAAATCTTTGATGAGGCTCACTTATCAAAATTTTCTATTCACCCCGGCAGCAACAAAATGTATCAAGAACTCAGAGGAAAGTTTTGGTGGACGCGGATGAAGCGAGAGACTGCAAAATACGTGTCCGAGTGTGATACATGTCGAAGGGTGAAGGCGGATCATATGCGGAAACCGGGACTGCTGCAACCACTGGGCATTCCTGCCTGGAAGTGGGAGGACGTGAGCATGGATTTCGTCGTCGGTTTACCCACCACCTTACAGAAACATAATTCTGTGTGGCTGACCGTCGATCGGCTCACCAAAGTTGCCCATTTCATCCCGGTCAACACCAACTACAACGCCAAGAAGTACGCTGAACTGTACATCTCACGGATCCTATGCTTATACGGCGTACCCCGTACCATTATATCGGACCGGGGCACTTTATTTGTGTCCCGTTTTTGGGAGCAGCTGCACGCTGCCTTGGGGACGAAGCTGATCCGTAGTTCAGCCTACCACCCGCAGACGGATGGGCAAACCGAGCGGGTAAATCAAATCCTAGAAGACATGCTACGAGCTTGCGCTATCAACCACGGCAAGAATTGGGATGATCACTTGCCGTTAGCCGAGTTCTCGTACAACAATGGGTACCAAGCCAGCATCAATATGGCGCCCTACGAGGCGCTATACGGAAGAAAATGCCGCACACCATTGAATTGGTGTGAGTCTGGCGAGAGAGTTACCTTCGGGATTGACCTTGTCAACGACGCGGAAGAAAAGGTTCGACTGATTCAAGCGAACCTAAGAGCCGCTCAATCCCGACAGAAACAGTATGCGGACCGGAGAAGGCGCCCATTACAATTCGAAGTTGGAGATCACGTATACCTACGAGTATCTCCAATGAAGGGCGTAAACAGATTTGGGGTGAGAGGAAAGTTGGCACCCCGATTCATCGGTCCATTCCAGATTACCGAAAGATGTGGATCGGTAGCATACCGGCTGAAATTACCAGAAGCACTTTCCGGTGTGCACGACGTCTTTCACGTTTCCCAGCTGAGGAAGTGTCTCAAGCTATCAACTACCGTTCAGCTGGAAGACATTGAAGAACTGCAACCGGATCTCACCTATCGGGAGGAACCGGTGCAGATTATTGATGAGAAGGCCCGAACCACACGCAACCGTACGTTGTGGTTCAACAAGGTTCTGTGGAGTAACCACTCCATGGATGAAGCGACATGGGAGAGCGAAGAATTCCTTCGTACTAACTACCCCGACTTTCTCACGTCGCATATCCGGTAATTTTCCACCGTCCTCTCTCTCATTTTCACCTTATAATCTCGGGACGAGATTCTTTTAAGGGGGGAGGAATGTAAGGGCCTCAGTTTTTGACACCCATTTGTAGTGTTCATCCCCACACCACACACCTCATTTGAGGAAGAATGATGAACACAAATAAAGAGCAAGTAACAATTATCAACATGCTCATTAGGGAACAAACTTACACATTGCAAAAGTGGTATTTCCCACATGTGATATAGATGGGCTGGACATAGGAAAAACTCCTACACTTTGCTAAGGATGTCCATGCCAAGTTTCACCCAAATTCAAAACCTTTTTGAGGTCATGTTGGGTATAGATAGGAAGGGGGCAGTTTGAAAACATATTCAAATTCAAACTGTTTTTATACCATGAATTTGAAAGTGGAAGGCATATTCTTACTCAGCACATTTTTGTGAGCTCACACACCAATTTTCACTCCATTTGGAGTTGATCTTGACATGAGCTAAGGGGGAGAAATTCAAACTTTATTTGAATTTCAAACTGAACTTGTGCTGAAATTCATTCAAACCAAACCTCATTTGAACTTTGATCAATTCAAATGGCTCATGGGGGAATAATTTGAATTGCCAAGGGTAGTATGGGGTTCACTGTTTACAACAGTGATTAGAAGTAAATTTCAGAGGTTAAAAGGAAGGGTGGGACCCACATGTCAGCCTCTACTTCAACACAAACCGACTGAGACTTTTCACTCGGGTCGCCGAGCCGCAGCGGTGATCGCCACCGAGGCCAGCCACCGCGCCACCAGCTGCTTGGCCACGCGCGGGCATGAGGCGGTGCAGAGCCTTCTTAAGGCGCCTGCCCCCCCTTCTCGGCCGAGGTACCGACGTGTTTTCCCGCAAGAACCCAGCACCGGCCGAAAGTTTCCGCAGTTCGGACTTGATCGGAGGACCCCGATCGCAGCTCCCTCCTTCCACTCCAGAGTCCCAGCAAGGTACTAGAGACCTTCCTCCATCCTCCCCATTGCTAGAATTCGGTTGAAACCGATTGATATCGGCTGTGCCGAAAGATCAAACTCGGAACTTGGAACCGCCGCACCTCGGGCTCTCGTGGACAGCCCAACCTGGGCGTTGTCACGCCCGAGCCAAGGCACCCTTGGACGCGCGGGTGACCGGTGCTGCTCATCCCCGAGCCACAGCTCGAGTGGTTGCTCACCGGCGGCGAATTTCCACTTTTCCCCTTTCTGTGTGCAGAACGACCTTCGGGTACGATTCTGTTTAATTCGTGCTCTAGAAAGGATTAGAGGGCCTCAGGCCACTCCCACACGAGCTAGACACGGTAACGCACAAGTTGCCTTCACAACTCTGGGCCGGAGAACCTCTGTGCCCGGCGTAATTTAAGGTCTACTAATGGCGGAACGAACGGGGGGTATCGGGCGCACGGTGAGGACCTATTTTGGGCCTTCCCCGAGCTGCCTCGAGCTCATGTCGACCTTCTCTGAGGTCCACTGATGCTCCCCGACCGATTTCCCAAGTAGCTGAGGTATTAGGAGAGTCAGCCGACATGGCCGAAGTCATTCCGATATGGTGGCTCGTCGCCGACCATGCTCCGGCCATTGTCATGAGCAGCTGACCCTCGGATCCTGTTCCCCAAGTAAAAGTAGGCAGGGGCGGCCAGAATCAAGAAGTTTGGAGCTGTACAGCAGCCGGCGGCGAGTCCTCCGGCGAGGTCCCTCGGCGGCGGGGCGCGGGTGTCGCGAGGTTGAAGAAGGGGGTGGACCCTAGCTGTCAGCGGCCGATATTTTGAATCGGGATCCGGCTGCGGCCGGGATCGGGTGTGCTGGCACGCAAAATCCTTGTGGGCCGCGGTGTGCCATCGCCTAGGCGTGCGACGCGTGTCCCCTGGGCCCACGCGCGAGTTTAAACTTTTCCCCGATTTTCAGATTTCCTTCAAACTTCAAATCCTTATAACTTTGGCTAGGAAGCTCGAGTGAACCAAATTTTACTGGATTCAGCTCTCTGAGCACTTTCCAGAAAATCAAGTTTCACTTCATGAAATTCCTTATTTCCACAGAATTAATTCCTCAAATTTTAAACTGTTAGGAATTTTAACTGGAGAATCCTTTGGAGGAAAATCCTGAAATTTTGCTGAGATGTTCACCAAAATATCCTTGAACTACCATAAAAATTTCAGATCCATTTGAGCTCATTTAATCCACCTAATGGTGTGATTAGTGAAACTGTTCCAGAGAAAATAGAAAATGTTCAGAAACATTTTCAGAATTTTCTCTGAAATTGTTTAGCTCATATCTTTAGTTAGAGACTTCCAAATTAAGTGAGACCAACTCCATTAGAACCCTCTGAAAATCTAGTTTTCATAAAGTCATAGTTTGTTTCATGAAAATCCTTAGAACACCCTAAAAGCCTTTAATTAAGGTCAAGGACATAATTAATTGTGGAGGGCTCAATTGAGCTTTGCTGCAACTAAAACTTGACCAAGTCCCTGTTTAGGTTGTAACCAAGCCACGGTAAAAGTTTCACAGTCATTAGGTCTGTCTAGCAAGGGTTATAGACTTCACAACATCAAAGTTAATACAAATGCATTTAAATTGATACATATGTTTCTTATATCATGTAGTCGCTAAGGTCGAGGAGGAACCCGAAGTCCTAGACTTCGTTACTCCGGAGGAACAGCTAGCCTTCGACCAAGAGCAGCAAGGCAAGCTCCGGTTTGCATTAACCTTTTTACAAATTTTTATTGTTTTGAGCACATACTTGTTTCCTTTATTCTGTGCATTAGAGTCTTGTTTGGAAATCCAACTGCATGGCCAAGAAAACCACGGGTTGGGTTTAGGATTGCAAATCTCGTTAGCCACTGCATTGCTAGGATAGAGTAGGATTCGGTACAAGTCGAGTAGTTGGAACTACTCGCGAGAATAGGCTAGAGGCACATTGCTCGGGTAGAGATAGCACATGATACACATGGCAAGAAAATGAGACCGAGCGGAGAGTAAGGGCAGCAGGACTTTGGGGCCTGTGTGCTGTAGCTCCGCTTGTGTCGATTGAGGACCGAGCCGTGTGCGGGCCTGTTGAACAAGCTAGAACAGTACCGAAGACCTACCGGCTATATGGGAACCGGGAAACTGATGTAACTCGGGTAGCTGGGTATTGAGGCATTGCCCGTCGTTCAGAGGGTAGGTTGAGAGATCGAGGTGTAAATCGGCTGGCGGCACGGAGATGCGCGTGCAGAGACCTCTTGCTCGGGACGATGGGACCGGTTCAATATTTGGCTAACGGGTGAAAGGTAGTCGTGTACGGCGTCCGTGATGGTTGTTGTAGGCAACATCGAGTACGGGCGTACGTGACGGGTTGTTCAGGTAACCCTGCAGGTGTAAATCGATTATAATCGCCGTCCCTCGCGGTCAGTGAGTACCACTTGTTCACTGTACCGTGACGTAGAAAGAACAGGCTAGTCACATGTTAAAAATGTTGCTGATTGAAAGATGGACATTGATTGTTAATGATATGCTGTAGCTTAGAGCTAACTAAAGTTCTTTTCAACTTTGGGCAAAGTACATGAGAGAAATGCGTTTCTTGTTTGATTGCGGCTCTCTCATGTGCCTTAGCGTAAGGTTCTCCACAACCTGCTGCTAAAACTTGAAAGTAAGGTTCTACTAATTAGGCGAGTCCTTGCAAATGATTTTTACCTCATGCAACCCATTACCCTCACGTAGAAGTTCCATGTTTAGGTGAGACGGGTCAGACTTGCTGAGCCTTCGGGCTCACTGCTTGTGTTTGAAGCTTTTGCAGGGTTCTATGAGGAAGGGACTCCCAAAGAGGAGACGGAACCCCAGGAGGGAAACCCCGTCGAGTGGGAGTCGTGCACGCCGCAGGGTTAGTGTGCGGGTGTGCTAGCAAGGACACGTTCGAGGGCTGAACGTGCACTTGGTGCTTAGTCTACGCCCGCGAGTGTGGACTAAACGTATTTTGATGTAAACAGGTTCACAAAACTGTTTATGTAATAAAACTTCCGCTTCCGCTTTGCACCTTTGACGTGTGTTATATGGTGCTGTGCAACGCAGCACCCCTCAGCGTGATCCTGGCTCGACAGGACCAATGGGGTCGTGTCAGAAGATTCTATGCCTATACGGGGTACCCAAGACCATTGTCTCAGATCGAGGTGCATTATTTGTATCTCGCTTTTGGGAGCAGCTACACGCTGCATTGGGTACTAAGTTGATCAGGAGCTCCGCCTATCACCCTCAGACAGATGACACGACCCCATTGGTCCTGTCGAGCCAGGATCACGCTGAGGGGTGCTGCGTTGCACAGCACCGTATAACACACGTCAAAGGTACAAAGCGGAAGCGGAAATTTTATTACATAAAAAAGTTTATGAACATGTTTACATCAAAATAAGTTCAGTCTACACTCGCGGGCGTAGACTAAGCATCAAGTGCACGTTCAGCCCTCGAACGTGTCCTTGCTAGCACACACGCACACTAACTCTACGGCGTGCACGACTCCCACTCGACGGGGTTCCCCTCCTGGGGTTCCGTCTCCTCCTCGGGAGTCCCCTCCTCATAGAACCCTGCAAAAGCTTCAAACACAAGCAGTGAGCACGAAGGCTCAGCAAGTCTGACCCGTCTCACCTAAACATGGAACTTCTATATGAGGGTAATGGGTTACATGAGGTAAAAATCAGTTGCATGGACTCGCCTAATTAGTAGAACCTTACTTTCAAGTTTTAGTAGCAGGTTGTGGAGAACCTTACGCTAAGGCACATGAGAGAGCCGCAATCAAACAAGAAACGCATTTCTCTCATGTACTTTGCCCAAAGTTGAAAAGAACTTTAGTTAGCTCTAAACTACAGCATACCATTAACAATCAATGTCCAGCTTTCAATCAGCAACATTTTAACATGTGACTAGCCTGTTCTTTCTACGTCACGGTACAGTGAACAAGTGGTACTCACTGACCGCGAGGGACGGCGATTATAATCGATTTACACCTGCAGGGTTACCCGAACAACCCGTCACGTACGCCCGTACTCGATGTTGCCTACAACAACCATCACGGACGTCGTACGCGACTACCTTTCACCCGTTAGCCAAATGTTGAACCGGTCCAATCGTCCCGAGCAAGAGGTCTCTGCACGCGCATCTCAGTGCCGCCAGCCGATTTACACCTCGAGCTCTCAACCTACCCTCTGAACGACCAGCTATGCCTCAACACCCAGCTACCCGAGTTACATCAGTTTCCCGGTTCTCATATAGCCGGTAGGTCTTCGGTACTGTTCTAGCTTGTTCAACAGGCCCGCACACGGCTCGGTCCTCAATCGACACAAGCGGAGCTACAGCACACAGGCCCCAAAGTCCTGCTGCCCTTACCCTCCGCTTGGTCTCATTTTCTTGCCATGTGTTTCATTTGCTATCACTACCCGAGTCGAGTGCCTCTAGCCTATGCTCGCGAGTAGTTCCAACTACTCGACTTGTACCGAATTCTACACTATCTTAGCATTGCAGTAGCTAACAGGGTTTGTAATCCTAAACCCAACCCATGGTTCTCTTGGCTATGCAGTGGTGTTTCCAAACAAGACTCTAATGCAAAGGATACAGTAAACAAGTATGTGCTCAAAACAATAAAAATTTTATAAAAAGGTTAATGCAAACCGGAGCTTGCCTTGCTGCTCTTGGTCGTAGGCTAGCTGTTCCTCCGGAGTAACGAAGTCTAGGACTTCGGGTTCCTCCTCGACCTTAGCGACTACATGATATAAGAAACATATGTATCAATTTAAATGCATTTATATTAACTTTGAAGTTGTGAAGTCTATAACCCTTGCTAGACAGACCTAATGACTGTAAAACTTTCACTGTGGCTTGGTTACAACCTAAACAGAGACTTGGTCAAGTTTTAGTTGCAGCAAAGCTCAATTGAGCCCTCCACAATTAATTATGTCCTTGACCTTAATTAAGGCTTTTAGGGTGTTCTAAGGATTTTCATGAAACAAACTATGACTTTCTGAAAACTAGATTTTCAGAGGGTTCTAATGGATTTGGTCTCACTTAATTTGGGGGTTCCTAACTAAAGATATGAGCCAAACAATTTCAGAGAAAATTCTGAAAATGTTTCTGAACATTTTCTATTTTCTCTGGAACAGTTTCACTAATCACACCATTAGATGGATTAAATGAGCTCAAATGGATCTGAAATTTTTATGGTAGTTCAAGGATATTTTGGTGAACATCTCAGCAAAATTTCAGGATTTTCCCCCGAAGGATTCTCCAGTTAAAATTCCTAACATTTTAAATTTGAGGAATTAATTCTGGAGAAATAAGGAATTTCATGAAGTGAAACTTGATTTTCTGGAAAGTACTCAGAGAGCTGAATCCAGCAAAATTTGGTTCACTCAATTTGGAGCTTTCTAGCCAAAGTTATGAGGATTTGAAGTTTGAAGGAAATATGAAAATCGGGGAAAAGTATAAACTCGCGCGTGGGCCCAGGGGACACGCGTCGCACGCCGAGGCGACAGCACACCGCGGCCCACAACGATTTTACGCGCCAGCACACCCGATCCCGGCCGCAGCCGGACCCCGATTCAAAATATCTCCCGCTGACAGCTGGGGTCCACCCCCTTTCTTCAACCTCGCGACACCCGCGCCCCGCCGCCGAGGGATCTCGCCGGAGAGCTCGCCGCCGGCCGCTGTACAGCTCCAAACTTCTCGATTCTGGCTGCCCCTGCCTACTTTTACTCGGGGAACAGGATTCTAGGGTCATCTGCTCATGACAATGACCGGAGCATGGTCGGCGACGAGCCGCCACCTCGGAACAACTTCGACCATGTCGGCTGACCCCTCTAGCACCTCAGCTACTTGGGAAATCGGTCGGGGAGCATCAGTGGACCTCAGAGAAGGTCGACATGAGCTCGAGGCAGCTCGGGGAAGGCCCGAAATAGGTCCTCACCGTGCGCCTGATGCCGCCCGTTCGTTCCGCCATTAGTAGACCTCAAATTACGCCGGGCACAGAGGTTCTCTGGCCCAGAGTTGTGAAGGTAACTTGTGTGTTACCGTGTCTAGCTCGTGTGAGAGCGGCTTGAGGCCCTCTAATCCTTTCTAGAGCATGAATTAAACAGAATCGTACCCGAAGGTCGTTCTGCACACAGAAAGGGGAAAAGTGGAAATTCGCCGCCGGTGAGCAACCACTCGAGCTGTGGCTCGGGGATGAGCAGTGCTGGTCACCCGCACGTCCAAGGGTGCCTTGGCTCGGGCGTGACAACGCCCTGGTTGGGCTGTCCACGAGAGCCCGAGGTGCGGCGGTTCCAAGTCCCGAATTTGATCTTTCGGCACAGCCGATATCAATCGGTTTCAACCGAATTCTAGCAACGGGGAGGGCGGAGGAAGGTCTCTAGTACCTTGCTGGGGCTCTGTAGTGGACGGAGGGAGCTGCGATCGGCGTTCTCCGATCAAGTCCGAGCTGCGGAAGTTTTCGGCCGGCGCTGAGTTCTTGCAGGGAAGAACGGCGGTGCCTCGGCCGAGGAGGGGGGCAGGCGCCTTAAGAAGGCTCTGCACCGCCTCACGCTCGCGCGTGGGCAAGCAGCTGCTGGCGCGGCGGCTGCCCTCGGTGGTGATCACCGCTGCGGCTCGGCGACCCGAGTGAAAAAGTCTCAGTCGGTTTGATCTGAGCAGTGGCTGACATGTGGGTCCCACCTCCAGTTTTAACCTCTGAAATTTACTCCTAATCACTGTTGTAAACAGTGAACCCCATACTACCCTTGGCAATTCAAATTATTCACCCATGAGCCATTTGAATTGATCAAAGTTCAAATGAGATTTGGTTTGAATGAATTTCAGCACAAGTTCAGTTTGAAATTCAAATAAAGTTTGAATTTCTCCCCCTTAGCTCATGTCAAGATCAACTCCAAATGGAGTGAAGATTGTTGTGTGAGCTCACAAAAATGTGCTGAGTAAGAATATGCCTTCCACTTTTAAATTCATGGGATAAAAACAGTTTGAATTTGAATATGGTTTCAAACTGCCCTCTTCCTAACTATACCCAAACTGACCTCAAAAAGGTTTTGAATTTGGGTGAAACTTGGCATGGACATCCTTAGTAAAGTGTAGGAGTTTTCATATGTCCAGCCCATCTATATCACATGTGGGAAATACCACTTTTGCAATGTATGAGTTTGTTCTCTAATGAGCATGTTGATAATTGTTACTTGTTCTTCATTTGTGTTCATCATTCTTCCTCAAATGAGGTGTGTGGTGTGGTGATGAACACTGCAAATGTGTGTCAAAAACTGAGGCCCTTACATTCCTCCCCCCTTAAAAGAATCTCGTCCCGAGATTATAAGGTGAAAATGAGAGAGAGGACGGTGGAAAATTACCGGATATGCGATGTGAAAAAAGTCGGGGTAGTTAGTGCGAAGGAATTCTTTGCTCTCCCATGTCGCTTCGTCCATGGAGTGATTACTCCTAGAACCTTGTAGAACCACAACGTACGGTTATGTGTGGTTCGGGCCCTTTCATCAATAATCTGCACCGGTTCCTCCCGATAGGTGAGATCCGGTTGCAGTTCTTCAATGTCTTCCAGCTGAACGGTAGTTGATAGCTTGAGACATTTCCTCAGCTGGGAAACGTGAAAGATGTCATGCACACCGGAAAGTGATTCTGGTAACTTCAGCCGGTATGCCACTGATCCACATCTCTCGGTAATCTGAAATGGACCGATGAATCGGGGTGCCAACTTTCCTCTCACCCCAAATCTGTTTACGCCCTTCATTGGAGACACCCGTAGATATATGTGATCTCCAACTTCAAATTGTAATGGGCGCCTTCTCCGGTCCGCATTCTGTTTCTGACGGGATTGAGCGGCTTTTAGGTTCGCTTGAATTAGTCGAACCTTTTCTTCCGCGTTGTTGACAAGGTCAATCCCGAAGGTAACCCTTTTGCCAGACTCACACCAATTCAATGGCGTGCGGCATTTTTTTCCGTATAGCGCCTCGTAGGGCGCCATCTTGATGCTGGCTTGGTACCCATTGTTGTACGAGAACTCAGCTAACGGCAAGTGATCATCCCAATTCTTGCCGTGATTGATAGCGCAAGCTCGTAGCATGTCTTCTAGAATCTGATTTACCCGCTCGGTTTGTCCATCCGTCTGCGGGTGGTAGGCTGAACTACGGATCAGCTTCGTCCCCAAGGCAGCGTGCAGCTGCTCCCAAAAACGGGACACAAATAAAGTGCCCCGATCCGATATGATAGTACAGGGTACGCCGTACAAGCATAGGATCCGTGAGATGTACAGTTCAGCGTACTTCTTGGCGTTGTAGTTGGTGTTGACCGGGATGAAATGGGCAACTTTGGTGAGCCAATTGACGATCACCCACACCGAATCATGTTTCTGTAAGGTGGTGGGTAAACCGACGACAAAATCCATGCTCACGTCCTCCCACTTCCAGGCAGGAATGCCTAGTGGTTGCAGCAGTCCCGGTTTCCGCATATGATCTGCCTTCACCCTTCGACATGTATCATACTCGGACACGTATTTTGCAACCTCGCGCTTCATCCGTGTCCACCAAAACTTTCTTCTGAGTTCTTGATACATTTTGTTGCTGCTGGGGTGAATAGAAAACTTTGATAAGTGAGCCTCATCAAAGATTTTCTTCCGTAATTCCAGTTTACGGGGTACGACGATCCGGTCCTTGAACCACAGAACGCCGTCTCCGTCCTTCCAGAAACATTTCAACTCCCCACTGTCTACACGTCTCCGCAAATGTGACATGCCCTTGTCATTCTTCTGGGGTGCCGCTATCTCTTCACGGATGGTGGGGATCAAAGCTAGGTTGTAGAGGGCTCCGTGTGGAATCACATGGAGTGGTGGTTCGCTCTCTTCCAACGGTGTGATGGTCAGATTATTGACGTGTGACTTGCGGCTCAGTGCATCTGCCACTATGTTTGCTTCGCCCGGATGATAATGGATCTCTATTTCGTACTCTTTTATCAGTTCTAACCATCTTCGTTGCCTCATGTTCAGCTCCTTCTGAGTGAATATGTACTTGAGGCTTTTGTGGTCGGTATATAAATGTACGAGGTTACCGAGTAGGTAGTGCCTCCACATCTTCAGTGCAAGTACCACGGCAGCGAGCTCCAAGTCGTGAGTTGGATAATTTTGCTCATGGTTTCTAAGCTGCCGTGATCCATACGCGACCACTCTTCGGTCTTGCATCAGCACACACCCGAGCCCAATGCCGGATGCATCGCAGTATACATCGAACGGTTTTGTTGTGTCTGGCTGCGCCAAAACCGGTGCTGATGTCAGGTGCTTGACTAAAGCCTTGAATGCTGCTTCACATGTTGGACTCCAAACATATTTGGTAGCCTTCTTCAGCAGCTCTGTCATTGGCTTGGCAATCTTCGAGAAGTTCGGGATAAACCTCCGATAATATCCCGCGAGTCCGAGGAAACTCCGTACCTCGTGCACAGTTCTCGGGGATTTCCAATTCAGCACTTGAGTGATCTTGCTCGGGTCCACAGCGATACCCTCCGCTGAGATGATATGCCCGAGGAAAGGCACTTGCGATATCCAAAACTCGCATTTGCTGAATTTTGCGTATAACTTGTGATCCCGCAGCCGTTGCAAGACTATACGCAGATGTTTCTTGTGATCTTCCTCCGACTTGGAATATACCAGGATGTCGTCGATGAAGACCATGACAAACTTGTCCAGCTCCAGCATGAACACCGAGTTCATTAAGTACATGAAGTGAGCTGGAGCATTGGTGAGGCCAAAGGACATGACCAGGTACTCATAAAGTCCGTACCTCGTCGAGAAAGCCGTCTTTGGAATGTCCTCCGCCCTTATCTTAATCTGGTGGTACCCGGATCTTAAGTCCATCTTGGAAAAGATCTTTGCTTCGACCAACTGATCAAACAACATGTCGATCCGTGGCAACGGGTACATGTTTTTGATGGTTACGGCATTTAATGGACGGTAGTCCATGCAAAACCGCAACGTTTCATCCTTCTTCTTGACAAATAATGCCGAACAGCCCCATGGCGAGGAGCTCGGCCTAATAAAACCCTTCTCCAGAAGGTCCGTGAGCTGAGTCTTCAGTTCAGCCAATTCCTTGGGCACCATCTTGTACGGCCTTCGGGATATTGGCATGGTTCCCGGTGCAAGTTCAATCTTGAACTCCACCTCTCTATCGGGTGGCATCCCCGGCAAATCATCTGGGAATACGTCAGGGAACTCTCGGACCACTGGAATATCTTCCAATCTGATGGTTGTGGCTTGATAGATACTTGGAAGTTTTATTTCTGGACTGTCCAGAAATAAAGAGTGAGACTCGTGCACTTCTGAGTTCAAGTGCACAACTCGGAGGACGGTTTCTAAGACAGCTCCCTGGCGGGTTAACCACGACATCCCTAAGATGACATCGACCTTTTGTCCCTCTAAAATTATGAGAGACGTAGGGTAAACTCTACCTTCTAAGCACAATGGCGCTTTTGGGACCATCATGCTTGCTGAAATTTTCCCACCCGGTGAACAGATCACATAAGGACTATCGGTGGGTAGTATTTGCAAGCTATACTTATCAATAAAAGCTTGGCTAATGAAACTATGCGTGGCGCCTGAATCAAATAGTACTATAGCGGGATGCTGGTGGAGTTGGAACATACCCGCAAGGATTGGCTCGCCCTCCGGCACGTCCTCAATGGCAAGCTGGTGGACGGTGCCGGGCCTAGGGTTTGCCCGCCGCGCGTTAGTAGGGTTCCGGGGTTGATTCCTCCCCGGAAACTGTGGTGCCACTCCGCCGCCTTGCCTCTCCGGGCAACTGCTCGCGAAGTGCCCTGGACGACCACACTTGTAACATGTGGCCGCTGCTGGTGGAGTGCTCGGTGGACGAAAGCCCGGCATGCGTTGCTGAGGTGCAAATGCACGCGGTATCGCCCGCTGCTGTTGTTGTTGTGGCGGTGGTGCTGGCAGTGCCGGCCGGAATGCCGGTGAAGAGTACGGCCGACTGCAGAACGGCATCGACCGCTGTGGTGGCTGCCAGCGTGGACCTGATGGTGGGCGATTCACCATCCTAAACTTCTGAGAAGGACCGCCTCCTTCTCCGCTGCTCTGTGGCGCGCTTCGCTTTCGCTCCGCCACCGCCAACTCCTTGCCGGAGTCCTCCTGAACAATCGCAGCATCAATGATGTCGTTGAGGCTGCCGTGATTGAACATCGCCAACTTGTCCTTCAGGAGCGGGTTAAGCCCCTGGTAAAAATGGTCCCGCCGCTTCTCGTCGGTATCAGCATGATACGACGCATATAGCACGAGATCGTTAAACGCCCTGGAGTATTCCAGCACGTTACGGCTCTCTTGTTGCAGGTGTAGGAACTCCTGCGTCTTCCTCTTCATCAGACCTGGCGGTATATGATAGGCCCTGAAGGCCGTACGGAACTCCGCCCAGGTCATCACTCGGTCGGTGGGCTGTGAGGCACAGAAGTTGGCCCACCATGCGCTCGCGGATCCTTGGAGCTGCTGGACCGCGAACTGAGTCTTGCGCTGCTCGCTGATTTGGAGCAGCCCGAACTTCATTTCTATGGCGCGGAGCCAGTTGTCCGCGTCAAGTGGTTCATCCGCCCTTGAGAATTCCGGGGGATGAGTTGCCAGGAAGTCGGAGTAGGAGCTCTGTTGACGCTCCTCACGGTCCTGACGTCTCTCTGGGCGAGACGTATTCGCAATTAAAGTTTGCAGCAGCTCCGTGTGCTGCTGATGTGAACCCGCCATTGCCGCGACAATGTCGGCCAATGTAACCGTCGGCAGTGGCGGTGGCGGTGTTTGCTGTTGCTGTTTCTGCTGTTGCTGTTGTTGTCCCGAGGAGTCCTCGGGAGGTGGTTGGGAGGTCTCTCCCCCTTGACTGGTACCCCCAACGTCCGGGTTGGCACGAGTACGCGTCATTCTGAAATTCAAAACAGCAGCGATTAGCACATGTCTTACTTAAAATTCCATAAGCAACAGTAGGTATTGAAGTGACACATGATTAATTTGCACAACGTTCACATATATTGATAAAGCATAAACTTTATACAAGATACATTATTCTCGGATCTCCGAGAAGTCGTGCTCATGTCGTCACTACCTATACATACGCTACTGTCTACACGACATGTCACCGATTACAAAAGATGGGTTACGCTACCCTGGCTGCCCTACTTGGCAACCGTAACCCCCTACTCGGAGTAGAACTCGACCTCCTGGGGGTCGTTCTCCTCCGGTACCTCTGCTGGTGGCTCTGGGTCTACCACCTCTTCTCCCATCCCGGGTTCTCCCATTGCTGGAAGACCCAAGACTACCGGTACGCTTAACACCGGGGGCACGAGGTCCTGCAAAGCATGCACCTCGTCCATAGCTTGGTTGTAGTCCTCTTCCCAGCCTTGTCCTTCCTCAATAGCGTCGTCCCGCTCTTGAGCAAGGTCCTCATTCTGCTGGGTTAGGGTCTGCACCAGCTCTTGCAACGCCGCGATGTCAACACGGCTCTTCTTCCTTGCCTTCTTCAGACGACGCAACTGATTGTGTTGTTCATTCAGTCGCTTGATCGTCGGAAGGAGCACATTGCGGAGTGCGCTGTGAACACTCTCGAAATGATCTCCACGGCTTGTGCTCTCCTTGAGCTTTGTGGCGAGATGCTCCGTATGAACAGCTTGGCTGTCTATCACGGCGTTTCCCGCCCTCATCTGGAGGCTGAGATTTGCCTCCGCGGGGTTGTACCTTGGGCAACTCGGGTCCGTTGCTCCCCGGTTCCTCTCTTCCCACACATGCTGGGCTCGTCCCTCCACCGGAACGAGTGCGTATGGAGTGCCCTCCATAGCCTGCACGTGCAGTTGGCAGAAACGTGACATAGTGTCGCGGGCTGCCACTTGCCACGTCCCTTCCGGTTGTCTTCCTCTCACCGTGACGGTGAATTGCACCCAACCGGGTGGCGTAGGTCCTGCAGGAACCTCGACATGGATCGTCCATGTCTTGTTCCCCTCCTCGCCTTCTTCCTTGGCGAAGTATTGCGGCATCTGACTATACCCGAAATATTGGAGCATTTGCCACAATGCTTCCGTGTAGCCGCTACGGTCAGAACAGTGGGAAGCCACCCACCCGTTCTCCAACTGTTTATCTGCTGCCATCTGTAAAAATATATTTGAGGATTGTCATTAAACAGTAAACCCATGACTTATAACATAAAACATGTCATTGAACCCATAAAACTTGGAAACATAGTTCAAATTTTTAAACAAATTTGACTGCTGATCTGCTGTTCCCATGACAGCCCTGACCAGTTTCAATTTCAACCTGATTTAGGCCAGTTTAAAAGCAAAACCAATTCTGGAGCTCAACATCAAAGTTAAAGCTAACTCCAATAGCTTTCCAGAAAATATTAGCTTGGCCTAAAATCTGTCCTGGTTCAAAAGTTATGAGATGTCAAAGTTAACAGAATTTCTGGAATCAATTGGACAGCACCTCCCTGCTTTAGGTACTGAATTGATCCAAGAATCCCAGTTAATTCTATTCCTACTCTGACAAAACTTTCTGTTACAAAGTTGTAACCCATCTCATAGGCTTTCCAGAACTACCTCATTTTCTATTTTTGGATTTTTATGCAGGAAGTTATGCTTAATTTACAGAGAGTCTACAGAGAGTCTTTATTCTGTCCTGTTTTCTGGACAGTTTCAATTCTACTGCATTTTTCGAGTGGTTAAGCGATGAAACACCTCTGGAACTCAACAGAAAAGTTGTAAAGCTCTTCCAAAGCTTTCCAGAAATGTATCATATGACCCCAACCTCGAAAAAAAACTCAACCTCTAACCTCTGATTAACTTCAGCCTTGATTTAGCCAAAAACAGAGTGCTCTGTCCTTAACATCCTATAAGTTGAAAACTTGTTAACTTTGAATATCCTGTACAAGGGAAGGAGTTACATCAAGTTTTACTACTTTGGATCAAAACTTTCAAGTTTTACAATGAAGTTGTTCATTTAGTGGGGTGTGACATCGATGCGTCACCAAATTATGTCGGTACTACGTCCTCACAAAGAAAACCTATACCGGACTTAGCCGGCTTCGTTACTCCAGTGGCACTAAACGTCACTCGCACACGGATGCTACACGTCTACCATTTCGTGGTCAGGCTACCTGCAGAAACTCAAACAATCATCGGACTCGGCTGCACACCGAGCCCGGAATTCATACAGTTAGTACACCCGGCCGTCATTACTCGCCCGGATGTTCTCAAGCCAATCATGCCTTGAGTTACGTGTTCACGTTTCAGACCACGTGACGGGGTCTCCCAAGTTGCACCACGCACGCCAGGGATAGACATTGCTCGAATACCCCAAACGACATGAAGAGTCGTAAAGGATACTAAAGCGGGTCGGGTTACCTGCCACCCGTGGGGCTCCATCCTTCAGCTTGTGCGCACTGGTGGACAGCGCTTACGTGCACCCCCAAGACATGAACGTCCCGAGATGCACGATTTTCTGACATAACAAATAAATTAATATGCCACTTTCTATTATGCTAATAACATCCTTATACGGGCTACTAACTCACTCCTCACTGGATTTTTGAAAAAGAAGACCTTTGTACTGTGTTAAACCTCAAGCGAGCTCTGATACCAACGCTGACATGACCCCATTGGTCCTGTCGAGCCAGGATCACGCTGAGGGGTGCTGCGTTGCACAGCACCGTATAACACACGTCAAAGGTACAAAGCGGAAGCGGAAATTTTATTACATAAACAAGTTTATGAACATGTTTACATCAAAACAAGTTCAGTCTACACTCGCGGGCGTAGACTAAGCATCAAGTGCACGTTCAGCCCTCGAACGTGTCCTTGCTAGAACACACGCACACTAAATCTGCGGCGTGCACGACTCCCACTCGACGGGGTTCCCCTCCTGGGGTTCCGTCTCCTCCTCGGGAGTCCCCTCCTCATAGAACCCTGCAAAAGCTTCAAACACAAGCAGTGAGCACGAAGGCTCAGCATGTCTGACCCGTCTCACCTAAACATGGAACTTCTATATGAGGGTAATGGGTTACATGAGGTAAAAATCAGTTGCAAGGACTCGCCTAATTAGTGGAACCTTACTTTCAAGTTTAGCAGCAGGTTGTGGAGAACCTTACGCTAAGGCACATGAGAGAGCCGCAATCAAACAAGAAACGCATTTCTCTCATGTACTTTGCCCAAAGTTCAAAAGAACTTTAGTTAGCTCTAAACTACAGCATACCATTAACAATCAATGTCCAGCTTTCAATCAGCAACATTTTAACATGTGACTAGCCTGTTCTTTCTACGTCACGGTACAGTGAACAAGTGGTACTCACTGACCGCGAGGGACGGCGATTATAATCGATTTACACCTGCAGGGTTACCCGAACAACCCGTCACGTACGCCCGTACTCGATGTTGCCTACAACAACCATCACGGACGTCGTACGCGACTACCTTTCACCCGTTAGCCAAATGTTGAACCGGTCCAATCGTCCCGAGCAAGAGGTCTCTGCACGCGCATCTCAGTGCCGCCAGCCGATTTACACCTCGAGCTCTCAACCTACCCTCTGAACGACCAGCTATGCCTCAACACCCAGCTACCCGAGTTACATCAGTTTCCCGGTTCTCATATAGCCGGTAGGTCTTCGGTACTGTTCTAGCTTGTTCAACAGGCCCGCACACGGCTCGGTCCTCAATCGACACAAGCGGAGCTACAGCACACAGGCCCCAAAGTCCTGCTGCCCTTACCCTCCGCTTGGTCTCATTTTCTTGCCATGTGTTTCATTTGCTATCACTACCCGAGTCGAGTGCCTCTAGCCTATGCTCGTGAGTAGTTCCAACTACTCGACTTGTACCAAATTCTACACTATCTTAGCATTGCAGTAGCTAACGGGGTTTGTAATCCTAAACCCAACCCATGGTTCTCTTGGCTATGCAGTGGGGTTTCCAAACAAGACTCTAATGCAAAGGATACAGTAAACAAGTATGTGCTCAAAACAATAAATTTTTTATAAAAAGGTTAATGCAAACCGGAGCTTGCCTTGCTGCTCTTGGTCGTCGGCTAGCTGTTCCTCCGGGGTAACGAAGTCTAGGACTTCGGGTTCCTCCTCGACCTTAGCGACTACATGATATAAGAAACATATGTATCAATTTAAATGCATTTATATTAACTTTGAAGTTGTGAAGTCTATAACCCTTGCTAGACAGACCTAATGACTGTGAAACTTTCACTGTGGCTTGGTTACAACCTAAACAGAGACTTGGTCAAGTTTTAGTTGCAGCAAAGCTCAATTGAGCTCTCCACAATTAATTATGTCCTTGACCTTAATTAAAGGCTTTTAGGGTGTTCTAAGGATTTTCATGAAACAAACTATGACTTTATGAAAACTAGATTTTCAGAGGGTTCTAATGGATTTGGTCTCACTTAATTTGGGGGTTCCTAACTAAAGATATGAGCCAAACAATTTCAGAGAAAATTCTGAAAATGTTTCTGAACATTTTCTATTTTCTCTGGAACAGTTTCACTAATCACACCATTAGGTGGATTAAATGAGCTCAAATGGATCTGAAATTTTTATGGTAGTTCAAGGATATTTTGGTGAACATCTCAGCAAAATTTCAGGATTTTCCCCCAAAGGATTCTCCAGTTAAAATTCCTAACATTTTAAACTTTGAGGAATTAATTTTGGAGAAATAAGGAATTTCATGAAGTGAAACTTTATTTCTGGAAAGTACTCAGAGAGCGGAATCCAGCAAAATTTGGTTCACTCAATTTGGAGTATTCTAGCCAAAGTTATGAGGATTTGAAGTTTGAAGGAAATCTGAAAATCGGGGAAAAGTTTAAACTCGCGCGTGGGCCCAGGGGACACGCGTCGCACGCCGAGGTGACAGCACACCGCGGCCCACAACGATTTTACGAGCCAGCACACCCGATCCCG
This sequence comes from Neostapfia colusana, assembly GCA_030760725.1. Taxonomy (NCBI): domain Eukaryota; kingdom Viridiplantae; phylum Streptophyta; class Magnoliopsida; order Poales; family Poaceae; genus Neostapfia; species Neostapfia colusana. The sequence goes on along the minus strand of JASWHV010000004.1, from coordinate 24,512,100 downwards.
GCCGCAGCCGGATCCCGATTCAAAATATCTTTCGCTGACAGCTGGGGTCCACCCCCTTCTTCAACCTCGCGACACCCGCGCCCCGCCGCTGAGGGATCTCGCCGGAGAGCTCGCCGCCGGCCGCTGTACAGCTCCAAACGTCTCGATTCTGGCCGCCCCTGCCTACTTTTACTCGGGGAACAGGATTCTAGGGTTAGCTGCTCATGACAATGACCGGAGCATGGTCGGCGACGAGCCGCCACCTCGGAACAACTTCGACCATGTCGGCTGACCCCTCTAGCACCTCAGCTACTTGGGAAATCGGTCGGGGAGCATCAGTGGACCTCAGAGAAGGTCGACATGAGCTCGAGGCAGCTCGGGGAAGGCCCGAAATAGGTCCTCACCGTGCGCCTGATGCCGCCCGTTCGTTCCGCCATTAGTAGACCTCAAATTACGCCGGGCACAGAGGTTCTCCGGCCCAGAGTTGTGAAGATAACTTGTGCGTTACCGTGTCTAGCTCGTGTGAGAGCGGCTTGAGGCCCTCTAATCCTTTCTAGAGCACGAATTAAACAGAATCGTACCCGAAGGTCGTTCTGCACACAGAAAGGGGAAAAGTGGAAATTCGCCGCCGGTGAGCAACCACTCGAGCTGTGGCTCGGGGATGAGCAGCGCTGGTCACCCGCGCGTCCAAGGGTGCCTTGGCTCGTGCGTGACAACGCCCTGGTTGCGCTGTCCACGAGAGCCCGAGGTGCGGCGGTTCCAAGTCCCGAATTTGATCTTTCGGCACAGCCGATATCAATCGGTTTCAACCGAATTCTAGCAACGGGGAGGGCGGAGGAAGGTCTCTAGTACCTTGCTGGGGCTCTGGAGTGGACGGAGGGTGCTGTGATCGGCGTTCTCCGATCAAGTCCGAGCTGCGGAAGTTTTCGGCCGGCGCTGAGTTCTTGCGGGGAAGAACGGCGGTGCCTCGGCCGAGGAGGGGGGCAGGCGCCTTAAGAAGGCTCTGCACCGCCTCACGCTCGCGCGTGGGCAAGCAGCTGCTGGCGCGGCGGCTGCCCTCGGTGGCGATCACCGCTGCGGCTCGGCGACCCGAGTAAAAAAGTCTCAGTCGGTTTGATCTGAGCAGTGGCTGACATGTGGGTCCCACCTCCAGTTTTAACCTCTGAAATTTACTCCTAATCACTGTTGTAAACAGTGAACCCCATACTACCCTTGGCAATTCAAATTATTCACCCATGAGCCATTTGAATTGATCAAAGTTCAAATGAGGTTTGGTTTGAATGAATTTCAGCACAAGTTCAGTTTGAAATTCAAATAAAGTTTGAATTTCTCCCCCTTAGCTCATGTCAAGATCAACTCCAAATGGAGTGAAAATTGGTGTGTGAGCTCACAAAAATGTGCTGAGTAAGAATATGCCTTCCACTTTTAAATTCATGGGATAAAAACAGTTTGAATTTGAATATGGTTTCAAACTGCCCTCTTCCTAACTATACCCAAACTGACCTCAAAAAGGTTTTGAATTTGGGTGAAACTTGGCATGGACATCCTTAGTAAAGTGTAGGAGTTTTCATATGTCCAGCCCATCTATATCACATGTGGGAAATACCACTTTTGCAATGTGTGAGTTTGTTCTCTAATGAACATGTTGATAATTGTTACTTGCTCTTCATTTGTGTTCATCATTCTTCCTCAAATGAGGTGTGTGGTGTGGTGATGAACACTGCAAATGTGTGTCAAAAACTGAGGCCCTTACAACAGAGAGGGTGAATCAAGTTCTGGAAGACATGTTGAGAGCATGTGCCATCCACCATGGTAGGAACTGGGATGATCACCTACCATTGGCGGAATTCTCGTACAACAACGGCTATCAGGCGAGTATCAAAATGGCACCTTACGAAGCTCTCTACGGTCGTAGATGCCGCACCCCATTAAACTGGTGCGAATCCGGTGAAAGGGTCACATTCGGGGTTGATGTGGTGAATGACGCCGAAGAGCGCGTTCGGACAATTCAAGCCAATTTGAAGGCCGCTCAATCCCGACAGAAGAGCTACGCTGATAAGAGGCATAGACCGTTGCATTTTGATGTTGGGGAACACGTGTACCTCCACGTGTCTCCGATGAAGGGCGTGCACCAGTTCGGTGTGAAGGGGATGCTCGCTCCCCGTTTTATTGGACCCTACGCTATCACCGAGAAGTGTGGACCAGCGGCGTATCGATTGGAGTTACCGGCATCCATGGCTAGTGTCCATGATGTTTTCCATGTTTCGCAACTGAGAAAATGTTTGAAGCATACAGCTGCTGTTCCTACCGAAGACATCAGCGAGCTGAAACCGGATTTAACATATGATGAGTATCCGGTGGAAATTCTTGATGAGAAAGCCCGAACCACGCGTAGCAGAACGTTGTGGTTCTACAAGATCCTCTGGAGTAACCACACCATGAATGAAGCGACGTGGGAGAGGGGGGAATTCCTTCGCTCAAATTACCCGGAGTTCATGGCTTCTCAACACGGGTAAGTCCCTACTACATCGCTATCTCTTCTTTTGTAATCTCGGGACGAGATTCTTTTAAGGGGGGAGGAATGTAAGGGCCTCAGTTTTGGGCACACATTTGAAGTGTTCATCACCACACCACACACACCTCATTTGAGGAAAGATGATGAACACAAATGAAGAGCATGTGACCACCATCAACATGCTCATTAGAGAACAAACTCACATATTGCAAAAGTGGTATTTCCCACATGTGATATAGGTGGGCTGGACTTATGAAAACTCTTACACATTGCTAAGGATGTCCATGCCAAGTTTCACCCAAATTCAAAACCTTTTTGAGGTCATTTTGGGTATAGATAGAAAGAGGGCAGTTTGAAACCACATTCAAATTCAAACTGTTTTTGTCCCATGAATTTAAAAGTTGGAGGCATATTCTTATTCAGCACATTTTTGTGAGCTCACACACCAATTTTCACTCCATTTGGAGTTGATCTTGACATGAGCTAAGTTGGACGAATTCAAACTTTATTTGAATTCAAAACTGAACTTGTGCTGAAATTCACTCAAACCGAACCCAATTTGAATTCTATTCAATTCAAATGGCTCAGGGGTGAATAATTTGAATCACCAGGGGTATTATGGGGCTCACTGTTTACAACAGTGATTAGGAGTAAATTTCAGAGGTTAAAACCCCGGGTGGGACCTACATGTCATAGAGGGAAGAAGGAGAAACTTGCACCCAAAGTCAGAGTATCGGTGGGAAAGTCCGCCGAGCAGCTGTCGGCTGTGCCACCGAGCAGCTACCGGCGCCACCAGCTGCTTCCCTCTCCGCGCGTTGGAGCCCAGGGCGGCTGGCTCGCGCCCCCACGTGACCGGTACCGCCGGCAGCCGAGCAGGAGTCAGCCGGCTTTATCTTCACGCGGGCAAACCCGAGCAGCGGCATTGTTCCTCGCCGCAGCTCTCTCTCAATCGGGAAAACCAGCAAAACCATCTCATCCTTCGTCCCTGAGCTGCTAGACAGCCACCTGAGCTCGCACTCCACCTCCCCAACGCCAGAAACCCCGAGCTCCGACTTCCTTTGCCCGAAGATGATCGCCACCGCGGCGACCTAGCCTCAGCCGAGAGTCAGGCGCCCGTGGGCAGCGTTCCACAGGCGTTTTCACGGTCCAGTGAGAGAGGCAACAGGAGCGCGCGACCACCGTGCTGCTCTCCTCCAAGTTTGGAAGCCAACCGTGAAGAATCCGCAGAGAATTTCCAGTTTTTGCTCCGGCGACCGTAAACCAAGCTTCTGGTACGGTTTTTTTTTTAATTCTCGCTCTATGATCTTTCGGAGGTCATCAAATCTTGCACATAGACGCTGGACTAGCCAGAGATCAAGTTCTTTTCTGCATCCGTAGCGCGAAACTGTCTAGGAGTGACGAATTTCGAGCTCGATCGAGGGCGGTCATGGCGGGCACGGTCGGTCACACGGTGCCGACCGACTTGCCACCATCCCTGAACCCTTTTGACACCTTGTCGAGCTTCCTAGAGGTACACTGATGCTGTAGGGCCGTTTGTTCGAGGTGTTAGCGGGTTTAGAAACCACGGTCGACGATGTCGAACCTCAACCGAGGCTGCGGCACGTCACCGAGCTATTTCCGGTCACCCCCAGCCCGACCTGTCACCACCGACATGTTCCTCGACGTCGACAACCCCCTGGCGGTGATTTTCAGACCATGGGAGGTCCGGCAGCGGCAAGCCGGTGAGCCCGAGTCTTCTCCGGCGAGGTCGGCAGCGCGGGCGCGAGAGAACGGCGGGAGGAAGACGAAGCCGGCTGACCCACGTGTCAGCGGCTGAAGAATTTAAATCGGGATCGGGTGTGGCCAGGGATCGGCTGTGCTGGCGCACAAATACCCTGTGAGCTCCGGTGTGCCGGACACCTCCGTGCTCGACACGTGTGGTATCCCCGGTGTGCCGGACACCTCCGCGCTCGACACGTGTCCCCGCGGGCCCCGAGAGTTTAAACTTTTTCCCCAATTTTCAGGATTCTTCCAAACTTCAAATCCTCATAACTTTGGCTAGAGAGCTCCAAATCGGGTGAACCAAATTTTGTTGGGTTCAGCTCTCTGAGAACTTTCCAGAAATACCAAATTCAGCTCATGAAAGTGAATAGTTTTCCAGAATTAAATCCCTAAATTTTAAACTGTTGGGAAGTTTATCTGGAGAACTACTTTATGAAAAATTCTGAAATTTGGCTGAAAGGTTCTTTGGAGAATCCCTGAATCCCAGTAAAATTTTCAGACTCATCCAAGTTCATTTAGTTACCCTAATTGGGTGATTAAGGGAACTGCCCCGAGAAAATAGAAAAATGTACAGAAACATTTTTCAGATTTTCTCCAATCTTAATTAGGACATAACTTTCTGTAGAATTCTTCAAATGACATGAAACCAACTCCATTAGAACCGTCCCAAATTCTAGTTTCCAGAAAGTAATGGTGGGAGCCATGGAAAACCCTGGAATTACTTAGAGGCTCAATTATCGAGCAAAGAGGCTTTTATTTGTACAAGGTTCAATTGAACTTTGTTTCAAATAAAACTTGGTCACAACTGTGGTTAGGACCCTACCAATCCACCATAAAAATTTCAGAACCAAAGGGGAGGGCTAGCCAGAGTTATTAGCAATTATGTATTTGAGTTCACACATTGCATTTAAATTTACATGTAGTATTGTATTCAACGTGTAGCCATTAAAGAAGAGACCCCGGAAGTGCTGGATTTCCTTCTTCCGGACGAAGAACTAACTACGGACCAGCAGCAACAAGGCAAGCCCCGGTTTGCATTAACCTTTTTATAAGTTTTACTTTGTTTACATGTGTCATATGAAGTATGTATGTGCATTAGGTGTAGGGTGAATGGAACCCCACTTGCATAACCAAAGATTCCTAAAAGAGTGAGGGTAGTGTCTAAGACCTCGAGTAGACAGGCGGCTTAATGAGTCATAGGACTTCGGTACAAGTCGAGTAGTAGGAATCTACTTGCGAGATAGGCTTGGGACACACGGGTTCGTTTGAGTGATGTGAGATCACTTTAGTAATGAAAATGAGACTAGGCAGGGGCTAGGGCGCAGCAAGGGGAAGTCTTGTGTGCGCGGCCCTGCCCGTGTCGATTGAGGACCGATCCGTGTGCGGCCCTGCTGAACAAGTATTGAACATACCGAAGGCATATCGGATATATGGGCCCGATAAACCGATGTAGCCTAAACCTCCGGGCGTCGAGGCATAACGCACCGATTTATAGGTTTAGGCCGAGGGCAGCAAGGTGGAAATCTGCCAACGGGCATAGAGAGATGCTTCACGTGGGGAACCTCCTGCTCATTTCGGTGCCACCGGTTCGATGTTTGGGCTGTTGGGTGAAAGGTTGTTCCGTACGACATCGAGTGAGCGTGCTGTGCAGCTCCACGGGTGGGCGTACGTGACGTGCTCTTTGGGTTTCCCTGCAGGTGTATATCGAGTCGATTCGCCGTCCCTCGCGGTGACGAGTACCGCTTGTTCACTGCGTCGTAATGTAGACTAATGAATGAAATGTTTTGATTCAATATTGCTGTCATGATATAATTGTATTGCTACATGTGTGCCACCAAACACGGCTTACTAAATTTCAGCTTCCTGAATGGTTAACTGGTTGCTAAAATATGAACTAAGGATGAACTTGTAGGCGTGTCCATTTGCTGCAACATTGCTATCCTATGTCATGGTATACCTCATGTAGAGTTTCATGCTTAGGTGAGTCGGTTAAGCCTTGCTGAACCTTCGTGCTCATGGTTGCTGCTTAAGTGTTTTTCAGGTGAGGAGCCACCCACGGACTCGGAGTACGAGTCCACCGGCGAGGGTTACCCTCCGTCGGGGACCACGGCTGAGTGGGAGCCGTACACGCCGCGCTGAGCTGAGACGTGCAGCTAGTGTGGGTTGCCCTAGGGCTGGGCAATCGACTTTTGCTAGATAGGCGGGCGTGAGTTGTACAAAAGAAACATCCGCTGTGTAATAAAGACCCTAGTTTGTAACTGAGAAGTGTACTACCTTGTACATTCAGTTTGTTTTTCCCATGTAATATATTATGTTCTTATGACGTGTGCTGTCGGGTGTCGCATCGCGCGGCACCACCCTCTGCGATCCTGGATGAGCGGATTCCGGTCCGCCACAATAGAATTCAAATTGGGGTTTGTTTGAATATATTTTTAGCACGATGCAGTTTGAAATTCAAATAAAGTTTGAATTTGCTAAAATTAGCTCATGTCAAGATCAACTCCAAATGGAGTGAAAATTGGTATGTGAGCTCACAAAAATGTGCTGAGTAAGAATATGCCTCCCACTTTTGAATTCATGGGATGTAAATAGTTTGAATTTGATTTTGAGTTCAAACCACCCTCTTTCTAGCTATACCCAAAAGGCTTTAAAAAAGGTTTTGAATTTGGGTGAAATTTGGCATGTACATTCCTAGCAAGGTGTAGAAGTTTTTCATATGCCCAGACCCTATATGATGCATGTGGGAAATGCCACTTTTGCATCTTGTGAGTTTAGTCTCTATTAAACATGTTGATGGTGTTTACTTGCTCTTCAAATGAATTCATCAAGTTTCTTCAAATGAAGTGTATGTGTGGTGGTGAACACTTTGAATATGTGCCAAAAACTTAGGCCCTTACACGGACTGCCTCTCACATTCAGAAAGCATGACTCCATTTGGGTGATTGTTGATCGCTTAACAAAATCAGCCCACTTTATCCTAGTGAATACGAGATTTTAAACTGAGCAATATGCAGAGTTGTATCTCTCAAGAATTGTGTGCTTACACGGAGTCCCCAAAACCATCATATCCGATCGAGGTTCTATATTTGTTGCTCGTTTCTAGGAGCAACTACATGAATCTCTAGAAACAAAGTTAATTAGAAGCTCAGCATACCATCCTCAGACCGACGGTCAAACGGAGAGGGTGAATCAAGAATTGTGTGCTTACACGGAGTCCCCAAAACCATCATATCCGATCGAGGTTCTATATTTGTTGCTCGTTTCTAGGAGCAACTACATGAATCTCTAGAAACAAAGTTAATTAGAAGCTCAGCATACCATCCTCAGACCGACGGTCAAACGGAGAGGGTGAATCAGATCTTAGAAGATATGCTGAGAGCATGTGCCATAGATCAAGGAAAGAATTGGGATAACCATTTGCCATTAGCGGAATTCTCCTACAACAATGGTTACCAATCCAGTATTAAAATGGCACCGTACGAAGTACTTTATGGCAGGAAGTGCCACATGCCACTCAATTGGTGTGAATCCGGCGAGAGGGTGATTTTTGGCATTGATCTTGCAAAAGATCCCGAAGAGCGGATCCAGCTTATTCAAGCAAACCTCAAAGCCGCTCAATCTAGCCAGAAGAGTTATGCAGACCAGCGACGCCGACCCTTGTATTTTGAAGTTGGAGATCACGTCTATCTCCGAGTATCCCCGATGAAGGGAATTCATCGATTCAGGGTCAAGGGAAAGCTAGCTCCTCGCTTCGTGGGTCCGTTCATTATTGCAGAACGGTGTGGACCGGTAGCCTACCTTCTGAAGCTGCCACCATCTTTATCGGGCATCCACAACATCTTCCATGTCTCACACTTGAGAAAGTGTTTGAAGAAGCCGACAGAGATTCTTTCAGGAGACATGGAGATATTACAACCGGATCTCACCTACGCCGAGCAGCCCATCAAGATTATCGACGAGAAGACCCGGATCACTCGAAATCGGACTTTGAAATTTTACAAAGTCCTGTGGAGTAATCATACCCCAGAATAGGCGACTTGGGAGAGTGAAGATTACATCCACCAGAACTATCCAGAACTTTTGTCATAGACGTTGTAATTACTTTCCGCCTCATCTTTCTTTTGTAGTCTCGGGACAAGATTCCCTTTTAAGGAGGGAGGAATTTAAAGGTCCCAAAAGCATGAATACAAAGAAACTTGAGTTTGCACAAATGTTGGTGTCTTGTGTATGAAAAAGGGTGCTGGTTTAAACTTTTTACACATATGATAACACATGAGAGATTCTTCTAAAACAAACTTAGGATTACTTGCATGTTTGGACCCTAGGTGGATTAAACCCACAGAATTGAAGTACTCAGGTGCAATGGGAAGGTTAAAAATCAGAATTTGAACTAAATGATCAACTCAAATTTCAAAGGAGGGAGGACAAAATGGTAATTCAAACTGTTGTGTTCAAACTCTTGTTTGCAGCAGCTAACACAAGAATCAAATTGCATATTTGGATTCCTTAGGTCCAAATTACTGGGTAGGCAAAGTTTCATTAATTTTTGAAAAGGTTTGCTATCCATTTTTCCAAAAAGGATTTAAATGTGCAAACAATTCAAATATACATTTGAATTTGGATGGAATTTGTCCAACTATCCAAATGCAGCTCAGATTTCAACTCCAAACATTTGAATTGGTCACTTTCCAAGTTTTGGAGATCTTTTGAGGGATGAGGAAAGACTGCCTGGTGGGACCCACATGTCATAGAGGTGGTTAAATGGAGAAATATCCCAGTGATTGGTCTCTGTTTCCCTCCACACGATGCAACCACGGTTCCCACCATGCGACACCGAGAGGCACCGAACGACACCTCCTGCTGCATTTTCCCTCGTGCTGGCAAGCTGTTCTCTCCGTCCTCACCCTCCCAGCCGTGGTCAGCTGTGCCATATCACCGATGAACCCTCTGTTCCCTCGCTCTCACGCGCTAAAGAAACAGAGAAGCCGCGGCCTCTGTGAAACCATCGGGAGCAGGCTCAACTGGTGCCACAGCGTCCTCCGAACTGCACAACAACGCTGCGCCATCGTTCCTCACCTCCTGAGCGCAAGAGCTAGCAAGCTCTGGTGTTTTCCGAGCCTTAAACTCCTCCATCCGCGGCGGCCAAACTGAAACCGAAAGAAGGTCGCACGTGGACAGCTCTGCAGGGAGCCTTTCACGGCCGAGCAAGAGTGGTTTTGGACGTGCGAAGACTCCACGCTGCTCACCTCCAAATCTTGAGCCAAGTGATTGATCGTCGCCGGAGGATTTCACGGTTTTCTCTCGGCCAGTGCAAAACCACCCTCGGGTATGGAATCTTCAAATTCCCGACTTCTATTTGCTTAGAGCCCACCAAACTGGACTCACAGGAGCTAGACTTGACGGCGCCCAAGTTTGCTTCTCAACCCTAGCTTGATAACAGTTGTAACCGGCGTATTTCACAATTTTCCGACGGCGGCTATGGTGGGGAGGATCAGGCTCACGTTGAGAGCTATGTTAGAGCCAGCTCCGGGCTGTTTCACCACCAGGACGATTTTCCCTAGCATCCATCGGTGCCGAGCCACCGCACCGTCGCCGGCTATGTTAGAGCCACCGCTGGTAGGGGGAAGTAGGCCCTAGCGGCGAGGGAGAGATCGGTAGATGGCTGGACATCGGGCTTCAGTGTTTCTCCGGCGAGCCCGGCGGCGCGCGGGTGCGGCCGGCCGGAGGTTGAAGAAGACCCGGCGGGTCCCACGTGTCAGCGACCGAGATTTAAAGTTCTGATCTGCTGCGGTTCTGGGATCTATTGTGGCTGCACGGGAAGAGTTCAGTGGCCCTGTGTGGCTTACCCCAGCGAGTGACACGTGGTCCCCCTGGACCCACGTGCAGGAATTAAACTTTTCCGATTAATTTGAATCCCCAATTTCAATTCAAACTTTAGAACCTCATAACTTTTGCTAGAAAGCTCCAAATTTAGTGATTCAAATTGGGTTGGATTCAGGTTGGAAAAATCTATCCAAATATGCAACCCAAGTTGTATGAAACTCATTATTTAGTTCTGGAAAATTTTATAAAGCTTTTCAGCAAAAGAATTTTGGAGGGAGTTTGGGTTATCCAAAAGTCCTCAAATTTATCAAGAACATTCTATAGGATGTTTGTGAGCTCCTGTAAACGTTTCATATCATTTGGAGTTAATTTGATTAGGGCAATTCAGATTTGAAGTTGCTGTGTTCAATTGAATACAGAAACATTTTCAGAGAATTTCCAAAACTTGGAAATTCAGTTCTGGGAAATTCTTAGCTCCAAAAATCCTAGGAAAATTCATGCATGCTCCCTGAGCTATGTTTGAAATTTTAGTTCACTTGAATTTGCATGAAAGTGCAAGTTTATTTAGAATTAATTCCTTTTTCATAAATGCTTAAGGAATTGTTCTAAGTGATCTACTCATTGAAAAATTCTAAATTTTGGTCCAGACTACTTTCTTGTGACAAGGAACTCCCAAGAAAATTTTCAGATCCATTGGAGCTCTGGATCACCCCTGTTCTGTTTAACCTTTTAAGGTGATCAACATAGAAGAGGGGGAAAACACTTAGTACTTAATTATGTAGCTTAGACACAAACCCAAACCACTAGCACCAGTGTCATTTTAAATTCTTAAACAGAGTTCCAGTTTTTAAACTTGTTATTAGAACTTGTTAGCAAAATCTTTACAATTAAATCCATATGCATGTTCATTATGTGTAGTATCTACGTGGAGAATTTGAAGTCATCGGAGTGGAGATCAAGGAAGGAGGAAAGCAATTGATCAAGCCATGTGGTCTTCACTAACTGAACCCTATATATAAGTCCCCTGCAAAACAAAAGGCAAGCCCCGGTTTGCATCAAAACATACATGTTTTTATTTGTATTCACTTTATAATGTCTAGCATTTTGTTTATTGCATTAAGTCTAGATGGTATGAACCTCCAAATGCATGACCTAGAAAACCCTGGAGAATAATGTAGGGTAGGTTATCAATTGAGTATAACTGCTGATCCAAGTTAATAAAAGTGTATTAAAAGAGGCATAACTCGAGTAGGCAGTTTACTACTCGTGAACTGGGATTAAGGGGGATCAATCGGAAGAGTTGGGAATTGATCCTCATAGTTGGGAATGGAGACCGGGCAGTGCATGGAAGGCTCAAGGACGTGGTCTTGTGAACCTAGTCTATGTCTGAGTCGATTAAGGTCCGTTCTCGTGTGTGGCGCGTTGGACAAGTTTGAGTTGTGTACCAGATGCATACTAGCTATATGGGACCCAGGAAACCGATGTAACATGTTAACCTGGGTGTCGAGGCATACCTCACCGTCTGATGCAGATGCTGAAAGGATAGAGAAGTTGGCTCTACGAGGGTTTGCCGTAGTGAGACTTAATCCCAGTCGGTGGGACCGGTTCGACATTTGGGTCCCGTGTGAAAGGTTGCCACGTACAACGTCAGTGATGGTTGCTGTGTGCAACGTCGAGTACAGGCGTACTTGTCGTGTCAGCCGGGTGTTTTTGATTGCAATCACCGTCGCTCGCGGTAGTGATCATACTTGTTCTCTGCGTCGTGACGTAGTAATAAATTGGGAAAAGTTAATAATGCTTCGTGAGTAATCCTCATAATGGAGATGAGGAATGATCAACACTTTCACTAAATTTATTTTCTACCTTGGGCTAGTAGCGTCGAGGAAAAGCGTTTCTTGTTTGATTGTGGAGTTTCGACGTTGTTGGCGCAAGGTCTGTATGGGTCTAGGGTAGCTCACTAATGTTACTTTCACCTTGGGCAAGTGACATAAAGATGAAGCGTTTCTTGTTTGATTGTGGAGTCTCGAAGTAAATTGCGCGAGGGCTATAAAAGTTGCTAAAAACTTGAAATAAGGACTCTCCTTTAGCTCATGTTCATCTTTTGTGCAAACTTCTATAGTTGGCCCTCTATTTTCATCATGTAGAGTTTTATGACTAGGGTGACGGTTAAGTCTTGCTGAGCTTCATGCTCATGGATACTGCATAAGTTGTTTTGCAGGTAATAACTGTACGCTGATATGTACAGGTGTTCGATGAGACTCGGAACTCTCCGAGTGGTGAACTCATGGCAATCCCCTGCCACTGCTATTATGATAGTGTTTCTAGCGAGAAGGGTCCGCGGGCTGGACACCTTCTCTGTTGCTTAGCCTAGGTATGAGACGTGAGTTGTATTAGTCTTCCGCTGTAGATTATTTTGAGAAGTATTTGTAAAATTTACACCTTGTAAGCTTCCGCTTGATTTATGTAATATGATGCTTTGTTATGTGTGCTGTTGGGTGCCGCATCGCACGGAATCACCCAATGGGATTCAAGGGCGAGCGGCACGGCCCCGTGATCGGGACCGGGCCCTCACATCTACCCAGTCATTGTTAAGAAGGAAACATATGTTATCTACCCTATCTATTATGATTTGTTTTAGTCTAGTTGTATTGTAGAGTTTGGTAGATGCTATAATCTTTTCTGACATATTGTACTTGTCTACATCTTGTGTAGACTTGTCTAGTTTAATATATATAATATTTGCGCTGTTCATGTTTTTTTCTAGATTAAATTAAAACTAAAAGTGCTAATAAATCTACTAATCAAAAAACTTTATTATAGACAACTTTGTTTTATGGATGGATTTGTCGATGTGCTGAGGCTAGCAGAGTTTAGTGGCGTGAACCTCAAGAGATGGTAAGCGAAAGTCACACTAGGTGTCCAATGTCAAGCATGAAGGCCGATGATCAGAAAAAAGCTTACAAGGAAGCCATTACACTTCTTGGGCATTGTTATTCTTCTTTGCCACCACACAGTCACAAAGGAGTTGTGGGCGTTCTGTGCATTGACTTTTGTGGCATTTATGTTGGCACTGAAATATACATCATAGAGCAGTATCATGACTACAAGGCGGTTGATGGTAAATCTATAGTCCAACAGCCTTATGAGATAAAGAACATGTGGAAGGAACTCAATCTTCTAAAGATCATTGTAACGCCCAAAAATCTGCAAATTAAATTTTCAAGCAAATGGACGTGGTGCATGTTTAAAATTTTGAAGATCTAAAACTGAGTTCGAATTGGAAGAAGAATCAGAAAAGAAAAAGGAAAAGAAAAGAGAAAACCAGCATTTGGGCCAATTTCCCCGCGCTCGGCCCAGCAGCCGCAGCCTCCACCCCACCCCCTCCTCTCACTGCCGCAAGGGTCCCGCCTGTCAGCATTTTCTTCTCCATACCGGCTCTTCTCTCCCGCGCCCGGGCTCCGCAGCGACTCTGGATACGCCGCCAACGTCACGCACGATTGCAGTAACCTCCACCCCGAGCCGTCCCACGCGCCGCAACCCCACTACGCCTTGACCCCTACAAACATTCCCGCAAACCCTCCGTCATTCACCCCGAATTTCTGATTCTTCTGCCGGTGAGCGCCGCCGTCCAATTTCCAAATTCGCCGTGGTAATCGCTGTTTCTCTGGAATCTAACCCATCTCCTCACCTCACAGGAGCTTCGCCGACCCCTCGGAGCCGATGTCACGAAGAACCTTTGCCGGAAATGCCTCTCCTGCTGTTCGCCGGTATGGGCTAGCCGCCAACCGCCGTCGAACTCCTAGGAAACTTGAATTTTGGCTCTGTCTGACTCTCGGCGCTTCATCTCCGGACCACAGTGAAGCTCTACGACTGAAATACTTGAAGAAAGTCAGACCCGAACGCCCTCCTGACGCCGTTCATCGACGACTGCCATGCAGCGCCGTTGCCAACTGTCTTCCGGGCCCTTCGGATCATTCAAAATGCCCTAGGTGAGCTCCCCTACTCCTCCTTCATCGATTCACGTGAAGAAACCAAAGTTCTAGGGCAGGTAGACGCGTTTTCACAAAAAACCCGACGAGGTTGCCGGCGAGAAGCGCCGAGCGCCGCCGCACGCGCCGTATGGCTCCGACCGGAATGACGTGACCTCCGGATCTCCCTTCATTTTAAATCGTGCGGTCAGAATTAGAACCCGGCGTACCCCTTCAGTAATCTAATCTGGATCACACGTTTTAAATCCGATGATCCACGTTTAAAGCGCCGATTCGCGCCGGGAATTTAGCGCGCTACACCCTGGGGTTTTCAGGTAGCACGTGGTAGCCCCGGGATTTTCCGATCTAGTACCTGGAACCTCTAGAAATTATGCAAACACGTGTAAACACTAGTTTTAGCCCCTGGATTTAATGGAAATTTGGAAAACCTCTCTGTATTTGATGTTTAGACCCCTGAACATTTTGGAAAACAAAATATTGGACATGCATTAGTGAATATTTAAGGTTTAGACCCTGCACCATATTTCATTTATGCATTTGGACATTTAAGTTTAGTTTGAATTCATTAGAAGTGCAAACCATCATATGAAGTTCATATTTAATTTACTGAGCACCTAGAAAACCTTTTAGCACAATCTGAAAGTTTGTTTAGATGGAAAATAAAATTCTGAAAAACATAATTTAGAATCTGTTTATTGCTGAAAATCAATTTTTAGGCATGAAAATAAATTTGAAATGTGTGTAAATTCAAGTTAAATTGCTCTAGCACTTTGAAAACTTGTAGAACAGTTTGAATTTGGATTTAGATGGAAAATGATTTCTGAAAATGCAATTTAGTTTCTTCTTTAATTCTGAAATTCTATTTGGGTTGGAATATACACTTTTATGCAAGTTTTGTAGCTAAAAGTTGTGGTATTTAATATAGAAAATTAGTTTACATTGACAATTTATTTTAGGTGTGCATTTGAAACCTGAATGACAAATTTAGAAACAAAATATATGTTTAAAAAGGGTTGGTATGCATAGAAACAACTCATATAGTGTGAAATTCGGCTAAAGGAAAAGTTTAAATGTAATATATATGCACACATACACACTAAATTTTGGTTAAGATGTTATAGGAAGCTAAAAATAAGAATTTCACCAAGAGACACCCAAGATGAATATATATATATATATATATATATATATATATATATATATATAGACTTTGGTAATTTTAGGCTAAATTAATAAAGTGAAGCAATGTGTATGCATGTATGACTGGTGTAAGTGTATATGTGAATGAATGCTTATGGAGTGTTGTTTGTTTTTGCTATGTGGATGTTTGCACGAGTAGAAAAAGCCCAGAGCCAGTTCTCAATTTCCAAGACAAGACTTTCCATTCTCGGAGTAGCAAGAAAAAGCAAGTGTCCTTGACCACTTTGCACCCAAGCTAGGATGTGTAGTTAGAATTATTTGCATTGTCATATGAATTATGAAACACATGTTAGGAAGTTTCCCTAGATTTTCATTATCATATTTCCTTGTAGCATGGTTGGGAGATATTTAGTATGTTTATTATGGATATTCATTTATGCCTAGCCATTCTTAGAATTGGGATTGGATATGAATTGAAAATGAATTTCTTACTATTGATGATATATAATGAATCATGGTATAGATAGGAATCTAGGCAAGCTGGATGCTTTGGTTGGTGCTGCGTGCATGAGAATTGGGATCGTGTTTAGTGCTTGCCTAGGTTCTAAGGACCGGTTCATGGAGCATTTAACCTGGCTTTACCGTGCCACCACATGTGAGATGGGGTAGCTTGGCCAATTAATTAGTATTTCCGACGTAGTGTGGGTGTTTGGAAAGTGTGAGGAATAGGTGTGAGCTGGACTACCATAGGAACCACAGGCTCAAGAGGGGCCACTGCAGCGGAGGTTGGTGCCTCCTGGATGCTGTTAAGGGTGAAACCTCAGTGGGATCAATGTTCATCGGGAATCCCTTTGTAAAGGCCTCATAGTGATCTCCTGGCTACACACCTGGGAAGTGTGAACGTGGTTCATAGCCACAGGCAAAATGGAGGTTCTTAGTTCACCCGACAACGGGGGATGAATATCACTACTTGTGGGTAAAGTTGTACAAACTCTGCAGAGTCAAAACTGTCTAGACACCCGTGCTCCCGGTCAAGAGAGGCTTGGACTTCTTCATGATTAGAGGATGGTGAAGTGAGAGGTTGAGGATGTTAAGCGGGGAGCTTAACAATGGAAATGATATTATGGGATTGGGACTAATTTACTCATGTAGTAAAATAGGTGCTTAATAAGCTATGTTGATAGGGTTTAATTGAGTAGTGCATTAATCATGATTTCAGCCTTTCCTTGTTAAATGCCTGCATGTCATCAATTTCAAAAACTTGCTGAGTACTTTATGTACTCATGCGCTTTCCCTTTTCCTTTATTATAAATGTTGCTTAGTGAAAAGAGGATCAGATGAAGATGGTGTGAAGGTCACGTTGCTGCCAGTCAATTTGCCCTGTGGACGGCCCTACAAGTTTTCCTCTTCCGCTGACATTCGAAACTCAATTACGGTATAAATGACATTTATATTTGATATAGAACTGTTTATCACTAATTGTCCTATGTGTATAATTAAACCGATACTGGTATACATGTAGATTGTGGCCGGTTTTAGTTTATATAAAACCGAGCGTGAAAGAGTGGTATCAGAGCCAGGTTGCCCGTAGGAGCATGAACCTAGGTAGAAACGGACGTATTTAAGGACATTATGTTCTTAAAAACTATTTTACAAACGTGTGTGGGGTAAAAGTGTTATTTAAGATTGTTCTATTATTATTTCATCTCATCCTAACTATTGTTCAAAAGAGAGTATTTAATTACTTATTATCTCACCTGATTTTTAAATGTTTTATATTTTAGATGGTTCGCATGATCCGCACCGTTCGCAAGACCACCGGAGGATGAGTTCCTGTAGCTGCACCCGCCTTGATGGAAGAGAACCACCCTGTGACATACCACTCTCACGAGGTAGGTGTAGGGAGTTTGCTGAGGCGTCTTTGACGTATCCTCCACACCGCTGGCTACACCGGCAAGCTGGTAGTGCACTACAGCTTTACCAAGACCATTCGTTCAGTGCGCGAAGAGTGGAGCTCGGAGGTTAGGATGTACCACAACAACAGGTTGCTCAAGATCCACCACTCACCAGCTTGTAGAGCGACTCAGGAAGATGCTGAGAAGGATGTCACCTGGGAGGTCATCACTTGTCCGAGTTACATCTACCGTGGTCACCTGGATAGGACCGAGTACATGTACGTTCTTTAGCGCGAGAGTGGCACAGCTGAGTACAAGTACCGACCATTCCAGGATGGAAGTACCCACGACCATATGGATATGTGCTTGGAGGATGCAGCTATGCTCAGCACTAGACTACAGGAGTGCTAGCAGGAGCTTCAGGATGTACATGACATCCTAAAGAGGACCGAGGCTACAATTCGTGCCCGCTTGAGGGCGAGGGAAAGAGGAGACCAGAACGAGCTCTATGTGTCAAAAAATGACTCCTGGACGCCTGAGTCTCTAGATCGCAGGGCGAACAAGCATCGTCGCACTTCTCCACCGGCCGCTTCCCCACCTAGAGCTGAGTCAGGGGCAGCAACCATGATGATGAAGGCCCCGAGGAGCCAGCACAGTGATGCGAGTTGTTTAGAGTTATTTCCCTTAATTTAGCATTTCCTCGAGTAGTTGCATCATGAACTCATTTGTTTAGTTTGCTTATTAATGATTGTTGTGTGACGTGAGTTGTGGAAGCCATGGGCACTTGTCCACAACCTCATCTTTACGTTTGTAATTGCTTTCGTATAAGACATTGTGATGACTAGTGGATTGAAAGTTTGTGTGAATTTATCTGAGTTATCTAAATTTATATCAACGCAAAAATTTAAATCCATGCAAGCTACATAGGAAGTTAATACATAATGATTAAATTGGTATTTGGTTAATCATGATAGATGGCCCGAAGAGGAAGAGTGCGTGGTACCAACAACAACAACAACCACGAGGCTGCCAACATTCCCATTCCTGGATGGCAGAGCAGGGGTGGTCGCCGAGGAGCGGCTGACCCAATCCACCAAATGATCAACAATACGAACCAGCTCATCCAGAACTTGATGCAAGTGCTGACTAACCTGCATCAAGCTCCACCCCCACCGGTTGCACCACGTCAGCCAAGGTTGAGTGAGTTTCTAGGAACTCAGCCCCCAAAGTTTACCAGTGCTTATAAACCCCTGGAGGCAGATGACTGGCTAAAGACCATTGAGGACAAGATGAAGATCATACAATGTCAAGGGCATGAGAGGGTGTTGTTTGCCTCTCACCAGCTGCACGGACCCACAGCTGACTGGTGGACTGCCTACGTAGCAGCACACGATGACTCCGAGAACATATCTTGGGAGGAGTTCAAGCGAAGCTTCCGCAACCACTATGTCCTAGCGGGAGAACTCAAAAATAAGAGGAAGGAGATCCTCGGGCTCAAACAAGGCAACATGACAGTGAGGGAATACCTCATAAAGTTCACCCAGCTGTCCCGCTATGCACCAAGGGGCATTGAAACTGATGAGCAAAAACAAGACTGCTTTGTGGAAGGACTCACCATGGAGATGCAGTGTGACATGTCCTCCAACGAGTATGCTAGCTTTCAGAAGATGGTGGACAGGGCGTTTATTGTGGAGAGGAAGATGAAGGCCCTGGAGAATGAACACAAGAGAAAGATGAGCAGGCCAGGCCAAGCTTGAGCAGCAACACTCACCCATGCTTTGCACCGCAGCCTGCGGGACAAGTTGGAAATGCTATGGTGCCCTACCCAGTACAGAAGAGCTACAACCCTAATTTCAGGCCTTCCTCAGCACAAGTACAGCCGCAGCGCCAGCAACTGCAGCAGCCACATCCTACTTTTCCACCTAGGTCGGCAGGACAAGGACAACAAAACCCACCCCAGGACAACAAAGGTCAGGCACCTAAGGCTGGGGTGCAGTGTTTCAATTGTGGTGAAGTAGGACACTACGCCCACAAGTGTCCGATGAAGAAGCCCATGCAGTTAGAACTGCAGAACCTGGTGGGTGGAAGGGTGAACTGTAAAATCCCCAAAAAGTGGTAGCAAGAATTTTCAGCTCATGTACACTTAGGAAAAATGAGGGGAATTAAAACTTTGAATTATAGCGGTGTAAGTTCAAAGTGAGGATTCAAACTTCCCAAAACTTCCAAACATGGAGATCTAAATGCGTAACTTGGATCTCCATATTCCAAATATTTAACCTTCCAAATTTCAGCTCATTTGGAGGAGTTTTAATAATTGTTTGGGAATTAAAAATGGAAGCCCTCTAATCTGAATTTCAAATTCAGTTTCAAATCCCAATTCCCTCAATTTGCAAATTTGGTTCCACAAATGTGATCTCCACATTTGAATTAGCAGCCATGCCAAAAATCAGAAACTTTGGACTTGGTTGCAATGGTTTGGGAGCAATGCAAAAAGGAGAATTCAAATTCCAATTTCAAATTCAAATGATCAAATACAATTCAAACTCTACACCAGAATTCAAACCATTTGAATTCAGAAAATTCAAACCTTAACTTTGAGGTGAAGTAAGGCATTCAATTGTGAGTAGCTGGGGGAAAAAATTTGATTAAGAAAATAAAGTGGTGGGGCCCAACAGTCAGCCGCACAAATTCACTTTTTCCCTCTCTCTCTGTTTCCTGGGTGATCACAGCGTGCCAGCTCCCGGTTAAACCATCGCCCGACGTTTTCCACCGAGCTGCTTCACGCGCTGCTTCTGACGTTGGTCCATGCGCGTGTGCGTTCAACGCGGCAGCCGAGTGCCGGTTTCTTCTTCCCCACGTTGGACCGCAACCTTCCTAGCCCCCCTACTCGAGCGCACGGCTGCAACCCGAGCTACACCGCTGCCCTCGGTTCCTCAGCGCCGATCATCTTCTGGCGACTCCAGCACCTAGCTGAGCCACCCACCAGCTCCACTGGAGCCTCCTCGATGTTTTCCACCCGTCCTCAGCTTGTGGCTGATCGTCTGCACCGGCGCCGAGCCGTTCTGCTCCAAAGAAAACACAGCACGACGCCGCCGCATCGGTTCCCCATCTCCCGGCCGACTCCGACCTCCCCAGCTTGAGGAAAACCACCCAGAGGTGCGTCATGGAGTCTAGTTTCTCACACAGATGTCCTTTTGTACTTTACCACCGCCGGCTAGCCGGAATTTGGAGATTTCCGACAGTGCACGTGGAGGACCGGTCGAGACAACTTCAGGAAATTCTTCACACACGTTGGATCATCGGGTCTCCGGCCTTAGACCCAGCTACTAGATCCCCTAGCGCCCTCCCACGCTGAAGCACGATGCATATCATCTTTTCTATAACCCTAGCGACGAGAATCCTTCGCCGCCGGCTGAAACGGTTCGGTTCACCGTCGAGCTCCTATTTGCGGGCGTTTTCAGCTCCAGCTAGGGGTAGCATCATGTTCTACCCACCCAGAGGTGCGTTATGGAGTCTAGTTTCTCACACCGATGTCCTTTTGTACTTTACCACCGCCGGCTAGCCGGAATTTGGAGATTTCCGACAAGTGCACGTGGAGGACCGGTCGAGACAACTTCAGGAAATTCTTCACACACGTTGGATCATCGGGTCTCCGGCCTTAGACCCAGCTACTAGATCCCCTAGCGCCCTCCCACGCTGAAGCACGATGCATATCATCTTTTCTACAACCCTAGCGACGAGAATCCTTCGCCGCCGGCTGAAACGGTTCGGTTCACCGTCGAGCTCCTATTTGCGGGCGTTTTCAGCTCCGGCTAGGGGTAGCATCATGTTCTACGTGCTCCAGGGATGGTGTACGGCCCCTTGGATCATCGATTGAGGCTTGGGACGTGCTGTTCATCACCGGCGCCGCGCCACCGAGCCGCCTCACCGTCGCCGATGAGTTTCCCGGCGTTTTCATAACCCAAAAACTTGCCCGGCTGTTTGGCTGTGATCCAAGGGTGGTGTAGCACGAAACCGTAGAGAGAACGGTGGAGAAACGGGTGAGAAAACGGCGCGCCATCGTCCAGTTCGTCGTGCGCGCGCGGGGCCTGTCGAGAGGTGGAAGAAGCATCTGACCAGTGGGCCCCCTTGAGTCTCTGTGTAGATTTTAAACAGAAAGTTATTCAAGTATGAAAAATCCATAACTTTTTGTAGAAAACTCCAAAAAGGGTGAGGCAAATTTTTTGGAATCCTCAGGAGGAGTACTTCACAGAGGAATAAATGGCTTGCTAAGAAAATGTCCAGGAATTTCTGTAGAATTGTTTTTACTAAACCTTTTAGAGATTTATTCCAGGAGCAATTCTTTATGAAACATTCCCAAATTTGGGCAGCAAATCCTTTTCATAGCAACAGATCTCCAGTAACAATTTGGGCTTCATTGGAGTTCATTTGCTAGTCCAAATTGCCTTCTAAAGTTCAGCCTTTATTTGGAAATTCAAATTTAAACAGGAACTTTTTCAGAACTCCTGTCCAACTTCCAAAATTCATATCTCTCTGTTGGTAGCTCCAAAAATGGTGAAACAAATTTGGTTAGAACCATGGATACTTAGCCTAATCAGATCTTCCACTTTTAGCTATGTCAAAGTTCCTGATTTGGGCTCAAAATTCAGAGAAGCCTTGTGCTTCTGAGAATTTTGGAGACCACAATGTGCAATAACATTTCTCCAAATTTTGCTCAGATCATCCTTAGAGAGACTAGTCTCCACTGTAAAAATCCCAAAGCCAATTAAGGATCCTAAATAGCAGTAGCTATGAATAGAAGTTTACTTCTTATAAGTCCTTAATACTTACACATATATTTTGTTACATTTCATAATAGTGACCGAAGTTGAGGACGCACCGGAGCCCTTGGACGTCCTCCCACCCGAAGCTAACTTCTCCTCTGACTCGCAACTAGGCAAGCCCCGGTTTGCATTTAAATACTTTTGTAAAATTCTTCATTTGTATCACTTATGTTTAGGGTGAATGCTTGCATTTGAGTTAGGGTGATTGAGACCCCACTTGCATAACCATTTAAATTCTATGAAGAGTTGGGTAGTTTACAAACTCGACAAGTAGAGAATGCCATGCTAATGTTCATAGGATCTTGGTAGAAGTCGAGTGGTTGGAATCTACTCGCGAGATAGGTATTTATCACACGGGATGAGAAAAGGTAGAGAATGGCTTAAGTTGTGAAAATGAGATCCAGCAGGGGGGATAGGATGCAGTGAGCGGAGGTCTCACGTGCTTAGCCCTGTTGGTGTCGATTGAGACCGCGCCGTGTGCAACCCTGCTGGACAAGTATCGAACAGTACCGGATGCATACTGGCATATGGGAACCAGGAAACCGATGTAATTGGTTAACCTAGGTGCCGAGGCTTACCCAACCGTTTTATAGGAGTGGGTTGAGGGTAGCAAGGTGTAAATCTGCCATTGGGCACAGTCACGCTCCACGCGGTGACCTACTGCCCGTTACGAATGGACCGGTTCGGCATTTGGGTTTCCTTTGAAAGGTTGTTGCATACAACAGAGTAGGAAGGGGTGTGGAATCACGCTTCTGAAAGTGGGTGTATGCAACGTGTTATCCGGGTGTCTCCTGATTGCATTTACCATCCCTCGCGGTTATTTGAGTACCCGCTTGTTCAATGACCTATGACGTAGTAAGAAGTGAAATAAGCCAACTGAAAATGCTGCATTGAATTATTAATGTCTTGAAACCTCGTGTGCTGTAGTTATAGAGCTAATTAAGTTTATGTTCCACTTTGGGCATCACCACATCGGAGGGAAGCGTTTGTGATATCCTGACTCCCGGCTTAATAGGATTGATAGAGTACTCATACCACCAAGGTATACCTTCTTTTCCGGAAGCCCACCTGCAAAGGACTCCGAGGTTAAGCATGCTTGGCCCGGAGGAATTTGGGGATGGGTGACCGACCGGGAAGTTTTCCTGGGTGCGCACGAGTGAGGACAAAGTGCGCAGAAAAGATGAGTGGTGGTATGTGGGGCCAGTCTATGATTCTAGAGAGCTGTTACAGTGTTTCTTGTTTGATTGTGGACTTCCGATGTGAGGGCTTCCTAAGGCTCATTAAACTGTTGCTATAAAACTGAAAGTAAGGATCAACATGTAGGCGTGTCTTTATTGCAAAGTCCTTTTCCTATCTTACACATCCTTGCATGTAGAGTTCCATGCCTAAGGTTGTCGGTTAAGCCTTGCTGAGCCATCGTGCTCATGGTTGCAATATTTAGAGCTGTGTGCAGGTGAGAGTTATGAGGAAGGTTCCGAGGATGAGGCGATGCTCCCGTCGGGGTACACGGCCGAGCTGGAGCCCTGCACGCCGCCGTGATCTCTGGTTACTTGCTGCTAGTGTGTAGCGTCCCGGGGCTGGACAGCTGCACTTTTGCATAGTTAGGATGAGAGGCCATCTATGTATAATACTTCCGCTGTTAATTAAGTTTTGTAAAAGACTTCCGCTGTTTTATATCAAATAAAAGTTTGTATGTTGTTCTTAATTCTTTTCGTGTGTGCTGTTGGGTGCCGCATTACACGGCACCACCCTCTACGATCCTGGAGTGGGTGAACCACGGGGTGGTCCCCACAGACGTGGTATCAGAGCCGCATTGGGAGTAGCACGCTAAAAAAGAGCCTATTTTGAAAATTTAGAAGTAGTCGAGTGAGGATTCGTCATTAAGCCCACATAAGGTTTATGATAGTACTAGATATGATGGTGGGAAAAGCTAACATATTTGTTATACATTCTGTAACGAAGCTCCGAC
This sequence comes from Neostapfia colusana, assembly GCA_030760725.1. Lineage (NCBI taxonomy): Eukaryota > Viridiplantae > Streptophyta > Magnoliopsida > Poales > Poaceae > Neostapfia > Neostapfia colusana. Next base: position 24,488,206 of record JASWHV010000004.1, on the reverse strand, counting down.
GTCAGGTAAGAGGTAAGATACGCCACCGCAGGCGGATCAATTGCGGTAACTCACCATATGAGTAATAGTATGGAAGGATATACCGTGGCTTGGCACGGTAGTGAATATGAGTCTCTGAACCTTTCTATGGTTCTGAGAGCATATGAAAACGCTGATCTCCAGCGTGCTTTAGGATAAAGTGAGAATACCCCATCGTGTGGTAAGCAACACGATAGTATGCAACTCTTAAACGTTCAATGTTCAATGGGCCATACGCAGCGGTCACCATCGGCGTGCCTCAACGGTCATGAGGCAGTAGGTGGTATCCGTTGGGTTGACAAAATTCCCAACCGTGAAGACCCGTTCGCGCTCTACTCGGGTTCCCCGTCGTGTGGTGTGAAAACACGACCATGTACCTTGAGACGTGGCTTGACTCAAGGACGATCCGTATGGCAATGATACGGACCATATGTTTTTATTATGATATGGAACTGCCTGAAATGTCAAAAACCTTTGTGTGCACCATTATTGTGTGTTCTTCTGCTGGTACATTAACCACGTTAGTGCATGACGTTTAGAAACCGTTTGTGAGTGACGTTCTTAGTTCCACCATATGACACTTATATGCCGGAATACCAGCATTGGATTTTTCTTTGGTGAGGAAACATAGTACCGAGACTGCATAAAAGGACATTTTTGAAGAAAAGAGTTAAAATGAAGTTTAGGATTCCATTTAGGGGTTATGTAACTCCCATATTGAACTAAGGGTCAATTGGGATATAAATTCAATCTCTAAGACACAGGAACAACCTCCCCTGTTTCGGCAGAAAATTTGCTGAACTTAAACAGGGCATGACTTAGGATTGGTTGAACCAATGGAGGTGTGGGATACCATTCTGGAAAGGTTTTGAAGTACGATACAACTTTTCTGTAGGGTTCCAGAACAAAATCTCCCTCCAAATGGATGAAAATCTCAGATGAGTAGGCACTGTCCAGAAACAGGGCAGACCAGAATGCTCTCTGGAATTTTCTGTATTTCGACCACAACTTTCTGTAGCAAAATTTCTAAGGGTCAAGTAAGACATTGTTGGAAAGTATAGGAAATGTGCTACAACTTTGTAGTTCAGTGGCTTCCTAGATTGAGGGCAGAAATAGATGGAATTTTGTGAACAAAACAGCAACATGCAAAGGAGGTGCTGTCAAAATTCCTGAGAAAATTCTGTCAACTTGTAGGGATCATAACTCACAAACTAGAGAGGCTATGGAGGCAAATAAATACAATATGGATTCCTTATTGAGTCTACTATAACTTTTTTGTTGAGCCATAGTCCAGACTTTGCTTTCAAGGTGGCCAAAACAGTTGAATTATCCAGACTGGTCGACTGGACCAGAAGCTGGACAGTGAACACCATGTTGAAGTGTTTCAACCAAAACACTTAGTTTCACAATTCGACATCCAGCAGCTGTTATAAAACAGAAAGTTGCAGTCGAAAAGTGACGCATTAACAATATCATTTCAAGCGAGGACATGTTAGGGTCCAGTACAATAGCGAGGAATTACGGAGGCTAACGCACTTAACATCCCGTGGCGACCCACGATGGTCGAAATGAACTTTTAACCCATAAAGTTCAATACTTCGGAACTCGATCGTGTGACACGGTCCAGGGATGTATATGTTGTATAAAGTTTATACTTTATCCATATGTGTGATTGTTATGCGTATTACTTATTCCATTCTCGCACTACTATTGTATAGACTGGATGAACTAAACCAACATGTGCTGATCGTTTGAATGGTATGAATGCAGAATGGTGCGTACACGGTCACGCAAGAGGAGGGAGGTCCGAGTCAGGTTCGTGGTGATGAGTCTCCACCTCCGGAGAAAACCACAACGCAGCAACAACCACCTCCTCCGCCGCCAGAACTTCCAAGAAACCTTGCGGAGGTTCTTGCCGCAGTGCTCGGCTCGCGCGATGAGCAAACCGAGTTGCTGCGAATGCTAGTTCAGCAGAATGCGTCCCGTCCAGGAGGACGCCAAGACAATGGGCAACGCCAGCCCCAACAAAGTTCTTATTCAGAATTCCTGGCGACCCATCCACCGGTCTTCACGGAGGACGAAGAGCCTTTGGAGGCAGACAGCTTTATCCGCACTCTGGAGGCGAAGTTCGGGCTTCTACAGTACACCGAACATCAGAAGGCACTGTATGCAGCGCAACAGCTTCAAGGCGAAGCCGGTACATGGTGGGCGAACTACATCACCTCATTACTGGCTGGCCATGCCGTCACATGGGCGGAGTTCCGGGAGGCGTTCCGCGCTTACCATATACCTCCCGGGGTTATGGAAAGGAAGCTCCAGGAGTTCCTGGCGCTGAGACAAGGCGAGAGGAGTGCTCATGAGTACTCCGGGTCATTCAACCGGCTGGCGCAGTATGCGCCAGGATTTGTGAGAACAGAGGAAGATAAGCAGAACACATTCCTCCGGGGCCTGAATTCTAAGATGAAGGTCCATCTCACCCAAAGCAATCGCGCCACATTCAACGACCTTGTTAATGCCGCGATTTTACAAGGGAATGCTCAGTGCGAGCGCGATTCTGATAAGAGGAAACGCAGCGCGCTGACAAGAAGCAGTGGTGGGACGCCACAAAAATACCGTAGGTGTATCGCTCACCATCCGGTCAGAGATGGCAGCCACCGGCGCGACCGCCTCAGTTCCGCGGTCGACAATATAATGCGCCGGGCTTCCGACCAACATATCCACCACAGCAACAGCAGCAGCAAAGGATGGTCCTGTGTGCGCCTCAGTTTCAACAGCGTGCACCGGGATTCCATCCTCAAGTCGGAGGGACCCCGAGACCTTACACGTGCTTCACGTGTGGCCGTGCCGGGCATATTTCGAGTCCCGCCCCGATCCGTGACAGGGCAGGGGAGCAGCACCGTATCAGGGTGTTAATCAGCCCCGTAATCAGCCCAAGAAACCAGCACCAAAACCCAGCAACGTCCACCACTTAGCCATCGAAGACGTGCCGGAAGGCGAACCCGGCCTCGCGGGTACGTTCTATTATTTAGACCATCCCGTAGTCATACTTTCTGACTCCGGTGCCACCCATAATTTCATAAGTCAGTCATATGTTATTAAATACCAATTGCCTATCATTCCGACAAATAATTCATACTTGATATGTTCTCTGGGTGGGAAAATAACAGCTGATACAATGTTTTATAGAGCACCATTACAGTTGGGTGGGAATCTATATCCGACTTCTCGAATCATGTTAGAGAGTTAGAAACTTGATGTCATTTTAGGAATGTCATGGATACATCACCATGGTGCTGTTCTGGACATCATTCCACGTGTGGTTCATCTAACCTCTCCACTTCATGAACCACATGTTCTTATTCTTGACCATTCGGTTCAAGAAGCTCCAGCCACATATAACACAGAAGCCACAAAACTTGAGGATATTTGTGTGGTCCGTAAATACCCGGATGTCTTTCCGGATGATCTTCCGGGCATGCCACCCGAAAGAGATGTCGAGTTCAAGATTAAACTTGTACCTGGGACGACACCGATCTCACGGAGACCGTACAAGATGGCTCCAAATGAGCTGGCTGAACTGAAGGAGCAGCTCAATGATTTAATGAAGAAGGGTTTCATTCGACCGAGTGCCTCGCCATGGGGATGCTCGGCGCTGTTTGTGAAGAAGAAGGATGAAACCTTGAGGTTGTGTGTGGACTACCGACCTCTCAACGCCGTCACCATCAAGAATAAATATCCACTGCCCCGCATCGATATTCTCTTCGATCGACTTGTGGGTGCGAGTGTATTTTCAAAGATGGATCTTCGCTCCGGATATCATCAAATCAAGATCTGAGCAGAGGATGTTCCGAAGACGGCCTTCTCGACGAGATATGGGTTGTATGAATACCTCATCATGTCCTTTGGTCTCACCAACGCCCCGGCACACTTCATGTATCTTATGAACTCAGTGTTCATGCCGGAGTTGGACAAGTTCATGATGGTGTTCATAGATGACATCTTGGTTTATTCCAAGACTGAAGAAGAACACACCGAACACCTACATATCGTGCTTCAACGATTGCGAGACCATAAGCTTTATGCCTAGTTCAGCAAGTGCGAATTTTGGATCAGCCAAGTGCCACTTCTTGGTCACATTATTTCTGCAGAAGGCATTGCAGTTGATCCAAGCAAGATTGAACAAGTGCTGAAATGGAAGTCCCCCACATCAGTCCACGAAGTCAGGAGTTTCCTCGGGTTAGCGGGATATTATCGGAGATCCATACCGAACTTCTCCAAGCTTGCTAAGCCGATGACTGAACTGTTGAAGAAGGGGATCAAATATGTTTGGAGCTCAGCTTGTGAAGAAGCTTTCCAAGCATTAGTGAAGCATCTTACAACAGCCCCGGTGTTAGCTCAACCGGATACAACCAAGCCCTTCGACGTATATTGTGATACGTCAGGCATCAGGCTTGGCTGTGTATTGATGCAAGGAGGAAGAGTGGTCGCCTATGGCTCACGTCAACTTCGTAACCACGAGAAGCACTATCTGACTCATGATCTTGAGCTCGCTGCTGTGGTGTTGTCCTTGAAAATGTGGAGGCACTATTTACTCGGGAACTTAGTGCACCTCTACACCGACCACAAGTGTGTGAAGTATATATTAACTTAAAAGGAGTTGAATATGCGGCAACGGAGATGGCTAGAACTGATCAAAGACTATGAGATCAAGATTCACTACCATCCCGGAAAGGCAAACATGGTTGCCGATGCCTTAAGCCGCAAATCTCATGTCAACAATCTGTCCATCACCCCACTTGAAGAGGACGAGCCGAGTCTGTACTTGGTTCCATACGGGGCATTGTATAATCTTGCTCTCGTCCCTACAATACGAGAGGAGATTATGGAAGCTCAGAAGAAAGACATGGGAATGTCGCACATTCGGAGAAGGATGGAGAATTGTGAGATGAAATGCTTCTGAAGGGATGAACACGACACTCTATGGCTTAAAGACCGTATTGTGGTACCCCGTGATATGAAGCTTCGGAAGAAAATCTTGGATGAAGCTCATTTGTCCAAGTATTCTATTCATCCGGGCAGCAAAATGGATGTACCAGGATCTGAAAACCAGGTTTTGGAGGACACAGATGAAAAGAGAAATCGCAAAGTATGTATCCGAATGTGATACGTGTCAGCGTGTGAAAGCCGACCATATGCGTAAAGCCGGGCAGCTGCAACCATTGAACATTCCGGCATGGAAGTGGGAGGATATCAGCATGGACTTCATTGTTGGTTTACCTCTCACGTCTCACAAGCATGACTCGATTTGGGTAATAGTCGATCGACTAACCAAGTCGGCTCATTTTATCCCCGTACATACAAAGTACGTGGCCAAGCAATATGCGGAGTTGTATATCGCAAGTATCTTGTGCTTGCACGGTGTTCCCCGCTCCATTATTTCAGATCGCAGTGCGCCGTTCATCGCTCGGTTTTGGGAACAGCTGCATGCGTCGTTGGGGACCAAACTGATCCGAAGCTCCGCGTATCTCCCGCAGACGGATGGTCAAACTGAACGGGTGAATCAAGTGCTTGAAGACATGCTACACGCTTGTGCCATCCACCACGGTGAGAATTGGGACGATCACTTGCCGTTGGCGGAGCTTTCTTAAAACAATGGCTATCAATCCAGCATCAAGATGGCACCGTATGAAGCTCTCTACGGCCGGAAATGCCGCACACCACTTAACTGGTGCGAGTCCGGCGAGCGAGTTATCTACGGCATTGAACTTGTGAATGAGGCTGAAGAACGAGTGCGAGTAATACAAGCCAATCTCAAGTCTGCTCAATCTCGTCAGAAGAGCTATGCGGATAAAAGACGCCGCCCTCTCCACTTCGACATTGGCGACCATGTTTATGTCCGTGTGTCTCCGAGGAAGGGAGTTCATCGTTTTGGAGTGAAGGGTAAACTTGCGCCGCGATTCATTGGTCCGTTCACCGTCATTGAAAAATGCAGACCCGTGGCATATCGCTTGGAGTTACCGGCGTCGCTCGCAGGAATTCACAACGTCTTCCATATCTCTTAGCTAAGGAAATGCCTCAAACCCTCGGCTGAAATCCACACTGTAGACATAGAGGTTCTTCAACCAGGCCTCACATATACGGAGTATCCAATCTGGATTATCGATGAAAAGACTCGCGTCACAAGAAACCGGACCTTATGGTTCTACAAGATCTTGTGGATTAACCATACCGCTGATGAGGCGACATGGGAAAGCGAGGACTATCTACGAACATATTATCCGGACATGCTATCATCGTATACCCCGTAAAGTTTCCCCCACTTTGCATTTCTTTTGGAATCTCGGGACGAGATTCTTTTTAAGGGGGGAGGGATGTAAAATCCCTAAAAAGTGGTAGCAAGAATTTTCAGCTCATGTACACTTAGGAAAAATGAGGGGAATTAAAACTTTGAATTATAGCGGTGTAAGTTCAAAGTGAGGATTCAAACTTCCCAAAACTTCCAAACATGGAGATCTAAATGCATAACTTGGATCTCCATATTACAAATATTCAACCTTCCAAATTTCAGCTCATTTGGAAGAGTTTTAATAATTGTTTGGGAATTAAAAGAGGAAGCCCACTAATCTGAATTTCAAATTCAGTTTCAAATCCCAATTTCCGCAATTTTCAAATTTGGTTCCACAAATGTCACCTCCACATTTGAATTAGCAGCCATGCCAAAAATCAGAAACTTTGGACTTGGTTCCTATGTTTCGGGAGCAATGCAAAAAGGAGAATTCAAATTCCAATGATCAAACACAATTCAAACTTTACACCAGAATTCAAACCATTTGAATTAAGCAAATTCAAACCTTAACTTTGGGGTGAAGTAAGGCATTCAATTGTGAGTAGCTGGGGGGGAAATTTCGATTAGGAAAATAAAGTGGTGGGGCCCAACAGTCAGCCTCACAAATTCACTTTTTCCCTCTCTCTCTGTTTCTCGGGTGATCACAGCGTGCCAGCTCCTGGTTAAACCGTCGCCCAACGTTTTCCACCGAGCTGCTTCACGCACTGCTTCCGACATCTGTCCACGTGCGTGTGCGTTCAACATGGCAGCCGAGTGCCGGTTTCTTCTTCCCCATGTTGCACCGCAACCTTCCTAGCCCCCCTACTCGAGCGCACGGCTGCATCCCGAGCTACACCGTTGCCCTCGGTTCCTCAGCGCCGATCGTCTTCTGGCGACCCCAGCACCTAGCTGAGCCACCCACCAGCTCCGCCGGAGCCTCCTCCATGTTTTCCACCCGTCCTCAGCTCGTTGCTGATCGTCTGCACCGGCGCCGAGCCGTTCTGCTCCAAAGAAAACAGAGCACGACACCGCCGCGTCGGTTCCCCGTCTCTCGACCGACTCCGACCTCCCCAGCTCGAGGAAAACCACCCAGAGGTGCGTGATGGAGTCTAGTTTTTCACACCTATGTCCTTTTGTACTTTACCACCGCCGGCTAGCCAGAATTTGGAGATTTCCGACGGTGCACGTGGAGGGCCGGTCGAGACAACTTCGGGAAATTTTTCACACACGTTGGATCATCGGGTCTCCGGCCTTAGACCCAGCTACTAGATCCCCTAGCGCCCTCCCACGCTGAAGCACGATGCATATCATCCTTTCTACAACCCTAGCGACGAGAATCCGTCGCCGCCGGCTGAAACGGTTTGATTCACCGTCGAGCTCCTATTTGCGGGTGTTTTCAGCTCCGGCTAGGGGTAGCATCATGTTCTACGTTCTCCTGGGATGGTGTACGGCCCCTTGGATCATTGGTCGAGGCTTGGGACGTGCGGTTCATTGCCGGCGCCGCGCCACCGAGCCGCCTCGCCGTCGCCGATGAGTTTCCCGGCGTTTTCATAACCCGAAACCTTGCCCGGCTGTTTGGCTGTGATCCAAGGGTGGTGTAGCATGAAACCGTAGAGAGAATGGTGGATAAACGGGAGAGAAAACGGCGTGCCATCGTCGGGTTCGCTCGGGGCTTGTCGAGAGGTGGAAGAAGCATCTGACCAGTGCCCCCCCCCCTTGAGTCTCTGTGTAGATTTTAAACAGAAAGTTATTCAAGTTTGAAAAATCCATAACTTTGTGTAGAAAATTCCAAAAAGCGTGAGGCCAATTTTGTTGGAATCCTCGGGAGGACTAATTCACAGAGGAACAAATAGCTTGCTATGAAAATACCCAGGAAGTTCTGTAGAATTTTTTATATTAAATCCTTTAGAGATTTATTCCAGGAGCAGTTCTTTATGAAACATTCTTAAATTTGGGCAGCAAATCCTTTTCATAGAAACAGATCTCCAGTAAAAATTTGGGCTTCATTGGATTTCATTTGCTAGGCTAAATTGCCTTCCAAAGTTCAGCCTTTATTTGGAAATTTAAATTTAAACAGAAACTTTTTCAGAACTCCTGTCCAACTTCCAAAATTCATATCTCTCTGTTGGTAGCTCCAAAAATGGTGAAACAAATTTTGTTAGAACCATGGAGACTTTCCCTAATCAGATATTCCACTGTTAGCTATGTCAAAGTTCCTGTTTTGGGCCCAAAATTCAGAGAAGCCTTGTGCTTTTGGGAATTTTGGAGACCACAATGTGCAATAACATTTCTCCAAATTTTGCTCAGATCATCCTTAGAGAGTCTAGTCTCCACTGTAAAAATCCCAAAGCCAATTAAGGATCCTAAATAGCAGTAGCTATGAATAGAAGTTTACTTCTTATAAGTCCTTAATAGTTACACATATATTTTGTTACATTTCATAATAGTGACCGAAGTTGAGGATGCACCGGAGCCCTTGGACGTCCTCCCACCTGAAGCTAACTTCTCCTCTGCCTCGCAACCAGGAAAGCCCCGGTTTGCATTTAAGTACTTTTTTAAAATTCTTCATTTGTATCACTTATGTTTAGGGTGAATGCTTGCATTAGAGTTAGGATGATTGAAACCCCACTTGCATAGCCTTTTAAATCCTATGAAGGGTTGGGTAGTTTACAAACTCGACAAGTAGAGAATGGCGTGCTAATGTTCATAGGATCTCGGTAGAAGTCGAGTAGTTGGAATCTACTCGCGAGATAGGTATTTATCACACGGGGTGAGAAAAGGTAGACATTGGCTTATGTTGTGAAAATGAGACCCAGCAGGGGGGATAGGATGCAATGAGCGGAGGTCTCATGTGCTTAGCGCTGTTGGTGTCGATTGAGGACCGTGCCATGTGCGGCCCTGCTGGACAAGTATCGAACAGTACCGGATGCGTACTGGCATATGGGAACCAGGAAACCAATGTAATTGGTTAACCTGGGTGCCGAGGCTTACCCAACCGTTTTATAGGAGTGGGTTGAGGGTAGCAAGGTGTAAATCTGCAGGTGGGCCCAGTCACGCTCCACGCGGGGACCTCCTGCCTGTTACGGATGGATCGGTTCGGCATTTGGGTTGCCTTTGAAAGGTTGTTGCATACAACAGAGTAGGAAGGGGTGTGGAAACACGCTTCTTAAAGTGGGTGTATGCAACGTGTTATCCGGGTGTCTCCTGATTGCATTTACCGTCCCTCGCGGTTATTTGAGTACCCGCTTGTTCACTGCGCTGTGACGTAGTAAGAAGTGAAATAAGCCAACTGAAAATGCTGCATTGAATTATTAATGTCTTGAAACCTTGCATGTTGTAGTTATAGAGCTAATTAAGTTTATGTTCCACTTTGGGCATCACCACATCGGAGGGAAGCGTTTCTTGTTTGATTCTGGACTTCCGATGTGAGGGCTGTCTAAGGCTCATTAACCTGTTGCTATAAAACTGAAAGTAAGGATCAACATATAGGCGTGTCTTTATTGCAAAGTCCTTTTCCTATCTTACACATCCTTGCATGTAGAGTTCCATGCCTAGGGTTGTCGGTTAAGCCTTGCTGAGCCATCGTGCTCACGGTTGCAATATTTGGAGCTGTGTGCAGATGGGAGTTATGAGGAATGTTCCAAGGATGAGGCGATGCCCCTGTCGGGGTACACAGCCGAGCTGGAGCCCTGCATGCCGCCGTGATCTCCGGTTACTTGCTGCTAGTGTGTAGCGTCCCTGGGCTGGACGGCTGCACTTTTGCATAGTTAGGATGAGAGGCCATCTATGTATAATACTTCCACTGTTAATTAAGTTTTGTAAAAGACTTCTGCTGTTTTATATCAAATAAAAGTTTGTATGTTGTTCTTAATTCTTTTCGTGTGTGTTGTTGGGTGCCGCATCGTACGGCACCACCCTCTGCGATCCTGCAGTGGGTGAACCACGGGGTGGTCCCCACATGAACCACATGATGATGGACGAGGCACAAGAGGCACCGAATGTGGTGATTGGTAAGTTTCCTGCAAATTCCCACATTGCAACAATTTTATTTGATTCTGGTGCTACCCATTTTTTCATTGCTCAAGAATTTTTTGGAATGCATGAACTAGCAACAACACAAATGAACCACATGCTAGCTGTGAATTCTCTAGGGGAGAAATAGGAACATTAAAACTATGCCCTAAGGTGAGTCTAGACATTAATGGGGTAGTATTTACCGCAAACCCCATTGTGATAAACTCACAAGGGATAGATATTATTATGGGAATGGACTGGCTAACTAAACATAAGGGCGTTATCCATTGTTCCACTAGAACGGTGGAGTTAACTCATACTAGTGGCACCAAGGTAAAATTCATAGCCGTCCAAGAACCTTGGAAGGACATTAAACTCAATCAAGTGGAAGTGAAGCTTGAAGAGATAAGAGTGATAAAGGAGTATCTAGATGTATTTCCTGAGGAGTTACCAGGTATGCCCCCAAATCGAGAAGTGGAATTCCCGATCGAACTAATGCCTGGAACAGCCCCGATATATAAGAGGCCCTACCGGATGGATTCCATGCAGCTAGAAGAGCTCAAATAACATATCCTGGAGTTGACGGGGAAAGGGTACATTCGTCCTAGTTCCTCACCTTGGGGAGCTCCGGTGATATTCGTGTCCAAGAAGGATGGAACCTAAAGGTTGTGCGTAGACTACCGCGCACTTAATGAGGTGATCATAAAAAACAAGTACCCGTTGCCTCGCATTGAAGACTTGTTCGACCAGTTGAGAGGGTCATGTGTGTTTTTCAAGATTTATCTGAGATCGGGATATCACCAACTGAAGATAAGGCCATCCGATATTCCCAAGACAACTTTCGTCTCTCGATACGGGCTGTATGAATACACAGTCATGCCATTCGGGTTAACCAATGCCCCGGCATACTTCATGTACCTCATGAACAAGGTATTCATAGAATACATGGACACGTTTGTGGTGGTTTTCATTGATGGCATTCTCATCTTCTCCAAAGATGAATAACAACACGAGAGGCACTTAAGATTGGTGTTGCAAAAACTACGAGAACACCAACTCTATGCCAAGCTAAGTAAATGTGAGTTTTGGCTGAAGAGAGTTCCATTACTAGGACATATAATCTCAGAAGGAGGGATATCTTTGGACCCCTCCAAGATCGCGAATGTGCAAAAGTGGAAGAATCCTAAGAATGTCAGGGAAATCCGAAGCTTCTTAGGCTTGGCCGGATATTACCGATGATTCATCGAAGAGTTCTCCAAGATTTCAAGGCCTCTCACCAAAATGCTAGAGAAGGGAATCACATTCACATGGACACCGGAGTGTGAAGCAAGTTTTCAAGAGCTAAAAGATTGACAACAGCCCCAGTGCTAGTAATGCCGTACATGTAGAAATCTTTTTCCGTGTATTGTGATGCTTCGGGACACGGATTGGGGTGTGTTCTTATGCAATACGGACATGTCGTTGCATATGCCTCTAGGCAACTCCGGATACATGAGAAGAACTATCTACGCATGACCTAGAGCTAGCCGCAGTGGTCCATGCGTTCAAGCTTTGGAGGAACTATTTGATGGGAAAGAGGACTGAGATATATACTGATCATAAAACTTTAAGTATATTTTCACACAACCCGATCTCAACCTCAGACAAAGGTGATGGTTACAGTTGATCAACGACTTTGATGTGGGTATCAACTATCATCCAGGAAAGGCAAACGTTGTTGTAGATGCCTTATGCAGGAAGGTACATGTCAACATGTTGAAACTAGATGATACACCTTTGGAATTATGTGAGGAATCTGCGAGACTCAATTTATGTCCCATAAATAATATTGAGGCCATCACAATGGAAGTGGACTCCACACTGGAGCAGGATATACGCAATGGTCAGAAAAACGATGAGAAAATCCAGGATATTAGGAGAACATCAAAAAGAATGAAGCCCTCGGGTTTAGGGAGGATGAACAAAGCATGATATGTTATGGGAAAAGGATATGTGTGCCTGAGATAAATGAGATCTGTGAATTGATCCTGAGAGAAGCTCATGATTCTGACTAATCCATTCATCCTGGGAGTACAAAGATGTATCAGGATCTTAAAAGTCTTGTGGTATGGCATGAAACGTGATGTCGTAGAACACTTTGCCCTGTGTGATACGTGTTAGTTAGTAAAATCAGAACATTAAAGACATGCAGGATTGTTGCAACCACTTAAAGTACCAGAATGGAAATGGGAAGAGATAAGCATGGACTTCAAGTGGGGCTGCCTAGAACTCAATCGGGATATGATTCGATATGGGTAATAGTTGATCGACTAACCATGGTAGCTCACTTTATCTCTGTGAAAGAACATTACAACGGGTCCAAATTGGCAGAATTGTACATGTCCGGAATCGTGTGTTTTCATGGAGTGCCAAAGAAGATAGTGTCAGATCGAGGAACACAGTTTACCTCCAGGTTCTGGCAGAAGTTGCATGAGACCATGGGGACTCATCTGAATTTCAGCTCTGCATATCATCCACAGACCGAAGGGCAGACAGAAACAACTAACCAGATACTCGAGGACATGTTAAGAGGTTGTGCGCTCAAGAGCGGCAGAAGTTGGGACAAGAAATAACCATATGCGGAGTTCTCCTATAATAACAGTTACCAGGCCAGCATGAAGATGTCCCCATTTGAGGCGTTGTATAGAAGAAGATGCAGAACTCCTTTGTTTTGGAACTAAACCGGAGAGAGCAAAGTATTTGGGCCAGAAGTTCTACGAGACGCCGAGGCAAAAGTGAGAGAAATCCGCAACAACTTGAGGATAGCTCAGACCCGACAAAAGAGCTATGCAGATACACGACGAAGAGAGCTCACCTTCGAAGTAGTAGATTACGTCTATCTCAATGTGTCTCCTATCAGAGGGCTTCGTGGATTCAAAGTGAAAGGAAAACTATCACCTCGGTATATTGGACCTTTCCATATTCTATAGAGGAAAGGAGAAGTTGCATATCGGTTGGAATTACCATCTCTCCTATCAGATGTGCACGATGTGTTTCATGTGTCATAACTTAAGAAGTGTTTGAGAACACCCGAGGAGAAGCTACCAATGAATGAGTTAGACGTTCAAGAAGACCTTTCATATACCGAGTACCCGGTTAAGATCCTTGAGACGTTAGAACGCATCACAAGGAACAAAAGAGTTTGCATGTGCAAAGTGCAGTAGAAACATCACTTGGAAGAAGAAGACACATGGGAAAGAGAAGACGAACTCAAGGCGCAGTGTCCAGATCTATTCCCCTAGGAGCTACCCAAATCTCGAGGACGAGATTCCTTTTAAGGGGGGTACAGTTGTAACGCCCAAAAATCTGCAAATTAATTTGTCAAACAAATGGACGTGGTGCATGTTTTAAATTTTGAAGATTTGAAATTGAACTTCAATTGGAAGAAGAATCTGAAAAGAAAAAGGAAAAGAAAAGAGAAAACCGGCATTTGGGCCGATTTCCCCGTGCTCGGCCTAGCAGCCACTGCCTCCACCCCACCCCCTCCTCTCACTGGTGCAAGGGCCCCGCCTGTCAGCGTTTTCTTCTCCAACCGCCACCCGCTCTTCTCTCCCGCGCCCGGGCTCCACAGCCGACTCCGGATACGCAGCCCACGTCGCACACGTTTGCAACAACCTCCACCCGATCCGTCCCACACGCCGCAACTCCCCTGCGCCTCGACCCCTATTAACATTCCCGCAAACCCGCCATCATTCACCCCGAGAAGAATTGGAAAATTTCCAATTCTTCACTGGTGAGCGCCGCCGTCCAATTTCCAAATTCGCCGCGGTGGTCGCTGTTCCTCTGGGATCTAACCCGTCTCCTCGCCTCACAGGAGCTTCGCTGACCCCTAGGAGCCGACGTCACGAAGAACCTTCGCCCGAAACATCTCTTCCGCTGTTCGCCTGTATGGGCTAGCCGCCAACTGCTGTCGAACTCCTAGGAAACTTGAACTTTGGCTTTGTCTGACCCTCGACGCTTCATCTCCAGACAACAGTGAAGCCTACGACCAAAATACTTGAAGAAAGCCGGACCCGAACGCCCTCCCGACACCGCTCGTCGACGACAGCCGCGCAGCACCGTCACCGACTGTCTTCCGGGCCATTCGGATCTGTAGGATTGAAGAGCACGTGAAAAGCTACCAGAGGGGGGTGAATGGTAGATTAAAACTTTTCGCAGCGGAAACAACAAAAACCCCTCAGCAAAAAATCAATCAGTTAAAGAAACCGTGTGTGCAAGTGTTTTCAAACGTGTTCAACCGTGACAAATCAAGTAGAGAGGTAGATAATCAATAATCACTTGAAAACACGAAGTAAAACTTGAGATACGATCAAAACATTAAACGAAGATCAATCTGTTCTACCCGATATAAAACAGATCTGCAACGCTGCAAAGAAACTCGTCTATCACAAAAACTACAGATCCGAAGCTCGTGACAATTTCAAAGATGATAGATAATTGAGTTGTGAAGACAACCCAAAAAGAATCACGTCAATCGGATCTGTAAAACTCGAGTTATGAATGAAACACCGAAGCAACGTCGGTCTGTCCAGAAACTCAGCGAGAAAGACTTGACGAAAAACAAGTCGGACAAACAAGGCACAAAAGCTACTCGAAACTATGAACTTTATTCAATAGAAACACAAGAGGAACAGCCCAAAGTTCTCTCCCCATGAGAGCTCTGGCCTCCCTTGCTTTTATAGCCAGCCCCCAGGCTAAACAATCCAATCTAGGACTCCTACTCCTAATTGGACTCGTATCCTAACTTACCATAACTGTTCAGGACTCTCCTATTCGCAGATAGAAGCAATCGTGAGACTTCCAAACACCTTAGGAACATCCTAAACATTCCTAAAACAACTCAACTTCGTGCCTAGCACGGAATCCTATCATAACCAACTCAAATATTCCATATTTGAGCCATATCCGACTCAGCCTCAGCCTGAGTACGCAATCCAGCCGGTTGGACCTTTCCGACCAATTCTTTACGTCCACTTCTCTTCATCACGCCTTGGAACAATGTTGCCACGTCCATGCACTCCTTGCACACGTGCAAACACCTTCCAACGACGTACACGCAACCATCATATGCACTGCCCTTGATCCAAACATGCTGCGCGACCTCCCGATCAACTCAACCACAGCTCCTCCTGAACTTGGTTGTTGGAACCTCATCTCCTCCCTGAGACTAGTCCAAGGATCCCGTCACCAGCCATGTCTTGAACTCAAGCAACACCTGCACATGAATAACCAATTCTTCCGAGCACAAGTCCTCGACTTGACTCACGTTAGTTCGAAAACCACAACACCTTACATGAGCACGTCACATAAGCATGTTGCAAACCATATAAATGATAACAGCCATAACTATCAAAACACACCAAAAACTTAGCAAATTAATACTAAGCAAACCTTCCCATAAAGCATGCAAAACAAGACGCTGCAGTTCTACGAGTTGAACTTCACGGGAGCTCCCTAAAAACAAGCTCCGGACCTCACAGAAGCTTTCCGGACCTTGCAGGAGCTCTCCGGACCTTGCGTCGGACCTTGCCAACACTTGGCTGACCTAACAAAGAACTTGTCGGACCTTGCCACAGAAGAATGTTTTGGCAATATTCAAAACATTGAATGTTAATGCTAACTTTTATCCTAATTGCCAATGTATTCAGCACACATAGGTCTCAAATCTCCCCCTTGATGAATGCATTGGCAACACCAATTAAAATCCGAACATTGGCTTATGAAAAGTTTTGAAAAGCTTTGAAAACTCATTTCTCCCCCCTTATTAATTTCTCCCCATTTTTTAAAATCACAGAAGGAAGAAAGTGTATAACATATGCAAAGTGTAAAAAAAATCTCTCCTTATACATATTTCTCCCCCTTTGAAAATGTATTCAGCAAGGTTCAAAAGAGAAATTTTTAAATATTATGAGCATATTGTAACATATACATACAAAACAAAGCTCATCCAAGTCACACTATCAGGTTACTTACACTATCACATCAATGAGATACATAAAGTAGTGTAAGCCATGCTAGAGATCAAATGTATTTTTCAGTTTAAGCAAGTCATGATCTCCCTTACTCAACTATTTCAAAAACTGAAAACATGACACTTGTTGCTGCATTTTTATTATTCATAATCATTTAAGGCACAAAGTTGATCATATGATATTTGCAAGAGATTATATGCCGCATCAACCTTATTCTAACCAACCAAGCCAAGCCTATGTCATTTGACAATCAGAAGCTTAAGGACATGGTTTTAGTCATACACAATTCCTTCCAAGTTCATATCTTAGTGCAATGATAAGCAATCTCAAAAGAAGAAGTGCGATGCATGCATATTCTGTTGATCTTTACTCAATTTTTTATTTGAAAACTCAACATGTGAGCTGATCACTTGATTAATTTTTTATGATTAAAAGCACTTGTGAGCACGCAACAAGTTCAAAACAGCAAGAAAGTTTGATCATGACCAGATTTAGTGTAAGTAATTATTCCAATTACTAGTCATGGAAAAAACTACAAAATGTATAACATGAGTAATGTAGTAAGAACTTTCAGCCTGTAAAAGGAATCACAAAGTCATATATGTATGAAATACTATGCTCATATTATTTTAATTTCAGATTCACACATAGACTTTCAAAGTTTCAAAAACTCCCCCTCAATTTAAGCCATGAGGATGCATAACCCCTATTTCACTACGAATGAAACAAAAACGAGTGAAATCCAAAGGTTTTGTAAAAATATCAGCCAATTGTTGTTCGGTATCGACATGGTGAAGCACAATGTTTCCTTTTTCAATATTATCATGAAGAAAGTGATACCTAATGTCAATGTGCTTAGTTCTAGAGTGTTTCACGGGGTTTTTAGCAATACAAATTGCACTAGTGTTATCACAAAACAGTGGAACACTATCTAAATCAACCCCATAGTCCTTAAGTGTTTGAACAATCCAAAGAATTTATGAGCAAGCGCTAGCCGCAGCTACATATTCAGATTCGGCCGTGGATTGTGCAACTGAACTTTGTTTTCTAGAGGACCAAGCAACAAGTGAATTACCAAGAAAATGACAAGCACCCGAAGTACTTTTCCTATCAATCCTACAACTCCCAAAATCAGCATCCGAAAAAGCTTTCAAAGAAACGGTTGAGGAAGAAGGAAGAAAAATGCCAAATTCTTGAGTTCCGTGTAGGTACCTGAGAATCCTTTTGATGGCTTGGCGATGTGAAGCACGTGGAGAAGCTTGAAAACATGCACAAAGACATATGCTGAATTGTATGTCCGGTCTTGACGCCGTGAGATACAAAAGTGATCCAATCATACTTCTGTATTCTTTTTTTTATCGACCGGGTCACCATCTTCGTCAAGTTCAAGTGTTGTTGCTGTTCCCATTGGTGTCCGAAGAGGCTTGCATTTGTCCATGTTGAAGCGCTTAAGAAGGTCCTTTGTATACTTAGTTTGATACACAAAAGTTCCTTCTTTTGTTTGCTTGATTTGCAGCCCCAAAAAGTATGTGAGTTCTCCCGTCATACTCATCTCAAATTCTGAACTCATCATAGCTGAAAACTTGGACACGAGATCATGAGAAGCACAACCAAAGATAATATCATCCACATACACTTGAACGAATAATGAGTCATTGCCATGCTTAAGTACAAAAAGATTTTTATCAACCTTGCCCATGGTAAACCCCTTTTCAAGTAAGAATGTTTTTAACCTATCATACCATGCTCTAGGGGCTTGTTTTAGACCGTACAAGGCTTTGGACAGTTTGTAAACATGATTAGGAAAATTTGGATTTTCAAAACCCGGTGGCTGCTTAACATAAACCTCCTCCTCTATGTAGCCATTAAGAAAAGCACTTTTAACATCCATTTGATGTAACATGAAACCTTTAGATGCAGCAAATGCTAATAAAATTCTTATAGCTTCTAGCAACAGGAGCAAATGTTTCATCAAAATCTAGACCTTCAATTTGAGTGAAACCTTGAGCAACCAACCTAGCTTTATTCCTAACCACAACCCCATCCTCACTTTGCTTATTTTTAAATACCCATTTAGTTCCAATTAATGTGTGACCTTGAGGTGGAGGTACAAGTTTCCAAATTTTATTTCTTTCAAAATTTTCTAACTCTTCTTGTATGGCATTAATGCAAGATTCATTAGTGAGTGCGTGTGATATATCCTTGGGTTCAAAAGAAGCAACAAAAGCAGAATGAGCATGAGAGTTTGGATCGCAAAACCTGGACCGAGTGACTCGTTCATGCAAGCTTCCAATGATTTGTTGTGGAGGATGACTTTTTAGTACTCGGAGGGGAGTAGACACTTCACAAGCACCTTCTTCTTCATGTTCGGACCTTTGATTAGGAGAGCTTGTTGATTGAGGAAGGTCCGAACCAGCAGTAGTGACTGTTGGTGCTGGTTGTAGTGCAAAATCAGCAGCTTGATCGTTATTTACTTGCGAGTTTTCGGGCAGCAGCACCACTTCTTCATCTTCTTCAATAAAAATACTCTCCCCCTGCGGATATGGATCCGGACCTGCAATATCGGAGCTAGTACTTGGGCTAGCTTCATCAAAAGAAACCTCGCAAGTCTCCACAATTTTGTTAGTGTCAAGTAAAACCACACGGTAGCCTCTAGTATGAGATGGATAACCAAGAAACATGCCATCAACAGATCTAGCTTCAAATTTATCAAGATTACCATGTTTCCTAACAAAGCATTTGCAACCAAAAATCCTAAAGTGTGTAACACTAGGCCTATGTCCAAACCGGAGCTCATATGGGGTTTTTCCAAGCTTAGCACGCAAGAAAACACGATTTGAGACATAACAAGCGGTTGCAATTGCATCAGCCCAAAATTTCCTAGGAGTTTGATATTCATCAAGCATAGTCCTAGCCATCTCATCTAAGGTCCTGTTCTTTCTTTCTACGACACCATTTTGTTGTGGTACATAGGGTGAAGAGTATTGATGATCTATTCCATTTTCAGCACAAAAGTGATCAAAGGATTGGTTTTTAAATTCAGTTCCGTTATCACTTCTAATTGCTTTTAATGATCCTGGGTGATCAATAGATAATCTAAGAAATAATGTTCTAAAATGACTAAAAGCTTCATTCTTAGATGCCATAAAATAAACCCAAGAATATCTGGAATAATCATCAACAATCACAAGCACATACCATTTACCTCCAAAGGATTGAACACGTGCCGGACCCACCGACCTACTGTGTCAAGATGTAAAAGTTGTCCTGGTTCAGCTGTCATGGTCATTGTGAGAGGAGCATGTGAACCTGCAACAAACTTAGCATGTCTACAAGAAGAGCACACAATATCATTGTCCTTTTTAAGCTTCGGCAGCCCACGTATGCGATTGAGAGCACTAACACGAGTGAGATGATCAAAGCCTATGTGACCAAGTCTACGATGCCAAAAATATAGATCCTTTGTATCATTAGCAACTAGACACCGATGCTTAGAAGTTGACAAATCAAAATCAGCTTTAAAAACTCTTCCAAACCTAGACATGTTAAACAAAAGCTCACCTTTTGAATCTACAAACTTGCAGCAATTTTTAGCAAAGCTAACCTCTAGATTTTCATCTAGCAATTGTGAAACCGAAAGCAAGTTGTATTTCAAATTTTTAACAAGTGCCACATCTTTAAAGTGTAGATATTGTTTACTCTAACCGAAACTTTAGCAATTATGGGAGTAGAAGAGTTATCGGCGAAAGTAACATTTTCTACACGTGACACAAAAGAGAGAGAGGAGAACCATTCTTTGTTACCGGTCATGTGGCGTGAGCAACCTGAATCCACAATCCAAATGTTCTCCTTCCTCAAACGTGAAACCTACACAGCAGCACAATACGTAGTTAAAAGACTTTTAGGAATCTAGTACTGAGTCACACGACGTCCAGCAGGAATAACACGCGAAAGCTGAGAAGGTACAGAAGGTTTATGAGCCAAACATCGAAAATTTTTGTTCCCAACTACTGACTTAGAAGATGTGTTATATGTAGCACAAAAAATAGTAGGTCCAGGAGCAAGTTTTTGACTCATTACAGCAGGTTGGAAGCTCCGAACATTCGGTCTAGCAGATTTTGCTTGGTTGTTATGTGATCTTCCAAGTATTCTTTGTTTCTTATTGTGTTTAGCTAGTCTATAACAAAAATCCATGACATGACCATCTCTACCACAGTAGGTACAATGAAAAATAACCTTATTATCATGTCTAGATGAGCAAGCAACACGTTTATTAGAACCCGAATGAGACAGTACTCCTGCAGATTTGAAAATCACCTCTTTTTGTTTAGGAGCTGTTTGAATCAAACCGCTTCTTAATGGCTTTACAACTTTAGGTGGGTGTGCCTTAGCATGAGCATGAGAATTAAAACCTAAACCAGTTTTATCATTACAAGACTTGGAAGAATTCAGCAGCAAGTTTAGGTTCTTATTTGCATTAGAAAACCGATCTAGTGTCCTATGCATGTCATCAAGTTTATTGGACAGATCAAAGCAGTTTTCACATGAAATTTTTCCTCTTAGTTTGCAATTTGAACAATATTTAACTTCATGCACACGTAAAGCATTGTTCAAAATAGAAATCTCATTCATAGCATCATTTAGTTTCTTATTCAGATCATCACATGAAGAACAATACAAATCAATTGTAGAACAACAAGCATCTTTCAAATTTTTATCATTAAGTGCAGCAAGCTCTTTGTTCTTTTCAATTTCAAGTTCAAGTTTATCAAGTGTAGATGCGTGTGCACTTCTTAAAGATGATAATTGTTCATAAAACAAATCACATGAGGAACAAGAATCATCACTAGGAATCAAAGTTTTTAAACGATTAATTTCAGATTCTAGTGATTCAATTTTAACAGCATTGTTCCTAAGTTTTTTATCCTTTTTCTTTAATATAACAGTGGCACGAGAAATAGCATCACACATTTCTTTGCAAGTGGGACATACCTCTTCATCGTCGCTGTTGTGTTCTGCCTCCTCGGAGCTTGAACTTGACTTGCTCGCCATGCAGCACATATTTGCCATAGCTTCTTCATCTTCATCACTACCGGTGTCCGCATCACTTGAGCCGAAATCTTTAAGTGCAGAGATCATACTATGCACTATGTTGCGCATTGATAAATCTTTCTTCTTCTTATTCTTTGCAAACGATTTCTTCGGCCTTGTTTGCTTTTCTTCACGTGAAGTCGGACCTGAAAGGTTAGGGCACTCCGTACGAAAATGTCCTGTCTTACCACATTCAAAACATCGTTGAGGTCCGGAGCTTCCTCTCCTTCTAGTTCTCACATTTTGCAATGCTTTTGAGAACCGAGTAGAGATGAGTGCAAGCTCCTCCTCTGGAAACTCTTCAATCTGTTCAAGGGTTAGAGAGGACAGCAAAGAGAGTGCACCACTAGATGATGATTGACTAGAACTAGACATGTCACGTTGCGAAACAAATGCAATAGACTTGTTGGGGTTTTTATGTGAGATGATGTCAATTTCATGAGTTTTCAATTTAGAATAAAGCACGTCTAAAGTAAGAGAACTCATGACAGTAGATTCACGAATAGATGTAACTTTCATCTCCCAAATTGACATATCTAATGCTCCTAACAATTGTCTAGCATTTTCAGCATCTGAAAAGTTAACATTGACACTACGCAAGTTGCTGAGAGTTTTATTAAAGTGAGCAAAAAGGTCGTCAATTGACTCACCGGGTTGCATCTCAAAACGCATGTATTCTTTCTTGAACATATCTTGCCTTACCTCCTTGATCGTATTGGATCCTTCATGGTAGTCACAAAGAGCTTTCCAAACATCATATGCAGATCGGAGGTGTGCAACACGGTCGAAGTCGCTTTGAGTCAATCCTTGGATGATCAAGTTGCGATCCTTGTTGTTGTTGTCAACATCTCTCATGTTCGCAGCCGTAACTTGATCGTTGGGTGGTACATCAAAGTACAGGTAGACCTTTTCCCATATGGCGAAGCCTTGCGCTAGTATGTAGGCCTCCATCCACGCCTTCCAAACCTGAAAATCGATGCCTTTGAACACACAAGGTTTTGCGGAGTACTCTTCCATAATGGTTAGTCAAAACACGTGCAAATCACAAAGATTAGAGCACCTTGGCTCAGATACCAATTGTAGGATCGAAGAGCACGTGAAAAGCTACCAGAGGGGGGGTGAATGGTAGATTAAAACTTTTCGCAGCGGAAACAACAAAAACCCCTCAGCAAAAAATCAATCGGTTAAAGAAACCGTGTGTGCAAGTGTTTTCAAACGTGTTCAACCAAGAAAAATCAAGTACAGAGGTAGAGAATCAAGTCACGGATCTAATGCAACAAGAATCACTTGAAAACACGAAGTAAAACGTGAGATACAACCAAAACATTAAACGAAGATCAATCTGTTCTACCCGATATAAAACAGATCTGCAACGATGCAAAGAAACTCGTGTATCTCAAAAACTACAGATCCGAAGCTCGTGAAAATTTCACAGATGATAGATAATTGAGTTGTGAAGACAACCCAAAAAGAATCACGTCAATCGGATCTGTAAAACTCGAGTTATGAATGAAACACCGAAGCAACGTCGGTCTGTCCAGAAACTCGGCGAGAAAGACTTGACGAAAAACAAGTCGGACGAACAAGGCACAAAAGCTCCTCGAAACTATGAACTTTATTCAATAGAAACACAAGAGGAACATCCCAAAGTTCTCTCCCCATGAGAGCTCTGGCCTCCCTTGCTTTTATAGCCAGCCCTCAGGCTAAACAATCCAATCTAGGACTCCTACTCCTAATTGGACTCGTATCCTAACTTACCATAACTGCTCAGGACTCTCCTTTTCGTAGATAGAAGCAATCGTGAGACTTCCAAACACCTTAGGAACGTCCTAAACATTCCTAAAACAACTCAACTTCGTGCCTAGCACGAAATCCTATCATAACCAACTCAAATCTTCCATATTTGAGCCATATCCGACTCAGCCTCAGCCTGAGTACGCAATCCAGCCGGTTGGACCTTTCCGACCAATTCTTTACGTCCACTTCTCTTCATGATGCCTTGGAACAATGTTGCCACGTACATGCACTCCTTGCACACGTGAAAACACCTTCCAACAACGTACACACAACCTTCATATGCACTGCCCTTGATCCAAACATGTTGCGCGACCTCCCGATCAACTCAACCACAGCTCCTCCCGAACTTGGTTGTTGGAACCTCATCTCCTCCCCGAGACTAGTCCAAGGATCCCGTCACCAGCCATGTCTTGAACTCAAGCAACACCTGCACATGAATAAACAACCAATTCTTCCGAGCACAAGTCCTCGACTTGACTCACGTTAGTTCGAAAACCACAACACCTTACATGAGCACGTCACATAAGCATGTTGCAAACCATATCAAATGATAACAGCCATAACCACCAAAACACACCAAAAACTTAGCAAATTAATTCTAAGCAAACCTTCCCATAAAGCAAGTTTGAAACATTGCGAGTTAAAAGAAAAAACAAGACGCTGCAGTTCTACGAGTTGAACTTCACGGGAGCTCCCTAAAAACAAGCTCCGGACCTCACAGAAGCTCTCCGGACCTTGCAGGAGCTCTCCAGACCTTGCGTCGGACCTTGCAACACTTGGCGGACCTAACAAAGAACTCGTCGGACCTTGCCACAGAAGAATGTTTTGGCAATATTCAAAACTTTGAATGTTAATGCTAACTTTTATCCTAATTGCCAATGTATTCAGCACACATAGGTCTCACAGGATCCATCAAAACGCCCTAGGTGAGCTGCCCTACTTCTCCTCCATCGATTCATGCAAAGAAACCAAAGTTCTAGGGCAGGTAGACACGTTTTTGCAAAAAAATCCGACGAGGTCCCCGGTGAGAACCGCTGAGCGCCGCCGCGAGCGCCATCTGGCTCCGGTCGGAATGAAGTGGTCTCCGGATCTCCCTTCATTTTAAATCGTGCGGTCAGAATTAGAACCCGGCGTACTCCTTCGGTAATATAATCTGGATCGCGCGTTTTAAATCTAACGGCCCACGCTTAAAGCGCCAATTCCCGCCCGGAATTTAGCGCGCTACCCCCTGGGATTTTGAGAAAACACGCGCTAGCCCCGAGATTTTCCGATCTAGTCCCTGGAACCTCTAGAAATTATGCAAACACGTGTAAACACTAGTTTTAGCCCCTGGATTTAATGGAAATTAGGAAAACCTCTCTGTATTTGATGTTTAGACCCCTGAACATTTTGGAAAATAAAATTTTGTACATGCAGTAGTGAATATTTAAGGTTTAGACCCTGCACCATATTTCATTTATGCATTTGGACATTTAAATTCAGTTTGAATTCATTAGAAGTGCAAACCATCATATGAAGTTCATATTTAATTTACTGAGGACCTAGAAAATCATTTAGGACGATCTGGAAGTTTGTTTAGATGGAAAATAAAATTCTGAAAAACATAATTTAGAATCTGTGTATTGCTGAAAATCTATTTTTAGGCATAAAAATAAATCTGAAATGCATGTGAATTCAAGTTAAATTGCCATAGCACTTTGAAAACTTGTAGAACAGTTTAAATTTGGATTTAGATGGAAAATGAATTCTGAAAATCCAATTTAGTTTCTGTTTTAATTCTGAAATTCTATTTGGGTTGGAATATACACTTATATGCAAGTTTGGTAGCTAAATGTGTGGTATTTAATATATAAAATTAGTTTAAGTTGACAATTTATTTTAGGTGTGCATTTAAAATCTGAATAACAAATTTGGAAACAATACATATGTTTAAAAAGGGCAGGTATGCATAGAAACAACTCATATAGTGTGAAATTTGGCTAAAGGAAATGTTTAAATGTAATATATATGCACACATACACACTAAATTTTGGTTAAGATGTTATAGGAAGCTAAAAAGATGAATTTTACCATGAGACACCCAACATGAATATATATATATATATATATTTGTGTGTGTGTGTAGACTTTGGTAATTTTAGGCTAAATTAATAAAGTGAAGCAATGTGTATGCATGTATGACTTGTGTGAGTGTATATGTGAATGAATGCTTATGGAGTGTTGTTTGTTTTTGCTTTGTGGATGTTTGCACGAGTAGAACCAGCCCCAAAGCTGGTTCTCAATTTCCCAGACAAAACTTTCCATTCCCGGAGCAGCAGAAAAAAGGCAAGTGTCCTTGACCACTTTGCACCCAAGCTAGGATCTGTAGTTAGAATTATTTGTATTGTCATATGAATTATGAAACCCATGTTAGGAAGTTTCCCTAGATTTTCATTATCATATTTCCTTGTAGCCTGGGTTGGCAGTTATTTAGTATGTTTATTATGGATATTCATTTATGCCTAACCATGCTTAGAAATGGGATGGGATATGAATCGAAAATCTTGAATTATCTACTATTGATGATATATGATAAACCATGGTAGAGATAGGAATCTAGGCAAGCTGGATGCTTTGGTTGGTGCTGCGTGCACGAGACTCAGGTTCGTGTTTAGTGCTTGCCTAGATTCTAAGGACCGGTCCATGGAGCATTTAACCTGGCTTTACCGTGCAACCACATGCTGAGATGGGGCAGCTTCGCCAATTAATTAGGTGTATTTACGACGTAGTGTGGTGTAAAATCCCGAAAAATACTCACAAGTAATTCAGCACATTCACACTTAGGAAAAATGAGGGGAACTAAAACTTTAAATTATAACGGTGTGAGTTAAAAGTGCTGATTTAAATCTCTCAAAAACATCCAAACATGGAGATCTAAATTCATAAATTGAGTACCTGTAATTCAAATATTAAGCCTACCAAATTTCAGCTCATTTGTAGGGGGTTTAGTATTTGTTTGAATTAAATGAGGATGCACTCAAATCTGAATTCAAATTTCAGATTCAAATTCCAACTTCACCAAACTGCAAATTGGGTTTCACAAATGTGTTCCCCACATTTGAATTAGCATCCATGCCAAAATTCAGATTATTTCGGTTTAATTTGCTAGGGTTTCGAATTAATAAAAGGGGAGATATTCAAATGTTGATTCAAGTTCAAAAACCCAATTGCAGTTCAAATTTCTTGACCGAAAATGAATTCAGTAGAATTTAATACTTCAAATCTATGACTTTGAGGTGAAGCAAGGTTTTTAATTTGGAGACCAAGGGGAAAATATCAGCTGGAGAGTCAGGTGGGAGGGGGCCCATTGGTCAGCCACCCACAGGAGCAAACCAACGCTGCTCTTCGGCCGATCACCGAGAGAACGCCAGCGCCGGCTGAACCCACCCCTGTTGATATTCACCGCGCCAGCTCCTGCTTCTCTGCTCGGCTACTCGCCCTAATCATACCCAGCTCGTGAACCGACGTCCTCCATTCTCTCTCTCTCTCAGCGCTCTGTTTCTTCTCCCGCGAAGAAAACACCTCAGTGCCGCACGTCTCTGTTCCAAACGCCCAGCTCGGTCGTTTCCTCTGTTGCTCGAGCTCCCAACGCAAGAAAGAAGCGCCACGACGTGCTCTATAGGTCTGCCACCTCAACACCAAGGCCCCTTGGTCGTGGTAGCCGCAAAGTGACGATCACCGCCGGGTGGCCGAAGTGAAACGCCGAAGCGCGTTTCGGCCTCACCGTCGCCAGCACGCTACAGCCTTCTTCATCTGCAGTTCCCTGTACGAAAAAGGTGTGCATGCCAGCCTAGATGGTGTAGCCGAAAACCGTTTCTTATTTGATCCCGCCGTTAGCTAGAATTTTGAGTCTTTTTGAACCGTAGTTCATAGCGATGAAGCTCGGTCTACAATCAAAATCATCGCGCATGAGTAGTTGGGGTTCATTATAGTCTAGGAGAAGCTTTGCTAGGTCGCTACGATCCTTCTCGATCAAACGGAGATCGAAATCATCAAGGACCGGAGGTGTTCTTCGAGTTTTTGTCGCCGCCATCGTTTTGCGGGATCGGGTCACCGGTGAGGTCCCACCTTCGGTGGTTTTCATGGAGAACGGGACACAGGTCAAAGTTGGCCATGCCTCACTGGTGCTTTTGGACCAAACCCTAGCCTGAATGATCAATTTCCAAGTGAGAACGAGGTCTCCGAAGTAGAGCTCGACATGGCCGCCGGTGCAAACACTGTTCGAGCCATTGTCACCCGTCACCGATCCCACCATCGTGTTCAGCATGGTGAAAAACTCACAGGTGGCGAATTTGGTGAAGTTTGGGGCACAGGAACCTGCTCCGGTGTGCTATCCGACGAGGGTTGCCGCGGGGGAGCCCGGGCAGCGTGAGGTAGACGAAGGGGGAGCGGTCCCACCTGTCAGCCTTGGTATTCGGCGCGGGGATCAGTTTGCAGCCCGGATCGGTTGTGGCTGCGTGGGGAAAACCACGTGGGCCTCGATGTGGCCGCAATGTCACTGGCCCAGTTCAAACCATGGGGCCCGCGGCCAGAATTTAAACTTTTCCCCGAATTTCAGATTTTGGTCAAACTTCAAACCTCCATAACTTTCAGTAGGAATGTCCAAAATTTGTGAAATAAATTTTGTTGGATTCCTCTCAGTCAGTACTTTACAGAAATGCAAATAAATTGGTCGTAAGATCCCTCGAATTTTCTCCAAAATTCCTCAAATTTAGATCTTTGGGAATTTTCTCAAATTTGGCCAGAAGATCCTTCATAACACTAGTGATCTGCTGTAAAAAGTAGAGCATCAGTGGACTTCATTTGTTAGGCCAAATTGTCTTCCCCAATTCAGCCTTCATTTGAAAATTACAAACTAAACAGAAACTTTTTCAGAAATGTTCACCAACTTCAAAAATTCATTTCTTCCTGTAGGTAGCTCGACAAATTATGAAACAAGTTTTGCTAGAACCAGGACAAAGACCTTCTTTATCTAGATCTTCCACTTTTAGATATATCAAAACTTCAGATTTGAGATCAAAATTCAGAGGAGTCATGTACTTGTGGGAATTTTGGAGACCACAAGCTTCTCTGAAAATTCCTCAAATTTTACTCAGATCATTCTCATTGAATCTAGTCTCCCCTGGAAAAGTTCCAAAGCCAATTAAGAACCCTAAATAGCAGTAGCTATGAGTAGAAGTTTGCTTCATAGAAATCATTATCACTTATACATATATTTTGTTGCATACCATATAGTGACCAAACTTAAGGATGCTCCGGAGCCTTTGGAGATCCTCCTACCATACGCTAACTTCCCGTTTGACTCGCAACCAAACAAGCCCCGATTTGCATTTAATTACTTTTGCAAAGTTTTACTTTGTATCACTTATGTCTAGGATGAATTGCTTGCATTAGAGTTAAGGTGATTGAAACCCCACTTGGATGACCTCTGAATCCTATAGAGGGTTGAGTAGTCTAGAGCTCGATAAGTAGAAAAGGCTATGCTAATGTTCTTAGGATCTCGGTAGAAGTCGAGTAGTTAGAATTTACTCGCGAGATAGAATTTTATCACTCGTGCTAGAATGAAGTAAAGAATGGCTTCAGAATGAGAAATTGAGACCTAGCAGGGGGTTAGGATCCAGTAGGCGGAGGTCTCACGTGCATAGCCCTGTTGGTGTCAGTTGAGGACCGAGCCGCGTGCGGCCCTGCTGGACAAGTTTGAACAGTACCGGTTGCATACTGGCTATACAGGAACTAGGAAACCGATGTAATTGGTTAACCTGGGTGCCAAGGCTTACCCAACCGTTTTATAAAAGTGGGTTGAGGGTAGAAAGGTGTAAATCTGCCGGCGGGCACAGACACGCTCCGCGGCGGGACCTCCTGCCCGTTACGGATGGACCGGTTCGACATTTGGGTTTCCTTTGAAAGGTTGCTGCATACAGCCGAGTAGGAAGGTGTTAAACACCACACTTCTGAAATGGGTGTATGTGATGTGTTGTCCAGGTGTCTATTGATTGCAATCACCGTCCCTCGCGGTTGTTTGAGTACCACTTGTTCACTGTGCTGTGACGTAGTAAGAACTGAAAGAAGCCAGAGGAATACGATGCACTGATCTATTATTGTATCGAAACCATGTATGCTGTAGATGTAGAGCTCATTAAGCTTATATTCCACTTTGGGCATAACCACATCGGAAGAAAACGTTTCTTGTTTGGTTGTGGACTTCCGATATGATGGCTGCCTAAGGCATATTAATATTCTGCTGTAAAACTGAAAGTAAGGATTAACATGTAGGCATGTATTTATCGCAATATCATTTGCCTATATTAAGAATCCCTGCATGTAGAGTCTCATGTTTATGAGTGACGGTTAAGCCTTGCTGAGCCATCGTGCTCACGGTTGCTATATTAATATGTTGCAGGTGAGACGTATGAGGAAGGCTCCGAGGATGAGGTGATGCCCCTGTCGGGGTACACGGCCGAGTTGGAGCCCTGCACGCCGCTGTGACCTTCGTACGATTGCTGCTAGTGTGTAGCGTCCCCGGGCTGGACGGCTGCACTTTTGCATAGCTAGGCTGAGAGTTTAGCTATGAATAAGACTTCCGCTTTACAAAAAATTGTAAAATACTTTCACTGTTTTATGTAAATAAAAGTTTGTATGTTTACCATAATATTTTCTTGTGTGCTGTTGGGTGCCGCATCGCACGACACCACCCTCTGTGATCCTGGAGTGGAAGGACATGGGGTAGCCCCCCACAGACGTGGTATCAGATCCGCATTGGGAATAGCATGCTCAAAAAGAGCCTATTTTGAAAACTTAGGAGTAGTCTAGTGAGGATTAGTCACTATGCCCACATCAGGTCTATTATAGTAGTAGCTACTTCAGGTGGAAAAGCTAAATTCTGTGTTATACATTCTGTAATGACGCTCCGATGTCAGGTAAGAGGTAAGGTACAGCACAGTAGGCGGATCAATTGCAGTAAGGTCACCATACGAGCAGTGGTATGGAATGGTTTACCGTGGCTTGGCACGGTAGTCAATATGAGTCTATGAACCTTCTCATGGTTTTGAGAGCATATGAAAATGCTGATCCCCAGCGTGCTTTAGGCAAAAGCGACGATACCCCATCGTGTGGTAAGAAACACGATAGTATGCAACTCTTGAACATTCAATTTTCAAAGGGGCATACACAGCGCTCTCCATCGGTGTGCCTCAACGGTCATGAGGCAGTAGGTGGTATCCGTTGGGTTGACAAAATTCCCGACCATGACGACCCGTTCGCGCTCTACTCGGGTTCCCCGCCGTGTGGTGTGAAAACACGACCATGTACCTTGAGACGTGGCCTGACTCAAGGACGACCCGTATGGAAATGATACGGACCGTATGTTTTTACTATGATATGGACCTGCCTGAAATGATCAACCATTGTGTGATCCTCTATTGAGTGGTTTTCTGCAGGTGCATATACCACGTTAGGGCATTACGCTTAGAAATCGTTTGTGAGTGATGTTTCTAGTTCCACCATTTGACACGTATATGCCAGAATACTGGCTTAGGATTTTTCTTTGGTGAGGGCATAGTACCGGCATTGCATTTCCGTTTCCCTCGGCACGTTGATGACCATATCCGTGCCGGATGTGCTGTCAAAATTTTTACAGAAAACTGTCAACCTTTAAAAATCATAACTCCTAAAGTAGAAATGTTATGGAGGCAAATAAATACATTCTGGATTCCTTTCTGAGTTTACTACAACTTTTTTGTTGAACTCCAGTCCTGATTTTGCCTCCAAAGTGGTCAAAACAGTTAAATTCTCTACACTGGTCAGCTGGACCAGGATCTGGACAGGGAAACCATGTTTGAAGTTTTCAATTCAAAACACTTGGTTTCACATTTCGATATCCAGTGGCTGTTGTAAAACAGTGGGTTGGATTCAAATATAGTAGGCATTTAACATATCATTTCGAGCGAGGACATGTTTGGGTCGTGTATAATAGCGAGGAGATACGCATGCTAACACACTTAACATCCCGTGGCGACCCACGGTGATCAAAATGAACTTTTGATCCATGAAGTTCATTGCTTTAGAACTCGATTGTGGTGACATGGTACAAGGATGTATATGTTGTATAAATTGTATACTTTATCTATGTGTGTGAATGTTATGTGTGTCATTTGTTCACTCTCACACTACTATTGTATAGACTGGATGAAGTAAACAAACATGTGCTGATTGTTTGAATGGTGTGAATGCAGAATGGTGCGTACACGGTCCACGCACAAGGAGGGAGGCCCAAGTCAAGGTCATGGTGATGAATCTCCACTGCTGTAGCAAACCATGACACAGCAACAACCACCTCCTCCACCACCAGAACTTCCAAGAAATCTCGCGGAGGTTCTCGCCGCAAGACTCGGCTCGCGCGACGTGCAAACCAAGTTGCTGCGGATGTTGGTGCAGCAAAACGCGTCCCGTCAGGGAGGACGCCGAGACAATAGGAAACGCCAGCCCCAACAGAGTTCATACTCAGACTTCTTGGTGACTCATCCACCAGTCTTTACGGAGGCCAGAGAGACTTTGGAGGCGGAAAGCTTTATCCGCACTCTCAAGGCAAAGTTCAGTCTACTTCGGTGCACCGAACACCAGAAGGCGCTGTTTGCAACGCAACAGCTTCAAGGGGAAGCCGGTACTTGATGGGCGAACTACATCGCCTCATTACCGGCTGGCCATGCCGTCACTTGGGCGGAGTTCCAGGAGGCCTTCCGCGCCTACCATATACCTCCCAGGGTGATGCAGAGGAAGCTTCAGGAGTTCCTGGAGCTGAAACAAGGCGAGAGGAGTGCTCATGAGTCCTCTAGAGCATTCAACCGGCTGGCGCAATATGCGCCAGAATTTGTGGGGATGGTTAACAGAAGCGGAAAACATTCTTCTAAGACCTGAATTCAAAAATGAAGGTCCATTTTGCCCAAAGCAACTGCGGCACATTCAATGACCTTGTCAATGCCGCGATTGTGCAAGAAGATGCTCAGCGCAAGCGCGGTTCTGATAAGAGGAAATGCAGCATGCTGGCAAGCAGCAGTGGAGGGGTGCCACACAAATACCGTGTGGTGTATCGCTCATCATCCAGTCAGAGATGGCAGCCACCGGCATGACCGCCTCAGTTTCACGGTCGTCAATTTAATGCGCCAAGCTTCCGACCGTCGTATCCACCACAGCAACAGCAGCAGCAAAGGATGGTACCGTGTGCACCTCGATTTCCACCGCGTGCACTGGGATTCCGTCCACAGTTCGAAGGAAACCCGACACAATGCACATGCTTCACGTGTGGCCGTGTCGGGCATATTGCCAAGGACTGCCCCGAGCAGCGACAGGGCAGGGGTCCAGCACAGTATCAGGGTGCAAATCTACCCCGCAACCAGCCCAAGAAACCAGCACCAAAACCCGGCAACGTCCACCACTTAGCTATCGAAGATGTGCCAGAAGGCGAACCCGTCCTCACGGGTATGTTTTCTTATTTAGATCATCCTGTAGTCATACTTTTTGACTCCGGTGCCACACATAATTCCATAAGTCAATGTTATGTTATTAAATACCAATTGCCTATCATTCCCACAAAAATTTTATATTTGATTTACTCTCCGGGTGGGAAAATAACAGCTGATAAGATGGTCTATAGAGCACCATTGCAATTGGGTGGGAATCTAAATCCGACTTCTCTAATTATATTAGAGAGTCAAAAACTCGATGTCATTTTATGAATGTCATGGATAAATCACCATGGTGCTGTTCTTGACATCGTTCCACGAGTGGTTCATTCAAACTCTCCACTTCATGAAGCACATATTCTTATTCTTGACCGATTGATCCAAGAAATTCCAGCCACATATAACATGGAAACCACCAAGCTTGAGGATGTTCGTGTGGTCCGTGAATATCCGGACGTGTTTCCGGATGATCTCCCGGGCATGCCACCCGGAAGGGATGTCGAGTTCAAGATTGAACTTGTACCGGGGACGACACCAATATCACGGAGACCGTACAAGATGGCTACGAATGAGCTAGCTGAATTGAAGGAGCATCTCAATGATTTGATGAGTAAGGGTTTCATTCGACCTAATTCCTCGCCAAGGGGATGCTCGGCGCTGTTTGTGAAAAAGAAGGATGAAACCTTGAGGTTGTGTGTGGATTACCGACCTCTCAACGCCTTCACCATCAAAAATAAATATCCACTGCCCCGCATAGATATCTTATTCGATCAACTTGTGGGTGCAAGTGTATTTTCAAAGATGGATTTTCACTCTGGTGTAAAAGCCAAATAATTTACTTGCTAGAGTGTTCATCATATCACCACACCACAGCACATTTTGTGGAAGTCTCATGAACATTTGTGAAGAGCAAGTAAACACCATCAATCGGTTATTAGAGGAAGAACTCACAAATCCAAAAGTAGGATCTCACACATCTAAACATGAGAGGCTGAGCTCACCATTAGGCCCTGAATATTCTTAGGAGGGCTCATGCCAAGTCTCATTCAAGTTCAAACTCTTTTGAAGCACTTTTGGATACAATTGCAAAAAGGGCTATTTGAATCCAAATTCAAATTTCAGCTACTTTCATCACTTGGATTCAAAAGTTGATGTCATATTCAAACTCAGCACATTTTTCAGAGTTAGTCCACCAATTTTCATCCTCATTGGAGTTCATCTTGTCGGGAGCTATATTTGGATTAATTCAAACTGAATTTGAATTTTGAAATTCAAATGTAAATAAATTTTAGCCAAACCAACTTCAATTTGAGGAAATCAAATGCAACTCATGACTTGGTGATGAAGTCTACACTTCAACTTTGAGTAGCTGTAATATTTGCAGCAAAGAAATGGAAAAGAGAGAAGGGAGAGAGAGGGCCCACATGTCAGTCTCATCAGCTGAGGGAACCGCCTCTATTCTTCGGGCTGTTGCCGAGAGCGCGCCAGCATGTTGCCGCCTTACCCCGCTGAACCCACGCGCGCGCCAGCGCTTGTTCCCGATCTACTCTCGCTCTCTCCTATCGCCCACGTGCGCTGCACCGTTCAAGCTTCCTTCTCTCCCAGCTCGTCCCACTCTGTTGAGCTCCCATTTGGGAAAAAAACCAGTCCGCTGGCCGCGCCTCTGCCTCCCTTGGCGATCAACCACTCCGGTGGTTTTCACGCTAGACTGAGCTGCTCAGAGGTTGCGCCCACCGTTCCTTGACGATCCCAAAGCGGGAAAGTCGGAGGTAGCTGCCCTAAACCGTGGTAGCGAGCTCGGTTTGCTTCTCATCGCCGTTAGTTGCTGCCGCTACAAAAACTCGTCACCCGGACATGAGCGCCTGTTTTCTTCTGATTTTAGCGCGCCAATAGGTTTGCCTAAGATCACTCTTCCTTGCCTGCAACTCCGGACGCATGCCACAGTGTGTGCTCACCGGAATTTCAGTTCTTACAGGGAGCATGTGATATAGACTGCAGGCATGTAACTCAAAAATTCATGCTAACTGGTCAAGCAAACTGTCCCCAACTTAGACAACTCTCCGGAAACATCCGTGCAAATCTATACGATCAAGAACCACAGGAAACCGTCGAGAAATTACTGAGTTCTTCGGGGTTTTCGTTCTTCATCGGATTTAGACCTAGGTCGCACGGTGAAGTCCTATTTGCCGCCACCTATAGCAAGATCAGTGTCTGGATCATTTCTCCTTAGTTAATGGCGGTGCTGTAGGAGCCAACAGATGAGGTTTTGAGGCACTACAGCACCATCCCGACCTTGCCGAACATGCCACGGAGGCTGTCGCCGTCGCACGACCATGTCCGGTGATCGCCGGGCTGCGACAAGGTCAGCGACGGGTTCCCTGACCAATGATAGGTGGATGCGGCAAGTTTAATTGAGTTCCTGGCACGGGAACCCTCTTTCGGCGAGTGCTCCGGCGAGGGGGGGGGGGCGGCGGTTGGCCGCGGGAGTGCGAGGAAGAAGAGGACTCGCAGACCCCACGTGTCGGTCTCTGTCAAAACCACGTCGGATCATCTGTGGCTCCGGATCAAGTTGTGGCTACGTGAGATAATCCCTGTAGCCCCGTGTGTCCGGCTCTCGGGTGGCGCCACGTCACCCCGGGACCCAGCTGTCAGAGTTTTAAACATTTATAAGATTTTCATATTTCAGTTCAAACTTCAAACGCCCGTAACATTTGCTAGGAAGCTCCAAATTTAGTGAACCAAATTTTGTTGGATTCTGCTCTTTGAGTGCTATCCAGCAAAATAAGTTTCAGTTCAAGAAACTTATTATTTTTGCAGAATTAATTCCCTAAATTTTAAATTGTGGGGAATTTTATCTATAGAATTCTTTTATAGAAAATTCTGAAATTTGGCTAGGATGTTCATTTGAAAATCCGTGAGTCACAGGAAAAATTTCAGAGTCATCAGAGTTCATTAATCACCCTAATGGTGTGATTAAGTGAACTGCCCTGAGAAAATAGAAAAAATATACAGAAACATTTTCAGAATTTTCTCAATTCTTGATTAGGGCGTAACTTTCTCTAGGTTTCTACAAATTACATAAAAGCAACTCCATTAGAACCATCTCAAACTCTAGTTTCCAGAAAGTAATGGTTTGATCCATGAAAATCCCTGGAAATCCTTAGAAGCTCTAGTAATGACCATTTAGACTTTTATTTGTGCAGAGCTCAAATGAGCTTTGTTTCAAATAAAGTTTGGTCAAGTCTCTGGTTAGGTTCTTACCGAGCCACTGTAAAAATTTCAGAGCCAAATGGGATGTATAGCTAGAGTTATAGTCTTTATATGTTAAATTCCACACATTAGCATTTAAATTGACATATCGTTAAATTGCTTACGTGTAGTCGCTGAACGCGAGGAGACCCCAGAGATACTTGACTTCATACCTTCGGAGGAGACATTAACCCCTGACCAGCAGCAACAAGGCAAGCCCCGGTTTGCATTTAACAAGTTTTATAAAGTTTTGCTTTATATTCACTTAGCGTGAAGTATGTGTGTGGATTAGGTGTAGGATTGATGAAACCCCAAATGCATAACCAGATTATTCCAAAAGGAGTGAGGGTAGTGTCTAAGTCATCGAGTAGATCATGCTTTGCTTAATGTTTATAGACTTAGGTAAAAGTCGAGTAGTTGGAATCTACTCGCGGGTATAGGGTTTGTCACACGGGATGGTTAGAGATGTGAGACAACTGTAGTAAGAAAAATGAGACTAGGCAGGGGCTAGGATGCAGCAAGAGGAAGTCTTGTTTGCGTAGCCCTATCCGTGTCGATTGAGGACCGACCCGTGTGCGGCCCCGCTGAACAAGTTTTAATGTACCGAAGGCATATCGGATATATAGGGTCCGATAAACTGATGTAACCTATACCTCCGGGCGTCGAGGCATAACGCGCCGATATATAGGTGTAGGTTGAGGGCAGCAAGGTGGAAATCCGCTAACGGTCATAGAGAGATGCTCCGTGTAGGGAACCTCCTCTCCGTTTGGGTGCGACCGGTTCGACGTTTGAGCTGTTTGCTGAAAGGTTGTGACTTACGACGTTGGGTGAGCGTGCTGTGTGCAGCTCCGAGTATGGCTGTATGTGACGTGCTATTCGGGTATCCCTGCAGGTGTATAACGAGTCGATTCGCCGTCCCTCGCGGTTATGAGTACCGCTTGTTCACTGAGTCGTGACGTAGGTTAACATATGGAATGTTATCATTCAATATTGCTGATATGAACAACTTGTTTTGTTACATGTGTGCCACCTAATATTGCTCACTAAATTTCAGATTTGTGAACCCTTAACTTGTGGCTAAAAGATGAATTAAGGATGAACTTGTAGGTGTGTCTGTTTGCTGCAAACTTTCATCCTATATTCGAGTATGACTTGCATGTAGCGTTTCATGTGTAAGAGAGTCGGCTAAGACTTGCTGAGCCATCGTGCTCACAGTTGCTTTCTATGAGTGTTTGCAGGTGAGGAGTACCCCACGGACTCGGAGTACGAGTCCACCGGCGAGGGCTACCCTCCGTCGGGGACTACAGCCGAGTGGGAGCCTTACACGCCGCGCTGAGGCCGAGTGGAGCTAGTGTGGGTTGTCCATAGGGCCGGGCAACCAACTTTTGCTAGTTAGGTTGGCGTGAGTTGTATAAAAACATTCCGCTGTAGTAGACTCTGTAGAGGAGTTGTAACTTAAGAGTGTACTACTTTTGTACAAATTCAGCAAGCTTTTCAATGTAATACTATGGTTTCCTTATGATGTGTGCTGTTGGGTGTTGCATCATGCGGCATCACCCTCTGAGATCCTGGGATGTACGGATTTCAGTGCGTCGCAGGCTGGCATCAGAGCTGCTTAGGGGATAGCACACCAAATAAGGACAGTATTACAGGAAAACTTAGGATTACGGTGAGGAATCGTTAGTATGCCCAAATAAGGACTATATTAGTGTAGTTACTTAAAGTGGCATGACTAACCTACTTGTTATAATTCTGAATTTTGATTATGTAACGGCGCACCTACGCTCAGGTAAACATGGTAAGGAACGTCACCAAAAGCGGATCTAATTCGGTTAGCTCCCCTGATGAGGAAAGTGGTTCAGGGGATAGGTCTCACATCTTGGTGTGAGACGTCAATATGAAACTTTTGAACTCTTCATGTTCTTGAGTTCATATGAAACGTTGGTTCCTAGCTCGCGTTAGGCAAGAAAGTGGAAACCCCATCGTGTGGTCGATAACGAGATAGTGTGTTCTTCTGGAAATAGCCTAGGAGGACATACGCAGCGCTTGCCATCGGCATACCCTGTAGGGCAGTAGGTGGTATCCATTGGGTTGATAAAGTTTCCAACCATGACTACCCGTCATGTGATGTGAAAACACGACAATGTACCTTAAGACGTGGCTTAACTCAAGGACGGCCGTATGACAATGACACGGGCGTATGTACTTACTTTCAAATATGGACCTGCCTGAAATGACAAAAACCTTTGAGTGCACCATTATTGAGTATTCTTCTGCAGGTGCTAACCACGTACGTATTCCGTGTAGTACACGTTTGCGAGAGACCATTTTAGTACCACAGTTGAGATGTATATGCCAGTATAATCCGGTTAGAATTTTCCATTTTGTGAGGAACGTAGTACCGACATGTAACAATCAATTGCATTAAAAACAATGTTATAAAGGAACTAAGATAACTAAGTTTTAATCTTTAGGACTCTGATTTTGAAGAACAATTCAAAATTTGATTAGTTTAGCTCAAAGGACTCAAAAAACAGAGTGCTCTGTTTTGGGCAGCAAGTTTGCTGAACTTTAACAGAGCCTAACTAACAGGTTATTTAGCCAATGGAGGTGTGGGATATATTTCTGGAAAGGGGTTGATGTTCTCTACAACTTTTTTGTAGACTTCCAGAACAGAATCAAACATCGAACTGGTTGAAATTCCAGATGGTTGTAAACTGTCCAGAACCAGGACAGACTTAAAACACTCTCTGGACTGTTCTGTTTTTCAAACATAACTTCCTTTAGAGAAATCTAAAATTTTCATATGATACATTTTGGAATGGTTAGGAGATGTGTTACATCTTTGTAATTCAAAGTTTTTGCAGTACCAGCATGGAATTCAGTGGAATTTCGAGTTGAAAACAGCAACTTCCAAAGGAGGTGCTGTTGAAATTCTTCCAGAAATTCTGTGATTTTGAATAATTGTAACTTTTTAACCAGAGCTGATCTGGGGGCAAATAAATACTCGTTGGAAAGATATTGAAGTTAACTTTAACTTTTGTATTCAACTTGAGTCAATAAAATGCAAAGTACCAGGTCAAAATCTGGTATAAGTAGAAACTGGTCATTCTGGGCAGAGGAATGAACAGTTGAACTCATTTGAGAGATTGTTCTACCTAGTGGGGTTTTATTACTTCCAATGGGGTAGAACATATTCATCAGTAGTTATATTCAACTAATGAAAGATTTGAGTACATTACTTACTTAAGTTCTTTTGCTAGAGGCCATGTTTGTGTCGTATTGAAGATAACGAGTAGTAGACATGATGACAAAGCGATATTAACGTCTCGTAGTGAGCAAGTCTAATTCAGATTTCACTAATTTGTATTTGGTATGATAATGGTGTAGCTTGTGCAAAGTTATTACATTATCCATGTACGAGACGTATCGCATGTTTACCATCATTCTGTATTGCTCCTATTTTATCGACTGCATGGAGTAGGCTGTGGGACTGATTTTATTGTCGTTATGGTTGCAGATGGTTCGTACCCGGACCATGCACGAGGCCGGGGGATCTAGTCAGCAGAGGGGTGATGACTCCCAGCCGCCTGCCTAAGACAACACCCTGCAGCAACAACCACCACCGCCGCCTCCGCTTACGCTAGCGGATGTGATATCGGCGCTGGTGGGCTCTCATGAGGAGCAGACCGACCTGCTCCGCAAGATTGTCCAGAATACGTCCCAGGCAGGGACACGTCAAGAGAGGGGGCCTCGTGAGCCCAACATCACGACGTACTCGGGTTTCATGAGTACGCATCCTCCGGTGTTCACCGAAGTGGCGGAACCGCTGGAGGCCGACAACTGGCTGCGGACGATTGAGTCCATGTTTGGGCTGCTCCAATGCATGGAGCGGCAGACGACTCTCTTCGCGGTGCAGAAGCTTCACCGTGCCGCCGGTGCGTGGTGGGTGAACTATGTCGCCTCACTACCTGCTGTCCAAGCCGTCGAATGGCAGGAGTTCTGGGAGGCGCTCTGCGCCTATCATATACCTCCCGGGATGATGAAGAGGAAGTTCGAAGAATTCTTGGAACTGAAGCAAGGCGGGAGGAGTTCCCACGACTACTCCCGTGTGTTCAACCATCTGGCGCAGTATGCGTCGGATTACATCTCCACCGAGGAGAAGAAGCACGAGCAGTTCTATCGGGGTTTAAACCCCGAGATGAAGACTCACCTCGCGCAATGCAATCGCGGCACCTTCAATAACCTCGTCAATGCCGCGATTATGCAAGAGGATGCTCAGCGAGAATTTGTGGCTGAGCAGCAGAAGCGCAGCGCTCCACCGAGCAGCGGGGGTGGAGCTCCTCAAAAACACCACATGGTGTATTGGACACCATCCAGTCAGCAGTGGCATCCACCGGCACAACCTCAACAGTTTGGGAGTCGTTCTTTTCAGCCACCCCCATTCCGACCGCTGATGCCACCACCGCGACTGCAACATCAGCAACAGCAGCAGATGGTACCCTGGGTGTTTCCACCGCCACAACGCGCCACAGGATTCCATCCGCCGGTCAGCGGAGGACCGCCTCGCTACACATGTTATAGGTGTGGCCAGGTGGGTCACTTCTCGAAGGACTGTCCACAGGGGAAGCAAAACAGTGGGCAAGCCCAATATCAGGGCTGTGCTCGAGGCCGACAACCAATGAAGAAGGGAGGTCAGCGAACCAGGGGCATTCGTTACCTCGACAACGAGGATACCCTGGAAGGAGAGAACGTGCTGGCGGGTACGTTCACTCTCAATGATCGAGCAATCATCATTTTATTTGATTCTGGTGCAACCCACAACTTCATAAGTGCATCATATGTGGTTAAGCATCAATTGCATGTCTTTCCAACCGAGTGCTCATATATGATCTGCTCACCGGGAGGGAAGATTTCAGCAAATGTGATGATTCCAAAAGCACCACTGTGCTTAGGTGGGAGAATATATCCCACTACTATGATTATTCATGAGGGGCAGAAGATTGATGTAGTCTTAGGAATGTCATGGCTAAGTTACCATGGCGCTGTCCTGGAAACTTTATCACAGACGGTTCACCTCAACTCTCCACTCCACCGTCCTTATTCCCTCATATTAGACAACCCGGTCCCGGAAGTTTCAGCCGCCTATCATACTGAAGCTCCCAAGTTATAGGACATCCCCTTAGTCCGAGAATACCCCGACATGTTCCCGGATGATCTTCCGGGCATGCCACCTGAACGGGATGTGGAGTTCAAGACTGCACTTGCACCCTGGACTACACCAATATCACGGAGACCGTATAAGATGGCTCCGAATGAGCTGGCTGAATTGAAAGAAAAGCTCAATGACTTGTTGAGTAAGGGTTTCATCATACCGAGTTCCTCGCCTTGGGGATGCTCGGCGCTGTTCGTCAAGAAGAAAGATGAAACCTTGAGGTTGTGTGTGGATTACCGACCGCTCAACGCCGTCACCATTAAGAATAAATATCCATGCCCCGCATTGACATTTTGTTCGATCAACTTGAGGGTACAAGTGTGTTTTCAAAGATGGACCTTCGCTCCGGCTATCATCAAATAAAGATCCGGGCGGAGGATATCCTAAAGACGGCTTTCTCGACGAGATATGGACTATATGAATATCTCGTCATGTCTTTTGGTCTCACCAACGCCCCGACACATTTCATGTACCTCACGAACTCGGTGTTCATGCATGAGTTGAACAAGTTCGTGGTGGTGTTCGTTGATGATATCTTGGTTTACTCCAAGTCAGAAGAAGAACATGACAAACACATGTGAATCGTCCTTCAACGATTGCGGGACCATAAACTCTATGCCAAGTTCAGCAAATGCGAGTTTTGTATTAACTAAGTGCCAATTTTGGGACGTATCATCTCAGTGGAAGGCATTGCGGTTGACCCAAGTAAAATTGAACAAGTGCTGAAATGGAAAGCCTCCACTTCTGTCCATGAAGTCAAAAGCTTCTTCGGTTTAGCGGAATATTATCGGAGGTTCATCCCGAGCTTCTCCAAGCTTGCTAAGCCGAGGACTGAATTATTGAAGATTTGGAGGAAATATGTTTGGAACTCAGCATGTGAAGGAGCATTCCAAGCATTAGAGAAGCATCTCACAACAACCCTGGTCTTAGCTCAACCGGATACGACCAAGACTTTCGATGTGTATTGTGATGCGCCCGGTATCGGGCTTGGCTGCATGTTGATGGAAGAAGGACGTGTAGTCGCGTATGGCTCACGCCAACTTCGAAACCACGAGCAGCACTATCCGACTCTTGATCTTGAGCTCGCTGCTGTGGTATTGGCGTTGAAAATGTGGAGGCATTATCTCCTGGGGAATTTGGTGCATCTCTACACTGACCACAAGAGCTTAAAATATATCTTCACCCAAAAGGAGCTGAATATGAGACAAAGGAGGTGGTTAGAATTAATCAAAGACTATGAGATTGAAATTCATTACCACCCCGGCAAGGCGAATGTGGTTGCCGACGCGCTGAGTCAAAAATTACATGTCCAAAACCTTACCATTACACCGATGGAAGAGGAAGAACCGAGTTTATACTTGGTTCCATATGGATCACTCTACAACATAGCTCTCATCCCTACCATTAGGGAGGATATCATTTCGGCTCATAAGATTAACAAAGGCATGGCACATCTCCAGAAACGGATAGACAATGGTGATATCAAATGTTTCTGGAAGGATGAAGAGGGGACGCTATGGTTCAGTGACCGCATAGTCGTACCCCGGAATATGGAGGTGAGAAAGAAGATCCTTGATGAAGCTTATTTGTCGAAGTTCTCCATTCATACGGGCAGCAACAAAACGTACCAAGATTTGAAGACTAAATTTTGGTGGACACGGATGAGGCGGGAAGTTGCAAAGTACGTATCTGAGTGTGATACATGTAGATGAGTGAAGGCAGATCACATGAGGAAATCAGGGCTGTTGCAACCCCTGAAAATTCCAGCATGGAAATTGGAAGATGTTAGCATGGATTTCATTGTGGGATTACCCATGACTTTTAACAAGCATGATTCTATTTGGGTAATCATTGACCTGTTAACCAAGTTGGCTCCTTTCATTCCCGTGCATACACATTGCCATGCCAGCAGGAATGCGGAGTTGTACATTGCAAGAATCTTATGCTTGCACGGAGTACCCAAGACCATAATCTCAGATCGAGGGGCATTGTTTGTGGCTCGTTTCTGGGAGCAGTTGCACGCTGCTTTGGGTACCAAACTGATTAGAAGCTCCGCCTATCACCCTCAGACAGATGGGCAAACTGAAATGGTGAATCAAAAGTTATAAGACATGTTGAGAGCGTGTGCCATCCACCACGGTAGAAATTGGGATGATCA
The DNA here is from genome assembly GCA_030760725.1 of Neostapfia colusana. Lineage (NCBI taxonomy): Eukaryota > Viridiplantae > Streptophyta > Magnoliopsida > Poales > Poaceae > Neostapfia > Neostapfia colusana. The sequence continues at coordinate 24,444,831 of JASWHV010000004.1, read as the reverse complement.
TCTGCCGTTGGTGGAATTCTCATATAACAACGACTATCAAGCGAGTATCAAGATGGCACCATATGAGGCTCTCTAGGTCGCAAATGCCGCAGCCCATTGAACTGGTGCGAGTCCGGTGAAAGGGTCACGTTCGGGATTGATTTAGTGAACGACGCCAAAGAGCGAGTTCGGGTGATTCAAGCAAATTTGAAAGCCACCCAATTCCGACAGAAAAGTTACGCTGATAACAGGCGTAGGACGCTGCATTTCGACGTTGGGGAACATGCATACCTCCGTGTATCTCCGATGAAAGGCGTGCACCAATTCGACGTGAAGGGGAAACTCACTCCCCGATTTATTGGACCCTATGCCATCACCAAAAAGTGCGGACAAGTGGCGTACTGAATGGAACTACCTGCATCTCTCGCTGGAGATCACGATGTTTTCCATGTTTCACAGCTCCAGAAATGTCTAAAGTATATGGCTGCTGTTCCCACTGAAGACATTGGCGAGTTGCAACCGGATTTGACCTATGCTGAGTATCCGGTGGAGATTATTGATGAGAAGGCTCGGACCACGCGTAACCGAACGCTGTGGTTCTATAAGATATTGTGGAGCAACCACACTGTTGAGGAAGCGACGTGGGAGAGCGAAGATTTCCTTTGCTCAAACTACCCAGATTTCATGGCATCTTATCACGGGTAATTCCTCTTACATCTTCGTCTCTTCTTTTATAATCTCGGGACGAGATTCTTTTAAGGGGGGAGGGATGTAAAAGCCCAAGAATTTACTTGCTAGAGTGTTCATCATATCACCACACCAAAGCTCATTTTGTGACAGTCTCATGAACATTTGTGAAGAGCAAGTAAACACCATCGAGAGGTGATTAGAGGAAGAACTCACAAATCCAAAAGTAGGATCTCACACATGTAAACATGAGAGGCTGAGCTCACCATTAGGCCCTAAATATTCTTAGGAGGTCCATGCCAAGTTTCATGCAAGTTTAAACTCTTTTGAAGCACTTTTGGATACAATTGCAAAAAGGGCTATTTGAATGCAAATTCAAATTTCAGCAACTTTCATCACTTGGATTCAAAAGTTGACGTCATATTCAAACTCAACACATTTTTCTGAGTTAGTCCACCAATTTTAATCCTCTTTGGAGTTCATCTGGTCGGGAGCTATATTCGGATTAATTCAAACTGAATTTGAATTTTCAAATTCAAATGTAAATGAAATTTATCCAAACCAACTTCAATTTGAGGAATTCAGATTCAACTCATGACTTGGTGATGAAGTGTACACTTCAATTTTGAGTAGCTGAGATATTTGCAGCAAAGAAATGGAAAAAAGAGAAGGGGGGAGAGGGCCCACATGTCAGTCTCATCAGCTGAGGGAACCACCTCTGTTCTTCGGGCTGTTGCTGATAGCGCGCCAGCGTGTTGCCGCCTCAGCCCGCTGAACCCACGCGTGCGCCAGCGCTTGTTCCCGATCAACTCTCGCTCTCTCCTATCGCCCACGTGCGCTGCACCGTTGAAGCTTCCTTCTCTCCCAGCTCCTGCTGCTCTGTTCAGCTTCCGTGCGCGAAAAAAACTAGTCCGCCGGCCGCGCCTCTGCCTCCCTCGGTGATCAACCACTCCGGTGGTTTTCACGCTAGACTGATCTGCTCAGAGGTTGCGCGCACCGTTCCTTGACAATCCCGAAGCGATAAATCAGAGGTAGCTGCCCTAGACCGCAGTAGCGAGCTCAGTTTGCTTCGTCGTCGCCGTGAGTCGCCGCCGCTAAGAAAACTCGTCGCCTGGCCATGAGCGTCTGTTTTCTTCTGAGTTTATCGTGCCAAAAGGTTCTCCTAAGATCACTCTTCCTTTCCCACAACCCCAGCCGCATGCCACAGTGTGTGCTCGCCAGAATTTCAGTTCTTACCGGGAGCATGTGATATGGACCACGGCCATCTAACTAAAAAATTTGTGCTAACCGGTCAAGAAAACTTTCCCCAACTTAGACAACCATCCGGAAATGTCCGTGCGAAACTATATGGTCAAGAACCACGGGAAACTGTCGAGAAGCCACTGAGTTCTTCGGGTTTTTCGTTCTTCATCGGATTTAGACCTAGGTCGGACGGTGAAGTCCTATTTGCCACCACCTATAGCAAGATCAGGGTCTGTATCGTTGCTCCATAGGTCATGGCGGTGCTATAGGAGCCAAAAGATTAGGTTTTGAGGCACTACAGCGCCATCCCGACCTTGCTGAACTTGCCACGGAGGTTGTCGCCGTCGCACGACCATTTCCGGTGATCGCCGGGCGGCGACAAGGTCAGCGACGGGTTCCCCGAACAATCCTAGGTGGAGTAAGCAATTTTGGTTGAGTTCCGGGCACGGGAACCCTCTTCCGGCGAGTGCTCCGGCGAGAGGGGGGCGGCGGTTTGCCGCGGGAGCGCGAGGAAGAAGAAGACTCGCAGGCCCTACGTGTCGGTCTCTGTTTAAACCGTGTCGGATCATCTGTGGCTCCGGATCAAGCTGTGGCTACGTGAGATAATCCCTGTGGCCCCGTGTGTCTGGCTCTCGGGTGGCACCACGTCACCCCGGGACCCAGCTGTCAGAGTTTTAAACATTTCTAAGATTTTCAGATTTCAGTTCAAACTTCAAATGCCCATAACTTTTGCTAGGAAGCTCCAAATTTAGTGAACCAAATTTTGTTAGATTCATCTCTTTGAGTGCTATCCAGCAAAACAAGTTTCAGTTCATGAAACTTATTATTTTTCCAGAATTAATTCCCTCAATTTTAAACTGTGGGGAATTTTATCTGGAGAATTCATTTATGGAAAATTCTAAAATTTGTCTAGGATGTTCATTTGAAAATCCTTGAGTCACAGGAAAATTTCAGAGCCATACGATTTCATTTAGTCCCCCTAATGGTGTGATTAAGTGAACTGCCCTGAGAAAATAGAAAAATGTACAGAAACATTTTCATAATTTTCTCAAATCTTGATTAGGGCATAACTTTCTCTGGGATTGTTCAAATTACATGAAACCAACTTCATTAGAACCATCTCAAACTCTAGTTTCCAGAAAGTAATGATTTGATCCATGAAAATCCTTGAAAATCATTGAAAGCTCTAGTAATGACCATTTAGAATTTTATTTTTGCAGAGCTCAAATATGCTTTGTTTCAAATAACATTTGGTCAAGTCTCTGGTTAGGTTCTTACTGAGCCACAGTAAAAATTTCAGAGCCAAATGGGATGTCTAGCTAGAGTTATAGTCTTTATATGTTAAATTCCACACATTTGCATTTAAATTGACATATCGTTAAATTGCTTACGTGTAGTCGCTGAACGAGAGGAGACCCCAGAGATACTTGACTTCATACCTCCGGAGGAGACATTAACCCCTAACCAGCAGCAACAAGGCAAGCCCCAGTTTGCATTTAACAAGTTTTATATAGTTTTGCTTTATATTCACTTAGCGTGAAGTATGTGTGTGCATTAGGTATAGGATGGATGAAACCCCAAATGCATAACCAGATTATTCCAAAAGGAGTGAGGGTAGTGTCTAAGTCATCGAGTAGATCATGCTTTGCTTAATATTTATAGACTTCGGTACAAGTCGAGTAGTTGGAATCTACTCGCCAGTATAGGGTTTGTCACACGGGATGGTCAGAGATGTGAGACAACTGTAGTAAGAAAAACGAGACTAGGCAGGGGCTAGGGCGCAGGAAGTCTTGTGTGTGTATCCCTGTCTGTGTTGATTGAGGACCGATCCGTGTGCGGCCCCGCTGAACAAGTTTGAATGTACCGAAGGCATATCAGATATATGGGGTCCGATAGACTGATGTAACCTATACCTCCGGGCATCGAGGCAAAACACACCGATATATAGGTGTAGGTTGAGAGAAGCAAGGTGGAAATCCGCTAACGGGCATAGAGAGATGCTACGTGTAGGGAACCTCCTGTCCGTTTGGGTGTGGCCGGTTCGACGTTTGGGCTGTTTGGTGAAAGGTTGTGACGTACGACGTCGGGTGAGCGTGCTGTGTGCAGCTCCGAGTATGGGCGTACTTGACGTGCTATTCGGGTATCCCTGCAGGTGTATAACAAGTCAATTCGCCGTCCCTCGCGGTTATGAGTACCGCTTGTTCACTGAGTCGTGACGTAGGTTAACATATGGAATGTTATGATTCAATATTGCTGATATGAATAACTTGTTTGGTTATATGTGTGCCACCAAATATTGCTCACTAAATTTCAGATTTGTGAACCCTTAACTTGTGGCTAAAAGATGAATTAAGGAAGAACTTGTAGGCGTGTCCGTTTGCTACAAACTTTCATCCTATATTCGAGTATGACATGCATGTAGCGTTTCATGTGTAGGAGCGTCAGTTAAGACTTGCTGAGCCATCGTGCTCACGGTTGCTGCTATGTGTGTTTGCAGGTGAGGAGTACCCCACGGACTTGGAGTACGAGTCCACCGGCGAGGGCTACCCTCCCTCGGGGACTACGGCTGAGTGGTAGCCGTACACGCCGCGCTGAGGCCGAGTGGAGCTAGTGTGGGTTGTCCGTAGGGCCGGAAAACCAACTTTTGCTAGTTAGGGTTGACGTGAGTTGTATAAAAACCTTCCGCTGTAGTAGACTCTGTAGAGGAGTTGTAACTGAATAGTGTACTACTTTTGTACAAATTCAGTAAGTTTTTCAATGTAATACTATGGTTTCCTTATGATGTGTGCTGTCGGTTGTCGCATCGTGTTGCACCACCCTCTGAGATCTTGGGATGTACGGATTTCAATCCGTCGCATCCGGATATCATCAGATAAAGATCCTAACGGAGGATATTCCGAAGACGACCTTGTCGGAGAGATATGGATTATATGGGTATCTCATCATGTCTTTTGGTCTCACCAACGCCCCGGCACATTTCATGTATCTTATGAACTCAGTGTTCATGCCGGAGTTGGACAAATTTGTGGTGGTGTTTATCGACGACATATTGGTTTATTCCAAGTCTGAAGAAGAACACAGTGAACACCTTCATATCATGCTTCAAATATTGCGAGACCATAAACTTTATGCCAAGTTCCGTAAGTGCGAGTTTTGGATCGAGCCAAGTGCCATTTCTTGGTCATATTATTTCTGCGGAAGGCATTGCAGTTGATCCAAGCAAGATTGCACAAGTGCTGAAATGGAAATCCCCCACATCTGTCCATGAACTCCGAAGTTTCCTTGGTTTAGTGGGATATTATTGGAGATTCATCCAGAGCTTCTCCAAGCTTGCTAAACCGATGATTGAGTTGTTGAATAAGGTGATTAAATATGTTTGGAGCTCAGCATGTGAAGGAGCTTTCCAAGCATTGGTAAAGCATCTTACAACAGCCCCGGTGTTAGCTCAACCGGATATGACCAAGCCCTTCGACGTATATTGTTATGCGTCCGGTATTGGGATTGGCTGTGTATTGATGCGAGGAAGAGTGGTCACCTATGTTTCACGTAAACTTCGTAACCACGAGCAGCAATATCCGACTGGTGATCTTGAGCTCACTGCTGTGGTATTGGCGTTAAAAATGTGGAGGCACTATCTACTTGGGAATTTAGTGTGAAATCCCAAAAGTCTAGCAAGTGGAGCTGAAATTCACACCGAGGAAATGTGAGGGAATTTGATCTTTTGAATTTAAAGGTGTGAGCTCCAAGTCTATACTTGAACTTGCAAAAATTCCCGAACACGGAGATCTAAAGCTACCATTTAGTTCTCCACACATCTATGGGTAGCCCGGCAAATGTTCGGAGCATTTGAAAAGGATTTACCAGTCGTTGGAATTAAAACGGGAGAAAATTCAAATTTGAATTTAAATCTCAGTTTCAAATTCCGACTTCACCGAAATTCAAATTTGAGTGCACCATTGTGTTGCTCACATTTCTTTTTGCCTATCCTCCGAGTTTGATCAAATTTGGAGCTCGTTTGCTATTTTAAAAACGGAATCAGGGGATAAGAGGGGAGAAATGGGGCCCACATGTCAGTAGACTTCAACCTGATGTCTTCTCTGTTTTTACTCGGACAGTACGTGCCCACCACCTTCCGTCGGCCGGAGCCAACCGACTCTCTACAGCACCACCTCCAGCTCACTAGATGAGGACGCCGAGTAAAGCAAACCCGAGTTCTACCGTGAACCGTTTCCCTTCCTCGCTCTCACAGTCGTTGGCCTAGCTCAGTCCCGAGAGAAACCAAAGCCGCCGACGCCCGCTGCTCCACGGCGACTGCCCGCTAGAGGCTTCTTCATGGCCAACGTTCTACACAAAAAACATACGCCCTAAGGTGCTAGAAATGACCGTGCCACTCTCTCCTCTTCTCATGCACCGATGGTGGAGAATTTTCCCGTTCCTTGCTTCGGTATACTTAGAATCGAGCCACACAAACATCGGAAATTCATTGTAATCAAGCCATCATCACTTGTGCGGAGCTATAGACATGATCTACGCCCTCCCACGCTCCTCTAAGATCAAAAAGCATCGAAAATCATCAAGTTTAGGTGCTGTTCCTTGAGAATTTTGAGCGGCACCGATTTTCGCCCTAGGTCGCCAATGAGCCCCTATTTACAGCCACTTTTGAGCTGATTTGAGCTCATGCTGGTGATTAGGATGCCACCACGGTGCTCTAGGAAGAAAAACCGAAGAAAATGAGCCACTGTGGAGTGAGTGTGACGCCGCCGAAGGTTAGCCGCCGCCGCCCGTCGCCGAGGGGTTTCCTGTGACCGAGGCCCTCGGTTGACCCCGGGGATGAGTTGGTCGTGGTTCAAAAGGGGGAGGCGGCGAGTTTGGGGGCCAGGGAAGGCCGGGAAGGCGGGTTTCACGGACCTCACCAGCGCTCACCGCCGCATGCCGCCACCCAGCCCCTGTTGGCGCGAGGTGGAAGACGGGTCCGTCATGTGGGGCCCGCAGCAGGTGTTTAAACATTTCAAGATTTTCCGTAATTCGGTTTAAATTTTGAAGAGCCATAACTTTGTGTAGGAGTGTCCAAAAATTGTCAAAGAAATTTTGTTAGATTCCTCTCAGAGAGTACTATCCAGGGGTGCACCCCAATGTTTATGAAAATCCCTGGATTTGGCCCATTAATTCAATTAAGGAAATCTTGTAGCAATTCTTACAGGAGCTCTGTGTATTGGAAAATTCCCAAATTCTGGAAGGACATTCTTACAAAAATCCTTGAACTCCAGTAAAAATTTCAGAGGCATTGTATTCCATTTGCTTGGCTAAATATTGTTTGAATCCTCTATGTCTCTGAAAAATAGGAAAAATAACAGAGACCATTTTCAGAGAATTTCTCCAAACTTGTAAAATCATATCTCTGACTAGGAAGCTCCGATTTGAGTGAACCAAATTTTGTTGGATTCATGTCTTCCAGTAAAATCCAGTGAAACAAGTTTCAGCTAATGAAACTTATTCTTGTTTCCGAATTAATTCCCTAAAATTTAAACTCTTGGGAATTTTATCTGGAAAATTCTTTAATGGAAAATTCTGAAATTTGTCTGGGATGTTCATTTAAAAATCCTTGAGTCACAGGAAAAATTTCAGATCCATTCAAGTTTATTGAGTCCCCCTATTGGTTTTATTAAGAGAAGTGCCCTGAGAAAATAGAAAAATGTACAGAAATATTTTTCAGATTTTCCCAAATCTTGTTTAGGGCATAACGTCCTCTAGGATTCTTCAAATGACATGAAACCAATTCCATTGGAACCATCTCAAACTCTATTTTCCAGAAAATAATGGTTTGAGCCATGAAAATTCCTGGAAATTCTTAGAAGCTCTAGTAATAACCAAATAGACTTTTATTTGTACAGAGCTCAAATGAACTTTATTTCAAATGAAACTTGATCAAGTCTCTGGTTCGGATCCTACCAAGCCACCATAAAAAATTCAGAGCCGAAGGTGAGGGCTAGCTAGACTTATGATCTTTACATATTCAATTTAACACATTGCATTTAAATTGACATATCGTACATTGCTTACGTGTAGTCACTGAAGGCGAAGAGACCACGGAAGTTTTGAACTTCCTACTTCCGGACGAAGCACTAACATCCGACCAGCAGCAACAAGGCAAGCCCTGATTTGCATTGAACGAGTGTTAAAGTTTTAGTTTATATACATATTTAGTTTGAGGTATGTATGTGCATCAGGTGTAGGATGGATGAAACCCCAAATGCATAACCAGATCATTCCAACAAGAGTGAGGTAGTTCTAATTCCTCGAGTCATTTATGCTCTGCTTAATGTGTATAGACTTCGGTACAAATCGAGTAGTTGCAATCTACTCGCGAGTATAGGCGTTGGGACACACGGGATTGGTTCGAGTGAGGTGAGATCACTTTAGTAAGAAAATGAGACTAGGCAGGGGCTAGGGCGCAGCAAGAGGAAGTATTATGGGCGCATCCCTGTCCATGTCGATTGAGGACCAATCCGTGTGCGACCCTTCTGAGCAAGTTTGAATGTACTGAAGGCATATCGGATATATGGGGTCCGATAAACTGATGTAACCTATACCTCCGGGCGTCGAGGCATAATGCACCTATTTATAGGTGTAGGTTGAGGGCAGCAAGGTGGAAATCCGCTAACGGGCATAGAGAGATGCTCTGTGTAGCGAATCTCCTGTCCGTTTGGGTGCGACCGGTTCGACGTTTGGACTGTTTGGTGAAAGGTTGTCCCGTACGACATCGAGTGAGCATGCTGTGCAGCTCCATGGGTGGGCGTACGTGACGTGCTATTCGGGTATCCCTGCAGGTGTATATTGAGTCGATTTGCCGTCCCTCTCGGTTATGAGTACCGCTTGTTCACTGTTTCATGACGTAGCTAAATTATGGAATATTGTAATTCAATTCTGCTGATATGTATAAATTGTATTGTTACATGTGTGCCGCCAAATATTGCTTACTAAATTTCAGATTCATGAACTGTTAAATGTGGCTAAAAGATGAATTAAGGATGAACTTGTAGGCGTGTCCTTTTAATGAGGTCATGCCTAGCATTCACTCATCTTCAAATGAAAATGCACTTGATATAGCTGGTCCAATTACATGGAGTAGAGCTAAACAATTGCAGAAGGAAATTCATTCTCAGGTGAACGCTAACCTTATGTTTAATAATCAGTCTATGTCGAATGAGCCTATGCTTTTGAGTTCTTGTTGCAATGTCCTTAGGAATGATGAAGTGTATGAACCAGCATGGGATCAAGATGGATTCAAACCTCTGGACATCTGAACCGAGAATCCTATGGTGTGCATGAATAAAATGGTGGTTCATCACCTTAGCATGGGAATGCGACCAGAAGCTAGATGACTAACACATGGTACGAATTCCAAGCATCACTGCGGATAGAATACAAGGAGTTAGACGGTGTTCTATAAGTGGATGGAAGCGTCTTCAAGTCTACTTTACATCCCATCAAACGGTTCATTATTTGGATGTCTTAATAAGGAGTTATGCTCATTTTAGTAACTACTGCCAGAAGCTGAAAAGACGCGCGAACCAGCCACGAAATCCACTAGAGCATGCGCATGCAGCCATTTACTCAAAGCTGAACGCCCCTATCTCTATATATATATCTTGTACTAGACAATGAAAAGGAGGATCTTATTTTTATTGAATTCAGAATACACAAACTCGTGGAGTTTTGTTTATGCATGAGTCTTGAGAGACTTGCAATATTTGTTCTTTCGATTCCTGAGGGAGTTGTAGAACGCCGAATTGCGGTTCAACCAGTTCGTGCCTTTACGTCTATAGGGCATTATTGCGTGGGCTGTTTCGTCGATACGTGGAAGGGTGATTGTCTTGGTAGTTCGTCGCGTGGACAGCCTCGCGGTGCGCTGCCTCTTCACCAGGTCACGCAGCGACAATTTATCAAGTTCGCAGATCCTACGAGAAGATCGGGCCACAACAACTTGTTACACGTGCTGCCTAGGCGTGTACATATCATCTGGTATCACAGGCTCCGTTTCCTCAGTAGGATTATTCTTGCTTTTGGTAGGATAGATTTTTATATACCTACTGTCCACTGATAGCCAGAAAGAAAACCTACAGCCCAAATTCATACGTGCTACTGATTTTGTAGTTTGCTTTATCGAGTTTTAATCCTTTAAGATTTGTCTAGTTGCTGAATTTTTTCTTTTCCACATCGTTCTAGTTGTTATCTTTGTTCTAATCATCAAATCGCTTGCTGCATATACCCACTCATCCCATCCTTGTTTTCTATCCGCCACAAATTCCCCACCCGAATTTCATGTTTTTGTGCTGCACCATCCATCTTAGTTGATCCTTATGCGCCCCTTTAGTTGAAAGTTGTGCTGCATTTGTCACAAAGGTTAAAAGAAAAGATGTATATGGGTCCCAAGAAAGACTGAAAACAACGAGTTTTTGCTCAAAAAAAAGAGGAAAGAAGAAATAAAAGAGAATTGTGTTCAGCACATCCAAAGAGGTTTGGGCAACAATAAGTTTCGGTTGATGCATTTGGTGTTCATCTATCCACTTCCTACATCTTGTTTCTACATCTTTGTGCATCTTTTCCTTTATATTCAGCAACTTGGACTTGTGTTTTTTTGGATTATTATTCGGTTTTGCATCACTACATTTTTCAGCGCATTCCACTTACATATTACCCCACCAAGCTCCACTTAAAACGCACCGTGAGTTGTTGTACCGTCGTCGCTGTTACAATCACTCTTCCACTACAAATTGCAGCCCGGTTCTTGCTCTTTTCAGGGAGAGAAAGAACTTGATTTGTCAGTGGTGAGGGAGTTATTGCCCATATATTTTGTCCTATTACTTTCTTCCTTTGTTACTAACATGGCAGGAAATGAAGATTCCCCTTCTCACACTGTTTCTGGTCAAGAAATTCAGGAAATGCGTGCACAAATGCAACAATTGATGCAGGGGATGCAAGCGCCGATCACTACAGCAGCAACACGGGGAGCATCCACCTCATGATGATGAACACATTGAGGATGATGATCAACATGCCGGTGGCGGTGATGGTGGTCGTAGCCGAGGATTCACTGCTGTTTTTGATAACTTTGCAGGTGGCCGTGGCCGAGGATTTGCTGCTTGTTTTGGTCGTGCACGACGTGTTCCTGTTGGGCATCCTCCTGATTTTAATGCTGAAACATTTTCAAATTATAGTGCTGAACATGGAGGTGATCCTTATGGTCGCCGTGGTGCATATGACGATCATGGTGGTGACAACTTTGGCCGTTTTGGGGCCCGTGGTCGTTATGGTGATCACCGTCAACGTCATCATGAACGACGTCATAATGATGATGGTTTGGGCAAGGTTAAAGTGTCCATTCCTCCATTCAGCGGCAAGGAGAATGCTGATGATTACATTGAATGGGAAACCAAAGTGGAGCAACTATTTGATTTGTATGAATACCCTGCTGAAATGAAGGCAAAGCTTGCAGCCATTGAGTTTAAAGGCTATGCCATAACTTGGTGGAATCAGGTCCGTACTGAATATCAAAGAGTTGGGCATGTCCGTATAACTTGGGAAGACATGAAGAGAGAAATGCGACGTTGTTTTGTTCCTGCATATTATTCTCGAGACCTACATTTGAAGCTGAAACATCTTGTGCAAGGTACTCGTACTGTTGATGAATATTTTCAAGAATTGGAAATGTGTTTACTTCGTACAGGGATAACTGAAGATGAGGAATCCACAATGGCCCGGTTTATGGTTGGCCTCAATAAATCCATTGCTGATAAAGTGGATATGACAAATTACACTTGTCTCACTGAGTTGGTTCATTTTGCAAAGAGGGCTGAACGGCAAGTTGCTACGTCTTACAAATACAATGCTTCATGGCGTCATTCCCAACAGCAAGGGGATGTCACTCCTCAATTCCAACAGCAAGGAGCTGCAACACCCAAATCCTCATCACGTGGAACAAATAGATCCATTCCACCTTCTTCCAAACAATTGGATGCGAAAGGTAAAGCTGTGAGTTCAAATCAGCCCACTTCTTCTACTGCAGCCACCCAACGCAAGACAAGCAAGATTCAGTGTTTTAAATGTGGTGGTCATGGGCATAAACAAGCTGAATGTCCCAACCATCATACTATTGTTGCCCTTGCTGATGGTTCTTATGATTCACAAAGTGAAGAGGAGGAATGACACGACCCAATTGGTCCTGTCGAGCCAGGATCACGCTGAGGGGTGCTGCGTTGCACAACACCGTATAACACATGTCAAAGGTACAAAGCGGAAACGGAAGTTTATTACATAAACAGGTTTATGAACATGTTTACAGAAAAATAAGTTCAGTCCACACTCGCGGGCGTAGACTACGCATCAAGTCATGTTCAGCCCTCGAACGTGTCCTTGCTAGCGCGCACACACACTAACTCTGCGGCGTGCACGACTCCCACTCGACGGGGTTCCCCTCCTGGGGTTCCGTCTCCTCCTCGGGAGTCCCCTCCTCATAGAACCCTGCAAAAGCTTCAAACACAAGCAGTGAGCACGAAGGCTCAACAAGTCTGACCCGTCTCACCTAAACATGGAACTTCTATATGAGGGTAATGGGTTACATGAGGTAAAAATCAGTTGCAAGGACTCGCCTAATTAGTAGAACCTTACTTTCAAGTTTTAGCAGCAGGTTGTGGAGAACCTTACGCTAAGGCACATGAGAGAGCCGCAATCAAACAAGAAACGCATTTCTCTCATGTACTTTGCCCAAAGTTGAAAAGAACTTTAGTTAGCTCTAAACTACAGCATACCATTAACAATCAATGTCCAGCTTTCAATCAGCAACATTTTAACATGTGACTAGCCTGTTCTTTCACTGACCGCGAGGGACGGCGATTATAATCGATTTACACATGCAGGGTTACCCGAGCAACCCGTCACGTACGCCCGTACTCGATGTTGCCTACAACAACCATCACGAACGTCGTACGCGACTACCTTTCACCCGTTAGCCAAATGTTGAACCGGTCCAATCGTCCCGAGCAAGAGGTCTCTGCACGCGCATCTCAGTGCCGCCAGCCGATTTACACCTCGAGCTCTCAACCTACCCTCTGAACGACCAGCTATGCCTCAACACCCAGCTACCCGAGTTACATCAGTTTCCCGGTTCCCATATAGCCGGTAGGTCTTCGGTACTGTTCTAGCTTATTCAACAGGCCCGCACACGGCTTGGTCCTCAATCGACACAAGCGGAGCTACAGCACACAGGCCCCAAAGTCCTGCTGCCCTTACCCTCCGCTTGGTCTCATTTTCTTGCCATGTGTTTCATTTGCTATCACTACCCGAGTCGAGTGCCTCTAGCCTATGCTCGCGAGTAGTTCCAACTACTCGACTTGTACCGAATTCTATATTATCTTAGCATTGCAGTAGCTAACGGGGTTTGTAATCCTAAACCCAACCCATGGTTCTCTTGGCTATGCAGTGGGGTTTCCAAACAAGACTCTAATGCAAAGGATACAGTAAACAAGTATGTGCTCAAAACAATAAAATTTTATAAAAAGGTTAATGCAAACCGGAGCTTGCCTTGCTGCTCTTGGTCGTAGGCGAGCTGTTCCTCCGGAGTAACGAAGTCTAGGACTTCGGGTTCCTCCTCGACCTTAGCGACTACATGATATAAGAAACATATGTATCGATTTAAATGCATTTATATTAACTTTGAAGTTGTGAAGTCTATAACCCTTGCTAGACAGACCTAATGACTGTGAAACTTTCACTGTGGCTTGGTTACAACCTAAACAGAGACTTGGTCAAGTTTTAGTTGCAGCAAAGCTCAATTGAGCTCTCCACAATTAATTATGTCCTTGACCTTAATTAAAGGCTTTTAGGGTGTTCTAAGGATTTTCATGAAACAAACTATGACTTTATGAAAACTAGATTTTCAGAGGGTTCTAATGGATTTGGTCTCACTTAATTTGGGGGTTCCTAACTAAAGATATGAGCCAAACAATTTCAGAGAAAATTCTGAAAATGTTTCTGAACATTTTCTATTTTCTCTGGAACAGTTTCACTAATCACACCATTAGGTGGATTAAATGAGCTCAAATGGATCTGAAATTTTTATGGTAGTTCAAGGATATTTTGGTGAACATCTCAGCAAAATTTCAGGATTTTCCCCCAAAGGATTCTCCAGTTAAAATTCCTAACAGTTTAAAATTTGAGGACTTAATTCTGGAGAAATAAGGAATTTCATGAAGTGAAACTTGATTTCTGGAAAGTACTCAGAGAGCTGAATCCAGCAAAATTTGGTTCACTCAATTTAGAGCTTTCTAGCCAAAGTTATGAGGATTTGAAGTTTGAAGGAAATCTGAAAATCGGGGAAAAGTTTAAACTCGCGCGTGGGCCCAGGGGACACGCGTCGCACGCCGAGGCGACAGCACACCGCGGCCCACAACGATTTTACGCGCCAGCACACCCGATCCCGGCCGCAGCCGGATCCCGATTCAAAATATCTCCCGCTGACAGCTGGGGTCCACCCCCTTCTTCAACCTCGCGACACCCGCGCCCCCCCCGCCGAGGGATCTCGCCGGAGAGCATGCCGCCGGCCGCTGTACAGCTCCAAACATCTCGATTCTGGCCGCCCCTGCCTACTTTTACTCGGGGAACAGGATTCTAGGGTTAGCTGCTCATGACAATGACCGGAGCATGGTCGGCGACGAGCCGCCACCTCGGAACAACTTCGACCATGTCGGCTGACCCCTCTAGCACCTCAGCTACTTGGGAAATCGGTCGGGGAGCATCAGTGGACCTCAGAGAAGGTCGACATGAGCTCGAGGCAGCTCGGGGAAGGCCCGAAATAGGTCCTCACCGTGCGCCTGATGCCGCCCGTTCGTTCCGCCATTAGTAGACCTCAAATTACGCCGGGCACAGAGGTTCTCCGGCCCAGAGTTGTGAAGGTAACTTGTGCGTTACCGTGTCTAGCTCGTGTGAGAGCGGCTTGAGGCCCTCTAATCCTTTCTAGAGCACGAATTAAACAGAATCGTACCCGAAGGTCGTTCTGCACACAGAAAGGGGAAAAGTGGAAATTCGCCGCCGGTGAGCAACCACTCGAGCTGTGGCTCGGCGATGAGCAGCGCTGTTCACCCGCGCGTCCAAGGGTGCCTTGGCTCGGGCGTGACAACGCCCTGGTTGCGCTGTCCACGAGAGCCCGAGGTGCGGCGGTTCCAAGTCCCGAATTTGATCTTTCGGCACAGCCGATATCAATCGGTTTCAACCGAATTCTAGCAACGGGGAGGGCGGAGGAAGGTCTCTAGTACCTTGCTGGGGCTCTGGAGTGGACGGAGGGAGCTGCGATCGGCATTCTCCGATCAAGTCCGAGCTGCGGAAGTTTTCGGCCGGCGCTGAGTTCTTGCGGGGAAGAACGGCGGTGCCTCGGCCGAGGAGGGGGGCAGGCGCCTTAAGAAGGCTCTGCACCGCCTCACGCTCGCGCGTGGGCAAGCAGCTGCTGGCGCGGCGGCTGCCCTCGGTGGCGATCACCGCTGCGGCTCGGCGACCCGAGTGAAAAAGTCTCAGTCGGTTTGATCTGAGCAGTGGCTGACATGTGGGTCCCACCTCCAGTTTTAACCTCTGAAATTTACTCCTAATCACTGTTGCAAACAGTGAACCCCATACTACCCTTGGCAATTCAAATTATTCACCCATGAGCCATTTGAATTGATCAAAGTTCAAATGAGGTTTGGTTTGAATGAATTTCAGCACAAGTTCAGTTTGAAATTCAAATAAAGTTTGAATTTCTCCCCCTTAGCTCATGTCAAGATCAACTCCAAATGGAGTGAAAATTGGTGTGTGAGCTCACAAAAATGTGCTGAGTAAGAATATGCCTTCCACTTTTAAATTCATGGGATAAAAACAGTTTGAATTTGAATATGGTTTCAAACTGCCCTCTTCCTAACTATACCCAAACTGACCTCAAAAAGGTTTTGAATTTGGGTGAAACTTGGCATGGACATCATTAGTAAAGTGTAGGAGTTTCCATATGTCCAGCCCATCTATATCACATGTGGGAAATACCACTTTTGCAATGTGTGAGTTTGTTCTCTAATGAGCATGTTGATAATTGTTACTTGCTCTTCATTTGTGTTCATCATTCTACCTCAAATGAGGTGTGTGGTGTGGTGATGAACACTGCAAATGTGTGTCAAAAACTGAGGCCCTTACAAGGAAGATCTTACCAATGTATTTGCAGATTTTAATCTTGACACTTGTGAGTATTCAGCAGAGGATGGTACATTTGAGCTAGGTCTGAATTGTTTAGTGATTCAACCTATTCCAACTTTTGTTCCCAATGACATGTTACAAGATGTTATTTCTCCATCTTTTGATGAGATTACTATTGCTGATTTTGATGAGTTGCTTGCTGATTTTCATGCTTTCGAGCCTTCTACAATGAATACACAATCTCCTTCTTTGGTGGTTAGGAGAGTTCTTTCCACTCAGTTTGTTGCAGCTGAACAAGGACAATGCCATAATTTATTTCAGTCCCGATGCAAAGTGCAAGGCAAAGTGTGCCATTTCATCATAGATGGTGGGAGCTGCAATAATATTGTTAGTGCTTTACTAGTTGAGAAGCTTGGTTTGCAGCCACGTCGCCATCCACATCCTTACCTATCATGTCCGGGCATTTCGGGCGCACATACACTAGGCGTCGTCGTGCACGGGATATGCGACGTGCAGCGGAACGCGCGGGGCAAGTGGCTAAGATGGAAAATAGAGATAGTTTTCCATTAATAAGATTCCTAAGATGGAAAATAGAGATAACTTTCCATTAATAAAGTGCCTAAGATGGAAAAAGAGATAGTTTTCTATTAATAAACTCCTTCCTATTATTAGGATTTCCTTCCTATTATAAGGGGGCTGCTGGCTATATATTCTTGTAACCGCACATGGATGAAGGCAAGCAGAAAGTATTCCCTAATCTCCTATTCTCTCAAGCCTGCGGTGGAGGGGTCTAACCTCACCGGAGAAGACGGACGGCGGTTACGAGCTACGTAGCCGAGGTCTGGCCAGTCGAGGGTACAATGACCTTGACAACCTGGTATCACGATCCTGGCGATCCTCGCCTACTCGACCCACTTTACCATCACCAGCCGCCGGCCCTTCGTCACCGGGCGTCGCTACTTCCTGCGCCTCGCCTTCCATGGGAGACGACCTCAAGACCACCGCCGAAAACCTCGCCAAGGCTGTCCAAGCCCTCCAAGACACCGCCGAGGCCAACGCCAAGGAAATCCAGGACCTGTCCACCGATCGGTCGTCGTTCGCAGGCACCCACCAACCGACCGGCGAGCACCACAACGATCGCCCACCCAGGTTCCAGAAGATGGATTTCCCGCGCTACGGTGGCAAGTCTGATCCGCTGATCTTCATCAACCGTTGTGAGTCCTATTTCCATCAACAGCGAACCATGGCGGAGGAGAAGGTCTGGATGGCCTCCTACAACCTTGAGAACTGTGGTACATCCAGCTGCAGGAGGACGAAGGAACACCGCGCTGGGGCCGATTCAAGGACCTCCTCAACTTGCAGTTTGGGCCGCCCCTCCGCTCGGCGCCGCTGTTTGAGCTCGCTGAGTGCCGGCGCTCGGGGACCGTGGAAGTATACTCGAACCGCTTTCAGGCCCTCCTTCCTCGCGCGGGTCGACTTGATGAGACCCAGCGCGTCCAGCTGTACACGGGTGGTATGCTTCCGCCACTGAGCCACGCGGTTCGCATCCACAAACTGGAGACGCTCGCGGCAGCGATGAGCCTGGCGCGCCAGGTTGAATTGATGGAAAGCGACAGGCCGGCGCAGGCTCCAGCTTGTCCATCCCCGCGCGGTCTTCTTCCGTCTCCGGCGCCACGGCCAGCGCTCACCGCGCCCCCTCAACCGCTCACGATCCCGGTGCCACCGGTGGGCGTTGCACCGGCCCACGGTGTGAGAAACCAGAGGCGGCTGACCGCGGAGGAACAGGCGGAGCGGCGTCGTCTTGGGCTTTGTTTTAACTGTGATGAAAAATACTCTCGTGGCCACAACAGATTTTGCAGGCGCATTTTCTTCGTTGACGGGGTGGAGATCGACGACACCGATGAGGCCGCGGCCGGGGCTGACAACGAGGCACCTTGCTTTTCCCTGCAGGCCCTGGCCGGGGTGCCCATGGTGGACACCATGCAGATCGCTGTGACACTTGGGGCCACATCCCTCGTCGCGCTCCTCGATTCCGGTAGCACACACAACTTCATCTCGGACGAGGCGGCACGGCGCTCTGGTTTGCCGCTCCGACAGCGGCCCCGCCTCACAGCCATGGTCGCCAATGGAGAGCGGATCACCTGCGAGGGCATCATCCGCGATGCGCCCGTCCTCATCGCTGGTGCCCTGTTCCCGGCGGACCTCTTCGTCATGCCGCTGGCCGGGTACGATGTCGTCCTCGGCACCAAGTGGCTTGGCGCGCGGGGACCCATCGTCTGGGACCTCGCTCGCCGGCGCATGTCGTTCCAGCATGAGGGCCACACCGTATGCTGGCAAGGCGTGCCATCGCCGGCTGCGCCGCGCCTACAGGCAACCTTGGCCAAGGCAGCAGACGCCCTCCTTGACGGGCTGTTGGGTGCCTTCTCTGACATTTTCGCTGAGCCGACCGGCCTACCACCAGCCCGGGGTCACGACCACCGCATCATCCTCAAGCCCGATGCTTCTCTGGTGGCGGTACGCCTGTACAGGTACCCGGTCACCAACAAGAACGAACTCGAGCGGCAGTGTGCCGCCATGATAGAGCAGGGCATTGTCCGCCGCAATGACTCACCGTTCTCGTCGCCGGTCCTCCTCGTCAAGAAACCGGATGTGTCATGGCGATTCTGCGTGGATTACCGTGCCTTGAATGCGCTCACCGTCAACGACGCTTTTCCCATCCCGGTGGTCGACGAGCTCCACGGCGCGCGCTTCTTCACCAAACTCGACTTACGGTCGGGTTACCATCAAGTGCGGATGCGGCCCGAGGATGTACAAAAGACCATGTTCCGCACTCATGATGGTCTGTACGAGTTCCTGGTGATGGCGTTCGGCCTCTGCAACGCTCCAGCCACATTCTAGGCACTCATGAACGATGTTCTGCGGCCGTTCCTCCGCCGGTTTGTCCTCGTCTTCTTTGATGACATTTTAATTTACAGCAAGACATGGGCCGACCACCTGCTCCACCTCCCGGCCGTCTTTTCCGAGCTTCGGCACCAGCAACTCTTCCTCAAACGCACCAAGTGTGCTTTCGGTGCCATCTCTGTCGCGTACCTCGGCCACGTCATCTCCGAAGCGGGCGTCGCCATGGATCCGGCCAAGGTGCAGGCCATCCATGACTGGCCGGCTCCACGTTCAGCTCGGGCGGTCCGCGGCTTCCTCAGCTTGGCAGGGTACTACCGCAAGTTTGGCCACAATTGCGGGACCATCGCCGCCCCCCTGACCACCCTTCTTACGAAGGATGGTTTTGAGTGGTTCAAAGCGGCAGCAACGGCCTTCAACGCCCTTAAGGCAGCTGTCTCCTCCGCTCCGATCCTCGCCATGCCGGACTTCACCAAGCCATTCATCGTCGAATGCGATGCTTCGTCGCACGGCTTCGGCGCCGTCCTCGTCCAGGAAGGCCACCCGGTGGCATTCTTCAGCAGGCCGGTAGCGCCACTCCACCACGCCCTCACCGCCTATGAGCGCGAGCTCATATGTCTGGTCCAAGCTATCCGCCATTGGTGGCCGTACCTCTGGGGGCTTCACTTCCTCGTCAAAACCGATCACTACAACTTGAAATTCCTGCTCGATCAGCGCCTTGCGACGATTCTTCAACACCATTGGGTGAGCAAGCTGCTGGGCTTCAACTTCACAGTCGAGTACAAGGCTGGGGCGGTGAACGTGGTGGCCGACGCGCTCTCCCGCCGCGACACACCGGAGGAAGGGACCGTCTTGGTCCTGTCGGGCCCGCGCTTTGACTTCATTGTGCGTCTTCGGCAAGCACAGCTCAACGACCCGGTCCTCGTCGCCATCCATGATGAAGTGCGTATGGGCTCCCGTGGAGCTCCATGGGCGGTGGTCGACGGCATGGTGCAGTATGCAGGCCGCCTGTACATCGCGCCGGCATCCCCCCTCCTACAAGAGATCCTGAGGGCCGTGCATGAAGAGGGCCATGAAGGGGTGCAGCATACTCTCCACCGGCTCCGGCGCGATTTTCATTTTTCTAACATGAAGCAGGTATTACAAGATTTTGTTCGCGAGTGTGTCACATGCCAGTGCTACAAGTCGGAGCACCAGCACCCTGCTGGCCTCCTTCTTCCTCTGCCAGTACCGCAGGGTGTATGGTCGGATATTGCCATCGACTTCATTGAGGCGCTCCCTCGCGTGCTGGGCAAGTCGGTCATCCTCACTGTGATCGACCAGTTCAGCAAATACTCCCACTTCATACCGCTTGCTCATCCGTACTCCGCGGAGTCCGTCGCCCAAGCTTTCTTCGCCGACATTGTCCGTCTTCATGGGGTGCCGCAGTCCATTGTGTCAGACTGTGACCCAATCTTCACGTCGACATTCTGGCACGAGCTGATGCGCTTGGTGGGCACCAAGTTACACATGACGACTGCCTTCCACCCGCAGTCAGATGGGCAGTCCGAGGCGGTTAACAGAGTCATCATGATGTACCTTCGCTGCCTCACGGGCGATCGACCGCGTCAATGGCTGCAATGGCTTCCATGGGCGGAGTTCATCTTCAATACAGCGTACCAAAGCTCGCTTCGGGACACCCCATTCTGGGTCGTCTACGGGCGTGATCCACCTACCATCCGGTCCTATGAGCCGGCGGACACACGGGTGACGGCCGTTGCTAAGAACATGGAAGAACGCCAGGAATTCCTCGCAGACATCCGCGCTCGTCTCGAGCAAGCTCAGGCGGTTCAGAAGCGTCACTACGACGTGGCCCATCGTGATGTTTCATACAAGGTCGATGATTGGGTGCTGCTATGAACCTAAAATCCTTCCTCGGGTCCAAAATCTTGGTCATTATACACCACCTCATTATCTTGACCTGAGCAGCAATATAAACCAACAAATATGCAAGGTTGAGTACCAATGGTACTCAGCAAGTGTGGGAAAATTATATCATGCATGGCTAGAACAAGGAGAGGTTGAACTCATGGTTAAAGCACTACGCAATTAATACCTATCACCTTAGCTTATTAAGCACCTACATTACTACACAGGTGAAATGGTCCCATTCTCCCATCCCATCATTGTAATCCAATAACCATAACATCATTACCAATGTTAAGCTCCCCGCTTAACTTCCAAAACCCTCAATCCTCTAATCATGAATAAGTCCAGGCCGCTCTTAACCGTGAGCACGGCTGTCAAGACAGTTTTAACTCTGCAGAGTTTGTACCACTGTACCCACAAGTAGTGATTTCATCCCCCGTTGCCGGGTGGACTAAAAGAACCTCCATTATGCCAGTGGCTACGATCCACATTCACACTTCCCAGGTGTGCGGCCAAGAGATCACTACGAAGCCTTTACAAAGGGATTCCCGACGAGCGTGGGCCCACTGAGGTTTCACCCCTAACAGCATACAAGAGGCTCCAACCCCGCTGCAGTGGCCCCCTCTTGAGCCTTGCGGTTCATATGGTAGTCCAGCTGACACCTACTCCCCGCACCATCCAACACACCCATACTACGCCGGGGATACACCTAATTAATTGGCCAAGCTGCCCCATCTCAGCATGTGGTTGGCACTATAAAGCCGGGTTACATGCTCCATGAACCGGTCCTTAGGATCCAGGCAAGTACTAAACACAAACCCAAGTCTCGTGCACCCAGCACACAACCAAAACATCCAACTTGCCTTGATCCCTACCTCTACATAACTCACAATGTCTCATTCAAGAGTATGGTAATATAAACTGATGATCTCATATCCCAAATATCCCATTCTAAGCATGGCTAAGCATATGCATGTGTATAAATGACATGATAAAATAAATCCCAACCCAAGCTTCAAGGAAACAAGGTAATGCAATTCTAGGGAAACTTCCTAGCATGGGTTTCATATTTAACTTGACAATGCAAATAATTCTATCTACACATCCTAGCATAGGATCAAAGTGGTCAAGGACACTTGCCTCCTTCTTGCTGCTCTTGAAATGGGTATTCCTGGTCTTGGAAATGAATAACTTGTTCTTGAACAGGTTCTACTTCATACCATCACACATTGCAAAAGAAAAACAACAATCGATAAGACATAATTCACACTTACACTTCATACAAACCACACATTCATATTTATAAAAGTTCTTTACCATTATATGTGTTGTGGTTACTTTATGTGTGTTAAGTTGTGGCTTGCATGCACTTTTAACCATGTATATATATGATTCCTATTTTTGGTGTCCACATTTATACTTGCATACAATGTGCCTTCACAATTTCTATCAACCCTAAACTGAATTCTTTGTATTTTAGAAACTCCATTTATCATTTACTAGTTGCTATATTTTTCAGATTTATATTCCTATGCATAATTGTGTATTTTATTATTAAATTAGTAATACACATCACCTAAACAGATTAGGTTCTGGTCCTAAATAATTTAAAATCATATTTTGACCATGGCTTATGATGTATACTATTTCATAATTATTTTCGCTATTTTTCTTTAACTATTCTTTACTTAAAAATGTGTCCCTATACTAATAAATGTGAATAATAGATAAAACAGATTTATTTCAGCCCAAAAATATATTTTTATCTCACTCCAAAGTTTTCTAAGTACTGAGAAAGTTTTTAATTAATTTTGACAATTATGTTTGTCCCCCTTTTAATTTTTAAACACTAGTTACATATTCAATTTTCTAAATTAAATACTAAACAAGGCTAAAATAATGAATTCACCCCATTACAGGGTCTATAATATTATTTTCATAATTTCCAGGGGTCTATCTACACTTATCAGAGGTGTTTTTCCTAATTTCTATTAAGTCCAGGGGTTAAAACTGATTTTTAAATGGATTTACATGATTTTCTGGAGTTCCAGGGGCTAGATCTGAAGTTTCCGGGGCTAGCTCTCAATTCCAGAGAACCCCAGGGGGTAGCACGTAAGAACTCCAGTCTTTATAACGCGGGGTCGACGTGGACCGTCCGATTTTAAACCGACGGCTGAGATTATAAGATCGAACCGGTACGCGGGGTTTTAAAGTCTACCGTGCGATTTAAAATAAACGGCGCACATGCGGCCACGTCGCTCTGATCGAACGCGGGCGGCGCTGCAGGCGGCGCACTGCGGCGGGAAGCGGCGATCTCGCCGGAAACTTTCGGATTCTCGAGAATTCTGCCTAGAACTGTGATCTTATGGCCTAGATCGGTAGAGGGAAGGTCAGGGATCTCACCTCGGAGGTTTTCTCGAGCTCGGGGGTCCTGGAAAGTGATCGGCGGCGAGGTCCGAGGCAAAACCACGGCGAAGCTCGTCGGCGCTGGGTTTACACCGTAACTTTCCGAGTTTTCTGCACCTGCAAAGTTCCCCGGAGGCGGTGGATCAAAACCAGCGAGTTAGATCAGAGTTTCCGAGCTTAGATCGGCCAGAATTCACCGGCGAAGTCTCGGTGCTCACCGGAGTGAAAATCGGCGATCGCGTGAGGAAAACTGATCGGATCGGGGGTTTTTATAGCCGGGGGAGGGCGGTGGGTCTGTTGTGATCGAGTTGGAGTCCTCTGGGTCCAGAATTCGGGCGACGGGACGGGTTTCCCGATCGGTTGCGATCGCGCGCGCGGGAGAGAGTCCGGGGTCGCGGGGTTAGGGATGACATGTGGGTCCCACCCGTCGGTGAGAGGCAGCGCGGCGCGCGCGGGGGCGGGCTGGCGCGGGGGGGGGGGGGGGGAATTGGGCCGGCTGGCGGGTTTCGGTCCACTGGCCAGTTTTTTCCCGTTTTCTCTTTTTCTTTTTCCATTTCTTTTCTGTTTTGAGTATAATTTGAATTCCAGTTTGAATTTGAATTTTTGCAAAACATGCAATACGTCCAAAAATTTTTAAATTCCCCTCTGAACATGGTTTTGGGTTTTGAATAAAAATTTGGGGTGTTACAGCTCTACCCCCCTTAAAAGAAATCTCGTCCTCGAGATTGGTGTTTCTAAGAAAACAATTCCGGAAATTGTGCCTTGAGCTCATCTTCCCGTTCCCAGGTAGCTTCCTCTTCTGAGTGATGCTTCCACTGCACCTTGCACATCCGGATTCTCTTGTTTCTGGTGAGGCGTTCCATTGTCTCCAAAATCTTGTATGGTTGCTCGGCATAAGACAAATCTTCAGCTACATCCACTTCATTCATGGGTAACACCTCTTCAGGCGTCCTCAGACATTTCTTGAGTTGTGACACATGAAATACATCGTGCACGTCCGATAGATGAACCGGTAACTCTAGTTGATACGCCACTTCGCCTTTTCTTTCCAAAACTTGAAAGGGTCCGATGTATCGAGGTGACAACTTCCCTTTCACCTTGAACCGACGAAGTCCTCTGATAGGGGACACCTTGAGATAAACATAGTCTCCCACGTTGAAAACGAGTTCTCTTCTTCGTACATCAGCATAACTCTTCTTGCGTGTTTGTGCTATCCTCAAGTTGTTGCGAATCTCCCTCACCTTCGCCTCGGCCTCTTGTAGCACTTCTGGACCAAACACTTTGCTTTCTCCTGTCTGGTTCCAAAATAGGGGAGTTCTGCACTTCCTTCCATACAAAGCTTCAAACGGTGACATCTTCATACTAGCTTGATAACTGTTGTTATAAGAAAACTCCGCATACGGTAAGTTCTTGTCCCAACTCCTATTGTTTTTGAGTGCACATGCCCTTAACATATCTTCAAGGATCTGATTGGTTCTCTCCGTCTGCCCGTCAGTTTGGGGATGATAGGCAGAGCTGAAGTTCAGATGGGTTCCCATGGTTTCATGCAACTTCTGCCAAAACCTCGAGGTGAACTGTGTCCCTCGGTCCGACACTATCTTCTTTGGCACTCCATGGTAACACACAATCCTTGACATGTACAATTCTGCCAATTTAGATCCACTGTAGCTTTCTTTCACAGGAATGAAATGAGCTACCTTGGTTAGCCGATCAATAATGACCCATATTGAATCATACCCGGATTGGGTCCTAGGCAATCCCACGACAAAATCCATGCTGATTTCTTCCCATTTCCATTCAGGTACCTTAAGTGGTTGCAATAATCCCGCGGGTCGTTGATGTTCAACTTTCACCAACTGACATGTGTCACATAGGGCAACATGTTCCGCGACATCTCGCTTCATGCCATACCACCAATACCTGCTTTTGAGGTCCTGGTACATCTTCGTACTCCCAGGATGAATGGAATAGTCGGAATCGTGAGCCTCCTTCAAAATTAATTCACGGATCTCCTTTACTTCTGGCACACAGATCCTTTTCCCGTGCCACACTGTTCCCTGTTCATCCTCTCTAAAACCAGGAGCTTTATTTTCCTTGATGAGCTGTCTGATCTCTTGTATCTTCTTATCATTCTTTTGGCCCTCGCGTATGTCTTGCTCGAGTGTGGAGTCCACTTCCATGGCTATGGCTTCACCACTATTTACTAGACATAGATTGAGCCTTATAACCTCGTCCTTCAATTCTGCAGGCATGTCCTTCAAACTCAACTTATTGACCTGCACTTTCCGACTCAAAGCATCGGCCACGACGTTTGCTTTCCCGGGATGATAGTTGATGCCCACATCAAAGTCATTGATTAGCTCTAACCATCTCCTTTGTCTGAGGTTGAGATCTGGTTGTGTGAATATGTACTTCAAACTCTTATGATCCGTATATATCTCTGTCCTCTTCTCCATCAAATAGTGCCGCCAAATTTTCAACGCGTGTACCACTGCGGCTAGTTCTAGGTCATGTGTAGGATAGTTCTTCTCGTGCTTCCGAAGCTGCCGGGATGCATAAGCCACGACATGTCCTTCTTGCATGAGAACACATCCCAACCCATTTCCAGAGGCATCACAGTACACTGTGAAATTCTTCTGCATATCTGGCATAACCAGCACTGGGGCCGTTGTCAATCTCTTCTTTAGCTCCTGAAAGCTCGTATCGCACTGTGGCGTCCAGGTGAATGTGATTCCCTTTTCCAACAGTTTGGTGAGAGGTCTCGAGATCTTGGAGAATCCCTCAATAAACCGTCGATAGTATCCAGCCAATCCCAAAAAGCTTCGAACTTCCCCGACATTTTCAGGGGTCTTCCACTTCTGGATATCCTCGATTTTGGCGGGATCTACGGAGATTCCTCCCTCCGAGATTATATGTCCTAAAAAGGGAACTCTCTTCAGCCAAAACTCACACTTGCTCAATTTGGCATATAGTTGGTGTTCTCTCAGCCTCTGTAACACCAACCTTAGATGTTTCTCATGTTCTTCTTCATTTTTGGAGAAGACGAGAATATCATCTATGAAAACCACCACAAATTTGTCCAGATATTCCATGAATACCTTGTTCATGAGGTACATGAAATATGCCGGGCCATTGGTTAGCCCAAAAGGCATGACAGTGTATTCATACAGTCCGTACCGAGATACGAAAGTTGTCTTGGGAATATCTGATTGCCTTATCTTGAGTTGGTGGTACCCTGACCTGAGATCAATTTTCGAGAACACACAAGCTCCCCTCAACTGATCAAACAAGTCTTCAATGCGGGGTAACGGGTACTTGTTTTTGATGGTTACCTCATTCAAGGCACGGTAATCCACGCATAACCTTTGGGTTCCGTCTTTCTTGGGCACGAATATCACCGGAGCTCCCCATGGTGAGGAACTAGGGCGAATATACCCCTTCTCCGTCAATTCTCTCAAATGATCCTTGAGCTCTCCTAGCTGCTTGGAGTCCATTCGATAAGGTCTCTTGTATATCGGGGCTGTTCCCGGTACTAGCTCAATTGCGAATTCCACGTCACGGTCGGGAGGCATACCTGGTAACTCCTCCGAAAAAACATCTGGATAATCCCTGATGGTCCTGATTTCCTCAACTTTCACCTCCACTTGATTTAATTTAATGTCCCTCCTAGGCTCGTGTATCGTTATGAACTTTACTCTTGTGCCATTGGGGTGAGTTAGTTCCACCGTTCTGGTCGAACAATGGATGATTCCTTTATGTTTGGTCAACCAATCCATACCCAAAATAATATCTATCCCTTGTGAATCTATCACTATGAGGTTAGCCGTAAATACTACCCCATTAATGTCTAGGCTCACTTTGGGACACACTTGTCTTGTCCTTATTTCTCCACCTGGAGAGTTTACCGCTAGCATATGGTTCATTTGTGTGGTTGCTAGGTCATGCTTCTTAACAAACCCTTGAGCAATGAACGAGTGGGTAGCACCAGAATCAAACAGCAGAGTTGCAAGGTGTAAATTGGTAGGAAACTTACCAACCACCACGTCGGGGGCCTCTTGTGCTTCCTCCATAGTGACGTGGTTCATCCGTCCTCTCACTACATTCTGCTGTTGTGGCGGCGCAGGCTTCTTCTTAGGGCACTTATGGGCGTAGTGCCCCACTTCACCGCAGCTAAAACATTGCACCCCAACCTTAGGTGCTTGGCCTTTGTTGTCTTGGGGTTGGTTTGGGGGTCCTTGCACTGCTGGTCGAGGTGGATATGCGGGGCGAGGCTGCTGCACAAACTGACGTTGCGGCTGTGCTGGTGCTGCGGGTGGCCTGTAGTTTGGGTTGTACCCTCTTGGTGCTGAATAGGTTACCGCAGCACGGCTTGTCTGCCCCGTAGGTTGCTGCATCATACGTGGGCGGGTGTTGCTCCCTGAGACCTGATGTGACCATCCCGCCTTCCTCTTATTCTCATTTTCCAGGGCCTTTAGCTTCCTTTCCACCACAAATGCTCTGTCCACCATCTTTTGAAAGCTTTCATACTCATTGGAGGACATGGGACACTGCATCTCTGCGGTAAGTCCTTCCACGAAACAATCTTGTTTCTGCTCATCAGTCTCTATGTCTCGTGGAGCATAACGGGATAGTTGAGTGAATTTAGTGAGGTATTCCCTCACCGTCATGTTTCCCTGCTGCAGTCCCAGAAACTCTTTCCTCTTGTTTTTGAGTTCACCTCTTGGGATGTAGTGGTTGCGGAAGCTACGCTTGAACTCTTCCCAAGTGATGTTCTCAGGGTCATGATGGGCGGCCACGTAGGCGGTCCACCAATCAGCAGCAGGTCCCTGCAATTGATGAGAGGCAAACAGCACCCTCTCATACCCTTGGCATTGTATTATCCTCATCTTACTTTCAATGGTCTTCAGCCAATCGTCTGCCTCCAGAGGTTCAGCCGCACTTGCAAACTTTGGAGGTTGAGTTCCTAGAAACTCACTCAACCTTGGTTGGCGTGGTGCAGCTTGTGGAGGTGGAACTTGATGCAAGTTGGCCACCACTTGAGTCAAGTTCTGGATAAGCTGATTTTGATTCTCCAGCATTTGGTGGAGAGGATCAACTTCTTCACGGCGACAACCCCTGTCCGGGCCTCCAGAAAGATGAGGATTGCATGCCTCATCATTGTTGTTGGCGGGGTTGGCAGCACGTCCTTTTCCTCTTCCGGCCATCTGGCAGAATCAACAAATGTTAATTTGATACCATTTAGTATCATCTTACTACTTTCATTTGTTGGTACTTTGAGGTGTTGAGGCTTTGTTAAAATTTTATGAGGGTTCATATCTCACACCAAATAAATGCACTATTATTCCCTGTGGGTTCACACACCAAAGCAAAACAATCTGAAGACGAGGCTGTGGACAATTGCTCATGGCTTCCACAACTCACGTCACACACCAAGCATTATCACACCATTAACTACGTAACGACTCGACTACTCGACCTCTTGCTAGCTAGGGGAAAGACTCTACACTACTCGTCCTCTTGAGCTGGCTCCTCGGGATCTTCCTCCTCATTTCGGCTACCTTCTGACTCTGCTTTGGGTGGGGAGGCGGCTGGTGGAGAGGTGCGACGACGCCTGATCACTCGGCGATCCGGGGAGTCAGGAGTCCATGGATCACTCACAGTGACACACAGTTCATTCCCATCTCCTCTTTCTCTCGCCTTTAAGCAAGCTCGCAGCAACGCCTCCGTTTCCTTCAGGGTGTCTCGGACATCCTGAAGCTCTTGTTGACACTCCTGCAGTCGAGTGCTGAGCATGGCCGCATCCTCCAAACACAAGTCCATGTGCTCATGGGAAGTCCCTTGCTGCACCGGTGGGTACTTGTACTCCGTGGTACCACTCTCACGTTGGAGGAAATACATGTACTCAGTTTTGTCCAAGTGGCGACGATAGATGTGACTCTGGCAGGTGATGGCCTCCTAGGTGACATCTTTCTCTGCGTCAACTTGTGTTGCTCGACAAGCTGGAGAGTGGTGAATCTTAAGCAGCTGATTCTCGTGTATAATCCTCATCTCCGAACTCCATTCTTCCCTCTTCTCACGGATGGTCCTGGTGGAGTTATAGTGGATGATGAGCTTGCCCGTATTGCCGGCGGCTTCGAGCATACGTCGAAGTCGGCGCAACAAATCGCCTACTGCCAATCCGTAGGAAAGGTACGTCACTGGACGACTCTCCTCTCTATCGGCAAGGGCAACTACGGGAACTCTCCCTCCTGTGGACTTACGAGCGGTGCGAATCATGCGAACCATCTAAAACAAAAGAATTTAAAATTAGGTTAGATAAAATCTCAAACAAAAATCCTATTTTGAATGAAAGTTGGGGTAAGATGAAGAAAATGACTCCTTTAATAACACTTTTCCACCCACACCTTGGAAAATAGTTTTTAAGAAAATAGGGCCCTTAAATACGTCCATTTCTACCTAGGTCCACGTTCCTACGGGCAAACCTTGGCTCTGATACCACCTCTGTCACACCCGGTTTTTCCGAAGAAACAACCAAGTGAATATCACATGTATGCCAGGATCATTTTCTCATACATGTGATGACAAATAGTGAAGCATCATTTATTACAAGCCAGGTGTCGAATATAAGTAAGTCTTACATAGTAAATGTCTCGATGGACAATAATAAGTTCATCACAAGTAAATAAACTAGCAGCGGAATATTATTCTTTTAGGGCTCCATCACAGGCGTTGCCCGGGGGTCTTCATGAACCTAAAATCCTTCCTCGGGTCCAAAATCTTGGTCATTATACACCACCTCATTATCTTGACCTGAGCAGCAATATAAACCAACAAATATGCAAGGTTGAGTACCAATGGTACTCAGCAAGTGTGGGAAAATTATATCATGCATGGCTAGAACAAGGAGAGGTTGAACTCATGGTTAAAGCACTACGCAATTAATACCTATCACCTTAGCTTATTAAGCACCTACATTACTACACAGGTGAAATGGTCCCATTCTCCCATCCCATCATTGTAATCCAATAACCATAACATCATTACCAATGTTAAGCTCCCCGCTTAACTTCCAAAACCCTCAATCCTCTAATCATGAATAAGTCCAGGCCGCTCTTAACCGTGAGCACGGCTGTCAAGACAGTTTTAACTCTGCAGAGTTTGTACCACTGTACCCACAAGTAGTGATTTCATCCCCCGTTGCCGGGTGGACTAAAAGAACCTCCATTATGCCAGTGGCTACGATCCACATTCACACTTCCCAGGTGTGCGGCCAAGAGATCACTACGAAGCCTTTACAAAGGGATTCCCGACGAGCGTGGGCCCACTGAGGTTTCACCCCTAACAGCATACAAGAGGCTCCAACCCCGCTGCAGTGGCCCCCTCTTGAGCCTTGCGGTTCATATGGTAGTCCAGCTGACACCTACTCCCCGCACCATCCAACACACCCATACTACGCCGGGGATACACCTAATTAATTGGCCAAGCTGCCCCATCTCAGCATGTGGTTGGCACTGTAAAGCCGGGTTACATGCTCCATGAACCGGTCCTTAGGATCCAGGCAAGTACTAAACACAAACCCAAGTCTCGTGCACCCAGCACACAACCAAAACATCCAACTTGCCTTGATCCCTACCTCTACATAACTCACAATGTCTCATTCAAGAGTATGGTAATATAAACTGATGATCTCATATCCCAAATATCCCATTCTAAGCATGGCTAAGCATATGCATGTGTATAAATGACATGACAAAATAAATCCCAACCCAAGCTTCAAGGAAACAAGGTAATGCAATTCTAGGGAAACTTCCTAGCATGGGTTTCATATTTAACTTGACAATGCAAATAATTCTATCTACACATCCTAGCATAGGATCAAAGTGGTCAAGGACACTTGCCTCCTTCTTGCTGCTCTTGAAATGGGTATTCCTGGTCTTGGAAATGAATAACTTGTTCTTGAACAGGTTCTACTTCATACCATCACACATAGCAAAAGAAAAACAACAATCGATAAGACATAATTCACACTTACACTTCATACAAACCACACATTCATATTTATAAAAGTTCTTTACCATTATATGTGTTGTGGTTACTTTATGTGTGTTAAGTTGTGGCTTGCATGCACTTTTAACCATGTATATATATGATTCCTATTTTTTGTGTCCACATTTATACTTGCATACAATGTGCCTTCACAATTTCTATCAACCCTAAACTGAATTCTTTGTATTTTAGAAACTCCATTTATCATTTACTAGTTGCTATATTTTTCAGATTTATATTCCTATGCATAATTGTGTATTTTATTATTAAATTAGTAATACACATCACCTAAACAGATTAGGTTCTGGTCCTAAATAATTTAAAATCATATTTTGACCATGGCTTATGATGTATACTATTTCATAATTATTTTCGCTATTTTTCTTTAACTATTCTTTACTTAAAAATGTGTCCCTATACTAATAAATGTGAATAATAGATAAAACAGATTTATTTCAGCCCAAAAATATATTTTTATCTCACTCCAAAGTTTTCTAAGTACTGAGAAAGTTTTTAATTAATTTTGACAATTATGTTTGTCCCCCTTTTAATTTTTAAACACTAGTTACATATTCAATTTTCTAAATTAAATACTAAACAAGGCTAAAATAATGAATTCACCCCATTACAGGGTCTATAATATTATTTTCATAATTTCCAGGGGTCTATCTACACTTATCAGAGGTGTTTTTCCTAATTTCTATTAAGTCCAGGGGTTAAAACTGATTTTTAAATGGATTTACATGATTTTCTGGAGTTCCAGGGGCTAGATCTGAAGTTTTCGGGGCTAGCTCTCAATTCCAGAGAACCCCAGGGGGTAGCACGTAAGAACTCCAGTCTTTATAACGCGGGGTCGACGTGGACCGTCCGATTTTAAACCGGCGGCTGAGATTATAAGATCGAACCGGTACGCGGGGTTTTAAAGTCTACCGTGCGATTTAAAATAAACGGCGCACATGCGGCCACGTCGCTCTGATCGAACGCGGGCGGCGCTGCCGGCGGCGCACGGCGGCGGGAAGCGGCGATCTCGCCGGAAACTTTCGGATCCTCGAGAATTCTGCCTAGAACTGTGATCTTATGGCCTAGATCGGTAGAGGGAAGGTCAGGGATCTCACCTCGGAGGTTTTCTCGAGCTCGGGGGTCCTGGAAAGTGATCGGCGGCGAGGTCCGAGGCAAAACCACGGCGAAGCTCATCGGCGCTGGGTTTACACCGTAACTTTCCGAGTTTTCTGCACCTGCAAAGTTCCCCGGAGGCGGTGGATCAAAACCAGCGAGTTAGATCAGAGTTTCCGAGCTTAGATCGGCCAGAATTCACCGGCGAAGTCTCGGTGCTCACCGGAGTGAAAATCGGCGATCGCGTGAGGAAAACTGATCGGATCGGCGGTTTTTATAGCCGGGGGAGGGCGGTGGGTCTGTTGTGATCGAGTTGGAGTCCTCTGGGTCCAGAATTCGGGCGACGGGACGGGTTTCCCGATCGGTTGCGATCGCGCGCGCGGGAGAGAGTCCGGGGTCGCGGGGTTAGGGATGACATGTGGGTCCCACCCGTCGGTGAGAGGCAGCGCGGCGCGCGCGGGGGCGGGCTGGCGCGGGGGGGGGGGGAGGAAATTGGGCCGGCTGGCGGGTTTCGGCCCACTGGCCAGTTTTTTCCCGTTTTCTCTTTTTCTTTTTCCATTTCTTTTCTGTTTTGAGTATAATTTGAATTCCAGTTTGAATTTGAATTTTTGCAAAACATGCAATACGTCCAAAAATTTTTAAATTCCCCTCTGAACATTGTTTTGGGTTTTGAATAAAAATTTGGGGTGTTACACCAGGCCACCTCCGGTAAGCTCAAGCCGCGCTACTTCGGGCCCTACAGCATCACCGAGATGATCAATGAGTTTGCTGTACGCCTCGCTCTCCCGCCTCAGGCTCGCCTGCACGACGTGTTTCATGTAGGCCTCTTGAAGAAGTTCCATGGCGCTCCGCCAGAAGCTCCTCCGCCACTTCCGCCGGTCCACCATGGCGCCATTGCTCCAGAGCCGGAACACGCTGTCCGTCGGCGCGTCGCTCTTGGCGTCCAACAGGTCCTGGTCCAATGGAAGGGTCAGTCCGCTGCATCGGACACCTGGGAAGATGTCGAGTAATTCCGTGCCAGGTATCCAGCATTTCAGCTCGAGGACGAGCTGCCTCTCGAGGAGGGGAGAGATGTCATGTCCGGGCATTTCGGACGCACATACACTAGGCGTCGTCGTGCACGGGATGTGCGACGCGCAGCGGAACGCGCGGGGCACACAGCAGGCGCGCGTGAAGAGGAGGTCACGGCAGGTGGCTAAGATGGAAAATAGAGATAGTTTTCCATTAATAAGATTCCTAAGATGGAAAATAGAGATAACTTTCCATTAATAAAGTTCCTAAGATGTAAAAAAGAGATAGTTTTCTATTAATAAACTCCTTCCTATTATTAGGATTTCCTTCCTATTATTAGGGGGCTGCTGGCTATATATTCTTGTAACCGCACATGGATGAAGGCAAGCAGAAAGTATTCCCTAATCTCCTATTCTCAAGCCTACGGTCGAGGGGTCTAACCTCACCGGAGAAGACGGACGGTGGCTACGAGCTACATAGCTGAGGTCCGGCCAGTCGAGGGTACAACGACCTTGATAGTACCATATGCAATGGCTGAATAATTCCGTGACAGTTAAAGTTTCAGCCATGATTCGTTTGTCATTTTACATTGGTGGTTATCATGGAGAGGTGGATTGTGATATTGTCCCCATGCAAGCATGCCATTTGCTGCTTGGTCGGCCCTGGCAATTTGATGTGGACTCGGTGCATTTTGGACGGTCTAACAAATACACTTTCATTCACAATGACAAGAAGGTGGTTCTTGTTGCATTATCTCCAAAGGAGATACATACTTCAGATATGGCTCGCAAGAAAAGAGAGGAATCAGACAAAAGAAAATTGAGCGAGACCCTCAACCCAAGTAAGCGAGAGAGTCCTAACCCATCCAGCCACATAAAGCCTCATGCCAATCCTAAACAGCCACACCACACTGAGTGTCTCTTTGTGAGCAAGAGTGATTTGAGAGAAGTGAGAGACACCACAGCCCCATTCTTTGTGCTCTTGCACAAGGAGGTCCTACTTTCAACTCACGATTTACCTTCATCGCTGCCTAGTGTTGTTCTTGATCTCTTACAGGACTTCGAAGATGTTTTTCTGATGAGATACCAGCTGGACTTCCTCCACTCCGTGAAATTGAGCATCAAATTGATTTGGTACCAGGTGCTTCGCTTCCAAATCGTCCAACCTACCGCACCAATCCTGAAGAAACAAAGGAAATTCAGCGACAGGTAAAAGAGCTTTTGGACAAAGGGTATGTTCGTGAATCCTTATCACCATGTGCAGTTTCCGTTCTTTTAGTCCCAAAAAAAGATGGCTCTTGGCGCATATGTGTTGATTGTCGTACTATCAATGCTATAACTGTTCAATATCGCCATCCCATTCCACGACTTGATGACATGTTAGATGAATTGAGTGGTTCTATCATTTTCACCAAGATAGATTTGCGTAGTGGTTATCATCAAATCTGCATGAAACTTGGTGATGAATGAAAAACAGCGTTTAAAACTAAATTTGGTCTCTATGATTGGCTTGTGATGCCATTTGGCTTGACAAATGCTCCTTCAACTTTTATGCGCTTAATGAATCATGTTTTATGATCTTTCATTGGCAAGTTTGTAGTTGTTTATTTTGATGATATTCTGATCTATAGCAAATCATTTGATGAACATCTTTATCATATCCGTCAAGTACTTGCTGTTTTGAGGGGAGAGAAATTGTATGGCAACATTGCTATGTGCACCTTTTGCATAGACCGTGTTGTTTTCCTTGGCTTTGTTGTTTCTGCAAATGGTATTCAGGTTGATGAAGAGAAGGTTAAAGTAATAAAGGATTGGCCTACACCGGTAAATGTGAGCCAAGTTCAAAGCTTTCATGGTCTTGCAAGTTTCTATAGGCGTTTTGTCAAAGATTTCAGCACTCTCGCTGCACCACTTAACAATCTCACAAAGAAGGATGTTCTATTCAAATGGGGACATGACGAAGACCAAGCATTTCAAACACTGAAAACAAATCTTTGTGAAGCACCGCTGCTGCTACTTCCTGATTTTGGTAAGACATTTGAGATCGAATGTGATGCAAGTGGTATTGGCATAGGAGGTGTACTGCTGCAAGAAGGTAAACCTGTTGCCTACTTTTCTGAAAAGCTAAATGATCCACATCTGAATTACTCAGTTTATGACAAGGAGCTTTATGCGTTAGTTCGCGTTTTGGAAGTTTGGCAACATTAATTGTTACCTAAAGAATCTGTAATTCATCCTGATCATGAAGCTTTGAAATATCTTAAAAGTCAAGGCAAGCTAAACCGTCGACATGCTAAATGGATTGAGATCATTGAAACGTTTCCCTATGTTGTCAAACATAAGCGTGATAAAGATAACATTGTTCCCGATGCCTTGTCTAGAAGATGTGCGTTGATTACACAACTAGATACAAAAGTGCTTGGTTTGGAATCCATTAAAACACTTTATGCTGCTAATTCTGATTTTAAAGAACCTTTCTCTCGTTGCATTGATGGAAAAGGTTGGGATAAATATTATACGCATGATGGCTTCTTGTTTCGGACTAACAAAATATGCATTCCAGCTTGCTCGATTCGTCAAGTTCTTTTGCAGGAAGCACATGCAGGTGGACTAGCTGGTCATTTTGGTGTCAAAAAGACATTGGACATGCTCTCTGATCATTTCCTTTGGCCACATATGCGACGTGATGTCCAGCGGCACGTTGGGTGCTGCATCGTTTGCTTGACAGCTAAGTCCCGCCTCAATCCCCATGGTTTATATACTCCATTACCTATTCCACATGCACCTTGGAAAGATATATCTATGGACTTTGTTCTGGGGTTACCTCGGTCTCAGAGGGGGGAGGGATTCTATTTTTGTTGTTGTAGATCGCTTTTCTAAAATGGCACATTTTATCCCCTGTCATAAGAGCGATGATGCTTCACATGTTGCTGATTTGTTTTTCAGGGAGATTGTTCGTTTACATGGAGTTCCAAAGACTATTGTTTCAGACCGGGATACTAAATTTCTCAGCTACTTCTGGAAGACATTGTGGGCTAAGCTTCGCACAAAGTTGTTATTTTCAACCACTTGTCATCCACAAACGGATGGCCAAACTGAAGTTGTCAACCGTACCTTGTCAACCATGTTGCGTGCTGTGTTGAAAAAGAATTTGAAGCTCTGGGAAGACTGCCTTCCACATGTTGAATTTGCTTATAACAGGGCATTCCATTCCACAACAAACTCTTGTCCATTTGAAATAGTTTATGGGTTTAAACCGCACACTCCCATGGATCTTTTGCCATTACCAATACAAGAACAAGTTAACTTGGATGCCACAAAAAGATCAGACTTTATCAAGCGGTTACATGCGGAGACAAGAAATAATATTGAGAAGAAATCAGCACAATATGCAAAGCAAGCAAACAAAGGTAAGAAGAAGGTTACATTTCAGCCAGGAGATCTTGTATGGTTGCATCTACGAAAGGAACGCTTTCCCCAACAGCGTAAGAGTAAGTTATCTTCTCGGGGTGATGGTCCGTTCAAGGTTCTCAAAAGATAAATGATAATGCTTACAAAATCGAGCTGCCACCTGAATATTCCAATGTGAGTACAACATTCAATGTCCAAGACTTGCTTCCATTTGTTGGTGAGCCTGAGTCGAGGATGACTCCTTCTCAAGAGGGGGAGGCTAATGAGGTCATGCCTAGCATTCACTCATCTTCAAATGAAAATCCACTTGATATAGCTGGTCCAATTACAAGGAGTAGAGCTAAACAATTGCAGAAGGAAATTCATTCTCAGGTGAACGCTAACCTTATGTTTAATAATCAATCTATGTTGAATGAGCCTATGCTTTTGAGTTCTTGTTTCAATGTTATTAGGAATGATGAAGTGTATGAACCAGCATGGGATCAAGATGGATTCAAACCTCTGGACATCTGAACCGAGAAGCCTATGGTGTGCATGAATAAAATGGTGGTTCATCACCTTAGCATGGGAATGCAACCAGAAGCTAGATGACTAACACATTGTATGAATTCCAAGCATCACTGCGGACAGAATACAAGGAGTTAGACGGTGTTCTACAAGTGGATGGAAGCGTCTTCAAGTCTACTTTACAGCCCATCAAATGGTTCATTATTCGGATGTCTTAATAAGGAGTTAAGCTCATTTTAGTAACTGCTGCCAGAAGCTGAAAAGACGTGCGAACCAGCCACGAAATCCACTAGAGCATGCGCATGCATCCATTTACTCAAAGCTGAATGCCCCTATCTCTATATATATCTTGTACTAGACAATGAAAAGGAGGATCTTATTTTTATTGAATTCAGAATACACAAACTCGTGGAGTTTTGTTTATGATTGAGTCTTGAGAGACTTGCAATATTTGTGCTTTCGATTCCTGAGGGAGTTATAGAACGCCGAACTGCGGTTCACCCAGTTCGTTCCTTTACGTCTATAGGGCGTGATTGCGTGGGCTGTTTCGTCGATATGTGGAAGGGTGATTGTCTCGGTAGTTCGTCGTGTGAACAGCCTCGCAGTGCGCTGCCTCTTCACCAGGTCACGCAGAGACAATTTATCAAGTTCGCAGATCCTACGAGAAGATCGGGCCACAACAACTTGTTACACGTGCTGCCTAGGCGTGTACATATCACCTTTGCTGCAATTTACTATCCTATATTGGTTACAACCTGCATGTAGAGTTTCATGTATACGGAGTCAGTTAAGTTGCTGCTATGAGTGTTTTGCAGGTGAGGACTACCCCACGGACTCGGGGTACGAGTCCACCGGTGAACGCTATCCTCCGTCAGGGACCACGGCTGAGTGGGAGCCGTACACGCCGCGCTGAGCTGAGGAGTGGAGCTAGTGTGGGTTGTCCATAGGGCTGGACAACCGACTTTTGCTAGATAGTTGGGTGGGAGTTGTAAACATTTAGCTTCCGCTGTTGTAGACTTGTAATTAGTTATAAACTGAAGGTGTGTACTACTTTGTACATATTCAGTGGTTTTCTATGTAATACATGTGTGCCTTATGTTGTGTGCTGTCAGGTGTCGCATCGTGCGGCACCACCCTCTGAGATCCTGGGAGAGCGGATTTTGGTCCAGTATCAGAGCTGCTTAGGGGATAGCACACTAAATAAGGACAGTATTACGGGAAAACTTAAGATTACGGTGAGGAATCACTAGTTTGCCCAAATAAGGACTATAGTAGTTACTTAAAGTGGCATGACTAACATATGTGTTATAATTCTGAATTTTGATTATGTAACGACACACCTACGCTCAGGTAAAAATGGTAAGGAATGCCACTCAAAGCGGTTCAATTTCGGTTAGCTCCCCTGACGAGGAATGTGGTTAAGGGATAGGTCTCACAGCATGGTGTGTGTGGCGGACCGGAATCCGCACATCCAGGACCGCAGAGGGTGGTGCCGCGCGATGCGACGCCCGACAGCACACATCATAAGGATACATTGTATTACATAGAAAACAAACTGAGATGTATAAAGTAGTACACTTGTTCAGTTACAAACTAAGGTATACATTACGCAGCTGAAGTTTTAATTTGTACAACTCACGCCCGCCTAGCTAGCAAAAGTCGGTTGCCCAGCCCTAGGCCAACCCACACTAGCTGCACTCCTCAGCTCAGCGCAGCGTGTACAACTCCCACTCAGCCGTGGTCCCTGACGGAGGGTAACCCTCGCCGATGAACTCGTAACCCGAGTTCATGGGTGGCTCCTCACCTGAAAAACACTTAAGCAGCAACCGTGAGCACGATGGCTCAACAAGACTGAACCGACTGACCTAGGCATGAAACTCTATATGTAGTGTACAACAAACAGGGGGTGGTACATTTTCAGCAAAGGGACACGCCTACAAGTTCATCCTTAATTAATCTTTTAGCCACAGTTAACAGTTCATGAATCTGAAATTTAATAAGCAATTTTTGGTGTCACACATGTAACAATCCAATTATATCATACAGCAGAATTGAATCATAATATTCCATAAATTATCTACGTTACGGTGCAGTGAACAAGCGGTACTCGTCACCGTGAGGGACGGTGAATCGACTCGATATACACCTGCAGGGATACCTGAAGAGCACGTCACGTACGCCCACCCGTGGAGCTGCACAGCACGCTCACTTGATGTCGTACGGGACAACCTTTCACCCAACAGCCCAAACGTCAAACCGGTCACACCGAAACGGACAGGAGGTTCCCTACACGGAGCATCTCTCTATGCCCGTTAGCAGATTTCCACCTTGCTGTCCTCAACCTACACCTATAAATCGGCGTTCTATGCCTCGACGCCCGGAGGTTTAGGTTACATCGGTTTATCGGGGCCCATATATCCGATATGCCTTCGGTACGTTCAATACTTGCTCAGCAGGGCCGCACACGGATCGGTCCTCAATCGACATGGACAGGGCTGCGCACACAAGATTTCCTCTTGCTGCGCCCTAGCCCCTGCCTAGTCTCATTTTCGTTTCTAAAGTGATCTCACATCACTCGAACCAATCCCGTGTGTCCCAAGCCTAACTCGCGAGTAGATTCCAACTACTCGACTTGTAACGAAGTCCTATGAATCATTAAGCATAGCCTGCCTACTCGAAGTCCTTAGACACTACCCTCACTCTTATAGGAAAATTTTTGGTTATGCAAGTGGGGTTTCATCCATCCTACACCTAATGCACATTCATACTTCACACTAGACATGTAAACAAAGCAAAACTTTATAAAAGGGTTAATGCAAACCGGGGCTTGCCTTGTTGCTGCTGGTCAGTGGTTAGGTCTTCGTTCGGAAGAAGGAAGTCGAGCACTTCCGGAGTCTCCTCGCCTTCAGCGACTACACGTTAACGAGACACTACATGTCAATTCAAATGCAATGTGTAAACTTGAAAAAGTAACTACTATAACTCTAGCTAACCCTCCCCTTTTGCTCTGAGATTTTTAGGGTGGCTTGGTATGGTCCTAACGAGAGTCTTGACCAAGTTTCATTTGAAACAAAGTGCATTTGAGCCTTGAACAAATTAAAGCCTATTTGGTCAATATTTGAGCCTCTAAGTAATTCCAGGGTTTTTTATGGCTCCAACCATTACTTTCTGGAAACTAGAATTTAAGATGGTTCTAATGGACTTGGTTTCATGTCATTTGAAGAATTCTAGAGAAGTTGTGCCCTAAACAAGATTTGAGAAAATCTGAAAAATGTTTCTGTACATTTTTCTATTTTCTGAGGGCAGTTCACTTAATCACACCATTTGGGGGATTAAGTGAACTTGGATGAGTCTGAAAATTTTACTGTGACCCTAGAATTTTCAAATGAACCTCGCAGCCAAATTTCAGAATTTTTAATTAAGTAATTCTCCAGATAAAATTCCTAACAGTTTGAACTTTAGTGATTTAATTCTGGAAAACTATTAACTTTCATGAGCTGCAATTTGTATTGCTGGAAAGTACTCAAAATTCTGAGTTCAGCAAAATTTGATTCACTGAATTTGGAGCTTCCTAGTCGAAGTTATATGCAAATAAAGTTTGTACTAGAACTGGAAATTCCTAGAAAAGTTCAAACTTTGCATGCGGGCCCCACAACACAGTACCGTCTTCCTCCTCGCGCCAACGGCCTGCTGCGGCGATAATATCCGGCGAGCTCCTTGGACCCCGACTTTCCTTCCTTCCCCAGCCCGGAGACTTGACGCCTCCCCCATTTGGACCACGGGCAACTCATCCCCGAGGTCGGCCGGGGGCTCCGGTCACCGGAAACCCATCGGCGACAGGCGGCGGTGGCGGTTGGAGTCCGGCAACGTCGCTCTCATGCTAGGAGAGCTCAAACACTTCGGTCTTTCGCCCTAGAGCACCGTGGCGACCTCCTAAACCCAGCGTTGACTCAAATCAGCTCAACCGAGGCCGCCACTACGAGCTCATCGGCGACCTAAGATGAAAATCGGCGCCGATGCAAAAACCTCGAAGAACATCACCCAAACTCGATGAAACTCGATGGTTTTTGATCCTAGAGATGCGTCGGTGAGTCTAGATCACGTCTTTAGCTCGGTCTAGGGAGTAGTTGCTTACTTGCTACGAATTCCCGGATTTCGTGTGGCTCAGTTCTAAACAACCCGACGCACTAATCCACCAAATTCTCTGCCGATCGTGCGAGAGAGAGGGCGACGTCGGTACGGTTGTGATCAGCACCTCGGAGCGGACCTTTTTTGTGTAGCTCGTCGGGCACAAAAGCGCCTGTGCTGCACGGGCGCCGGTGATCAGCGAGGTCGGCCGGGGTGGAATGTTTCGGTCATGCGAAGGAGAAGGGAGAGTGCGAGGACTGCACGTGGTCGCGTGGTTACTCGATCCCGGCATCTCCCCTGCGTCCTTAGCCTCCCCCCCCCCCCCCCGGAGCAGGAGGTGGCACCAGTTGAGGCGGTCGGGAGCTGGTGCGGTCGCGCTGGCGCACGTGAGGCTTCCGCCGGTGGAAAAATTAAACGAGGGGAAAACTTAAGTGTCAAGGCTTCTGCCATGTGGGTCCCTCCCCTCTAATATCCTCTTAATTTTTCATCTCTGTTTTTGTTGAAAATATCCCCAGCTACTCACAATTGAATGTGAGACTTAATCACCAAGTCACAGTTTGAATTTGGTTTCCCAAATTTGAAATCTGTTTGGCTAAATTTGCTTCACATTTGACTGAAATTCAAATTCAGTTTTGAATTATTGCAAATTTAGCTCCCGACAAGATGAACTCCAATGGGGATGAAAAATGGTGGACTTAGAAAAATATTCTGAGTTTGAATATGAAGCCAACTTTTGAATTTAAGTGACGAAAGTTGCTGTAATTTGAATTTACATTCAAATTGGCCTCTTTTTCAAATGCCTCCAAAAGTGCCCCAAAAAGTGTTGAATTTGCATGAAATTTGGCCTGAACCTTCCCAAGACTTTTTAAGTTCTAGGGATGAGCTCAACCTCCCATGTTCATGTGTAGAAATCCTACTTTGTGAAAGTTAGGGCTTTCCCCTCTAATCACTCTTTGATGGAGGTTACTTGCTCTTCGCAAGTATTCACAAGAGACCCACAACAAAAGCTGTGGTGTTGTGAGGTGATGAAAAATTTTGCATGTCCCTTTTTCTTGGGCTTTTACATCCCTCCCCCCTTAAAAGAATCTCGTCCCGAGATTGCAAAAGAAGAGACAGCGATGTAATACGACTCACCCGTGCTGAGACGCCATGAACTCCGGGTAATTTGAGCGAAGGAATTCCTCGCTCTCCCACGTCGCTTCTTCGGCTGTGTGGTTACTCCAGAGTATCTTGTAGAACCACAACGTTCGCCTACGTGTGGTCCGATCTTTCTCATCAATAATTGCCACCGGATATTCTTCATACGTCAAATCCGGTTGCAGCTCGCCGATATCTTCGGTGGGAACGGCAGCCGTATGCTCCAGACATTTTCGCAGTTGTGACACATGGAATACATCATGAATACCAGCTGTAAAAGCCCAAGAAATGGGACTTACAAAAACTTTTGTATACTCATGAAAGTGTTGGCATGTGCAATAAAACTTTAAATTCAGTTTGAACCAAAAGGCTCACTCCAAAGAGAGGAGGGCCATTTTCAAAAAAGGAAAAATTCAAACTGTTGTTCAAGCAGCGGTATTTGCAACGACCAACTCAAAGATCAGAGGGCATATTCAAACTCTCCAGGTTCAAATTATGAGGGAGGCAAATTTTGAGAAGATTTGGAGGTCCTTTGATAGGTATATCAAATAGAGTTGTGAATTTTCATTGAAATTTGAAACTGTGGCACAAATTGTCAAATGGCCAAATGGTTTTCGAATTCGGATCCCTCATAGCTGAATTTACAATATGTCAAAACTTGGAGATCTTTTGGGGCAGAGAGGAGCTGTGGGCCACAATTGTCATTGAGTGGGGAGGGATAAAACTTACTGCTTAAGTCAGCCGGTTCCACGGTTCACACCCGAGCGCGCTGCTCTCTCCCG
Organism: Neostapfia colusana; assembly: GCA_030760725.1. NCBI lineage: Eukaryota > Viridiplantae > Streptophyta > Magnoliopsida > Poales > Poaceae > Neostapfia > Neostapfia colusana. Next base: position 24,401,366 of record JASWHV010000004.1, on the reverse strand, counting down.
CGAGCTGCCACCGCGCTGTCGACCGAAGACCCGGAAGCACCTCCCGAGCTGCTTAGGGGATTGATTTTTCTCTGCTCTTATCATCTCCACTGAGAGCACAGCACCCCACACCGCCTCACAGCCGCTGCTGAACGATCCCTGTGTGTCCTCGGCGATAAACGCGACCGCACAGAGGAGCGCCGTCGGTTCACCGCCGCCCGACTGCTCCACCCCGTGGCACGACGAGCTAAGCTGCCCCACAGCACCGCCGGACCTCCTTTAGCGTGGCAGAAGCAAGAACCGGGCGCTAGCTCCGTCGGGACATCGGCGTCAAGCTGATCTTCCTCCACGGAACCGACGGGAGCCACCGTGACGGAAACTCGGCGCCCGGCCACCACAGAGCATCTTCCGTCGTGCTATAAAAGCAAAAAGGTGTGCCTGTAACCCGTCTTGCTCCACCGCAACCCCGGCTGCCTGTCTCAGACGGTGCTCGCCGGAATTCCATTTCCACCGGCGGCATGCAATAATAACTGAGGAGAGAAACTCGGCAAATTCGCCTCACACACCGAACCACTCCTCCCCAGACCTGGAAACCTAGCTGTAGACGTTCGTGTGAGCACGTTGGATCAAGAACGGGGGAGAACCGTTGAGGAAACATGCAGTTCTCCGAGTTTTTCCAGTTTTCCCCGAAATTGCCCTAGGTCGCACGGTGAGCCCCTAGTTGCCGATGTTTCTCACGAGATCAGAGCCCTGGACGTTGCTCCCTAGGTCATGGCGATGCTGTAGGAGCTAACCGGAGCAAGGTTGGGGCAGTACAGTGCCCTAGCGATGCCGCCGAAGTTACCGCAGCTACTGTCGCCGTTGCGCCTAGGTTTCCGGCCATCCTCGATCCGAGGTAAGGCCGGCAATGTGTTCCTCGTGCAAGAATGTGCAGTGGCAGCAAAAATCAGCAAGTTCCGGGGGCCGGAACCCCTTTCCGGCGAGAGCTCCGGCAAGCTCGGCGGCGGGGTCGCGCGGGTGGCTGGAGGAAGACGAAGGGGGGGAGGCCCCACTCGTCAGCAGCTGGAAGTAAACGTGCGGGATTCTCTGTGGTCCAGGATCCAGTGTGGCTGCACGGGAAGGAGTCTGTGGCCCCGTGTGGCTCGGCTCCAGCGGTCGACACGTGTGCGATGGACCCACTCGCAGAATTTAAACATTTTGGGAATTTCCAGTTTTAGTTCAAACTTCAAATGAATAGAACTTTGGCTAGGAAACTCCAAATTCGATGAACCAAATTTTGCTGAACTCAGAATTCTGAGTAATTTCCAACAATATCAATTTCAGCTCATGAAAGTGAATATTTTCCCAGAATTAAATCCCTAAAATTTAAACTGTGGGGAATTTTATCTGGAGAACTACTTTATGAAAACTTCTGAAATTTGGCTGAGAGGTTCACTGGAAAATCCCTGAATCACAGTAAAATTTTCAGACCCATACAAGTCTATTAAGTTACCCTAATGGGGTGGTTAAGAGAACTGCCCTGAGAAAATAGAAAAATGTACAGGAACATTTTTCAGATTTTCTCAAATCTTGTTTAGGGCATAACTTTCTCTAGGATTCTCCAAATTACATGAAACCAATTCCATTAGAACCATCCTAAATTCTAGTTTCCAGAAAGTATTGGTTGGAGCCATGAAAACCCCTGGAAGTACTTAGAGGCTCAAACATTGACCAAATGGGCTTTTATTTGTACAAGGTTCAAATAAACTTTGTTTCAAATGAAACTTGGTCAAGACTCTGGTTAGGACCCTACCAAGCCACCATACAAATTTCAGAACCAAAGGGGAGGGCTAGCTAGAGTTATTAGTAATTATGTATTCAAGTTTACACATTGCATTTAAATTGACATGTAACATTTCATTAAACGTGTAGTCGCTGAAGGCGAAGAGACTCCGGAGGTACTCGACTTCCTACTTCCAGAAGAAGAACTAACTACTGACCAGCAGCAACAAGGCAAGCCCCGGTTTGCATTAATCTCTTTTATAAAGTTTTACTTTGTTCACATGTCTAGTGTGAAGTATGAATGTGCATTAGGTGTAGGATAGATGGAACCCCACTTGCATGACCAGAATTTTTCCATAAGAGTGAGGGTAGTGTCTAAGACCTCGAGTAGACAGGCTATGCTTAATGATTCATAGGACTTCGGTACAAGTCGAGTAGTTGGAATCTACTCGCGAGTTTAGGCTTGGGACACACGGGTTCAGTTGAGTGATGTGTGATCACTGTAGTAATGAAAATGAGTAGGCAGGGGCTAGGGTGCAGCAAGAGGAAGTCTTGTGTGCGCAGCCCTGTCCATGTCGATTGAGGACCGATCCGTGTGCGGCCCTGCTGAACAAGTATTGAACGTACCGAAGGCATATCGGATATATGGGCCCCGATAAACCGATGTAGCCTAAACCTCCGGGCGTCGAGGCATAACGCACCGATTTATAGGTGTAGGCTGAGGGCAGCAAGGTGGAAATCTGCTAACAGGCATAGAGAGATGCTCCGTGTAGGGAACCTCCTGCTCGTTTCGGTGCGACCGGTTCGACGTTTGGACTGTTGAGTGAAAGGTTGTCCCGTACGACATCGAGTGAGCGTGCTGTGCAGCTCCACGGATGGGCGTACGTGACGTGCTCTTTGGGTTTCCCTGCAGGTGTATATCGAGTCGATTCGCCGTCCCTCGCGGTGACGAGTACCGCTTGTTCACTGCATCGTAACGTGGATAATTTATGGAATGTTATGATTCAATATTGCTGTCATGATATAATTGTATTGCTACTTGTGTGCCACCAAATATGGCTTACTAAATTTCAGCTTCTTGAACTGTTAACTTGTTGCTAAAAGATGAATTAAGGATGAACTTATAGGCGAGTCCCTTTGCTGCAATTTTACTATCCTATGTTCATGGTACACCTCATGTAGAGTTTCATGTCTAGGTGAGTCGGTTAAGTCTTGTTGAGCCCTTGTGCTCACGGTTGTTGCTTAAGTGTTTTTCAGGTGAGGAGCCACCCACGGACTCGGGTTACGAGTCCACCGGCGAGGGTTACCCTCCGTCGGGTACCACTGCTGAGTGGGAGCCGTACATGCCGTGCTGAGCTGAGACGTGCAGCTAGTGTGGGTTGCCCTAGGGTTGGGCAACCGACTTTTGCTAGATAGGCGGGCGTGAGTGGTGTAATGTAGACTTCTGCTGTGTAATATAAACAATAGTTGTAACTGAAGTTTGTACCTGTTTGTACAGTTTAGTTGTTTTTCCCATGTAATATAATGTTTCCTTATGACGTGTGCTATCGGGTGTCGCATTGCGCGGCACCACCCTCTGCGATCCTGGATGAGCGGGCTCCGGTCCGCCACAGCCTGGTATCAGAGCTACATTGGGGATAGCACAGTACTTAAGGACTGTATTATGGGAAAACTAAGGTTTACGGTGAGGATCGGGTAGTTTGCCCAAGTAAGGACTATATTAGCATACTTAAAGTGGCAAAGACTAACCTATGTGTTATAATTCTGAATTGTAATTATGTAACGACGCACCTACGCTCTGGTAACAATGGTAAGGAACGCCACCGAAAGCGGTTCAATTTCGGTTAGCTCCCCTGACGAGGAACGCGGTTCAAGGATTGGTCTCACAGCTTGGTGTCAGACGTCAATATGAAACTCTTGGACTCTTCATGTTCCTGAGTTCATATGAAACGCTGATCACTAGCGTGCATTAGGCAAGTAAGTGGAGACCCCATCGCGTGGTCAGTAACGCGAGAGTGTGTTCGTCAGGAAATAGCCTAGGAGGACATACGCAGCGCTTGCCATCGGCGTGCCCTGCAGGGCAGTAGGTGGTATCTGTTGGGTTGATAACATTCCCAACCGTGACGACCCATTCATGACATACTCGGGTTCCCCGTCGTGTGGTGTTGAAACACGATCACGTACCTTGAGATGTGACCTAACTCAAGGACGGCCGTATGGCAATGATACGGGCGTTTGTATTTACTTTTAAATATGATCCTGCCTGAAATGAAAACAACCATTGAGTGCATCATTATTGTGTGGTCTTCTGCAGGTACTAACCACATATGTATCCGTGTAGGAAACGTGTGCGAGAGACCGTTTAGTGCCACACTTGAGACGTATATGCCGGTATAATCCGGTTAGGATTTTCTTTTGTGAGGAACGTAGTACCGAGATATCATAGGCATATGCATGAAAAATAATGATAACAAGAAATTAAAATCACTAGGTTCAACATTTAGGACCCTGGTTGGGTATAAGAATGTGATAGTGGAGCAGGATAGCCAAAGGAATGAAAAACAGAGTGCTCTGTTTAGGGGCAGCAAGTTTGCTGACCTTCAACAGGGCATAACTCCCAGGTCTTTTAGCCTAGGGAGGTGTGGTATACATTTCTGGAAAGTTATTTAAGTACTCTACAACTTTGTTGTAGACTTCCAGAGCTGAAACACAACTTAAGATGGCTTAAATTCCAGAGGAATGTAAACTGTCCAGAACCAGGACAGGGTTAAAACACTCTCGGAACTGTTCTATTTTTCAAACATAACTCCCAGTAGAAAAAATCTAAAATTATCATATGATATGTATTTAAAAAGGGTAGAAGATGTGTTACATCTTTGCAATTTAAAGTTCTGAAATTTCAGCACAGAATTCAGTGGGAATCAGAGTTGAAAACAGCAACTTCCCAAAGGAGGTGCTGTTAAAATTCTTCCAGAAATTCTGTTGACTTTGAATAACCATAACTTTTTAACCAGAGCTTATCTGAGGGAACGTAAGTACTCGTTAGAAAGATACTGAAGTTAACTTTAAATTTGGTATTCAACTTGAGTCATGAAAATGGCCAGAACCAGGTCAAAATCTGGAATGTGCATAGACTGGTCATTCTGGCAGAGAAATGACAGTCGAACTCATGTGAGAGATTGGGGTACCCTAGAGGGGGTTTGAATACCTACAATAGGGTAGAACATACTCATGAGAGGTTGTCTTCAACTAGTGAAATATTTGAGTATAGGTCTCACTCAAGTTTCTTTTACTAGAGACCATGTTTGTGTCGTATTGAAGATAAGAAGGTGGTTTACGTGATGACAAAGCGATAGTAATATCTCGTAGTGATCAAATCTAGTTGTGGTGAGCTTCCGAAGAGGAGGTTCATCAAGTTGGATTAAACTAGCTTGTATTTGGTCTGGTAATGGTGTAGCTTGTACAAAGTTGTTACATTATCTACATACGAGATGTATCGCATGTTTTACTGTCATTATGTTTTTACGCCTATTTCATTTGACTGCATTGAAATATGTTGCGGAACTGATGTTTACTGTCGTATGGTTGCAGATGGTTCGCACTAGGACCACGCACAAGGTTGGTGGCTCTAGCCAACAGGGAGGCGATGACTCCCAGCCACCGGCCTACAACAGCACCCCGCAGCAGCAACCACCACCGCCGCCTCCGCTTACTCTAGCGGATGTGATAGCGGCGCTGGTGGGAGGTCGTGAGGAGCAGACCGACCTGCTCCGCACGATCATGCAGAATACGTCCCAGGTGGGGGGGGCGTCAAGACAGAGAGCCTCGTGAGCCCCGTGAGGTGTCTTACTCGGACCTCATGAGTACGCACCCTCCAGTGTTCACAGAAGCTGAAGAACCACTGGAGGCCGACAACTGGCTGCGGACAATCGAGTCCAAGTTCGGGCTGCTCCAATGCACGGAGCGGCAAAAGATTCTGTTCGCGGCGCAGCAGCTTCACGGTGCCGCTGGTGCGTGGTGGGCGAACTATGTCGCCTCACGTCCAGCTGGCCATGCCGTGGAGTGGGAAGAGTTCAGGGAGGCGTTCCGCGCCTATCACATTCCTCCCGGAATAATGAAGAGGAAGTTCCAAGAATTTTTGGAACTGAAGCAGGGCGGGAGGAGTCCCCATGACTACTCCCGTGCCTTCAACCATCTGGCTCAATATGCATCAGACTACATCTCCAGTGAAGAGAAGAAGCGGGAACATTTCTATCGGGGGTTACACCCCGAGATGAAGACACATCTCGTTCAGTGGAATCGCGGCACCTTCAATGACCTAGTCAATGCCGCGATTATGCAAGAGGATGCGCAGCGGGAGTTGGCAGCTGAGCAGAGGAAGCACAGCGCTCCACCCAGCAGTGGGGGTGGCGCTCCCCAGAAGTACAGCATGGTGTATCGGACACCATCCGGACAGCAGTGGCACCCACCGGCGCGACCTCAACGGTTAGGGGGACGATCTTTTCAGTCACCTCTGTTCTGACCGCCGATGCCACCACCAAGACAGCAGCAGCAGCAGCAGCAGCATACGGCACCGTGGGCGTTCCCACCGCCACAACGCGCCCCTGGTTTCCTTCCACTGATCAGTGGGGGACCGTCCCGTTTCACCTGCTTCATGTGTGGCCAGGCGGGCCACTTCGCGAAGGACTGTCCCCATGGGGCAGCAAAGCAGCGGGCAAGCCCAGTTCCGGGCAGTGCTCGAGGCCGACCTCCGGTCAAGAAGGTTGGTCAGCGGACTGGTGGCGTCTGCAACCTCGACAATGAGGACACCCCGGAGGGAGATAACGTGCTGGCGGGTACGTTTACTCTCAATGACCAAGCCATCATAATATTGTTTGATTCTGGTGCAACCCACAACTTCATAAGTGCATCATATGTGGTTAAGCATCAGCTGGAAGCCTTTCCAACCGAGTGTTCTTATATGATCTGCTCACCAGGAGGAAAGATTTCAGAAACTATGATGGTTCCAAAAGCACCACTGTGCTTAGGTGGGAAGATATATCCCACCACTATGATTATCCTTGAGGGGCAGAAGATTGATGCAATCTTGGGAATGTCATGGCTAAGCTACCATGGCGCTGTCCTGGAAACCCTATCACAGACGGTTCACCTCAACTCCCCATTATACCGTCCGCAGTCCCTCTTATTAGATAATCCAGTCCGGGAGGTTTCAGCGATCAACAATACTGAAGCTCTCAAGTTAGAGGACATCCCCGTAGTCCGGGAGTACCCTGACGTGTTCCCGGATGATCTTCCGGGCATGCCACCGGAGCGGGATGTCGAGTTCAAGATCGAGCTGGCGACCGGGACTACGCCCATATCACGGAGACTATACAAGATGGCTCCGAACGAGCTGGCTGAATTAAAGGAACAACTCAATGATCTGTTGAGCAAGGGTTTCATTAGGCCGAGTTCCTCGGCTTGGGGATGCTCGGCGCTGTTTGTAAAGAAGAAGGATGAAACCTTGAGGCTGTGTGTGGACTACCGGCCGCTCAACGCCTTCACCATCAAGAATAAGTACCCACTGCCCCGCATCGACATATTGTTTGATCAACTTGTGGGTGCAAGTGTGTTCTCCAAGATGGACCTTCGCTCTGGATATCACCAGATAAAGATCCGGGCGGAGTATATTTCGAAGACGGCTTTCTCGACGAGATACGGATTATATGAATATCTCGTCATGTCCTTTGGTCTCACAAATTCTCCAGCCCATTTCATGTATCTCATGAACTCGGTGTTCATGCCGGAGCTGGACAAGTTCGTGGTAGTGTTCATCGATGATATCTTGGTTTACTCCAAGACAGAAGCCAAACATGCCGAACACTTGAGGATCGTTCTTCAACGATTGTGAGACCACAAGCTCTATGCCAAGTTCAGCAAATGCGAATTTTGGATCAGCCAAGTGCCATTCTTGGGACATATCATCTCAGCAGAAGGCATTGCGGTTGATCCAAGCAAGATAGAGCAAGTGCTGAAATGGAAAGCTCCCACTTCAGTTCATGAAGTCAGAAGCTTCCTCTGGTTAGCGGGATACTATCGGAGATTCATTCCAAGCTTCTCCAAGCTCGCTAAGCCGATGACAGAATTGCTGAAGAAAGGGATGAAATATGTTTGGAACACGGCGTGTGAAGGAGCGTTCCAAGCATTGGTGACGCATCTCACAACAGCCCCGGTCTTAGCTCCCTTCGACGTGTATTTTGACGCGTCCGGTATTGGGCTCGGCTGCGTGTTGATGCAGGAAGGACGTGTGGTCGCATATGGCACACGCCAACTTCGGAACCATGAGCAGCACTATCCGACTCATGATCTTGAGCTTGCTGCAGTGGTTTTGGCGCTGAAAATGTGGAGGCACTATCTCCTGGGGAACTTGGTGCACCTCTACACCGACCACAAGAGCTTGAAATACATTTTCACCCAGAAGGAGCTGAATATGAGGCAACGGAGGTGGTTAGAACTGATCAAAGATTATGAGATTGAGATCCATTACCACCCCGGCAAGGCAAATGTGTTTGCCGACACGCTGAGTCGGAAATCACATGTCCATCACCTCACCATTACACCGGTGGAGGAAGAGCCAAGTTTATACTTGGTTCCTTATGGATCGCTTTACAACCTCACCCTCATCCCTACTATTAGGGAGGACATCATTGCAGCTCAGAAGACCATCTCCGGAGACAGATAGACAATAGGGAGATCAAATGTTTCCGGAAGGATGATGAGGGGACGCTATGGTTCAATGACCGCATAGTCGTGCCCCGGGATATGGAACTGAGGAAAAAGATCCTCGATGAAGCTCTCTTGTCTAAATACTCCATTCATCCGGGCAGAAACAAAATGTACCAAGATTTGAAAAAGAAATTTTGGTGGACACGGATGAAGCGGGAAGTAGCGAAGTACGTATCCGAGTGCGACACGTGTAGACGAGTGAAAGCTGATCATATGAAGAAATCAGGGCTGTTGCAACCCCTGAAGATCCCGGCATGGAAATGGGAAGATGTGAGCATGGATTTCATTGTGGGATTACCCCTAACATCCAACAAGCATGAATCCATATGGGTAATCGTTGATCGGTTAACCAAGACGGCTCACTTCATCCCGGTGAATACATGTTACAATGCCGGCAAATATGCGGAGCTGTACATAGCAAAAATTTTGTGCTTATACGGGGTACCCAAGACCATCGTCTTGGATCGAGGTGCATTATTTGTATCTCTCTTTTGGGAGCAGCTACACGCTGCATTGGGTACCAAGCTGATTAGGAGCTCCGCCTATCACCCTCAGACCGATGGACAAACAGAGAGGGTGAACCAAGTGTTAGAAGACATGTTGAGAGCATGTGCCATCCACCACGGCAGGAACTGGGATAATCACCTGCCGTTGGCGGAATTCTCGTACAACAACGGCTATCAGGCGAGTATCAAGATGGCACACTACGAAGCTCTCTACGGTCGCAAATGCCGCACCTCATTAAACTGGTGCGAGTCCGGTGAAAGGGTCACATTCGGGGTTGATGTGGTGAACGACGCCGAAGAGCGCGTTCGGATGATCCAAGCCAACCTGAAGGCCGCTCAATCCCGGCAGAAGAGCTACGCTGATAAGAGGCGTAGGCCGTTGCACTTTGAAGTCGGTGAACACGTGTACCTCCGCGTGTCTCTGATGAAGGGCGTGCACCGGTTCGGCGTGAAGGGGAAGCTCGCTCCCCGTTTCATTGGACCCTATGCTATCACCGAGAAGTGTGGACCAGCGGCGTATAGATTGGATCTACGGCATCTCTTACCGGTGTCCATGACATTTTCCATGTCTCACAACTGAGAAAATGTCTGAAACATACCGCTGCCGTTCCTACCGAAGACATCGGCGAGCTGCAACCGGATTTAACGTATGATGAATATCCGGTGGCGATTATTGATGAGAAAGCTCGAATCTCACGTAGCCGAACGTTGTGGTTCTACAAGATACTCTGGAGCAGCCACACCGCTGAAGAAGCGACGTGGGAGAGCGAGGAATTCCTTCGCTCAAATTACCCGGAGTTCATGGCGTCTCAGTACGGATAAGTCCCTATTACATCACCATCTCTTCTTTTGTAATCTCGGGACAAGATTCTTTTAAGGGGGAGGGATGTAAAAGCCCAATAAATGGGACTTGCAAAAACTTTTGTATACTCATGAAAGTGTTGGCATGTGCAATAAAACTTTAAATTCAGTTTGAACCAAAAGGCTCACTCCAAAGAGAGGAGGGCCATTTTCAAAAAAGGAAAGATTCAAACTGTTGTTCAAGCAGTGGTATTTGCAATGACCAACTCAAAGATCAGAGGGCATATTCAAACTCTCCAGGTTCAAATTATGAGGGAGGCAAATTTTGAGAAGATTTGGAGGTCCTTTGATAGGTATATCAAATAGAGTTGTGAATTTTCATTGAAATTTGAATTCAAATTTGAAACTGTGGCAAAATTGTCAAATGGCCAAATGGTTTTCGAATTTGGATCCCTCATAGCTGAATTTACAATATGTCAAAACTTGGAGATCTTTTGGGGCAGAGAGGAGCTGTGGGCCACAATTGTCATTGAGTGGGGAGGGATAAAACATACTGCTTAAGTCAGCCGGTTCCACGGTTCATACCCGAGCGCGCTGCTCTCTCCCGCGAGCTGCCACCGCGCTGTCGACCGAAGACCCGGAAGCACCTCCCGAGCTGCTTAGGGGGTTGATTTTTCTCTGCTCTTATCATCTCCACCGAGAGCATAGCACCCCACACCGCCTCACAGCCGCTGCTGAACGATCCCTGTGTGTCCTCGGCGATAAAAGCGACTGCACAGAGGAGCGCTGTCGGTTCACCGCCGCCCGACTGCTCCACCCCGTGGCACGACGATCTAAGCTGCCCCACAGCACCGCCAGACCTCCTTTAGCGTGGCAGAAGCGAGAACCGGGCGCTAGCTCCGTCGGGACGTCGGCGTCAAGCTGATCTTCCTCCACGGAACCGAGGGGAGCCACCGTGAAGGAAACTCGGCGCCCGGACACAACAGAGCATCTCCCGTCGTGCTATAAAAGCAAAAAGGTGCGCCTGTAACCCGTCTTGCTCCATCGCAACCCCGGCAGCCTATCTCAGACGGTGCTCGCTGGAATTCCATTTCCACCGGCGACATGCAATAATAACCGAGGAAAGAAACTCGGCAAATTCGCCTCACACACCGAACCACTCCTCCCCAGACCTGGAAACCTAGCTGTAGACGTTCGTGCGAGCACGTGGGATCAAGAATGGGGGAGAACCGTTGAGGAAACACGCAGTTCTCCGAGTTTTTCCAGTTTTCCCCGAAATGCCCTAGGTCACACGGTTGCCGACGTTTCTCTCGAGATCAAGGTTGCCGACGTTTCCCTAGTTGCCGACGTTTCTCTCGAGATCAGAGCCCTGGACGTTGCTCCCTAGGTCGTGGCGATGCTGTAGGAGCTAACCGGAGCAAGGTTGGGGCAGTACAGTGCCCTAGCGACGCCGCCAAAGTTACCACAGCTACTGTCGCCTTCGTGCCTAGGTTTCCGGCCATCCTCGATCCGAGGTAAGGCCGGCAACGTGTTCCTCGTGCAAGAATGTGCAGTGGCGGCGAAAATCAGCAAGTTCCGGGGGCCGGAACCCCTTTCCGGCGAGAGCTCCGGCGAGCTCGGCGGCGGGGTCGCGCGGGTGGCTGGAGGAAGACGAAGGGGGGGGGGGGAGGCCCCACTCGTCAGCGGCTGGAAGTAAACGTGCAGGATTCTCTGTGGTCCAGGATCCAGTGTGGCTGCGCGGGAAGGAGTCTGTGGCCCCGTGTGGCTCAGCTCCAGCGGTCGACACATGTGCGATGGACCCACTCGCAGAATTTAAACATTTTGGGAATTTCCATTTTTAGTTCAAACTTAAAATGAATAGAACTTTGGCTAGGAAACTCCAAATTCGATGAACCAAATTTTGCTGAACTCATAATTCTGAGTACTTTCCAACAATACAAATTTCAGCTCATGAAAGTGAATATTTTCCCAGAATTAAATCTCTAAAGTTTACACTGTGGGGACTTTTATCTGGAGAACTACTTTATGAAAAATTCTGAAATTTGGCTGAGAGGTTCACTGGAAAATCCCTGAATCAAAGTAAAATTTTCAGACTCGTCCAAGTCCATTTAGTTACCCTAATGGGGTGGTTAAGAGAACTGCCCTGAGAAAATAGAAAAATGTACAGAAACATTTTTCAGATTTTCTCAAATCTTGTTTAGGGCATAACTTTCTCTAGGATTGTCCAAATTACATGAAACCAATTCCATTAGAACCATCCTAAATTCTAGTTTCCAGGAAGTATTGGTTGGAGCCATGAAAACCCCTAGAAGTACTTAGAGGCTCAAACATTGACCAAATGGGCTTTTATTTGTACAAGGTTCAAATAAACTTTGTTTCAAATGAAACTTGGTCAAGACTCTGGTTAGGACCCTACCAAGCCACCATAAAATTTCAGAACCAAAGGGGAGGGCTAGCTAGAGTTATTAGTAATTATGTATTCAAGTTTACACATTGCATTTAAATTGACATGTAGCATTTCATTAAACGTGTAGTCGCTGAAGGCAAAGAGACTCCGGAGGTACTCGACTTCCTACTTCAGGAAGAAGAACTAACTACTGACCAGCAGCAACAAGGCAAGCCCCGGTTTGCATTAATCTCTTTTATAAAGTTTTACTTTGTTCACATGTCTAGTGTGAAGTATGAATGTGCATTAGGAGTAGGATGGATGAAACCCCACTTGCATGACCAGAATTTTTCCATAAGAGTGAGGGTAGTGTCTAAGACCTCGAGTAGACAGGCTATGCTTAATGATTCATAGGACTTCGGTACAAGTCGGGTAGTTGGAATCTACTCGCGAGTTTAGGCTTGGGACACACGGGTTCGGTAGAGTGATGTGAGATCACTATAGTAATGAAAATGAGACTAGGCAGGGGCTAGGGGGCAGCAAGAGGAAGTCTTGTGTGCGCAGCCCTGTCCGTGTCGATTGAGGACCGATCCGTGTGCGGCCCTGCTGAACAAGTATTGAACGTACCGAAGGCATATCGGATATATGGTCCCCGATAAACCGATGTAGCCTAAACCTCCGGGCATCGAGGCATAACGCACCGATTTATAGGTGTAGGCTGATGGCAGCAAGGTGGAAATCTGCTAACGGGCATAGAGAGATGCTCCGTGTAGGGAACCTCCTGCTCGTTTCGGTGCGACCGGTTCGACGTTTGGGCTGTTGGGTGAAAGGTTGTCTCGTACGACATTGAGTGAGCGTGCTGTGCAGTTCCATGGATGGGCGTACGTGACGTGCTCGTTGGGTTTCCCTGCAGGTGTATATCGAGTCGATTCACCGTCCCTCGCAGCGACGAGTACCGCTTGTCCACTGCGTCGTAACGTAGATAATTTATGGAATGTTATGATTCAAAATTGCTGTCATGATATAATTGTATTGCTACATGTGTGCCAGCAAATATGGCTTACTAAATTTCAGCTTCCTGAACTGTTAACTTGTTGCTAAAAGATGAATTAAGGATGAACTTATAGGCGAGTCCCTTTGCTGCAATATTACTATCCTATGTTCATGGTACACCTCATGTAGAGTTTCATGTCTAGGTGAGTCGGTTAAGTCTTGTTGAGCCCTCGTGCTCACGGTTGCTGCTTAAGTGTTTTTCAGGTGAGGAGCCACCCACGGACTCGGGTTACGAGTCCACCGGCAAGGGTTACCCTCCGTCGGGGACCACAGCTGAGTGGGAGCGGTACATGCCGTGCTGAGCTGAGACGTGCAGCTAGTGTGGGTTTCCCTAGGGCTGGGCAACCGACTTTTGCTAGATAGGCGGGCGTGAGTGGTGTAATGTAGACTTCCGCTGTGTAATATAAACAATAGTTGTAACTGAAGTTTGTAGCTGTTTGTACAGTTCAGTCGTTTTTCCCATGTAATATAATGTGTTCTTATGACGTGTGCTGTCGGGTGTCGCATCGCGGCACCACCCTCTGCGATCCTGGATGAGCGGGCCCCGGTCCGCCACGCCAGCAAGAGATGCCGGTAGCTCCAGTATATATGCCGCTGGTCCACACTTCTCGGTGATAGCATAGGATCCAATGAATCAGGGAGCGAGTTTCCCTTTTGTGCCGAACCGGTGCACGCCTTTCCTCGGAGATACACGGAGGTACACGTGTTCCCCGACGTCAAAATGCAGCGGTCTACGCCTCTTATCAGCAGAACTTTTCTGCCGGGATTGAGCGGCCTTCAAGTTGGCTTAAATCCTCCGAACGCACTCTTCGGCGTCGTTCACCACACCAGTTCCGGGTACCAAATCAATGGCAAACCCAATGTCCAGGTCAGGTGGCATACCTGGAAGCTCTTCTGGAAAAACGTCCGAGAATTCCTGAACCACTGGAATGCTGTCCAACGTTGCTCCTTCGGCGTGGTTCAAACTTGCCTTATTGGTTGTTTGTTGGGCAGACTCAAACTCGATACGAATACCGTGCTCGTTTGTCAACTGGACACTCCTCTCAGCGCATTGGATTACTCCGTTGTGCTGGCTTAACCAATCCATCCTGAGTATTATGTCAAGCCCTTGGGAATCCAAGACAATGAGGTTGGCGAGGAAGTCTACCCCCCTTATTTTAAGACTTACTTTCGGACATACTATATTAGTCCTCATCTCTCCACCGGGAGAATTAACTAACATTGCACATTTTAATTGTGATATGAGTATATTATGCTTGGCAACATACTTGGATTATATAAAGGAATGTGATGCTCCAGAATCAAATAAAATGGTGGCTGGGTTGGAATTGGCAAGGAACATACCAATTACGACGTCCTCAGCCTGTTTTGCTTCCTCAGCAGAGACATGGTTCACGTTGCCGTGATCATAGTACTGCTGTCCACGGTTTCCTTGATTGTCTCCTCTGTTCGGTCGCGGGTTCTGCTTGGGCACATTGCCTTGCTGTCCAGGACCTCTCTTCAGGCACTGGCTCGCGAAGTGTCCTGTTTCCCCGCATGCAAAGCATGCCCTGTTGCCCATGGCAGCAGGTACGTTGGGGCGCGGGTTTTGAACAGGAGCACCCATGTTGGGTCGGGGCACAGGAGGCAAAGGCACACGAGGTGTTTGTGCAATGGGTCGTTGCTGTGGTGGCATACTAAGGTGGTATGCAGGAGCGGTTGATCCATACTGCGGTGCAGATGGCGGCATGTACCGAGGTCGTACGTTGCTCCCTAGTGGATGGTATGGAATCTTCCTCTTGCCCTCTCGCTCGATCTCTCGGATCTTGCTTTCAACCACTATAGCCTTGTCAACCAGCTTCTGGAAGCTCGCGTAGTCGTTGTTGAGGAGCTGAACCTGGATCTCATTGTTCAACCCTCTCATGAACAGGTACTGCTTCTGTTGGTCCGAGTTGACATCTTCGGGGGCGTACCGGGACAGTTGCGTGAACTTGTTGAGATACTAATTCACGCTTTTCTGTCCTTGGCGGAGACCTTCGAACTCCTGTCTCTTAAGCATCATTACACCAGCAGGGATGTAATGAGAGCGGAAACTATCCTTGAACTCAGTCCAAGTGATCGTCTCTGGGTCGACATGAGCATTGCATAGGGCATCCCACCAGTCAGCGGCAGCTCCCATGAGTTGGTGCGACGCAAAAAGAACCTTGTCTCGGTCATTGCACTGCACTATGGCAAGATTCTTCTCCATGGATTTCAACCAGTCGTCGGCCTTCATGGGGTCGTTAGCTTGAGCAAAGGTGGGTGGTCGAGTCCTCATGAACTCTCCCAGTCTGTTATGAGCCAGCGATGGTGGCGGTGGTAGTGGCGGTGGTGCCAGAACGGGGTTATTGTTGTTGGCCTGCAACTGACCCAAAGTTTGGATCATGGTTTGCATAAGTTGATTCTGCATGGCCATCAACCATTCCAGGTTGTTCTCACCAGCTCCAGGGTTAACAGGAACTTCATCGTGGCCATCCTCTTGGTTTCCATGGACGTTCCTTCCTTGGCGGCCGGCGTTTCCTCTCACCATCTGTGAGAGAGAACAAAATAGAATAGAGGTTAGAAGATTTGATGGATCCACCTAACTATATGCATCAAGGTGGATTGGACTATATGTATTAGCCCATATGAGGATGTGAACAAGTGCCGAGGCATCTCACACCTCCTTTCTACTTATGTGTGGGTACGGACAACGCTTGAGACGTCCCACAACTCACACACAATCACAACAATCATCACAAGGGCTCACACAACTCCTATTCAAGGCTTTTATTCAATGGGGGTCCTATATGGCTTAGGGTGATGCCAATCTGTTATCCAACTACGGCTTCTCCTCGATTTGCATCCTATATCAAGGTTGTTCCGATGCCAATCTATGCATCCTAGGTTTGCATCCTATGGTCAGCGTGGCTCAGCTACCAAATCTGTGACTTGGCATGGCGGTTTCAATATCAATCTGTGACCTATCTAGATTGTGTGATCTTCGATTAACCCGTGGCAGGTTGATTCCAATCTGTGCCTGATACCAACTTGTGACTTCTATCTAAGCGTGTAACCTACCGTCAACCTTGGCTCTGATACCAATCTGTGATGCCCTCAATTCTGTGGAAAAACCACTGAACCAAGAACTGATGCATATGTGTGCCCAGGATGTTCATCACACATGTACACATCATCCGCAAACTGAATTTCATAATATATATAACCACGAATAACAGAGTTTATTACAATGTTTCATGAGTCTTGGACTCATGCTAACAGCGGAAGTCTTGATCTAACAGCGGAAGTCTTCTAACTAATGCTGAAGCAATCTAAGCAGCAGCAGCAGTTCCATCTCTGCTCCATCCTCACAGGCAAGTTGAGGACAGATTACACGCCTAAGGCTCCACTTGGTCTTCATAATAATATTTTCCTGTAGCTGATGATGAAGTAATAATGCAAGTTTGAGTACAATGATGTACTCAGCAAGTGCGGAAAATATGATATGTAGCTCACAACAAGGTAGGTATAACAAAAGCTCATTGCATAAAGCAAAGTTTATTTCTCAAAACCTCGACAAAACAGCAACTCAGCTTTCAGTGAATGTAATCCCAATATGTATTAAAATACCAACATACCTCCATTATGTTCATCACTTTCCATGTCTCAACCAGGCATTAATCTTTTCATCTTTGCTCACGAATACCTTCTCATATTCACTAACATCTCACGAATACCATCTCGTATTCGCTACCATTTCATCTCATAAACAATTCCGTCTCACACCGAGACCAATCTCGTTGCCATGTCGTTGCCATGACTCAACAGTCATGCAACCAAATCTTATCACCTGGACTCAACAGTACGAAAGACAAATCATAACCAAAAACCATAACCAGTAACCATCCCAACTAATCATGGAAGTTGGCCAGGCGCTCGTGACCGTAAGCTCGGCTATCATGATAGTTTTAGACTTTGCAGAGTTTGTACCACTTTACCCACAAGTTTGTGATTTCGTCACCCGTCGGTGACTGCAGAACCTCCATTATACCAATACACAACTGTCGGTGTATGGCCAAGAGATCACAAAATAGCCTTTACAAAGGGGCTACTAGATGTATGGACTCACTAAGGTTTCACCGCTAGGCTAGAATATCCAATTCTCCCACCCACGGGCCCCCTCTTGTGCCATGCAGTTCCCAGGGAAGTACTCACTCGACTCCCATTCCCCGTGCCTTCCACGGTCCATAACAATCTGGTAACTTAGCTGAGTAGTCAGCTAAGCCGCACCGATACTTGGCCTTGTGGTGGCACTGTTATCCTGGCATGTGCTCGCATGAACCGGTCCTTAGATCTACGGCAAGTAACCACCATCTCAGGCTACCTCATTCACAAATCCAGGCTTGCCTAGATCTCCCTCCGATCCATGTTCATTAACAACATCAGTTTCTCATTATCATTACGAGTGCAGTTAGCTAGACACATCTATCTCGCTTCCCAATCCTATGGACTCAGCGAAGCATAAAAGCAAAAACCATACCCGACTCATAAACTTCCCTGGCGACAAGGGTGGTTTAACCAAAACTAGTAAACTCGTATAAAAGGGTTTCCCATCATGTTTGACTCAGCACCCGCACCGTTTCGCAAACAAAACAGTTTTCCAAAACATAGGATCAATATGGTCAAGGGGCACTTGCCTTGTTCTCGCTGTTCTGGTTGCTCAAAATCTTGTTGTTGTAGTCCGTCGTAGGTAGCTCACTGAGCTTGTCCTTCTATACACGATCACACACATACAAAATTCACAACAATAAATATCATGCACAAACTTTAACTAGATGCGATGATGCATATGCATGCTATCATATGATCAGTTTCTATTAGATCAGTTTGTATGTTTTCTTGCATGGTTTGCATGGGTTTTACGATGAACAGAGGTGTTCGGATCATATGTGGATGTGGCAATGATCTTAACTCTAGATAAAACTGATCAACACGTGATCTGTCCACGAAAAGCTTCTGTTCGAAAGGAATCAAAGAACAGATGCAAAGAAAACGCGATGATGTTGTAAGGTGTTATTGGAGACCTATCTTATGTTCTTCTTAGTGTCGGGGTCCTTCTCCTATCAGATAGACCGTTGGGGCTCTCGGCGATCTCTCTCGACCGAACTCTGGCGAAGGGTTTACTCGGCGAGCTGGGGCTAGGGCTCTAAGTTGTCGGCTCAGGAGGTGGAAAAGAAGTTCGTGGTTTTGGCCAAAGGTTCTGGGTTCTATTTATAATCAGGAGGAGAAGAGTCCTAATCTGATTGTATTTTGAATAAGAGTCCTATTAAAATTGTCGTTGAATCTTAACAACCTATCTTTAGTTGATTTGGTACGGTAACATTGTGGAATTCATGTCGGTTTCCTCCCGTACCGGTATTCCCACGCGTACAGAAGCGAAAACTGCTCCAGAACTCGTTACCTTCGCAGTGATGAGCTCCGGAAGCTCCACGTGTCCATCGGGGGCCTGGTCTCCCCTTTCCGCAAAGATGAGCTCCGGTTGTGCCGCATGTCAAGCGAGCGAGACCTCCCTCTTTCTCAGAGGCAGGCTACGCGTGTGCCAAGTATCCTGGTGGGTCGGGACCTCCTCTTCAGCGATGTGCTCCGCGCACGCCATGTGTCAGCGCCGGACCTCCCCTCTATTCGGAGGTGGCTCCGGGTGTGCCATGTGTCCTAACAGCGCCAGACTTCCTTTCTTCTCAGAGACGAGCTCCGAGGTTGACACGTGTCGAACAATGACGGACCTCCCGGAGATAAGCTCCGGAGGTGACATGTGTCCAATAAGACCGGCCCTCTCGGAGGTGAGCTCCGAGATCGACACGTATCCCACGTGACTGGTCCTCTGTTTTCCGCGGTGACTAGCTCCGAAGGTGACACGTATCCTGCAGGACTGGCCTCGCTTCTCCGCAGAGGCTAGCTCCAGGGAAACCATGTCCCACGGGGTCGGACCTTTCCCCATTTTCGGGGATGAGCTCCGAACACGCCACATGGCCAGCGGCCCGCGGAAAATGTCTACGGCGCTCTAGGCGAACTGGAATTGGTTCTTTTTTGGCTATCTTTTGATTCTTCTCTATTTCAATCTTATAAAAATGTTTATGAAACATGAATATATGCAGAAATAAAAAAATGAAGGTATCACAAATCTACCCCCCTTAAATTGAATCTTGCCCTCGAGATTCGATAGTAGAGAATAAATGAGGGAATTCTATCTTGAGGTCTTCTTCACGCTCCCATGTGGCTTCAGCTTCGGTGTGATGGCTCCATTGTACCTTGCACCATCGGATTACTTTGTTCCTCGTGACCCTTTCCTTTACATCCAAAAATCAGACAGGGTGCTCTGTGTAGGTCAGATCCTCTTGAGGTTAAAGTTTATCCATCGGTACTTGCTCTTCTGGTATCCTCAAGCACTTCTTGAGCTGGGATACATGAAACATGTCATGTACGTAGGAGAGGTGCGTTGGGAGCCCTAGTTGATAGGCTACTTCTACTCGCTTGTCCAAAATCTTAAATGGCCCGATGTAGCGAGCTGCTAGCTTGCCTTTGACGTTGAAACGTCGTTGGCCACGGATAGGCGATACCTTAAGGTATACGAAGTCTCCTACTTCAAAAGTCAACTTCCATCGCCTATTGTCCGCATAGCCTTTCTGTCGTGACTGAGCAGCCTTTAAGTTCTCCCGTATCGTTTGGACTTGCTTCTCAGCCTCTTGTAGCACTTCGGGTCAAAACACCTGGTTCTCTCCGGTCTCGTTCCAAAACAGCAGCGTTCTACACTGTCTACCGTACAATGCTTCGAAAGGCGACATCTTCAAGCTAGCTTGATAGCTGTTGTTATAGGTGAATTCGGCGTACGATAAACTCCTATCCCAACTATGCCCATGTTTCAAGGCGCAAGCTCTCAACATGTCCTCCAAAATTTGGTTTGTCCTTTCGGTTTGTCCATTGGTTTGTGGGAGATAGGCGGAGCTAAAATCCAGTCCTGTATCCATAGCTTTCTGCAGCTTCCTCCAAAATCTAGAGGTACACTGAGAACCTCAATCTGAGACTATCCTCCTCGGGCCTCCATGACGGCACACGATCTGCTCCATGTACAACTCGGCTAATTGTGCAACGTTGTAGTTGGCCCTTACAGGGAGAAAATGGGCTGTTTTTGTCAATCGGTCCACGAAAACCCAGATGGAGTCATAACCCGACTGAGTACGTGGCAATCCGACGATGAAATCCATACTGATGTCTTCCCACTTGCACTCAGGTACCTTCAAGGGTTGCAACAATTGAGCGGGTCTTTGATGTTCGGCCTTCACCCATTGGCATGTGTCGCATGGGGCAACGTACTCGGCTATGTCCCTTTTCATACCATCCCACCAATAACAAGTCTTCAGGTCCTTGTACATTTTGGTAGTTCTGGGATGTATGGAATAAGGTGAATCATGTGCCTCTTTTAATATCATGTCGCGGATGTGCTTCACGTTAGGCACACAAATCCTTTTTCCTAGCCAAAGTGTACCCTTCTCATCTTCCTTGAAATCCTTCTCTATTCCTTGTCGGGTCCTTTTTTTGATTTCCTTGATCTTCGCATCTGTTGCTTGGTCACCTCTTATCTCTTGCTCCAATGAAGAGTGGAGTTCCATCACTTCCATCTTGTTCAAGAATCCGAGGTTTAACCGTTCGAACTCCTTGCGTAGTTCGGGTGGTAGCTCCCGAACCGTGAGTTGGTTACATGCTCTCTTCCGGCTCAATGCATCAGCTACTACATTGGCCCTTCCAGGGTGGTAGTTGATTCCAACATCGTAATCCTTGATGAGTTCCAACCATCGACGTTGCCTCAAATTCAAGTCCGTTTTTGTAAATATGTACTTGAGGCTTTTATGATCCGTATAGATCTCACATCAATGACCAAGGATATAATGTCTCCAAATCTTCAATGCATGCACCACTGCTGCTAGCTCCAAGTCATGTGTAGGATAATTAAGCTCGTGCTTCTTTAATTGTCGTGAGGCATAGGCTACCACTTGTCCTTCTTGCATGAGCACACATCTGAGCCCTTGTCTTCATGCATCACAATATATGTCGAAGCTCTTGCCTACGTCTGGCAATACCAAAACTGGCACTGTGGTTAGCCTTTTCTTGAGCTCCTCAAAGCTCTCTTGGCATGCTGATGTCCACTGGAACG
The DNA here is from genome assembly GCA_030760725.1 of Neostapfia colusana. Taxonomy (NCBI): domain Eukaryota; kingdom Viridiplantae; phylum Streptophyta; class Magnoliopsida; order Poales; family Poaceae; genus Neostapfia; species Neostapfia colusana. Next base: position 24,379,909 of record JASWHV010000004.1, on the reverse strand, counting down.
CTTTCCCTTTGTTAGCAACTCCGTCATAGGTTTTGCTATCTTAGAGAAGTCCTTGATGAAGCGTTGGTAGTATCCAACCATCCCAAGAAAACTCCGAATGTCTTTCACGTTTCGCAGTTTGCTCCACTTCAGAACATCTCCCACTTTTGCGGGATCAACCGATACTCCTTCCTCGGAGATAATGTGGCCTAGGAACGATATCTCCTTTAGCCAAAATTGACACTTGTTAAGCTTGGCATACAATTGATGCTCGCGCATTTTCTACAAGGTTAATCTTAAATGTTCTTCATGCTCCTCCTCACTTTTTGAATACACCATAATGTCGTCGATGAAAACCACGACCAACTTATCCAAGTGCTCCATGAAAACCTTGTTCATAAGGTACATGAAGTATGCGGGTGCATTTGTTAACCCAAAAGACATGACAGTATATTCACACGAACCATACCGTGTCCGAAAGGCAGTCTTGGGTATATCGGAGGGCTTAATTTTCAGCTGGAAGTATCCTGACCGAAGATCAATCTTGGAGAACACTCGGGCTCCTTTCATTTGGTCGAATAGGTCTTCTATACGGGGCAGAGGGTATTTGTTCTTGATTGTCACCTTGTTGAGAGACCTATAGTCCACGCACATCCTTTGGGTCCCATCCTTCTTGTCTACGAAGAGCACGGGGGCTCCCCATGGTGACGAGCTAGGACGTATAAAACCCTTCTCCAACTATTCCTGAATTTGCTTCTTGAGCTCCACTAGTTCATTGGTGGGCATCCTATAGGGTCTCTTTGTTATGGGTGCAGTCCGGGTACCAAATCAATGGCAAACTCAATGTCCCGGTCAGGTGACATACCTGGAAGCTTTTCTAGAAACATGTCCGAGAATTCCTGAACCACTGGAATGCTGTCCAACGTTGCTCCTTCGACGTGGTTCAAACTTGCCTTATTGGTTGTTTGTTGGGCTGACTTAAACTCGATACGAATATAGTGCTCGTTTGTCAACTGCACACTCCTCTCAGCACATTGGATTACTCCGTTGTGCTGGCTTAACCAATCCATCCCGAGTAATATGTCAAGCCCTTGGGAATCTAAGACAATGAGGTTGGCGAGGAAGTCTACCCCCCTTATTTTAAGGCTTACTTTCGGACATACTATATTAGTCCTCATCTCTACACCGGGAGAATTAACTAACATAGCACATTTTAAGTGTGAAATGGGTAGATTATGCTTGGCAACATACTTGGATGATATAAAGGAATGTGATGCTCCAGAATCAAATAAAATGGTGGCTGGGTTGGAATTGGCAAGGAACATACCAATTACGACGTCCTCAGCCTGTTGTGCTTCCTCAGCAGAGACAAGGTTCACGTTGCCGCGAGCATAGCACTGCTGTCCACGGTTTCCTTGATTGTCTCCTCCGTTCGGTCGTGGGTTCTGCTTGGGCACATTGCCTTGCTGTCCAGGACCTCTCTTCGGGCACTAGCTTGCGAAGTGTCTTGTTTCCCCGCATGCAAAGCATGCCCTGTTGCCCACGGCAGCAGGTACGTTGGGGCGGGGGTTTTGAACAGGAGCGCCCATGTTGGGTCGGGGCACATGAGGCAAAGGCACACGAGGTGTTTGTGCAACGGGTCGTTGCTGTGGTGGCTGACTAGGGCAGTATGCAGGAGCGGTCGATCCATACTGCGGTGCAGATGGGGGCATGTACCGAGGTCGTACGTTGCTCCCTTGTGGCTGGTATGGCATCTTCCTCTTGCCCTCTCGCTCGATCTCTCGGATCTTGCTTTCAACCACTATAGCCTTGTCAACCAGCTTCTGGAAGCTCGCGTAGTCGTTGTTGAGGAGCTAAACCTGGATCTCATTGTTCAACTGCTTCCGTTGGTCCGAGTTGACATCTACGAGGGCGTACCGGGACAGTTGCGTGAACTTGTTGAGATACTCATTCATGCTTCTCTGTCCTTGGTGGAGACCTTCGAACTCCTGTCTCTTGAGCATCATTACACCAGCAGGGATGTAATGAGAGCGGAAACTCTCCTTGAACTCAGTCCAAATGATCGTCTCCGGGTCGACATGAGCGTTGCATAGGGCGTCCCACCAGTCAGCGGCAGCTCCCATGAGTTGGTTCGACGCAAAAAGAACCTTCTCTCGGTCATTGCACTGCACTATGGAAAGCTTCTTCTCCATGGATTTCAACCAGTCGTCGGCCTCCATGGGGTCGTTACCTTGAGCAAAGGTGGGTGGTCGAGTCCTCATGAACTCTCACAGTTTGTTATGAGCCGGCGGTGGTGGCGGTGATGGTGGCAGTGGTGCTGGAACGGGGTTGTTGTTGTTGGCCTGCAACTGACCCAAAGTATGGATCATGGTTTGCATAAGTTGATTCTGCATGGCCATCAACTGTTCCAGGTTGTTCTCACCAGCTCCGGGGTTAACAGGAACTTCATCGTGGCCATCCTCTTGGTTGCCACGGACGTTCCTTCCTTGGCGGCTGGCGTTTCCTCTCACCATCTGTGAGAGAGAATGAAATAGAATAGAGGTTAGAAGATTAGATGGATCCCCCTAACTATATGCATCAAGGTGGATTGGACTATATGTATTAGCCCATATGAGGATGTGAACAAGTGCCGAGGCATCTCACACCTCCTTTCTACTTATGTGTGGGTATGGATAACGCTTGAGACGTCCCACAACTCACACACAATCACAACAATCATCACAAGGGCTCACACAACTCCTATTCAAGGCTTTTATTCAATGGGGGTCCTATACGGCTTAGGGTGATACCAATCTGTGATCCAACTACGGCTTCTCCTCGGTTCGCATCCTATATCAATGTAGTTCCGATGCCAATCTATGCATCCTAGGTTTGCATCCTATGATCAGCGTGGCTCAGCTACCAAATCTGTGACTAGGCATGGCGGTTTCAATATCAATCTGTGACCTATCTAGGTTGTGTGATCTTCGATTAACCCGTGGCAGGTTTATTCCAATCGGTGCCTGATACCAACTTGTGACTTCTATCTAAGCGTGTAACCTACCATCAACCCTTGTCTCTTATACCAATCTGTGATGCCCTCAATTCTGTGCAAAAACCACGGAACCGAGAACTGATGCATATGTGTGCCCAGGATGTTCATCACACATATACACATCATCCACAAACTGAATTTCATAATATATATAAATACGAATAACAGAGTTTATTACAATGTTTCATGAGTCTTGGACTCATGCTAACACCAGAAGTCTTGATCTGACAGCGGAAGTCTTCTAACTAATGCGGAAGCAATCTAAGCAGCAGCAGCAGTTCCATCTCTGCTCCATCCCCACAGGCAAGTTGAGGACAGATTACACGCCTAAGGCTCCACTTGGTCTTCATAATAATATTCACTTGTAGCTGATGATGAAGTAATAATGCAAGTTTGAGTACAATGATGTACTCAGCAAGTGCGGAAAATATGATATGTAGCTCACAACAAGGTAGGTATAAGAAAAGCTCATTGCAGAAAGCAAAGTTTATTTCTCAAAACCTCGACAAAACAGCAACTCATCTTTAAGTGAATGTAATCTCAATATGTATTAAAATACCAACATACCTCCATTATGTTCATCACTTTCCATGTCTCAACCAGACATTAATATTTTCATCTTTGCTCACGAATATTTTCTCGTATTCGCTACCATCTCACGAATACCATCTCGTATTCGCTACCATTTCATCTCATAAACAATTCCGTCTCACACCGAGACCAATCTCCTTGCCATGAATCAACAGTCATGCAACCAAATCTTATCACCCAGACTCAACAGTCCGAAAGACAAATCATAACCAAAAACCATAACCACTAACCATCCCAACTAATCATGGAAGTTGGCCAGGCGCTCGTGATCGTAAGCTCGGCTATCATGATAGTTTTAGACTCTGTAGAGTTTGTACCACTTTACCCACAAGTTTGTGATTTCGTCACCCGTCAGTGACTGCAGAACTTCCATTATACCAATGCACAACCGTCGGTGTATGGACAAGATATCACAAAATAGCCTTTACAAAGGGGCTACTAGATGTATGGACTCACTAAGGTTTCACCGGCAGGCTAGAATCTCCAACTCTCCCACCCACGGGCCCCCTCTTGTGTCATGCAGTTCCCAGGACAGTGCTCACTCGGCTTCCATTCCCTGCGCCTTCCACGGTCCATAACAATCTAGTAACTTACCTGATTAGTCAGCTAAGCCGCACCCATACTTGGCCTTGTGGTGGCACTGTTGACACGACCCCATTGGTCCTGTCGAGCCAGGATCACGCTGAGGGGTGCTGCGTTGCACAGCACCGTATAACACACGTCAAAGGTACAAAGCGGAAGCGAAATTTTATTACATAAACAAGTTATGAACATGTTTACATCAAAATAAGTTCAGTCTACACTCGCGGGCGTAGACTAAGCATCAAGTGCACGTTCAGCCCTTGAACGCGTCCTTGCTAGCACACACGCTGTAAGGGCCTCAGTTTTTGACACCCATTTGTAGTGTTCATCCCCACACCACACACCTCATTTGAGGAAGAATGATGAACACAAATAAAGAGCAAGTAACAATTATCAACATGCTCATTAGGGAACAAACTTACACATTGCAAAAGTGGTATTTCCCACATGTGATATAGATGGGCTGGACATAGGAAAAACTCCTACACTTTGCTAAGGATGTCCATGCCAAGTTTCACCCAAATTCAAAACCTTTTTGAGGTCATCTTGGGTATAGATAGGAAGGGGGCAGTTTGAAAACATATTCAAATTCAAACTGTTTTTATACCATGAATTTGAAAGTGGAAGGCATATTCTTACTCAGCACATTTTTGTGAGCTCACACACCAATTTTCACTCCATTTGGAGTTGATCTTGACATGAGCTAAGGGGGAGAAATTCAAACTTTATTTGAATTTCAAACTGAACTTGTGCTGGAATTCATTCAAACCAAACCTCATTTGAACTTTGATCAATTCAAATGGCTCATGGGGGAATAATTTGAATTGCCAAGGGTAGTATGGGGTTTACTGTTTACAACAGTGATTAGAAGTAAATTTCAGAGGTTAAAAGGAAGGGTGGGACCCACATGTCAGCCTCTACTTCAACACAAACCGACTGAGACTTTTCACTCGGGTCGCCGAGCCGCAGCGGTGATCGCCACCGAGGCCAGCCACCGCGCCACCAGCTGCTTGGCCACGCGCGGGCATGAGGCGGTGCAGAGCCTTCTTAAGGCGCCTGCCCCCCCTCCTCGGCCGAGGTACCGACGTGTTTTCCCGCAAGAACCCAGCACCGGCCGAAAGTTTCCGCAGTTTGGACTTGATCAGAGGACGCCGATCGCAGCTCCCTCCTTCCACTCCAGAGTCCCAGCAAGGTACTAGAGACCTTCCTCCATCCTCCCCATTGCTAGAATTCGGTTGAAACCGATTGATATCGGCTGTGCCGAAAGATCAAACTCGGAACTTGGAACCGCCGCACCTCGGGCTCTCGTGGACAGCCCAACCTGGGCGTTGTCACGCCCGAGCCAAGGCACCCTTGGACGCGCGGGTGACCGGTGCTGCTCATCCCCGAGCCACAGCTCGAGTGATGGCTCACCGGCGGTGAATTTCCACTTTTCCCCTTTCTGTGTGCAGAACGACCTTCGGGTACGATTCTGTTTAATTCGTGCTCTAGAAAGGATTAGAGGGCCTCAGGCCACTCCCACACGAGCTAGACACGGTAACGCACAAGTTGCCTTCACAACTCTGGGCCAAAGAACCTCTGTGCCCGGCGTAATTTAAGGTCTACTAATGGCGGAACGAACGGGGGGTATCGGGCGCACGGTGAGGACCTATTTCGGGCCTTCCCCGAGCTGCCTCGAGCTCATGTCGACCTTCTCTGAGGTCCACTGATGCTCCCCGACCGATTTCCCAAGTAGCTGAGGTACTAGGAGAGTCAGCCGACATGGCCGAAGTCATTCCGATATGGCGGCTCGTCGCCGACCATGCTCCGGCCATTGTCATGAGCAGCTGACCCTCGGATCCTGTTCCCCAAGTAAAAGTAGGCAGGGGAGGCCAGAATCAAGAAGTTTGGAGCTGTACAGCAGCCGGCGGCGAGTCCTCCGGCGAGGTCCCTCGGCGGCGGGGCCCGGGTGTCGCGAGGTTGAAGAAGGGGGTGGACCCCAGCTGTCAGCGGCCGATATTTTGAATCGGGATCCGGCTGTGGCCGGGATCGGGTGTGCTGGCACGCAAAATCCTTGTGGGCCACGGTGTGCCATCGCCTAGGCATGCGACGTGTGTCCCCTGGGCCCACGCGCGAGTTTAAACTTTTCCCCGATTTTCAGATTTCCTTCAAACTTCAAATCCTTATAACTTTGGCTAGGAAGCTCCAAATTGAGTGAACCAAATATTGCTGGATTCAGCTCTCTGAGCACTTTCCAGAAAATCAAGTTTCACTTCATGAAATTCCTTATTTCCCCAGAATTAATTCCTCAAATTTAAATTGTTAGGAATTTTAACTGGAGAATCCTTTGGAGGAAAATCCTGAAATTTTGCTGAGATGTTCACCAAAATATCCTTGAACTACCATAAAAATTTCAGATCCATTTGAGCTCATTTAATCCACATAATGGTGTGATTAGTGAAACTGTTCCAGAGAAAATAGAAAATGTTCAGAAACATTTTCAGAATTTTCTCTGAAATTGTTTAGCTCATATCTTTAGTTAGAGACTTCCAAATTAAGTGAGACCAACTCCATTAGAACCCTCTGAAAATCTAGTTTTCAGAAAGTTATAGTTTGTTTCATGAAAATCCTTAGAACACCCTAAAAGCCTTTAATTAAGGTCAAGGACATAATTAATTGTGGAGGGCTCAATTGAGCTTTGCTGCAACTAAAACTTGACCAAGTCCCTGTTTAGGTTGTAACCAAGCCACAGTAAAAGTTTCACAGTCATTAGGTCTGTCTAGCAACGGTTATAGACTTCACAACTTCAAAGTTAATACAAATGCATTTAAATTGATACATATGTTTCTTATATCATGTAGTTGCTAAGGTCGAGGAGGAACCCGAAGTCCTAGACTTCGTTACTCCGGAGGAACAGCTAGCCTACGACCAAGAGCAGCAAGGCAAGCTCCGGTTTGCATTAACCTTTTTACAAATTTTTATTGTTTTGAGCACATACTTGTTTCCTTTATTCTGTGCATTAGAGTCTTGTTTGGAAATCCAACTGCATGGCCAAGAAAACCACGGGTTGGGTTTAGGATTGCAAATCTCGTTAGCCACTGCATTGCTAGGATAGAGTAGGATTCGGTACAGGTCGAGTAGTTGGAACTACTCGCGAGAATAGGCTAGAGGCACATTGCTCGGGTAGAGATAGCACATGATACACATGGCAAGAAAATGAGACCGAGCGGAGAGTAAGGGCAGCAGGACTTTGGGGCCTGTGTGCTGTAGCTCCGCTTGTGTCGATTGAGGACCGAGCCGTGTGCGGGCCTGTTGAACAAGCTAGAATAGTACCGAAGACCTACCGGCTATATGGGAACCGGGAAACTGATGTAACTCGGGTAGCTAGGTATTGAGGCATTGCCCGTCGTTCAGAGGGTAGGTTGAGAGCTCGAGGTGTAAATCGGCTGGCGGCACGGAGATGCGCGTGCAGAGACCTCTTGCTCGGGACGATGGGACCGGTTCAATATTTGGCTAACGGGTGAAAGGTAGTCGCGTACGGCGTCCGTGATGGTTGTTGTAGGCAACATCGAGTACGGGCGTACGTGACGGGTTGTTCGGGTAACCCTGCAGGTGTAAATCGATTATAATCGCCGTCCCTCGCGGTCAGTGAGTACCACTTGTTCACTGTACCGTGACGTAGAAAGAACAGGCTAGTCACATGTTAAAAATGTTGCTGATTGAAAGATGGACATTGATTGTTAATGATATGCTGTAGCTTAGAGCTAACTAAAGTTCTTTTCAACTTTGGGCAAAGTACATGAGAGAAATGTGTTTCTTGTTTGATTGCGGCTCTCTCATGTGCCTTAGCGTAAGGTTCTCCACAACCTGCTGCTAAAACTTGAAAGTAAGGTTCTACTAATTAGGCGAGTCCTTGCAAATGATTTTTACCTCATGCAACCCATTACCCTCACGTAGAAGTTCCATGTTTAGGTGAGACGGGTCAGACTTGCTGAGCCTTCGTGCTCACTGCTTGTGTTTGAAGCTTTTGCAGGGTTCTATGAGGAAGGGACTCCCGAAGAGGAGACGGAACCCCAGGAGGGAAACCCCGTCGAGTGGGAGTCGTGCACGCCGCAGGGTTAGTGTGCGGGTGTGCTAGCAAGGACACGTTCGAGGGCTGAACGTGCACTTGGTGCTTAGTCTGCGCCCGCGAGTGTGGACTAAACGTATTTTGATGTAAACAGGTTCATAAAACTGTTTATGTAATAAAACTTCCGCTTCCGCTTTGCACCTTTGACGTGTGTTATACGGTGCTGTGCAACGCAGCACCCCTCAGCGTGATCCTGGCTCGACAGGACCAATGGGGTCGTGTCAGCGTGGTATCAGAGCCCGCTTGAGGTTTAACACAGTACAAAGGTCTTCTTTTTCAAAAATCCAGTGAGGAACGAGTTAGTAGCCCGTATAAGGATGTTATTAGTATATAGAAAGTGGCTTGTTAACCTATTTGTTATGTCGGAAAATCGTGCATCTCGGGACGTTCATGTCTTGGGGGGTGCACGTAAGCGCTGTCCACCAGTGCGCACAAGCTGAAGGGTGGAGCCCCACGGGTGGCAGGTAACCCGACCCGCTTTAGTATCCTCTACGACTCTTCATGTCGTTTGGGGTATTCGAGCAACGTCTGTCCCTGGCGTACGTGGTGCAACATGGGAGACCCCTTCACGTGGTCTGAAACGTGAACACGTAACTCAAGGCGTGTTTGGCTTGAGAACATCCGGGCGAGTGATGACAGCCGGGTGTACGAACCGTATGGATTCCGGGCTCGGTGTGCAGCCGAGTCTGATGATTGGTTGAATTTCTGCAGGTAGCCTTACCACGAAACGGTAGACGTGTAGCATCCGTGTGCGAGTGACGAGTAGTGCCACTGAACTAACGAAGCCGGCTAAGTCCGGTATAGGTTTTTCCTTTGTGAGGACGTAGTACCGACATAATCTGGTGACGCATCGACGTCACATCCAACTAAATGAACAACTTCATTTAAAAACTTGAAGGTTTTGATCCAAAGAAGTAAAACTTGATGTAACTCCTTCCCTTGAACATGATATTCCAAAGTTAACAAGTTTTCAACTTATAGGATGTTAAGGACAGAGCACTCTGTTTTCAGCTGAATCAAGGCTGAAGATAATCAGAGGTTAGAGGTTGAGTTCTTTCGAGGTTGGGGTCGTATGATACATTTCTGGAAAGCGTTGGAAGAGCCTTACAACTCTTCTGTTGAGGTCCAGAGGTGTTTCATCCCTTAACCACTCGAAAAATGCAGTAGAGTTGAAACTGTCCAGAAAACAGGACAGAGTAGAGACTCTCTGTAGACTCTCTGTAAAATTAAGCATAACTTCCTGCTTAAAAATCCAAAAATAGGAAATGAGGTAGTTCTGGGAAGCTTATGAGATGGGTTACAACTTTGTAACATAAAGTTTTGTCAGAATGGGAACAGAATTAACTGGGATTCTTGGATCAATTCAGTACCTAAAGCAGGGAGGTGCGGTCCAATTGATTCCGGAAATTCTGTTAACTTTGACATCTCATAACTTTTGAACCAGGACAGATCTTAGGCCAAGCAAATACTGGCTGGAAAGCTATTGAAGTTAGCTTCAACTTTGGTGTTGAGCTCCAGGACTGGTCTTGCTGTTAACCTGGCCTAAATCAGGTTGAAATGGAAACTGGTCAAGGCTGTCATGGGAACAGCAGATCAGCAGTCAAATTTGTTTAAAAATTTGAACTATGTTTCCAAGTGTTATGAGTTCAAGGACATATCTTATGTTATAACTCAATAGTTACTGTTAAAATAAATATTTGACATTCTCAAATATATTTTTACAGATGGCAGCAGATAAACGGTTGGAGAACGGGTGGGTAGTTTCCCACTGCTCTGACCGTAGCGGCTACCCGGAAGCATTGTGGCAAATGCTCCAATATTTCGGGTACAACCAGATGCCGCAATACTTCGCCAAGGCAGAAGGCGAAGAGGGGAACAAGACGTGGACGATCCATGTCGAGGTTCCCGCAGGACCTACGCCACCCGGTTGGGTGCCATTCACCGTCACGGTGAGAGGAAGACAACCGGAAGGGATGTGGCAAGTGGCAGCCCGTGACACTATGTCACGTTTCTGCCAACTACACGTGCAGGCTATGGAGGGCACACCATACGCACTCGTTCCGGTGGAGGGGCGAGCTCAGCATGTGTGGGAAGAAAGGTACCTGGAGGCAACAGACCCGAGTTGCCCAAGGTACAACCCCGCGGAGGCAAACCTCAGCCTCCAAATGAGGGCGGGAAACGCTGTGATGGACAGCCAAGCTGTTCATACGGAACATCTCGCCACCAAGCTCAAGGAGAGCACGAGCCGCGGAGATCAATTCGAGGGTGCTCACAGCGCACTCCGCAATATGCTCCTTCCGACGATCAAGCGACTGAATGAACAACACAATCAGTTGCGTCGTCTGAAGAAGGCAAAGAAGAAGGCCCGTGTTGACATCGCGGCGTTACAAGAGCTGGTGCAGACCCTAACCCAGCAGAATGAGGACCTTGCTCAGGAGCGGGACGACGCTATCGAGGAAGGTCATGGCTGGGAAGAGGACTACAACCAAGCTATGGACGAGGTGCATGCCTTGCAGGACCTCGTGCCCCCGGTATTGGGCGTACCGGTAGTCTTGGGTCTTCCAGCCATGGGAGAACCCAGAATGGGAGAAGAGGTGGTAGACCCCGAACCACCAGCCGAGGTACCGGAGGAGGACGACCCACAGGAGGTCGAGTTCTACTCCGAGTAGGGGGTTACGGTTGCCAAGTAGGGCAGCTAGGGTAGCGTAACCCAACTTTTGTAATCGATGACATGTCGAGTAGACAGTAGCTTGTGTATAGGTAGTGACGACATGAGCACGACTTCTCGGAGATCCGAGAATAATGTATCTTGTATAAAGTTTATGCTTTATCAATATATGTGAATGTTGTGCAAGTAATCGTGCGTCGCTTCAATACCTACTGCTGTTTATGGAATTTTGAGTAAGACATGTGCTAATTGCTGCTGTGTTGAATTTCAGAATGACGCGTACTCGTGCCAACCCTGATGTTGGAGGTACTAGCCAAGGGGGAGAGACCTCCCAACCGCCTCCCGAGGACTCCTCGGGACAGCAGCAGCAACAGCAACAGCAAACACCGCCACCGCCACTGCCAACGGTTACATTGGCTGACATTGTCGCGGCAATGGCGGGTTCACATCAGCAGCACACAGAGCTGCTGCAAACGTTAATTGCGAATACGTCTCGCCCAGAGAGACGTCAAGATCGTGAGGAGCGCCAACAGAGCTCCTACTCCGACTTCCTGGCGACTCATCCCCCTGTATTCTCAAGGGCGGATGAACCACTTGACGCGGACAACTGGCTCCGCGCCATAGAGATGAAGTTCGGGCTGCTCCAAATCAGCGAGCAGCGCAAGACTCAGTTCGCGGTCCAGCAGCTCCAAGGATCCGTGAGCGCGTGGTGGGCCAACTTCTGTGCTTCCCAGCCCACCGACCGAGTGATGACCTGGGCGGAGTTCCGGACGGCCTTCAGGGCCTATCATATACCGCCCGGTTTGATGAAGAGGAAGACGCAGGAGTTCCTACACCTGCAACAAGGGAGCCGGAACGCGCTGGAATATTCCAGGGCGTTCAACGATCTCGCGCTCTACGCGTCGTATCACGCAGATACGGACGAGAAGCGGCGGGACCACTTTTACCAGGGGCTTAACCCGCTCCTGAAGGACAAGCTGGCGATGTTCAATCGCGGCAGCCTCAACGACATCATTGATGCTGCGATTGTTCAGGAGGACTCCGGCAAGGAGTTGGCGGCGGCAGAGCGAAAGCGAAATGTGCCGCAGAGCAGCGGAGAAGGAGGCAGTCCTTCTCAGAAGTTTCGGATGGTGAATCGCCCACCATCAGGTCCACGCTGGCAGCCACCACAGCGGTCGATGCCGTTCCGCGGTCGGCCGTACTCTTCACCGGCATTCCGGCCGGCACTGCCAGTACCACCGCAACAACAGCAGCAGCAGCGGGCGATGCCGCGTGCGTTTGCACCTCCGCAACGCATGCCGGGCTTTCGTCCCCCGAGTACTCCACCAGCAGCGGCCACATGTTACAAGTGTGGTCGTCCAGGACACTTCGCGAGCAGTTGCCCGGAGAGGCAAGGCGGCGGAGTGGCACCACAGTTTCCGGGGAGAAATCAACCCCGGAACCCTACTAATGTGCGGCGGGCAAACCCTAGGCCCGGCACTGTCCACCAGCTTGCCATTGAGGACGTGCCGGAGGGCGAGCCAATCCTTGCGGGTATGTTCCAACTCCACCAGCATCCCGCTATAGTACTATTTGATTCAGGCGCCACGCATAATTTTATTAGCCAAGCTTTCATTGCTAAACACAGCTTGCCAATACTACCCACCGATAGTCCATATTTAATTTGTTCACCGGGTGGGAAGATTTCAGCAAGCGTAATGGTCTCCAAAGCACCATTATGCTTAGCGGGTAGAGTGTACCCCACGTCTCTCATTATCTTAGAGGGACAGAAGGTCGATGTCATCATAGGGATGTCGTGGTTAAACCGCCACGGCGCTGTTTTAGACACCGTCCTTCGAGTCGTGCACCTAAACTCAGAAGTGCACGGTTCTCACTCATTATTTCTGGACAGTCCAGAAATAAAACTTCCAAGTGTCTATCAAGCCACAACTATCAGATTGGAAGACATTCCAGTGGTCCGAGAGTTCCCGGATGTATTCCCGGACGATTTGCCGGGGATGCCACCCGATAGAGAGGTGGAGTTCAAGATTGAACTCGCACCAGGAACCATGCCAATATCCCGAAGGCCGTACAAGATGGCGCCCAAGGAGTTGGCTGAACTGAAGACTCAGCTCACGGACCTTCTGGAGAAGGGTTTTATTAGGCCGAGCTCCTCGCCATGGGGCTGTTCGGCATTATTTGTCAAAAAGAAGGATGAAACGTTGCGGCTTTGCGTGGACTACCGTCCATTAAATGCCGTAACCATCAAGAACAAGTACCCGTTGCCACGGATCGACATGTTGTTTGATCAGTTGGTCGAAGCAAAGATCTTTTCCAAGATGGATTTAAGATCCGGGTACCATCAGATTAAGATAAGGGCGGAGGACATTCCAAAGACAGCTTTCTCGACAAGGTACGGACTTTATGAGTACCTGGTCATGTCCTTTGGCCTCACCAATGCTCCAGCTCACTTCATGTACTTAATGAACTCGGTGTTCATGCCAGAGCTGGACAAGTTTGTCGTGGTCTTCATCGATGACATCCTGGTATATTCCAAGTCGGAGGAAGATCACAAGAAACATCTGCGTATAGTCTTGCAACGGCTGCGGGATCACAAGTTATACGCAAAATTCAGCAAATGCGAGTTTTGGATATCGCAAGTGCCTTTCCTCGGGCATATCATCTCAGCAGAGGGTATCGCTGTGGACCCGAGCAAGATCACGCAAGTGCTGAATTGGAAATCCCCGAGAACTGTTCATGAGGTACGGAGTTTCCTCGGACTCGCGGGATATTATCGGAGGTTCATTCCGAACTTCTCAAAGATTGCCAAGCCAATGACAGAGCTGCTGAAGAAGGCTACCAAATATATTTGGAGTCCAGCATGTGAAGCAGCATTCAAGGCTTTAGTCAAGCACCTGACATCAGCACCGGTTTTGGCGCAGCCAGACACAACAAAACCGTTCGATGTGTACTGCGATGCATCCGGCATTGGGCTCGGGTGTGTGCTGATGCAAGACTGAAGAGTGGTCGCATATGGATCACGGCAGCTTAGGAACCATGAGCAAAATTATCCAACTCACGACTTGGAGCTCGCTGCCGTGGTACTTGCACTAAAAATGTGGAGGCACTACCTACTCGGTAACCTCGTACATTTATATACCGACCACAAAAGTCTCAAGTACATATTCACTCAGAAGGAGCTGAACATGAGGCAACGAAGATGGTTAGAACTGATAAAGGATTACGAGATAGAGATCCATTATCATCCGGGCAAGGCAAACGTTGTGGCAGATGCGCTGAGCCGCAAGTCACACGTCAATAATCTGACCATCACACCATTGGAAGAGAGCGAACCACCACTCCATGTGATTCCACACGGAGCTCTCTACAACCTAGCTTTGATCCCCACCATCCGTGAAGAGATAGCGGCAGCTCAGAAGAATGACAAGGGCATGTCACATTTGCGGAGACGTATAGACAGTGGGGAGTTGAAATGTTTCCGGAAGGACGGAGACGGCGTCCTATGGTTCAAGAACCGGATCGTCGTACCCCGAAACCCGGAGTTACGGAAGAAAATCTTTGATGAGGCTCACTTATCAAAGTTTTCTATTCACCCCGGCAGCAACAAAATGTATCAAGAACTCAGAAGAAAGTTTTGGTGGACACGGATGAAGCGAGAGACTGCAAAATACGTGTCCGAGTGTGATACTTGTCGAAGGGTGAAGGCAGACCACATGCGGAAACCGGGACTGCTGCAACCACTGGGCATTCCTTCCTGGAAGTGGGAGGACGTGAGCATGGATTTCGTCGTCGGTTTACCCACCACCTTACAGAAACATGATTCTGTGTGGGTGATCGTCGATCGGCTCACCAAAGTTGCCCATTTCATCCCGGTCAACACCAACTACAACGCCAAGAAGTACGCTGAACTGTACATCTCACGGATCCTATGCTTATACGGCGTACCCCGTACCATCATATCGGACCGGGGCACTTTATTTGTGTCCCGTTTTTGGGAGAAGCTACACGCTGCCTTGGGGACGAAGCTGATCCGTAGTTCAGCCTACCACCCGCAGACGGATGGACAAACCGAGCGGGTAAATCAGATTCTAGAAGACATGCTACGAGCTTGCGCTATCGACCACGGCAAGAATTGGGATGATCACTTGCCGTTAGCCGAGTTCTCGTACAACAATGGGTACCAAGCCAGCATCAAGATGGCGCCCTACGAGGCGCTATACGGGAGAAAATGCCGCACACAATTGAACTGGTGTGAGTCTGGCGAAAGGGTTACCTTCGGGATTGACCTTGTCAACAACGCGGAAGAAAAGGTTCGACTAATTCAAGCAAACCTAGAAGCCGCTAAATCCCGTCAGAAACAGTATGCGGACCGGAGAAGGCGCCCATTACAATTCGAAGTTGGAGATCACGTATATCTACGGGTGTCTCCAATGAAGGGCGTAAACAGATTTGGGGTGAGAGGAAAGTTGGCACCCCGATTCATCGGTCCATTCCAGATTACCGAAAGATGTGGATCGGTGGCATACCGGCTGAAATTACCAGAAGCACTTTCCGGTGTGCACGACGTCTTTCACATTTCCCAGCTGAGGAAGTGTCTCAAGCTATCAACTACCGTTCAGCTGGAAGGCATTGAAGAACTGCAACCGGATCTCACCTATCGGGAGGAACCGGTGCAGATTATTGATGAAAAGGCCCGAACCACACGCAACCGTACGTTGTGGTTCTACAAGGTTCTATGGAGTAATCACTCCATGGACGAAGCGACATGGGAGAGCGAAGAATTCCTTCGCACTAACTACCCCGACTTTTTCACGTCGCATATCCGGTAATTTTCCACCGTCCTCTCTCTCGTTTTCACCTTATAATCTCGGGACGAGATTCTCTTAAGGGGGGAGGAATGTAAGGGCCTCAGTTTTTGACACCCATTTGTAGTGTTCATCCCCACACCACACACCTCATTTGAGGAAGAATGATGAACACAAATAAAGAGCAAGTAACAATTATCAACATGCTCATTAGGGAACAAACTTACACATTGCAAAAGTGGTATTTCCCACATGTGATATAGATGGGCTGGACATAGGAAAAACTCCTACACTTTGCTAAGGATGTCCATGCCAAGTTTCACCCAAATTCAAAACCTTTTTGAGGTCATCTTGGGTATAGATAGGAAGGGGGCAGTTTGAAAACATATTCAAATTCAAACTGTTTTTATACCATGAATTTGAAAGTGGAAGGCATATTCTTACTCAGCACATTTTTGTGAGCTCACACACCAATTTTCACTCCATTTGGAGTTGATCTTGACATGAGCTAAGGGGGAGAAATTCAAACTTTATTTGAATTCCAAACTGAACTTGTGCTGAAATTCATTCAAACCAAACCTCATTTGAACTTTGATCAATTCAAATGGCTCATGGGGGAATAATTTGAATTGCCAAGGGTAGTATGGGGTTCACTGTTTACAACAGTGATTAGAAGTAAATTTCAGAGGTTAAAAGGAAGGGTGGGACCCACATGTCAGCCTCTACTTCAACACAAACCGACTGAGACTTTTCACTCGGGTCGCCAAGCCACAGCGGTGATCGCCACCGAGGCCAGCCACCGCGCCACCAGCTGCTTGGCCACGCGCGGGCATGAGGCGGTGCAGAGCCTTCTTAAGGCGCCTGCCCCCCCTCCTCGGCCGAGGTACCGACGTGTTTTCCCGCAAGAACCCAGCACCGGCCGAAAGTTTCCGCAGTTCGGACTTGATCGGAGGACGCCGATCGAAGCTCCCTCCTTCCACTCCAGAGTCCCAGCAAGGTACTAGAGACCTTCCTCCATCCTCCCCATTGCTAGAATTCGGTTGAAACCGATTGATATCGGCTGTGCCGAAAGATCAAACTCGGAACTTGGAACCGCCGCACCTCGGGCTCTCGTGGACAGCCCAACCTGGGCGTTGTCACGCCCGAGCCAAGGCACCCTTGGACGCGCGGGTGACCGGTGCTGCTCATCCCTGAGCCACAGCTCGAGTGATTGCTCACCGGCGGCGAATTTCCACTTTTCCCCTTTCTGTGTGCAGAACGACCTTCGGGTACGATTCTGTTTAATTCTTGCTCTATAAAGGATTAGAGGGCCTCAGGCCACTCCCACACGAGCTAGACACGGTAACGCACAAGTTGCCTTCACAACTCTGGGCCGGAGAACCTCTGTGCCCGGCGTAATTTAAGGTCTACTAATGGCGGAACGAACGGGGGGTATCGGGCGCACGGTGAGGACCTATTTCGGGCCTTCCCCGAGCTGCCTCGAGCTCATGTCGACCTTCTCTGAGGTCCACTGATGCTCCCCGACCGATTTCCCAAGTAGCTGAGGTACTAGGAGAGTCAGCCGACATGGCCGAAGTCATTCCGATATGGCGGCTCGTCGCCGACCATGCTCTGGCCATTGTCATGAGAAGCTGACCCTCGGATCCTGTTCCCCAAGTAAAAGTAGGCAGGGGCGGCCAGAATCAAGAAGTTTGGAGCTGTACAGCAGCCGGCGGCGAGTCCTCCGGCGAGGTCCCTCGGCGGCGGGGCGCGGGTGTCGCGAGGTTGAAGAAGGGGGTGGACCCCAGCTGTCAGCGGCCGATATTTTGAATCGGGATCTGGCTGTGGCCGGGATCGGGTGTGCTGGCGCGCAAAATCCTTGTGGGCCGCGGTGTGCCATCGCCTAGGCGTGCGACGCGTGTCCCCTGGGCCCACGCGCGAGTTTAAACTTTTCCCCGATTTTCAGATTTCCTTCAAACTTTAAATCCTTATAACTTTGGCTAGGAAGCTCCAAATTGAGTGAACCAAATTTTGCTGGATTCAGCTCTCTGAGCACTTTCCAGAAAATCAAGTTTCACTTCCTGAAATTCCTTATTTCCCCAGAATTAATTCCTCAAAGTTTAAACTGTTAGGAATTTTAACTGGAGAATCCTTTGGAGGAAAATCCTGAAATTTTGCTGAGATGTTCACCAAAATATCCTTGAACTACCATAAAAATTTCAGATCCGTTTGAGCTCATTTAATCTACCTAATGGTGTGATTAGTGAAACTGTTCCAGAGAAAATAGAAAATGTTCAGAAACATTTTCAGAATTTTCTCTGAAATTGTTTAGCTCATATCTTTAGTTAGAGACTTCCAAATTAAGTGAGACCAACTCCATTAGAACCCTCTGAAAATCTAGTTTTCAGAAAGTCATAGTTTGTTTCATGAAAATCCTTAGAACACCCTAAAAGCCTTTAATTAAGGTCAAGGACATAATTAATTGTGGAGGGCTCAATTGAGCTTTGCTGCAACTAAAACTTGACCAAGTCCCTGTTTAGGTTGTAACCAAGCCACAGTAAAAGTTTCACAGTCATTAGGTCTGTCTAGCAAGGGTTATAGACTTCACAACTTCAAAGTTAATACAAATGCATTTAAATTGATACATATGTTTCTTATATCATGTAGTCGCTAAGGTCGAGGAGGAACCCGAAGTCCTAGACTTCGTTACTCCGGAGGAACAGCTAGCCTACGACCAAGAGCAGCAAGGCAAGCTCCGGTTTGCATTAACCTTTTTACAAATTTTTATTGTTTTGAGCACATACTTGTTTCCTTTATTCTCTGCATTAGAGTCTTGTTTGGAAATCCAACTGCATGGCCAAGAAAACCACGGGTTGGGTTTAGGATTGCAAATCTCGTTAGCCACTGCATTGCTAGGATAGAGTAGGATTCGGTACAGGTCGAGTAGTTGGAACTACTCACGAGAATAGGCTAGAGGCACATTGCTCGGGTAGAGATAGCACATGATACACATGGCAAGAAAATGAGACCGAGCGGAGAGTAAGGGCAGCAGGACTTTGGGGCCTGTGTTCTGTAGCTCCGCTTGTGTCGATTGAGCACCGAGCCGTGTGCTGGCCTGTTGAACAAGCTAGAACAGTACCGAAGACCTACCGGCTATATGGGAACCGGGAAACTGATGTAACTCGGGTAGCTGGGTATTGAGGCATTGCCCGTCGTTCAGAGGGTAGGTTGAGAGCTCGAGGTGTAAATCGGCTGGCGGCACGGAGATGCGCGTGCAGAGACCTCTTGCTCGGGACGATGGGACCGGTTCAATATTTGGCTAACGGGTGAAAGGTACGGCGTCCGTGATGGTTGTTGTAGGCAACATCGAGTACGGGCGTACGTGACGGGTTGTTCGGGTAACCCTGCAGGTGTAAATCGATTATAATCGCCGTCCCTCGCGGTCAGTGAGTACCACTTGTTCACTGTACCGTGACGTAGAAAGAACAGGCTAGTCACATGTTAAAAATGTTGCTGATTGAAAGATGGACATTGATTGTTAATGATATGCTGTAGCTTAGAGCTAACTAAAGTTCTTTTCAACTTTGGGCAAAGTACATGAGAGAAATGCGTTTCTTGTTTGATTGCGGCTCTCTCATGTGCCTTAGCGTAAGGTTCTCCACAACCTGCTGCTAAAACTTGAAAGTAAGGTTCTACTAATTAGGCGAGTCCTTGCAAATGATTTTTACCTCATGCAACCTGAGGTAAAAATCATTGCAAGGACTCGCCTAATTAGTAGAACCTTACTTTCAAGTTTTAGCAGCAGGTTGTGGAGAACCTTACGCTAAGGCACATGAGAGAGCCGCAATCAAACAAGAAACGCATTTCTCTCATGTACTTGCCCAAAGTTGAAAGGAACTTTAGTTAGCTCTAAACTACAACAAACCATTAACAAGCAAAGTCATCTTTCAATCAGCAGCATTTTAACATGTACTAGCCTGTTCTTTCAACGTCACGGTACAGTGAACAAGTGGTACTCACTGACCGTGAGGGACAGCGATTATAATCGATTTACACCTGCAGGGTTAACCGAACAACCCGTCACGTACGCCCGTACTCGATGTTGCCTACAACAACCATCACGGACGCCGTACGCAACTACCTTTCACCCGTCAGCCAAATATTGAACCGGTCCCATCGTCCCGAGCAAGAGGTCTCTGCACGCGCATCTCCGTGCCGCCAGCCGATTTACACCTCAAGCTCTCAACCTACCCTCTGAACGACGGGCAATGCCTCAATACCCAGCTACTCGAGTTACATCAGTTTCCCGGTTCCCATATAGCCGGTAGGTCTTCGGTACTGTTCTAGCTTGTTCAACAGGCCCGCACACGGCTCGGTCCTCAATCGACACAAGCTGAGCTACAGCACACAGGCCCCAAAGTCCTGCTGCCCTTACCCTCCGCTTGGTGTCATTTTCTTGCCATGTGTTTCATGTGCTATCACTACCCGAGTCGAGTGCCTCTAGCCTATGCTCGCGAGTAGTTCAACTACTCGACTTGTACCGAATCCTACTCTATCATAGCAATGCAGTAGCTAACGGAGTTTGCAATCCTAAACCCAACCCATGGTTTTCTTGGCTATGCAGCTGGATTTTCACACAAGACTCTAATGCAAAGGATAATAATACTCAAGTAAGTGCTCAAAACAATAAAAATTTGTAAAACGGTTAATGCAAACCGGGGCTTGCCTTGCTGCTCTTGGTCATAGGCTAGCTGTTCCTCAGGAGTAACGAAGTCTAGGACTTCGGGTTCCTCCTCGACCTTAGCGACTACATGATAAGAGCAATATATGTATCAATTTAAATGTATTTGTATTAACTTGAAGTTGTGAAGTCTATAACCCTTGCTAGACAGACCTAATGACTGTGAAACTTTTACTGTGGCTTGGTTACAACCTAAACAGAGACTTGGTCAAGTTTTAGTTGCAGCAAAGCTCATTTGAGCCCTCCACAATTAATTATGTCCTTGACTTTAATTGGAACTCTTAGGGTGTTCTAGGAATTTTCATGAAACAAACTATGACTTTCTGAAAACTAGATTTTCAGAGGGTTCTAATGGAGTTGGTCTCACTTAATTTGAAGGTTCCTAGCTAAAGTTATGAGCTAAACAATTTCAGAGAAAATTCTGAAAATGTTTCTGAACATTTTCTATTTTCTCTGGAACAGTTTCACTAATCACACCATTAGGTGGATCAGATGAGCTCAAATGGATCTGAAATTTTTATGGTAGTTCAGGGATATTTTGGTGAACATCCCGGCAAAATTTCAAGATTTTCCTCCAAAGGATTCTCTAGTTTAAACTTTGAGGAATTAATTCTTGAAAATTAAGGGTATTCATGAAGTGAAACTTGATTCGCTGGAAAGTACTCGGAGAGCTGAATCCAGCAACATTTGGTTCACTCAATTTGGAGCTTTCTAGCCAAAGTTATGAGGATTTGAAGTTTGAAGGAAATCTGAAAATCGGGGAAAAGTTTAAACTCGCGCGTGGGCCCAGGGGACACGCGTCGCACGCCGAGGCGACAGCACACCGCGGCCCACAATGATATTGTGCGCCAGCACACCCGATCCCGGCCGCAGCCGGATCCCGATTCAAAATATCTCCCGCTGACCGCTGGGGTCCACCCCCTTCTTCAACCTCCCAACGCCCGCGCTCCTCCGCCGAGGGACCTCGCCGGAGAGCTCGCCGCCGGCTTCTGTACAGCTCCAAACTTCTCGATTCTGGCCGCCCCTGCCTACTTCTACTCGGAGAACAGGATTCTAGGGTCAGCTGCTCATGACAATGGCCGGAGCATGGTCGGCCACGAGCCGCCACCTCGGAACGACTTCGGCCATGTCGGCGGACCTCCCTAGCACCTCAACTACTTGGGAAACCGGTCGGGGAGCATCAGTGGACCTCAGAGAAGGTCGTCATGAGCTCGAGACAGCTCGGGAAAGGCCCGAAATAGGTTCTCACCGTGCGCCCGATGCCGCCCGTTCATTCCGCCATTGGTAGACCTCGAATTACGCCGGGTACAGAGGTTCTCCGGCCAAGAGTTGTGAAGGCAACTTGTGCGTTAAGTGTCTAGCTTGTGTGGGAGCGGATTGAGGCCATCTAATCCTTTCTAGAGCACGAATTTGACAGAACTGCACCCGAAAGTCGTTCTGCACACAGAAAGGGGAAAAATTGAAATTTGCCGCCGGTAAGCAACCACTCGAGCTGTGGATCGGGGGTGAGCAGCACCGGTCAACGGCGTGTCCAAGGGTGCCTTGGCTCGGGCGTGACAAAGCCCTGATTGGGCTGTCCACAGGAGCCCGAGGTGCGGCGTTTCCAAGCCCCGAATTTGATCTTTCGGCACAGCCGATATCAATCGGTTTCAATGGAATTCTAGCAACGGGGAGGACGGAAGAGGTCTCTGGTACCTTGCTGGGGTTCTGGAGTGGACGGAGGGAGCTGCGATCGGCGTTCTCCGATTGATGCCGAGCTGCGGAAATTTTCGGCCGGCGCTGAGTTCTTGCGGGGAAGAACGGCGGTGCCTCGGCCGGGGAGGGGGCAGGCGCCTTAAGAAGGCTCTGCACCGCCTCACGCCCGCGCGTGGGCAAGCAGCTGCTGGCGCGGCGGCTGCCCTCGGTGGCGATCACCGCTGCGGCTCGGCGACCCGAGTGAAAAAAAGTCTCAGTCGGTTTGATCTGAACAGTGGCTGACATGTGGGTCCCACTTCCAGTTTTAACCTCTGAAATTTACTCCTAATCACTGCTGTAAACAGTGAACCCCATACTACCCTTGGCAATTCAAATTATTCACCCATGAGCCATTTGAATTGATCAAAGTTCAAATGAGGTTTGGTTTGAATGAATTTCAGCACAAGTTCAGTTTGAAATTCAAATAAAGTTTGAATTTCTCCCACTTAGCTCATGTCAAGATCAACTCCAAATGGAGTGAAAATTGGTGTGTGAGCTCACAAAAATGTGCTGAGTAAGAATATGCCTCCCACTTTTAAATTCATGGGATAAAACAGTTTGAATTTGGATATGGTTTCAAACTGCCCTCTTCCTAACTATACCCAAAATGACCTCAAAAAGGTTTTTGAATTTGGGTGAAACTTGGCATGAACATCCTTTGTAAAGTGTAGGAGTTTTCATATGTCCAGCCCATCTATATCACATGTGGGAAATACCACTTTTGCAAGGTGTGAGTTTGTTCTCTAATGAGCATGTTGATAATTGTTACTTGCTCTTCATTTGTGTTCATCATCCTTCCTCAAATGAGGTTTGTGGTGTGGTGATGAACACTGCAAATGTGTGTCAAAAACTGAGGCCCTTACAACTGTTATCCTGGCATGTGCTCGCATGAACCGGTCCTTAGATCTACGACAAGTAACCACCATCTCAGGCTACCTCATTCACAAACCCAGGCTTGCCTAGATCTCCCTCCGATTCATGTTCGTTAACAACATCAGTTTCTCATTATCATTACGAGTGCAGTTAGCTAGACACATCTATCTCGCTTCCCAATCCTATGGACTCAGCGAAGCATAAAAGCAAAAACCATACCCGACCGATAAACTTCCCTGGCAACAAGGGTGGTTTAACCAAAACTAGTAAACTCCTATAAAAGGGTTTCCCATCATGTTTGACTCAGCACCCACACCTTTTCGCAAACAAAACAGTTTTCCAAAACACAGGATCAATATGGTCAAGGGGCACTTGCCTTGTTCTGGCTGTTCCGGTTGCTCAAAATCTTGTTGTTGTAGTCCGTCGTAGGTAGCTCCCTGAGCTTGTCCTTCTATACACGATCACGAACATACAAAATTCACAACAATCAATATCATGCAGATGCGATGATGCATATGCATGCTATCCTATGATCAGTTTCTATTAGATCAGTTTGTACATGTTCTTGCATGGTTTGCATGGGTTTTATGATGAACAGAGTTGTTCGGATCATATGTGGATGTGGCGATGATCTTGACTCTAGATCAAACCGATCAACACGTGATCTGTCCACGAAAAAGCTTCTGTTCGAAAGGAATCAAAGAACAGATGCAAAGAAAACGCGATGATGTCGTAAAGAGGTATTGGAGATCTACCTTATGTTCTTCTTAGTCGCGGGGTCCTTCTCCTATCAGACAGACCATTGGGGCTCTCTTCCAGCGATCTCTCTCGACCGAACTCCGGCGAAGGGTTTACTCGGCGAGCTGGGGCTAGGGCTCTAAGTTGTCGGCTCAGGAGGTGGAAAAGAAGTTCGTGGTTTCGGCCAAAGGTTCTGGGTTCTATTTATAATCAGGAGGAG
Source organism: Neostapfia colusana (assembly GCA_030760725.1). NCBI lineage: Eukaryota > Viridiplantae > Streptophyta > Magnoliopsida > Poales > Poaceae > Neostapfia > Neostapfia colusana. Next base: position 24,355,857 of record JASWHV010000004.1, on the reverse strand, counting down.
AAGAGTCCTAATCTGATTGTATTTCGAATAAGAGTCCTATTCAAATTGTCGTTGAATCTTAACAACTTATCCTTAGTTGATTTGATGTGGTAACATTGTTGAATTCATGTCGGTTTCCTCCCGTACCGGTATTCCCACGCGTACAGAAGCAAAAACCGCTCCAGAACTTGTTTCCTTCGCAGTGATGAGCTCCAGAAGCTCCACGTGTCCATCGGGGGCCTGGTCTCCCCTTTCCGCAAAGACGAGCTCTGGTTGTGCCGCGTGTCAAGCGAGCGAGACCTCCCTCTTTCTCAGAGGTGGACTCCACGTGCGCCACGTATCCTGGTGGGTCGGGACCTCCTCTCTATTCAGAGATGTGCTCCGCGCACGCCATGTGTCAGCGCCGGACCTCCCGTCTATTCGGAGGTGGCTCCGGGTGTGCCACGTGTCCTAACAGCGCCAGACTTCCTTTCTTCTCAGAGACGAGCTCCGAGGTTGACACGTGTCCAACTATGACGGACCTCCCGGAGATAAACTCCAGAGGTGACACGTGTCCAATAGGACCGGACCTCTCGAAGGTGAGCTCCGAGATCAACACATATCCCGCGCGACTGGTCCTCTGTTTTCCGCGGTGACTAGCTCTGAAGGTGACACGTGTCCTGCGGGACTGGCCTCGCTTCTCCGCAGAGGCTAGCTCCAGGGCAACACGTGTCCCACGGGGTCGGACCTTTCCCCATTTGCGGGGATGAGCTCCGGACACGCCACGTGGCCAGCGGCCCACGGAAAATGTCTACGGTGCTCTAGGCGAACTGGAATTGGCTCCTTTTCGTCTATCTTTTGATTCTTCTCTGTTTCAATCTTATAAACATGTTTATGAAACATGAATATATATGCACAAATAAAAAAAATGAGGGTGTCACAATATAAATATAGAATCTTCTCTATGTACAGCTCCGCATTTTTGCCGGCATTGTAACGTGTATGCACCGGAATGAAGTGAGCCGTCTTGGTTAATCGGTCAACGATTACCCAAATGGAATTATTCTTGTTGGACGTCAGGGGTAATCCCACAATGAAATCTATGCTCACATCTTCCCATTTCTATGCAGGGATTTCCAGGGGTTGCAGCAGCCCTGATTTCCTCATATGATCAGCTTTGACTCGTCTACACATATCACACTCGGATACGTACTTAGCTACTTCCCGCTTCATCCGTGTCCACCAAAATTTCTTTTTCAAATCTTGGTACATTTTGTTGCTGCCCGGATGAATGGAGTATTTAGACAAGTGAGCTTCATCAAGGATCTTTTTCCTCAGCTCCATATCCCGGGGTACGACTATGCGGTCATTGAACCACAGCGTCCCCTCATCATCCTTCCGGAAACAATTTATCTCCCCATTGTCTATCCGTCCCCGGAGATGTGCCATGCCCTTATCAATCTTCTGAGCTGCAATGATGTCTTCCCTAATAGTAGGGATGAGGGCAAGGTTGTAAAGCCATCCATAAGGAACCAAGTATAAACTTGGCTCTTCCTCCTCCATCGGTGTAATGGTGAGGTTATGGACATGTGACTTCCAACTCAGTGCGTCGGCAACCACATTCGCCTTGCCGGGGTGGTAGTGAATCTCAATCTCATAGTCTTTGATTAGTTCTAACCACCTCCTTTGCCTCATATTCAGCTCCTTCTGGGTGAAAATGTACTTCAAGCTCTTGTGGTCGGTGTAGAGATGCACCAAATTCCCAAGGAGATAGTGCCTCCACAATTTCAGCGCCAAAACCACAGCAGCAAGCTCAAGATCATGAGTTGGATAATGCTGCTCATGGTTCCGAAGTTGGCATGAGCCATATGCGACCACACGTCCTTCCTGCATTAACACGAAGCCGAGCCCAATACCGGATGCGTCACAATACACGTCGAAGGGCTTGGTTGTATCCGGTTGAGCTAAGGCCGGGGCTGTTGTGAGATGCTTCACCAATGCTTGGAACGCTCCTTCACACGCCGTGTTCCAAACATATTTTGTTCCCTTCTTCAGCAATTCTGTCATCGGTTTAGCAAGCTTGGAGAAACTCGGAATGAATCTCCGATAGTATCCCGCTAAACCGAGGAAGCTTCTGACTTCATGGACTGAAGTGGGAGCTTTCCATTTCAGCACTTGCTCGATTTTGCTTGGGTCAACCACAATGCCTTCCACTGAGATGATAAGTCCCAAGAATGACACTTGGCTGATCCAAATCTCACATTTGCTGAACTTGGCGTAGAGCTTGTGGTCTCGCAATCGTTGAAGAACGATTCTCAAGTGTTCGGCGTGTTCTGTTTCTGTCTTGGAGTAGACCAAGATATCATCAATGAACACCAAAACAAACTTGTCCAACTCCGGCATGAACACCGAGTTCATGAGATACATGAAATGGGATGGAGCATTAGTGAGACCAAAAGACATGACGAGATATTCATATAAGCCGTATCTCGTCGAGAAGGCCGTCTTCGGGATATCCTCCGCCCGGATCTTCATCTGATGATACCCAGAGCGAAGGTCCATATTCGTGAACACACTTGCACCCACAAGATGATCAAACAGGATGTCAATGCGGGGCAGTGGGTATTTGTTCTTAATGGTGACGGCGTTGAGCGGCCGGTTGTCCACACACAGCCTCAAGGTTTCATCCTTCTTCTTTACGAACAGCACCGAGCATCCCCAAGGCGAGGAACTCGGCCTAATGAAACCTATACTCAACAGATCATTGAGCTGCTCTTTCAGTTCAGCCAGCTCGTTCGGAGCCATTTTGTATGGTCTCCGTGATATGGGCGTAGTCCCGGGTGCAAGCTCAATCTTGAACTCGACATCCCGCTCAGGTGACATGCCCGGAAGATCATCCGGGAACACGTCGGGGTACTCCCGGACTACAGGGATGTCCTCTAACTTGAGAGCTTCAGTATTATTTATTGATGAAACCTCCTGGACAGGATTGTCTAACACCATGGAGTGCGGACGGTGGAATGGAGAATTCAAATGAACCGTCCGTGTCCGAGTGTCCAGGACAGCGCCATGGTAGCGCAGCCATGACATCCCTAAGATTGCATCAATCTTTTGCCCCGTGAGGAATATCAAGGTGGTGGGATATAGCTTCCCACCTAGCACAGAGGTGCTTTTGGAATCATCATATTTTCTGAAATCTTCCCTCCCGGTGAGCAGATCATATATGTGCAATCGGTTGGGAAGACTTGCATTTGACGCTTAGCCACATAGGATGCACTTATAAAACTGTGGGTCGCACCAGAATCGAATAAAATGATGATTGCTTGGTCGCTGAGAGTGAACGTACTCGCTAGCACTTTATCTCCCTCTGGGGCGTCCTCATTGTCGAGGTTGCGAATGCCCCTAGTCCGCTGACCAACCTTCTTGACCGGAGGTCGGCCTCGAGCACCACCCTGGAACTGGGCTTGCCCGCTGCTTTGCTGCCCCTGGGGACAGTCCTTCGCGAAATGGCCCACCTGGCCACATGTGAAACAAGTGTAGCGGGGCGGTCCTCCGCTGATCGGCGGACGGAAACCCGGGGCACGTTGTGGTGGTGAAAACGCCCGGGGTGTCGTCTGCTGCTGCTGTTGCGGTCACGATGGTGGCATCGGCGGTCAGAATGGGGGTGCCTGGAAAGAACGACCCCCGAACTGCTTAGGTCACGCCGGTGGATGCCGCTGCTGCCCGGATGGTGTCCGATACACCATGCGGTACTTCTGGGGAGCGTCAACACCACTGCTGGGTGGAGTGCTGCGCTTCCACTGCTCAGCTGCCAACTCCCACCGAGCATCCTCTTGCATAATCGCGGCATTGAGGAGGTCGTTGAAGGTGCCGCGATTCCATTGAACGAGATGCGTCTTCATCTCAGGGTGTAACCCCTGATAGAAGTGCTCCTGCTTCTTCTCCTCGGTGGAGATGTAGTCTGACACATATTGCGCCAGATGGTTGAAGGCACGGGAGTAGTCATGGGCACTGCTCCCGCCCTGCTACAGTTCCAAGAATTCTTCGAACTTCCTCTTCATTATCCCGGGAGGGATATGATAGGCGCGGAACGCCTCCCGGAATTCCTCCCACTCCACGGCATGGCCAGCCAGACGTGAGGCGACATAGTTCACCCACCATGCACCAGCAGCACCGTGAAGCTGCTGCACCGCGAACAGAGTCTTTTGCCGCTCGGTACATTGGAGCAGCCCGAATTTGGACTCGATTGTCCGCAGCCAGTTGTCGGCCTCCAGTGGTTCTGCGGCTTCTGTGAACACCGGAGGATTCGTACTCATGAAGTCCGAGTACGTCACATCACGGGGCTCACGACACCCCCTCTCTTGATGCCCCCCGCCTGGGACGTATTCTGCACGATCGTGCGGAGCAGGTCGGTCTGCTCCTCACGATTGCCCACCAGTGCCGCTATCACATCCGCTATGTTAAGCGGAGGTGGCGGTGGTGGTTGTTGCTGCGGGGTGCTGTCGTAAGCAGGTGGCTGGGAGTCATCGCCTCCCTGCTGGCTAGAGCCACCCATCTCGTGCGTGGTCCGAGTGCGAACCATCTGCAACCATACGACAATAAATATCAGTCCCTCAACAAACTTCATGCAGTCCAATAAAATAGGCGTAAACATAATGACATTAAAACATGCGATGCATCTCGTATGTAGATAATGTAATAGCTTTGCACAAGCTACATGTAAAAGTCCCAAGAATGTGTATGAATAAAAACCAAGGGTTCAGTTCATATGTGTGGCAAAGACATGGAAAATGGGACTTGCAAAAACTTTCTTCATGCAAAGTAATACATGGATGAGCATCCAAAATGAGGTTTACATTTTTATTTGAAAGGGTTGAGCCACTAAGGAGTTAAATACCTCTTTGCATATAAGTTTAAAAAATCAGATTTGGAACTCAAAGTTCACATATGTGGTGACCAAAAACTTTGAATAAACATGCAGCCATATAGTTGAAATTATAGAGAAAAGTTTGATCACAAACTTTTCATTTGTAGGGTGGGCTCAAAAAGGAGTTAAAAAGTAGCATTTGAAAATTCTACCTAAATTCAAAATTTTCATACAAATCCAAACTGAATTTGGAGATTTCAAATTCTAGCCACCCTTTTTAAACTCAGAATTCTAGGAATTGAGAGGATCAGCTTGGGAAGATATTTGAGAGGTAAATGTGGAGTGGGACCCACATGTCATAGAGCTAAAGAGGGTGCCTTGGACACTAAGTCTCAGCCTCGGTGGGAAATTCCACCGAACAGCTCACAGGAGCCACTGAGCAGCTTGCCGGCGCCACCTCCTGCCGCCTGCCTTCCCACGCTGGCGCCCCAGGGTCGGTCCTGACCGCGCCTTAAACGTGATCACGTTCCCTCAGACTGAACAAAAGCTCGTTTGCCTTCCTCTCTCGCGAGAACGCCGAGCAACCCAGTGCCTCACGTCCGCTCTCGGACGATCAGGAAATCAAAGAAACCATCGCGCCTATCTTCTCCCCGAGCTGCTAGAAAGCGCCCCGAGCTCAGCCTCCACCTCCCTGACCCGCAACCAAGCGAGCATCGGCCTCCCTCGCCCGAGAACAACCGCCACAGCGGCGACCTAGTTCAAGAAAGTGATCGGGCACACGTGGGCAGCTCGCCACAGCAGTCTTCACGATCGAGCAAGGGCGGCAACGGGAGCGCACGGTTACCGCGTTGCTCTCACCCAAAGATCTGGCCATGCCGGGAGCTATTGATGGCGAATTTCGAAGTTTTTCTCCGGCGGCCTCAGCCCGAGCTCCCGGTACAGTTCCTTAAAATTCCTCCTCTCCAATCCTCCTTAAGTCATCAAACTTGGCACTTAGACGCTGGATTAGCCAGCGATCGTTTCTCCTTTAGTATCCAGCGCATGAAAACGCTTCAGAGCGACAGAATTCGAGCTCTACTAGGGGTGTTCATGGCGGACCCATTCGGTCGCACGACGACAATCTAGTTGCAGCCACTTCCGAGCTACGTTGAAGCCGTGTCGAGCTTCCTAGAGGTGCGCTGGTTCTGTAGAGCTCGTCGGCACAGGCTTTGGCAGGGCGGAGAGCCTCGGGCGACGGTGCCGAATCACAACAGAGGCTGTTACACGTCGCGGGCCATTTTCCAACCGCCGGCAGCCTAAACCGACCCCATAGTCGTGTTCCTTAGTGTCACAAACTCCCTGGCGGCGAGACCTAGCTCGTGTGGTGGTCGGCAGCAGTGATCCGGCAAAGAGGGATTTGCTCCGGCGAGGTTGCGGCGGCGCGCGCGGGAAATCTGTCAGGAGGTTGAAGAAAGCTTGGGCCTTTCCTAGCGTCTTGCTGAGCGTTATGCTCACGGATGCCAAGTTCAGCAAGTGCCTTTCCTAGCCCATATTATTTCAGCAGAAGGCATCGCCGTGGACCCCAGCAAGATTGAACAAGTGCTGAAGTGGGAATCTCCCAAATCTGTCCACGAGGTCCGAAGTTTCCTAGGTTTAGCAGGGTATTATCGGAGGTTCATCCCGAGTTTCTCAAAGATTGCTAAGCCGATGACGGAGCTGCTGAAGAAGGGCACTAAATATATGTGGAATGCAGCATGTGAAGCCGCATTCAAAACTTTGGTGAAACATCTCACAACAGCTCCAGTTCTTGCTCAGCCGGACACGACGAAGCCATTTGATGTATACTGTGATGCATCCGGCATTGGTCTCGGCTGTGTTCTGATGCAACAAGGGCGTGTAGTCGCCTATGGGTCTCGTCAACTGTGAAACCACGAGCAGCATTACCCAACTCATGATCTTGAGCTTGCTGCAGTGGTGTTGGCGTTAAAGATGTGGAGGCATTATCTGCTTGGTAATCTTGTTCACCTGTACACCGACCATAAAATCTTGAAGTATATCTTCACGCAGAAGGAGCTGAATATGAGACAACGGAGATGGTTGGAGCTCATCAAAGATTATGAAATTGAGATCCACTATCATCCGGGAAAAGCAAACGTGGTTGCCGACGCACTTAGTCGGAAAGCCCACGTTCAGAACTTGGCGGCTGCTGAGTTGGAAGCTGAAGAACCAAATCTCCGTGTCATTCCGTATGGCGCGCTTTATAATCTCACGCTCATTCCAACAATCCATGAAGAGATTGTTGCGGCTCAAAGAAGAGACAAAGGTATGCCTCACATACGGAGAAGACAAGAAAACGGAGAAGTGAAATGTTTCCGGAAGGATGAGAACGGTACGATATGGTTTAAAGACCGTATAGTGGTACCGCGCAATATGAAACTCCGGAAGAAAATCTTGGATGAAGCCCAAGTTTTCCACTCATCCCGGAAGTAACAAGATGTACCATGATTTGAAACAGAAATTTTGGTGGATGAGGATGAAGAGGGAAATTGCGAAGTACGTATTCGAGTTGTGATACGTGTAGACGGGTCAAGGCTGATCATATACGGAAAGCCGGACCGCTACAACCTTTAAAAATACCGGCATGGAAGTGGGAGGATGTGAATATGGATTTCATCGTCGGATTATGGCTCACATCCAGGAAGCATGACTCGATATGGGTGATCGTCAACCGGTTGATGAAGTCAGCTCATTTCATACCGGTGAACACTCGTTATCGAGCAAGGCAATATGTGGAACTATACATCTCCGGAATTATATGCTCACATGGTGTTCCGAAGACCATCATTTCAGATTGAGGTGTGCTGTTTGTTGCTCGTTTTTGGGAGCAGCTACATGCCTCGTTGGGCACCAAGCTGATTAGAAGCTCCGCATATCACCCTCAAACCGATGGACAAACTGAGAGGGTGAATCAAGTGCTCGAGGACATGTTGAGAGTGTGTGCCATCAACCACGGTAGAAATTGGGACGATCACTTACCGTTGGCGGAGTTTTTATACAACAACGGTTATCAAGCGAGTATTAAAATGGCACCGTATTAATCTCTCTACGGCCAGAAGTGTCGCACACCGCTGAATTGGTGTGAGTCCGGCGAAAGAGTTCTGTTCGGAATTGATCTTGTGAACAAAGCCGAAGACCGAGTTCGGTTGATACAAGAGAACTTAAAGGATGCACAATCCCGACAGAATAGCTACGCTGATCAACGGCGTAGGCCGTTGCATTTTGACGTCGGAGAGCACGTGTATCTCCGATGAAGGGGATTCACCGGTTCGGTGTAAAGGGGAAACTCGCTCCCCGTTTTATTGGTCCTTTTGCTATCACGGAGAAGTGCGGATCCGTAGCCTACCGGCTGTAACTACCGGCAAGTCTAGCGGGTGTTCATGATGTATTTCGTGTCACAGCTGCGGAAGTGCCTCAAATTCACCACTGCTGTTCGCACCGAGGAAATCGACGAATTGAAACCGGACCTAACCTACACCGAGCGACAGGTTCAGATTTTGGATGAAAAGACCCGGTAACCCGGAACCAGACGATCAGACTTTTCAAGGTGCTGTGGAGTAATCACACCGCAGAAGAGGCGACGTGGGAAAGTGAAGATTACCTCCGCACCAACTACCTGGAACTTTTAGCTTTGTACAGTTTGTAATTACCTCTCCCGTCTCGTTCTTCTTTTGTAATCTCGGGACGAGATTCTTTTAAGGGGGGAGGAATGTAAAAGTCCCAAGAATGTGTATGAATAAAAACCAAGGGTTGAGTTCATATGTGTGGCAAAGACATGGAAAATGGGACTTGCAAAAACTTTCTTCATGCAAAGTAATACATAGATGAGCATCCAAAATGAGGTTCACATTTTTATTTGAAAGGGTTGAGCCACTAAGGAGTTAAATACCTCTTTGCATGTAAGTTTAAAAAATCAGATTTGGAATTCAAAGTTCACACATGTGGTGACCAAAAACTTTGAATAAACATGCAGCCATATAGTTGAAATTATAGATAAAAGTTTGATCACAAACTTTTCATTTGTAGGGTGGGCTCCAAAAGGAGTTAAAGAGTAGCATTTGCGAATTCTACCCAAATTCAAAATTGTCATACAAATTCAAACTGAATTTGGAGATTTCAAATTCTAGCCACCCTTTTTAAACTCAGAATTCTAGGAATTGAGAGGATCAGCTTGAGAAGATATTTGAGAGGTAAATGTGGAGTGGGACCCACATGTCATAGAGCTAAAGAGGGTGCCTTGCACACTAAGTCTCAGCCTCGGTGGGAAATTCCACCGAACAGCTCACGGGAGCCAACGAGCAGCTTGCCGGCCACCTCCTGCCGCCTGCCTTCCCGCGCTGGCGCCCCGGGGTCGGTCCTGACTGCGCCTTCAACGTGATCACGTGCCCTCAGACCGAACAAAAGCTCGTTTGCCTTCCTCTCTCGCGAGAACGCCGAGCAACCCAGTGCCTCACGTCCGCTCTCGGCCGATCGGGAAATCAAAGAAACCATCGCGCCTCTCTTCTCCCCGAGCTGCTAGAAAGCGCCCCGAGCTCAGCCTCCACCTCCCTGTCCCGCAACCAAGCGAGCTTCGGCCTCCCTTGCCCGAGAACAACCGCCACGGCGGCGACCTAGTTCAAGAAAGTGATCGGGTGCACGTGGGCAGCTCGCCACAGCAGTCTTCACGATCGAGCAAGGGCGGCAACAGGAGCGCATGGTTACCGCGTTGCTCTCACCCAAAGATCAGACCATGCCGTTAGCTATTGACGTCGAATTTCAAAGTTTTTCTCCGGCGGCCTCAGCCCGAGCTCCCGGTACAGTTCCTTAAAATTCCTCCTCTCCAATCCTCCTTAAGTCATCAAACTTGGCACATAGACGCTGGATTAGCCGGCAATCATTTATCTTTAGTATCCAGCGCATGAAAACGCCTCAGAGCGACGGAATTCGAGCTCTACTAGTGGTGTTCATGGCGGACCCATTTGGTCGCACGACGACAACCTAGTTGCAGACACTTCCGAGCTACGTTGAAGCCGTATCGAGCTTCCTAGAGGTGCGCTGGTTCTGTAGAGCTCGTCGGCACAGGCTTTGGCGGGCGGAGAGCCTCGGGCGATGGTGCCGAATCACAACAGAGGCCGTTACACGTCGCGGGCCATTTTCCGACCGCCGGCAGCCTAAACCGACCCCATAGTCGTGTTCCTCGGTGTCACAAACTCCCTGGCGGCGAGTCCTAGATCCTGTGGTGGTCGGCAGCAGTAATCCGGCGATGAGGGATTTGCTCCGGCGAGGTAGCGGCGGCGCGCACGGGAAATCTGTCGGGAGGTTGAAGAAAGCGTGGGCCCCGTCTGTCAGCAGCTCAGAATTCAAACCTGTGATCGGGTGTGGCCGGGATCCCGTGTGCTGGCGGGCAAAACCCCGTGGCCCCGGTGTGGCCCAGTCCTGATTGGCTGGAATTTAAACAAGCGGGCCCAGTAGGATTTTCAGTAGTAAAACAATTCCAGTGAGGGCTCAAACTTTGGAAAATCATAGCTCCCTGTATAAAACTCCAATTTAAGTGATTCCAATTGGGTTAGATTCATCTCTCCGAGTTCTATCCAAATATGAAGTCAGATTTGTAAGAAAGTCAATATTATATTCTGGATAATTCTTTGAAGGTTGTTTGAAAAAGAATTATTGAGGGAGTTTCGTTTGTCCAAAAATCCCCAAATTTTGCCAGAATATTCTTTAGCATGGTATTGACCCTCTAGCAAATTTTCAGCTCATTTGAAACTCATTTGTGTAGGAATTTGCTAAATGCAAACTGCTGTGTTCATAAGAGTCCAGAAGCATTTTCAGAAAATGTTTCCCACTTCTAAAATCTATTCTGAGCAATCCATAGCTCCAAAAATCATAGGAAAATTTAGGAAAGCTCTCTGGGACATTATTTGAAATTGTAGTTCACTTAATTGAGCATGAAAATGCACATTATCTCAGAATTAATTCTTTTGAGTAGAAATGCTTAAAGAATTGTTCTGGGAGAACTACTCAAGTAAAAGGGATGAATTTTGGACCATATTACTCTCATGTGATCAAGAACTCACATGTAAATTAACAAGTCAAGTTGAGGCCTGGAACTCCTTGTGCTTATTCTCCATACCTATGTATATGTGGGAATACATGTAGGACTTTGTGAGAATTATGGAGAACATAATTTGACCCCACCTTAGCTGTAATTTGGCGAGCTAAATCCTTAGGTAGTATAGAACCTGCTGTAAAATCTTTGAGGCCATTGGGGTTCTTGTTCTTCAGTTGCACTCAAATCCTTTCAGCTTATCTATTATGTTCGTTAGGGAAAGTGATTAGGGTATAGCTAAAACACTAAGATCAAGTTAGTCATTTCTGTTTCTTTGCACAACAGAGGCAAACTCAGCCATTCTTGGCTTTTCCACACAACCTCTGTTCCTAAGAAATTAATTCTATAACTTCTTTCCATTGCATTCTATAAAACATGTACATATGCATTTCAATAGGAACCACAACGAAGGGGATTCAAAGGAGTGATTCATTGAAGTGGATCAAGCTCCGGAGAATCAAGGGTGGATCAGCAAGGATACTAACTGCTTATATACGACTACCCTGCAAAACAGGCAAGCTCCGGTTGCATTTAACAGCTATTAAGTTTTTTTTTTGTATTCACCTTTGATTAAGATTTGAACTGTGCATTAGGTCTAGTGTTTGATACTCCTCTTGCATAGCCAAATGACCCATGGAGTATTGGGTTGGTGTCTTTCACCGTGTAGAACTGCCATGCTTAAGTAAGGTTCGGTAGAAGTCGAGTGGTGAGATGCTACTTGCAGGTTCAGGAACAACAGGGGCATACCGGATTGGTTCAAAAATGAATTAGCAAGTTAAAGTTGAGACCGGAAGGTTGTAGGAGCAGCAGGACATAGAGGCCTGAGTGCTATATACCTGTCCATGTCGTTCAAGGACCGATCCGTATGCGGCCATGTTGAACAAGTTTGAGTTGTGTACGGGACTCATGCTGGCTATATGGGACCCAGTAAACCGATGTACCTCGGGAAGCTGTCGTTGGGACTTTTCGGTTCACCTCAGGCGGACGGTCGGTGTGCAGTATGTGGGGAACATTCTCAAGACATCTCACGACGGCAGGTGCACCATGAGAGTGGCTACTGTACGGGGCGACTTGATCGATTCAACGGGGGTGAAACGGGAGAAAGGCTGCCACGTACGACGTCAGGATGGTTGTTGTAGGCAATTTTGAGTACGGGCGTACGTGTCGTGTAGTCCGGATGTTATTGATTCGAATCACCGTCGCTCGCGGAATGGACCGAGCATACTTGTTCTCACAGTCGTGACATAGTAAAAACTTGCATGAGAAAGGAACTAATCACATTGGTTTGAAGTTTCATACTAGCTTTGTGTTGGATCTTGATGAATAGGCTAGTGCCAACTCGATTCTTTTACGCCATGAGCAATCTACATCGGGGAAAAGCGTTTCTTGTTTGATTGTGAACTCCCAATGTGGCGTGCCCAAGGTTACATAAGATGCTGCAATTAATACCTGAAAGTAAGGATTCACTTTTAGGCGAGTCTAATTATGCTCATGCCATCCTATTTTAGGTTCATAACCTCACATCGAGTTTCATGTTTAGGGTGACGGTTAAGTCTTGCTGAGCGTTATGCTCACGGATGCTATCTGAGTTGTTTTGCAGGTATTTGACTTCGTGATTAAGAGAAGGGATGCCGATGAGACTCGGGAACCTCCGAGTGCAAGAGCATCCTCGCCGCTGCAAATTGTCTTCGTGTTGCTAGTAAGAAACGTCCGCGGGCTGGACCTTTTCTTTGTTGCTAGTTTAGAAAGGAGTCGTGAGAGTGATAGTCTTCCTCTGTAGCTTACTCTGATATACTTATTTGTAAAACATTCTTGTACGCTTCCGCTAAACTATTTATGTAATATGATGTGTGTTTGTCAACCCGTGTGCTGTTGGGTGCCGCATATCACGGCACACCCGACAAGATCCTGTTCCCCCACACTACACCATTACCACACCAAATACAAGCTAGTTAAATCCAACTTGATGAACCTCCTCTTTGTAAGGTCACCACAACTAGGTTTAGTCACCACGAGACGTTACTATCGCTTTGTCATCACGTATACCACCCTTTTATCTTCAATACGACACAAACATGGTCTCTAGCAAAAGAAACTTGAGTAAAACCTATACTCAAATCGTCACTAGTGGAAGATAACCACTCATGAGTATGTTCTACCCCCTTGGAAGTACTTAAACCCCTTAGGGTACAACAACCTCTCAAATGTGTTCAACTGTCATCCCTCTGTCAGAATGACCCGTTTCTACGTATCCCAGATTTTGATCTGGTTCTGGCATTTTCATGACTCAAGCTGAATACCAAAGTTAAAGTAAACTTCAGTATCTTTCCAAAGAGTATTTATTTTCCCTCAGATCAGCTCTGGTTTAAAAGTTACGGTAATTCAAAACCAACAGAATTTCTGGAAGAATTTCAACAGCACCTCCCTTGGAAGTTGCTGTTTTCAACTCTGGTTTCCACTGAATTCCGTGCTGAAAATATGGAAACATTGAATCACAAAGATATAACACATCTCCTAACATTTCCAAAGATGTATCATATGATAATTTCAGATTTTTCTATAGTAAGTTATGCTTGAAAAACAGAACAGTCCAGAGAGTGTTTTGAATCTGTCCTGGTTCTGGACAGTTTACATCCCTCTGGAATTTAAGCCCTCTTAAGGTGTGATTCAGCTCTGGAAATCTACAAAAAAGTTGTAGATTGCTCAAACACCTTTCCATAACCATCTCCCACACCTCCTGTGGCCAAATAATCTGTGAGTTATGCCCTGTCAAATTTCAGCAATCTTGTTGCCAAAACAGAGCACTCTGTTTTCAATCCTTTGGAACTACACTGATCAACTATCAAATTTTTCTACCCAACCAGGGTCCTAAATGATGAAACTTAGTGATTTTAATTCCTTGTTATCATTATCTTTCATGCACATGCCTATGATATGTCGGTACTACGTTCCTCACAAAAGAAAATCCTAACTGGATTATACCGGCATATACGTCTCAGTTGTGGCACTAAACAGGCTGTCGCACATGTATACTACACGGCATACATACGTGGTTAGTACCTGCAGAAGACCACACAATAATGATGCACTCAATGGTTGTTTCCATTTCAGCCAGGACCATATTTAAAAGTAAATACAAACGCCTGTATCATTGTCATACGGCCGTCCTTGAGTTAAGTCACGTCTCAAGGCACTTGATCGTGTTTCAACACCACATGATGGAGAACCTGAGTATATCATGAACGGGTCGTCACGGTTGGGAATGTTATCAACCCAACGGATACCACCTACTGCCCTGCAGGGAACGCCGATGGCAAGCGCTGCGTATGTCCCCCTGGGCCATTTCCAGACGAACACACTCTCGCGTTACTGACCACACGATGGGGTCTCCACTTACTTGCCTAATGCAAGCTAGGGATAAGCGTTTCATATGAACTCAGGAACATGAAGAGTCCAAGAGTTTCATATTGACGTCTCACACCAGGCTGTGAGACCTATCCCTGAACCACGTTCCTCGTCAGGGGTGCTAACCGAATTGAACCGCTTTCGGTAGCGTTCCTTACCATTCTTACCAGACCGTAGGTGCGTCTTTACATAATTAAAATTCAGAATTATAACACATATGTCAGTCTTGCCACTTTAAGTAACTATGCTAATATCGTCCTTACTTGGGCAAACTACCGAACCCTCACCGTAAACCTAGGTTTTCACGTAATGCAGTCCCTAATTAATGTGCTATCCCCAATGCGGCTCTGGTACCAGGCTGTGGCGGACCGGAATCCGCTCATCCAGGATCGCAGAGGGTGGTGCCGCACGATGCGATGCCTGACAGCACACATCATAAGGATACATTGTATTACATAGAAAACAAACTGAGATGTACAAAGTAGTACACTTGTTCAGTTACAAACTAAGGTATACATTACATAGAGGAAGTTTTAATTTGTACAACTCACGCCCGCCTAGGTAGCAAAAGTCGGTTGCCCAGCCCTAGGGCAACCCACACTAGCTGCACTCCTCAGCTCAGCGCGGCGTGTACGGCTCCCACTCAGCCGTGGTCCCCGACGGAGGGTAACCCTCGCCGGTGGACTCGTAACCTGAGTCCGTGGGTGGCTCCTCATCTGAAAAACACTTAAGCAGTAACCGTGAGCACGATGGCTCAACAAGACTGAACCGACTCACATAGGCATGAAACTCTATATGTAGTGTACAACAAACAGGGGGTGGTACATTTTCAGCAAAGGGACACGCCTACAAGTTCATCCTTAATTCATCTTTTAGCCACAGTTAACAGTTCATGAATCTGAAATTTAATAAGCAATTTTTGGTGTCACACATGTAACAATCCAATTATATCATACAGCAGAATTGAATCATAACATTCCATAAATTATCTACGTTATGACGCAGTGAACAAGCGGTACTCATCACCGCGAGGGACGGCGAATCGACTCGATATACACATGCAGGGATACCCGAAGAGCACGTCACGTACGCCCACCTGTGGAGCTGCACAGCACGCTCACTCGATGTCGTATGGGATAACCTTTCACCCAACAGCCCAAACGTCGAACCGGTCACACCAAAACGGACAGGAGGTTCCCTACACAGAGCATCTCTCTATGCCTGTTAGCAGATTTCCACCTTGCTGTCCTCAACCTACACCTATAAATCGGTGTGCTATGCCTCAACGCCCGGAGGTTTAGGTTACATCTGTTTATCGGGGCCCATATATCCGATATGCCTTCGGTACGTTCAATACTTGCTCAGCAGGGCCACACACGGATCGGTCCTCAATCGACACGGACAGGGCTGCGCACACAAGACATCCTCTTGCTGCGCCCTAGCCCCTGCCTAGTCTCATTTTCATTTCTAAAGTGATCTCACATCACTCGAACCAATCCCGTGTGTCCCAAGCCTAACTTGCGAGTAGATTCCAACTACTCGACTTGTACCGAAGTCCTATGAATCATTAAGCATAGCCTGCCTACTCGAGGTCTTTAGACACTACCCTCACTCTTATAGGAAAATTTTTTGTTATGCAAGTGGGGTTCCATCCATCCTACACCTAATGCACATTCATACATCACACTAGACATGTAAACAAAGCAAAACTTTATAAAAGGGTTATGCAAACCGGGGCTTGCCTTGTTGCTGCTGGTCAGTGGTTAGGTCTTCGTCCGGAAGAAGGAAGTCGAGCACTTCCAGAGTCTCCTCGCCTTCAGCGACTACACGTTAACGAGACACTACATGCCAATTAAAATGCAATGTGTAAACTTGAATAAGTAATTACTATAACTTTAGCTAACCCTCCCCTTTGGCTCTCAAATTTTTAGGGTGGATTCGTATGTTCCTAACCAGAGTCTTGACCAAGTTTCATTTGAAACAAAGTTCATTTGAGCCTTGCACAAATAAAAGCCTATTTGGTCAATATTTGAGCCTCTAAGTAATTCCAGGGTTTTTCATGGCTCCAACCATTACTTTCTGGAAAGTAGAATTTAAGATGGTTCTAATGGACTTGGTTTCATGTCATTTGAAGAATTCTAGAGGAAGTTGTGCCATAAACAAGATTTGAGGAAATCTGAAAAATGTTTCTGTACATTTTTCTATTTTCTGAGGGCAGTTCACTTAATCACACCATTTGGGGCACTAAATGAACTTGGATGAGTCAGAGAATTTACTGTGACCCTAGTATTTTCCAATGAACCTCTCAGCCAAATTTCAGAATTTCTCATAAAGTAATTCTCCAGATAAAATTCCTCATAGTTTGAACTTTAGTGATTTTATTCTGGAAAACTATTAACTTTCATGAGCTGAAATTTGTATTGCTGGAAAGCACTCAAAATTATGAGTTCAGCAAAATTTGATTCACTGAATTTGGAGCTTCCTAGCCGAAGTTATATGCAAATAAAGTTTGAACTAGAACTGGAAATTCCTAGAAAAGTTCAAACTCTGCATGCGGGCCCCACAACACAGTACCGTCTTCCTCCTCGCACCAACGGCCTGCTGCGGCGGAAATCTCAGGCGAGCTCCTCGGACCCCGACTTTCCTGCCTTCCCCAGCCCGGAGACTTGCCGCCTCCCCCATTTGGACCACGGTCAACTCATCCCCGAGGTTGGCCAGGGGCTCCGGTCACCGGAAACC
Organism: Neostapfia colusana; assembly: GCA_030760725.1. Classification (NCBI taxonomy): domain Eukaryota; kingdom Viridiplantae; phylum Streptophyta; class Magnoliopsida; order Poales; family Poaceae; genus Neostapfia; species Neostapfia colusana. The sequence goes on along the minus strand of JASWHV010000004.1, from coordinate 24,338,764 downwards.
CATCGGCGACGGGCGGCAGTGGCGGTTGGAGTCCGGCAACGTCGCTCTCATGCTAAGAGAGCTCAAACACTTCGGTATTTCGCCCTAGAGCACTGTGGCGACCTCCTAAACCCCGGCGTGCACTCAAATCAGCTCAACCGAGGCCGCAACTACGAGCTCATCGGCGACCTAAGATGAAAATCGGCGCCGATGCAAAAACCTCAAAGAACATCACCCAGACTCGATGAAACTCGATGATTTTTTATCCTATAGACGCGTGGGTGAGTCTAGATCACGTCTTTAGCTCGGTCTAGGGAGTAGTGGCTTACTTGCTACGAATTCCCGGATTTTGTGTGGCTCGGTTCTAAACACCCCGACGCACTAATCCACCAAATTCTCTGCTGATCGTGCGAGAGAGAGAGAGAGAGGGCGAGGTCGGTACGGTTGTGATCAGCACCTCGGAGCGGACCTTTTTCGAGTAGCTCGTCAGGCACGAAAGCGCCTATGCTGCCCGGGCGCCGGTGATCAGCGAGGTCGGCCGGGGTGGAATGTTTCGGTCGTGCGAAGAAGAAGGGAGAGTGCGAGGACTGCACGTGGTCGAGTGGTTACTCGATCCCGGCGTCTCCCCTGCGTCCTTAGCCCCCCCCCCCCCCCTAGCAGGAGGTGGCACCAGTTGAGGCGGTCAGGCGCCGGTGCAGTCGCGCTGGCGCGCACGAGGCTTCGGCCAGTGGAAAAATCACCCGAGGGGAAAACTTAAGTGTGAAGGCTTCTGCCATGTGGGTCCCTCCCCTCTAATATCCTCTTAATTTTTCATTTCTGTTTTTGTTCAAAATATCCCCAGCTACTCACAATTGAATGTGAGACTTAATCACCAAGTTACAGTTTGAATTTGGTTTCCCAAATTTGAAATCTGTTTGGCTAAATTTGCTTCACATTTGACTGATTCAAATTCAGTTTTGAATTATTGCAAATTTAGCTCCCGACAAGATGAACTCCAATGGGGATGAAAATTGGTGGACTAACTCAGAAAAATGTGCTGAGTTTGAGTATGAAGCCAACTTTTGAATTTAAGTAATGGAAGTTGCTGTAATTTGAATTTACATTCAAATTGGCCTCTTTTTCAAATGCCTCCAAAAGTGCCTCAAAAAGTGCCTCAAAAAGTGTTGGATTTGCATGAAATTTGGCCTCAAAAAGTTCTAGGGGTGAGCTCAACCTCCCATGTTCATGTGTAAAAATCCTACTTTGTGAAAGTTAGGGCTTTCCCCTCTAATCACCCTTTTGATAGAGGTTACTTGCTCTTCACAAGTATTTACAAGATACCCACAACAAAAGCGGTGGTGTTCTGAGGTGATGAAAAATTTTGCAAGTCCCTTTTTCTTGGGCTTTTACAGTGTGGGATGTTAATATGAAACTCTTGAACTGTTCATGTTCCTGATTTCATATGAAACGCTTGTCCCTGGCGTGCATTAGGCAAGAAAGTGGAAACCCCATCGTGTGGTCGGTAACACTATAGTGTATTCTTTTGGAAATAGCCTAGGAGGACATATGCAGCGCTTGCCATCGGCGTGCCCTGCATGGCAGTAGGTGGTATCTGTTGGGGTGATAATATTCCCAACCGTGACGACCTGTTCGGGCTCTACTTGGGTTCCCCGTCGTGTGGTGTGAAAACACGATCACGTACCTTGAGACGTGGATTAACTCAAGGACGGCCGTATGGCAATGATACGGGCGTATGTATTTACTTTCAAATATGGACCTGCCTGAAATGACAACAACCTTTGAGTGCATCACTATTGAGTGTTCTTCTGCAGGTACTAACCACGTATGTATCACGTGTAGTACACGTGTGCGAGAGACCATTTAGTGCCACAATTGAGACGTATATGCCGGTAAAATCCGGTTAGGATTTTCCTTTTCATGAGGAACGTAGTACCGACATATAATAGGCATTTGCATTAAAGACAATGGTAACAAGGAACTAAAATAACCAAGTTTCAATATTTAGGGCCCTGGTTGGGTAGGAAAATTTCAACAAGTGATTAATTTAGCTCAAAGGGATTGAAAACAGAGTGCTCTGGTTTGGCAGCAAGTTTGCTGAATTTTAACAGAGCCTAACTCACAGATTATTTAGCCAATGGAGGTGTGGGATATAGGTATGGAAATAGGTTTAAGTACACTACAACTTTGTTGTAGACTTCAAGAGCAGAATCACACTTTAAACTGGTTGAAGTTCCAGATGATTGTAAACTGTCCAGAACCAGGACAGATTCAAAAACTCTCTGGACTGTTCTGTTTTTCAAGCATAACATCATGTAGAAAAATCTAAAATTACCATATGATACATTTTTGGAAGGTTAGGAGATGTGGTACATCTTTGTAATTCAAAGTTTCTGCAATTGCAGCACGGAGTTCAGTGGAATTTAGAGTTGAAAACAGCAACTTCCAAAGGAGGTGCTGTTGAAATTCTTTCAGAAATTCTGTTTACTTTGAGTTATCATAACTTTTTCACAAGAGCTGATCTGATGGCAAATAAATACTCGTTGGAAAGATACTGAAGTTAACTTTAACTTTGGTATTCAACTTGAGTCATGATAATGCCAATTACCAGGTAAAAATCTGGGATATGTAGAAACTGGTCATTATGGGCAGAGGGATGGATAATTGAACTCATTTGAGAGATGGTTGTACCCTAGGGGGGGGTTGATTACTTCCAATGGGGTAGTACATACTTATGAATGGTTATATTCAACTAGCGAAAGGTTGGAGTATATTTCCTACTCAAGTTTCTTTTGCTAGAGACCATGTTTGTGTCGTATTTAAGATAAAGGGTAGTATACGTGATGACAAAGCAATATTAACATCTCGTAGTGACCAAATATAGTTGAGATCCACTTCCAAAGAGGAAGTCCGTCAATTTGGATTTAACTAGTTGTATTTGGTCTGGTAATGGTGTAGTTTGTGCAAAGTTATTGCATTATCTATATACGAGATGTATCGCATGTTTACTGTCATTATGTTTTTACGCCTAATTTATTGGACTGCATGAAGTATGTTGTGGGACTGATACTAGTGTCGTAAGGTTGCAGATGGTTCGTACTCGGGCCACGCATGAGGTTGGTGGCTCTACTCAGCAAGGGGGTGATGACTCCCAACCACCTGCCCACGACAGCACCCCGCAGCAACCACCACCACCGCCGTCTCCACTTACACTAGCGGATGTGATCGCGGCGCTGGTGGGCAATCGTGAGGAGCAGACCGATCTGCTCCGCACGATCGTGCAGAATACGTCCCAGGCGGGGGGGGGGGGGCGTCAAGAGAGGGGGTCTCGTGAGCCCCACACTATGACATACTAGGATTTCATGAGTATGCATCCTCAGGTGTTCACCGAAGCGGCAGAACCACTGGAGGCCGACAACTGGCTGCGGACGATCGAGTCCAAGTTCGGGCTGCTCCAATGCACGGAGCGGCAGAAGACTCTCTTCATGGCGCAGCAGCTTCACGGTGCTTCCGGTGCGTGGTGGGTGAACTATGTCGCCTCACTGCCTGCTGGCCACGCCGTGGAATAGGAAGAATTCCGGTAGGCGTTCCGCGCCTATCATATCCCTCCCGGGATAATGAAGAGGAAGTTCCAAGAGTTCTTGGAACTGAAGCAAGGCGGGAGGAGTGCCCACGACTACTCCCGTGCGTTCAACCATCTGGCACAGTATGTGTCGGATTATGTCTCCACTGAGGAGAGGAAGCGAGAGCAGTTCTATCGGGGGTTAAATCCCGAGATGAAGATGCATCTCGTACAATGCAATCGTGGCACTTTCAACGACCTCGTCAACGCCACAATCATGCAAGAGGATGCTCAGCAAGAATTGGCGGCTGAGCAGCGAAAGCGAAGCGCTCCACCAAGCAGAGGGGGTGGAGCTCCTCAAAAATACCACATGGTGTATCGGACGACATCCGGTCAGCAGTGGCATCCACCGGCGCGACCTCAGCAGTTTGGGGGTCGTTCTTTTCAGCCACCCCCGTTCTGACCGCCGGTGCCACCACCACGACCGCAACAGCAGCAGCAGATGTTACCCTGGACGTTTTCACCGCCACAACACACCCAGGTTTCCGTCAGCCGATCAGCGGAGGACCGCCTCGCTACACATGCTACATGTGTGTCCAGGCGGGCCACTTCTCAAAGGATTGTCCTCAGGGGCAGCAGAGCAGCGGGCAAGCCCAATATCAGGGTGGTTCTCGAGGCCGACCTCCGGTCAAGAAGGGAGGTCAGCGAACCGGGGGCGTTCGCAACCTCGACAATGAGGACGCCCCAGAGGGAGAAAACGTGCTGGCGGGTACGTTCACTCTCAATGATCAAGAAATCATCATATTATTTGATTCAGGTGCAACCCACAGTTTTATAAGTGCGTCCTATGTGGCTAAGCATCAACTGCAAGTCTTTCCAACCGGGTGCTCATATATGATCTGCTCACCGGGAGGGAAGATTTCAGCAACTATGATGATTCCGAAAGCACCACTGTGCTTAGGTGGGAAGATATATCCCACTACTATGATTATTCTTGAGGGGCAGAAGATTGATGCAATCTTAGGGATGTCATGGCTAAATAACCATGGCGCTGTCCTAGAAACATTATCATGGACGGTTCACCTCAATTCCCCACTCCACCTTCTGCAGTCCCTCATAATAGACAATCCAGTCCCGGAAGTTTCAGCCGCTTATCATACTGAAGCTTCCAAGTTAGAGGACATCCCTGTAGTCTGAGAATATCCCGACGTGTTACCGGATGATCTTCCGGGCATGCCACCTGAACGGGATGTGGAGTTCAAGATAGAACTTGCACCCAGGACTACTCCCATATCACGGAGACCATACAAAATGGCTCCGAACGAGCTGGATGAGTTGAAAGAACAGCTCAATGATTTTTTGAGCAAGGGTTTCATTACACCGAGTTCCTCGCCTTGGGGATGGTCGGCGCTGTTCGTCAAAAATAAGGATGAAACCTTGAGGCTGTGTGTGGATTACTGGCCGCTCAACGCCGTCACCATCAAGAACAAATATCCACTGTCCCGCATTGACATACTGTTTGATCAGCTTGTGGGTGCAAGTGTGTTCTCCAAGATAGACCTTCGCTCCGGGTATCATCAAATAAAGATCCGTGCGGAGGATATCCCGAAGACGGCATTCTCGATGAGATATGGACTATACAAATATCTCGTCATGTCTTTTAGTCTCACTAACGCTTCGGCACATTTCATGTATCTCATGAACTCAGTGTTCATGCCGGATCTGGAGAAGTTCGTTGTGGTGTTCATTGATGATATCTTGGTTTACTCCAAGTCAGAAGAAGAACATGCCGAACACTTGAGAGTCGTTCTTCAATGATTGCGGGACCATAAGCTCTATGCTAAGTTCAGCAAATGCGATTTTTGGATCATCCAAGTGCCATTTTTGGGACATATTATCTCAGCATAAGGCATTGCGGTTGACAAAGCAAAATTGAACAAGTGCTGAAATGGAAATCCCCCACTTCTGTCCATGAAGTCAGAAGCTTCCTCAGTTTAGCGGGATATTACCGGAGATTCATTCCAAGCTTCTCCAAGCTTGCTAAGCCGATGACAGAATTAATGAAGAACGGGACAAAATATGTTTGGAACTCAGCATGTGAAGGAGCGTTCCAAGCATTGGTGAAGCATCTCACAAAAGCCCCTGTCTTAGCTCAACCGGATACGACCAAGCCCTTCAACGTGTATTGTGATGCGTCCGGTATCGGGCTCGGCTGCGTGTTGATGCAAGAAGGATGTGTGGTCGATGGCTCACGCCAACTACGAAACCATGAGCAGCACTATCCGACTCATGATCTTGAGCTTGCTGCTGTGGTTTTGGCACCGAAAATGTGGAGGCACTATCTCCTGGGGAATTTGGTGCATCTCTATACCGACCACAAGAGATTAAAGTATATCTTCACCCAGAAGGAGCTGATATGAGGCAAAGGAGGTGGTTAGAACTAATCAAAGACTATGAGATTGAGATTCATTACCACCCCGGCAAGGCGAATGTGGTTGCCGACGCGCTGAGTCAGAAATCACATGTCCATAATCTTACCATTACATCGATGGAAGAGGAAGAGCCGAGTTTATACTTGGTTCCATATGGATCACTCTACAACCTTGCCCTCATCCCTACCAATAGGGAAGATATCATTGCAGCTCAGAAGAGTGACAAGGGCATGGCACATCTCTGGGAATGGATAGACAGCGGGGATATCAAATGTTTCCGGAAGGATGATGAGGCGACGCTATGGTTCAATGACCGCATAGTCGTACCCTGGAACATGGAGCTGAAAAAGAAGATCCTTGATGAAGCTCACTTGTCTATGTTCTCCGTTCATCCGGGCAGCAACAAAATGTACCAAAACTTGAAGAGTAAATTTTGGTGGAGACGGATGAAGTGGGAAATCGCCAAATACGTATCCGAATGTGATACGTGTAGAGGAGTGAAGGCAGATCACTTGAGGAAAACAGGGCTGTTGCAACCCCTGGAAATTCCAGCATGGAAGTGGGAATATGTGAGCATAGATTTCATTGTGGGATTACCCATGACTTCTAACAAGCATGATTCCATTTGGGTAATTGTTGACGGGTTAACCAAGTCAGCTCACTTCATTCCGGTGCATACCAACTACCATGCCAGCAAGTATGCGGAGTTGTACGTTGCAAGAATCTTGTGCTTGCATGGAGTACCCAAGATCATAATCTCAGATCGAGGGGCACTGTTTGTAGCTCATTTCTGGGAGCAGTTGCACGCTGCATTGGGTACCAAACTGATTCGAAACTCTGCTTATCACCCTCAGACAGACGGGAAAACTTAGAGGGTGAATCAAGTATTGGAAGACATGTTGAGAGCGCGTGTCATCCACCACGGTAGAAATTGGGATGATCATCTAGCGTTGGCGGAATTCTCGTACAACAATGGCTATCAAGCGAGTATCAAGATGGCACCATATGAGGCTCTCTACGGTCACAAGTGCTGCACCCCATTGAACTGGTGCAAGTCCGGTGAAAGGGTCACGTTCGGGGTTGATGTGGTGAACGACGTCGAAGAGCGCGTTCAGATGATTCAAGCCAACTTGAAGGCCGCTCAATCCTGGCAGAATAATTACGCTGATAAGAGGCGTAGGCCACTACACTTCGATGTCGGGGAACACGTGTACCTCCGTGTATCTCCGATGAAAGGCGTGCACCGATTCGGCGTGAAGGGGAAACTTGCTCTCTGATTTATAGGACCCTATGCTATCACCGAGAAGTGTGGACCACGGCGTATAGACTGGAGTTACCGGTATATCTCGCTGGTGTTCACGATGTTTTCCATGTTTCACAACTACGAAAATGTCTAAAGTATACGGCTGCTGTTTCCACCGAAGACATTGGCGAGCTGCAACAGGATTTGACATATGCTGAATATCCGGTGGCAATTATTGATGAGAAGGCTCGGACACGCGTAACCGAACGCTGTGGTTCTACAAGATATTATGGAGCAACCACACTGCTGAAGAAGCGACGTGGGAGAACGAGGAGTTCCTTCGCTCAAACTACCCGGATTTCATGGCGTCTCATCACGAGTAATTCCTCTCACACCTTTGTCTCTTCTTTTGTATTCATGGGATGAGATTCTTTTAAGGGGGGAGGGACGTGAAATCCCAAAAAGTCTAGCAAGTGGAGCTGAAATTCACACCGAGAAAATATGAGGGAATTTAAACTTTTGAATTTAAAGGTGTGAGCTCCAAGTCTAAACTTGAACTTCTGAAAAATCCCAAACACGGAGATCTAAAGCTACCATTTAGTTCTCCACACATCCACGGGTAGCCCGGCAAATTTTCGGAGCATTTGAAAAGGATTTACTAGTTGTTAGAATTAAAATGGGAGAAAATTTGAATTTGAATTTAAATCTCAGTTTCAAATTCTGACTTCACCAAAATTCAAATTTGAGTGCACCAGTGTGTTGCTCACATTTCTTTTTGCCTATCCTCTGAGTTTGATTAAATTTGGAGCTCGTTTGCTATTTTAAACGGAATTGGGGGATAAGAGGGGAGAAATGGGGCCCACATGTCAGTAGACTTCAACCCGAAGTCTTCTCTGTTTTCACTCGGACAGTACGTGCGCGCCACCTCCCGTCGGCCGGCACAACCGACTCTCTACAGCACCACCTCCTGCTCATTATATGAGGATGCTGAGTGAAGCAAACCCATGTTCTACCGTGAACCGTTTCCCTTCCTCGCTCTCACAGTCCTCGGCCTCGCTCAGTCCCGAGAGAAACCAAAGCCACCGACGCCCGCTGTTCCCCGACGACTGCCTGCTAGAGGCTTCTTCGTGGCCAACGTTCTACACGAAAAACATCCGCCCTAAGGTGCTAGACATGATCATGCCACTGTCTCCTCTTCTCATGCACCGACGGTGGAGAATTTTCCCCATCCTTGCTTCGGTATGCTTAGAACCGAGCCACACAAACTTCAAAAATTCATAGTAATCAAGCCATCATCACTTGTGCCGAGCTATAGACATGATCTACACCCTCCCACGCTCCTCTAGGATCAAAAATCATCAAGTGTAGGCGCTGTTCTTCGAGAATTTTGTGAGGGGCTGCCCCGTCGACGACAGGACTTCGCCCCGAACAGGACCTCGTTGGGTGGTGCCGTGTTATGCGGTACCCAACAGCACACGGGTCGATGTAACACATCACAATACATAAATTATTTGCGGAAGCGTAAAAGAGTATTTTACAAATACTTATCTCAAAATAAGCTACAGCGGAAGACTATAACTCTCACGGCTCATTTCTAACTTAGCAAAAAAGAAACAGTCCAGCCCGCGGATGTTTCTTACTAGCAACACGAAGAACAATCTGCAGCGGCGAGGATGCTCTTGAGTAACCACTCGAAGGTTCCCGAGTCTCATTTGCATCCCTTCATAAGCATGAAGTCAATTACCTGCAAAACAACTCGGATAGCATCCGTGAGCATAACGCTCAGCAAGACTTAACCGTCACCCTAAACATGAAACTCTATGTGAGGTTATGAACCTAAAGTAGGATGGCATAATGCATAATAAGCTCGCCTAAAAGTGAATCCTTGCTTTCAGGTATTATTTGCAGCATTTTTAAGTAACCTTGGGCACACCACATTGGGAGTGCACAATCAAACAAGAAACACTTTCCCCCGATGTAATTTGCTCACGGCATAAAAGAATCGAGTTGGCACTAGCTATTTCTCAAAATACATCACAAAAGATAGTATAAACTTCAGCAAATGTGATTAGTTCATTTCACATGCAAGTTCTTACTACGTCACGACTGTGAGAACAAGTATGCTCGGTCCATCCCGCGAGCAACGGTGATTCGAATCAGTAACACCTAGACTACACGACACGTACGCCCGTACTCGATGTTGCCTACAGCAACCATCACTGACATCGTACGTGGCATCCTTTCCCCCGTTTCACCCCCGTTGAATCGATCAAGTCACCCCGTACGGTAGCCACTCTCATGGTGCACCTGCCGACATGAGATGTCATGAGAATGTTCCCCACATACTGCACACCGGCCATCTGCCTGAGGCGACCCGAAAAGGCTCAACGACAGCTTCCCGAGGTACATCGGTTTTCTAGGTCCCATAATACAAGCATGAGTCCGGTACACAACTCAAACTTGTTCAACAGGGCCGCATACGGATCGTTCCTTGAACGACATGGACAGGTCTATAGCACCGAGGCCCCTATGTCCTGCTGCCCCTACAACCTTCCTGTCTCAACATTAACTTGCTAATTCATTTATGAACCAATCCCGTATGCCCCTGTTGTTCCTGAACGTTCCAGTAGCATCTCACCACTCGACTTCTACCGAACCTTACTTAAGCATGGCAGTTCTACATGGTGAAAGACATCTACCTAATACTCAATGGGTCATTTGGTTATGCAAGAGGAGTATCAAACACTAGACCTAATGCACAGATCATATCCTAACCGAAAGTGAATACAAAGTAAAACTTAACAGCTGTTAAATGCAAACCGGAGCTTGCCTGTTTTGCAGGGTAGTCGTATATATGCAGTTAGTGATCTTGGTTGATCAACCGTCGATTCTCCGGAGCTTGATCCACTTCAATGAATCACTGCTTCGAATCCCCTTCGTCGTGAATCCTAATGAAATGTATATGCACAATTTTATAGAATGAAATGGAAAGAAGTTAAGACTTAATTTCTTAGGAACAGAGGTTGTGTGGAAAAGCCATGAATGGCTTGGTTTGCCTCTGTTGTACAAAGAAACAGAAATGATCTACTTGATTTTAATGTCTTAGCTATACACTAACTACTTTTCCTAATGAACATCATAGATGAGCTGAAAGGAATTGGATGCAACTGAAGAACAAGAACTCCAATGGCCTCAAAACTTTTACAGCAGGTTCTATACTTCCTAGGGATTTAGTTTGCCAAATTGCAGCTAATGTGGAGTCAAAATGTGTTCTCTATAATTCTCACAATGTCTCTCATGTATTTCAACCTATACATAAGTATGGAGAATAAGAACAGGGAGTTTTAGGGCTCAACTTGAGCTGATAATTTACATGTCAGTTCTTGGTCAGATGAAAGTAATTTGGTCCAAAATTCAGACCTTTTACTTCGGTAGTTCCTCCAGAACAATTCTTTAAGCATTTCAACTCTAAAGAATTAATTCTGAAGTAATGTGCATTTTCATGTCCAATTAAGTGAACTACAATATCAAGTATGTCTTAGAGATCTTTCCTAATTTTCCTCTGATTTTTAGAGCTAGTGATTGCCCAGAATAGATTTTACAAGTGGGAAACATTTTCTGAATATGTTTCTGGATTCTTATGAACACAGTAGATTGTATTTAGCAAATTGCTACTCAAATGGTCTTCAAGTGAGCTGAAAATTTGCTAGAAGGTCAACAACATGCTATAGAATAGTCTGGCAAAATTTGAGCATTTTTGGCTAAACCAAACTTCCTCAATAATTCTTTTTTAGGAAACCATCAAAGAATTTTCCAGAATTATATATTTACTTTCATACAGATCTGAGTTCATATTTGGATAAACCATTGAAAAATGAATCCAACCCAATTGGAATCACTTAGTTTGGAAATTTCTACACAGAGATATGAATTTCCAAACTTGTGGCCATCTCTGGAATTGTTTTTCTACCGAAAAGTCGGCTGGACCCATTGTTTAAATCCCAGCCAATAGAATTGAAGCCGCACCGGGTTCACAGGGCTCTCAGCGTGCCAGCACACTGGATCCCGTCCACAGCCGATCGAGGATTTAAATTTTGAGCCGCTGACAGACTGGCCCGGCCCCTTCTTCGACCTCCGGCCACTCCTTCGCGCGTGCGCGCTCCCCTCGCCGGATCGCCGCTGCCTGGCACCGCACGAGCTAAAACTAGCCGTCAGGGCATTATTGAGGCCGGGGAACACGACTGCGGGATCAGTTTAGGCTGCCGGCGACCGGAGATACCTCGGCGACGTGCGGCGACCTCGGTTGAAGTTCGGCGCCGTCGCCCGTGGTCCCTAGCCCGCCAAAACGTCGACCAACTAACTCTACAGCATCATTAGTTGATTGCCAAGCTCGGCAAGGCCATGAGTTAGCTCCTAAATGGAGGCAAATAGGTTGGCACCGTGTGCCTGACCCGTCCCGCCGAAAACGTGTTCGGTAGACCTTCAAATATGTCGCCCCAAAGGGTTTTCATGCGACGGATGCTAAAGGGATTTTGATCGCTGGCTAGTCCAGCTGCTAAGTGCAAAGTTTGATGACCTATGGAGGATAATAGAGGGGGAATTTGTAGAATTCGTACCGGCTGCTTGGGTTGAACTTGCAGGAGCAAAACTAGAAATTCACCGCCGATGCTTTACGGCGTGGCTTGAGATTTGGGTGAGAGCAGCACGGTGGCCGTGTGCTTCCGTTGCCACTCTTGCTTGGCCGTGAAAGCTCCTGTGGAGAGCTGTCCACGAGTGCCCGATCACCGTTCTTGAGCTAGGTTGCGGCGGGTGGTGCTGATCACGGGGAAAGGAGGCCGAAGCTCGCTGGTTTATGGGTCGGGGAGGTGTGTATTGAGCTCAGGGTGTTGTTTAGCAGCTCTGGGAGGAGAGGGCGTGGTTGTTTCCTCGGTTTCCCGATCAACCCGAGAAGCGGAGGGCAGAGGATCTCTGCTCGGTGTCGCTCGCGAGGAGGAGAAGGCAAGTGAGTTTTCCTTCGGTCAGGAGAGTGGATCATGTCAAAGACACGATTGGAACCGACCTGGGCGCTAGCGTGTGGGAGAAGCAGCAGGAGGTGGCGCGGTAACTTTCTCGGTGGCGCCCAGGTGAGAGCACTGCTCGGTGAGGTGAGAAAAGAGAGTTAGACTTAGTGTGTAAGTTTCCAATTTTCAACACATGTGGGCTCCACCCAATATTCTCCCCAAAAGATCTCCTCAAGTTGATCTTCCCAAATTCCACAATTCTGAGTTTGAAAGGTGGCTAGAATTTGAATTCTCCAAATTAAGTTTGAATTTGCACGACAAGTTTGAATTTGGTTGGAGTTTGGAAAATGCTTCCATAAATCTTTTTTGGAGCCCACCCTAAAAATGAAAAGTTTGTCATTAAACTTTTTGCTTAATTTCGAACTCTAGGGCTGCATGGTTATTCAAAGTTTTGGCCACCATTTGTGTGAACTTTGAATTTAAAATCTGATTTTTAAATTTCATGCAAAGGGGTATTTAAATCCTTATTGGTTCAGCACTTTCTAATAAAAATGTGAGCCTCATTTTGGATGATCATCCATGTATCACTTTGCAAGAAAAAAATTTTTAGCAAGTCCCATTATTCATGCTTTTGCCACACATATGAACTCAAACCTTAGTTTTATTCATGTACATGTTTTGGGACTTTTACATTCCTCCCCCCTTAAAAGAATCTCGTCCCGAGATTACAAACGAAGAACGAGGTGGGAGAGGTAATTACAAACTGTAAAACGCTAAAAATTCCGGATAGTTGGTGCGGAGGAAATCTTCACTTTCTCACATCACCTCTTCCGTGGTGTGATTACTCCACAGCACATTGAAAAATCTGATCGTCCGGTTCCGGGTTACCCGGGTCTTTTCATCCATAATCTGAACCGGTCGCTCAGTGTAGTTAAGGTCCGGTTTCAACTCGTCGATTTCCTCAGTGCGAACAGCAGCGGTAAATTTGAGGCACTTCCGCAGCTGTGACACATGAAATACATCATGAACACCCGCTAGACTTGCCTGTAGTTCCAGCCGGTAGGCAACGGGTCCGCACTTCTCCATAATAGCAAAAGGACCTATAAAGCGGGGAGTGAGTTTCCCCTTTACACCGAACCGGTGAATTCCCTTCATCAGAGATACACGAAGATACATGTGCTCTCCGACGTCAAAATGTAATGGCCTACGCCTTTGATCAGCGTAGCTCTTCTGCCGGGATTGTGCAGCCTTCAAGTTCTCTTGTATCAACCGAACTTGGTCTTCGGCTTCGTTTACAAGATCAACCTCAAACAGAACTCTTTCGCCGGACTCACACCAATTCAGCAGTGTGCGACACTTCGGGCCGTAGAGAGCTTCATACAGTGCCATTTTAATACTCGCTTGATAACCGTTGTTGTATGAAAACTCCGCCAACAGTAAGTGATCATCCCAATTCTTACCGTGGTGGATGGCACACGCTCTCAACATGTCCTCAAGCACTTGGTTCACCCTCTCAATTTGTCCATCAGTTTGAGGGTGATATGCGGAACTTCTAATCAGCTTGGTGCCCAGTGAGGCATGCAGCTGCTCCCAAAAACGAGCAACAAACAGCGCACCTCGATTTGAAATGATGGTCTTTGGGACACCATGTGAGCATATAATTCTGGAGATGTATAACTCCGCATATTGCCTTGCTTGATAATGGGTGTTCACTGGTATGAAATGAGCTGACTTTGTTAACCGGTCAACGATCACCCATATGGAGTCATGCTTCCAGGATGTGAGCAGTAATCCGACGATGAAGTCCATACTCACATCCTCCCATTTCCATGCCGGTATCTTCAAAGTTTGTAGCGGTCCGGCTTTCCGCATATGATCAGACTTGACCCGTCTACACGTATCACACTCGGATACGTACTTCACAATTTCCCTCTTCATCCTCGTCCACCAAAATTTCTGTTTCAAATCTTGGTACATCTTGTTACTTTCGGGATGAATGGAAACCTTAGACAGGTGGGCTTCATCCAAGATCTTCCGGAGTTTCATATTATGCGGTACCACTATACGGTCCTTAAACCATATTGTACTGTTCTCATCCTTTCGGAAACATTTCATTTCTCTGTTGTCTAGTCTTCTCCGTATGTGAGACATAGCTTTGTCTCTTCTTTGTGCCTCAACAATTTCTTCACGGATCGTTGGAATGAGCGCGAGATTATAAAGTGTGCCATACGGAATGACACGGAGACTTGGTTCTTCATCTTCCAACTCAGCAACCGCCAAGTTGTGAACGTGGGCTTCATGACGAAGCATGTCGGCAACCACGTTTGCTTTTCTCGGATTATAGTGGATCTCAATTTCATAATCTTTGATGAGCTCCAACCATCTCCGTTGTCTCATATTCAGCTCCTTCTGCATGAAGATATACTTCAGGCTTATATGGTCGGTGTAGAGGTGAACAAGATTACAAAGTAGATAATGCCTCCACATCTTTAACGCCAACACCACTGCAGCAAGCTCAAGACATGAGTTGGATAATGCTGCTCGTGGTTTCGCAGTTGACGAGACCCACAGGCGACTATATGCCCTTTTTGCATCAGAACACAGCCGAGATCGATGCCGGATGCATCACAATATACATCAAATGGCTTTGTCGTGTCCGGCTGAGCAAGAACTGGAGTTGTTGTGAGATGTTTTACCAGCGTTTTGAATGCGGCTTCACATGCTGCATTCCACATGTATTTAGTGCCCTTCTTCAGCAGCTCCGTTATTGGTTTAGCAATTTTTAAGAAGTTCGGAATGAACCTCCGATAATACCACGCTAAACCAAGGAAACTTCGGACCTCGTGGACAGACTTGGGAGATTCCCACTTCAGCACTTGTTCAATTTTGCTGGGGTCCACGGCAATGCCCTCTGCTTGAATAATATGGCCTAGGAAAGGCACTTGATCAATCCAGAACTCGCACTTGCTGAACTTGGCGTATAATTGGTGCTCCCTCAACCGCTGTAGCACGATACACAGATGTTCAGCGTGCTCTTCTTCAGATTTGGAGTAAACCAATATGTCGTCGATGAATACCATGACGAACTTGTCTAACTCTGGCATGAACACAGAATTCATCAAGTACATGAATTGTGCCGGAGCGTTGGTTAATACAAATGACATGACAAGGTAGTCATAGAGTCCGTATCTCGTCGAGAAAGCTGTCTTCGGTATGTCCTCCGGTCGGATCTTGATTTGATGATACCCCGACCGAAGATCCATCTTCGAAAATACCTTTGCACCCACAAGTTGATCGAACAGGATGTCGATGCGGGGCAAAGGATACTTGTTCTTTATCGTGACAGCATTTAGAGGACGGTAATCAACACATAGCCGCAGTGTTTCGTCCTTCTTCTTAACGAACAGCGTAGAGCAACCCCAAGGTGAAGAACTTGGTCGTATGAAACCCTTGCTCATGAGTTCATTCAGTTGCTCTTTCAACTCCGCTAGCTCGTTAGGTGCCATCTTGTAAGGCCTTCGTGAGATAGGTGTTGTTCCCAGCGCTAGTTCAATATTGAACTCGACGTCCTGTTCGGGCGGCATGCCCAGTAAATCATTGGGAAACACGTCAGGATAATCACGTACCACCGGAATATCTTCAAGCTTAAGCACTTTCGTGTTGTAGGCCTCTACCATATCTGGGTCTTTGCTGTCTAAAAACAGCGTGTGCTGTCCATGAATCAGCGAGTCAATCTGGACAGTCCGGTTACCGATATTGAGAATGGCACCGTGACGATTTAACCAAGACATCCCTAATATTATGTCTATCTACTGCCTATCCAACATAATCAGCGATGTTGGGTATATTTTTCCTCCCAATCAAAAAGCTGCTCGGGACCCAATCTGATTAGCAGAGATATTTCCCCCCGGTGAACGGATAAGATAACTCGTTGTGGGAGTATTGGTAAATAATTGGTGCTGATCCATGCAGGTTTTGCTGATAAAATTGTGAGTTGCACCAGAATAAAAAAGTATGAGCACGGGCACGTCTTTGAGAGTAAACATGCCCGCTAACACCGGTTCTCCCTCCGGGACATCCTCAATAGCAAGATGTTGCACACTCCCAGATTGCAATGCTGTTATATTGACTTGAGCAGGTGGCGGCATACCACCTAATGATGATGGTTGTCTACTGTTCAATAACTTCTCCTGGCATTCCTGCCTAAAATGCCCAGAACGGTGGCAATAAGAACACGGAGGTTTCCCCGGTTCTTCGTTGACTTGTGGTTGAGGGGTTGATGTACTTGGCTGCAGCAATGATGCAACAGGTGTCATTCGTTGCTGTGGCAAAGGTGTGGCTTCAAGACATGATTCTTGAGCAGGAAATCTGTACGGAGTTGATCTTACTGGTGATTGCCATATTTCATCGGATGGTGTGTGATACACCACACGGTATTTACGAGGAACAACTGGTGTGTCTTCTTGCACATCATCTCGCTCCCTCTTCTCCGCTTGACACTCAAGTGTCGCTTGTTCTTGCATCAGAGCGGCACTGATCAACTCGGTGTAACTGCCTTGATTGAAGAAAGCCAACTTATCTTTTAATATGGCACTCAGGCCATATAAGAAGTAGTCACACCTTGCAGCTTCGCTCATCGCATAAGCAGGAGCATATTGTGCCAAAAGGTTGAACCGTTTGACATAATCGAGGACACTCATGTCCCCCTGCTTCAAGTTCCTAAATTCTTGCTGCTGGTCCTTGATAAAAACCATAGGAATGTGACGAGCACGGAATGCTTCACAAAATTCTGTCCATTCCACTTGATGGCCTTCCGCAACGGTGGGGAGATAAGCGAACCACCAATTTCTGGCGGCTCCATGGAGCTGTTGAGCTGTGAACAAAGTCTTATGATATTCATCACACTCAAACACTCCAAACATGAATTCCATAACCCGAAGCCACTGATCAGCTTCCACTGGTTCGTTGGCTTCCATGAAAATTGGCGGTTGTGTCGCCAAGAAATCCAAATAGGCGTTCCGAGGTGGAATGAGCTGTTGTGTACGTTGGAGTAAGCCCTGTTGTACCAAGGCGAGGAGTAGTCTTGTGTTCTCTTGACTTTACTCGGCCATCTGAGCCAAGACATCCGCCCATACCGTTGATGACGGTGCCCGGGGTGGAGTCGAGTCATCACCATCTCGGCGAGAACCTTCAGCCCTACTCGGAGAATGAGTACGCACCATACTGCAAAAGCATAATTTTGAGGAGAGTCAAAACTTTATCTCAGCAGTATGTGAAAGTAGGTAAAACATGATCATGCTAAAACTTTATGAAAGCATAACAAAACTTCATGTTTACACATCTTCCTAAAGCCAACATATTCAGCCCCCTTTTTTGTACTGAACAGACCTTTCTGTACTTAACCCAGGTTTTGATCCGGTTAGAAGCATTTTCATAACTCAAGTTGAATACAAAAGTTAAAGTTAACTTCAGCATCTTTCCAACCAGTACTCACATGCCTATGGATCATCTCTGAATCACAAGTTATGATTGTTCACAGTTGACAGAATTTCTGGATAAAATTTGCCAGCATCTCCTTTGTATGTGGCTGTTTTCATCACAGTTGTACATCAAAATGGATTACAATTCTGAACAAACGATGCAATAAAAAATCATTGAAAATTTCATAACCTTTCCAACAGTGTACCATATGATCCTTAGGAATTTTTCTACATAGAGTTATGGCTAATTTACAGAAACATCCATAGAAGTTTAGAGCTGTCCAGTTCTCTGAACAGTTTGCATTCATCTGGACATTCAACCAAGTTGGCGTCTGATTTTGCTCTGTAGGTCTACAGAAAAGTTTTAGAGCACTTAAAAACTTTTCCAGAACTGTATCATACACCTCCATTGGATAAACCTACTCAGAGTTATGCTCTGCCAAAGTCCAGCAAAATTTCTGCCAGAACCGAGCACTCTGTTTTTGAGATCAAAAGAAGCCTAGCAATTCACTTCTTTGAAACTTAGTTCAAATGAAGAGCTCAGTAACTAACAGGTGCTTTCCAACATCCATTTTTAGTTTGAAAGTTAGTCATGAATGATTTTTTTATAGGAAAGAAAACTATTGTAAGGGCCTAAATTTTTGGCACATATTCAAAGTGTTCATCACCACACACACACTTCATTTGAAGAAACTTGATGAATACATTTGAAGAGCAAGTAAACACCATCAACATGCTCGTTAAAGAATAAACTCACAAAATGCAAAAGTGGTATTTCCCACATGCATCATATAGGGGCTGAGCATATGAAGAAGTCCTACACCTTGCTAGGAATGTCCATGCCAAATTTCACCCAAACCTAAAACCCTTTTTAGGTCTTTTTGGGTATATCTAGAAAGAGGGTGGTTTGAACTCAAATTCAAATTCAAACTAACTCCATCCCATGAATTCAAAAGTGGGAGGCATATTCTTGCTCAGCACATTTTTTTGAGCTCACCCACCCATTTTCACTACATTTGGAGTTGGTCTTGACATGAGCTAAGTTTAGCAAATTCAAACTTTATTTAAACTTCAAACTGCATATGTGCTGAAATTTAGTCAAACAAAACCCAATTTGAATTCTATCCAATTCAAATAGCCCAGGGGTAGATAATTCAAATGACCAAGGTTAATTGGGTCTCTACTGTTTAGAGCAGTGGGAAAAATTTAATTTCAGAGGTTAAAACATGGGTGGGACCCACATGTCAGCCTCAGCAGCAAAAACAACCGACTGAAGCCCGAGCTCGGTTACTTGCGCGCGATCCAGCGGCCTCCACGGCGAAAGATCAATCGGGACAGCAGCTTCTTACTGCCCCGACCCGCTGAACCGCCTCGCTGCCTTCTTATCCCCGAGCCCGAGCCAGCGAGAGGCGCATTCGGCTGCTTCTCTGCTCCCTCCTGCAAGAAACGCAGCTCTCACCACCTCCCTCTCTGTTGATCAGAAAAAGCCGCGATCACAGCCTCTCCACTCCCTCCAAGCTGCAAAACGGTACTAGAGGATCTCCTTCTCCTTCCCCGTTGTTGGAAACTAGCTGAACTCAGATCATCTCGACCATAACGAGAGTTCTTTTCGGTGACTTAAGTTCGCCGCACCTCGGGCTCCCGTGGACAGCCCAAACGGGAGCATGCCATGCCCAAGCTAAGGCGTCCTCGGACGCGTTAGAGGCTGGTGCTGCTCACCCCCGAACCACAGCCCGAGTGTTTGATCACCGGCGATGAATTTCCATTTTCGCTTTCACTCGACGCAGACCGACCTTTGGGTGCAGATCCGCCAAATTCACACTCCAGAAGTGTTTAGAGAGTCTCAATCCGTTCCTACACAAACAAGACTTAGTGGCGCACAAGTTGCCTTCACAACCTCTAGCATGAGAACCCCTGTACATGGCGTAATTCCAAGCATGCCAACGGCGGTTTATGCAGGAAGCATCGAGCACACGGTGAGAGCCTACTTAGGACCTCTCCCAAGCTGCTTCAAGCCCATGCCGAGCTTCCCTAGGGACCACTGGTGCTCTCCGGCCTTTTGCTTGATCGGTTGGGGTGCTAGCCGGTCGACACGGCCGAAGTTCTTCCGAAGCCGCCGCTCGTCGCCGACTATGTGCCTGTGATTTTCATGGCGAGCTGAGCCCAGCATCGTGTTCCCCGAATGTATTTAGGCAGAGGCGGCCAAAATCATAGAGTTTGGCGCACGGCAGAGGCCACCGGTGAGCTCTCCGGCGAGGGGTCGCGGCGGCCGAGCGCGGGAGGCCGGAGGTAGACAAAGCCCCCGGTCCCACGTGTCAGTGGCTGATATTTTAAAACCAGGATCTGCTGTGGCACCGGATCGGGTGCGGCTGCGTGCGAAGGATTCCGTAGCCCAGTGTGCCGACCGCTGAGAAGTGGACACAACTCGGGTAAAGATAGCAAATGAAACACATGGCAAGAAAAATGAGACCGAGCGGAGAGTAAGGGCAGCAGGACTTTGGGGCCTGGGTGCTATAGCTCCGCTTGTGTCGATTGAGGACCGAGCCGTGTGCAGTCCTGTTGAACAAGCTAGAACAGTACCGAAGACCTACCGGCTATATGGGAACCGGGAAACCGATGTAACTCGGATAGCTGGGTGTTGAGTCATTGCCTGTCGTTTAGAGGGTAGGTTGAGAGCTCGAGGTGTAAATTGGCTGGCGGCACTGCAGATGCGTGCGCAGAGACCTCTTGCTCGGGACGATAGGACCGGTTCAATATTTGGCTGACGGGTGAAAGGTGGTTGCGTACGACGTCCGTGGTGGTTGCTGTAGGCAACATCGAGTACGGGCGTACGTGACGGGTTATTCGGGTAACCCTGCAGGTGTAAATCGATTATGATCGCCGTCCCTCGCGGTCAGTGAGTACCACTTGTTCACTGTATCGTGACGTAGAAAGAACAGCTAGATACATATATGTTAAAATTTTGCTGATTTGAAAGACATACTTTGATTGTTAATGTCTTGCTGTAGTTTAGAGCTAATTAAAGTTCTTTTCAACTTTGGGCAAATTACATGAGAGAAATGTGTTTCTTGTTTGATTGCGGCTCTCTCATGTGCCTTAGCGTAAGGTTCTCCACCACCCGCTGCTACAACATTGAAAGTAAGGTCCAAATAATTAGGCGAGTCCTTTGCAAATTAATTACCTCGTGTACCCTATACCCTTCATGTAGAAGTTCCATGTATAGGAGAGACAGGTCAGTCTTGATGAGCCATCGTGCTCACTGCTTGTGTTTGAAGCTTTTGCAGGGCTCTATGAGAAAGGGACTCCTGAGGAGGAGACGGAACCCCAGGAGGGGAACCCCGTCGAGTGGGAGTCATGCACGCCGCCATGTTAGTGTATGTGCGTGCTAGCAGGAAAACGTTCACGGGCTGAACGTGAATTCGATGCGTAGTCTACGCCCGTGAGTGTGGACTGAACATATTTTGTTGTAAAAGTGTTCATAAACCTTTTTATGTAATAAAACTTTGCTTCCTCTTTGTACCTTTGATGTGTGTTATCCGGTGCTGTGCAACGCAGCACCCCTCAGCGTGATCCTGGCTCGACAAGGCCGATGGGGTCGTGTCAACTATCGAGTATAGTACCATGGCGATGCACCGTAAGACATAT
The DNA here is from genome assembly GCA_030760725.1 of Neostapfia colusana. Lineage (NCBI taxonomy): Eukaryota > Viridiplantae > Streptophyta > Magnoliopsida > Poales > Poaceae > Neostapfia > Neostapfia colusana. The sequence goes on along the minus strand of JASWHV010000004.1, from coordinate 24,317,426 downwards.
GATGGTACTGCATTGCCTCACCAAAGAAAAACCTAACCGGATTACACCGGCATATATGTATCCTTAGGTGGCACTAAAACGGTCACTCGCAAACGTGTTCTACACGCACTAAGGTTTTCATGGTTAGTACCTACATAAAACACACTCAATCATCAGGTTCGGCTGCACACCGAACCCGGTATCCATACAGTTTGTACACACATCCGTCATCACTCGCACAGGTGTTCTCAAGCCAAACACGCCTTGATCTACGTGTTCACGTTACTGACCACGTGACGGGGTCTCCCATACTTGCCCAAAGCACACCAGGGAATGGCGTTGCTCAAATACCCCAAACGACATGAAGAGTCGTAGAGGATACTAAAGCGAGTCGGGTTACCTTCCACCCGTGGAGCTCCACCCTTCAGCCTGTGCGCACTGGTGGACAGCGCTTACGTGCTCCCCCCAAGACATAAACGTCCCGAGATGCACGATTTTCCGACGTAACAAATAGGTTAAATTGCCACCTTCATAATATGTTAATAATAGTCCTTATGTTGGCCTAGTACCGTTATATCACCGTATCCTAAGTTTTTAACGTAAGATGATGCTCAATCCATGTGCGATTCCCAACGCAGCTCTGATACCACGCTGTGAGAGGCTGCCTCGTCGAAGACAGGACCTCGCCCCGAACAGGACCTCGTTGGGTGGTGCTGTGATATGCGGCACCCAACAGCACAGGGTCGATGTAGCACATCACATTACATAAATTATTTGCGGAAGTGTACAAGAGTATTTTACAAATACTTATCTCAAAATAAGCTACAGCGGAAGACTATAACTCTCACGACTCATTTCTAACTTAGCAACAAAGAAACAGTCCAGCCCGCGGACGTTTCTTGCTAGCAACACGAAGAACAATCTACAGCGGCGAGGATGTCTTGAGTAACCACTCAGAGGTTCCCGAGTCCCATCGGCATCCCTTCATAAGCATGAAGTCAATTACCTGCAAAACAACTAGGATAGCATCCGTGAGCATAATGCTCAGCAAGACTTAACCGTCACACCAAACATGAAACTCTATGTGAGGTTATGAACCTAAAGTAGGATGGCATAATGCATAATAAACTCGCCTAAAAGTGAATCCTTGCTTTCAGGTATTATTTGCAGCATTTTTAAGTAACCTTGGGCACGCCATATAGGGATTCCACAATCAAACAAGAAACACTTTCCCCCGATGTAATTTGCTCATGGCATAAAAGAATCGAGTTGGCACTAGCTATTCCTCATAATACATCACAAAAGATAGTATAAACTTCAGCCAATGTGATTAGTTCATTTCTCATGCAAGTTCTTACTACGTCACGACTGTGAGAACAAGTATGCTCGGTCCATCCAGTGAGCGACAGTGATTCGAATCAATAACACCCGGACTTCACGACACGTACGCCCGTACTCGACGTTGCCTACAGCAACCATCACTGACGTCGTACGTGACAGCCTTTCCCCCGTTTCACCCCCGTTGAATCGATCAAGTCGCCCCGTACAGTAGCCACTCTCATGGTGCACCTTATGACATGAGATGTCATGAGAATGTTCCCCACATACTGCACACCTGCCGTCCGCCTGAGGCGACCCGAAAAGCCTCAATGACCGCTTCCCGAGGTACATCGGTTTACTAGGTCCCATAATACCAGCATGAGTCCGGTACACAACTCAAACTTGTTCAACAGGGCTGCATATGGATCGGTCATTGAACGACACGGACAGGTCTATAGCACCCAGACCCCTATGTCCTGCTGCCCCTACAACCTTCCTGTCTCAACTTTAACTTGCTAATTCATTTATGAACCAATCCCGTATGCCCCTGTTGTTCCTGAATGTGCGAGTAGCATCTCACCACTCGACTTCTAACGAACCTGACTTAAGCAAGGCAGTTCTACACGGTGAAAGACATCTACCCAATACTCCATGGGTCATTTGGTTATGCAAGAGGAGTATCAAACACTAGACCTAATGCACAGTTCATATCCTAACCGAAAATGAATACAAAGTAAAACTTAACAGCTGTTAAATGCAAACCGGAGCTTGCCTGTTTTGCAGGGTAGTCATATATATGCAGTTAGTGATCTTGGTTGATCAACCCTCGATTCTCCGGAGCTTGATCCACTTCACTGAATCACTCCTTCGAATCCCCTTCGTCGTGAATCCTAATGAAATGTATATGCACAATTCTATAGAATGAAATGGAAAGAAGTTAAGACTTAATTTCTTAGGAACAGAGGTTGTGTGGAAAAGCCATGAATGTGACACGACCCCATTGGTCCTGTCGAGCCAGGATCACGCTGAGGGGTGTTGCGTTGCACAGCACCGTATAACACACGTCAAAGGTACAAAGCGGAAGCTGAAATTTTATTACATAAACAGGTTTATGAACTTGTTTACATCAAAATAAGTTTAGTATACACTCACGGGCGTAGACTAAGCATCAAGTGCACGTTCAGCCCTTGAACGTGTCCTTGCTAGCACACACGCACACTAACTCTGCGGCGTGCATGACTCCCACTCGACGGGGTTCCCCTCCTGGGGTTCCGTCTCCTCTTCGGGAGTCCCTTCCTCATAGAACCCTGCAAAAGCTTCAAACACAAGCAGTGAGCACGAAGGCTCAGCAAGTCTGACCCGTCTCACCTAAACATGGAACTTCTACATGAGGGTAATGGGTTACATGAGGTAAAAATCAGTTGCAAGGACTCGCCTAATTAGTAGAACCTTACTTTCAAGTTTTAGCAGCAGGTTATGGAGAACCTTACGCTAAGGCACATGAGAGAGCCGCAATCAAACAAGAAACGCATTTCTCTCATGTACTTTGCCCAAAGTTGAAAAGAACTTTAGTTAGCTCTAAGCTACAGCATATCATTAACAATCAATATCCATCTTTCAATCAGCATCATTTTAACATGTGACTAGCCTGTTCTTTCTACGTCACGGTACAGTGAACAAGTGGTACCCACTGACCGCGACGGACGGCGATTATAATCGATTTACACCTGCAGGGTTATCCGAACAACCCGTCACGTACGCCCGTACTCGATGTTGCCTACAACAACCATCACGGACGTCGTACGCAACTACCTTTCACCCGTCAGCCAAATATTGAACCGGTCCCATCGTCCCGAGCAAGAGGTCTCTGCATGCGCATCTCCGTGCCGCCAGCCGATTTACACCTCAAGCTCTCAACCTACCCTCTGAACGACGGGCAATGCCTCAATACCCAGCTACCCGAGTTACATCAGTTTCCCGGTTCCCATATAGCCGGTAGGTCTTTGGTACTGTTCTAGCTTGTTCAACAGGCCCGCACACGGCTCGGTCCTCAATCAACACAAGTGGAGCTACAGCACACAGGCCCCAAAGTCCTGCTGCCCTTACCCTCCGCTTGGTCTCATTTTCTTGCCATGTGTTTCATGTGCTATCACTACCCGAGTCGAGTGCCTCTAGCCTATGCTCGTGATTAGTTCCAACTACTCGACTTGTACCGAATCCTACACTATCTTAGCATTGCAGTAGCTAACGGGGTTTGAAATCCTAAACCCAACCCATGGTTTTCTTGGCTATGCAGTTGGATTTCCAAACAAGACTCTAATGCAAAGAATAAAGTAAACAAGTATGTGCTCAAAACAATAAAAATTTGTAAAAAGGTTAATGCAAACCGGAGCTTGCCTTGCTTCTCTTGGTCGTAGGCTAGCTGCTCCTCCAGAGTTACGAAGTCTAGGACTTCGGGTTCCTCCTCGACCTTAGCGACTACATGATAGAAGGAATACATGTATCAATTTAAATGCATTTGTATTAAGTTTGAGGTTGTGAAGTCTATAATCCTTGCTAGACAGACCCAATGACTGTGAAACTTTTACTGGGGCTTGGTTACAACCTAAACAGAGATTTGGTCAAGTTTTAGTTGCAGTAAAGCTCATTGGGCCCTCCACAATTAATTATGTCCTTGACCTTAATTGGAACTCTTAGGGTGTTCTAGGGATTTTCATGAAACAAACTATGTCTTTCTGAAAACTAGATATTCAGAGGGTTCTAATGGAGTTGGTCTCACTTAATTTGGAAGTTCCTAAGTAAAGATATGAGCTAAACAAATTCAGAGAAAATTCTGAAAATGTTTCTGAACATTTTCTATTTTCTCTGGAAGAGTTTCACTAATCACACCATTAGGTGGATCAAATGAGCTCCAATCGATCTGAAATTTTTATGGTAGTTCAGTGATATTTTGGTGAACATCCCAGCAAAATTTCAGGATTTTCCTCTAAAGGATTCTACAGTTAAAATTCCTAACAATTTAAACTTTGAGGAATTAATTCTGGAAAATTAATGGTTTTCATGAAGTGAAACTTGATTTGCTGGAAAGTACTCGGAGAGATGAATCCAGCAAAATTTGGTTCACTCAATTTGGAGCTTTCTAGCCAAAGTTATGAGGATTTGAAGTTTGAAGAAAATCTGAAAATCAGGGAAAAGTTTAAACTCGCGCGTGGGCCCAGGGGACACGCGTCGCACGCAGAGGCGACAGCACACCACGGCCCACAAGGATTTTGCGTGCCAGTACACCCGATCCCGGCCGCAGCCGGATCCCGATTCAAAATATCTCCCGCTGACAGCTGGGGTCCACCCCCTTCTTCAACCTCGCGACGCCCGCGCTCCGCCGCCGAGGGACCTCACCGGAGAGCTCGCCGCCGGCTTCTGTACAGCTCCAAACTTCTCGATTCTGGCCGCCCCTGCCTACTTTTACTCGGGGAACAGGATTCTAGGGTCAGCTGCTCATGACAATGGCCGGAGCATGGTCGGCGACGAGCCGCCACCTCGGAACGACTTTGGCCATGTCGGCTGACTTCCCTAGCACCTCAACTACTTGGGAAACCGGTCGGGGAGCACCAGTGGACCTCAAAGAAGGTCGACATGAGCTCGAGGCAGCTCGGGGAAGGCCCGAAATAGGTCCTCACCGTGCGTCCGATGCCGCCCGTTCATTCCGCCGTCGGTAGACCTCAAATTACGCCGGGTACAGAGGTTCTCCGGCCCAGAGTTGTGAAGGCAACTTGTGCGTTACCGTGTCTAGCTCGTGTGAGAGCGGCTTGAGGCCCTCTAATCCTTTCTAGAGAACGAATTAAACAGAATCGTACCCGAAGGTCGTTCTGCACACAGAAAGGGGAAAAGTGGAAATTCGCCGCCGGTGAGGAACCACTCGAGCTGTGGCTCGGGGATGAGCAGCACCGGTTACCAGCGCGTCCAAGGGTGACTTGGTTCTGGCGTGACAACGCCCTGGTTGGGCTGTCCACGAGAGCCCGGGGTGCGGTGGTTCCAAGTCCCGAATTTGATCTTTCGGCACAGCCGATATCAATCGGTTTCAACCGAATTCTAGCAACGGGGAGGACGGAGGAAGGTCTCTAGTACCTTGCTGGGGCTCTGGAGTGTACGGAGGGAGCTGTGATCGGCGTTCTCCGATCGATTCCGAGCTGCGGAAAACTTCGGCCGGCACTGAGTTCTTGCGGGGAAGAACGGTGATGCTCCGGCCGAGGAGGGGGGGCAGGCGCCTTAAGAAGGCTCTGCACCGCCTCACGCCCGCGCGTGGGCAAGCAGCTGCTGGCACGGCGGCTGTCCTCGGTGGCGATCGCAGCGGCGGCTTGGTGACCCAAGTGAGAAAAGTCTCAGTCGGTTTCATCTGAGCAGTGGCTGACATGTGGGACCCACTTCCAGTTTTAACCTCTGAAATTTACTCCTAATCACTGTTGTAAACAGTGATCCCCATACTACCCCTGGCAATTCAAATTATTCACCCATGAGCCATTTGAATTGATCAAAGTTCAAATGAGGTTTGGTTTGAATGAATTTCAGCACAAGTTCAGTTTGAAATTCAAATAAATTTTGAATTTCTCCCACTTAGCTCATGTCAAGATCAACTCCAAATGGAGTGAAAATTGGTGTGTGAGCTCACAAAAATGTGCCGAGTAAGAATATGCCTCCCACTTTTAAATTCATGGGGTAAAAACAGTTTGAATTTGAATATGTTTCAAACTGCCCTCTTTCTAACTATACCCAAAATGACCTCAAAAAGGTTTGGAATTTGGGTGAAACTTGGCATGGACATCCTTAGCAAAATGTAGGAGTTTTCATATGTCCATCCTCATTATATCACATGTGTGAAATACCACTTTGGCAATGTGTGAGTTTGTTCTCTAATGAGCATGTTGATAATTGTTACTTGCTCTTCTATTGTGTTCGTCATTCTTCCTCAAATGAGGTGTGTGATGTGGTGATGAACACTGCAAATGTGTGTCAAAAACTGAGGCCCTTACAGAATGGCTTGGTTTGCCTCTGTTGTGCAAAGAAACAGAAATGATCTACTTGATCTTAATGTCTTAGCTATACACGAACTACTTTTCCTAATGAACATCATAGATGAGATGAAAGGAATTGGATGCAACTGAAGAACAAGAACTCTAATGGCCTCAAAACTTTTACAGCAGGTTCTATACTATGTAGGGATTTAGCTTGCCAAATTGCAGCTAACGTGGAGTCAAATTGTGTTCTCTATAATTCTCACAATGTCTCTCATGTATTTCCACCTATACATAAGTATGGAGAATAAGAACAGGGAATTTAAGGGCTCAAACTGAGATTATAATTTACATGTGAGTTCTTGGTCACATGAAAGTAATTTGGTCCAAAATTCAGACCTTTTACTTTGGTAGTTCCTCCAGAACAATTCTTTAAGATTTTCTACTCTAAAGAATTAATTCTGAAGTAATGTGTATTTTCATGCCCAATTAAGTGAACTACAATATCAAGTATGTCTCAGAGAGCTTTCCTAAATTGTCCTATGATTTTTGGAGCTAGGGATTGCCCAGAATAGATTTTACAAGTGGGAAACATTTTCTGAAAATGTTTCTGGATTCTTATGAACACAGTAGATTGTATTTAGCAAATTGCTACTCAAATGATCTTCAAATGAGCTGAAAATTTGCTAGAAGGTCAACAATATGCTATAGAATAGTCTGGCAAAATTTGAGGATTTTTGGATAAACCAAACTCCCTCAATAGTTCTTTTTTGGAAAAATTTCAAAGAATTTTCAGAATTATATATTGATTTTCATACAGATCTGAGTTCATATTTGGATAGACCTTTGAAAAATGAATCCAACCCAATTGGAATCACTTAATTTGGAAATTTCTACACAGAGATATGAATTTCCAAACTTGTGGCCATCTCTAGAATTATTTTTCTACTGAAAAGTCGGCTGGACCCATTGTTTAAATCCCAGCCAATAGAATTGAAGCCGCACCGGGTTCACAGGGCTCTCAGTGCGCCAGCACACCGGATCCCGGCCACAGCCGATCGAGGATTTAAATTTCGAGCCGCTGACAGACGGGCCCGGCCACTTCTTCAACCTCCGGCCACTCCGCGCGCGCGCTCCCCTCGCCGGAGCAAAACTTGTGCTCGCCGGATCGCCGCTGCCAGCCACCGCACGAGCTAAAACTCGCGCCAGGGCATTATTGAGGCCGGGGAACACGACTGTGGGATCAGTTTAGGCTGCCGGCGAACGGAGATACCCCGGCGACGTGCGGCGGTCTCGGTTGAAGTTTGGCACCGTCGCCCGAGGTCCCTAGCCCGCCAAAACGTCGACCAACTAGCTCTGCAGCATCAGTAGTTGATCGCCAAGCTTGGCAAGGCCATGAGTTAGCTCGGAAATGGCGGCAAATAGGTTGGCACCGTGTGCCCGACCCGTCCCGCCTAAAACGTGTTCGGTAGACTTTCAAATACGTCGCCCCAAAGTGTTTTCATGCGACGGATGCTAAAGGGATTTTGATCGCCGGCTAGTCCATCTGCTAAGTGCAAAGTTTTGATGACCTATGGAGGATCAGAGAGGGGGAATTTGTAGAATTCATACCAGCTGCTCGGGTTGAACTCGCCGGAGTAAAACTAGAAATTCACCGCCGATGCTTCACGGCATGGCTTGAGATTTGGGTGAGAGCAGCACGGTGGCCATGCGCTTCCGTTGCCACTCTTGCTCGGCCGTGAAAGCTCCTGTGAGAGCTGTCCACGAGCGCCCGATCACCGTTCTTGAGCTAGGTCGCGGCGGGTGGTGCTGATCACAGGGAAAGGAGGCCGAAGCTCGCAGGTTTCTGGGTCGGGGAGGTGTGTATTGAGCTCAGGGTGTTTTTGTAGAAGCTCGGGGAGGAGAGGGCGTGGTTGTTTCCTAGGTTTCCCGATCAACCCGAGAAGCGGAGGGCAGAGGAGCTCTGCTCGGTGTCGCTCGTGAAGAGGAGAAGGCAAGTGAGTTTTCCTTCGGTCAGGAGAGTGGATCACGTCAAAGACGCGATTGGAACCGACCTGGGCGCCAGCGCGTGGGAGAAGCAGCAGGAGGTGGCGTGGTAAGTTTCTCGGTGGCGCCCAAGTGAGAGCACTGCTCGGTGAGGTGAGAACAGAGAGTTATACTTAGTGTGTAAGTTTCCAATTTTCAACCTATGTCATGTGGGCTCCACCCAATATTCTCCCCAAAAGATCTCCTCGAGTTGATCTTCCCAAATTCCACAATTCTGAGTTTGAAAGGTGGCTAGAATTTGAATTATCCAAATTCAGTTTGAATTTGCATGACAAGTTTGAATTTGGTTGGAGTTTGGAAAATGCTTCCATAAATCCTTTTTGGAGCCCACCCTAAAAATGAAAAATTTGTCATTAAACTTTTTCCTTAATTTCCAACTCTAGGGCTGCATGGTTATTCAAAGTTTTGGCCACCATTTGTGTGAACTTCAAATTTAAAATCTGGTTTTTAAACTTTCATGCAAAGGGGTATTTAAATCCTTATTGGTTCAAAACATTCTAAAAATGTGAGCCTCATTTTGGATGATCATACATGTATCACTTTGCAAGAAGAAAAGTTTTAGCAAGTCCCATTTTTCATGCCTTTGCCACACATATGAACTCAAACCTTAGTTTTATTCATGTAAATATTTTGGGAACTTTTACAAATTTTGAGCCGACACCTATTTTCGCCCTAGGTTGCCGATGAGCCCCTATTTACAGCCACTTTTGAGCTGATTTGAGCTCATGCCGGTGATTAGTATGCCACCACGGTGCTCTAGGAAGAAAAACCGAAGTAAATGAGCCACTGTGGAGTGAGTGCAACGCCGCCAAAGGTTAGCCGCTGCCGCCGCCCGTCGCCGAGGGGTTTCTGGTGACCGGGGCCCTCGGTTGACACCGGGGATAAGTTGGCCGTGGTCCAAAAGGGGGATGCGGCGAGTTTGGGGGCCAGGGAAGGCCGGGAAGGCGGGTTTCGTGGACCTCACCGGTGCTCACCACCACACGCCGCCACCCAGCCCCTGTTAGCGCGAGGTGGAAGATGAGTCTGTCATGTGGGGCCCGCAGCAGTTGTTTAAACATTTCCAGACTTTCCCTAATTGGTTTAAACTTTTGCTTAGTCTATGCCTGTGAGTATAGACTTGATGTATTTTGTTGTAAACATGTTCAAAAACAGTTTATTGTAATAAAACTTTTGCTTCTGCTTTTATACCTTTTATGTGTGTTATCAGGTGCTGTGCAACGCAGCACCCCTCAGAGTGATCCGGGCTAGTCGAGACTGTGTGGTCCTCGCATGCTTGAGATGGAAAGCGAGGTGCCGGAATGGTGGGGCATGCTGCGGTGGTTGGTTGGGACGAGAATTGGTGGGGCAGAATGTAGAAATAGGTGGGCAGTAATATTATGTAGGTGGTGGTGCAAGACGAGGACATATGTTGCTTCCTTGTGGGTGTCCATGAAATGACACATTCCTCTTGTTTTCTGGTTCCATCTCTAGCTTCTTGATTTCTACCACAATGGCCTTGTCAAAAAGGTTCTTAAAGCTAGAATAGTCATTGTTCAACAGCTGGATTTGGATGTCATTGTTCAAGGCTCTCATGAACAGGTATTGTTTCTTGCTGTCAATGCTGATGTCATCCGCAGCGTATGTTAGTATTTGATAACGTTTACATTTCATTCTAGCAACGAATGCCAGAAATGCTTGTGACAACTACGCTAACCTAGGGCCAAAGCAAGATGATTTCCGCAAGCGAATGGAAAATACTGCTGTGGCATTGCACCCACGAGTACTTCCTAGGGTTCATATTCATTTATCCTAAAGAAAGATTATGAAGTGTGGCAGGATTATGGATAGCGTATGACAGGGCCCCGACGCCACCCGTTCAATCACGGGGACGAGGCACCTCGCCCGGGAATCGCATTGGGTGGTGCCATGTTATGTGGCACCCAACAGCACACATATAAGGAAGAACTGTATTACATAAATCCAAATGGAAGCTTACAAATGTTCTTTGCAAATAATTTACATAAAATAGCTACAGCGGAAGTCTATAAACACCTCACGTCGAATAACTAAGGAGCACTCGAGAAGAGGTCCAGCCCGCGGACTCCTCTCGCTACCAACACGAAGCCATTGCAGCAGCTGGGTTCTCCATGTGATACATGACTCGTAAGTCCCTAAGTCTCACCGGACAACCCTCTTTATAAGCATCGAAGTTACCTGCAAAACCACTTATATAGCAAGAGTGAGCACAAAGGCTCAGCAAGACTTAACCATCTCTCCTAAAGCATGTAACTCTACATAAAAGTAACTTAAGACCTAAACATGTAATTCGCAAAAAGACTCGCTTACATGTTCATCCTTAACTTTCAGATTTTTGGCCATCACAGTAGTGCCTTGCGCCCAGCAACATTGGAACTCCACAATCAAACAAGAAACACTTCATTCCAATGTTACTTGTCCCAAGGTGGAAAATAACTTTAGTTTGCTCTATCTCTACTTCAAACAAGATTTTTCATGCAATTCCAATTATCATAGCAGCAATTAAAACTTTGCAGACTGTTATCACACAACTTGATTACTACGTCACAACATAGTGAGCAAGCGGTACTCAATAACCGCGAGGGACGGTGATTCGAATCAAACACTACCCGGATAACTCGACACATACGCCCGCCTCTGAAGACCCAAATCTGGCATCCTTCATTACGTCATATGTGGCAACCTTTCGCAGGACACTCGACTGTAGAACCGGTCGCGCCTTCTCGGGCTCATAGGTCTAACGAGATGATGTGGTATGCCTGTACAATCAAGTTAACCTGGTACATCGGTTTCCTGGTTCCCATATAGCAGTAAGCATCCGGTACACAACTCAATACTTGCTCATGGGTGCCGCACACGCATCGGTCCTTAGCCGACACAGGCAGACCTACTCGACCAAGACCTCGTCTTGTCGCTGCCTACCCTCCTGCCCGGTCTCATCTTTAGAAATATTAACTTTAGTTTGCCTCCTTTCCAACTACACCCATGTAATCCCGACTATAACTCGCGAGTAGATTCCAACTACTCGACTTCTACCGGATGTCCTAGGCCATTTAGCACGGCCTTATTCTACAGCGGTGACACTTTTCTACCCTTGACTCCATGGTTCATTTTGGTTATGCAAGTGGAGTATAAAACATACTTGACCTAATGCACATACAGACTCTAACCATAATTGTGAACAAAGTAAAACTTTTATAAAACAACTTAAATGCAAACCGGAGCTTGCCTTGGTTTTGCAGGTGACTAAAGTCAGATAATTGTGAAGTTAGTTGTTGATGACTTGAAGCTTGATCACTGCCTTCTTTCTCCTTGATCCAAGCTTCACACCTCCTTCACTTTTCCATGTTTAATCACTACACGTTATGAATATGCATATATGTTTAATTGTAAAACTTTTATTAACAAGTTCTAAAGACAAGTTTAAAACTGGAACTATGTTTAAGAATTTAAAATGACACTGGTGCTAGAGATTTGAGTTTGGGTTTAGCACTATGATCAAGTGAGATGTGTGTTTCATCACTTGTGTGTTGATCACCTAATGAGGTTGAACAGAATATTACTGATCCATGGCTCCAATGGAGCTGAAATTTCTCTTGTGAGTTCCTTGTAACAAGAAAGTCATCTGGACCAAAATTTGGAATTTTTCAATGAATAGATCACTCAGAACAATTTCCTATGCATTTAGGCAAAAGGGAATTATTTCTGAATAAACTTGCACTTTCATGCAAATTAAAGTGAACTACAATTTCCAATATAGCTCAGGGAGCATGCATGAATGTTTCTAGGATATGTGAGCCAAGAACTGCCCAGAACTGAATTTCCAAGTTTTGGAAATTCTCTGAAATTGTTCATTTGAACACAGAAACTTGAAATCAGAATTATCCTAACTAAATCAACTCTAAATTAGCTGAAACTTTTACAGGAGTGTCCTAACATCCTAAAGAATATTCTGGCAAAATTTGAGGATTTTTGGATAGACCAAACTCCCTCTAAAATTCTTTTGCTGAAAATTTCTAAAGAATTTTCCAGAATTAAATAATGATTTTCATACAAATTGAGTTGCATATTTGGATAGAGTTTTTCTATATGAATCCAACCCAATTTGAATCACTAAATTTGGAGCTTCCTAGCACAAGTTATGTCCTCCCAAAGTTTGAATCGAATCTGGTATTTGAAATAAACCGGGAAATGTTTAAACTATTACCGTGGGTCCCGGTACACGTGTCAACCGCTGAAACCAAGCCACACTAGCCACTGAATCCTTCCCTCGCAGCCACAATGGATCCCGGAGCCGCAGCCGATCAGCAAATTAAAATTCCTGACGCTGACACGCGGGACCCGCCCGGTCTTTTTCAACCTTGGGCCGCCTGCGCTCGCGCGCTGCTGGGCTCGCCGGAGATCACCGGATTCCGGCCTCCCGGCCGCCTCTCGGCCCGGTGCTCGCCTCGTGGGGGTTTTTGGGGACGGGCAACTGATCTATGGTGTCGGCACGAGCTCTAGAAGCCCGGAACCAGGTCGGCGGTGTGCAAAGGCCTCGGTGAGGCTTCGGCACCGATGACCCATCACTTCAGCTCACGAAACCCCGAATGATCGGCTCTACAGCATCAGTGACGCCTATGGAAGCTCGACATGGCCACAAAGTAGCTCGGGAACAACTAGGGTTTCCCCGGGCGCCCGATCGTTCCCGGCATGGCCGCCGATGGAAAAACTTGAAATTAGCTGTTAAAACGGGGTTTCAAGCTAGGGTTGATAAGAAAAATCGACCGCCATTGAGTTTAGATCATATGTGCACAGTTTAGTGAACTAAAGACTAGAATTGAGTGGGAATTTTGAGGTTTCATAGCGGAACGTCGCTTTGTGGCCGCCGGCAAAATCTTCCCGAATTATCACTCGGTAGTCCATGGCTTTGCTTGTCGTTTGGGGGTGAGCAGCACGGTTGAACAGCGTGTCCGGGGGTGTCCTTGCTCGGGCGTGAAAGTCCCCGGTGGGGGCTGTCCACGTACACACCGTTTCGCGGTTCTTTTAGGTCGCCGCCCGGGGAAGCTGTCCTAGTGTGGAGAACCCTGGGAACTGCGGTTTTTGCGCTGAGGAGTTTAGAGGACGGTCGGTCCTTGCTGTTTTACAGCTCAGGGCGACGTCACACGAGCGTTTTTGTTGGTTTCCGGTAGCAACCGAGGCGGCGGCGTGCTGGGCTGCTATCGCGTGCGAGGGGGAGACGAAACACAAACAGCTCAGTTCAGAGGTGGGAAGGATCACGCCGAGGTGCAGAAGGCCCACGAGCAGCTCTCCGGCGCTGCTTAATTCAGTGAGGAGGTGGCAGCAGTTTTCTTCTCGGTGGCACTCGGAGCACGCTCGGCAGCTCGAGTCTGAACAGAGAATTTGCTTCGAGTGTAAGTTTAAATGGCACTATGATATGTGGGGTCCACCCCTGCTCCTCCCAAAAGATCTTCCAATTTTTGGCACAGTGCAAACTTCACTCATGTGGAGCTCAAATTTGAAACCCATTTGGAAAATTGACATGTTTTACCTCAGTTTCAAATTTGAAATTCAAATTTCAATGAAATTCACAAGTCTCTTTGATATACATATCAAAGCACCTCCAATTTTTCTCAAAATTTGCTTCCTCATAATTTGGACCTGAAGAATTCAAATATGGATTCAAACTTTTAATTTGGTGGCTGCAAAGGGAAGGTTTCCAACCACAGTTTGTATCCTCCATTTCAAATGACCACCTTTACATTTAAATGATCATTTGAATTCAAGTTGGACTTGAATTCATGTGCTTGCTCATGACCATCTTCACATGTTTAGAAAAGTTTTTGCAAGTCCCAATTCTTGAAATTAAACTCAACTTAATTCACAACTCAAGTTTTCCATTTACAAGTTTTGGGACTTTTACATGCCTCCCCCCTTAAAAAGAATCTCGTCCCGAGGTTCATAATTAAGAACAACGTGGGGAGGACGACTATCGAACATAAGCCTCTAATAACTCCGGATGATTATGTTGTAAATACTCCTCGCTTTCCCATGTAGCTTCGTCGGACGTGTGATTTCCCCATAGCACCTTGAAAAATCGCAGCGTCCGGTTTCTGGTCTCGAGAGTCTTTTCATCAATTATCCGGGTTTGATGCTCAACATAAGTGAGGTCCGGCTTCAAATCTGCTATGCCTTCCGTGAGAATCTCCGTTGGAACTTTCAAACACTTCCTCAACTGAGATATGTGGAAGACGTTATGAACTCTGGCTAAGGCTGCTGGTAATTCCACACGGTATGCCACGAGTCCACATCTTTCAATTATGACGAAGGGACCGATAAAACGCGGAGCTAATTTTCCTTTCACTCCGAATCGGTGAATGCCCTTCATAGGAGATACACGGAGATATACATGGTCTCCAACTTGAAATTCCAGAGGACGACGTCTCTTATGCGCATATCTCTTTTGTCTGGACTGAGCGTCTTTAAGATTTGCTTGAATAAGCCTTAGCCGCTCTTCTGCTTGATTTACGAGATCAATCCCGTAAATAACTCTCTCATCGGATTCACACCAGTTCAAGGGTGTGCGGCACTTTCGGCCGTAGAGAGCTTCATAAGGTGCCATTTTTATGCTCGATTGATAACCGTTGTTATATGAGAACTCCGCCAATGGTAAGTGATCATCCCAGCTCTTACCGTGGTGGATGGCACATGCTCTCACCATATCTTCAAGTATTTGATTCACCCTCTCGTTTGCCCATCGGTTTGAGGGTGATATGCGGAGCTTCGAATCAATTTGGTTCCCAAGGATGCGTGTAGCTGCTCCCAGAAATGAGCAACGAACAGCATGCCTCGATCGGAGATGATCGTCCGGGGAACTCCATGTAAGCACAAGATCCGTGCTATGTATAACTCCGCATACTGTTTGGTTGTGTATATGGTATGCATGGGGATGAAGCGTGCTGATTTGGTTAACCGGTCCACGATTACCCAAATCGAATCATGGTGGTGGGAGGTCATCGACAACCCGACGATGAAATCCATACTCCAGTCTTCCCACTTCCAGGCAGGTATTTGTAGTGGTTGCAGCAGGCCCGACTTCTTTACATGGTCGTCCTTAACTCTTCGACACGTATCATATTCTGAAACGTATTTTGCAACTTCACGTTTCATACATGTCCACCAAAACTTATTCCGGAGGTCTTGGTACATTTTATTGCTGCCTGGATGAATAGAAAATTTGGATAAGTGAGCCTCATCCAAAATTTTCTTCCGCAGCCTCATATCACGGGGTACGACTATCCGGTCCTTGAACCATAAGGTATCTTCATCATCTAACCGGAAACATTTCATCTCCCCGTTCTTCAACCTCCTTTTGATATGAGCCATGCAGTTGTCTTGCCTTTGAGCTTTCATAACCTCCTCTCTTATTGTGGGTATGAGAGTTATATTATGAAGAGCTCCATATGGAACCAAGTAGAGACTCGGTTCTTCCTCTTCTATTGGCGTAATGGTCAGGTTATGAACATGAGACTTCCGGCTGAGTGCATCGGCAACCACATTTGCCTTGCACGGATGATAATGGATTTCAATCTCATAGTCCTTGATCAGCTCAAACCATCGCCGTTGTCGCATATTCAACTCTTTTTAAGTGAATATGTACTTCAAGCTTTTGTGGTCGGTGTAGAGATGAACCAGATTTCCCAATAGGTAATGTCTCCACATCTTCAAAGCTAATACCACGGCAGCAAGCTCGAGATCATGAGTTGGATAATGTTGCTCATGATTCTGTAATTGCCGTGATCCATATGCGACCACGTGTCCTCCTTGCATGAGCACACAACCATGTCTGAAGCCGGATGCATCACAATAAACATCAAAGGGCTTGGTTGTATCCGGTTGAGCTAAAACCGGGGATGTTGTGAGGTGTTTCACCAACGCCTGAAAAGCTTCCTCACATGGCTTGCTCCAATCATATTTGATGCCCTTTTTTAGTAGCAACATCATAGTTTTGGAAATTCTTGAGAAGCCCGGGATGAACCTCCGATAATATCCCGCCAAACCTAAGAAGCTCCGAACTTCATGGACTGATGTTGGAGACTTCCATTTCAGTATTTGTTCAATCTTTCTTGGATCAACAGCAATGCCTTCCACTGAAATAATATGTCCATGAAACGGCACTTGGTTGATCCAGAATTCACATTTACTAAACTTTGCATAGAGCTTGTGATCTCTCAAGCGTTGGAGCACAACATGCAAATGTTTAGCGTGTTCCTCTTCTGATTTGGAATAGACCATGATGTCGTCGATGAATACCACGACGAACTGATCCAGCTCCGGCATGAACACCGAGTTTATAAGATACATAAAGTGAGCCGGAGCATTGGTCAACCCAAATGACATGATAAGATACTCATAGAGTCCATATCTTGTCGAGAATGCTGTTTTCGGGATATCCTCCGCTCGAATCTTGATTTGATGATATCCCGACCTTAAGTCCATCTTGGAGAAGACTTTAGCACCCACTAGCTGATCAAAGAGAATATCAATTCTTGGTAGTGGATACTTGTTCTTTATCGTCACAGCATTTAACGGACGATAATCGACGCATAGCCTCAGCGTATCATCCTTCTTCTTCACAAATAAAGCTGAGCAACCCCATGGTGATGAACTTGGACGAATGAACCCCTTGTCCATCAGATATTTGAGTTGCTCCTTCAATTCTGCTAGTTCATTCGGAGCCATTTTGTATGGTCTCCGAGAGATCGGCGTGGTTCCCTGTATCAACTCTATTTTGAATTCCACCTCGCGCTCAGGTGGTAAGCCTGGAAGATCTTTGGGAAACACGTCCAAATATTCACGGACTACCGGAAAGTCTTCTAAATTGCAAGCTTCAGCATTACATACTTCCGGGTCTTTGGAAACCGCTTTGCCGAGATACAATGTATGACGCCCGTGAAGGGGAGAGTCCAAATGAACACTCCTGTTCTCGATGTCCAGAACAGCCTTATGGAAGGTAAACCATGATATTCCCAATATGGAATTGATTCCTTGATCTTCGAGAATAATGAGGGTGGTAGGATAAATTTTCCACCTAAACACAGTGGTGCTCGAGAAAAGACTTCATTAGTCGATATATCTCCACCTGGCGAATGAATAAGGTAAGAACCTTTTGTGGTAGTTGTGGAGATCTGATCCCGGATCACCATTGCTTTGCTAATGAAGTTATGTGTTGCACCAGAGTGGAATAGAATGACAACCGGCTTGTCATTTAAGGTGAACCTGCCTACAAGAACAAGTCCTCCTTTTGGCAGATCGTCGACTGACACATAATTAACAGTTCCCACTTTGGACATGGCTTTTCTTTGCTGTCCAAGATCACTCTTTGGAACTGGACCTGCAGACATAATGTTGCTGCTCGGTTCAGTTGCTTCATTGACGTTGAGTTCATTGTCAATATGAAGTGGGACACCACTCGGTTCAGCTGAGAAATCACCGTGATCATTTTCAGCATCTTGAGGGAAATAGCATTCTGGTGCACCTTGTTGATACTGAGGTGCATGAGAAATAAGTTGCTGCTGCGGTGGAGGTGAATAAGACTTCTGTGGAGTATACGAGTCGTCATACTCCAAGAATGGTTGCACCTCTTGTGGAACCTCTCGACCGGAAAGTGAACGGATTAGCCACCGATACTTCTAAGGCAGAGGGTCGCATTCATCCTGTGATGAGTCCCTCTCCCTCTTTTCCTTAAGTTAGAGGTTGGAATAATATTCCTGAGTGATAGCACAGCTAACAAACTCATCAAAATTCTCTTGGCTAACTTGAGCCAACTCACATCGCATCCTAGCAGCCAGCCCTCGGTAAAAATGATAACCCCTAATGGATGGTGATTTCACATAATCAGGGACATATTGAGCTAAGCGATTGAATTCCTTCGCATACTCAATAACACTCATTTCCCCTTGCTTTAGATTCCAGAATTCATCCAGACTTGTATGCATTACGCCCGCAGGGATGAAGCGAGCCCGAAACGCATCCTGGAACTCCACCCATGTGACACGATGCCCTGCTGGTTGGATAGCATGGTATTCTGCCCACCATGCTCCAGAAAAGCCGTGAATCCGCTGCGCGGCAAATAGAGTCTTCTGGAATTCATCACATTGAATCAACCCAAACTTGGACTGAATGACGCGTAACCAGTGATTTGCTTGACAATGGTTAGCCGCTTAGGAGAATACCGGCGGTTGTGTCGCCAAGAAATCCAGATAAGTGCTCGGTGTTGGCATGTGATGTTGAGCTTCTCTATTTGTGCCTTGCTGAACTAGAGTTTGGAGAGTTTCATTCATTCTTGCCATAATTTCCGCCAATCCGGTTGGCGATGGCTCTTGTGATGAAGTTGAGTCATTCCCAACTCGACTTGAACCTCCAAGCTCCATTTGAGAACGTGTGCGTACCATACTGCACGAAACAAAATTTTGAGTCAATCAAAATTCTATCTCAGTAGTAAGTAAAGATAAGTAAAACATGAACATGTCATGAACTTGATGAAAGCATAACCACATCCATGTTTAAACAAATCTTAAGTACGCCAAACTAATCAGCTGGACTACCCTGACCAGTTCACACAAACTCCAAAATTTACTCAAGTTAACTGCAGATTCTTGACTTGAGTTAAATACCAAAATTTTAGTAAACTTTAGTATCTATCCAACGAATACTCATATGCCTCTATATCATCTCTGGATCAAAATTTATGATTGCTCAAAGTTGACAGAATTCCTTGATAAAATTTGCCAGCATCTCCTTTGTATGTGGCTACCTTTATCACAGTTGTATACGCAAATACAATAAGAATCTAAGCAAACTCTGAACTACAACAATGTTGCACATCTCATAACCTTTCCAACGGTATATCATAGGTTCCTTAAGGATTTTTCTACAGGATGTTATGGCTTAAAAACAGAAAGGTCCAGAGAGGTTTTTGCTACTGTCCTGGTTCTGAACAGTTTGCCTTCAACTGGATTTTTCACCAACTTAACGTGTCATTTTGCTCTGGAGGTCTACCAGGAAGTTGTAGAGAACTTAAAACTCTTTCCAGAAATGTATCATACACCTTAATTGGTTAAAGCTACTCAGATTTATGCTCTGTAAAATTCCAGCAAGAATTCCTGCCAGAAACAGAGCACTCTGTTTTTGGAAAACTTTGATACCTAGTCATGCTCTCATTTGAATCTTAGCTCAAAATAAGAGTTCAGTAACTAATAATTGTTTCAACTTCCATTTTTAGTTGAAAGTTAGTTCATGAATTATTTCTTCATAGGGAAGATATTATTAAGTGTAGTACGGTGTCAATGCACCGTAAGAAACATGTCGGTACTACGTTGCCTCACCAAAAGAAAATCCTAACCGGATTGTACCGGCATATACGTCTCAATTGTGGCACTAAACGGTCTCTCACACACGTGTACTACACGGGATACGTACGTGGTTAGTACCTGCCGAAGAACACTCAATAGTGGTGCACTCAAGGGTTGTTTTCATTTCAGGCAGTTCCATATCATAATAAAAACATACGCCCCGTATCATTTTCATACGGGTCGTCCTTGAGTCAAGCCACGTCTCAAGGTACATGATCGTGTTTTTACACCACACGACAGGGAACCCGAGTAGAGCGCGAACGGGTCATCACGGTTGGGAATTTTATCACCCCAACAGATACCACCTACTGCCCTGCAGGGCACGCCGATGGCAAGCGCTGAGTATGTCCTCCTGGGCTATTTCCAGAAGAACACACTACCGCGTTACTGACCACACGATGGGGTCTCCACTTGCCTGCCTAATGCACGCTAGGGACCAGCGTTTCATATGAACTCAGGAACATGAAGAGTTCAAGAGTTTCATATTAACGTCTCACACCAAACTGTGAGACCTATCCCTGAACCACTTTCCTCGTCAGGGGAGCTAACCGAAATTGAACCGCTTTCGGTGGCATTCCTTACCACGCTTACATAAGAGTAGGTGTGTCGTTACACAATCAAAATTAAAAATTATAACAAGTATGTTAGTCATGCCACTTTAAGTAACTATACTACTATAGTCCTTATGTGAGCCTAATACCGTTTCCTCACCGTATCCTAAGTTTTTGTCGTAATACGATCCTTATTCCGTGCACTATTACCAATGCGGCTCTGATACCACGCTGACAGGTCCCCGACGCCACCCGTTCAATCACGGGGACAGGGCACCTCGCCCGGGAATCGCATTGGGTGGTGCCGTGTTATGAGGCACCCAACAGCATACCTATAAGGAAGAACTGTATTACATAAATCCAAAAGGAAGCTTGCAAATGTTCTTTGCAAATATTTACATAAAATAGCTACAGCGGAAGTCTATATACGCTCACATCGAATAACTAAGGAGCACTCGAGAAGAGGTCCAGCCCGCGGACTCCTCTCGCTAGCAACACGAAGCCATTGCAGCGGCTGGGTTCTCCATGTGATACATGACTCGTAAGTCTCTAAGTCTCACCGGACAACCCTCTTTATAAGCGTCGAAGTTACCTGCAAGACAACTTATAAAGCAAGAGTGAGCACAAAGGCTCAGCAAGACTTAACCGTCTCTCCTAAAGCATGTAACTCTACATGAAAGTAACTTAATACCTAAACATGTAATTCGCAAAAAGACTGGCCTACAAGTTCATCCTTAACTTTCAGATTTTTAGCCATCACAGTATTGCCTTGTGCCCAGCAACATTGGAACTCCACAATCAAACAAGAAACGCTCCATTCCAATGTTAGTTGTCCCAAGGTGGAAATTAACTTTAGTTTGCTCTATCTCTACTTCAAACATGGTTTTTCCTGCAATTCCAATTATCATAGCAGCAATTAAAACTTTGCAAACTGTTCTCACACAAATTGATTACTACGTCACAACACAGTGAGCAAGCGGTACTCAATAACCGTGAGGGACAGTTATTCAAATCAAACACTAACCGGATAACTCGACACATATGCCCGCCTCTGAAGACCCAAATCTAGTGTCCTTCATTACGTCGTATGTGGCAACCTTTCTCAGGACACTCAACTGTAGAACCGATCATGCCGTCTTGGGCTCATAGGTCTAACGAGACGATGTGGTATGCCTCTACAATCAAGTTAACCTGGTACATTGGTTTCCTGGTTCCCATATAGCAGTAAGTCAATATTTGCTCTTGGGTGCCGCACACGCATCGGTCCTTAACCGACACAGGAAGAGCTACTCGACCAAGACCTCGTCTTGTCACTGCCTACCCTCCTGCCCGGTCTCATCTTTAGAAATATAAACTTTAGTTTGCCTCTTTTCCAACTACACCCATGTAATCCCGACTATAACTCGCGAGTAGATTCCAACTACTCGACTTTTACCGGATGTCCTAAGCTATTTAGCATGGCCTTATTCTACAGTTTCTACCCTTGACTCCAGGGTTCATTTTGGTTATGCAAGTGGAGTATAAAACATACTTGACCTAATGCACATACAAACTCTAACCATAATTGTGAACAAAGTAAAACTTTTATAAAACAACTTAAACGCAAACCGGAGCTTGCCTTGGTTTTGCAGGTGACTAAAGTCAGATAATTGTGAAGTTATATGTTGATGACCTGAAGCTTAATCACTGCCTTCTTGCTCCTTGATCCAAGCTTCACTCCTCCTCCACTTTTCCTCGTTTAATCACTACACTTTATGAATATGCATATATGTTTAATTGTAGAACTTTTGTTAACAAGTTCTAAAGACAAGTTTAAAACTGGAACTCTGTTTAAGAATTTAAAATGACACTGGTTCTAGAGATTTGGGTTTGGGTTTAGCACTATGATCAAGTGAGATGTGTGTTTCATCACTTGTGTGTTGATCAACTACTGAGGTTGAACAGAATAGTACTGATCCAGGGCTCCAATGGAGCTGAAATTTCTCATTTGAGTTCCTTGTAACAAGAAATTCATCTGGACCAAAATTTGAAATTTTTCAATGAATAGATCACTCAGAACAATTTCCTATGGATTTAGGCAAAAAGAAATTAATTCTGAATAAACTTGCACTTTCATGCAAATTCAAGTGAACTACAATTTCAAACATATCTCAGGGAGCATGCATGAATGTTCCTAGGATTTTTGGAGCTATGAACTGCCCAGAACTGAATTTCCAAGTTTTGGAAATTCTCTGAAATTGTTTCTGTATTCATTTGAACAGAGAAACTTGAAATCCGAATTATCCTAATAATTCAACTTCAAATGAGCTGAAATTTTTACAGGAGTGTCCTAACATCGTAAAGAATATTCTGGCAAAATTTTAGGATTTTTGGATGAATCAAACTCCCTCTAAAATTATTTTGTTGAAAATGTCTAAAGAATTTTCCAGAATTAAATAATGATTTTCATACAAATTGGTTTGAATATTTGGATAGAGTTTTTCAATATGAATCCAACCCATTTTGAATCACTAAATTTGGAGCTTCCTAGCACAAGTTATGTCCTCCCAAAGTTTGAATCAAATCTGGTATTTGAAATAAACAGGGAAATATTTAAACTCTGACCGTGGGTCCCGGGTACACGTGTCAACCTCTGAAACCAAGCCACACAGGCCACTGAATCCTTTCTGCGCAGCCACAATGGATCCCGGAGCCGCAGCTGATCAGCAAATTTAAATTCCTGTCGCTGACACACGGGACCCGCCCGGTCTTCTTCAACCTTCGGCCGCCTCTCGGCCCGGTGCTCGCCGCCTGGGGGTTTTTGGGGACGGGAAACTGATCTACGGTGTTGGCACAAGCTCTAGAAGCCCGGAACCAGGTCGGCGGCGTGCAAAGGCCTCTGTGAGGCTTTGGTGCCGGTGACCCATCACTTCAGCCCACGAAACCCTGAGTGATCGGCTCTACAGCATCAGTGACATCTATGGAAGCTCGACATGGCTACAAAGTATCTCGGGAATGGTGGTTACTAGGGTTTCACCAGGCGCCCGATCGTTCCCGCCATGGCCGCCGATGGAAAAACTTGAAATTAGCTGTTAACACTGGGTTTTAAGCTAGGGTTTTGAAGGAAAATCGATCGCCATCGAGTCTAGATCATCTGTGCACAGTTTAGTGAACTAAAGACTAGAATTGAGTGGGAATTTTGAGGTTTCATACCGGAACGTCGCTTTGTGGCCGCCGGCAAAATTTTCCCGAATTCTCACTCGGTAGTCCACGGCTTTGCTTGTGGTTTGGGGGTGAGCAGCACGGTTCAACAGCGCTGTCCGGGGATGTCCTTGCTCGGGCGTGAAAGTCCCCGGTGGGGGCTGTCCACGGGCACACCGGTTCGCGGTTATTTTAGGTCGCCGCCCAGGGAAGCTGTCCTAGTGTGGAGAACCCTGGGAACTGTGGTTTTTGCGCTGAGGAGTTTAGAGGACGGTCGGTCCTTGCTGTTTTACAGCTCAGGGCGACGTCACACGCGCGTTTTTGTAGGTTTCCGGTAGCAACCTAGGCGGCGGCGTGCTGGGCTGCTATCGCGTGCGAGGGGGAGACGAAACAAAAACTGCTCGGTTCAGAGGTGGGAAGGATCACGCCGAGGTGCAGAAGGCCCACGAGCAGCTCTCCGGCGCTGCTTAATTCAGTGAGGAGGTGGCAGCAATTTTCTTCTCGGTGGCACTCGGAGCACGCTCGGCAGCTCGAGTCTGAACAGAGAATTTGCTTCGAGTGTAAGTTTAAATGGCACTATGACATGTGGGGTCCACCCCTGCTCCTCCCAAAAGATCTTCCAATTTTTGGCACTGTGCAAACTTCACTCATGTGGAGCTCAAATTTGAAACCCATTTGGCAAATTGACATGTTTTACCTCAGTTTCAAATTTGAAATTCAAATTTCAATGAAATTCACAAGTCTCTTTGATATATATATCAAAGCACCTCCAAATTTTCTCAAAATTGCCTTCCTCATAATTTGAACCTGAAGATTTCTAATATGGATTCAAACTTTTAATTTGGTGGCTGCAAAGAGAAGGTTTCCAACCACAGTTTGCATCCTCCATTTCAAATGACCACCTTTACGTTTAAATGATCATTTGAATTCAAGTTGGACTTGAATTCATGTGCTTGTTCATGACCATCTTCACATGTTTAGAAAAGTTTTTGCATGTCCCAATTCTTGAAATTAAACTCAACTTAATTCACAACTCAAGTTTTCCATTTACAAGTTTTGGGACTTTTACAGCGTAGTGTGTTATAGTGTGAAACAAAGTAGGATGGATAAATATATAATGAGCATAGTGTGACACACACTTAGGCTGTCTACTCAAAGGTTAATGTGGTCCTAGTGGGAGTTAGACTAAGATGAGGGTTTGTTCCTAAAGTGATCCTATTATACATATGCATAGCCTAACAAAAAACACATAGATATGCTAGTGGTGAATACTAGTGCTTAATGGTCCAACACATCAGGCACGGGCTTACCTCTGGCAACACCAGAGAGACTCCCATTCAGAGCCTGTGGTATAGCCGAACCTGGAGGAGTACAAAGGACAGACAGGGCTGTCACCACCTGCTGCCTACCCCTACAATCTGTGGGACTACGGGACATCCAATGCAACCTAACTATCCAGGCACCACGCTTGCATGCTAAGCAAATAACTTAAGAGTTGCACTACAAGTAACATCCTAAGGTTATGACTAACCTAAACATCGTTTAACCAATGTTGGATCTTATTACTAATGTGTTCATACAAACATATTCACATATTACCTAATTAGACTATAGTGGAGGATTATGATGTTTATGATAACATAACAATAACATTACTACATTATCATAAAGACAACTATACCTATCACATATATGGAATCCACAATTAAACAAGAAGTTCTTCATCCAAGAATATGAATAATAAAAGACTATTATTATAAATAAGCATATAGTCACAAATAAAGGAAAAGATACATGAGCCACACCTTTTCCAAGATGAACTTGGGAACTAGAGGCTCCTCTCTACAGTATAAACTCCACTAAGGACTAAGAGTAATGTGTATACAAGAGAGTGACGCTCAAGTGGTGCGTGTTAAAGTGAGAAGTGAGGGGGGTTATTTATTACGAGTTAAGGCGGTTTGGTGCACGAATCCGTGCAGGAAGAAATTGTTGCCGCCATCAGGGAGCCACAAGGAGATTACACACGTCGTTTGACCGGGAATGGTGCCAGGACAAGGTCGGCCAAACCAGGGGTTGGCCCGTTTCGTGATGTATTCCCTCTAGGTGACTAATAGGTGGGCCCTCATGCCTTCCTCGAGTAATATACCGTTGGATTCCCTCGGATAAGCCTAAGAATGGGTCCATGGATCGATGTGCCACCACATGTCAGCCTGTGATTGGCTGAGATGACAGTTTTCAGGATAACTCACTCAATTCTTCCTCATTTCTGCAATAAAATGGATGCATGCACCATTTCACCAAGTACAAGTGGAATTATGTTGTTTCTAAAGACAATGCGTGTTAGAAATATTTACTCCTTCACATAATTAAGTCATATTGATGGTCGAAATTAGTACTTAACAACCGTCAACAATGACCATGGGCTGTTGTCGTACAAACATGGCATTGAGGTCACTCAAGGGTCATGCGGTATCTTTTTTAGTCAATCTGTCTACTCCAACAAGCTTCTGTTTGTTGTGGCATGGATCATGCTACCTGAGTCAAGCACCCATGGAGAATCATCCCAGCTGGAAAAAATGAGTACTAGTGAGAGGGTAAATGCCACAGAGTAACGAAGTGTTACCGGGGCCCTCCGCCGTGAACTACCAGCCGGATCTCACCTTTTCGGTCAGGTACTTGAGCCCTTTCATGAAGGAACCACATGATGATCATCTTGCAGTGGTGAAGCGTGTGCTACGGTAAGTGGCTGGAATGTGAGGTTATAGGCCACACTACACCAAATGTGAGGAGGGACAACCAAAGCGCTCGTCGGCTACGACGACATTGACGTGGCCGGAGACATCAAGAACTGAAAGAGTATCAGCAGCACCATGTTCTTCCTCAGTGGCAATCATATCATCAGGCAGTTGACAAAGAAGAAAGTGGCAACCTTATCATCGTGTGAGCCAAAATATATTGTGGTGGCCACGGCGGCACGTCAAGACATCTAGCTAGCTTGGCTCTTAATAGACATGATCAGGACAGAGTCTGGAACATTGAAATTAAAAGGAGGGAGATAATATAGTTCCCAGCCATGAACAACGATGACGACGATGTAGAATAAGAGGGAGTAGTGATGGCGATGGCGAACAGTGGACGTCAGGCGGCGGTCGCACTGGAGTTGGTCCATCACTAAGGGTTCAAAGTAAGAGTAGCTGGAGTTGGACGGAAGGGAAATGCGCAGCCCGAGGAGGAGGAGGTGCGGAGAACTTAATTGCGGCCAGTGATGCAGAGAGATGGACGAGATAAAAGCGCATCTTGCATTGTTGACAAAGGGAGACGAGCGGCCCGAGGAGGAAGAGCTGCGGAGAACTTAATTGTGGCTGGTGGTGCAGAGACGTGCGACCTGCATGCGACCCTCCTCCCACTTGAAGATGTACTAAACACCGCCTGCGAAGATGTATTATTGCATGTGGTTTGTAATTTGAAACCGCCTGTGAAAAAAGTTTACTAAGTTTAGAATTAATTAATATTTTTGATTAAAACGAGGAGGCTTGTAAAAGCCCAAATTCCAAGTTCTTGTAATATGATTTAGTATTACAGGTGCCCATTAAATTTCACCTGGAAAAATCTTTGAAATTGGTCAGAACATAAAAAACCAATAAATAGATTATTTGTCATTTTTGTATCTTGCATAATACAATTATTTTGTGAGTGAATTTTTCTATGGGACTTTTTAGTCATCATACCAACCTCTATGATTTTTTTAGATTTTTACAAAATGGTTTGAATCAATGTGTGTTCAAAATTTGAAGAATGCCTCATATGTATATGAGCATTTCGTTAGAATGATGGATAATTTGAATTTTCACATGTTGAATTGATTTAAAAAATTAACAAAATTCATACATGTATAAATAAGACAATATGTTCATACAAACCAACTTTCAGTGGAAGATCCA
This sequence comes from Neostapfia colusana, assembly GCA_030760725.1. Classification (NCBI taxonomy): domain Eukaryota; kingdom Viridiplantae; phylum Streptophyta; class Magnoliopsida; order Poales; family Poaceae; genus Neostapfia; species Neostapfia colusana. The sequence goes on along the minus strand of JASWHV010000004.1, from coordinate 24,289,992 downwards.
TTTTTTTAGGAGATGTGAAAATTTGAATAATATGTGCATATAAATTAATTCTATATTTACCAAAACATAATAATGTTACCTATATAAGTTTTAAACTTTTTGTTCCATCTAGTATATTAATTTTTGAAGAATATAGAAAAAGAATCATCGAGTATGGACTTAATTTGCAGAATCTATACATGTTTGAGTATTTACATTGGAATCTAAAAAAAGTAAGCGAAGGAAGAAGAAACTGGAGAGAAGACCTATGAAGAGGCAATTATCACAAAAGTTTCTTAATGGAACACCTTAAAACCCGCCTCTGATAATATACAACTATATAAAGCACCGCTCGGGCACCGCAAAAACCTAACTCGGGAGATTTCACATTGACGTCGTCAGGCTGCCAAAAAATACATTTGCCCCTCGCCGCTGCCGCCGCCATCCTGGCTGTCGCCGCCGCCGCCGTCCTCTCCCTCGCTGCCATGCCCACGTCGCCATCCTCGCCCTCGCCTCCAAGCGCGCGCACATCGTTGTCCTTGCCTCCAAGTGCCATCACTGTACGCTAGCTTTATGAACCTTGTGTTCAACTTTTGGCCTTCACTTGCATTAGAGGTTATTTAAATTAATTAATGCTTCGTGGATATTTAATTTGTCTGATGTGGCAAGGGTGTGTTTGATAAGCAATACTAATGACCCTAATTGTGTGCTTGATTTTACTGAATAAGGTGTCACATAAGCAATATTATTTGTTTCTAATATTTGTGTGTATGAACTTGCTCAAGAAATGGTTACTATCATATTTTTATTTTTACAGTTTGACTTAGAAGATGGACCTCCAAGCGTGGATGTACAACATGCCAAGACCTGATCCTATGTACATTAAAAATGTTGCAAACTTCATTGAAGCGTCCAAAAGACATGCGAAGATGCAAAAGATAGATGACATATTATGTCCATGTATCGACGGTGAAAATAAGGTTGATTGGATAGATACTATAGTAATCCAATCTCATTTGGTGAAAGTGAGTTTCAAAAAGAACTACACATATGGACAGAGCATGGTGAGTTAGATACACATGAAGTGGATAATGATGATGAAAGAGGTTCTGATGATGATAATGCTCGTATCGATTATGGTAGTGACAATCAGGATGATGATGGTGGTGATAATGATGAGTTTGATTGTGAGGAAATGTTGCGTCACATCGAACTACATCTATTGATTTCTATGGAAGAAAGTAAAGGTTTAAGTAAAATAGAGACATTGCAGAATGCGGCGATAGAGCTCTTATATGATGAATCAAAGGGTTGTGATAAAAAGTTTACTACATTGCGTGCAGTCCTAGAACTAGTAAAGTTAAAATCGACACACGGATGGTCTGATTGTAGTTTCTCTGATCTTTTAAATCTTTTAGCAGAAATTCTTCCAAATCCCAATAAACTTCCCAGAAGCACTTATGAAGCGGAGAAACTTCTTTGCTCGATGTCACTAGGTGTGAAAAAATATACGCTTGTGTGAACCATTGTATTCTGTGTCGCAAAGAGCATGAGCTCACAACTAGATGCCCCATCTGCGGTGTTAGTAGATACAAGAAGGGCTACAATAACCAGTACGTTACCAACATGAATAAGACCCAGAAGTATAAGAAGAATATTATTGGCTCTGAAGGTGACGATGACGATACTTCTGACGATGCAGGAGAGAAGAATAAGAGAAAAATTCCTGCCTTGGTGATGTGGTACCTTCCGTAATTGATCTCTTGAAGGGTTTGTTCTCAAACCCTAGGGAGGCTGAACTAATGCGTTGGCATTCCGAGCAGCGCAGGAAGAATGAAAACATATTCGACACCCTGGTGATGCAACCCAGTGGAAAAATTTTGATATTCAGTATCCAAAGTTTGCAAAGGAAATCAGAAATGTAAGGTTTGCCTTGGGTACAGACGGAATGAATCCTTTGGTGAAAAAAGGAGCATACACAGCACATGGCCCGTGGTCTTAACGATGTACAACCTACCGACGTGGTTGTGTCACAAAAGTAAATATATTTTGTTATCTATTCTGATACATGGTCCAAAACAACCCAGCATCAAAATTGATGTGTTCTTGGAACCTCCAATAGAAGATATGGTGAAACTGTGGAATGAAGGGGTACGTACATGGGATGAGTACAAGCGGGAGTATTTCACGCTAAGAGCAATGATATTTGTTACCGTGCATGATTATCCTAGATTGTTTACATTATCGAGACAAATGAAAGGGAAGAATGGTTGTGTAAGGTGCGTGGATGGACATGGATTTTTGTACCTCACTTCATCCAAGAAGAAGGTGTATAGGAGACACAGGTGGTTCTTGAGATATACAAACAAGTACAGGAAGATGAAAGAACAATTTTATAACAAAATCGAAAAAGATACTGCACCAAAACCTTACAGTGGAAAACTCGTGTTCAAAATGGTCAAGAACATTCAGGTTGCTTTCGGTAAGAGCAAAAAATGTGAAGGAACAGAGAGAAAGAAAACTACATCTTCGGGTGATACAACTGACATGACTTTCAAGAAAAAATCGATGTTTTTCAAGTATCATCCGTACTGGAAGAACTTGGAAATTTGCCATAGTATTGATTTGATGCACATTACAAAGAATGTATTTGACAGCATCCTAGGAACCTTGCTGGACATGCCGAGGAAAACAAATGACGGATTAAAATCACGTATGGACCTAGTAAATCTTGATATGAGACCAGAACTTCACCCAGTAAAAAGGCCAACGGGAAGCATTACCTTCCCCTAGCCAGCTACAACTTAACACTACAAGAGAAAAAGGCAATTTGCGAATGCTTGCGTGGGATCAGCGTGCCCACGAATTTCTCATCCAATATACGCAAACTAGTCTCGATGAAAGACTTGTCTTTATTCGGCTATAATTCTCACGACTGTCACATGATGATGACAGTGTTCCTTGCCATTGCAATAAGGGTCATCAAACCTGAGCATGTAAAAGTTGTCATCACACGTTTGGGTTACTTCTTCAATGCAGTATCGCAAAAGGTGATAGCCTGTCAAGACTTAGACTATTTGAAAACGTACATCATCGAGACTATGTGCAAGCTTGAGATGTGTTTCCCACCATCCTTTTTTGATATGCATGTACACCTAATCATACATCTTGTTGATCAGATAAAAGCATTGGGGCCACTATATTTACATCATATGTTTATGTTGAAGAGATATTTAGGAGTATTAAAGGGTTATGTGTGGAACCGTGCTCACCCAGAGTGTTCAATTATGGAAGGATACACAACTTAAGAATTGATTGAGGGTTGCGCTGATTACATCAAAGATGGAAAGCCGATAGGTGTGCCTATGCCAGTACATGAGGGTAGACTATGTGGGAGAGGCAAAGTGGGTAAGAAAACTTTTATCATTCAGGATTACAAATTAGTAAACTGTGCATATTTTGGTGTACTACAACAGCTCGCAATAGATGAGTCATACATCGAGGAACACAAAATTGAGCTGCGCAGAAAAAACCAAGGCCACACAGAGGACTGGATCAGAAAAGAGCACAGAAGACGTTTCACTGAATGGTTAATGGACAAAAATATACCATACAAAGACTCTATAGAAGAGACAAACATGAAGAAGTTAGCTTCTGGCCCATCTGCTTTGGTGACATCATGGCAAGCATATGACATAAATGGTTACACATTTTACACTAAGGAAAAAGATGGTAATAGTGTTGCACAAAAGAGTGGTGTTCGTATAGGGGCTTATGATCCACAAGGGCAGAAGACCACATACTTCGGGTTCATAGAGGAAATATGGGAACTTCACTATGGCAAAAGAATGCAAATGCCCGTGTTTAAGTGCCAATGGGTCAAACATCCTGATGGTGTGAAAGTGGACAACTAAGGGCGAAAACTGGTAGACTTGACAAAGTGGGTTATAAAGATGACCCGTGGGTTCTCGCCGATCGTGTTGCACAAGTTTTTTATCTACAGGATCCAGGAACTGAGAAGATGCACGTAGTTGTTTCTGAAAACCAAAATATTTTTGGGGTTGAGAATGTTGGAGATAATGAAGAGGAATATAATCAATATGAAGATATGTACCTGTCGAAGTGTGTTGTCGACACTTCCCCTGGGACTGCTCTAGGCAGCCCACGGAGGTTCTTTTTCGAAGGGGCTAGTCACTCAGGGAGAGCTCACGCGTTAGGGACGATGAAGGGAGAAGCTCGACACAGAGATTTTTACGTGGTTTAGGCCGCCGGATCGTAAAACCCTATGTCCACGGTGAGCAGAGATGCTCATTGTATTGCTTGACGCTCAGAACCGGAGTTCTGAGCTTGAGGATGACCTAAGTGCTCCTATGCTGGAGCGTAAGTGTGCAAAGAGTCGAACCCTTGCTAACGTTGCCTACCTGAGCCTTTTATAGCCCAGGGCTCGGGCGGCTTACAAGATGGGCCCGGGACCCGACAGGTGGTCCCGGGGAGATTGCCTGCCGTCTACCGTATCCGCAGTTACGACGATAGTTGTCTCTGACGAGGGCTTCTAAGTCTTCGTTCTACCGCCCTGCCCATGCTGCAAGCTAGTCGTAGTGGTTGATGATGGAAGGGGCGGCAGGGGATGTCTTGTCGCTGTGTTTATTGGTGTACAGCCTCTGACGAAGCGCGCCAGTCTTCATTGCGATGTAATTGGACGCAACGGCACCTGACAGAAGCGTGCTCCACGTCTCCGCACCTTGGGAAGGCGCGGGTCTTGAATACCTTGTACGGGCAAGGTATGGCGCGTCTTTACTCTTGCTGCCTACCGCGCGGGGGAGGGCAGCGCTGCTCTGCTGGCCACGTGGCGGGCCCGGAGCTCTCCTCTGAGGAGAGGGAGGTCCGGCCCCGCTGGACACGTGGAGCCTTCGGAGCTCTCCCTGCGGAGGGGGGAGGTCCGGCTCTTCTGGCCGTGTGGCGTGCCCGGAGCTCTCCTCTGAGGAGAGGGAGGTCCAGCCCCGCTGGACACGTGGAGCCTTCGGAGCTCTCCCCGCGGAGGGGGAGGTCCTGCTCTGCTGGCCACATGGCGGGCCCCGAGCTCTCCTCTGAGGAGAGGGAGGTCCGGCCCCGCTGGACACGTGGAGCCTTCGGAGCTCTCCCCGCGGAGGGGGGAAGTCCGGCTCTATTGGCCACGCGACGGGCCCGGAACTTTCCTCTGAGGAGAGGGACGTCCGGCCCCGCTGGACATGTGGCGCCTTCGGAGCTCTCCCTGCGGAGAAGGGCGAGGTCCTTAGGCAGTTTCCCCTGTGCGCGGTGGTACCCCATATTGAGAGTACCGACAGTGGCCCCGGGCCCATCTCCGGGGAGATAACGAGCCCGAGGTGGGGCCTCCGTCTCTTCCACTCCACGCACCTTCTCGAAGACCCGCATTGACCGTTGCTGAGGCACGAACAGTCGCGGGATCGTGGGAGTGTGTGCCCCACTTGATGGCTGCTTTTACTGCGACGGTTCCCAAGGCTGCCACTTCTGCACGTCACAGCGCCTTTTCGGGAACCGCCGAAGCGTACTGCCAGCTCGTCTTCTTGAGAGACTGACTTCTCGGTCCACCGCTTCTGCTGGACGACTTGGGTCCACTTGTCATCGACGCTCGGTCTTGGAGCTGAAGCGGTTGTCTCAAGCAGCGTATTCGAAAAGTTTTGAATTGCTTTGAATCACGCCTGGGAAGTTTAAAAGGGGATCTTATTTGCATCGCGGCTTCCCTTCGCACTTCCCTGCGCTTGAATCTTCCTTGTTTCCTTGAGCTCTTGCGCCCTTGTCTCCCCTGTTCTTGAGCTTCCATCTGCCATGGCTTCCAACTTGCCTCCGGAAAAAAACACGCCCGCTCTCCTCCGGCGGCGTCGTTCGCGCCAAGTCAGGGAACCAGGGCACCAATGCATCCTTCTCCTGGAGATGGCGTCTCGTCTGGTGGCGACTCCAAGATGTCTCGGGCTTCCCATTCCGACGGGACTCCGCTCGAGCGGCGGCGGCCCGAGGGTCCCCGGGCGTCACGCCCTCCGTGCTCAGGCGGTGGAGCTTCGAGGGGGAGCACCGGTGCGGCGATGCCCAGAGGCGAGTCTAGAGCTCAGGCGCCCCAGGCCTCGGGAGCTGGATCAACGCCTAGGGGGGCTTCGGAAGCGTCCCCTGCTCCGCCAGTCCGGGTGACTGCGGGGCAGCTCCCGGTGGCGACGGCGGGCTCTAGTAGTCCTACCCCGGCTCGGAAGCCGGGGTTCAGAGCCCGTTGGAGCGCTCGTGTCCTTCGGTAAGTGTCGCCCTTACCAGGTTCCAGAGCCTGCATTCTTTTTTCTTTCCTTAACCCGAGAGCCTCCCATGTTGGCAGGGACTCATCGAGTACCGGTAACGTTTCCGTTTCCCGTCCATCCCCGGCTGACGGGGGATCTGCGCCACAGCGCCCAGAAGCTGAAGCGGCTCCGGCGGCCCCCAAACTGGCGCAGGCTCCTCCTGCGCCGGTCGGTCCGGCTCCTGTGGCAGCGGTGGCAACACCCGCTCATCCCCCTTCGCCAGCTCGGGAGCCAGCAGTTGCTGAAGGTTTGGTGGGACCGGCTGGCAGCGTCCCGCCCTCTAGTGTCGAAGAGAGAGAAGCAGCCTCGGGCCCTACTGCGGGGCAGCGAACCGGGGTGCGTCGGGAGCGGCCCCGCTCCAGTGTTGGCTTTTCCTGATCAGCGCCTCATCCCGGTCGCCGAAGCGCCAGCTCCTCCTGATGACGACGTGATGAGGAAGTCGGTGCGCGGCTTTGGCCTCTGCCACCCCACTGCCCCTGGCGGACGCCTTTGAGCTTGCCCGGACGAGCGTCTGGCAGGTTCTGGCCGCGCTCGGTCGCGAGCGGGAGGAGCAGGTAGGAGAGAGGGATCGCCTCCTCAGTTGGGCGTGCCTCTTGAAGCAGCAGACCGAGGAGGTCAGGGCGGAGCTTGACTCGAGGCGGACGTCGCTCGATGTCATGGAACGCTCCTTGATCGTCAGAAGAAGGCCGTTAACCGTCTGGACTCCGAGACTCGGTGGCTCCACCAGGAGACCCGCGAGGCACATGCCCGGGTCGAGGCGAACTTCTCTGCTTTGGAGGAGGTGCGGCTGAAGCTGGCGCGCCGCGAGCGCATCATCACGGACAGGGAACACGCTGTGGCGGCTGAGGTGAGGAAGGTCACCGCGTGACTGGCAGCTGGCGAGGGCGACCTGAGGGCCCGAGCTAAGGAGCTGGAGACTCGGGAAGCAGATCTGGTCGCAAGTGAGGAGCAGGTCTCCCGGGAGCGCCAGGTGGTGCTGGATCGGGAGCTGGCAGTCAACCTCCGAGCTTCGGAGTTGGAGCAGCTCACCCAGGGCCTCCAGCTTCGTGAAGGCACTCTAGCGGCCAAGGAGAAGAAATTCTCCGAGGAAGGTCGTGACGCCATGTTGGCAGCCCGCAGCGAGATGGAGGAGCTCCAGGCCTCGTGGTCTGCCGAGGCCCAGGCGGTCTGGAGCTTCTTCGACCAGGCAGGGTCCGCCCTGGTCCCCCTTGGCTTCAGCCCGGTGAGGGCAGAGGCTCCAGCGCAGAAGGTGGACGAGGTGATCCCTGCGCTCGAGTCTATTGGCGCCAAGCTGGACAGGCTTGAAGCGGTGGTCGCCGGTGAGCTCCAGGCGGAGGGACGGGGCCTGGCGATGGAAGTTGCTACGCACATGCTGGCGTGCTTCCGGAGCCGGGATCCCTCCCTCTCTCTGGAGCCAGTGAGGCAGGGCCCCGCCGTGGAGAGGGAGGAAGTGGCCAGGGCTGAAGTCAAGGACGTGGCGGCCCTTGTAGCCTCTAGGTTCCGGCGCGAGCCAGGGGAATCCTAGGGCTTGTACCTTTTCTTTTTTTTCTTTTGTCGAGCCTGTAGTCCAGCTCATGGAGCCTTGAATGAATAGACCCTTGTTGTTTTCTGTGACGGTGTTCTTTTATCTCCTTCTTGGCTCAGCCTGCCCGAGTCCTTAGCTCCGCAAGGTACTTAGAGGTCTCTACCAATCTTGAAGTCTTACACAGACACCTTCCTAGGGTCCTTATTGCGCTAAGGGCCCAAGGGGTCTTCGGGGCTCGCCCCGTGAGTACGGGGGGAGGCCCAGACCTGCTGAGCACGTGGCGGGCCCGGAGCTCCTCTGAGGAGAGGGTGGCCCGGCCCCACGGGACACGTGGAGCCTTCGGAGCCCACCCCAGAGGAGGGGCGGGGTCCGGCGCTGCCTGCCACACGGCAGGCCCGGGGCTATCCTCTGAGGAGAGGGGAGCTCCGGTCTCGCTGGTACACGTGGGGCCTTCGGGGCTCGCCCCTGCGGAGGGGGCGAGACCCGGATCCTCCGGTCTTGTGCTGGAGTAGTCGATAGCTCCGGCCCTTCCCTGTGCGGTCCCCGTAGCTGAACCTGGAGGTCCTGCACACAAGTACAGGAAGCGTAATTCTCCTCTAGGGCTTTCCCTTCCCCGTCTCCTAGTCTTATTTGGCTTACGGTCCTGGTCCGGTATACGGGGCTTGGGGAATTCTGTGCGCGAGGCGCCGGGGGTCCAGCTCCCTCCGAGGTCAGGGTACGACCGTCCAGCCCCTAGTACCGGACCTAACGCCGGGGAGGCAGAGTGTACAGGATTTCGGTACGGAACCAGGCAAAGCGGCTGTACTCCCCTGGACCTCTGAAGGACAGGGCGCGCACGCTTCGGGTCGGAACAAGGCAAAGCAGGCTATGCACCCTGGACCCCCCATGCACAGCGCAGGCCTTTCCTAGAGGTGACCAACTGGCACCGCAGCACCTGACTGGGGGAGGCCCGAAAGGCCCCCTGGCCATCGGCAGGTGCCTCAAGCGCAACCGCCTTCGGTAGGATAGCAAATGCTGACTATGGATGAGAGCGGGAAAGGGGAGCTAAATGTACGGTGAGCATACATGGAAAGTGCGGTCATAGAAATTAATACGTAATTTAAATGAGCACACAAGTAAGAGCGTGGTAGAACAGGTTTCTGTGTAAATGCCCATAGGAGGAAGGCAGGCTGAACATGGATGCAACGACCCGCCCCATTAAGAAAGGAAGCAAGACTCTAGTGCTTGGGGTCGGAACCAGGCCAAGCTGGACGTAGTCCTGGACCGTCCCCTGAGGCTTAGCTGCTCCGAGCGCTGTCCCTGGAGCCTATGCGGTCTATTACAGAAAGGAAAAGGCTTGTACTACTAATGCTCTGAGGATAGAACTTACTGTGATGTTCCATGTTCCAAGGGTTCGGGAGCGGATCCCATCCTTGGTGGAGAGGCGTATGTACCTGGGGCGGCAACTTTTGTGACTCGGAAGGGACCTTCCCGGCTGGGGGAGAGTTTATAGGTCCTTCACGAGAAAGTGTGCACCGCGGAACCAGGTCACCTACTTGTAGCTCCTAGACGCGCTTGGTCCTTTGGCAGTAGCGCCGGAGCACCAGCCAGGACCGTGCGTTGTGGAGTGTTGCTTGTGATCGTGCCTCGTTGGCGAGGTCGATACCTTCACGCCGAAGCTGGTCCTGCACGGCTTCTTCCGGGAGCCCTGGGGTACCTTCCTCTACTGGACCAGGCCGACAAGAGGCAGGCGAACCCGGACTCTTCTTAGGGGGCCCAGGTTGTCTTCCTCCATTGGCTCAGGCCGACAGGAGGTAGGTGGACCCGGACCCTCCTTGGGGGACCCAGGATGTCTTCTTCCCTTGGCTCAGGCCGACAGGAGGTTGACGGATCCTGGGTGGCCACCGGAAGGTGAGGCCGAGGCACGGAGGCGTGCGCTCGGGTGGAGCTGGCCCGGTTCTGCACTGCCGGGGGGGTGGTACTTGGGCTGCTGCAAATGCTTGGAGCTTTTCCAAGGCTGATACTGCAGCAGTGCAGTCTCCACAGATCTTGAGGATGCCCGTTGGTGTAGGCATCTTCAAGACGAGGTAGCTGTAGTGGGCTACCGCCATGATTCATCGTCGCTGGAGCTGGAGTCCTCATGGTTGTGTACCGCCTTCACGGCGCGCTGAGGCTCCTGGAACTCCGCCTAGTGGTCGACGTTGTCTTGGGTGTCGACCTTCTGCTTGCCCTCCCTTTGACGGAAAGGAGGGGCATTAGAACGCGGTTGCTTCCCCTTGCGGAAGCGCTCCGCGAGCTTCTGAATCTCCCGGCACTCAGAAGCAGTATGGCTGCTGGTGTTGTGCACGGGGCACAGCTCGCCTTGGTCACCATCTGGAGCTGGTGACCGTCGCTGCCTCTTGTCGGGGCGTGATCCCCGAGCCCCACTGGGTGCTGCTGCTGCAGCAACGGGAGCTGCGGTCAGTGGTTTCATCTTGCCACCGCCCCGGTTCTTGATCTTCTTGCTGCTTCCATGGGAAGCAGCGCCAGATCCGGGCTGTCCTCCTGATTCGGAGGCTGGCTGTGAGTGCCAGTTCCGCCCTTCAGCTGCCCTGGCGCACTTGTCGGCCAGGCTGAAGAGCTCTGAGACGTCGCGAACTTCTCTGGTCGCGAGCTTCTCGAGCATCTTCGTATCCTGTACACCCTGCCGGAACGCCACCACCACAGAGGAATTTTGGATATGCGGGATGGTGTTCCGTACCTGGGAGAACCGCTGGATGAAGGAGCGCAGCGTCTCTCCATGCTGTTGTTGGATGGCGTGGAGGTCGAGCTCCGTGCCAGGCCGGATGTAGGAGCTGCCGAAGTTTGCAGTGAACTGCCGGCAGAGCTCTCCCCAGGAGGTTATGGAACCCTGGGGGAGATTCATGAGCCAAGACCAGGCTGGGCCGGTCAAGGCGATGGGGAGGTAGTTGGCCATGATGGCCTCGTCCCCGTCTACAGCAAGGATGGCGGTGGATTAGATCTGGAGGAACTCTGCCGGGTTGACGCTGCCATCGTACTTCTGGGGCAGGTGCGGCCGGAACTTGCACGGCCACTTCGTGAAGCGAAGGTGTGGCGCTAGGGTCGCACATCCTTCCCCTGTTGCTGCAGGTGTTGGTGCCGCGAACGCTTGGTTCACTGTCGGCACCATATACCCCGGTATGGGCAAAGCTGCGCCATAGACCGGGGGCACCATTTGCAGGGAATATGGCTGGGGAATATGCTGCCTGGCGTATGCCTGGGGCAGAGATCGCGTAGCGAATGTCTGCGGCTCAGGCTGGGTCGAGGCGGTTGACATGCTGTCGCCGGCCTCTTTGTTGCGAAGCCTTTCTCGCTGTCGCTCGATGACCACTCGGGCATCCTTGCCCAGGTGGCGTTGTTCCAGCTCCGACCTCAGGTCTGCCGATGGGAGCCTGGTGGAGCGGGAGTCTGCCGTCTGCCCGTCAACCATTGGCGTGCGCATCAGCGACACAGCCGGTTGACTGGGACGTCGTCCCCGCCGAAGTTGAGGGTTGGCGGCGGTGACGACAAGACGGTCTACATCGCGAATCCACTGCTGGGTTGCTGACTGAGGCGCGTCCCCAGCAGGTGGATTGCGCAGTAGCACTCGTGCTGCAGCTAGTGGTCTCCCGTGGGAGACACTCAGCGCTGCAGTGGATCTTGGGCTTGCTGGAGTCGGCGCTGCCGGAGTCGGCTGCTGGCTTCCAGCTTGCACCGACACACTCCGTCCTAAGTGTGTCGAGACGTAGTCCCTGCTGGTCACCGTTCGTCGTGAACGTGGGCGGGGAGAGCTTGCCGCTGAAGGAAGCTTCGTCATCTTCGTCGGTGGAAGCTCGTCGCGCAAGGGAAAAGCCCCCTTCCTCGTGCGCCAAATGTCGAAGTGTGTTGTCGACACTTCTCCCGGGCCTGCTCTGGGCAGCCCGCGGAGGTTCTTTTTCGGAGGGGCTAGTCACTAACGGAGAGCTCACGCGTTAGGGACGATGAAGGGAGAAGCTTGACACAGAGATTTTTATGTGGTTCAGGCCGCCGGAGCGTAAAACCCTACGCCCACGGTGAGTAGAGATGCTCGTTGTATTGCTTGACGCTCAGAACCAGAGTTCTGAGCTTGAGGATGACCTAAGTGCTCCGATGCTGGAGCATAAGTGTGCAAAGAGTCGAACCCTTGCTAACGTTGCCTACCCAAGCATTTTATAGCCCAGGGCTCGGACGGCTTACAAGGTGGGCCCGGAACCCAACAGGTGGTCCTGCGGAGGTTGCCTGCCATCTACCGTATCCGCAGGTACGCCGGCAGTTGTCTCTGGCAAGGGCTTCTAAATCTTCGTTCTGCCACCCTGTCCATGCCGCAAGCTAGTCGTAGTGGTTGATGATGGCAGGGGCGGCAGGGGATGTCTTGTCGCTGTGTTTATTGGCGTACAGCCTCTGACGCGGCGCGCCCGTCTTCACTACGATGTGATTGGATGCAACGGCACCTGACAAAGGCGTGCTCCGCGTCTCCGCGCCTTGGGAAGGCACGGGTCTTGAATACCTTGTACGGGCAAGGTATGGTGCGTCTTTACTCTTGCTGCCTACCGCGCGGGGGCGGGCAGCGCTGCTCTGCTGGCCACGTGGCGGGCCCGGAGCTCTCCTCTGAGGAGAGAGAGGTCCGGCCCCGCTGGACACGTGGAGCCTTCGGAGCTCTCCCTGCGGAAGGGGGAGGTCCGGCTCTACGGGCCGCGTGGCGGGCCCGGAGCTCTCCTCTGAGGAGAGGAAGGTCCGGCCCCACTGGACACGTGGAGACTTAGGAGCTCTCCCCACGGAGGGGGAGGTCCGGCTCTGCTGGCCACGTGGCGGGGCCGGAGCTCTCCTCTGAGGAGAGGGAGGTCTGGCCCCGCTGGACACGTGGAGACTTCGGAGCTCTCCCCGCGGAGAGGGGTGGTCCGGCTCTGTTGGCCATGCGGCGGGCCCGGAGCTTTCCTCTGAGGAGAGGGACGTCCGGCCCCGCTGGACACGTGGCGCCTTCGGAGCTCTCCCTGCAGAGAAGGGCGAGGTCCTTAGGCAGTTTCCCCTGTGCGTGGGGGTACCCCATATTGAGGGTACCGACAGTACCTTTTCACCGATCGAGAAAACATCAAGCGCGTAGAATGAAGCATTAAAAAGGATTTGAAACCCTATATGCGATAAGATGTCAATGCTAGAAAAATGTATGACATATATGTTATATATTTGTCATATTGTAATGAAGCTTTAATATTTTAATTTCACAAATTTCTCCTCCTTTAATATTTGGAATTTTGACATGTTGGAATGCTTTAAAAAATTAGCAAAATTCATACAGTGAAATATTGGCTTTGAGTTGGCCGTAGACTTCAATATAGGAAAATACAATTTTCGCAGGCATCTATTGGTTAAGGACCGCCTGTGAAAACTTATGCAACTTTATGATATCAACTTTTATGCGATTATATGTAACACAACATTGCAGCACAACACATTTTGAACAAGAAAAGTCACTATAGGAAAAGATACCTGCAACATTACGATTTCAAGTAGAAGGCTGTACATATTGCAAAGGAAGAGGAGGAGGAGGAGGAGGTGGTGGTAGTGGTGATCCTGAGGCATGTATGAGGCCACGAGTGAGGTGAAGTGAAGCGATCGATGCGATTGCTTTTAAGTGCACAAGATGCATACATGCAATATCTATTATGATTAGGAGATAAAAACAACATTACAGAACATGAAAAGAAAACACAACATCAACTAAAAACAGGAAAAGAAAAACCACTATTCTACTATGGTGGTGCAGAAAAGACGATCGCGCGGGTGTGTATTTATATTGATAATCGTTTGGTGGCTTCGAATTGAATTCAAAGGACGCGTGTACTGCGCATGTTCCCCTCGGTAACCGAAAAGGCGCGCATACTCGGTCGCTTCAGCCGTCTGTATTAATGGCCAATATTGCAGGCGACTCCTACTCCACGGCCCGCCTGTATCGTGAGTCGTTGCCATTCGCACGCAGAATTTGAAGCGATCCGACCTCTCCTTATCCTCGTCATTATAACATGCACCTTCCCCTTCTCTGCACCACCATCACAGTATTCCTCTTCCCTCTAGTCTTCGTCTTCCTCACCGCACCGTAGCCCTAGTCTCAATGACACCACCGAAGCACTCCCGACCATGCTCTCCACTCGCCGCGCCTCCGTCCCCGGCTCCAACCTCACCTCTGTCCCCCGCTCCAACCACACCTTCATCCTCGGCTCCAACCACGCCTCCACCCTCAACTCCAACCACACCTCCGCCGCCTTCTTGGGCGGAAGAGACAGTGTACCTACTTGGGAAAGTGTAAAATCCCCGAAAAGTGCTAGCAAGAATTTTCAGCTCATGTATACTTAGGAAAAATGAGGGGAATTAAAATTTTGAATTATAACGGTGTAATTTCAAAGTGAGGATTCAAACTTCTCAAAACTTCCAAACATGGAGATCTAAATTCATAACTTGGATCATCATAGCCCAAATATTCACCCTTCCAAATTTCAGCTCATTTGGAGGAGTTTCAATATTTGTTTGGGATTAAAAGGAGAAACCCTCTAATCTGAATTTGAATTCCAGTTTCAAGTTCCAATTTCCTAAAGTTGCAAATTTGATTCCACAAATGTGTTCTTCACATTTGGATTAGCAGCCATGCCAAAAATCAGAACCTTTGGACTTGGGTTGCTATGTTTTTAGAACCACACAAAATGAAGAATTTAAAGTTCAAATTCAAATGATCAAATCCAATTCAAACTTCACACCAGAATTCAAACAATTTGAATTCAGCAAATTCAAACCTTAACTTTGGAGTGAAGAAAAGCATTTAAGTCTGAGTAGCTGGATGAAAAATATCAGAGAAAAGTTTGAGTAAAAGAGGGGGGAGGTGGGGCCCAACAGTCAGCCTCACAAATCTGTTTTTCCCTCCCTACCTCTGTTCCCGGGTGATCACAGGGCGCCAGCTCTCGGTTAAACCCGTCGCCCGACGTTTCCATTGAGCCACCGAGCTACTTCACTCCCAATGTCAGTTCACGCGAGTGCTGATCGAGCGGCGGCCGAGTGCTTGTTAAAGCCGATCCCCGCTGCCCTGAGGACTCCACCGTTTCTGCTCGAGCAAGGCACCAGGAAAAACACCGACCTCACGTAGCTCACTCGGTTTCCACTCGCCGATCAACCTCCGGCCACTTTAGCGCCTAGCTGAGCTGACCAGAGAGCGTGCTGACCTCCACTGGACGTCGTCCGCACCTACACGGCTCGTGCCCGGCCTTCTCCGACCGGTTGCAACCAGTTTTCCTCCGGCGAAGCAGAGCCGACGCTGCACCTTGCGGTTTCACGTTGTCCGACCGCCTACGACCTCCCCAGCGCGAGGAAAAACACCCAGAGGTGCGTCATGAAGTCTAGTTTCTATACCGAGGTCCTTTGCTACCTTACCACCGCCGGCTAGCCGAAATTTGGAGATTTCCGACGATGCACGTGGAAGACCGACCGAGACAACTTCGGGAAATTCTTCACACACGTTGGATCATCGGGTCTCTGATCCTAGACATGGCTACTAGAGCCTTTATCGCCCTCCCACGCTAAAGCACGATGCATACCATCATTTCTGGAACCCTAGCGACAAGAATCTGTCGCCGCCGGCTGAAACGGCTCTGTTCACCATCGAGCTCCTATTTGCGGGCGTTTTCAGCTCCGGCTAGGGGTAGCATCATGTTCTACGTGCTCCAGGGATGGTGTACGACCCCTTAGATCACCGGTTGAGGCTTGGGACGTGCGGGTCATCGCCGGCGCCACGCCACCGAGCCGCCTCACCGTCGCCGATGAGTTTCCCGGCGTTTCCATGCATCAAAACCTTGCCCAACTGCTTGGCTGTGATCCGAGGGTGGTGTAGCATGAAACCGTAGGGAAAATGGTGGAGAAAAGAGCGAGAACATGGCAAGCCACGGTCGGGTACGGCGTGCGCACGCGGGGGACTGTCGGGAGGTTGAAGAAACGTCTGACAGTGGGCCCCCTCTGTGTCTCTGTGTAGATTTTAAACAGAAAGTTATCAAGTTTGAAAAATCCATAACTTTGTGTAGAAAACTCCAAAAAGGGTGGGACCAATTTTATTGGAATCCTTAGGAGGAGTACTTCATAGAGGAACAATTTGCTTGCTATGAAAATGCCCAGAAATTTTGTGTAGGATTGTTTTTAGTAAATCCTTTAGGGATTTATTACAGGAGCAATTCTTTATGAAATATTCCAAAATTTGGGCAGCTAATCCTTTTCATAGTTACTGATCTCAAGTAACAATTTGGGCTTCATTGGAGTTCATTTGCTAGGCTAAACTGCCTTCCCATGTTAAGCCTTTATTTGAAAATTCAAATTTAAACAGAAACTATTTCAGAACTCCTGTTCAACTTCAAAAATTCATATATCTCGGTTGGTAGCTCCAAAAATGGTGAAACAAATTTTTTTAGAACCATGGAGACTTACCCTACTCATATCTTCCACTATTAGCTATGTCAAAGCTCCTGATCTAGGCTAAAAAATTCAGAGAAGCCTTGTACTTGTAGGAATTTTGGAAACTACATTGTGCATGGACAATTCTCCAAATTTTGCTCAGATCATCCTTAGAGAGTCTAATAACCACTGTAAAAATCCCAAAGCCAATTAAGGATCCTAAACAGCAGTAGCTATGAATAGAAGTTCAATTCTTATAAGTACTTAACACTTATACATATATTTTGCTACATTTCATTTAGTGACCGAAGTTGAGGACGCACGGGAGCCGTTGGACGTCCTCCCACCAGAAGTTGACTTCCCATCTAACTCGCAACCAGGTAAGCTCCGGTTTGCATTTAAGTACTTTTGCAAATTCTTTATTTGTATCACTTGTGTCTAAGGTGAATGCTTGCATTAGAGTTAGGGTGATTGAAACCCCACTTGCATAACCTTTTAAATCCTATGGAGGGTTGGGGAGTTTACAGACTCGACGAGTAGAGAATTGCTATGCTAATATGCTTAGGATCTCGGTAGAAGTCGAGTAGTTGGAATCTACTCGCGAGGTAAGGTTTTATCACACGGTTTGGTCAGAATAGAAAATGGCTTAAGAGCGGAGAAAATGAGGCCCAGCAGGGGGGATAGGAAGCAGTGAGCGGAGGTCTCACGTGCGTAGCCCTGTTAGTGTCGATTGAGGACCGAGTCGTGTGCGGGCCTGCTGGACAAGTATCGAACAGTACCTAATGGCATACTGACATAAGCAGGAAACCAATGTAAATGGTTAACCTGGGTGCCGAGGCTTACCCAACCGTAAATAGGAGTGGGTTGAGGGTAGCAAGGTGTAAATCTGCCAGTGGGCACAGTCACGCTCCACGCGGGGACCTCCTGCCCGTTAAAGATGGACCGGTTCGACATTTGGGTTGCCTTTGAAAGGTTGTTGCATACAACAGAGTAGAAAGGGGTGTGGAATCACGCTTCTGAAAGTGGGTGTATGCAACGTGTTGTCCGGGTGTCTCCTGATTGCAATCATCGTCCCTCGTGGTTATTTGAGTACCGCTTGTTCACTGTTCCGTGACGTAGTAAGAAGTGAAGTAAGCCAGTTGAATGATAATATGCTATGATCATAGATTAATTTTTTGGAAACCATGTATGCTATAGATGTAGAGCTAATTAAGTTTACTTTCCGCTTTGGGCATCACCACATCGGAGGAAAGCGTTTCTTGTTTGATTTTGGACTTCCGATGTGAGGGCTGCCTAAGGTACATGAGTCTGCTTCTATAAAACTGAAAGTAAGGATCAACTTATAGGCGTGTCTTTGATGCAAAGTCCTTTTTCCTATCTTATATATCCCTGAATGTAGAGTTCCATGCCTAGGCTAGACGGTTAAGCCTTGCTGAGCCATAGTGCTCATGGTTGCAATATTTGAGCTGTGTGCAGGTGAGAGTTATGAGGAGGGATCCGAGGACGAGGTGATGGCCCCGTCGGGGTACACGGCCGAGCTGGAGCCCTGCACGCCGCCGTGAATCTCCGGTTCCATGCTGCTAGTGTGTAGCGTCCCCGAGCTGGACGGCTGCACTTTTGCATAGTTAGGATGAGAGGCTACTTATGTAAATTACTTACGCTGTTAATTAAGTTTTGTAAAAGACTTCTGCTGTTTCATATCAAATAAAAAGTTGTATGTTGTTCTTAATTCTTTTCGTGTGTGCTGTTGGGTGCCGCATCACACGGCACCACCCTATGCAATCCTGGAGTGGGTGAACCACGGGGTGGTCTCCACAGAAAGTCGCTTTCCTAGAGGAGAGTTTGGTTTCCCTCGGGGCAGAGGACGACCTTAAACCGTTGCGCCGGCAGATGGCGAAGGGTGTATTTAACAGTACATATAATGCCATGCAGCTTCTGGGACTTGGTCCCCTTTCAGGATGTACCAGAATAGACACCATAGGCCACTACCTCTTTGGGTTGAGCATAGTGGCCGGTCGTCTTGACGTGATGCGGGAGACAGTCTGTTAGGTGCTTGGGGTGGAAGGCAGCAGGAAGTTGGTGGAGGCGATCACCGACAAGTGTGGGGTTCCTCCGCCTTCGGAGGGACTAGACGATTGTCTGTTGTTTTCTTTTGTTATTTGTAAAAATTTAATTTTTAATCAATGTTTGTTTGATGATGAATGTTTGTTGTTGATTATCGAATTGTTTGTTGTCTTTGTTTGATGCTAAATGTGGTTGTTGTATACCAGGCGGCGACGTTTGGTGGCTTCAAATTGAATTCAAAAGCGTGTTCCCCTCGGTAACCGCAAAGGTCCCGCACGCCCGGTCGCTTCAGCCGCCTGTATTAATGGCCAATACTGTAGGCGGCTCCTACTCCACAGTCCGCCTGTGAAAATTGATATGTTTACACAAGCGGTTTTCTTTTACAAGCCGTCTGTGATGTTCATTCATCACAGGTGGCTACTAATTCATTCAACATCACAGGCGCATTTTTTTACGGACCTCCTGGGTCTGAAAAACGAGGCGCTTGTGATAATGGTTTTTGTAATATTGACAAGTGAGATGGAAGGGGACGAAAGAATAAGCTAAGTTTCTTTGAGAAAAAATAAGCTACGCTTTTTTTTGGAAAGATAATACTTCCTCCGTTTTGAAATATTTGACGTTGATTAGATTAAAATTGAACTAACCAGCATTAAATATTTTGAAACGGCCGAACCCAGTTTTGCTGCAGCGAAACGTGCAGACAACCGTATGATTGCCGCCAACGGCTAAGATCTGGCAAAATATGGGGATGAGTAGACCACTTAGGTATGCGTCCCTATGTCCAAGATGTATGGGCTGAGGCCCGTGCTTGGACGGACGGGGAGATAATGGGCTAAGCGCTCGGCTGGGCTTGATGTGGCCTCTTCTAGAAATTGACATTTTTTTTTAAAACCATCTTATAGAAATTAACTTATCCCAGTGAAAGTCTTAGTTTTATCTCTTTTATTTTTTGCTGGATAATATTGGGTTGAATTAAGCTGAAGTTTAAGAGTAGTAACCGAATGGACCTTGGTGTTTGACGGAACCATCATTTCTGGCTAAGACAATTCTTGGGCCCCTCACTTTTACTAGGTTAGGCGCAGGGTGCTTTTCGGCTAGGCCTTTTTTTAGATAATGGGAAAGACATCCCAACCTTCATCTCATAAGAGGTTATGACCATCTTATTACAACCCAATACAAACTCACATCATTTCAGAGAAAACGGATGCACAATGATAATATAAGAGTCCTAGAACTAAACCAGAATGTTTACATTATTAAAAAGCAATTCTGTTGCTAAATCTCCACTCGAAATGAGTAAAAACACCCATCATTGTGGTCTCCAATGAACTGCATGCCTCCTTTATGTATTTATTCTGCTCCTCCGATTTTTGTAGCTGCACTCATACATGGCACCAGTGGGTTCCTCTGTATAGTATCTACATATATGCTTTCATAGAACATTTATTAAAAGACTAATTTCTAGTTAGCCAAATCACCCAGTGTCAGTACCCTACAGACCGGGTACCCCCGCGTAGAGGGTAAAAGACAACTTGGGCCCCACCTCCCTGCTGAGGCGGGTCCTGGCATAGCCATGTGTCCTTGGCCCTGAGGTTAGCCTTGGGGCTGCCACGTGCACTTGAATTTCAGAGCCGACCCGTGCCCTGGGCTCTGGTCCGAGCCTCCCCGCTGAGGTGAGGTCCGGAGCTGCCACGTGTCTCTAGGCTAGGAACCCCCTCCTTGCTAAGGAGGTTCTCAGGAGCTAACACGTGCCCTAGGATCCGGTCCGAGCCTCCCTGCTGAGGTGACGTCTGGAGCTGCCACGTGTCTTTTAGCTCAGAGCACCCTCCCTGCTGAGGAAAGCTTCGGAGCTGACACGTGCCCTGGGCTCCGGACCGAGCCTCCCCGCTGAGGTGAGGTCCGGAGCTGCCACGTGCCTCCTGGCTCAGAGCCTCCTCCCTGCTGAGGAAAGCTCTAGAGCTGACATGTGCCCTGGGCTCCGGTCCGAGCCTCCACGCTGAGGTGAGGTCTAGAGATGCCACGTGTCTCTTGGCTCAGAGTCTCCTCCCTGCTAAGGATAGCTCCGGAGCTGACACGTGCCCTGGGCTCCGGTCGGAGCCTCCCCGCTGAGGTGCGGTCCGGAGCTGCCACGTGTCTCCTGGCTCAGAGCCTCCTCCCTGCTGAGGAGAGCTCCTGAGCTGACACGTGCCCTGTCCTCCGGTCCAAGCCTCCCCCTGAGGTTAAGTCCAGAGCTGCCACATGTCCTCTGGCTCCAAACCCTTCAATAAGAGCTCCGAAGCTGCCGCGTGCCCCTAGAGCCGTCGTGGGCCGTGCGTCGACGAAGTCGAGGTGGAAGTACGCTGCCAGGCTGCGCATTCAAGGCTCGCGCCTTCCCCAGAAGAATGGCGCACTACACATGCCTCCGTCCTCTGCCTGTCCATTATGGTGACAAGACAGGACGGCAAGGCGTGACAGCAGTACCGTGCTACCCAACGGCACGAAGCCGCCCAAGCAGGGGGAGAAGACGCGGCGACCAGACATCGTCTTCATCATCACCTAACACACCGATAGGGGCGCTCAGCGCGCCAGGCGGCGGGACTTAATTCCCCCACCGACTACTCTACTCAAAGTATAAAACCCTAGATAATGTATAGGGTTCATACAGCTTTGGGGCCACATGTCGGGCCCCAAGCTACATTGTAACCACCCCGGCCTTGGACTATAAAAGGATCGGGGTGAGCACCTGACAAGGGGTTCAGCATTCGCAACCCTCTCATGCACATACAAGCAAACAATACAACAAGCACTTCTGTGGACGTAGGGTATTATGCTCCGGCGGCCTGAACCACGTAAATCTCAATGTTCATCTGCTCTCTCGAGCCCGGTCGTGCGAGGCTGCCAAGCCCCCTCCAATCAAGAACCTTGCAGACTGCTTCTGTAGCAGGCCGGAAGGAGTGTCACAGCTCACACACTCCTACATTTGGCGTGCCGGGTAGGGGACTTTCCTTGCTCACCATGCGATCATGGTGAACATCACCTCCCGTGGCGAGCCTTCTTGCCCACCTCACCGTTGTCTCCAGGCGGGAGACGACGAGGCTACCTCCCTCTCAAGATCGGGCAGGTCTGGCCAGTCCGGCGATCAGACGACCGGCATACCAGCGGCGCCCACAGCACCCAAATCCGGCCGAACCGGTGACCGGATCGCTGGTGTCCCTGTGGCACCTGACGGGGCCCCAGTCCCGATCACGGGGACGGGGCACCTCGCCCAGGAATCGCATTGGGTGGTGCTGTGCGATGCGGCACCCAACAGCACACACAATAAAACATCATATTACATAAACCAAGCGGAAGCTTACAAAGTGTAAGTTTTACAAATATTTCTCAAAATATTCTACAGCGGAAGACTAACATAACTCACGTCTCATATCTGTGCTAAGCAACAGAGAAGACATCCAGCCTGCGAACCCTTCTCACTAGCATCACGATGACAACAGCAGCGGAAAGGGTTTCCATGAGTTTACCACTCGGAGAGTTCCGAGTCTCATCGGACAACCGTACTCAGTAGCATAGTGTTATTACCTGCAAAACAACTTGTATAGTATCCGTGAGCATAACGCTCAGCAAGACTTAACCGTCGGCCCTAAGCATGAAACTCTACATGATGGTAAAAACTTAACATAGGATAGTACATTGCATATGAACTCGCCTAAAAATGGGTCCTTACTTTCAAATGTTATTAGCAGCAATTTAAGCATAACCTTGGGCACCTCACATCGGGAGTACACAATCAAACAAGAAACACTTTCTCCCGATATAAATTGCTCATGGTGGAAATGAATCGAATTTGCACTAACCTATTCACAAAACATAACATTACGTTACTAGTATTAACTTCAAACCAATGGTGATTATTCCTTATCTCAGTGCAAGTTGCCTCTACATCACGACTCAGTGACCAAGTGGTACTCTTCACCGTGAGGGACGGCGAATCGACTCGATATACACCTGCAGGGATACCCAAAGAGCACGTCAGTACGCCCATACTCGAAGCTGCACAGCACGCTCCCCTGATGTCGTACAAGACAACCTTTCGCCAAACAGCCCAAACATCGAACCGGTCGCACCGAAACAAGCAGGAGGTTCCCTACACGGAGCATCTCTCTATGCCCGTTAGCAGATTTCCACCTTGCTGCCCTCAGCCTACACCTATAAATCTGTGCGTTCTGCCTCGATGCCCGGGGGTATAGGTTACATCGGTTTATCGGGTCCCATATATCCGATATGTGTTTGGTACGTTCAAACTTGATCAGCGTGGGCCGCACACGGATCGGTCCTCAACCGACACGGACAGGTCTAAGCACCCAGGCCCCCATGTCCTGTTGCCCCTACGCCCTGCCCGGTCTCAATTTCAACTTACAAACAACTTTTGGAACCAATCCTCTGTGCTCTCAATTTCCAATACTCGCGAGTAGCATCCAGCCACTCGACTTCTACCGAGTCCTACTTAAGCATGGCAGATTCTACACGGTGGAAGGACACCTACCCAAATAGTCCGTAGGTTTTCTGGTCATGCAAGAGTAGTATCACCCATCTAGACTTAATGCACAATTCATCCTAACCGACGTATTGTATACAAAGTAAAAACATAGTGATAGTTAAATGCAAACCGGGGCTTGCCTGTTTTGCAGGGTCTAATAGTATATATTTCAGTTATATTCTTGTCTGCCTTGAGGCTTGATCAACTGGTCCACTTCAATGGAACCACTCCGTCGAACTCCTCCATTGGTTGCCTCCGTCGTAAGTCCTATTGATATGTATATGCATCTGTTCTTATTATGCAATTTAAAGAAGTAAAGACTTAACATGTTAATAACAGGGAACTGTGTGGGATTACTAAAAATGAAGTTCTTGTCCCTGTTGTGCAGAGGAACTGGAGGAAAAACCACATGTCCATAAGACTTTCCATTAACATGTCTTATGGTTCCTAATGGACATGTGACATGAGTTGAAATGGGTTGAAAGGATCTAAAGGTCCTGATCTCCAATGACTTTAAAATTTTTACCTGAAGTCATACATTACACAGAGACTTAGATTGCCAAATTGCAGCTAATGTAAGTGGAAATTGTGTCTTCCATAATTCCCACTATAATTCTCTAGGTGTTGCTCATATACATAAGCATGGAGAACAAGAACAGGTAGATTAAAAGTTCAATTTGAGCTGAAACTTTACAGGTGAGTTCCTGGTAACCTGAAAGTGTTCTGGACCAAAATTAAGGACTTCTCATTGTGTAGTTCCTCCAGAATAATTCTATAAGCAATTATGCTACAAGGATTTAATTCTGAAGTAAGGTGCATTTTCATGCCCAATAAGGTGAACTGTCATTTCAATTATGGCTCATAGAGCATGTTTGAATTTTCCTATGATTTTTGGAACTAAGGATTTCCCAGAACTGAATTTACAAAGGAAAACCATTTTCTGGAAAAGTTTCTGGATAATTTTGAGTACAGCAGATTGTACTCTGGAAATTCCTACTCAACTCAACTTCAATTGATCTGAAACTTTGCTGAAAGTCCAATAATATCCTAAAGAATATTCTGGCAAAAATTGAGGATTTTTGGATAAACCAAACTCTCTCAATAATTCTTTTACAGAAAAATTTAAAAGAATTATCCAGACTTTAATATTGAATTTCATACAAATTGGGGTTCATATTTGTATAGACCTTTGCAAAAGGAATCCAACCCAATTTGAATCACCTAATTTGGAGTTTCCTACACAAAGTTGTGAAATTTCAAAGTTGGAGCTGAAACTGGAATTGTTTTGCTATTGAAAATGAACTTGGGCCCACGTTTTAAATACCAGCCACTGAAAACTGAGAACGCACGGGGCTACACGTTTCCAGAGCACGGCCACAGTGGATCCCCAGCCACAGGAGATCAAATTTTTAAACCGCAGTCACTGATGTCTAGGCCCGGCCCTTTCTTCTTCCTCCCGCACGCGCTCTCGTGCGCGCTGCTACCCCCTCGCCGGACTGAGGCGGTGCCCCACTGGAGGGGCGTTCCCGGCTGCCATCCGACTGGAAAGTCGCCGCCGGTGGGTTTACAGTAACGGGAAATCGATTGGAGGGGTCGGCGTAGGCGGTAGACCACCGGAAATGTGCCGGCGTCGTGCGGCCACCTCGAGAGAAGCGCGGCGCCATCGACCGGTGATCCTAGCCCGCCAAACTTTCGAGGAATTTGCTCTACAGCATCCTTGGATGCTAGGGAAGCTCAGCATAGCCTTGGAATTGCTCGGCAACAGCGGCAAATGGGCCTTCACCGTGCACCCGAGACACCTTCCTTGTTTGAGCTTGGAAAAACTGAGAATTTGTGCGGTCTACAAGCGTTTCCAAGCTAGGGTTGTGAAGAACAAATGTTCACCGACTAGTTTAGGTTCTTTGTGCAAGATTTCGAGAGCCAAAAGCAGAAATTGAGATCGAATTTGAGAGTGCCTTACCGGAAGGTCGGTTTATGGCCGCCGGGGAAATTTCGTCGAATTTGCGCTCTGTCGTCCATGTCATGGCCTGAGCTTCGGAGGTGAGCATCACCGAGGACTAGCGCATCCGAAAATGCTCCTGCTCGGGCACGAGAAGCTCTCTGTGGAGCTTTCCACGGGAGACCTCGCCGTTGGTTTCTCTCGGCTACCCCTAGGTATTGGTTTGCTCGGGAGAGGGATGGCTTAGCGCGCTCGGTGGTGCATCCATGAGGTGGTAGACGATCACAGGGTGCCGTTTTTCTCTTCACTGAGCGCTGTTCGAGCGAGAGCAGCCATCTCCCGAGGAGAACCGAGATGGCGGCGCCGGAGGGGTTCTTTTCCGTGTGAGAGGGAGAGAGCGTTGGTGTCCGTTTTGTAAGCAACGAGAGACACGTCTGGAGCTGCTGATCACATTGAGCAAGCCACGGAGGTGCTTCAGCTGCTGAGGAGGCCTCCCGATCACTCCTCGGTGTCGCCCGGAGCTCACTCGGCTCGGTTGCTTCGAGCGGTTTACGAGCGAGGGAAAAAGCAGACCGCGGTTGGCTCAGCTGCGGTCGCGTGGATTGCACCGAGCGAGAGGGAAACAGAGAGACCGATCGCTAGCGTGATGAAAAATGGGGCGGTGGCCACTGCATCGAGTCTCAGTGGCGCTCGGGGACATCCCGGGGTGTTCGAGCCTGAACAGCGAGTATAGTCGGTTGCTTCGTTGTAAACAGAGAAACAACAAAACAATTACTTCATTTGCAAGTCTCCCTTCCAATGACATGTGGGTCCCACTTTTAGGACCCCCTTATCCCCTCAATTTTCCTCATGGTTGGAACTGACTCCATTCAATTGTGGAAAACTTGAATCCTAACTGAATTTGAAGATTTGGACAGGTTTCATCCACTTTCGCATTTGAATCTGAATTCCCATGCAATTTAAATCCATTTGACAAATGGGTAGCAAATTATTTCTAAAGTTCATGGAACTTTGCCTACCCACTTATTTGGACCTAAGGAATTCAAATATGAACTCAGATTTTTGTTTTAGCTGCTGCAAATGAGGTTTTGAGCCCAACAGTTTGCATTCATATTTGTTGCCCTCATTTGAAATTTGAATTGAATAATTTGAGTTTAAACTCTGAATTTCATTTCCCCTGGCCCATGAGAGCTTACACATGGCTTTTACTTAACTTTGTCCCCCAAACACTCACTTTATCCTAGGCTAGAGTGGTAGGACACTCAGGTGTGTCATCGCATGTGGAAAAATCTAAACAAGTCCCAACTTATACAAACTTGAAACCAAAGGGTGTTCCCACTTCAGTCCTTTTGTATTCAAAATTTTTGGAACCTTTACATTCCTCCCCCCTCAAAAGAATCTCGTCCCTAGATTCCAAAAGAAGAATGAGATAGGAGAGGTAATTCTATGTGGTATGACTATAAAATTTCCCGATAGTTCTCCACGTTGTTTCTTCCGTGGTATGATTACCCCACAGCACCTTGTAAAATCTTAAAGTCCGATTCTAGGTGTTCCGGATCTCTTCATCGATAGTCTGAACCGGTCGCTCGTGTGGGTACGATCCGGCTTCATCTAGTCGTTTTCCTCAGTGCGGACAGAAACGAAAATCTTGAGGCATTCCCGCAGCCGTGACACATGACTATGTCATGGACACCCGCAATACATGCCGGTGGTTTCAGCTGGTAGTCTACGGGTCCGTACTCCTTCGTTGTAGCCAATGGATCTAAAGCTCGGGGAGCAAAATCTCCCCTTCACACCGACCCGGTGAATTTCTTTCATCAGAGACACATAAAGATAAATGTGTTCTCCGACGTCGAAATGCCACGGTCTACGCCTTTGATCCTGATGGTTTTTCTGTCGGGATTATTCAGCCTTCAAGTTCGTTTCCATTGTTCGAACCCGGTCATCAGCTTTGTTGACTAATCAATCCCAAACAGTACTCTTGTGCCGTACTCACATCACTTCAGCGGTGTGTGACATTTCCGGTCGTAGAGCTTCATCTTACGAGGTACAACTATACGGTCCTTCAACCATAGAGTACCCTCATTGCCCTACCTGAACCACCTCATTTCTTCGTTGTCTATTCTTCTCCGTGTGTGAGACATACCCTTGTCTCTCCGTTGAGCCTCAACAATCTCCTCTCGGATTGTTGGAATGAGAGCAATGTTATAAAGTACCCCATACGGAATGACACTGAGACTCGGTTCCTCTTCTTCTAACTCAGCAATCGCCAAGTTGTGACCGTGGGTTCTTCCGACTAATTCGTTGGCAACCACTATTACTTTTCCCGGATGGTAATGGATCTCGAAGTTATGATCTTTGATGAGCTCCAACCATCTTCGAGTATACCCCTGCACCATCCAGTTGAGCGACTAAAATATCGACGTACAGCAGGGCACTCGTGGTTTATTATGATGGCATTGAGAGAATGATGATCAACACTTAATCTAAATGTCTCGTCGTTCTTCTTAACGAACAGCGCAGAGCAACTCCAAGGTGATGAGCTAGGTCATAAAAAAAACCTTTGCTCATGAGTCACTTAGTTGGTCCTTCCACTTCGCCAGTTCATCAGGTGCCATCTTATGCGGCTTCGGTGAAATCGAGGTTGTTTCGGGCACCAATTCAAAGTTGAACTTGACGTCCTGTTCAGGAATCTACCCGGAAACACATCGGCATTCACATACCACCGGAATATCCTAGGGTTTAGACACTTCCGTGTGGTGGGTCTAACTAACCCTCTTTGCTGTGCAGAATAGACCTGTCTGTTCTAACCCAGATTTTGATCCGTTTAATCGCATTTTCATAACTCAAGTTGAATACCAAAGTTAAAGTTAACTTCAGTATCTTTCCAACGAGTACTCCTATGCCTCAAGATTGTTTCTGGATCAAAGGTTATGATTGCTCAAAGTTTGACAGAATTTCTGGATAAAAATTTGCCAGCATCTCCTTTGTATGCGGCTATTTCTATCACACTTGTATATGCAAATACACTAAAAATCTGAACAAACTTTGAACTACAACAATGTTGCAAACTCCATACCTTCCAAACGGTGTATCATCTGACCCTCCGAGATTTTTCTACAGGCTGTTATGTCTAATGTACAGAAACATGCAGAGAGTGTTGCAGCTGTTCTGTTTCCTGAACAGTTTGCATTTACCTGGACATTCAACAAAGTTGGCATGTGATTCTGCTCTGGAGTTCTACGGAAAAGTTGTAGATCACTTAGAAACCTTTCCAGAACTGTATCAAACACGTTCATTGGGTCAAGCTACTCAGAGTTATGCCCTGTCAAGGTCCAGCAAAATTCCTGCCAGAACAGGGCACTCTGTTTTTGAAATCAATGGAAACCTAGCAAGCCTCTTCCTTGAAACTTAGTCCAAACGAAGAGCTCAGTAACTAATATGTGCTTTTAACCATCCATTTTTAGTTTGAAAGTTAATCATGAATGATTTCTTCATAGGAAAGAAACTATCCAATGTAGTATGGTGTCGATGCACCGTAAGACATATGACGGTACTACGTTGCCTCACCAAAGAAAAACCTAACCAGATTACACCGGCATATACGTATCCTTAGGTGGCCCTAAAACGGTCATTCGCAAACGTGTTCTACCCGTACTAAGGTTTTCGTGGTTAGTAACTACATAAAACACACTCAATCGTCAGGTTCGGCTGCACACCGAACCCGGTATCCATACAGTTGGTACACCCGTCCGTCATCACTCGCACAGGTGTTCTCAAGCCAAGCACGCCTTGAGCTACGTGTTCACGTTACTGACCACGTGACGGGGTCTCCCATACTTGCCCAAAGCACACTAGGGAAAAGCGTTGCTCGAATACCCCCAAACGACATGAAGAGTCGTAGAGGATACTAAAGCGGGTCGGGTTACCTGCCACCCGTGGGGCTCCACCTTTCAGCTTGTGCGCACTGGTGGAAAGCACATACGTGCACCCCCCAAGACATAGACGTCCCGAGATGCACGATTTTCCGACATAACAAATAGGTTATCTTGCCACCTTCATAATATGCTAATAGCAGTCCTTATGTGGGCTTAGTACCGTTATCTCACCGTATCCTAAGTTTTTGTCGTAATACGATCCTTATTCCGTGCGCTATTAACAATGCGGCTCTGATACCACGCTGACGGGGCCCCAGTCCCGATCACGGGGACGGGGCACCTCGCCCGGGAATCGCATTGGGTGGTGCCGTGCGGTGCGGCACCCAACAGCACACACAATAAAACATCATATTACATAAACCAAGCGGAAGCTTACAAAGTGTAAGTTTTACAAATATTTCTCAAAATACTCTACAGCAGAAGACTAACACAACTCACGTCTCATATATGTGCTAAGCAACAGAGAAGACATCCAGCCCGCAGACCCTTCTCACTAGCATCACGATGACAACAGCAGCGGCAAGGGTTTCCATGAGTTTACCACTCGGAGGGTTCCGAGTCTAATCGGACAACCGTACTCAGTAGCATAGTGTTATTACCTGCAAAACAACTTGTATAGTATCCGTGAGCATAACGCTCAGCAAGACTTAACCGTCGGCCCTAAGCATGAAACTCTACATGATGGTAAAAACTTAACATAGGATAGTACATTGCATATGAACTCGCCTAAAAATGGGTCCTTACTTTCAAATGTTATTAGCAGCAATTTAAGCATAACCTTGGGCACCTCACAACGGGAGTCCACAATCAAACAAGAAATGCTTTCTCCCGATGTAAATTGCTCATGGTGGAAATAAATTGAATTTGCACTAACCTATTCACAAAACATAACATTACGTTACTAGTATTAACTTCAAACCAATGGTGATTATTCCGTATCTCAGTGCAAGTTGCCTCTACGTCACGACTCAGTGACCAAGTGGTACTCTTCACCGCAAGGGATGGCTAATCGACTCAATATACACCTGCAGGGATACCCAAAGAGCACATCACGTACGCCCATACTCGAAGCTGCACAGCACGCTCCCCTGATGTCGTACGAGACAACATTTCACCAAACAGCCCAAACGTCGAACCGGTCGCACCGAAACGAGTAGGAGATTCCCTACGCATCTCTATATGCCCGTTAGCAGATTTCCACCTTGCTGCCCTCAGCCTACACCTATAAATTGGTGCGTTATGCCTCGACGCCCAGAGGTATAGGTTACATCGGTTTATCGGGTCCCATATATCCGATATGCCTTTGGTACGTTCAAACTTGATCAGCATGGGCCGCACACGGATCGGTCCTCAACTGACACAGACAGGTCTAAGCACCCAGGCCCCCATGTCCTGTTGCCCCTACACCCTGCCCGGTCTCAATTTCAACTTACTAACAACTTTTGGAACCAATCCTCTGTGCTCCCAATTTCCAATACTCGCGAGTAGCGTCCAGCCACTCGACTTATACCGAGTCCTACTTAATCATGGCAGAATCTACACGGTGGAAGGACACCTACCCAAATACTACGTAGGTTTTCTGGTCATGCAAGAGTAGTATCACCCATCTAGACTTAATGCACAATTCATCCTAACCGACGTATTGTATACAAAGTAAAAACTTAGTGGTAGTTAAATGCAAACCGGGGCTTGCCTGTTTTGCAGGGTCTAATAGTATATAGTTCAGTTAGATTCTTGTCTCCCTTGAGGCTTGATCAACTGGTCCACTTCAATGGAACCACTCCGTCGAACTCCTCCATTGGTTGCCTCCGTCGTAAGTCCTATTGATATGTATATGCATCTCTTCTTATTATGCAATTTAAAGAAGTAAAGACTCAACTTGTCAATAACAGGGAACTGTGTGGGATTACTAAAAATGAAGTTCTTGTACTTGTTGTGCAGAGGAACTGGAGGAAAAACCACATGTCCATAAGGATTTCCATTAACATGTCTTATGGTTCCTAATGGACATGTGACATGAGTTGAAATGGGTTGAAAGGAACTAAAGGTCCTGATCTCCAATGACTTCAAAATTTTTACCTGAAGTCATACATTACACAGAGACTTAGCTTGCCAAATTGCAGCTAATGTAAGTGGAAATTGTGTCTTCCATAATTCCCACTATAATTCTCTATGTGTTGCTGATATACATAAGCATGGAGAACAAGAACAGGTAGATCAAAAGTTTAATTTGAGCTGAAACTTTACAGGTGAGTTCCTGGTCACCTGAAAGTGTTCTGGACCAAAATTAAGGACTTCTCATTGTGTAGTTCCTCCAGAATAATTCTATAAGCAATTATGCTACAAGGATTTAATTCTGAAGTAAGGTGCATTTTCATGCCCAATAAGGTGAACTGTCATTTCAAGTATGGCTCATAGAGCATGTTTGAATTTTCCTATGATTTTTGGAACTAAGGAACAAAGGAAAACCATTATCTGGAAAAGTTTCTGGATAATTTTGAGTACAGCAGAGTGTACTCTGGAAATTCCTACTCAACTCAACTTCAATTGATCTGAAACTTTGCTGAAAGTCCAATAATATCCTCAAGAATATTCTGGCAAAAATTGAGGATTTTTGGATAAACCAAACTCTCTCAATAATTCTTCTACAGAAAAATTAAAAGAATTATCCAGAATTTAATATTGAATTTCATACAAATTGGGGTTCTTATTTGGATAGACCTTTGCAAAAGGAATCCAACCCAATTTGAATCACCTAATTTGGAGTTTCCTACACAAAGTTATCAAATTTCAAAGTTGGAGCTGAAACTGGAATTGTTTTGCTATTGAAAATGAACTTGGGCCCACGTTTTAAATCCCAGCACTGAAAACCGAGAACACATGGGGCTACACTGTTCCAGCACACAGCCACAGTGGATCCCCAGCCACAGGAGATCAAATTTTTAAACCACAGTCACTGACGGCTGGGCCCGGCCCTTTCTTCTTCCTCCCGCCCGCGCTCTCGCGCGCGCCGCCGCCCCCTCGGCGGACTGAGGCGGTGCCTCACCGGAGGGGCGTTCCCGGCTGCCATCCGACCGGAAAGTCACCGCCGGTGGGTTTACAGTGACGGGAAATCGATTGGAGGGGTTGGCGTAGGCGGTAGACCACCGGAAATGTGCCGGCGTCGTGCGGCCACCTCGGGAGAAGTCCGGCACCGTCGACCGGTGATCATAGGCCGCAAAACTTTCGAGGAATTGGCTCTACAGAATCCTTGGATGCTAGGGAAGCTCGGCATAGCCTTGGAATTGCTCGGCAACAGCGGCAAATGGGTCTTCACCGTGCACCCGAGACACCTTCCATGTTTGATCTTGGAAAAACTGAGAATTTGTGCGGTCTACAATGTTTCCAAGCTAGGGTTGTGAAGAACAAATGTTCGCCGACTAGTTTCTGTCCTTTGTGCAAGATTTCGAGAGCTAAAAGCAAAAACTGAGATCAAATTTGAGAGTGCCTTACCGGAAAGTCGGTTTATGGCCGCCGGGGAAATTTCCTCGAGTTCGCGCTCTTTCGTCCATGTCATGGCCTGAGCTTCGGAGGTGAGCATCACCGAGGACTAGCACATCAGAAAATGCTGTTGCTCGGGCACGAGAAGCTCTCTGGGGAGCTGTCCAAGGGAGACCTCGCCGTTGGTTTCTCTCGGCCACCCCTAGGTATCGGTTTGCTCGGGAGAGGGAAGGTTTAGCGCGCTCGGTGGTGCGTCCATGAGGTCGTAGACAATCACAGGGTGCCGTTTTTCTTTTCACTGGGCGCTGTTCGAGTGAGAGCAGCCATCCCCCCAGGAGAACCGAGATGGCGGCGCCGGAGGGGTTCTTTTCCGTGTGAGAGGGAGAGAGCGTCGGTGTCCGTTTTGTAAGCAACGAGAGACACGTCTGGAGCTGCTGATCACGTTGAGCAAGCCATGGAGGTGCTTCAGCTGCTGAGGAGGCCTCCGGACCACTCCTCGGTGTCGCCCGGAGCTCACTCGGCTCTGTTGTTTCGAGCGGTTTACGAGCGAGGGAAAAAGCAGACCGCGGTTGGCTCAACTGCGGTCGCGTGGATTGCACCGAGCGAGAGGGAAACAGCGAGACCGATCACCAGCACGATGAAAAACGGGGCGGTGGCCGCTGCATCGAGTCTCAGTGGCGCTCGGGGACATCCCGGTGTGTTCGAGCCTGAACAGCGAGTATAGTCGGTTGCTTCGGTGTAAACAGAGAAACAACAAAACAATTACTTCATTTGCAAGTCTCCCTTCCAATGACATGTGGGTCCCACTTTTAGGACCCCCTTATCCCCTCAATTTTCCTCAAGGTTGGAACTGACTCCATTCAATTGTGGAAAACTTGAATCCTAACTGAATTTGAAGATTTGGACAAGTTTCATCCACTTTCGCATTTGAATTTGAATTCCCACGCAATTTAAGTCCATTTGAAAGATGGGTAGCAAATCATTTCTAAAGTTCATGGAACTTTTCCTACCCACTTATTTGGACATAAGGAATTCAAATATGAACTCAGATTTTTGTTTTAGCTGCTGCAAATGAGGTTTTGAGCCCAACAGATTGCATTCATATTTGTTGCCCTCATTTGAAATTTGAATTGAATAATTTGAGTTTAAATTCTGAATTTCATTTCCCCTGGCCCATGAGAGCTTACACATGGGTTTTACTTAACTTTGTCCCCCAAACACTCACTTGATCCTAGGCTAGAGTTGTGGGACACTCATGTGTGTCATCGCATGTGGAAAAATCTAAACAAGTCCCAACTTCTACAAACTTGAAACCAAAGGGTGTTCCCACTTCAGTCCTTTTGTATTCAAAATTTTTGGAACATTTACAGCGCCCACGGCGCCAAGGTCAGGACAGGCTACCGACCGTACGGTCGGTGTGCCGTCGGCGCTCACACCGCCAGTGGCCACTTCCTCTCAGCAGCCTTCTACTCCAACGGTGGCGACAGCGCCACCACGACCAAGCCCGGAGAGCGTGCTGGCCGCAGCACACGCTCTGCTCCACAACCCTCCGGGCGAGGGCGCCACCCTCGAGGCGGCAGAGCAGTGGCGGCACGATGTTGACCATCTCTTTGCTGCTGCCATGAAATCTCTGTCCTACAGGAGACAGCAGGCTGAGCCCTTGCTGGCCTAGTCACACACGCCGACAGTGGTCCGTGAGACGGCAGCCGCATGCGTGACGGCTGCAGCTGACCTCTGTGTCGAGGTGAACCGTCGCCTTGCAAGCGAAGATGGTTGCATCACCATCGAACGACGCCGAGAGAGGCATCACAACCTTAAAGGAGAGTACCGCTCTCCGAGGGTTATACTAGTGGGCCGCGCTCCTCCTACACCTGCCGCTCCGGGGGCAGTAGGGAGCTGCATGGCGCTCGCCTGTAAAAGTCCCAAAAATGTGTATGAATAAAAACTATGGTTTGAGTTCATATGTGTGGCAATGACAGGAAAAATGGGACTTGCTAAAACTTTTCTTCATGCAAGGTAATACATGGATGAACATCCAACATGAGGTTCACCTTTTTATTTAAAAGTGTTGGACCAATAAGGAGTTAAATACCTCTTTGCATGTAAGTTTAAAAATCAGATTTTAAATTCAAAGTTCACACATGTAGTGACCAAAAACTTTGAGTAAACATGCAGCCCTATAGTTGGAATTATAGGGAAAAGTTTGCTCATAAACTTTTCAATTGTAGGGTGAGCTCAAAAGGGAGTTAAAGAGGAGAATTTGCAAACTTCAACCAAATTCAAATTTGGAAAACAAATTCAAACTGAATTGGAAGGATTAAAATTCTAACCCACACTTTAAACTCAGAATTGTGGGAATTAAGAGGATCACTTTGAGAAGATATTTGGGGGTTAGAATGTGGGATGGGACCCACATGGCAGTGAGCTGGAGGCTTAAACTTAACCAGGAAGCAAATGAATTTGGCTTCTGTTCTGCTCGGGCGCCACCGAGGAGTCCCACCGCGCCCCCCGGGGAACTGGACCCGACACCTCCTGCTGCCTCCCCCCCCCACGCGCGGCCACCGAAGGCGGTTTCCTTCGACGTTATCGTGCCCTCGGCTGAGCAAAGACCCGATTGCTCTCCTCCTCTCGCGTGAACGCCGCACAGCCGTTCTTCCCTCGTTCGCTCTCGGTCGATCGGGAAACCGGCGGAGACCATCGCGCCCACGGCCTCCGAGGGGCTAAACACGGAGGCGCAACCGTTGCTCACTTCCCCCGACCCAGAAACTACCAAGTCCCGGCGTTCCCGAGCCCCCAATCAACCATTTCGCGGTGACCTCAAAAGAATCGACGGTCGGCTTCACGTGGAAAGCTCTCCACAGAAGCTTCCAAGCCCAAGCAAGCACGGCCACAGGAGCGTTCTGCTGTGTTATTGCTCTCACCCAAAACTTGGAGCAATTCGTGGAGCGTAGCCGGCGAATTCCGAGGTTTTGCTCCGGCGGCTTCAACCCGAGCATCCGGTATGGAAATCCAAAATTCTCCACTTCTGTCCGTTCTTAGCTCGTCAAATTTTGCACGGAGGAGCTGGACTAGCCGGCGGTCATATCCTCTTTAGCATCCGAGGCAGGTCATTAACTGGGCACCGCGAATTTTGAGCTCTACCGAGCGTGATCACGGCGGAACCGGTCGGCCGCACGGTGACGTCCGGTTTGCGGCCATTCCAGTGCCATTTGAGGGCCATGCCAAGCTTGGCGATCGACCACTGATGCTGTAGCACGTGTTTGTCGCTTGGTTAGAGGACTAGGAACCCTGGTCGACGGTGCCGAAAGGCAGCAAAGACCGCCGCACGTCGCCGGGGTGTTTCCGGTCACCGGCAACCCTAGATGACCCCGCAGGTATGTTCCTCGACATCATAAACGCCCTGGCGGCAAACCTCAGCTCGGGCGGTGGCCGGAGAAGGCGAGCCGGTGAGCTCCGGCGTCGGGCCGGCGAGGGGCAGCGCGGGCGTGGGAAAACAACGGGAGGAAGAAGAAGACCGGGTGGGTCCCCGCCGTCAGCGCCTGTAGAGTTTAAAAAGAGGATCTGTTGTGGCTAGGATCTTTTGTGGCTACGCGGTACAATCCTGTGAACCGCTGTGGACCCAATCTGATTGGCTGGGGTTTAAAAAGCGGGCCCAATAGGATTTGCAATAGGAAAATAATCCCTGACTTAGCTCAATCTTTAGAAATTCATATCTCCCTGTAAAAAACTCCAATTTGAGTGATTCCAATTGGTTTGGATTCACCTCTCTGAGTTCTAACCAAATATGAACTCAGATTTCTATGAAAGTCAATATTATATTCTGGAAAATTCTTTGAAAATTTTCTGAAAAAGAAATATTGAGGGAGTTTGGGTTATCCAAAAATACCCAAATTTTGCCAGAATATTCTTTAGCATATTATTGACCTACTAGCAAATTTTCAGCTCATTTGAAGATCATTTGTGTAGGAATTTGCTAAATGCAAACTACTGTGTTCAAAAGAGTCCAGAAACATTTTCAGAAAATGTTTCCCACTTCAAAAATCTTTTCTGAGCAATCCATAGCTCCAAAAATCATAGAAAAATTTAGGCAAGCTCTCTGGGACATACTTGGAATTGTAGTTCACTTAGTTGGGCATGTAAATGCACATTACTACAGAATTAATTCTATCGAGTACAAATGCTTAAAGAATTGTTCTGGGAGAACTACCCAAGTAAAAGGGCTGAATTTTGTACCAGATGACTCTCATGTGATCAAGAACTCACATGTAAATTATCAGCCCAAGATGAGTCCTTAAACTCCCTGTCCTTATTCTCCATACTTATGTATAAGGGAAAAATACATAAGAAATATTGTGAGAATTATGGAGGACACAATATGACTCCACATTAGCTGCAATTTGGCAAGCTAAATCCTTAGGTAGTATAGAACCTGCTGTAAAAGTTTTGAGGCCATTGGAGTTCTTGTTCTTCAGTTGCACTCAAATCTTTTCAGCTTATCTATTATGTTCATTAGAGAAAAGGGTTAGTGTATAGCTAAGGGCCTTAAGGTCAAATTAGTTTAATTCTGTTCTTTGCACAACAGAGGCAAACCAAGCCATGCTTGGCTTTTCCACACAACCTCTGTTCTTAAGAAAGAATTTCTATAACTTCTTTCCATTACATTCTATAAAATATGTGCATATGCATTTCAATAGGAACCACAACGAAAGGGGACTCAAAGGAGTGATTCATCAAAGTGGATCAAGCTCCGGAGAGTCAAGGGTGGATCTGCAAGGACACTAACTGTTATATACGACTACCCTGCAAAACAGGCAAGCTCCGGTTTGCATTTAACAGCTGTTAAGTTTTTATTTTGTATTCACCTTTGGTTAAGATTTGAACTGTGCATTAGGTCTAGTGTTTGATACTCCTCTTGCATAGCCAAATGACCCATGGAGTATTGGGTAAGTGTCTTTCACCGTGTAGAACTGCCATGCTTAAGTACGGTTCGGTAGAAGTCGAGTGGTGAGATACTACTCGCAGATTTAGGAACAACAAGGGCATACGGGATTGGTTCGTAATTGAATTAGCAAGTTAAAGTTGAGACCGGAAGGTTGTAGGAGCAGCAGGACATAGGGGCCTGGGTGCTGTAGACCTGTCCGTGTCGGTCAAGGACCGATCCGTATGCGGCCCTGTTGAACAAGTTTGAGTTGTGTACCGGACTCATGCTGGCTATATGGGACCCAGTAAACCGATGTACCTCGGGAAGCTGTCGTTGGGACTTTTCGGGTCGCCTCAGGCGGATGGCCGGTGTGCAGTATGTGGGGAATATTCTCATGACATCTCACGTCGGAAGGTGCACCATGAGAGTAGCTAGTGTACGGGGTGACTTGATCGATTCAGCGGGGGTGAAACGAGGGAAAGGCTGCCACGTACGACGTCAGTGATGGTTGTTGTAGGCAACGTCGAGTACGGGCGTACGTGTCGTGTAGTCCGGGTGTTATTGATTCGAATCACCGTCGCTCACGGAATGGACTGAGCATACTTGTTCTCACAGTCGTGACGTAGTAAGAACTTGCATGAGAAAGGAACTAATCATATTGATGTGAAGTATTATACTAGTGTTGTATTGGATCTCGATGAATAGGCTAGTGCAAACTCGATTCTTTTATGCCATGAGCAATTTACATCGGGGGAAAACGTTTCTTGTTTGATTGTGGACTCCCGATGTAGCGTGCCCAGGGTTACTTAAAATGCTGCAATTAATACTTGAAAGTAAGGATTCACTTTTAGGCGAGTTAATTATGCTTATGCCATCCTATGTTAGGTTCATAACCTCACTTAGAGTTTCATGTTTAGGGTGACGGTTAAGTCTTGCTGAGCGTTATGCTCACGGATGCTATCCGAGTTGTTTTGCAGGTAATTGACTCGCTGATTATGAGAAGGGGTGCCGATGAGACTCGGGAACCTCCGAGTGCTTACTCTAAGAGCATCCTCGCCGCTGCATGTCTTCGTGTTGCAAGTAAGAAACGTCCGCGGGCTGGACCGTTTCTTTGTTGCTAGTTTAGATATGAGTCGTGAGAGTGATAGTCTTCCGCTGTAGTTTACTCTGATATACTTATTTGTAAAACAATCTTGTACGCTTCCGCAAACTATTTATGTAATATGATGTATGTTCATCGACCCGTGTGCTGTTGGGTGCCGCATAACACGGCACCACCCGACGAGGTCCCGTGGGGCCGTCTCAGCGTGGTATCAGAGCTACCACGCATGGTATCAGAGCCCCTTTTACACATGGTATCAGAGCCGCGTTGGGAACAAAGCACGGATTGAGCATCATATTATGTCAAAAACTTAGGATACGGTGAGATATCGGTACTAGGCCCACATAAGGACTACTATTAGCATATTATGAAGGTGGCAACCTAACTTATTTGTTATGTCGGAAAATCGTGCATCTCGGGACGGTTTATGTCTTGGGGGGTGCGCGTATGCGCTGTCCACCAGTGCGCACAAGCTGAAGGGTGGAGCCCCACGGGTGGCAGGTAACCCGACCCGCTTTAGTATCCTCTACGACTCTTCATGTCGTTTGGGGTATTCGAGCAGCGTCTGTCCCAGGCGTGCATGGTGCAATTTGGGAGACCCCGTCACGTGGTCAGTAACGTGAACACGTAGCTCAAGGCATGTTTGGCTTGAGAGTGATGACGGCCGGGTGTACCAACTGTTATGGATACCGGGTTCGGTGTGTAGCCGAACCTGATGATTGAGTGTGTTTTATGCAGGAACTAACCACGAAAACCTTAGTGCGTGTAGAACACGTTTGCGAGTGACCGTTTTAGTGCCACCTAAGTATACGTATATGCAGGTGTAATCCGGTTAGGTTTTTCTTTGGTGAGGCGACGTAGTACCGTTATATGTCTCACGGTGCATCGTCACCATACTAAACTGGATAGTATTCTTACCTATGAAGAAATCATTCATGACTAACTTCCAAACTAAAAATGGATGTGATAAAGCACATATTAGTTACTGAGCTCTTCATTTGAACTAAGTTTCAAAGAAGAGACTTGTTAGGCTTCTTTTGATCTCAAAGACAGAGTGCTCTGTTCAGACAGAAATTTTTCTGGTCTTCAACAGAGCGTAACTCTGATTAGCTTGACCCAATGGAGGTGTTTGATACAGTTCTGGAAAGGTTATTAAGTGCTCTACAACTTTTCTGTAGAATTCCAGAGCCAAATCCGACACCAACTTGGTTGAACGTCCAGATGAATGCAAACTGTTCAGAAAACAGAGCAGCTGCAAACTTCTCTGGATGTTTCGGTAAATTGGTCATAACAATCTGTAGAAAAATTTCTATGGGTCATGTAATACACCGTTGGAAAGGTTATGAAACTTACAACGATTTTGTAGTTCATAGTTTGTTCAGAATTGTACCCCAGTTGTATGTAAAACTGTGATGAAAACAGCCACATACAAAGGAGGTGCTGGCAAATTTTAGCCAGAAATTCTGTCAACTTTGAACAATCATAACTTTTGTTCCAGAAATGATCTATGGGCATATGAGTACTCGTTGAAAATATACTGAAGTTAAATTTAACTTTGGTATTCAACTTGAGTTATGAAAATGCTAATGAATGGATCAAATTCTGGGTTAAGTACATAAAGGTCTGTTCTGTACAGAATGAGGGACTGAATATGTTGGCTTTAGAAAGATGTGTAAACATGAAATTTTGTTATGCTTTCATAAAGTTTTAGCATGTTCATGTTTTACATACTTTCACATACTGCTAGATCAAGTTGTGACTCCCCTCAAAATTATGCTTTTGCAGTATGGTGCGTACTCATTCTCCGAGTAGGACTGAAGGTTCTCATCGAGACGGTGATGACTCGACTCCACCAGGGGCACCACCATCAACGGTATGGGCGGATATCATGGCTCAGATGGTCGAGTCAAGTCAAGAGAACACAAGACTACTCCAAGCCTTGGTACAACAGGGCTTACTCCAGCGTGAACATCAGGACGTTCCACCTCGGAACGCCTACTTGGATTTCTTGGCGACACAACCGCCAATCTTCACGGAAGCCCATGAACCAGTGGAAGCTGATCAGTGGCTTCGAGTTATGGAGTCCAAGTTTGGGGTGTTTGAGTGCGACGAATATCAGAAGGCATCATTTGCGGCTCAACAGCTCCATGGAGCCGCCGGAAATTGGTGGTTTGCGTATCTCGCCACCGTTCCGGAAGGCCATCAAGTGGAATGGACGGAATTTCGTGAAGCATTCCGTGCTCGTCACATTCCTATGGGTTTTATCAAGGCCCAACAGCAAGAATTCAGAAACTTGAAGCAGGGGGACATGAGTGTCCTCGATTATGTCCGAAGATTCAACCTTCTGGCACAATATGCTCCTGCTTATGCGACGAGCGAAGCTGCAATGTGTGACTACTTTTTCTATGGCTTGAGTGCCATACTAAAGGAGAAGTTAGCTTTGTTCAATCAAGGCAGTTACACCGAGTTGATCAGTGCTTCTCTGCTGCAAGAACAAGCGACACTTGAGTGTCAAGCAGAGAAGAGGGACCGGGAGGATGTGCAAGAAGACACACCAATCGTTCCTCGTAAATACCGTGTGGTGTATCACACACCATCCGATGAGATATGGCAAGCACCAGGGAGATCAACTCCGTACAGATTTCCTGCTCAAGAGTCATGTCTTGAAGCAACACCTTTGCCTCAGCAACGAATGACATCTGTCGCAACATTGCTGCAGCCAAGTGCCTCAACTTCTCAACCACAAGTCAACAAAGAACCGGGGAAACCTCCGTGTTCTTATTGCCACCGTTTTGGGCATTTTAGGCAGGAATGCCAGGAGAAGTTGGTAAACACCAGACAGCCATCATCATCAGGTGGTATGCCGCCACCTGCTCCAGTTAACATAACAGCATTGCAATCCGGGAGTGTGCAACATCTTACGATTGAGGATGTCCTGGAGGGAGCACCGGTGTTAGCGGGCATGTTTACTCTCAAGGACGTGCCCGTATTGATACTTTTTGATTCAGGTGCAACCCACAATTTTATCAGCAAAACATGCGTGGATCAGCACCAATTATCCACCAATACTCCCACAACGAGTTTTCTCATACGTTCACCAGGAGGAAATATCTCTGCCAATCAGATTGTATCCCGAGCAGCTTTGTGTTTGGGCGGAAAAATATACCCAACATCGCTGATTATGTTGGATAGGCAGAAGATAGACATTATATTGGGGATGTCTTGGTTAAATCGTCACGGTGCCGTTCTCAATATCGGTAACCGGACTGTCCAGATTGACTCGCCGATTCACGGACAGCACACGCTGTTTTTAGACAGCGAAGATCCAGATATGGTAGAGGCCTACCACACGGAAGCGCTGAAGCTTGAAGATATTCCGGTGGTACGTGATTATCCCGACGTATTTCCCGAGGACTTACCGGGCATGCCGCCCGAACGGGACGTCGAGTTCAAAATTGAACTGGCGCCGGGAACGACGCCTATTTCATGAAGGCCTTACAAGATGGCACCTAACGAGCTAGCGGAGTTGAAAGAGCAACTGAATGAACTCATGAGCAAGGGTTTCATACGACCAAGTTCTTCACCTTGGGGTTGCTCAGCGCTGTTCGTTAAGAAGAAGGACGAAACACTACGGCTATGTGTTGATTATCGTCCCCTCAATGCTGTCACGATCAAGAACAAGTATCCTTTGCCTCGCATCGACATCCTGTTTGATCAACTTGTGGGTGCAAAGGTATTTTCGAAGATGGATCTTCGGTCGGGCTATCATCAAATCAAGATCCGACCGGAGGACATACCGAAGACAGCTTTCTCGACGAGATACGGACTCTACGAGTACCTCGTCATGTCATTTGGGTTAACCAATGCTCCGGCACACTTCATGTACTTGATGAATTCTGTGTTCATGCCGGAGTTAGACAAGTTCGTCGTGGTATTCATCGACGACATATTGGTTTACTCCAAATCTGAAGAAGAGCACGCTGAACATCTGCGTATTGTGCTACAACGGTTGCGGGAGCACCAGTTATATGCCAAGTTCAGCAAGTGCGAGTTCTGGATTGATCAAGTGCCTTTCCTTGGCCATATTATCTCAGCAGAAGGGATTGCCGTGGACCCCAGCAAGATTGAACAAGTGCTGAAGTGGGAATCTCCCAAATCAGTCCACGAGGTCCGAAGTTTCCTAGGTTTAGCGGGGTATTATCGGAGGTTTATTCCGAGCTTCTCAAAAATTGCTAAACCAATGACGGAGCTGCTGAAGAAGGGCACTAAATACATGTGGAATGCAGCATGTGAAGCCGCATTCAAAACTTTGGTGAGACATCTCACAACGGCTCCAGTTCTTGCTCAGCCGGACACGACGAAGCCATTTGATGTATACTGTGATGCATCCGGCATCGGTCTCGGCTGCGTTCTGATGCAAGAAGGGCGTGTAGTCGCCTATGGGTCTCGTCAACTGCGAAACCACGAGCAGCATTATCCAACTCACGATCTTGAGCTTGCTGCTGTGGTGTTGGCATTAAAGATGTGGAGGCATTACCTACTGGGTAATCTTGTTCACCTCTACACCGACCATAAAAGCCTGAAGTATATCTTCACGCAGAAGGAGCTGAATATGAGGCAACGGAGATGGTTGGAGCTCATAAAAGATTATGAAATTGAGATCCACTATCATCCGGGAAAAGCAAACGTGGTTGCCGACGCGCTTAGTCGGAAAGCCCACGTTCACAACTTGGCGGCTGCTGAGTTAGGAGACAAAGAACCAAGCCTCCGTGTCATTCCGTATGGCGCACTTTATAATCTCGCGCTCATTCCAACAATCCGTGAAGAGATTGTTGAGGCTCAAAGAAGAGACAGAGGTATGTCTCACATACGGAGAAGACTAGACAACGGAGAGGTGAAATGTTTCCGGAAGGATGAGAACGGTACAATATGGTTTAACGACCGTATAGTGGTACTGCGCAATATGAAACTCCGGAAGAAAATCTTGGATGAAGCCCACCTGTCGAAGTTTTCCATTCATCCCGGAAGTAACAAGATGTACCAAGATTTGAAACAGAAATTTTGGTGGACGAGGATGAAGAGGGAGATTGCTAAATACGTATCCAAATGCGATACGTGTAGACGGGTCAAGGCTGATCATATGTGGAAAGCCGGACCGCTACAACCTTTGAAGATTCCGGCGTGGAAATGGGAGGATGTGAGTATGGACTTCATCGTTGGATTACCACTCACATCCAAGAAGCATGACTCGATATGGGTGATCGTCGACCGGTTGACGAAATCAGCTCATTTCATACCGGTAAACACTCATTATCGAGCAAGGCAATATGCGGAGTTATTCATCTCCAGAATTATTTGCTCACATGGTGTCCCAAAGACCATTGTTTCAGATCGAGGTGCGTTGTTCGTTGCTCGGTTTTGGGAGCAGCTGCATGCCTCGTTGGGCACCAAGCTAATTAGAAGCTCCGCATATCACCCTCAAACCGATGGACAAACTGAGAGGGTGAATCAAGTGCTCGAGGACATGTTGAGAGCATGTGCCATCCACCACGGTAGGAATTGGGACGATCACCTACCGCTGGCGGAGTTTTCATACAACAACGGTTATCAAGCGAGTATTAAAATGGCACCGTATGAAGCTCTCTATGGCCGGAAGTGTCGCAGACCACTGAATTGGTGTGAGTCTGGTGAAAGAGTTCTGTTTGGGATTGATCTTGTCAACGAAGCCGAAGACCGAGTTCGGTTGATACAAGAGAACTTAAAGGCTGCACAATCCCGACAGAAGAGCTACGCGGATCAGAGGCGTAGGCCATTACATTTTGACGTCGGAGAACACGTTTATCTTCGTGTATCCCCGATGAAGGGAATTCACCGGTTCGGCGTAAAGGGGAAGCTCGCTCCCCGTTTTATTGGTCCTTTTGCTATCACGGAGAAGTGCGGACCCGTAGCCTACCGGCTGGAATTAC
The DNA here is from genome assembly GCA_030760725.1 of Neostapfia colusana. Classification (NCBI taxonomy): domain Eukaryota; kingdom Viridiplantae; phylum Streptophyta; class Magnoliopsida; order Poales; family Poaceae; genus Neostapfia; species Neostapfia colusana. Next base: position 24,245,803 of record JASWHV010000004.1, on the reverse strand, counting down.
CGGCAAGTCTAGCGGGTGTTCATGATGTAGTTCATGTTTCACAGCTGCGGAAGTGCCTCAAATTCACCGCTGCTGTTCGCACTGAGGACATCGACGAATTGAAACCGGACCTGACCTACACCGAGCGACCGGTTCAGATTTTGGATGAAAAGATCCGAGTAACCCGGAACCGGACGATCAGATTCTTCAAGGTGCTGTGGAGTAATCACACCACGGAAGAGGCGACGTGGGAAAGTGAAAATTACCTCCGCACCAACTATCAGGAATTTTTAGCTTTGTACAGTTTGTAATTACCTCTCCTGTCTCGTTCCTGTTTTGTAATCTCGGGACGAGATTCTTTTAAGGGGGGAGGAATGTAAAAGTCCCAAAAATGTGTATGAATAAAAACTATGGTTTGAGTTCATATGTGTGGCAATGACAGGAAAAATGGGACTTGCTAAAACTTTTCTTCATGCAAGGTAATACATGGATGAACATCCAACATGAGGTTCACCTTTTTATTTAAAAGTGTTGGACCAATAAGGAGTTAAATACCTCTTTGCATGTAAGTTTAAAAATCAGATTTTAAATTCAAAGTTCACACATGTAGTGACCAAAAACTTTGAGTAAACATGCAGCCCTATAGTTGGAATTATAGGGAAAAGTTTGCTCATAAACTTTTCAATTGTAGGGTGAGCTCAAAAGGGAGTTAAAGAGGAGAATTTGCAAACTTCAACCAAATTCAAATTTGGAAAACAAATTCAAACTGAATTGGAAGGATTAAAATTCTAACCCACACTTTAAACTCAGAATTGTGGGAATTAAGAGGATCACTTTGAGAAGATATTTGGGGGTTAGAATGTGGGATGGGACCCACATGGCAGTGAGCTGGAGGCTTAAACTTAACCAGGAAGCAAATGAATTTGGCTTCTGTTCTGCTCGGGCGCCACCGAGGAGTCCCACCGCGCCCCCCGGGGAACTGGACCCGACACCTCCTGCTGCCTCCCCCCCCACGCGCGGCCACCGAAGGCGGTTTCCTTCGACGTTATCGTGCCCTCGGCTGAGCAAAGACCCGATTGCTCTCCTCCTCTCGCGTGAACGCCGCACAGCCGTTCTTCCCTCGTTCGCTCTCGGTCGATCGGGAAACCGGCGGAGACCATCGCGCCCACGGCCTCCGAGGGGCTAAACACGGAGGCGCAACCGTTGCTCACTTCCCCCGACCCAGAAACCACCAAGTCCCGGCGTTCCCGAGCCCCCAATCAACCATTTCGCGGTGACCTCAAAAGAATCGACGGTCGGCTTCACGTGGACAGCTCTCCACAGAAGCTTCCAAGCCCAAGCAAGCACGGCCACAGGAGCGTTCTGCTGTGTTATTGCTCTCACCCAAAACTTGGAGCAATTCGTGGAGCGTAGCCAGCGAATTCCGAGGTTTTGCTCCGGCGGCTTCAACCCGAGCATCCGGTATGGAAATCCAAAATTCTCCACTTCTGTCCGTTCTTAGCTCGTCAAATTTTGCACGGAGGAGCTGGACTAGCCGGCGGTCATATCCTCTTTAGCATCCGAGGCAGGTCATTAACTGGGCACCGCGAATTTTGAGCTCTACCGAGCGTGATCACGGCGGAACCGGTCGGCCGCACGGTGACGTCCGGTTTGTGGCCATTCCAGTGCCATTTGAGGGCCATGCCAAGCTTGGCGATCGACCACTGATGCTGTAGCACGTGTTTGTCGCTTGGTTAGAGAACTAGGAACCCTGGTCGACGGTGCCGAAAGGCAGCAAAGACCGCCGCACGTCGCCGGGGTGTTTCCGGTCACCGGCAACCCTAGATGACCCCGCAGGTATGTTCCTCGACATCATAAACGCCCTGGCGGCAAACCTCAGCTCGGGCGGTGGCCGGAGAAGGCGAGCCGGTGAGCTCCGGCGTCGGGCCGGCGAGGGGCAGCGCGGGCGCGGGAAAACAACGGGAGGAAGAAGAAGACCGGGTGGGTCCCAGCCGTCAGCGCCTGTAGAGTTTAAAAAGAGGGTCTGTTGTGGCTAGGATCTTTTGTGGCTATGCGGTACAATCCTGTGAACCGCTGTGGCCCCAATCTGATTGGCTGGGGTTTAAAAAGCGGGCCCAATAGGATTTGCAATAGGAAAATAATCCCTGACTTAGCTCAATCTTTAGAAATTCATATCTCCCTGTAAAAAACTCCAATTTGAATGATTCCAATTGGTTTGGATTCACCTCTCTGAGTTCTATCCAAATATGAACTCAGATTTCTATGAAAGTCAATATTATATTCTGGAAAATTCTTTGAAGATTTTCTGAAAAAGAATTATTGAGCGAGTTTGGGTTATCCAAAAATACCCAAATTTTGCCAGAATATTCTTTAGCATATTATTGACCTACTAGCAAATTTTCAGCTCATTTGAAGATCATTTGTGTAGGAATTTGCTAAATGCAAACTACTGTGTTCAAAAGAGTCCAGAAACATTTTCAGAAAATGTTTCCCACTTCAAAAATCTGTTCTGAGCAATCCATAGCTCCAAAAATCATAGGAAAATTTAGGCAAGCTCTCTGGGACATACTTGGAATTGTAGTTCACTTAGTTGGGCATGTAAATGCACAATACTACAGAATTAATTCTATCGAGTACAAATGCTTAAAGAATTGTTCTGGGAGAACTACCCAAGTAAAAGGGCTGAATTTTGTACCGGATGACTCTCATGTGATCAAGAACTCACATGTAAATTATCAGCCCAAGATGAGTCCTGGAACTCCCTGTCCTTATTCTCCATACTTATGTATAAGGGAAAAATACATAAGAAATATTGTGAGAATTATGGAGGACACAATATGACTCCACATTAGCTGCAATTTGGCAAGCTAAATCCTTAGGTAGTATAGAACCTGCTGTAAAAGTTTTGAGGCCATTGGAGTTCTTGTTCTTCAGTTGCACTCAAATCTTTTCAGCTTATCTATTATGTTCATTAGAGAAAAGGGTTAGTGTATAGCTAAGGGCCTTAAGGTCAAATTAGTTTAATTCTGTTCTTTGCACAACAGAGGCAAACCAAGCCATTCTTGGCTTTTCCACACAACCTCTGTTCTTAAGAAAGGATTTCTATAACTTCTTTCCATTACATTCTATAAAATATGTGCATATGCATTTCAATAGGAACCACAACGAAGGGGACTCAAAGGAGTGATTCATCAAAGTGGATCAAGCTCCGGAGAGTCAAGGGTGGATCTGCAAGGACACTAACTGTTATATACGACTACCCTGCAAAACAGGCAAGCTCCGGTTTGCATTTAACAGCTGTTAAGTTTTTATTTTGTATTCACCTTTGGTTAAGATTTGAACTGTGCATTAGGTCTAGTGTTTGATACTCCTCTTGCATAGCCAAATGACCCATGGAGTATTGGGTAAGTGTCTTTCACCGTGTAGAACTGTCATGCTTAAGTACGGTTCGGTAGAAGTCGAGTGGTGAGATACTACTCGCAGATTTAGGAACAACAGGGGCATACGGGATTGGTTCGTAATTGAATTAGCAAGTTAAAGTTGAGACCGGAAGGTTGTAGGAGCAGCAGGACATAGGGGCCTGGGTGCTGTAGACCTGTCCGTGTTGGTCAAGGACCGATCCGTATGCGGCCCTGTTGAACAAGTTTGAGTTGTGTACCGGACTCATGCTGGCTATATGGGACCCAGTAAACCGATGTACCTCAGGAAGCTGTCGTTGGGACTTTTCGGGTCGCCTCAGGCGGACGGCCGGTGTGCAGTATGTGGGGAATATTCTCATGACATCTCACGTCGGAAGGTGCACCATGAGAGTAGCTACTGTACGGGGCGACTTGATCGATTCAGCGGGGGTGAAACGAGGGAAAGGCTGCCACGTACGACGTCAGTGATGGTTGTTGTAGGCAACGTCGAGTACGGGCGTACGTGTCATGTAGTCCGGGTGTTATTGATTCGAATCACCGTCGCTCACGGAATGGACTGAGCATACTTGTTCTCACAGTCGTGACGTAGTAAGAACATGCATGAGAAAGGAACTAATCATATTGATGTGGAGTATTATACTAGTGTTGTATTGGATCTCGATGAATAGGCTAGTGCAAACTCGATTCTTTTATGCCATGAGCAATTTACATCGGGGGAAAACGTTTCTTGTTTGATTGTGGACTCCCGATGTAGCGTGCCCAGGGTTACTTAAAATGCTGCAATTAATACTTGAAAGTAAGGATTCACTTTTAGGCGAGTTAATTATGCTTATGCCATCCTATGTTAGGTTCGTAACCTCACTTAGAGTTTCATGTTTAGGGTGACGGTTAAGTCTTGCTGAGCGTTATGCTCACGGATGCTATCCGAGTTGTTTTGCAGGTAATTGACTCGCTGATTATGAGAAGGGGTGCCGATGAGACTCGGGAACCTCCGAGTGCTTACTCTAAGAGCATCCTCGCCGCTGCATGTCTTCGTGTTGCAAGTAAGAAACGTCCGCGGGCTGGACCGTTTCTTTGTTGCTAGTTTAGATATGAGTCGTGAGAGTGATAGTCTTCCGCTGTAGTTTACTCTGATATACTTATTTGTAAAACAATCTTGTACGCTTCCGCAAACTATTTATGTAATATGATGTATGTTCATCGACCCGTGTGCTGTTGGGTGCCGCATAACACGGCACCACCCGACGAGGTCCCGTGGGGCCGTCTCAGCGTGGTATCAGAGCTACCACGCATGGTATCAGAGCCCCTTTTACATCGCCCCGCACTTTCGTATGGTAGTATGGCCACCTAAGTTCAGGCTCCACTTGCCAGAAAAATACGACGGGACAGTCAATCCCACCGAGTTCCTGCAAATCTACTCCCCCTCCATCCTAGCTGCAGGAGGAGATGAGGCCGTCATGGCTAACTACTTCCCCGTGGCTCTAACCGGCACAGCCCATTCATGGCTCATGACCCTTCCCCCAGGCTCCATAACGTCCTGGGAAGAGTTGTGCTGGAGATTCACAACCAACTTTGGGAGTTCCTACACGCGCCCCGGCACTGAGCTTGACCTCCATGCCGTACGTCAGCGTGACGGGGAGTCACTGCGATCTTTCATCCAGCGGTTCTCCCAGGTCAGGAACACAACCCCCCGCATCTCCAACACCTCCATCGTCGTCGCCTTTCGGCAAGGCGTCCGCGACAAGAAGATGCTCGAGAAGATGACCACGCAAGATGTGCAGGACGTCTTCGAGCTCTTCAGCCTGGCCGACAAATGTGCCAGGGCGGCGGAAGGCCGAGACTGGCACTCACGACCTGCCTCCGCAGCAGCAAGAAGAACAAGACTGGGAGAACGAACAAGCCTCTGGCCAGGGCACCCACTGCTGCCGTAGTAGCGTCCGGTGGGAGCCGAGCCCCACGCACTGACAAGGGCCCACGACCATCGTCTGCCTGTGACGACAGTCAGTGCTGCCTGGTGCACAACTCCAGCCACCACGGGGCTAGTGACTGCAGCGAGATCAAGAAGCTTGCAGAGCGCTTCCATGAGCTGCAACAACAGTGGCTGCACCAAGATGGCGCACCCTCCCGCCAGCGGGAGGGCAAGCAAAAGGCCAAACCTGAGGCCAGTGCTGACCAGGTGATGGAGTATCAAGATGTCGAGCAGGTGTTGAAGGCCGTCTACAGCCACTCTGACTCCGACTCCAACACCGACAGCGAGCGACGCAAGACGCTCCACGTCTAGCGAGACTTTCCCCCTGTCGTGCAACAAGGGAAACGCCCTCTTACACTGGTGTAGGGGGTCGAGGCCGCCCTCCCCCTGGAACACACCAAGGGCTCATCCCGCGTCTAGACATACGATGAAGCCAAGCAGGGCCAGCTTCCGCGTGAAGAAATTGACCTCGTCGACGAGGCAACGTGGCTACAGGCTGCTCGAAATGCGCTACACCTCTAAGCACCTCGGCGATATCTGCAACGGTACGCGCAGAGTAGACAGCCCAAGGTAGGGCCACCTGGTGCCTCGGCTAATACTTTCTCGGAAGGGGTGACAAATCCTCCCCCATCTGGGAGGATCCCTTCCGAGCAGCACAAGTATGTCGCCCCAGGTGCGCCCACCTAGCCACGGAGGATGGGTACCTCTACCCAATCCATGGAACATAAAACACCTCCATAAGTTCTATCCTTAAAGCTGCTGTAGGGTTTGATTTTCTCTGAAAAGGTGTCATAGTGTCTAGGAACAGCGCTTAGAACAGCTAAGCCCTGGAGGAGTCCTGCTACTCTCGTCATCCGGAGCGGGTCGCTGCCTTCTTGTACGGCCTAATTCCTCCTATGAAGGAAGCCTGTAATAAGAAAATTTTATCCTACCCTGTGTATCTTCTTTACAGTTTGTGCTCATTCCTGCATATAAACTGTAAATGGCATGTTCGGAGCTAGTGCTACATACTTGTCTTTGGTCCCGTGGCACTTGAAGGTCTCCTCGCTGAAAGGTTAACACCTGCGGGAGGTCCAGGACGTGCAGCCTGCTTAGCCTGGTACTGTACCCTAAGCCTGCCGCACTGCCTCCCCTACGCTACTACTGAGTACTTAGGGACCAGAAAGAACACGCCTACAGACAAGAAAAGTAATCGGACCCCAGACATTGCCCCCACTCTTTTCGTGTTTCCTTTCCATACTGCTCTGGCCATGTTGCCAGTCACTTTTTCTTGTGTTCAACCATAGCAAGAGTTGTGCTATCCTTCTGCAGGTGGGTCTGCTTGAAGTACCTGTGGCGTACCCGGGGTCCTGTGGTTGTCTCATTGCTTGGGGCCCTATGGTGTCGAATGGTCCCTCCTCCGAAAGGCTTACGCCAGCGGGATGTCCAGGGTGTGTAGCCTGCTATGCTTGGTTCTGTACCCCTAGCGTGCACACCCTGCCCCTCTAGCGCTATAGCTCAGTATCGGGGAGCCGGACGGCTGATACCCCGAGCAAAGTCATAACCGTAACTTGGGGACCTTTGGTTGTCTTCATTGCCTGGGGGGCCCTATGGCGCCGAATGGTCCCTCCCTGAAAGGCTTACGCCAGCAAGAGGTCCAAGGTGTGTAGCCTGCTATGCCTGGTTCTGTACCCCTAGCGTGCACACCCTGCCTCTCTAATGCTACAGCTCGGTACTGGGGAAACAGACAGCTCATACACCTGGGCAAGGCTTTAACCATAGCTCGGACAACCCACACCGAATTACTCAGACCCCATAGCTCAGCTGAGGACCGTAAGCCACAGTAAAGCTACCAAATAAGGAATTGTGACCAGAGAGCACGATCACTCCTCCTTTCTGCCATGCCTGCAGGTCCAAACAGGTCCTTGGCGTCTCGAACCTCCCAGGGAGCCCGATGCTGACGTCCTGCCTCATCCAGTTGTAGGTGCACCCCAACACAAGGGCCACACCTACCAGGGGGCCATCACGGTGAACCATGCTGGCAGAACGTCAGACCACTGCAGAATCGAGCAGAAGACTCGGAGCACTAGCTATGACAAGCTGAAGACAAGGGCTGAACTTCCCTCGGGTCCTTGCACTGCCAAGGACCCGGAAGGAGTGGTAGCCACACCGCCGGAGCGTCCTGGGTCCTTATGCTGCTAAGGACCCGGAGGAACAAGCTCGGGACATCGGTAAAGAACTATCCACGTCGGCTAAGTCATTCCTGACCTTTGTGCTGCCAAGGGTCCGGAGTCTACATCAACAACTCAAGGATACATAAGACTTGAAACAAAAAGTCTTTATCAACAACAGAGCTCCGACATACATAGGAGGATACAAGGCAACCAGGAGACCTAAGAGCTATCCTCGCTGGAACCTAGCAGCTACAAGTCGGGCGACCTCCTCCACGGAAGACTTTGCCGGCCCCGACAACTCTGCGTTTTGGCCCTGTACCAAAGGTTCCAGGGAGATGATGGGGTCGCAGCTCCGAAGGCAAGTGAGCACATGCCCTGCCACCATCTGGGCCAGAACTTTGCCTTCGGCCTCCAGATGCTCCCCCATGACATTCTCCAGCGTCGGGAGCTTCTCCCCAACTGAGTGCAGGGCAGGGAACACCTGGCTCACCTCCTGGACCAGCCCTCTGGGGCGCAAGGGGCCAAAGCTGAAGGATTCTAGAGCCGCCTCCACACGGGGGTGGAAGTTTGAGACCTTCTTTGCCTCAATGGCACGAGAAGCCTGGAGATCTTCGGCTGCCTTGGCGGAAGAAGCCAGCTCCCCCTCCAAACTCCTCCTCACAAGCTCCTGTTCCCGAGTGGCCAGCTCCTGCTCCAGAGCAACCAGGACCTGATCCTTGGTGGCCAGCCACATGGCCCGCTTGTCCAGGTCAGACTCCCTAGACGCAGCAGCATGCTCTCGGTCGTGAACGCCCTGAAGTCGCTCCTTCAGGCGCCCCTGCTCCTCCTCATGGGCAGCAAGACGGTCGGAGAGATCCCTCTCCCTCGCCTCCGCCTCCTTCTCCCGATGATGGAGCGTCTCCTGGAGCTCCGTCAGGATCACGTGACGTGCATCGGTGGAGGCGTGGAGGTCCTTGGCCTTAGACAGGAGGCTTGCCTAATTCTTGTGGAGGTCAGCGATGGTAGACTCTTTCTCCTCCAGCACCTCCTCCCGAGCCTCGAGCTGCTCCTCCCGGGCCCGAGCCTTCGCCCTGGCAGACTGGACCCGCGCCTTCAACAGGTCGTCCCAGTCCCAGAGACGCTCCCTCTTAGACCTCAGATCGGCCCACTCCTGCTCGAGCACGTCCTTCATCTGGTCCAGGCTAGAGCGGATAATTCTCATGGCCCTGGAGATCGCGACAGCCTTCGGCATCGCCAGGCAAGGGATTACCTAAATGCCCTCCAGCTCTGCATCTTCCCGAGTGGCAACAGCCATGGCGACCTGTGCAAGGGGGGGAGGGCTAGCAGCTCGTTCAACAACAACCGCGCCGCTCCCAGTGGCGCCCGCGCCTACCGGCTGGCTGGCCTCGGGGGCCCGGTGCCGACATCCGGAGCCGCCCCAGGCGCAGGCTCAGGCACCGCCGCCGGTGTAGGATCTTCGGCGGAGAAGGAGCCCCGGCTCCCAGTCTGCTGCGCAGAAGGAGGAGGCATGCTTGCTGAGGAGCCCTACAAAAAGAAGCACCAAACATCGACTACGCCATCCAGCGGCTCAGTACACAGCCCTACGAGGTTGAGCCGTACCTGGAGGTATGAAAGTTCCACTCTGAGCGGAGCTTCTTACGTGGAGGGCTCGAGCCACTCGCCCCCGCCGGCGTTGAGGTCGCCTCCACTGGCTTCGGAGCCGGCGGAACCTCAGGGGTCTTCGTCGCCGAAGACGGCGCAGCAGGAGCATTCCCTGCCGAGAACCTCGATGCCTAAGATACGCCCTGAGCTGGGACTGCCCTCAACGGCTGAGAAGACAACGTCATTGCTGGAACCTTCGTCGCCGCCGACGTCACCTAAGGAGTCTTTCCCGACGACGGCTTCCAAGCCGGGGACGCTTCTGAAGACTTATTGTGCATCGTAGGCACGTCGGGGGCCCACCTTAAAGCTCCAGCAGCGCCAGACACCCTTCCCGTGGCCGCCAGGACTGCTCCGGTAGCAGCAGCTCCAGAGCTGCCCCCGGTGCCGGTCGCCGAGCCCGGTGCAGGAGCGCAGGAAGCCATAGAACCCCCAGCCTGGCGGCCAGAGATGAAGCTTCTGTCAGGATGGACCCGCTTCCTCTTCGGCACCCTGCTCGACTCTGGGGCATCCTTGGGTGGCGAACGAGGGCGCGCCGGCCTCTCTGCTGACTCCTTCCCTCTGTTTGGGAGTGAGTTCGGCGCAGACCCTGCCTGACCACCGGCGTCGTCTACTCTGGGGATCTCGATGCCCCGTGAGGGATCACTGATCTGCTGCACTGCAACATCGATGTCGTCCAGTGCTGGCAGTTCCTTCAGCACCCTCGATCACGCCTGCGGGTTGAGGTAGACGGGCTGGCAGCTCATCGGCGGGGTGATGGAGTCATCGTTAATCGGGTCCCAGGAGAGCTTCTGCAGCATCATCCCCAGCATCTCCCAATCCGGCGACGACCCTGCTCCGTGCGCCAACTGGGTCATGTCGCTATCCCAGGTGTACTGCCAAGCGGCCCAGACGCGCTGCTGGAGATGAGTGATCTGGCGGGACAGGAAGTCAGCCAGAACCATCAGTGAGGTCAGGCCTTCCTCCGCCAAATACCTTATTCAATACAGAACTGGTGGATAGGCATCCCCCAGGTCGAGAATCTCATCCCCAACAGCCACTAGCGCGAGGGCATGCAGCGTGAGGTGCTGCAGTTGGAGCCCATACACCACCAGCAGGGTGAGGAGCAAGGACGATGCTGGGAGTGCGAACCCCGACAGCACGTACGAGGTGAAGAGAACCACCTCACCGGGTCACATGTCGGTCAGCTGGACCCTCCTGCGACGGATCTTTCCGTAGAACGTGGCTGACTGCCAGCAGAGCAGGCGCCTTACAATAGCGTTGTTGCCATCGCTGTGAAGCCTGGACGTACGGAGGCTGGAAGACATGGTGGTGACGAAAGGTTGTGAGCCCTGGGGAGTGGACGCTTCGAGCGTTCAAGAGGAAGACAAAGACTGCAAAAAGCGGAAGGGAACCGTCCCTCTCCGGGAGGCTTCCATTTCTACGTCCGCAACCTCTGGAAGTGTAACAGGCGCGACGTTTGGGTTTCCACCGTACCACACCGTGGGTTACCTGCCTCCCACAATGATGGGTAGGACCCAGGTCCACCCGTGAGACACTGTGAGCCAGGCGGGTAACTTCTCGGGGACGTCCGATGGTTCCCGAGAAAAGCGGCGTGGCGGAACTACGGCGGTCGACCCGTGTGACACCCTCATCTCTGGTTTATGCATGTATTCATATTTCGTGTAGAGAAAAACATTTTGAAAGAAGAAGAAACAGAGAAAATTATCAAATAGATAGCTAGTAAGAGCTGAATCCAGTTCACAGAAAGCGCCGAAGACAACTTCCGCGGCCCGCTGGCCACGTGGTGTGTTCGGAGCTCATCCCTGCAAAGTGGGGAGAGGTCCGCCGCTGAGCTGGCTACGTGGCAGGCTCGGGGCTCATCTCCGCTAAGAGGAAGAGGTCCGACCCTGAGGAACACATGTTGCTCGAAGCTAGCCTCTGCGGAAGAAGCAAAGGCATTTCTGTGGGACACATGTTGCCCCCGGAGCTAGTCATCATGGAAATCAGAGGGCTGGTCACGCGCGATACGTGTCGATCTCGGAGCTCACCTCCGAGAGGTCCGGTTCCAATGAACACGTGTCGCCACTGGAGCTTATTCCCCGGAGGTCTGACACTGTTGGACACGTGTCAACCTTGGAGCACGTCTCTGAGGAAAGAAGGAAATACCGGCACTAACACGTGGCGTGCGCGGAGCCATCCTCGAGTAAGAGAGGAGGTCCCGACTGCCAGGATACGTGGCGCACATGGAGCTCACCTCCGAAGGAAAGGGAGGTCTAGCTCGTTTGACACGCGGCGCAACCGGAGCCCGTCTCTGCCGAAAGAGAGAAACCAGGCCCGGTGGACACGTGGAGCTTCCGGAGCTCATCATCGCGAAGGTGACGGGTTCTAAAGCGATTTTGTAATGTGTACGCGTAAGAATACCGGTACGTAAAGGAAACCGACCTGAATTCCACGATGTTACTAAAGATAAGATGTTAGGATCCAACAACGATCTGAATAGGACTCTTATTCGGGGTACAATCAGATTAGGACTCTCCTTTTCCTGATTATAAATAGAACCCAGAACCTCTGGCCGAAACCACAAACTTCTTTTCCAACTCCTGAGCCGACGACTTAGAGCCCTAGCCCTAACTCACCGAATAAACCATCGCCGAAGCACAGCAAGGAAGATCGCCGGGGGAAAGCCAAACGATCTGAGGAGGACCTCGAAACCGAGAAGAACGTGAGGTAGGACTCCTATACCACCTTACGACATCATTGTGTATTCTTTGCATCTGTTCCTTGGTTCCTTTTGAACAGAAGCCTTCTCGTGGACAGATCGCTTGATGATCAGGTTGATCTAAAGACAAGATTATCGCCACATCCACCTTTGATCCGAACACTTCTGTTCATATAAAATCCATGCAAGCCATACAAGAACACGTGCAAACCAATCTAATAAAACTAATCATAGGATAACATGCATATGCATCATCGCATCTAGTTTAAGGTTTGTGCATGATATTGATTGCTGTGAATCTTGTATGCACGTAATCCTACATAGCAGGACAAGCTCAGGGAGCTGTCTACGACGAGCTGCAGCAACAAGGTTTTGAGATCCAAGAACCACCGGAACCGCAAGAACAAGGCAAGTGCCCCTTGACCATATTGATCAGATGTTTTGGGTAAAAACTGTTTTGTTTTGTGAAAAGGTGTGTGTGCTGAGTCAAACATGATGGGAAACCCTTTTATAGGAGTTTACTAGTTTTGGTTAAGCCACCCTTGTCGCCAGGGAAGTTTCTGAGTCGGGTATGGTTTTTGCTTTGTGCTTCGCTGAGTCCATGGGATTGGGAAGCGAGATAGATGTGTCTAGCTAACTGCACTCGTAATGATAATGAGAAACTGATGATGTTAATGGACATGGATCGGAGGGAGATCTAGGCAAGCCTGGGTTTGTGAATGAGGTAGCATGAGATGGTGGTTTACTTGCTGTAGATCTAAGGACCGGTTCATGCATGCACATGCCAGGATAATAGTGCCACCACAAGGCCAAGTATGGGTGCGGCTTAGCTGAGTAATTAGGTAAGTTGCTAGAGTGTTATGGACTGTGGAAGGCGCGGGGAATGGGAGTCGAGTGAGGACTGCCCTGGGAACTGCATGGCACAAGAGGGGGCCCATGGGTGGGAGAATTGGAGATTCTAGCCTGCCGGTGAAACCTTAGTGAGTCCATACATCTAGTAACCCCTTTGTAAAGGCTATTTTGTGATTTCTTGACCATACACCAACGGTTGTGTACTGGTATAATGGAGGTTCTGCAGTCGCCGACGGGTGACGAAATCACAAACTTGTGGGTAAAGAGGTGCAAACTCTGCACAGTCTAAAACTATCATGATAGTCGAGCTTACGGTTACGAGCGCCTGGCTAAACTGCCATGATTAGTTGTGATGGTTATTGGGAAGGTTCTTGGTTATGGTTATTGTTTTTTGTTATGGTTTAGTTTTGGGACGGTTGAGTCCGGGTGATAAGATGGTTGCATGACGGTTGATTCATGGCAACGAGATTGGTCTCGGAGTGCGACGAAGTTGTTTATGAGATAAGATGGTAGCGAATACGGGAAGGTATTCGTGAGATGGTAGCGAATACAAGGATGTATTCGTGAGTAAGGATGAAGTTGGATTAATGGTCAGATGGAACACGGAAAGTGATGGAGGTATGTTGGTAATTTAATGCATGCTAGGATTACATTCATCTAAAGTTAAGTTGTTGTTTTATTATTGTTTTATAAATCTGCTTTTCTACAAATGTGCCTTTTTATACCTACCTTGTTATGAGCTACATATCATGTGTTTCCCGCACTTGTTGAGTACATCATTGTACTCAAACTTGCATTATTATTTCATCATCAGCAGCAGGAGAAGCCTACTATGAAGACCAAGTGGAGCATTAAGGCATGTGATCTATTCTCAACCTTGCCTGTGGAGGAAGTAGAGATGGAGCCACTACTGCTTAGATTTGCTTCCGCATTAGTTAAGTCGCTTCCGCATTAGAATAAAAACTTCTGCTGCATAGAAATAAGACTTCCGCTGTGAGCATGAGTCCAAGACTCCTGAGACATTGTAATAAACTCTGTTATTCGTGGTAATATATATATTCTGAATTCAGTCTGTGGATCATATGTGTATGTGTGATGAACATACTGGGCACACATATGCATTAGTTCCCGGTTCCGTAGTTTTCCACAGAATTGAGGGCGTTACAGATTGGTATCAGAGCCACAGGTTGACAGTAGGTTACACGCCTAGATAGAAACCTCAGATTGATATTAGAGCCACGGGTTAACAGTAGGTTACACGTCTAAATAGGAATTAGACACAGATTGGTAGTTAGCCACGCTAACCAAAGGAAGCACCCTAGGACGCTTAGATTGGCTTTAAAACTACCTTTGCTTAGGCAACCAGCCTTGAATAGGAGTTGTGTGAGCCCTGCAATGATTGTTGTGATTGTGTGCTTAGTGTGAGTTGTGGGATGCCCCCAAACGTTGTCCATATCCACACGTAAGAAGAAAGAGGTGTGAGATGTTTCGGCACTTGTTCACATCTTCATATGGGCTAGTATATATATACAGTCCAACTCACCTTGATGCATATAGTTGAAGGGACCTATCTAATCTTCTAACCTTCTATTCTATTTCGTCCTCTCTCACAGATGGTGAGGGGAAACGCCGGCCAAAGGAACATCCAATAGGATGACCATGAGAAAGTTCCTGTTAACCCGGGAGCTGGCGAGAACCATCTAGAAAGGTTGATGGCCATGCAAAACCAGCTTATGCAAACCATGATCCAAACTTTGGGTCAGTTGCAGGCCAACCACAACCCCGTTCCGGCACCACCGCCACCACCACCGCCGGCTCACAACAGGTTGGGAGAGTTCATGAGGACTCGACCACCCACCTTTGCTCAAGCAAGCGACCCCATGGAGGCCGATGATTGGTTAAAATCCATGGAGAAAAGGCTTGCCATTGTTCAGTGCAATGACCGAGAGAAGGTTCTCTTCGCGTCGCACCAACATACGGGAGCCGCTGCTGACTGGTGGGATGCCCTGAGCAATGCTCATGCCGACCCGGAAACAATCACTTGGACTGAGTGCAAGGAAAGTTTCCGCTCTCATTACATCCCTGCTGGTGTAATAATGCTCAAGAGGCAGGAGTTCAAAGGTCTCCGCCAAGGACAGAAAAGTGTGAATGAGTATCTTAACAAGTTCACGCAACTGTCCCGGTATGCCCCCGAGGATGTCAACTCAGACCAGAGGAAGCAGTATCTGTTCATGAGAGGGTTGAACAATGAGATTCAGGTTCAGCTCCTCAACAATGACTACGTAAGCTTCCAGAAGCTGGTTGACAAGGCCATATTTGTTAAAAACAAGATCCGAGAGATCGAGCGAGAATGCAAGAGAAAGATGCCATACCAGCCTCAAGGGAGCAACGTACGACCTCGGTACATGCCCCCTGCACCGCAGTATGGATCGACCACTCCTGCATACTGCCCTGGTCAGCCACCACAGCAACGACCCGTTGCACCAGCACCTCGTGTGCCCATACCTCCTGCACCCCGACCTAACAATGGCGCTCCTGTTCAAAACCTCCGCCCCAACGTACCTGCTGCCGTAGGCAACAGGGCATGCTTTGCATGCGGGGAAGTAGGACATTTCACGAACCAGTGCCTGAGGAGAGGCCCTGGACAGCAAGGTAATGTGCCCAAGCAGAACCCGCGACTAAACGGAGGGGACAATCAAGGAAACCGTGGACAGCAGAACTATGCTCGTGGCCACGTGAATCATGTCTCTGCCGAGGAAGCACAACAGACCGAGGACGTCGCAATTGGTATGTTCCTTGCCAACTCCAACCCAACCACCATCTTATTTGATTCTGGAGCATCACATTCCTTCATATCATCCAAATATGTTGCCAAACATCATCTACCCGTATCCCACTTAGAATGTGCTATGTTAGTAAATTCTCCCGGGGGAGAAATGAGGACTAATATAGTATGTCCGAAAGTAAGCCTTAAAATAAGGGGGTAGACTTCCTTGCCAACCTTATTGTCTTGGACTCCCAAGGGATTGACATCATACATGGAATGGATTAGTTAAGCAAGCACAATGGAGTAATCTAATGTGCTGAAAGGAGCGTGCAGTTGTTAAACGAGCACGGTATTCGTGTCGAGTTTGAGTCAGGCCAGCAAACAACCGAACGGGCAATTTTGAACCATGTCGAAGGTACAACATTGGACAACATTCCAGTGGTTCAGGAATTTTCGGACGTGTTCCCAGAAGAGCTTCCAGGTATGCCACCTGACCGGGACATTGAGTTTGCCATAGATTTGGTGCCCGGAACTGCACCCATAGCCAAGAGACCCTATAGGATGCCCGTCAATGAGCTAGTAGAACTCAAGAAGCAAATTCAGGAACAGTTGGAGAAGTGTTTTATCCATCCAAGCTCGTCACCGTGGGGAGCTCCGGTGCTCTTCATAGACAAGAAGGATGGAACCCAAAGGATGTGCGTGGACTATAGGTCTCTCAACGAGGTAACAATCAAGAAAAAATACCCTCTGCCCTGTATAGAGGACCTATTCGACCAAATGAAAGTTGCCCGAGTGTTCTCCAAGATTGATCTTCGGTCAGGATACTTCCAGCTGAAGATTAAGCCCTCCGATATACCCAAGACAGCCTTTCGAACACGGTATGGTTCGTATGAATATACCGTCATTTCTTTTGGGTTGACAAATGCACCCGCATACTTCATGTACCTTATGAACAAGGTTTTCATGGAGTACATGGACAAGTTTTTCGTGGTTTTCATCGACGACATTATGGTGTATTCAAAAAGTGAGAAGGAGCATGAAGAACATTTGAAATGGACCCTGCAGAAATTGCGTGAGCATAAATTGTATGCCAAGCTTAACAAGTGTCAATTTTGGCTAAAGGAAATATCTTTCCTAGGCCACATTATCTCCAAGGAAGGGGTATCGGTTAATCACGGAAAAGTGAGAGATGTTCTGAAGTGGGATCAACCGCAGAACGTGAGGGATATTCGGAGTTTTCTTGGGATGGCTGGATATTATCGACGCTTCATTAAAGACTTCTCTAAGATAGCAAAGCCCATGACGGAGTTGCTAATGAAGGGAAAGGTCTTCCAATGGACACCAGCATGCCAAGGAAGTTTTGAGGAACTCAAGAAAAGGCTAACCACAGCACCGGTTCTGGTATTGCCAGACGTAAGCAAGAGCTTTGACATATATTGTGACGCATCCAGATAGGGGCTCGGATGTGTGCTCATGCAAGAAGGACAAGTGGTAGCCTATGCCTCACGGCAATTAAAGAAGCACGAGCTTAATTATCCTACACATGACTTGGAGCTAGCAGCAGTGTGGTGCATGCATTGAAGATTTGGAGACATTATATCCTTGGTCATCGATGTGAGATCTATACGGATCATAAAAGCCTCAAGTACATATTTACACAAACGGACTTGAGTTTGAGGCAACGTCGATGGTTGTAACTTATCATGGATTACGATGTTGGAATCAACTACCACCGCGGAAAGGCCAATATAGTAGCTGATGCATTGAGCCGAAAGGGAGCATGTCACCAACTCACGGTTCGGGAGCTACCACCCGAACTACGTAAGGAGTTCGAACGGTTACACCTCGGAATCTTGAACAACATGGAAATAATGGAGATCCACTCTTCATTGGAGCAAGATATAAGAGAGGGCCAAGCAATGGATGAGGGGATCAAGGAGATCAAGGAAAGAATCCGACAAGGAATAGAGAAGGATTTCAAGGAGGATGAGAAGGGTATGCTTTGGCTAGGAAAAAGGATTTGTGTGCCTAACGTAAAACACCCCCGCGACATGATATTGAAGGAGGCACATGATTCACCCTATTCCATACATCCCGGAAGTACAAAAATGTACAAGGACTTGAAAACTTGTTATTGGTGGGATGGTATGAAGAGGGATATAGCCGAATATGTTGCCCTATGCGACACATGCCAACGGGTGAAGGCCGAACATCAAAAACCCGCTGGATTGTTGCAACCTTTGAAGGTAGCAGAGTGGAAGTGGGAAGACATCAGTATGGATTTCATTGTCGGATTGCCACGAACTCAGTCGGGTTACGACTCCATCTGGGTTATCATGGACCGATTGACGAAAACCACCCGTTTTCTCCCTGTAAGGGCCAATTACAACGTTGCACAATTAGCCGAGTTGTACATGGAGCAGATCGTGTGCCGTCATGGAGTTCCGAAGAGGATAGCCTCAGATCGAGGTTCTCAGTTTACCTCTAGATTCTGGAGGAAGCTGCAGAAAGCCATGGGTACACGACTGGATTTTAGCACCTATCACCCACAAACTGATGGACAAACCGAAAGGACAAACCAAATTCTGGAGGACATGTTGAGAGCTTAGGCCTTGAAACATGGGCGTAGTTGGGATAGGAGTTTACCGTATGCCGAATTCTCCTATAATAACAGCTATCAAACTAGCTTGAAGATGTCGCCTTTCGAAGCATTATATGGTAGACGGTGTAGAACGCCGCTGTTCTGGAACGAAACCAGAGAGAACCAGGTGTTTGGACCCGAAGTACTACAAGAAGCTGAAAAGCAAGTCCAAACGGTACGGAAGAACTTGAAGGCTGCTCAGTCACCACAGAAAGGCTATGCGGACAATAGGCGTAGGAAGTTGGCCTTTGAAGTAGGAGACTTCGTATACCTTAAAGTATCGCCTATCCGAGGCCAACGACGTTTCAACGTCAAAGGCAAGCAAGCACCCCGCTACATCGGACCATTTAAGATTTTGGACAAGCGAGGAGAAGTAGCCTATCAACTAGAGCCTCCAACCCACCTCTCCGACGTACATGACGTGTTTCATGTATCCCAGCTCAAGAAGTGCTTGAGAATACCAGAGGAGCAAGTATAAATGGGAGAGCTTGAACTTCAAGAGGATCTGACTTATGCGGAACACCCTATCTGAATCTTGGACGTAAAGGAAAGGGTCACCCGGAACAAGGTAATTCGATGGTGCAAGGTACAATGGAGCCATCACACCGAAGCTGAAGCCACATGGGAGCGTGAAGAGGATATCAAGTTAGAATTTCCCCATCTATTCTTTACTAATGAATCTCGAGGGCGAGATTCATTTAAGGGGGGGTAGATTTGTGACACCCTCATCTCTGGTTTCTGCATGTATTCATATTTCGTGTGGAGAAAAACATTTTGAAAGAAGAAGAATCAGAGAAAATTATCAAATAGATAGCCAGTAAGAGCCGAATCCAGTTCACAGAAAGCGCCGAAGACAACTTCCGCGGCCCGCTGGCCACGTGGCGTGTTCGGAGCTCATCCCTGCGAAGTGGGGAGAGGTCCGCCGCTGAGCTGGCTACGTGGCAGGCTCGGGGCTCATCTCCGCTAAGAGGAAGAGGTCCGACCCTGAGGAACATGTTTTGCTCGAAGCTAGCCTCTGTGGAAGAAGCAAAGGCATTTCTGTGGGAAACATGTTGCCCCCGGGGCTAGTCATCATGGAAATCAGAGGGCTGGTCGTGCGGGATTCGTGTCGATCTCGGAGCTCACCTCCGAGAGGTCCGGTTCCAATGAACACGTGTCGCCACCGGAGCTTATCTCCGGGAGGTCTGACACTGTTGGACACGTGTCAACCTTGGAGCACGTCTCTGAGAAAAGAAGGAAAGACCGGCACTAACACGTGGCATGCGCGGAGCCAACTCCGAGTAAGAGAGGAGGTCCCAACCGCCAGGATACGTAGCGCACGCGGAGCTCACCTCCGAAGGAAAGGGAGGTCTAGCTCGTTTGACACGCGGCACAACCGGAGCCCGTCTCTGTGGAAAGAGAGAAACCAAGTCCGGTGGACACGTGGAGCTTCTGGAGCTCATCATCGCGAAGGTGACGGGTTCTGAAGCGATTTTGGAATGTGTACGCGTAAGAATATCGGTACGTAAAGGAAACCGACCCGAATTCTGCGATGTTACTAAAGATAAGACGTTAGGATTCAACAACGATCTGAATAGGACTCTTATTCGGGGTACAATCAGATTAGGACTCTTCTTTTCCCGATTATAAATAGAACCCAGAACCTCTGGCCGAAACCACAAACTTCTTTTCCAACTCCTGAGCCGGCGACTTAGAGCCCTAGCCCTAACTCGCCGAGTAAACCATCGCCGAAGCACAACAAGGAAGATCGCCGGGGGAAAGCCAAATGGTCTGAGGATGTAAGGGCCTCATTTTTTGACACATATTTGAAGTGTTCATCACCACACCACACGCCTCATTTGAGGAAAGATGATGAACACAAATGAAGAGCAAGTAACCACCATCAACATGCTCATTAGAGAACAAACTCACATATTGCAAAAGTGGTATTTCCCCACATGTGATATAGGTGGGCTGGACATATGAAAACTCCTACACATTGCTAGGGATGTCCATGCCAAGTTTCACCCAAATTCAAAACCTTTTTGAGGTCATTTTGGGTACAGCTAGAAAGAGGGCAGTTTGAAACCATATTCAAATTCAAACTGTTTTTATCCCATGAATTCAAAAGTGGGAGGCATATTCTTATTCAGCACATTTTTGTGAACTCACACACCAATTTTCACTCCATTTGGAGTTGATCTTGACATGAGCTAAGTGGGACAAATTCAAACTTTATTTGAATTCAAAACTGAACTTGTGCTGAAATGCATTCAAACCAAACCCAATTTGAACTTTGATCAATTCAAATGGCTCATGGGTGAATGATTTGAATCACCATGGGTATTTTGGGGCTCACTGTTTACAACAGTGATTAGGAGTAAATTTCAGAGGTTAAAATTGGAAGTGGGACCCACATGTCAGCCACTACTCCAACTCAAACCGACTGAAAACCCAGCTCGGGTTCTGGCGCCGGACTGAGCAGCCGCCACGGCGAAGAGGTGACCGGGACACCACCTGCTTGCCGCCCCGACGTGCTGAACCGCCTCACAGCCCCCTTATCTACACCACCACCCTGATCGGAGCGATCACCGCCCACTCTGCTGCCTCTTCGCATCAGAACCGCGCCATCGCTGCCGATCACTCGGAGCTAATCAGGGAAGCTTGATCACCGCCTCTCCGTCCCCTCCAGAGCCACGACAAGGTACTAGAAACCTTCCTCCGTCTTCCCCGCTGCTAGAATTCAGCTGAAACCGGTCGATCTCGGCTATACCGAGAGTTCAATCCGGTGCCCTAACGCCGCCACACTTCGGGCTCCCGTGGACAGCCCAACCGGGGCGTTGTCACGCCCGAGCCAAGGCACCCTTGTACGCGCTGGTGACCGGTGCTGCTCACCCCCGAGCCACAGCCCGAGTGTTTGCTCACCGGCGGCGATTTTCCAGTTTTCCCCTTTCTGTGTGCGGAACAACCTTCGGGTGCGGTTCCGTCGAATTCGTACTCTAGAAAGGATTAGAGGGCCTCAATCCGCTCCAAACTAGACACGGTAACGCACAAGTTGCCTTCACAACCTTTGGCCGGAGAACCTCTGTACCCGGCGTAATTCGAGGTTTACCAACGGTGGAACAAACGGGAGGCATCGGGCGCACGGTGAGGACCTACTTCGGGCCTTCCCCGAGATGCCTCGACCTCGTGTCGACCTTCCCTGAGGTCCACTGATGCTTCCCGACCGGTTCCTCGAGTAGTTGAGGTGCTAGGGGAGTCAGCCGACACGGCCGAAGTTTTTCTGAGGCGGCGGCTCATCGCCGACCATGCACCGGCCGTTGTCATGACGAGCTGACCCCAGAATCCTGTTACCCGAGTGAAAGTAGGCAGGGGAGGCCAAGATCGTGAAGTTTGGAGCTTTACAGAAGCCAGCGGCGAGCTCTCCGGCGAGGTTCCTCGGCGGCAGAACGCGGGCAGCGGGAGGTTGACGAAGGGGTGGACCCCAGCTGTCAGCGGGAGATATTTTAAATCGGGATCGGGCTGCAGCTGGGATAGGCTGTGCTGGCGCGCAAATACCCTGTGAGCCCCGGTGTGCCGGACACCTCCGCGCTCGACACGTGTCCCCACGGGCCCCGAGAGTTTAAACTTTTCCCCGATTTACAGAATTCTTCCAAACTTCAAATCCTCATAACTTTGCCTAGAAAGCTCCAAATCGAGTGAACCAAATTTTGCTGGATTCAGCTCTCTGAGCACTTTCGAGCAAATCAAGTTTCACTTCATGAAAACCCTTGTTTCTCCAGAATTAATTCCTCAAAATTTAAAATGTTTGGAATTTTAACTGGAGAATCCTTTGGAGGAAAATCCTGAAATTTTGCTGGGATGTTCACCAAAATATCTCTGAACTACCATAAAAATTTCAGATCCATTTGAGCTCATTTGATCCACCTAATGGTGTGATTAGTGAAACTGTTCCAGAGAAAATAGAAAATGTTCAGAAACATTTTCCGAATTTTCTCTGAAATTGTTTAGCTCATAACTTTAGTTAGGAACCTTCAAATTAAGTGAGCCCAACTCCATTAGAACCTTCTGAAAATCTAGTTTTCAGAAGGTCATAGTTTGTTTCATGAAAATCCTTAGAACACCCTAAAAACCTTCAATTAACGTCAAGTGCATAATTAATTCTGGAGGGCTCAAATGAGCTTTACTGCAACTAAAACTTGACCAAGTCTGTACCTAGGTTGTAACCAAGCCACAGTAAAAGTTTCACAGTCATTGAGTCTGTCTAGTGAGAGTTATAGACTTCACAAGTTTAAAAGTTAATACAAATGCATTTAAATTAATACATGTACTGCTTCTATCATGTAGTCGCTAAGGTCGAGGAGGAACCCGAAGTCCTAGACTTCGTTACTCTGGTGGAACAGCTAGCCTACGATCAAGAGCATCAAGGCAAGCTCCGGTTTGCATTAACCTTTTACAAGTTTTATTGTTTTGAGCACATACTTGCTTACTTTATTATTTGCATTAGAGTCTTGTTTGGAAACCCAACTGCATAGCCAAGAAAAACCATGGGTGGGGTTTAGGATGACAAACCCTGTTAGCTACTGCAATTCTAAGATAGAGTAGGATTCGGTACAAGTCGAGTAGTTGGAACTACTCACGAGCATAGGCTAGAGGCACTCGACTCGGGTAGTGATAGCACATGAAACACATGGCAAGAAAATGAGACCAAGCGGAGGGTAAGGGAAGCAGGACTTTGGGGCCTGTGTGCTGTAGCTCCGCTTGTGTCGATTGAGGACCGAGCCGTGTGCGGGCCTGTTTAACAACCTAGAACAGTACCGAAGACCTACTGGCTATATGGGAACCGGGAAACTGATGTAACTCGGGTAGCTGGGTATTGAGGCATTGCCCGTCGTTCAGAGGGTAGGTTGAGAGCTTGAGGTGTAAATCGGTTGGCAGCACGGAGATGCGCGTGCAGAGACCTCTTGCTCGGGACGATGGGACCGGTTCAATATTTGGCTGACGGGCGAAAGGTGGTTGCGTACGGCGTCCGCGATAGTTGTTGTAGGCAACATCGAGTACGGGCGTACGTGACGGGTTGTTCGGGTAACCCTGCAGGTGTAAATTGATTATAATCGCCGTCCCTCGTGGTCAGTGAGTACCACTTGTTCACTGTACCGTGACATAGAAAGAACAGGCTAGTTGCATGTTAAAATGTTGCTGATTGAAAGATGGACTTGATTGTTAATGATTTGCTATAGTCTAGAGCTAACTAAAGTTCTTTTCAACTTTGGGCAAAGTACATGAGAGAAATTCGTTTCTTGTTTGATTGCGGCTCTCTCACGCGCCTTAGCGTGAGGTTCTCCACAACCTGCTGCTAAAACTTGAAAGTAAGGTTCTACTAATTAGGCGAGTCCTTTACAAATGATTTTACCTCATGTACCCATCACCCCTCATGTTTAGGTGAGACGGGTCAGACTTGCTGAGCCTTCATGCTCACTGCTTGTGTTTGAAGCTTTTGCAGGGTTCTATGAGGAAGGGACTCCCGAAGAGGAGACGGAACCCCAGGAGGGGAACCCCGTCGAGTGGGAGTCGTGCACGACGCAGAGTTAGTGTGCGTGTGTGCTAGCAAGGACACGTTCAAGGGCTGAACGTGGACTTGATTCGTAGTCTACGCCCGTGAGTGTAGACTGGAACTATTTTGATGTAAAGATGTTCATAAACTTGTTTATATAATAAAATTTCGCTTCCGCTTTGTACCTTTGACGTGTGTTATACGGTGCTGTGCAACGCGGCACCCCTCAGCGTGATCCTGGCTCGACAAGACCGTGGAGCCGTGTCAGCATGGTATCAGAGCACGCTTGAGGTTTAACGCACTACAAAGGTCATCTTTTTCAAAAATCCAGTGAGGAACGAATTAGTAGCCCGTATAAGGATGTTATTAGCATATAGAAAGTGGCATACTAACCTATTTGTCTATGTCGGAAAATCGTGCATCTCAGGACGTTTATGTCTTGGGGGGTGCACGTAAGCGCTGTCTACCAGTGCGCACAAGCTGAAGGGTGGAGCCCCAAGGGTAGCAGGTAACCCGACCCGCTTTGGTATCCTCTACGACTCTTCATGTCGTTTGGGGTATACGAGCAACGTCTGTCCCTGGCGTGCGTGGTGCAACTTGGGAGACCCCGTCATGTGGTCTGAAACGTGAACACGTAACTCAAGGCGTGTTTGGCTTGAGAACATCCGGGCGAGTGATGACGGCCGGGTGTACGAACTGTATGGATTCCGGGCTCGGTGTGCAGCCGAGTCTGATGATTGTTTGAGTTTCTGCAGGTAGCCTGACCAAGAAACGGTAGACGTGTAGCATCCGTGTGCGAGTGACGTTTAGTGCCACTGAACTAACGAAGCCGGCTAAGTCCGGTATAGGTTTTTCTTTGTGAGGACGTAGTACCGACATAATCTGGTGATGCATCGACGTCACCTCACATTAAATGAACAACTTCATTTGAAACTTGAAGGTTTTGATCCAAAGTAGTAAAACTGGATGTAACTCCTTCCCTTGAACAGGATATTCAAAGTTAACAAGTTTTCAACTTATAGGTTGGTAAGGACAGAGCACTCTGGTTTCAGCTGAATTAGGGCTGAAGTTGATCAGAGGTTAGAGGTTGAGTTCTTTCGAGGTTTGGGTCATATGATACATTTCTAGAAAGCTTTGGAGGAGCTTTACAACTCTTCTGTTGAGGTCCAGAGGTGTTTCATCCCTTAACCACTCGAAAAATGCAGTAGAGTTGAAACTGTTCAGAAAACAGGACAGAGCAAAGACTCTCTGTAAACTCTCTGTAAATTGAGCATAACTTCCTGCATAAAAATCCAAAAATAGAAAATGAGGTAGTTCTGGAAATCTTATGAGATTGGTTACAACTTTGTAACAGAAAGTTTTGTCAGATTAGGAACAGAATTAACTGGAATTCTTGGATCGAATCAGTACCTATAGCAGGGGGGTACTGTCCAATTGTTTCCAGAAATTCTGCTAACTTTGACGTCTCATAACTTTTGAATCAGGACAGATCTTAGGCCAAGCAAATACTTCCTGGAAATATATTGAAGTTAGCTTTAACTTTGATGTTGAACTCCAGAATTGGTTTTGCCTTTAACATGGCCTAAATCAGGTTGAAATGGGAACTGGTCAGGGCTGTCATGGGAACAGCAGATCAGCAGTCAAATTCGTTTAAAATGTGAACTATGTTTCCAAGTTTCATGGGTTCAATGACATGTCTTATGTTATAACTCAGTGGTTTACTGTTTAAATAAATATTTGACATTTCTCAAATATATTTTTACAGATGACAGCAGATAAACAATTGGAGAACGGGTGGGTGGTGACCCATTGTTCTCACCATAGCGGCTACCCGGAAGCATTGTGGCAAATGCTCCAATATTTCGGGTACAACCAGATGCCGCAGTACTTCGCCTAGGAAGAAGGAGAAGAGGGGAACAAGACGTGGACAATCCATGTTTAGATCCCCGCAGGACCTACGCCACTCGGTTGGGTGCCCTTCACCGTTATGGTGAGAGGAAGACAACCGGAAGGGATGTGGCAAGTGGCAGCCCGTGACACCATGTCACGTTTCTGCCAACTACACGTACAGGCTATGGAGGGCACTCCATATGCGCTCGTTCCGGTGGAGGGACGGGCTCATCATGTGTGGGAAGAGAGGTACCTGGAGGCAACGGACCCGAGTTGCCCAAGGTACAACCCCGCGGAGGCAAATCTCAGCCTCCAGATGAGGGCGGGAAATGCTGTGATGGACAGCCAAGCTGTTTATACGGAGCATCTCGCCACGAAGCTCAAGGAGAGCACGAGCCGTGGAGACCATTTTGAGAGTGCCCAAAGCGCACTCCGCAATGTGCTCCTTCCGACGATCAAGCGACTGAATGAACAACACAATCAGTTGCATCGTCTGAAGAAGGCGAAGAGGAAAAGCCGTGTCGACATTGTGGCGTTGCAAGAACTGGTACAGAATCTGACCCAGCAGAATGAGGAACTTACTCAAGAGCAGGACGACGCTATTGAGGAAGGGCAAGGCTGAAAGGAAGATTACAACCAAGCCATGGACGAGGTGCATGCATTGCAGGACCTCGTACCTCCGGTGTTAGGCGTACCGGTGGTCTTGGGCCTTCCAGCAATGGGAGAACCCGAGATGGGAGGAGAGGTGGTAGATCCGGAGCCACCAGCAGAGGTACCGGAGGAGGACTACCCGCAGGAGGTTGAGTTCTACTCCGAGTAGGGGGTTACAGTTGCCATGTAGGGCAGCTAGGGTAGTGTAGCCCAAATTTTGTAATCAGTGACATGTCGCGTAGACAGTAGAGTATGTATAGGTAGTGACAACATGAGCACGACTTCTCGGAGACCCGAGAATAATGTATCTTGTATAAAGTTTATGCTTTATCAATATATGTGAATGTTGTGCAAATTATTCATGTGTCACTTCAATACCTACTGTTACATATGGAATTTTAAGTAAGACATGTGCTAATCGCTGCTGTGTTGAATTTCAGAATGACGCGTACTCGTGCCAATCCTGATGTTGGGGGTACTAGCCAAGGGGGAGAGACCTCCCAACAGCCTCCCGAGGACTCCTCGGGACAACAGCAACAGCAACAGCAAACACCGCCACCGCCACTGCCAACAGTTACATTGGCCGACATCGCCATGGCAATGGCGGGTTCACATCAGCAGCACACGGAGTTGCTGCAGACTCTCATCGCCAATACGTCTCGCCCAGAGAGACGTCAAGACCGTGAGGAGCGTCAACAGAGCTCCTACTCCGACTTCTGGCGACTCATCCCCCAGTATTCTCAAGGGCGGATGAACCTCTTGACGCGGACAACTGGCTCCGCGCGATAGAGATGAAGTTCGGGCTGCTCAAGATAAGCGAGCAGCGCAAGACTCAGTTCGCGGTCCAGCAGCTCCAAGGATCCGCGAGCGCGTGGTGGGCCAACTTCTGTGCTTCACAGCCCACCAAACGAGTTATGACCTGGACGGAGTTCCGGACGGCCTTCAGGGCCTATCACATACCGCCAGGTCTGATGAGAAGAAATACGCAGGAATTCTTACACCTGCAACAAGGGAGACGGAACGCGCTGGAATACTCCACGGCGTTCAACGATCTCGCGCTCTACCCGTCGTATCACGCAGATACAGACGAGAAGCGGCGGGACCACTTTTAACAGGGGCTTAACCCGCTCCTGAAGGACAAGTTGGCGATGTTCAATCGCGGCAGCCTCAACGACATCATTGATGCTGCGATTGTTCAGGAGGACTCCGGTAAGGAGTTAGCGGCGGCGGAGAGGAAGCGAAGCGCGCCGCAGAGCAGCGGAGAAGGAGGCGGTCCTTCTCAGAAGTTTCGGATGGTGAATCGCCCACCATCCGGTCCACGCTGGTAGCCACCACAGCTGTCGATGCCATTCCGCAGTCGGCCGTACTCTTCACCGACATTCAGGCCGGCACTGCCAGTACCACCTCCGCAACAACAGCAGCAGCGGGCGATGCCGCGTGCGTATGCACCTCAGCAGCACATGCCGAGCTTTCGTCCCCCGAGCACTACACCAGCAGCGGCCACATGTTACAAGTGTGGTCGTCCAGGACACTTCGCGAGCAGTTGCCCGGAGAGGCAAGGTGGCGGAGTGGCACCGCAGTTTCCGGGGAGGAATCAACCCCGGAACCCTACTAATGCGCGGCGGACAAACCCTAGGCCCGGCACCGTCCACCAGCTTGCCATAGAGGACGTGCCGGAGGGCGATCCAATCCTTGCGGGTATGTTCCAACTCCACCAGCATCCCGCTATAGTACTGTTTGATTCAGGCGCCACGCATAATTTTATTAGCCAAGCTTTCATTGCTAAACACAGCTTGCCAATACTACCCACCGATAGTCCATATTTAATTTGTTCACCGGGTGGGAAGATTTCAGCAAGTGTAATGGTTTCCAAAGCACCATTATGCTTAGCGGCTAGAGTGTACCCCACGTCTCTCATTATCTTAGAGGGACAGAAGGTCGATGTCATCCTATGGATGTCGTGGTTAACCCGCCACGGCGCTGTTTTAGACACCGTCCTTCAAGTCGTGCACTTAAACTCAGAAGTGCACGGGTCTCACTCTTTATTTCTGGACAGTCCAGAAATAAAACTTCCAAGTGTCTATCAGTCCACAACTATCAGATTGGAAGATATTCCAGTGGTCCGAGAGTTCCCTGACGTATTCCCGGATGATTTACCGGGAATGCCGCCCGATAGAGAGGTGGAGTTCAAGATTGAACTTGCACCGGGAACCATGCCGATATCCCGAAGGCCGTACAAGATGGCACCCAAGGAGTTGGCTGAACTGAAGACTCAGCTCACGGACCTTCTGGAGAAGGGTTTTATTATGCTGAGCTCCTCGCCATGGAGCTGTTCGGCATTATTTGTCAAGAAGAAGGATGAGACGTTGCGGCTTTGCATGGACTATCGTCCATTAAATGCCGTAACCATCAAGAATAAGTACCCGTTGCCACGGATCGACTTGTTGTTTGATCAGTTGGTCGAAGAAAATATCTTTTCCAAAATGGACTTAAGATCCGGGTACCATCAGATTAATATAAGGGCTGAGGACATTCCGAAGACAGCTTTCTCGACAAGGTACGGACTTTATGAGTACCTGGTCATGTCCTTCGGCCTTACCAATGCTCCAGCTCACTTCATGTACTTAATGAACTCAGTATTCATGCCGGAGCTGGACAAGTTTGTCGTGGTGTTCATCGACGACATCTGGGTATATTCCAAGTCAGAGGAAGATCACAAGAAACATCTGCGTATAGTCTTGCAACGGCTGCGGGACCACAAGTTATACGTGAAATTCAGCAAATGCGAGTTTTGGATATCGCAAGTGCCTTTTCTCGGGCATATCATCTCACCGGAGGGTATCGCTGTGGACCCGAGCAAGATCACTCAAGTGCTGAATTGGAAATCACCGAGAACTGTTCACGAGGTACGGAGTTTCCTCGGACTCGTGGGATATTATCGGAGGTTCATTCCGAACTTCTCGAAGATTGCCAAGCCAATGACAGAGCTGCTGAAGAAGGCTACCAAATATGTTTGGAGTCCGGCATGTGAAGCAGCATTTAAGGCTTTAGTCAAGCACCTGACATCAGCACCGGTTTTGGCGCAGCCAGACACCACAAAACCGTTCGATGTGTACTGCGATGCATCCGGCATTGGGTTCGGATGTGTGCTGATGCAAGACCGAAGAGTGGTCGCGTATGGGTCACGGCAGCTTAGAAACCATGAGCAAAATTATCCAACTCATTACTTGGAGCTCGCTGCCGTGGTACTTGCACTGAAAATGTGGAGGCACTACCTACTCGGTAACCTCGTGCATCTATATACCGACCACAAAAGCCTCAAGTACATATTCACTCAGAAAGGAACTGAACATGAGGCAACGAAGATGGTTAGAATTGATAAAGGATTACTAAATAGAGATCCATTATTATCCGGGCAAGGCAAACGTAGTGGTGGATGCGCTGAGCCGCAAGTCACACGTCAAAATCTGACCATCACACCATTGGAAGAGAGCGAACCACCACTACATGTGATTCCACACGGAGCTCTCTACAACCTAGCTTTGATCCCCACCATCCGTGAAGAGATAGAGGCAGCCTAGAAGAATGACAAGGGCATGTCACATTTGCGGAGACGTGTAGACAGTGGGGAGCTGAAATGTTTCCGGAAGGATGGAGACGGCGTCCTATGGTTCAAGGACCGAATCATCGTACCCCGTAACCCGGAGCTACGGAAGAAAATTTTTGATGAGGCTCACTTATCAAAATTTTCTATTCACCCCGGCAGCAACAAAATGTATCAAGAACTCAGAAGAAAGTTTTGGTGGACACGGATGAAGCGGGAGACTGCAAAATACGTGTCCGAGTGTGATACATGTCGAAGGGTGAAGGCAGACCACATGCGGAAACCGGGACTGCTGCAACCACTGGGCATTCCTGCCTGGAAGTGGGAGGACGTGAGCATGG
Source organism: Neostapfia colusana (assembly GCA_030760725.1). Taxonomy (NCBI): domain Eukaryota; kingdom Viridiplantae; phylum Streptophyta; class Magnoliopsida; order Poales; family Poaceae; genus Neostapfia; species Neostapfia colusana. The sequence continues at coordinate 24,215,665 of JASWHV010000004.1, read as the reverse complement.
ATTTCATCATCGGTTTACCCACCACTTTTCAGAAGCATGATTCTGTATGGGTGATCGTCGATCGGCTCACCAAAGTTGCCCATTTCATCCCGGTTAACACAAACTACAATGCCAAGAAGTGCGCTGAACTGTACATCTCACGGATACTATGCTTGTATAACGTACCCCGTACCATCATATCGGATCGGGGCACTTTATTTGTGTCCCGTTTTTGGGAGCAGCTGCACGCTGCCTTGGGGACAAAACTGATCCGTAGTTCAGGATACCACCCGCAGATGGATGGGCAAACGGAGCGGGTAAATCAGATCTTAGAAGACATGCTACGAGCTTGCGCTATCAACCACGGCAAGAACTGGGATGATCACTTGCCGTTAGCCGAGTTCTCGTACAACAGTGGGTACCAAGCCAGCATCAAGATGGCGCCCTACAAGGCGCTATACGGAAGAAAATGCCGCACACCATTGAACTGGTGTGAGTCTGGCAAAAGGGTTACCTTCGGGATTGACCTCGTCAACAACGCGGAAGAAAAGGTTTGACTGATTCAGGCGAACCTAAAAGCCGCTCAATCCCGTCAGAAACAGTATGCGGACAGAAGGCGCCCATTACAATTCGAAGTTGGAGATCACGTATATCTACGGGTATCTCCAATGAAGGGCATAAACAGATTTGGGGTGAGAGGAAAGTTGGCACCCCGATTCATCGGTCCATTTCAGATTACCGAAAGATGTGGATCGGTAGCATACCGGCTGAAATTACCAGAAGCATTTTCCGGTGTGCACGACGTCTTTCACATTTGCCAGCTGAGGAAGTGTCTTAAGCTATCAACTACCGTTGAGCTGGAGGATATTGAAGAACTGCAACCGGATCTCACCTATCGGGAGGAACCGGTGCAGATTATCGATGAAAAGGCCCGAACCACACGCAACCGTACGTTGTGGTTCTACAAGGTTCTATGTAGTAATCACTCCATGGACGAAGCGACATGGGAGAGCGAAGAATTTCTTTGCGCTAACTACCCCGACTTTTTCACGTCGCATATCTGGTAAGTTTCCACCGTCCTCTCTCTCATTTTCACCTTATAATCTCGGGACGAGATTCTTTTAAGGGGGGAGGAATGTAAGGGCCTCAGTTTTTGACACATATTTGAAGTGTTCATCACCACACCACACACCTCATTTGAGGAAAGATGATGAACACAAATGAAGAGCAAGTAACCACCATCAACATGCTCATTAGAGAACAAACTCACATATTGCAAAAGTGGTATTTCCCCACATGTGATATAGGTGGGCTGGACATATGAAAACTCCTACACATTGCTAGGGATGTCCATGCCAAGTTTCACCCAAATTCAAAACCTTTTTGAGGTCATTTTGGGTATAGCTAGAAAGAGGGCAGTTTGAAACCATATTCAAATTCAAACTGTTTTTATCCCATGAATTCAAAAGTGGGAGGCATATTCTTATTCAGCACATTTTTGTGAACTCACACACAATTTTCACTCCATTTGGAGTTGATCTTGACATGAGCTAAGTGGGACAAATTCAAACTTTATTTGAATTCAAAACTGAACTTGTGCTGAAATTCATTCAAACCAAACCCAATTTGAACTTTGATCAATTCAAATGGCTCATGGGTGAATAATTTGAATCACCATGAGTATTTTGGGGCTCACTGTTTACAACAGTGATTAGGAGTAAATTTCAGAGGTTAAAATTGGAAGTGGGACCCACATGTCAGCCACTACTCCAACTCAAACCGACTGAAAACCCAGCTCGGGTTCTGGCGCCGGACTGAGCAGCCGCCACGGCGAAGAGGCGACCGGGACACCACCTGCTTGCCGCCCCGACGTGCTGAACCGCCTCACAGCCCCCTTATCTACGCCACCGCCCTGATCGGAGCGATCACCGCCCACTCTGCTGCCTCTTCGCATCAGAACCGCGCCATTGCTGCCGATCACTCGGAGCTGATCAGGGAAGCTTGATCACCGCCTCTCCGTCCCCTCCAGAGCCACGACAAGGTACTAGAATCCTTCCTCCGTCTTCCCCGCTGCTAGAATTCAGCTGAAACCGGTCGATCTCGGCTATACCGAGAGTTCAATCCGGTGACCTAACGCCGCCGCACTTCGGGCTCCCGTGGACAGCCCAACCGGGGCGTTGTCACGCCCAAGCCAAGGCACCCTTGGACGCGCTGGTGACCGGTGCTGCTCACCCCCGAGCCACAGCCCGAGTGTTTGCTCACCGGCGGCGAATTTCCAGTTTTCCCCTTTTTGTGTGCAGAACAACCTTCGGGTGCAGTTCCGTTGAATTCGTACTCTAGAAAGGATTAGAGGGCCTCAATCCGCTCTCACACAAACTAGACACGGTAACGCACAAGTTGCCTTCACATCCTTTGGCCGGAGAACCTCTGTACCCGGCGTAATTCGAGGTTTACCAACGGCGGAACAAACAGGAGGCATCGGGCGCACGGTGAGGACCTACTTCGGGCCTTCCCCGAGCTGCCTCGAGCTCGTATCGACCTTCCCTGAGGTCCACTGAAGCTTCCCGACCGGTTCCTTGAGTAGTTGAGGTGCTAGGGGAGTCAGCCGACACGGCCGAAGTTTTTCCGAGGTGGCGGCTCGTCGCCGACCATGCACCGGCCGTTTTCATGACGAGCTGACCCCAGAATCCTGTTCCCCGAGTGAAAGTAGGCAGGGGTGGCCAAGATCGTGAAGTTTGGAGCTTTACAGAAGCCAGCGGCGAGCTCTCCGGCGAGGTTCCTCGGCGGCAGAACGCGGGCAGTGGGAGGTTGACGAAGGGGTGGACCCCAGCTGTCAGTGGGAGATATTTTAAATCGGGAATGGGCTGCGGACGGGATCAGCTGTGCTGGCGCGCAAATACCCTGTGAGCCCCGGTGTGCCGGACACCTCCGCGCTCGACACACGGCTATCCGATATGCCTTTGGTACGTTCAATACTTGTTCAGCAGGGCCGCACACGGATCGGTCCTCAATCTACACGGGCAGGGATGCGCACACAAGACTCCCTCTTGCTGCGCCCTAGCCCCTGCCTAGTCTCATTTTCATTACTAAAGTGATCTCGCGTCACTCAACCGAACCTGTGTGTCCCAATGCCTATCTCGCGAGTAGATTCCAACTACTCGACTTGTACCGAAGTCCTATGACTCATTAAGCATAGCCTGTCTACTCGAGGTCTTAGACACTACCCTCACTCTTTTAGGAACCTTTGGTTATGCAAGTGGGGTTCCATTCATCCTATACCTAACGCACATACATACTTCATATGATACATGTAAACAAAGTAAGACTTATAAAAAGGGTTAATGCAAACCAGGGCTTGCCTTGTTGCTGCTGGTCAGTAGTTATTTCTTCGTCCGGAAGAAGGAATACCAGCACTTCCGGAGTCTCTTCTTCAATGGCTACACGTTGAATATAATACTACATGTAAATTTAAATGCAATGTGTAAACTTGAATACTTATTTACTAATAACTCTAGCTAACCCTCCCCTTTGGTTCTGAAATTTTTATGGTGGCTTGGTAGGGTCCTAACCAGAGTCTTGACCAAGTTTCATTTGAAACAAAGTTCATTTGAACCTTGTACAAATAAAAACCAGTTTGGTCAATATTTGAGCCTCTAACTAATTCCAGGGGTTTTCATGGCTCCAACCATTACTTTCTGGAAACTAGACTTTAAGATGGTTCTAATGGAGTTGGTTTCATGTCATTTGAAGAATTCTACAGAAAGTTATGTCCTAATTAAGATTGGAGAAAATCTGAAAAATGTTTCTGTACATTTTTCTATTTTCTCTCGGCAGTTCCCTTAATCACCCAATTAGGGTAACTAAATGAACTTGGATGAGTCTGAAAATTTTACTGGGATTCAGGGATTTTCCAATAAAGCCTTCAGCCAAATTTCAGAATTTTTCATAAAGTAGTCCTCCAGATAAAATTCCCAACAGTTTAAACTTTAGGGATTTAATTCTGGAAAGCTATTCACTTTCATGAGCTGAATTTGGTATTGCTGGAAAGTGCTCAGAGAGCTGAATCCAAAAAAAATTTGGTTCACCCGATTTGGAGCTTTCTAGCCAAAGTTATGTGGATTTGAAGTTTGGAAGAATTCTGAAAATCGGGGGAAAAGTTTAAACTCTCGGGGCCCGCGTGGACACGTGTCGAGCGCGGAGGTGTCCGGCACACCGGGGATACCACACGTGTCGAGCGCGGAGGTGTCCGGCACACCGGAGCTCACAGGGTATTTGCGCGCCAGCACAGCCGATCCCTGGCCACAACCGATCCCGATTTAAATTCTTCAGCCGCTGACACGTGGGCCAGCCGGCTTCGTCTTTCTCCCGCCGTTCTCTCGTGCCCGCGCCGCCGACCTCACTGGAGCAGACTCGGGGCTCGCCGGCTCGCCGCTGCCGGACCTCCCATGGTTTGAAACTCGCCGCCAGGAGGTTGTCGACGTCGAGGAACACGTCGGGGGTGACAGGTCGGGCTGGGGGTGACCGGAAATAGCTCGGCGACGTGCCGCGGCCTCGGTTGAGGTTCGACACCGTCGACCGTGGTTTCTAAACCCGCCAACACCTCGAACAAACGGCCCTACAGCATCAGTGTACCTCTAGGAAGCTCGACAAGGTGTCAAAAGGGTTCAGGGATGGCGGCAAGTTGGTCGGCACCGTGTGACCGATCATGCCCGCCATGACCGCCCTCGATCGAGCTCGAAATTTGTCACTCCTGGACAGTTTCACGCTACGGATGCAGAAAAGAACTTGATCGCCGGCTAGTCCAGCGTCTATGTGCAAGATTTGATGACATCCGAAAGATCATAGAGCGAGAATTTAAAAAAACCGTACCGGAAGCTCGGTTTACGGTCGCCGGGGCAAAAACTGGAAATTCTCTGCGGATTCTTCACGGTTGGCTTCCAAACTTGGAGGAGAGCAGCACGGTGGTCGCGCACTCCTGTTGCCTCTCTCGCTGGACCCTGAAAACGCCTGTGGAACGCTGCCCACGGGCGCCTGACTCTCGGCTGAGGCTAGGTCGCCGCGGTGGCGATCGTCTTTGGGCAAAGGAGGTCGGAGCTCGAGGTTTCTGGCGTTGGAGAGGTGGAGTGCGAGCTCAGGTGGCTGTCTAGCAGCTCAGGGACGAAGGAGGAGATGGTTTTGCTGGTTTTCCCGATTGAGCAGAGAGCTGCGGCGAGAAACAATGCCGCTGCTCGGGTTTGCCCGCGAGAAGATAAAGCCGGCCGACTCCTGCTCGGCTGAGGCGGTGCCGGTCGCGTGGGGGCACGAGCCAGCCGCCCTGGGCACCAGCGCGCGGAGAGGGAAGCAGCTGGTGGCGCCGGTAGCTGCTCGGTGGCACAGCCGACAGCTGCTCGGCGGAATTTCCCACCGAGACTCTGACTTTGGGTGCAAGTTTCTCCTTCTTCCCTCTATGACATGTGGGTCCCACCCGGGGTTTTAACCTCTGAAATTTACTCCTAATCACTGTTGTAAACAGTGAGCCCCATAATACCCCTGGTGATTCAAATTATTCACCCCTGAGCCATTTGAATTGAATAGAATTCAAATTGGGTTCGGTTTGAGTGAATTTCAGCACACGTTCAGTTTTGAATTCAAATAAAGTTTGAATTCGTCCCACTTAGCTCACGTCAAGATCAACTCCAAATGGAGTGAAAATTGGTGTGTGAGCTCACAAAAATGTGCTGAATAAGAATATGCCTCCCACTTTTAAATTCATGGGACAAAAACAGTTTGAATTTGAATGTGGTTTCAAACTGCCCTCTTTCTATGTATACCCAAAATGACCTCAAAAAGGTTTTGAATTTGGGTGAAACTTGGCTTGGACATCCTTAGCAATGTGTAGGAGTTTTCATAAGTCCAGCCCACCTATATCACATGTGGGAAATACCACTTTTGCAATATGTGAGTTTGTTCTCTAATGAGCATGTTGATGGTGGTTACATGCTCTTCATTTGTGTTCATCATCTTTCCTCAAATGAGGTGTGTGGTGTGGTGATGAACACTTCAAATGTGTGCCAAAACTGATGCCCTTACATTCCTCCGCCCTTAAAAGAATCTCGTCCCGAGATTACAAAAGAAGAGATAGCGATGTAGTAGGGACTTACCCGTGTTGAGAAGCCATGAACTCTGGGTAATTTGAGCGAAGGAATTCCTCGCTCTCCCACGTCGCTTCTTCCACGGTATGGTTACTCCAAAGGATCTTGTAGAACCACAACGTTCTGTTACGCGTGGTTCGGGCTTTCTCATCAAGAATTTCCACAGGATACTCATCATATGTTAAATCCGGTTCCAGCTCGCTGATGTCTTCGGTAGGAACAGCAGTTGTATGCTTCAAACATTTTCACAGTTGCGAAACATGGAAAACATCATGGACACCCGCCAGGGATGCCGGTAGCTCCAATCTATACGCTGCTGGTCCACACTTTTCGGTGATAGCGTAGGGTCCAATGAAACGGGGAGCGAGCTTCCCCTTCACACCGAACCGGTGCACGCCCTTCATCGGAGACACGCAGAGGTACACGTGTTCCCCAACGTCAAAATGCAACGGTCTACGCCTCTTATCAGCGTAGCTCTTCTGTCGGGATTGAGCGGCCTTCAAATTGGCTTGAATCGCCCGAACGCGCTCTTCGGCGTCGTTCACCACATCAACCCCGAATGTGACCCTTTCACCGGACTCGCACCAATTTAATGGGGTGCGGCATTTACGACCGTAGAGAGCTTCGTAGGGTGCCATCTTGATACTCGCCTGATAACCGTTGTTGTACGAGAATTCCGCCAATGGTAGGTGATCATCCCAGTTCCTATCATGGTGGATGGCACATGCTCTCAACATGTCTTCTAATACTTGGTTTACCCTCTCTGTTTGCCCATCGGTCTGAGGGTGATAAGCGGAGCTCCTAATCAACTTAGTACCCAATGCAGCATGTAGCTGCTCCCAAAAGCGAGATACAAATAATGCACCTCGATCTGAGACAATGGTATTGGGTACCCCGTATAGGCATAGAATCTTCCCTATGTATAGCTCCGCATATTTGCCGGCATTGTAACGTGTATTCACCGGAATGAAGTGAGCCGTCTTGGTTAACCGATCAACGATTACCCATATGGAATCATGCTTGTTGGCTGTTAGGGGTAATCCCACAATGAAATCCATGCTCACATCTTCCCATTTCCATGCCGGGATCTTCAGGGGTTGCAACAGCCCTGATTTCTTCATGTGATCAGCTTTCACTCGTCTACACGTATCGCACTCGGATACGTACTTAGCTACCTCCCGCTTCATCCGTGTCCACCAAAATTTCTTTTTCAAATCTTGGTACATTTTGTTGCTGCCCGGATGAATGGAGTATTTAGACAAGTGAGCTTCATCGAGGATCTTTTTCCTCAACTCCATATCTCGGGGTACGACTATGCGGTCATTAAACCATAGCGTCCCCTCATCATCCTTCCGGAAACACTTGATCTCTCCATTGTCTATCCGTCTCCGGAGATGTGCCATGCCTTTATCCGTCTTCTGAGCTGCAATGATGTCCTCCTTAATAGTAGGGATGAGGGCAAGGTTGTACAGCGATCCATAAGGAACCAAGTATAAACTTGGCTCTTCCTCCTCCACCGGTGTAATGGTGAGGTGATGGACATGTGATTTCCGACTCAGCGCGTCGGCAACCACATTCGCCTTGCCGGGGTGGTAATGGATCTCAATCTCATAATCTTTGATCAGTTCTAACCACCTCCTTTGCCTCATGTTCAGCTCCTTCTGGGTGAAAATATATTTCAAGCTCTTGTGGTCGATGTAGAGATGCACCAGATTCCCCAGGAGATAGTGCCTCCACATTTTTAGCGCCAACACCATGGCAGCAAGCTCAAGGTCATGAGTCGGATAATGCTTCTCATGGTTCCGAAGTTGGCGTGAGCCATACGCGACCACACGTCCTTCCTGCATCAACACGCAGCCAAGCCCAATACCGGACGCGTCACAATACACGTCGAAGGGCTTTATTGTATCCGGCTGAGCTAAGACCGGGGCTGTTGTGAGATGCTTCACCAATGTTTGGAACGCTCCTTCACACGCCGGGTTCCAAACATATTTCGTCCCTTTCTTCAGCAACTCTGTCATCGGCTTAGCGAGCTTGGAGAAGCTTGGAATGAATCTCCTATAGTATCCCGCTAACCCGAGGAAGCTTCTGACTTCATGAACTGAAGTGGGAGCTTTCCATTTCAGCACCTGCTCTATTTTACTTGGGTCAACCGCAATGCCTTCTGCGGAGATGATATGTCGCAAGAATGGCACTTGGCTGATCCAAAACTCGCATTTGCTGAACTTGGCATAGAGCTTGTGGTCTCGTAATCGTTGAAGAACGACCCGCAAGTGTTCGGCATGTTCAGCTTCTGTCTTGGAGTACACCAAGATATCGTCGATGAACACTACCACGAACTTGTCCAGCTCCGGCATGAACACCGAATTCATGAGATACATGAAATGAGCTGGAGCGTTTGTGAGACCAAAGGACATGACGAGATATTCATATAATCCATATCTCGTTGAGAAGGCCGTCTTCGGAATATCCTCCGCCCGGATCTTTATCTGGTGATATCCAGAGCGAAGGTCCATCTTGGAGAACACACTTGCACCCACAAGTTGATCAAACAATATGTCGATGCGGGGCAGTGGGTACTTATTCTTGATGGCGACGGCATTGAGCGGCCGGTAGTCCACGCACAGCCTCAGGGTTTCATCCTTCTTTTTTACGAACAGCGCCGAGCATCCCCAAGGCGAGGAACTCGGCCTAACGAAACTCTTGCTCAACAGATCATTGAGCTGTTCTTTCAGTTCCGCCAGCTCATTTGGAGCCATCTTGTATGGTCTCCGTGATATGGGTGTAGTCCCGGGGGCGAGCTCGATCTTGAACTCGACATCCCGCTCAGGTGGCATACCCGGTAGATCATCCGGGAACACGTCGGGATACTCCCGGACTACGGGGATGTCTTCTAACTTGAGAGCCTCAGCACTATTGATCGCTGAAACCTCTCTGACTGGATTATCTAATAGGAGGGACTGCGGATGGTGTATTGGGGAGTTGAGGTGAACCGTCCGTGATAGCGTTTCCAGGACAGCTCCATGGTAGCTTAGCCATGTCATTCCCAAGATTGCATCAATCTTCTGCCCCCCTAGGATAATCATAGTGGTGGGATATATCATCCCACCTAAGCACAGTGGTGCTTTTGGAACCATCATCGTTGCTGAAATCTTTCCTCCCGGTGAGCAGATCATATACGAACACTCGGTTGGAAAGGCTTCCAGCTGATGCTTAACCACGTACGATGCACTTATAAAGTTGTGGGTTGCACCAGAATCAAAAAGTATGACAATGGCTTGATGGTTGAGAGTAAACGTACCCGCCAGCACGTTGTCTCCCTCTGGGGCGTCCTCATTGTCGAGGTTGCAGACGCCTCCAGTCCGCTGACCAACCTTCTTCACCGGAGGTCGGCCTCGAGCACCGCCCTGGAGCTGGGCTTGCCCGCTGCTCTGCTGCCCCTAGGGACAGTCCTTCGCGAAGTGGCCCGCCTGGCCACACGTGAAGCAGGTGAAACGGGGCGGTCCCCCGCTGATCGGTGGACGGAATCCCGGGGCGCGTTGTGGCGGTGGAAACGCCCGGGGTACCGTCTGCTGCTGCTGTCTTGGTAGTGGCATCGGCGGACGGAACGGAGGTGCCTGAAAGGGACGTCCCCGGAACTGTTGAGGCCGCGCCGGTGGTCGCCACTGCTGCCCGGATGGTGTCCGATACACCATACGGTACTTATGGGGCGCGCCACCACCGCTGCTAGGTGGAGCGCTGCGCTTCCTCTGCTCAGCTGCCAATGCCCGCTGAGCATCCTCTTGCATAATCACGGCATTGACTAGGTCATTAAAAGTGCCGCGATTCCACTGAACGAGGTGCGTCTTCATTTCGGGGTGTAACCCCCGATAGAAATGCTCCCTCTTCTTCTCCTCCGTGGAGATATAGTCTGACGCATACTGCGCCAGATGGTTGAAGGCATGGGAGTAGTCGTGGGCACTCCTCCCGCCCTGCTTCAGCTCCAAGAATTCTTGGAACTTCCTCTTCATGATTCCGGGAGGGATGTGGTCGGCGCGGAACGCCTCCCGGAACTCTTGCCATTCCACGGTATGGCCAGCCGGACGTGAGGCGACATAATTCGCCCACCACGCACCAGCGGCACCGTGGAGCTGCTGTGCTGCGAACAGGGTCTTCTGCCGCTCCGTACACTGGAGCAACCCAAACTTGGACTCGATGGTCCGCAGCCAGTTGTCAGCCTCCAGTGGTTCTTCAGCTTCGGTGAACACTGGAGGGTGCGTACTCATGAAATCCGAGTACGACACTTCGCGGGGCTCACGAGGACCTCGCTCTTGATGTCCCCCCGCCTGGGACGTATTCTGCACGATCGTGCGGAGCAGGTCGGTCTGCTCCTCACGACCTCCCACCAGTGCCGCTATCACATCCGCTAGAGTAAGCGGAGGCTGCGGTGGTGGCTGCTGCTGCGGGGTGCTGTCGTAGGCCGGTGGCTGGGAGTCATCGCCTCCCTGTTGGCTAGAGCCACCAACCTCGTGCGTGGTCCTAGTACAAACCATCTGCAACCACACGACATTAAACATCAGTGCCGCAACATTTTGCATGCAGTCCAATAGAAATGGGCGTAAAAACATTATGACAACAAAAACATGCGATATATCTCGTAAGTAGATAATGCAATAACTTTGCACAAGCTACACCATTAGCAGACCAAACACAAGCTAGTTTAATCCATCTTGATGAACCTCCACTTTGGAAGCTCACCATAACTAGGTTTGGCCACCATGAGACATTACTATCGCGTTGTCATCACGTATACCACCCTTAGGGTACAACACCCTCTCCAATGAGTTCAACTGTCATTCTTCTGTCAGAATGACCAGTTTCTACCTATTCCAAGTTTTGATCTGGTTCTGTGCATTTTCATGACTCAAGTTGAATACCAAAGTTAAAGTTAACTTCAGTATCTTTCCAACGAGTATTCAATTGCCCCCAGATCATCCTTGGTTAAAAAGTTATGCCAATTCAAAGTCAGCAGAATTTCTGGAAGAATTTTTAACAGCACCTCCCTTGGAAGTTGCTGTTTTCCATTCGAGTTCCCACTGAAATCTGTGCTGAAACTTCAGAAACTTTGAATTGCAAAGATATCACACATCTTCTACTCTTTCTAAGGAGGTATCATATGAAATTTTTGGGTTTTGCTACTGGGAGTTATCATTGAAAAACAAAACAGTTCAGAGAATGTTCTACTCTGTCCTGGTTCTGGACAGTTCACATTCCTCTGAGATTTTAGCCATCTTAAGGTGAGTTTCAGCTCTGGAAGTATAAAACAAAGTTTTAGAGTACTTAAATACCTTTCCAGAGCTATATAGCACACCTCTCTGGGCTAAAAGACCGGTGAGCTATGCCCTGTTGAAGATCAGCAAACGTGCTGCTCAAAACTGAGCACTCTGTTTTTCAGTCTTTTGGCTATACTGCTCCACTATCCCATTCTTATACCAAACCAGGGTCCTAAATGTTGAACCTATAGATTTTAATTCCTTGTTATTATTATTTTCATGCATATGACTACAATATCTCGGTACTACGTTCCTCACAAAAGAAAATCCTAACCGGATCATACCGGCATATACGTCTCAAGTGTGGCACTAAACGGTCTCTCGCACACGTTTTCTACACGGATACATACGTGGTTAGTACCTGCAGAAGACCACACAATAATGGTGCACTCAATGGTTATTCATTTCAGGCAGTTCCATATTTGAAAGTAAATACAAACGCCCGTATCATTGTCATACGGCCGTCCTTGAGCTAAGTCACATCTCAAGGCACGTGATCGTGTTTCAACACCACACGACTGGGAACCCGAGTATGTCATGAACGGGTCGTCACGGTATGGAATGTTATCAACCCAACAGATACCACCTACTGTCCTGCAGGGCACGCCGATGGCAAGCGCTGCGTATGTCCTCCTGGGCTATTTCCAGACGAACACACTCTCGCGTTACTGACCACGCGATGGGGTCTCCACTTACTTGCCTAATGCACGCTAGGGATCAGCGTTGAATATGAACTCAGGGACATGAAGGGTCCAAGAGTTTCATATTGACATCTCACACCAAGCTGTGAGACAAATCCCTGAACCACGTTCCTCGTCAGGGAGAGCTAACCGAAATTGAACCGCTTTCGGTAGCGTTCCTTACCAACTTACCAGAGCGTAGGTGTGTAGTTACAATAATTGAAATTCAGAATTATAACACATAGGTTAGTATTTGCCACTTTAAGTAACTATGCTAATATAGTCCTTACTTGGGCAACTACCGAATCCTCACCGTATACCTAAGTTTTCCCGTAATACAGTTCTTAAGTACTGTGCTATCCCCAATGCAGCTCTGATACCAGGCTGTGGCGGACCGGAATCCGCTCATCCAGGATCGCAGAGGGTGGTGCCGCGCGATGCGACACCCGACAGCACACGTCATAAGAACATAATATATTACATGGGAAAAACAACTGAAACTGTACAAACTTCAGTTACAACTATTCGTTATATTACACAGCGGAAGTCTACACTATACAACTCACGCCCGCCTATCTAGCAAAAGTGGTTGCCCAGCCCTAGGGCAACCCACACTAGCTGCACTCCTCAGCTCAGCGCGGCGTGTATGGCTCCCACTCAGCCGTGGTCCCCGACGGAGGGTAACCCTCGCCGGTGGACTCATACTCCGAGTCCGTGGGTGGCTCCTCACCTGAAAAACACTTAAGCAGCAACCGTGAGCACGAAGGCTCAACAAGGATTAACCGACTCACCTACGCATGAAACTCTACATGAGGTGTACCATGACATAGGATAGCAATGTTGCAGCAAATGGACACGCCTACAAGTTCATCCTTAGTTCATCTTTTAGCAACAAGTTAACGGTTCATAAAGCTGAAATTTAGTGAGCGATATTTGGTGGCACACATGTAACAATACAATTATATCATAACAGCAATATTGAATCATAACATGTCATTCATTAATCTACGTTACGACGCAGTGAACAAGCGGTACTCGTCACCGCGAGGGACGGCGAATCGACTCGATATACACCTGCAGGGAAACCCAAAGAGCACGTCACGTACGCTCACCCATGGAGCTGCACAGCACGCTCACTCGATGTCGTACGGGACAACCTTTCACCCAACAGCCCAAACGTCGAACCGGTCGCACCGAAACGAGCAGGAGGTTCCCCACACGGAGCATCTCTCTATGCCCGTTGGCAGATTTCCACCTTGCTGCCCTCAGCCTACATCTATAAATCGGTGCGTTATGCCTCGACGCCCGGAGGTTTAGGCTACATCGGTTTATCGGGGCCCATATATCCGATATGCCTTCGGTACGTTCAATACTTGTTCAGCAGGTCCGCACACGGATCGGTCCTCAATCGACACGGGCAGGGATGCGCACACAAGACTCCCTCTTGCTGCGCCCTAGCCCCTGCCTAGTCTCATTTTCATTACTAAAGTGATCTCGCGTAACTCAACCGAACCCGTGTGTCCCAATGCCTATCTCACGAGTAGATTCCAACTACTCGACTTGTACCGAAGTCCTATGACTCATTAAGCATAGCCTGTCTACTCGAGGTCTTAGACACTACCCTCACTCTTTTAGGAACCTTTGGTTATGCAAGTGGGGTTCCATTCATCCTATACCTAATGCACATACATACTTCATATGACACATGTAAACAAAGTAAGACTTATAAAAAGGGTTAATGCAAACCAGGGCTTGCCTTGTTGCTGCTGGTCAGTAGTTATTTCTCCGTCCGGAAGAAGGAAGTCCAGCACTTCCGGAGTCTCTTCTTCAATGGCTACACGTTGAATATAATACTACATGTAAATTTAAATGCAATGTGTAAACTTGAGTACTTTTACTAATAACTCTAGCTAACCCTCCCCTTTGGTTCTTAAATTTTTATGGTGGCTTGGTAGGGTCCTAACCAGAGTCTTGACCAAGTTTCATTTGAAACAAAGTTCATTTGAACCTTGTACAAATAAAAGCCCATTTGGTCAATATTTGAGCCTCTAACTAATTCCAGGGGTTTTCATGGCTCCAACCATTACTTTCTGGAAACTAGACTTTAAGATGGTTCTAATGGAGTTGTTTTCATGTCATTTGAAGAATTCTACAGAAAGTTATGTCCTAATTAAGATTGGAGAAAATCTGAAAAATGTTTCTGTACATTTTTCTATTTTCTCTGGGCAGTTACCTTAATCACCCAATTAGGGTAACTAAATGAACTTGGATGAGTCTGAAAATTTACTGGGATTCAGTGATTTTCCAATGAACCTTTCAGCCAAATTTCAGAATTTTTCATAAAGTAGTCCTCCAGATAAAATTCCCAACAGTTTAAACTTTAGGGATTTAATTCTGGAAAACTATTCACTTTCATTAGCTGAATTTGGTATTGCTGGAAAGTGCTCAGAGAGCTGAATCCAAAAAAAATTTGGTTCACCCGATTTGGAGCTTTCTAGCCAAAGTTATGAGGATTTGAAGTTTGGAAGAATTCTGAAAATCGGGGGAAAAGTTTAAACTCGGGGCCCGCGGGGACACGTGTCGAGCGCGGAGGTGTCCGGCACACCGGGGATATCACACGTGTCGAGCGCGGAGGTGTCCGGCACACCGGAGCTCACAGGGTATTTGCACGCCAGCACAGCCGATCCCTGGCCACAACCGATCCCGATTTAAATTCTTCAGCCGCTGACACGTGGGCCAGCCGGCTTCGTCTTCCCCCCGCCGTTCTCTCGCGCCCGCGCCGCCGACCTCGCTGGAGCAGACTCGGGGCTCGCCGGCTCGCCGCTGCCGGACCTCCCATGATCTGAAACTCGCCGCCAGGGGGTTGTCGACGTCGAGGAACACGTCGGGGGTGACAGGTTGGGCTGGGGGTGACCGGAAATAGCTCGGCGACGTGCCGCGGCCTCGGTTGAGGTTCGACACCGTCGACCGTGGTTTCTAAACCCGCCAACACCTCAAACAAACGGCCCTACAGCATCAGTGTACCTCTAGGAAGCTCGACAAGGTGTCAAAAGGGTTCAGGGATGGCGGCAAGTCGGTCGGCACCGTGTGACCGATCGTGCCCGCCATGACCGCCCTCGATCGAGCTCAAAATTCGTCACTCCTAGACAGTTTCACGCTACGGATGCAGAAAAGAACTTGATCGCCGGCTTGTCCAGCGTCTATGTGCAAGATTTGATGACCTCCGAAAGATCATAGAGCGAGAATTTAAAGAAACCGTACCGGAAGCTCGGTTTACGGTCGCCGGAGCAAAAACTGGAAATTCTCTGCGGATTCTTCACGGTTGGCTTCCAAACTTGGAGGAGAGCAGCACGGTGGTCGCGCGCTCCTGTTGCCTCTCTCGCTGGACCCTGAAAACGCCTGTGGAACGCTTCCCACGGGCGCCTGACTCTCGGCTGAGGCTAGGTCGCCGCGGTGGCGATCGTCTTTGGGCAAAGGAGGTCGGAGCTCGAGGTTTCTGGCGTTGGAGAGGTGGAGTGCGAGCTCAGGTGGCTGTCTAGCAGCTCAGGGACGAAGGAGGAGATGGTTTTGCTGGTTTTCCCGATTGAGCAGAGAGCTGCGGCGAGAAACAATGCCGCTGCTCGGGTTTGCCCGCGAGAAGATAAAGCCGGCCGACTCCTGCTCGGCTGAGGCGGTGCCGGTCGCGTGGGGGCGCGAGCCAGCCGCCCTGGGCGCCAGCGCGCGGAGAGGGAAGCAGCTGGTGGCGCCGGTAGCTGCTCGGTGGCACAGCCGACAGCTGCTCAGTGGAATTTCCCACCGAGACTCTGACTTTGGGTGCAAGTTTCTCCTTCTTCCCTCTATGACATGTGGGTCCCACCCGGGGTTTTAACCTCTGAAATTTACTCCTAATCACTGTTGTAAACAGTGAGCCCCATAATACCCCTGGTGATTCAAATTATTCACCCCTGAGCCATTTGAATTGAATAGAATCCAAATTGGGTTCGGTTTGAGTGAATTTCAGCACACGTTCAGTTTTGAATTCAAATAAAGTTTGAATTCGTCCCACTTAGCTCACGTCAAGATCAACTCCAAATGGAGTGAAAATTGGTGTGTGACCTCACAAAAATGTGCTAAATAAGAATATGCCTCCCACTTTTAAATTCATGGGACAAAAACAGTTTGAATTTGAATGTGGTTTCAAACTGCCCTCTTTCTATCTATACCCAAAATGACCTCAAAAAGGTTTTGACTTTGGGTGAAACTTGGCATGGACATCCTTAGCAATGTGTAGGAGTTTTCATAAGTCCAGCCCACCTATATCACATGTGGGAAATACCACTTTTGCAATATGTGAGTTTGTTCTCTAATGAGCATGTTGATGGTGGTTACATGCTCTTCATTTGTGTTCATCATCTTTCCTCAAATGAGGTGTGTGGTGTGGTGATGAACACTTCAAATGTGTGCCAAAACTGAGGCCCTTACAAAGAGGAACTTCCAAGATTTCTTGGAACATAAGCAAGGCGGGAGGAGTGCCCGTGACTACTCCCGTGTCTTCAACCATCTGGCGCAGTATGCGTCGGACTACATCTCCACCGAGGAGAGAAAGCGCGAGCAGTTCTATCGGGCTCTGAATCCTAGATGAAGACTCACCTTGCGCAATGCAATCGCAGCACCTTCAATGACCCCATCAATGCCGCGATTCTTCAAGAGGATGCTCAGTGGGAATTTGCGGCTGAGCAGAGGAAACACAGCGCTCCACCGAGCAGCAGGGGTGGAGCTCCTCAAAAATATCGAATGGTGTATCGGACACCATCTGGTCAGCAGTGGCATCCACCGGCACGACCACAACAGTTTGGGGGTCGTCCTTATCAGCCATCCCCATTCCGACCGCCGGTGCCACCACCGCGACCGCAACAGCAGCAGATGGTACCCTGGGCATTTCCACAGCCACAACGTGCCCCGGGATTCCGTCCACCGGTCAGCAAAGGCCCGCCTCGCTACACATGCTATACGTGTGGCCAGGCCGGTCATTTCTGTAAGGACCCAAGTTTTCATTTGCTAAAAGTGTTCATCATACCACACTCACCTCATTTGAGGAAATCATATGAACACATTTGAAGAGCAAGTGACCACCATCAAGAAATTAATTAGGAGATAAACTCACAAAATGCAAAAGTGGTATTTCCCACATGAATCATATAAGGGCTGAGCATATGACTAACATCTAAACCTTGTTAGAAATGCTTATGCCAAATTTCACCCAAATCCAAAACATTTTGAGGTATTTTTGGGTATAATTAGAAAAAAGGTTAGTTTGAACTTAAATTCAAATTCAAACTCCTTTTATCACATGAATTCAAAAGTGGGATCATATTCACACTCAGCACATTTTTGTGAGCTCACACACCAATTATCACTTCATTTGGAGTTGATCTTGACATGAGCTATTTTGTCTAAATTCAGATCAAATTTGAATTTCAGTTAACCTTTGCTGCAAGTTTGATCAAATCAAATCACACTTTGAATTATTCAAACTCAGCTGGCCTTTTTGTGGTTTGATCAAATTGCAAAGGGCATGAGGGTCACCAATATTTGGAGCAGTGGAAAATTGAAGTTTTGAGGTTAAAACTAGGGGGTGGGGCCCTCCTGTCAGCCTCACACTTGAGCAAACCGACTGAATCACTCAGTGCCCGGTTTCTTGCGCGCGCTCGGTGATTGCCACGGCGCTGATCTACGCTGGCATCTCCTGCTCGTGCGTTCTCACGCCCAGACCAACGTCCAACCTCCTTATCCCCGCACTCAAGCCGGCAAAGGCCAGTTTTGCTCGTCGGTCCTCGCTCTCGCGCAAAAACAATAACCGAAGACACACCGCCTCGGTTGCTCGATCGGGAGACCGTGCCAACTCATGTGTGGACTCCTCCTGAGTAGCAAAACGGCACCGTAAGCTCGTGCACAAGCTCCTTGACACAAAACCCCACTGTGATCGGCACCCACAACCCTAGAATCCGCAGTCTTTGCGGCAACCGGAAAACGACCGCACCTCGGGCTCACATGGACAGCTCTAACGGTAGCTTGTCACGCCCGAGCAGAAGCACCCACAGACGCGCCAGACCACTGTGCTGCTTCCATCCGAATCTCAGTCCAAGCCGTGGTTCATCGCCGGAGTAATTTCAGTTTTTGTGACACCCGGTTCCGAAAAATGAACCAAGTGAATGCATATGTGTGCCCAGGATGTTCATCACACATACACATGTATTCCACAAACTGAATTCAGAATATAACCATGTACGAATAATGTTTAAGTACTTTATTACATAGACTCATTGTATCACTCATGGATTGCAGCGGAAGACTCTAAACGACATCGGGAAATTAATATAGACAGCAGGCTCCAACCTCAACTCCACAGGCATGTTGACGGTAGTGCGCACGCCTAGTACTCCACATGTTCCTCGAAGTATTCTTCTCCTGTAGCTGATGTATATGTGGGAATGCAAGGGTGAGCACATGTCGTACTCAGCAAGTGCGGGAAAAGTATGACATGTAGCTAATTAACAAGGTAGTGAATAAAAAGGCTAATTGCAGCAAGCAAATTTATTTCACAAACATGATAAAAATAGCAACTATTTCTAAGTGAGTTTAATCCCATCATAAACAAGTAAATCAACAACATTCTTTCATCATAATTCACCATTTATCAAGTCTCAACCAGCCAATAATCTTTCTCAAGTTCATCTCATACTCATAATTATTCATAACCATCTCATATTCATATAACCGAAACTAAATTCATTGTCATGACCCAAAACAGTCCCAAAACCAATCCCAATGACCATACCACAACCATACCGAATAAACATCCCAAGTTTTGCCTCTAATCATGGAATTTGGCCAGGTGCTTGTGACCGGAAGCACGGCTATCATGATAGTTTTACACTCTGCAGAGGTGGCACCACTTTACCCACAATTTCGTGATTTTGTCACCCGTCTGTGACTAAATAAACCTCCATTATACCAATACACAACCATCGGTGTGTGGACTAGAGATCACAAAATAGTATTTACAAAGGGGCTACTAGGATGTACGGACCCACTGAGGTTTCACCGGCAGGCTCAAATGTCCATTCTCCCACCCACGGGCCCCCTCTTGTGCCATGCAGTTCACAGGGCAGTCCCTCTCGACTCCCATTCCCTGTGCCATCCAACGGTTCATAACAAGCTAGCAACACACCTAATTACTCAGTTAAGCCGCACCCATATTTGGCCTTGTGGTGGCACTGTTTTCCTGGCATGTGCTCGCATGAACCGGTCCTTAGATCTATGGCAAGCAACCCACCATCTCATTCAGCAACATCCACGAACCAAGATTGCCTAGATCTCCTCAATCCATGCTCATTAATATCATCAAATTTTTGTCATGTTAAATCTTATGAGTGCAGTAGCTAACCATGTTTTGTTTGAGCTTCCCGTATCCCGTAAGTTGACCGAAGCAAAAAGGAAAAACGACCATACCCAACTCATCAACTTTCCAGGCGACAAGGATGATTAACAAAACTAGTAAACTCCCTATAAAAGGGTGTCCCATCAAGTTGACTCAAGCATACAAGTTTTCGCAATCAAAACAGTTTCAAAAACATGGGATCAATATGGTCAAGGGGCACTTGCCTTGCTCCCATGGTTCCTGTTGCTCAAGCGACTCGAAGTCTTGGTGCTGTAGTTCCTCGTAGATGGCCTCTTGAGCTTGTCCTTCTACTCACGATCATGCACATACAAAATTCACAGCAATCAATCATCATGCACAAACTTTACTCAAGATGCAATGGGATAGATGAATGCAAATCCTATAGTGCAGTTTTATAAAACCAGTCTGTACGTGTTCTTGCACGTTTTCATGGGCTTTCATTAGGTTTTATGATGAACAAGGGTGTAGGGTTTAAGTGTGGACGTGGTAATGATATTGACACAAGATGTAGATCAATTCCACCGTAGAAAATCGTCCAAAACATGATCTGTCCACACGCAAAAGTTTCTGCTCAAAGAGGGCGATGAAAATGGATGCGTAGAAACAGCGGCAACGTCGTAAGATGGGTAATGAAGACCTACCTCACTTCCTCCTTGTGGCAGGGCCTCCCTCCTAGCAGTGGCAGCAGCAGGGGATTTTTCTGTGGGAAATTATGGTAGGGCAGATCGTCGGGCTTCTTCTCCGGCGACGGCTAGGTATGACGGGGCTTGACGGCGGGTCTCGATGGCGGGGCTTGACGGCGAGGCTCCACAGCGGGTCTCAACGGTGGGGCTCGTCGGCGGGGCTCGACAGCGGCCAAACTCTGGCAAGGGGGAGGGGACTCGGCGAGTTGGGGGAGCAGGGGCAACTCGGCGAGTTTGGGGGGGGGCAGGGGCGGCGGCCAAAGGAATAGGGGGGCTGTGGGCTATATTTATAAGGGGGGAAAAGAAGAGTCCTAGAAAGATGGGACTCATCCCAAAGAGTCCTAGGGTTTTCCCCCTCTAGGGCTGCGGCCAATTTGGTCAATTTGGGGGAACATTCCCTCCCCCCTTTGGGGAATTTAGGGAATTTGGGGGAGATTTGGAATTTTGGGAAAATTTGAAATGGCTCAATTCAGCTATCTTATTTCCATTTCTCTCCATTTCTATGTCCCTTTATCCATTTCTATATTCCCTTCTCCATTTCTATATTCCTTTCTCCATTTCTATGGTTCTTTCTCCATTTTTACTTCTTTTTAAATGGTTCTCTACATGAAAAATGTATGCAATGCATGGTAGTGAAATTGAGGGTGTTACAAACCTACCCTCCTTAAAATGAATCTCGCCCTCGAGATTCGATAGAGTGGAGAAAAGATGGTGGAATTCCGCCTTGAGATCTTCCTCGCGTTCCCATGTAGTTTTGGCTTCCGTGTGATGGCTCCATTGTATCTTGCTCCAATGGGTTACTTTGTTCCTCGTGACCCTTTCCTTCACGTCCAAGATTTTGATGTGGTGTTCCGCGTAGGTCAGATCCTCTTGAAGCTCTAGCTCATCCATCGGTACTTGTTCTTCCAGTACTCTTAAGCACTTCTTGAGTAGGGATACGTGAAACACGTCGTGCACGTCGGAGAGGTGTATTGGCAGCTCCAACTGATAGGCTACCTCTCCTCGCTTGCCCAAAATCTTGATTGGCCCAATGTAGTGAGGTGCTAATTTGCCTTTGACGTTTAACCGTCGTTGGCCTCGGATAGGCGACACCTTAAGATACACGAAGTCTCCAACTTCGAAGGTCAATCTTCTTTGCCTATTGTCCGCATAACCCTTTTGTCGCGACTGAGCGGCCTTCAAGTTTTCACGTAAGACTTGCTTTTCTGTGTCTTGCAGCACTTCGGCTCCAAATACTTGGCTTTCTCCGGTCTCATTCCAGAACAGCGGTGTCCTACACTGTCTACCATACAATGCTTCGAAAGGTGACATCTTCAAGCTGGATTGCTAGCTGTTGTTGTACGATAATTTATCATATGGCAAGCTCTTATCCCAACTACGCCCATGTTTCAAGGCGCAAGCTCTCAACATGTCTTCCAAAATCTGATTTGTTCTCTCAGTTTGCCCGTCGATTTGCGGGTGATATGCGGAGCTAAAATTCAACCGTGTACCCATGGCTTCATGCAGCTTCTTCTAGAATCTAGAGGTAAATTGAGAACCTCGATCTGAAACTATCCTCTTCGGAACTCCACGGCGACACACGATTTGCTCCATATACAGCTCGGCTAGTTGCACGACGGTGTACTTGGTTCTAAAAGGAAGGAAATGGGCTGTTTTCGTCAATCGGTCCATGATAACCCAAATGGAGACGTAGCCGGATCAATGGCAAGCAACCCACCATCTCATTCAGCAACATCCACCAACCAAGCTTGCCTAGATCTCCTCAATTCCATGCTCATTAACATCATCAAATTTTCGTCATGTTAAATCTTATGAGTGCAGTAGCTAACCATGTTTTGTTTGAGCTTCCCGTATCCCGTAAGTTGACCGAAGCAAAAAGGAAAAATGACCATACCCAACTCATCAACTTTCCCGGCGACAAGGATGGTTAATAAAACTAGTAAACTCCCTATAAAAGGGTGTCCCATCAAGTTGACTCAAGCATACAAGTTTTCGCAATCAAAACAGTTTCAAAAACATGGGATCAATATGGTCAAGGGGCACTTGCCTTGCTCCCATGGTTCCTGTTGCTCAAGCAACTCAAAGTCTTGGTGCTGTAGTTCCTCGTAGACGGCCTCTTGAGCTTGTCCTTCTACTCACGATCATGCACATACAAAATTTACAGCAATCAATCATCATGCACAAACTTTACTCAAGATGCAATGGGATAGATGAATGCAAATCCTATAGTGCAGTTTTATAAAACCAGTCTGTACGTGTTCTTGCACGTTTTCATGGGCTTTCATTAGGTTTTATGATGAACAAGGGTGTAGGGATCAAGTGTGGACGTGGTAATGATATTGACACAAGATGTAGATCAATTCCACCGTAGAAAATCGTCCAAAACATGATCTGTCCACACGCAAAAGTTTCTGCTCAAAGAGGGCGATGAAAATGGATGCGTAGAAACAGCGGAAACGTCGTAAGATGGGTAATGAAGACCTACCTCACTTCCTCCTTGTGGCAGGGCCTCCCTCCTAGCTGTGGCAGCAGCAGGGGATTTTTCTGTGGGAAATTATGGTAGGGCAGATCGTCGGGCTTCTTCTCCGGCGACGGCTAGGCATGACGGGGCTTGACGGCGGGTCTCGATGGCGGGGCTTGACGGCGGGGCTCGACAGCGGGTCTCGACGGCGGGGGCTCGACGGTGGGGCTCATCGGCAGGGCTCGACAGCGGCCAAAATCCGGCAAGGGGGGGGACTCGGCGAGTTGGGGGGGGGGGGGCAGGGGCAACTCGGCGAGTTGGGGGGGCAGGGGCGGCGGCCAAAGGAATAGGGGGGGCTGTGGGTTGTATTTATAAGGGGGGAAAAGAAGAGTCCTAGCAAGATGGGACTCATCCCAAAGAGGCCTAGGGTTTTCCTCCTCTAGGGCTGCGACCAATTTGGTCAATTTTGGGGAAAATTCCCTCCCCCCTTTGGGGAATTTAGGGAATTTGGGGGAGATTTGGAATTTTGGGAAAATTTTTAATGGCTCAATTCAGCTATCTTATTTCCATTTCTCTCCATTTCTATGTCCCTTTCTCCATTTCTATATTCCCTTCTCCATTTCGATATTCCTTTCTCCATTTCTATGGTTCTTTCTCCATTTCTACTTCTTTTTAAATGCTTCTCTACATGAAAAATGTATGCAATGCATGGTAGTGAAATTGAGGGTGTTACAAACCTACCCCCCTTAAAATGAATCTCGCCCTCGAGATTCGATAGAGTGTTGAAAAGATGGCGGAATTCCGCCTTGAGATCTTCCTCGCGTTCCCATGTAGTTTCGGCTTCCGTGTGATGGCTCCATTGTACCTTGCTCCAATGGGTAACTTTGTTCCTCGTGACCCTTTCCTTCACGTCCAAGATTTTGATGGGGTATTCCGCATAGGTCAGATCCTCTTGAAGCTCTAGCTCATCCATCGGTACTTGTTCTTCCAGTACTCTTAAGCACTTCTTGAGTAGGTATACGTGAAACACGTCGTGCACGTCGGAGAGGTGTATTGGCAGCTCCAACTGATAGGCTACCTCTCCTCGCTTACCCAAAATCTTGATTGGCCCAATGTAGCGAGGTGCTAATTTGCCTTTGACGTTTAACTGTCGTTGGCCTCGGATAGGCGACACCTTAAGATACACGGAGTCTCCCACTTCGAAGGTCAATCTTCTTTGCCTATTGTCCGCATAACCCTTTTGTCATGACTGAGCGACCTTCAAGTTTTCACGTAAGACTTGCTTTTCGGTGTCTTGCAGCACTTCGGGTCCAAATACTTGGCTTTCTCCAATCTCATTCCAGAACAGCGGTGTCCTACACTGTGTACCATACAATGCTTCGAAAGGTGACATCTTCAAGCTGGCTTGCTAGCTGTTGTTGTACGATAATTTATCATATGGCAAGCTCTTATCCCAACTACGCCCATGTTTCAAGGCGCAAGCTCTCAACATGTCTTCCAAAATCTGATTTGTTCTCTCAGTGTGCCCGTCGATTTGCGGGTGATATGCGGAGCTAAAATCCCAAAACTTTAGTGATGAATAAAGTTGATTTTAAATCCAAGAAATGGGACTTGCAAAAACTTTTCTAAAACATGTGAAGATTGTCATGAGCAAGCACATGCATTCAAGTCCCCTTTTAATTCAAATGATCATGTAAATGCAAAGGTGGTCATTTTAAATGAAGGATGCAAACTGTGGTTGTAAACCTCCCCTTTGCAGCCACCAAAATAAAAGTTTGAATTCATTTTTGAAATCTTCAGGTCCAAATTATGATGAAGACAAATTTTGAGAAAATTTGGAGGTGCTTTGATATGTATATCAAAGATACTTGTGAATTCCAATAAAATTTGGATTCAAATTTGAAACTGAAGTAAAACTTGTCAATTTGCCAAATGATTTTAAAATTTGAGCTATACAGGATTGAAGTTTGCCATGTGCCAAAAATTGGAGATAGTTAAGAGAGGAAATGAGTGTGGCCGAATTGTCATTGAGAGGGGTATGACTTACTACCTAAGTCTCTGCTCTCTGTTTGCACTCGAAGCGACTGAAGCCGTTGAACAGAGTGCGCCACCTCCCGAGTTGCAGACAACAGAGCTCCAGCTCATGCTCCCGCTCATGCTCGGCCTGATCTTTCCATGGAAAGCACACTAAAGCAAGTTTTTCCACTTTCACTCACGCACGGAAGCAATCCCGAGCCTTGCTCTCTCTCGCGCGCAGAGACAAAGCAGCTCGCACTGCTGCCTCGGCTGCCACCGGAGAACCACGAACTCCTGCGTGCAGAGGCCGGTGGAGCCAACAAACATCTGCGCCGGAGTCTCCTCTACGTCCTCAATGGTTCCCCAGCTCACCCCCGGCCTCCTCCAAGCGGTGCTGACCATTTCTTCATCAGCAAGACAGAGCCAGCCGGCCTTCACTGCTCCTCGCCATCCGGCCTGTATGAAGCCTCTACATCGTGCTCAAAAGCCCACAGAGGTGCACCACCACGTCTAGCTACTCCTCCCATGGTCCTCTTGCACTTCCCCAACGCCGGCTTGCCGGAATTTGGTTTTTGGCGCTAGCGCACGTCGAGAACTGATGCTAGCAAGTTTCTGAAATTAGTTCCAATCGCTTGATCATTCGTTCTACAATTCAAACCACAGCTACTAGGTTCCTAGTGTCCTTCCATGCCAAAGCGCGAAGCAAACCGCCCCTCCTCTGCCCCGGGCGATGAGAAATCGCCGCCGGCGGCTAAAACCGCCACGGTCCACGGTGACGACTAGTTTGCAGCCATTTCCTGCGAGAGTTGATCTCCTTTTCACGTTCCTCGACCACTAGGGATGCTTTAGGGCATCATAGCTTTCCGGGAGAAGCTTCGGACACGCCGGAACGCGTTGATGCCGAGCTCCCAAGCCGCCCCGCTGATGCCGACCCACCTACGGCCGTTTTCATGCGGAGAAAACTTGCCCAACTGCTAGGCCACGGTGTGAGGAGCGTGTAGGGCAAAACCGGAGCAAAAACGGTGGAGAAATGGGGGAGAACGGGGCGCGCACTCTTCTGTCCGGCGTGCACCCGCGGGCTCTGGCGAGAGGTTGAAGAAACACCTGACCTGTGGGGCCCATTTTTGAATTGTTCTGGGTAGAATTCAAACAGAAAGATGTTCAAACTTTAGAACCTCATAACTTTTGCTAGGAATCTCCAAATTTAGTGATTCAAATTGGGTTGGATTCATATTAAAAAACTCTATCCAAATATGCAACCCAGTTTGCATGAAAGTCATTATTTAATTCTGGAAAATCTTTACTTTTCAGCTAAAGAATTTTAGAGGGAGTTTGGTTCATCCAAAAATCCTTACATTTTGCCAGAATATTCTTTAGGATGTTATTTAATTCCTGTAAAAATTTCAGCTAATTTGGGGTTGGTTTTCTTAGGAGAATTCTGATTTCAAGTTTCTGTGTTCAAATGAAAACAGAAACAATTTCAGAGGGTTTCCAAAACTTGGAAATTCAGTTCTTGGCAGTTCTTGGCTCCAAAAATTCTAGAAAATTCATGCATTCTCCATGATCTATATTTGAAATTGTGGTTCACTTGAATTTACATGAAAATGCAAATTTATTCAGAATTAATTCCTTTTTGTCTAATTGCTTAGCGAATTATTCTGAGTGATCTACTCATGGAAAAATTCTAAATTTTGGTCCAGATGACTTTCTTGTGACAATAAACTCACATGAAAAGTTTCAGCTCCATTGGAGCCTTGGATCTGTACTGTCATGTTTAACCTCTTAGATGATCAAAACACACAAGTGCTGAAAAATACTTATCACTTGAGCATAGTGCTTAAACCCAAATCCCAAACCACTAGCACCAGTGTCATTTTAAATTCTTAAACAGAGTTCCAGTTTTAAATTTGTCTTTATAACTTCTTAGCAAAAGTTTTACAATTAAACATATATGCATATTCATAACGTGTAGTGATTAAACATGGAAAAGTGGAGAAGGAGTGAAGCTTGGATCAAGGAACAAGAAGGGCAGTGATTAAGCTTCAAGTCATCAGCAACTAACTTCACAATTTTCTGACTTTAGTCACCTGCAAAACCAAGGCAAGCTCCGGTTTGCATTTAAGCTATTTTATAAAGTTTTTACTTTGTTCACTATGACGATTAGAGTTTGTATGTGCATTAGGTCAAGGATGCTTTTACCCCAAATGCATAACCAAATAAAACCGAGAGTCAAGGGTAGAATATAGTTTTCCTGCTGTAGAAGGTTGCCGTGCTAAATAGGGTATGACCTCCGGTAGAAGTCGAGTAGTTGGAATCTACTCGCGAGTTATAGTCGGGATTACATGGGTATAGTTGGAAAAGGCAAACAAAAGTTTATATTTCTAAAGATGAGACCGGGCAGGAGGGTTAGGCAGCGACAAGACGAGGTTTTGCAGGTTAACACGACGCTATAAAGAAGGTTGTCCGGTGAGAATCGGAAACTGCCGAGTCGGTAACACATGGAGAACCTAGCCGCTGCAATGTCTTCGTGTTGCTAGCGAGAGGAATCCACAGGCTGGACCTCTTCTCGAGTGCTTCTTAGTTATTCGACGTGAGCTGTTTATAGACTTCCACTGTAGTTAATTTATGTAAATTATTTACAAAGAACATTTGTAAGCTTCTGCTTTTGATTTATGTAATACAGTTTTCCTTATATGTGTGCTGTTGGGTGCCGCATAACACGGCACCACCCAGTGCGATCCCCGGGCGAGGTGCCCCGTCCCCGTGACTGAATGGGCGGCGTTGGTGGGGCCCTGTCAGCAAGGTATCAGAGCCGAATTGGTAATAGCGCACAGAATAAGGATCGTATTACGACAAAAACTTAGGATACGATGAGGAAATGGTATTAGGCCCACATAAGGGCTATAGTAGTATAGTTACTTAAAGTGGCATGACTAACGTACTTGTTATAATTCTGAATTTTGATTATGTAACGACGCACTTACGCTCAGGTATGCATTGTAAGAAACGCCACCGAAAGCGGTTCAATTTCGGTTAGCTCCCCTGACGAGGAATGATGTTCAGGGATAGGTCTCACAGCTTGGTGTGAGACATTAATATGAAACTCTTGGACTCTTCATGTTCCTGAATTCATATGAAACACTGATCCCTAGCGTGCATTAGGCAAGCAAGTGGAGACCCCATCGTGTATTAGTAATGCGATAGTGTGTTCTTCTGGAATTAGCCTAGGAGGACATACGCAGCGCTTGCCATCGGCATGCCCTGCACGGCAGTAGGTGGTATCTGTTGGGGTGATAAAATTCCCAACCATGACGACCCGTTCGCGCTCTACTCGGGTTCCCTGTCGTGTGGTGTAAAAACACGATCACGTATCTTGATAGGTGGCTTGACTCAAAGACGGCCCGTATGGAAATAATACGGAGCATATGTTTTTAGTATGATATGGAACTGCCTGAATGGAAAACAACCTTTGAGTGCACCACTATTGAGTGTTCTTCTGCAGGTACTAACCACATACGTATCCCGTGTAGTACACGTGTGTGAGAGACCGTCTTAGTGCCACTGATAATACGTATATGCAGATATAATCCAGTTAGGACTTTTCTTTTGGTGAGGCAACGTAGTACCGACATGTTTCTTATGGTGCATCGACACCGTACTACACTTAATAACCTCTTCCCTATGAAGAAATGATTCATGAACTAACTTTCAACTAAAAATGGAAGTTTGAAACAAGTATTAGTTACTGAACTCTTATTTTGAGCTAAGATTCAAATGAGAGCATGACCAGGCTTCAAAGATTTCAAAAACAGAGTGCTCTGTTTCTGGCAGGAATTCTTGCTGGAATTTATCAGAGCATAACTCTGAGTATATTTAACCAATTAAGGTGTATGATACAGTTATGGAAAGGTGTTCAAGTGCTCTACAACTTCTTTGTAGACCTCCAGAGCAATTTCACACGTTAAGTTGGTGAAGAGTCCAGTTGAAGGCCGACTGTTCAGAACCAGGACAGTAGCAAAAACCTCTCTGGACCTTTCTGTTTTTTAGCCATAACTTAGTGTATAAAAATCCTTAAGGAGCTTATGATACACCTTTGGAAAGTTTATGAAATGTGCCACATTGTTGTAGTTCAGAGTTTGCTCAGATTCTTATTGTATTTGCATATACAACTGTGATAAAGGTAGCCACATACAAAGGCGATGCTGGCAAATTTTATCCAGGAATTCTGTCAACTTTGAGCAATCATAACTTTTGATCCAGAGATGATCTAGAGGCATATGAGTACTCGTTGGATAGATACTAAAGTTTACTAAAACTTTAGTATTGAACTGAAGTCAAGAATCTGTAGTTAACTTGAGTAAATTTTGGAGTTTGTGTGAACTGGTCAGGGTAGTCCAGCTGATTAGTTTAGCGTACTTAAGATTTGTTGAAACATGAATGTGGTTACGCTTTCATAAAGTTCATGACATGTTCATGTTTTACTTATATTTACTCACTACTGAGATAGAATTTTGATTAACTCAAAATTTTGTTTCGTGCAGTATGGTACGCGCACATTCTCAAATGGAGATGGGAGGTTCAAGTCGAGGTGGGAATGACTCGACTTCATCACAAGAGCCATCGCCAACCGGATTGGCGGAGATTATGGCAAAGATGAATGAGATTCTCCAAACTCTAGTTCAGCAAGGAATAAATAGGGAAGCTCAACATCACATACCAACCCCGAGTACTTATCTGGATTTCTTGGCGACACAACCGCCGGTATTCTCCGAAGGGGCTGACCATTGTGAAGAAAAGCACTGGTTACGTGTCATTGAGTCCAAATTTGGGTTGATTCAATGTGATGAATTCCAGAAGACTCTATTTGCTGCTTAGCAGCTTCATAGATTTGCTGGAGCATGGTGGGCAGAATACCTTGCTATCCAACCAGCAGGACATCGTGTCACATGGGCGGGGTTCCAGGATGCATTTCGTGCTGGTTTCATTCCTGCGGGCGTAATGCAAACAAGTCTGGATGAATTCCGGAATCTAAAGCAAGGGGAAATGAGTGATATTGAATATGCGAAGGAATTCAATCGCTTAGCTCAATATGTCCCTGATTATGTGAAATCACCATCCATGAGGGGTTATCATTTTTACCGAGGGCTGACAGCTAGGCTGCGATGTCAGTTGGCTCAAGTTAGCCAAGAGAATTTTGATGAGTTTGTTAGCTGTGCTATCACTCAGGAATATTATTCCAACCTATACCTTAAAGAAAAGAGGGAGAGGGACTCATCACAGTATGAATGCAATCATCTGCCTCAGAAGTATCGGTGCGTAATCCGTTCACCTTCCGGTTGAGAGGTTCCACAAGAAATGCAGCCATTCTTAGAGTATGACAACTCGTATACTCCAAAGAGGTTTTATTTACCTCCACCGCAGCAGCAACTAAATTTCGTGCACCTCAGTATCAACAGTGTGCACCAGAATATTATTCCCCTCAAGAGGTTGAAGATGATCAAGGTGATCTTTCAGCCGAACCGAGTGGTATCCCACTTCATATTGACAACGAACTCAACGTCAATGAAGCAACTGAACCGAGCAGCAACATTATGTCTGCGGGTTCAGTTCCAAAGAGTGATCTTGGACAGCAAAGAAAAGCCATGTCCAAAGTGGGAACTGTTAATTATGTGTCAGTCGATGATCTGCCAAAGGGAGGACCTGTTCTTGCAGGCAGGTTCACATTAAATGACAAGCCGGTTATTATTCTCTTCGACTCTGGTACAACACATAACTTCATTAGCAGGGCGACGGTGATCCGGGATCAGATCTCCACAACTATCACAAAAGGTTCTTATCTTATTCATTCGCCAGGTGGAGACATATCGACTAATGAAGTCGTTTCTCGAGCACCACTGTGTTTGGGTGGAAAAATTTATCCTACCACCCTCATTATTCTCGAAGATCAAGGAATCAATGCCATATTGGGAATATCATAGTTGACCTTCCATAAGGCTGTTCTGGACATCGAGAACAGGAGTGTTCATTTGGACTCTCCCCTTCACGGGTGTGATACATTGTATCTCGGCAAAGCGGTTTCCAATGACCCGGAAGTATGTAATGCCGAAGCTTGCAAGTTAGAAGACATTCCGGTAGTCCATGAATATTCGGACATGTTTCCTGAAGATCTTCCAGGCTTACCACCTGAGCGTGAGGTGGAATTCAAAATAGAGTTGATACCGGAAACCACGCCGATCTCTCGGAGACCATACAAAATGGCTCCGAATGAACTAGCAGAATTGAAGGAGCAACTCAAAGATCTGATGGACAAGGGGTTCATTCGTCCAAATTCATCACCATGGGGTTGCTCAGCTTTATTTGTGAATAAGAAGGATGAGACGCTGAGGCTATGCGTCGATTATCGTCCATTAAATGTTGTGACGATAAAGAACAAGTATCCACTACAAAGAATTGATATTCTCTTCGATCAGATAGTGGGTGCTAAAGTCTTCTCCAAGTTGGACTTAAGGTTGGGATATCATCAAATCAAGATTCGAGCGGAGGATATCCCAAAAACGGCATTCTCGACAAGATATGGACTCTATGAGTATCTTGTCATGTCATTTGGATTGACCAATGCTCCAGCTCACTTTATGTATCTTATGAACTCGGTGTTCATGCCAGATCTGGATCAGTTCGTCGTGGTATTCATCGATGACATCTTGGTCTATTCTAAATCAGAAGAGGAACACGCTAAACATTTGCATATTTTGCTCCAACGCTTGAGAGATCACAAGCTCTATGCAAAGTTTAGTAAATGTGAATTCTGGATCAACCAAGTGCCGTTTCTTAGACATATTATTTCAGAGGAAGGCATTGCTGTTGATCCAAGTAAGATTGAACAAGTACTGAAATGGAAGTCTTCAACATAAGTTCATGAAGTTCGTAGCTTCTTAGGTTTGGCGGGATATTATCGGAGGTTCATCCCGGGCTTCTCAAAAATCTCCAAACCTATGACGGAGCTACTGAAAAGGGGCATCAAATATGATTGGAGCAAGCCATGTGAGGAAGCTTTTCAAGCGTTGGTGAAACACCTCACAACAGCCACGGTTTTAGCTCAACCGGATACAACCAAGCCCTTTGATGTTTATTGTGATGCATCCGGCATCGGACTTGGTTGTGTACTCATGCAAGGAGGACGTGTGGTCGCATATGGATCACGTCAATTACGGAATCATGAGCAACATTATCCAACTCATGATCTCAAGTTTGCTGCCGTGGTATTAGCTTTGAAGACGTGGAGACATTACCTATTGGTAAATCTGGTTCATCTCTACACCGACCACAAAAGTTTGAAGTACATATTCACTCAAAAAGAGTTAAATATGCAACAACGACGATGGTTGGAGCTGATCAAAGACTATGAGATTGAAATTCATTATCATCCGGGCAAGGCAAATGTGGTTGCCGATGCACTCAGCTGGAAATCTCATATTCATAATCTGACCATTACGCCGATAGAAGAGGAAGAACCAAGTCTCTACCTGGTTCCATATGGAGCTCTATAAAATCTAGCTCCCATACCCACATTAAAAGAGGAGGTTATGGGAGCTCAAAAGCAAGACAAGGGCATGGCTCATATTTAAAGGAGGTTGAAGAACGGGGAGATGAAATGTTTCCGGTTAGATGATGAAGATACCTTATGGTTCAAGGACCGGATACTCGTACTCTGTGATATGAGGCTGCGGAAGAAAATTTTGGATGAGGCTCACTTATCCAAATCTTCTATTCATCCAGGCAGCAATAAAATGTACTAAGACCTCTGGAAGAAGTTTTGGTGGACACGTATGAAACGTGAAGTTGCAAAATACGTTTCAGAATGTGATACATGTCGAAGAGTTAAGGCCGACCACGTGAAGAAGTTGGGCCTGCTGCAACCACTACAAATACCTGCATGGAAGTGGGAAGACTTGAGTATGGATTTCATCGTCGGGTTGCCGATGACCTCCCACCACCATGACTCGATTTGGGTAATCGTGGACCGGTTAACCAAATCAGCACGCTTCATCCCCGTGCATACCAGATACACCGCCAAGCAGTATGCGGAGTTGTACATAGCACGGATCTTGTGCTTACATGGAGTTCCCGGACGATCATCTCTGATCGGGGCACGTTATTCGTTGCTCGTTTCTGGGAGCAGCTACACGCATCATTGGGAACCAAATTGATTCGAAGCTCCGCGTATCACCCTCAAACCGACGGACAAACTGAGACGGTGAATAAAATACTGGAAGATATGCTGAGAGCATGTGCCATCCACCACGGTAAAAGCTGGGATGATCACTTACCGTTGGCAGAGTTCTCGTATAACAACGGTTATCAATCGAGCATAAAAATGGTACCTTATGAAGCTCTATACGGCTGAAAGTGCCGCACACCCTTGAACTGGTGTGAATCTGACGAGAGAGTTAGTTACGGGATTGATCTCGTAAATGAAGCAGAAGAGCGGGTAAGGCTTATTCAATCAAATCTTAAAGCCGCTCAGTCCAGACAAAAGAGCTATGCGGATAAGAGACGTCATCCTCTGGAATTTCAAGTTGGAGACCACGTATATCTCCGCGTATCTCCTATGAAGGGCATTCACCGATTCGGAGTGAAAGGAAAATTAGCTCCGCGTTTTATCGGTCCCTTCGTCATAATCGAAAGACGTGGACCCGTAGCATACCATGTGGAATTACTGGCAGCCTTAGCCGGAGTTCATAACGTCTTCCACATATCTCAGTTGCGGAAGTGTTTGAAAGTTCCGACGGAGATTCTCACGGAAGTCATAGCAGATTTGAAGCCGGACCTCACTTATGTTGAGCATCCAACCCGGATAATTGATGAAAAGACTCGCGAGACCAGAAACCGGACGCTGCGATTTTTCAAGGTGCTATGGGAAAATCACACGTTCGATGAAGCTACATGGGAAAGCGAGGAGTATTTACAACGTAATCATCCGGAGTTATTAGGGGCTTATGTTCGGTAGTCGTCCTCCCCACATTGTTCTTAATTATAAATCTAGGGGCGAGATTCTTTTTAAGGGGGGAGGAATGTAAAAATCACAAAACATGTAAATGGAAAACTTTAGTGATGAATAAAGTTGAGTTTAAATCCAAGAAATGGGAATTTCAAAAACTTTTCTAAAACATGTGAAGATGGTCATGAGCAAGCACATGCATTCAAGTCCCCTTTTAATTCAAATGATCATGTAAATGCAAAGGTGGTCATTTTAAATGAAGGATGCAAACTGTGGTTGTAAACCTCCCCTTTGCAGCAACCAAATTAAAAGTTTGAATCCATTTTTGAGTTCTTCAGGTCCAAATTATGAGGAAGACAAATTTTGAGAAAATTTGGAGGTACTTTGATATGTATATCAAAGATACTTGTGAATTCCATTGAAATTTGAATTCAAATTTGAAACTGAAGTAAAACTTGTCAATTTGCCAAATGATTTTTAAATTTGAGCTATACAGGATTGAAGGTTGCCATGTGCCAAAATTGGAGATAATTAAGAGAGGAAATGAGTGGGGCCCAATTGTCACTGAGAGGGGGATGACTTACTACCTAAGTCTCTGCTCTCTCTTTGCACTCGAAGCGACTGAAGCCGTTGAACAGAGTGCGCCACCTCCCGAGTTGCAGACAACTGAGCTCCAGCTCATGCTCCCGCTCGTGCTCGGCCTGATCTTTCCACGGCAGGCACACCAAAGCAAGTTTTTCCTCTCTCACTCACTCACGCACCGAAGCAATCCCAAGCCTTGCTCTCTTTCTCTCGCGCAGAGACAAAGCAGCTCGCGCTGCTGCCTCGGCTGCCACCGGAGAACCACGAACTCCTGCGTGCAGAGGCTGGTGGAGCCAACAAATATCTGCACTGGAGTCTCCTCTACGTCCTCGACGGTTCCCCAGCTCACCCCCGGCCTCCTCCAAGCAGTGCTGACCGTTTCTTCATCAGCAAGACAGAGCCAGCCGGCCTTCACTGCTCCTCGTCGTCCGGCCTGTCTGAAGCCTCTCCGTCGTGCTCAAAAGCCCAAAGAGGTGCGCCACCACGTCTATCTACTCCTCCCGTGGTCCTCTTGCTCTTCCCCGACGCCGGCTTGCCAGAATTTTGTTTTTGGCGCCGGCGCACGTCGAGAACCGACACTAGCAAGTTTCTGAAATTAGTTCCAATAGCTTGATCATTCGTTCTACAATTCAAACCACAGCTACTAGGTTCCTAGTGTGCTTCCATGCCAAAGCACGAAGCAAACCGCCCCTCCTCTGCCCCGGGCGACGAGAAATCGCCGCCGGCGGCTAAAACCGCCACGGTCCATGGTGACGACTAGTTTGCAGCCATTTCCTGCGAGAGTTGATCTCCTTTTCACGTCCCTCGACCACTAGGGATGCTTCAGGGCATCGTAGCTTGCCGGGAGAAGCTTCGGACACGCCGGAACGCGTTGATGCCGAGCTCCCAAGCCGCCCCACTGATGCCGACCCACCTAAGGCCGTTTTCATGCGGAGAAAACTTGCCCAACTGCTAGGCCACGGTGTGAGGAGCGTGTAGGGCAAAACCGGAGCAAAAACGGTGGAGAAATGAGGGAGAACGGGGTGCGCACTCTTCTGTCCGGCGTGCACCCGCGGGCTCTGGCGAGAGGTTGAAGAAACACCTGACCTGTGGGGCCCATTTTTGAATTGTTCTGGGTAGAATTCAAACAGAAAGATGTTCAAACTTTAGAACCTCATAACTTTTGCTAGGAAGCTCCAAATTTAGTGATTCAAATTGGGTTGGATTCATATTGAAACACTCTATCCAAATAAGCAACCCAATTTGCATGAAAGTCATTATTTATTTCTGCAAAAGACTTTAAAACCTTCCAGCAAAAGAATTTTAGAGGGAGTTTGGTTCATCAAAAAATCCTCAAATTTTGCTAGAATATTATTTAGGATGTTGTTTAACACCTGTAAAAGTGTCAGCTCATTTGGAGTTGGTTTTATTGGGAGATTTCTGATTTCAAGTTTCTGTGTTCAAATGAATACAGAAACAATTTCAGAGGATTTCCAAAACTTGGAAATTCAGTTATGGGCAGTTCTTCGCTCCAAAAATTCTAGGAAAATTCATGCATGCTCCCTGAGCTATGTTTGAAATTGTGGTTCACTTGAATTTTACATGAAAATGCAAATTTAATCACAATTAATTACTTTCTGTCTAATTGCTTAGGGAATTATTCTGAGTGATCTACTCATGGAAAAATTCTAAATTTTGGTCCAGATGACTTTCTTGTTACAATGAACTCTCATGAAAAGTTTCAGCTCCATTGGAGCACTGGATCAGTACTGTCATGATTAACCTCTTAGATGACCAAAACACACAAGTGCTGAAAAATACTTATCACTTAAGCATAGTGCTTAAACCCAAATCCCAAACCACTAGCACCAGTGTCATTTTAAATTCTTAAACAGAGTTCCAGTTTTAAATTTGTCTTTTGAAATTGTTAGCAAAAGTTTTACAATTAAACATGTATGCATATTCATAACGTGTAGTGATTAAACGTGGAAAAGTGGAGAAGGAGTGAAGCTTGGATCAAGGAATAAGAAGGGCAGTGATTAAGATTCAAGTCATCAGCATCTAACTTCAATTTTCTGGCTTTATTCACCTGCAAAACCAAGGTAAGCTCCTGTTTGCATTTAAGCTTTTTATAAAGTTCTTACTTTGTTCACTATGATGGTTTGAGTTTGTATGTGCATTAGGTCAAGGATGCTTTGTACCCCAAATGCATAACCAAATAAAACCGAGAGTCAAGGGTAGAATATAGTTTCCCCTCTGTAGAAGGTTGCCGTGCTAAATAGGGTATGACCTCCGGTAGAAGTCGAGTAGTTGGAATCTACTCGCGAGTTATAGTCGGGATTACATGGGTATAGTTGGAAAAGGCAAACTAAAGTTTATATTTCTAAAGATGAGACCGGGCAGGAGGGTTAGGCAGCGAGAATACGAGGTCTTGGTCGAGTAGCTCTGCCTGTGTCAGTTAAGGACCGATGCGTGTGCCACATCCAGGAGCAAGTAGTGAGTTGTGTACCGGATGCTTACTGCTATATGGGATTCAGGAAATCGATGTACCAGGTTAACTGGATTGTAGAGGCATACCACATCGTCTCGTTAGACCTATGAGCCCGAGACGGCGCGACCGGTTCTACAGTCGAGTGTCTTGCGAAAGGTTGCCACATACGACGTAATGAAGGACGTCAGATTTGGGTCTTCAGAGGCGGGCATATGTGTTGAGTTATCCGGGTAGTGTTTGATTCGAATCACCGTCCCTCGTGGTTATTTAGTACCGCTTGCTCCCATGTTGTGACGTAGTAATCAAGTTGTGTGGAAACATATGCAAAGTTTTAAATGCTGCTATAATACTTGGAAATTGCATGAAAACCATGTATGAAGTAGTGATAGAGTGAATTAAAGTTATTTTCCACCTTGGGACAAGTAACATTGGAATGAAGCGTTTCTTGTTTGATTGTGGAGTTCCAATGTTGCTGGGCGCAAGGGGCACTACTATGATTGCTAAAATTTGAAAGTTAAGGATGAACTCGTAGGCGAGTCTTTTTGCAACATACATGTTCAAGTCTTAGGTTACTTTCATGTAGAGTTGCATGCTTAGGAGAGACGGTTAAGTATTGCTGAGCTTTGTGCTCACTCTTGCTATATGAGTGGTTTTGCAGGTTAACACGACGCTATAAAGAAGGTTGTCCGGTGAGAATCGGAAACTGCCGAGCCGGTAACACATGGAGAACCTAGCCGCTGCAATGTCTTCGTGTTACTAGCGAGAGGAGTCTGCGGGCTGGACTTCTTCTCGAGTGCTTCTTAGTTATTCAACGTGAGCTGTTTATAGACTTCCGCTGTAGTTAATTTATGTAAATTATTTACAAAGAACATTTGTAAGCTTCCACTTTTGATTTATGTGATACAGTTTTCCTTATATGTGTGTTGTTGGGTGCCGCATAACACGGCACCACCCAATGCGATTCCCGGGTGAGGTGCCCCGTCCCTGTGACTGAACGGGCAGCGTCGGTGGGGCCCTGTCAGGAATAAGGTGAGTCATGTGCCTCCTTTAATATCATGTCACAGATGTGCTTCATGTAAGGCACACAAATCCTTTTCCCTAACCAAAGCGTGACTTTCTCATCTTCCTTGAGATCCTTTTCTATGCCTTGTCAGATTCTTTCCTTGATTTCCTTGATTTCCTCATCCGTTGCTTGGCCATCTTGTATCTCTTGTTCCAGCGTTGAGTTCAGTTTGATTACCTCCATCTCGTTCAAAAATCCGAGATGCAACCGTTCAAACTCCTTACGCAGCTCGGGTGGCAGCTTCTGAACTGTGAGTTGATGACATGCTCTTTTTCGGCTCAACGCATCAGCTACTACATTGGCCTTTCCGGGGTGATAGTTGATTCCAACATCATAATCCTTGATGAGATCCAACCATCGACGTTGCCTCAAATTCAGATCCGTTTGCGTGAATATATACTTGAGGCTTTTGTGGTCCGTATAGATCTCGCATCGGTGGCCAAGGATATAATGCCTCCAAATCTTCAAGGCATGTACCACAGCTGCAAGTTCCAGGTCGCGTGTAGGGTAATTCAGCTCATGTTTCTTTAGTTGTCTCAATGAATAGGCTACGACTTGTCCTCCTTGCATGAGCACACATCCAAGCCCTTGTCTTGATGCGTCACAATATATGTCGAAACTCTTGCTCACGTCCGGCAGTACCAAAACCGGCGCTGTTGTTAATCTCTTCTTTAGCTCCTCGAAGCTGTCTTGACACGCTTGTGTCCACTGAAATGCTTTCCCTTTCATGAGCAACTCGTTCATAGGATTTGCTATTTTGGAGAAATCCTTGATGAACCGGCGGTAGTATCCAGCCATCCCAAGGAAACTCCGAATATCCCTCACATTCTGCGGTTGGTTCCACTTCAAAACATCTCTCACTTTTCTGGGATCAACCAATACTCCTCCTTCCGAGATAATGTGGCCTAAGAATGATATCTCCTTTAGACAAAACTGAAACTTGCTGAACTTAACATATAATTGATGCTCTCGCAGTTTCTGCAATGTCAATCTCAAGTGTTCTTCATGTTCTTCCTCGCTTTTTGAATACACCATGATATCATTGATGAAAACCACGACGAACTTGTCCAAGTACTCCATGAAGACCTTGTTCATGAGGTACATAAAGTATGCGGGTGCATTCGTTAACCCAAAAGACATAACGGTATACTCATACGAACCATACTGTGTTCGAAATGCAGTCTTGGGTATGTCGGAGGGCTTAATCTTCAGCTGGAAGTATCCCGATCGAAGATCAATCTTAGAGAAAATCCGGGCACCTTTCATTTGATCGAACAAGTCCTCTATACAGGGCAGTGGGTATTTATTCTTGACCGTCAGCTCATTAAGAGACCAATAGTCCACACACATCCTTTGGGTCCCATCTTTCTTATCTAGGAAGAGCTTGGGGGCTCCCTACGGTGACGAGCTTGGGTGTATGAAACCCTTTTCTAGATTCTCCTGAATTTTCTTCTTGAGCCCCACTAATTCATTAGCAAGCATCATATATGGCCTCTTTGCTATAGGTGCAGTTCCGGGTACTAAATCAATGGCAAATTCAATGTCCCGGTCGGGTGGTATACCTGGAAGTTCTTCCGGGAACACATCTGAATATTCTTGAACTGCCGGAATGCTTTCCAATGTTGCTTCTTCGATGTGGTTCAGCACTGCTTTCTCAGTTGTAGGTTGGGCTGCCTCGAACTCAATACGAGTACCGTGCTCACTCGTCAACTGCATGATCCTCTGAGCATATTGAATCACTCCGTTGTGCTTGCTTAACCAGTCCATTCCAAGTATTATGTCGACCCCTTGGGAATCCAAGACAATAAGGTTAGCAAGAAAGTCTACCCCCCTTACTTTAAGGCTTACTTTCGGACATATGATATTTGTAGGAGCTAGAATTCAGATTTGAGAGAAACAATTTCCCAACTATATGCATCAAGGTGTTTGTACTAAGCAACTTCTTTTATTAATTTCAGCCTATATGAGGATGTGAACACGTGCCGAAGCATCTCACATCTCTTCACTATGTGTGGATGTGGACATTCGCCGAAGCGTCCCACAACTCACACCAGCACACAAACACAAGCACTCATCACAAAAATTTCAACACACCACTCTTATTCAAGCTACTACGATCTAAACGTTCCTATTACAGCTTTATTCAATGGAGTCCTAAACTTAATTGTGAGAACCGGTGCTGTTCCCACCGTGTGACAGGGGTGGTCCATATATGGGCATACGCCATGGTGAGTCGGCAGTCCATGTAGGGATAGATGACGCTGGTGCTCTATTTGCTCCCGCATTGACAGGTTCTTGCGGAGGTAACAAATCTATTCTTGTGCGCTTGCATAGCGGTTTCCTAACTCCACAAGCAACCTCTGAGACTTGTCAGCAGCTTGTGGGTTGGAAAGAGCTCCTCCATGGGGTCCAATGATCTCCCTTGTACCACTCTTATGATACGGGTGCAGCCCAAAAGTAGTGTTCTCAATCTGCTCACGGAAGGCGTAGCACAGTCCAGTGAGTGCATCCCATGCGGCATCATCAATAGCTTCTGCCCTTGTAGCTCTCCATATGGGTATGAAGTGCCGAGTGACAACCCTACCATTAGATAGGATGTTTACCTCAGTCTCCCACTCTTCATGTCCGAGACGAGGGACTTTCTTGAGGAGATACTCCGGGTATAGGCTGCAGCAATCCAGAAACTCTTTAAGCTCCTTGGATATATATCCTCCTTCCATTCGGTCGGACCAGAATTCTTGAACTGAACGGTTGGCCCGTTCACCACCTTCGTTCTCGGCCTCACCATGGGGTGGCTCCTCTTCGGATTCATCTCTTCCCGACATAGCTTCATGAGACTCCATGGGGTGTAAGCCCGCGTGAAAGTCCTCCTGAGGCGCGTACCAATGCCGTTCTTGTGGATCATCTTCCATGTTGTTTTCGAATGGTTCCACCTCTTCGGGATCCTCTTCCTCATGCATAGAGCTATTGACTTCATATTCATCATGAGGTTCCATGTTCACCTCCTCCCAATATGGTCCATCGGACACCTCAATGGGGTTAAGTGCACTCCCACGTGGTGGTGGACGAATCCTTATGCGTGCTGTGCTCCTAATCACCGGCTTCTATAAATAAGACATGAGAAACTTTTAGAGATAGAAGAAATAACTCCAAAACTTCAGAAGCTATGAATCGAGAAAACAAAAGTGTTTCTGCCCGCAAGAAAAGGTACAGCACCGGATAACACACATCAAAGGTACAAAGCGGAAGCAAAGTTTTATTACCTAAACCAGTTTATGATCATTTTTACAACAAAATAGTCCATTCTACACTCACGAGCATAGACTATGCATCGAGTTCACGTTCAGCCCGTGAACGTGTTCCCGCTAGCACGCACACACACTAACACGGCGGCGTGCACGACTCCCACTTGACGGGGTTCCCCTCCTGAGGTTCCGTCTCCTCCTCGGAAGTCCCTTCCTCATAAAACCCTGCAAAAGCTTCAAACACATGCAGTGAGCACGATGGCTCAGCAAGACTGACCCGTCTCTCCTATACATGGAACTTCTACATGATGGGTACAGGGTACATGAGGTAAATAATTTTCAAAGGACTCGCCTAATTATTTGAACATTACTTTCAATGTTTTAGCAGCAGGTTGTGGAGAACCTTATGCTAAGGCACATGAGAGAGCCGCAATCAAACAAGAAATACATTTCTCTCATGTACTTTGCCCAAATTTGAAAAGAACTTTAGTTAGCTCTATGCTACAGCAAATCATTAACAATCAAAGTCCATCTTTCAATCAGCAACATTTTAACATGTATCTACCCTGTTCTTTCTATGTCACGGTACAGTTAACAAGTGGTACTCACTGACTGCGAGGGACGGTGATTATAATCAATTTACACCTGCAGGGTTACCTGAATAACCCGTCACGTACACCCGTACTCGATGTTGCCTACAGCAACCATCACGGATGTCGTACGCAACCACCTTTCACCCGTTAGCCAAATATTAAACCGGTCCTATCGTCCCGAGCAAGAGGTCTCTGCACGTGCATCTCAGTGCCGCCAGCCGATTTACAGCTCAAGCTCTCAACCTACCCTCTGAACGACAGGCAATGCCTCAATATCCAGCTACTCGAATTACATCGGTTTCCCGGTTCCCATATAGCCGGTAGGTCTTCGGTACTGTTCTAGCTTGTTCAACAGGCCCACACATGGCTCGGTCCTCAATCGACACAAGCGGAGCTATAGCACCCAGGCCCCAAAGTCCTGCTTCCCTTACTCTCCGCTCGGTCTCATTTTTCTTGCCATGTGTTTCATTTGCTACCTTTACCCGCGCGATGTGCCTCTAGCCTATTCTCGCGAGTAGTTCCAACTACTCGACTTGTACCGAATCCTACTCTATCTTAGCATTGCATTGGCTAACGAAGTTTTCAATCCTAATCCCAACCCATGGTTTTTTTGGCTATGCATTTGGGTTTCAAACAGGACTCTAATGCAAGAGATAAGTGGTACTCAAAATAAGTGCTCAAAACAATAAAAATTTTGTAAAGAGGTTAATGCAAACCGGAGCTTGCCTTGCTGCTCTTGGTCGTAGGCAGCTGCTCTTCCGGAGTGACGAAGTCTAAGACTTCAGTCTCCTCCTCAACCTTAGCGATTACATGAGGTAACAAGTATATGTATCAATTTAAATGCATTTGAATTGAATTTAACTTGTAAAGATTATAAGTCTTACTAGACAGGCCCAATGACTCTGAAATTTTTACTGTGGTTTGGATACAACATAAAAAGAGACTTCGCCAAGTTTTATTTGCAGCAAAGCTCATTTGAGCTCTCCACAAATAATTATGTACTTGACATTAATTAGAGCTCTTAGGGTTTTTAGGGATTTTCATGGAGCAAGCCATGACTTTCTGAAAACTAGATTTTCAGAGGGTTCTAATGGAGTTGGTCTCACTTAATTTGAAGGTTTCTAGCTAAAGATATGAGCTAAACAATTTCAGAGAAATTTCTGAAAATGTTTCTGGACATTTTCTATTTTCTCTGGAACAGTTTTATTAATCACACCATTAGGTGGATCAAATGAGCTCAAATGGATCTGAAATTTTTATGGGAGCTTAGGGATATTTTGTTGAACCTCCCAGTAAAATTTCAGAATTTTACTCCAAAGGGTTCTCCAGTTAAAATTCTAAACATTTTACAATTTGAAGAATTAATTATGGAGAAATAGTAATTTTCATGAAGTGAAACTTGATTTTATGGAAAGTACCCAGAGAGCTGAATCCAACAAAATATGGTTCACTCGATTTGGATTTTCCTAGTCAAAGTTATGAGGCTTTGAAGTTTGAACAAAATCTGAAAATCTGGAAAAGGTCAAACTGCTGCCCGTGGGACCCAAGGCTACGTGTCAACTTCTCAGCGGTCGGCACACGGGCCACAGAATCTTTCACGCGCAGCCACACCCGATCCGTGCCACAGAGAATCCTGGTTTTAAAATATCTGCCGCTGACGCATGGGACCGGGGGCTTCGTCTACCTCCGACCTCCCGCGCTCTGCCGCCGCAACCCCTCGCCGGAGAGCTCGCCGGTGGCCTCTGTGGTGCGCCAAACTCCATGATTATGGCCGCCTCTGCTTAAATCCACCCGGAGAACAAGATGCTGGGCTCAGCTCGCCGTGAAAATCACCGGCACATGGTCGGCGACGAGCGGCAGCTTCGGAGGAACTTCGGCCGTGTCGGCCAACCTTCCTAGCACCCCAAACGACCGAGCAAAAGGCCAGAAAGCATCAGTGGTCCCTAAGGAAGCTCGGCATGGGCTCGGAACAGCTCGGGAGAGGTCCGAAGTAGGCTCTCACCGTGCTCCCAATACTTCCCGCATGATCCGCCGTCCGCAAGCTTTGAAATATGTCGTGTACAGAGGTCCTCATGCTAGATGTTGTGAAAGCAACTTGTGCGCCACTAAGTCTAGTGGGTGTAGGAACGGATTGAGACTCTCTAAACCTTTCTGGAGTGTGAATTCAGTGTAGCCGCACCCGAAGGTCGGTCTGCACCGAGTGAAAGGAAAAACTGAAATTCGTCGCCGGCGATCAAGCACTTGGGCTGTGGCTCGGGGGTGTGCAGCACCGGTCCC
The DNA here is from genome assembly GCA_030760725.1 of Neostapfia colusana. Classification (NCBI taxonomy): domain Eukaryota; kingdom Viridiplantae; phylum Streptophyta; class Magnoliopsida; order Poales; family Poaceae; genus Neostapfia; species Neostapfia colusana. Next base: position 24,171,734 of record JASWHV010000004.1, on the reverse strand, counting down.
TAACGCGTCCAGGGACGCCTCAGCTTGGGAGTAACACCCTCCCGTTTGGGCTGTACACGGGAGCCCGAGGTGCGGCAGACATAGGTCCCCGAAAGGAACTCTCGGCATGGCCGAGATCGTCCGAGTTCAACCAATTTTCAGCGATGGGGAAGGAGAAAGAGAGCCCCTCTTACCGTTTTACAGCTTGGAGGGAGTGAAGAGGCGGTGATCACTGATCCTCTGATCAACTCCAAGCGAGCGGCGGTGAGGCGATGTTTTTCTTGCGCGAGAGCGAAGAAACAATGGATAACGCCTCGGTTTGGCTCAGCTGCAGGGATAAGAGGGAGGGTGAGGCGGTTCAGTGGTCGGGAGCGGCCACCAGCTGCTGTCCCAACTGCTCCTCGCCGTGGCGGTAGCCCAAGCCGGCGCAAGAAACCGGGCTGAGTCACTCAGTCGGTTGCTTTTGCTTCAGTGGCTGACATGTGGGTCCCACCCAGGGTTTTAACCTCTGAAATTAACTTTTCTCCACTGCTCTAAACTGTAGAGACCAAATTAACCTCAGGCATTTGAATTATCTACCCCTGGGCCATTTGAATGAGATAGAATTCAAATTGATTTGTGTTTGACTAAATTTCAGCACATATGCAGTTTGAAATTCAAATAAAGTTTGAATTTGGTAAACTTAGCTCATGTCAAGATCAACTCCAAATGGAGTGAAAATTGGTGCGTGAGCTCACAAAAATGTTCTGAGTAAGAATATGCCTCCCACTTCTGAATTCATGGGATGGAAGTAGTTTGAATTTGAGTTCAAACCACCCTCTTTCTAGTTATACCCAAAAAGACCTCAAAAAGTTTTGGATTTGAGTGAATTTTGGCATGAGCCTTCCTAGCAAGGAGTAGGACTTTTTCATATGGCCGACCCCTATATGATGCATGTGGGAAATTCCACTTTTGCATTTTGTGAGTTTGTTTCCTATTGAGCATGTTGGTGGTGGTTACTTGCTTTTCAAATGTGTTCATCAAGTTTCTACAAATGAAGGTTCTGTGTGGTGATGAACACTTTGAATATGTGCCAAAAACTTGGGCCCTTACATTCCTCCCCCCTTAAAATAATCTCATCCCGAGATTATAAGGTGAAAATGAGAGAGAGGACGGTGGAAAATTACCGTATACATGACGTGAAAAAGTCAGGTTAGTTAGCGCGAAGAAATCCTTCGCTCTCCCATGTCGCTTCGTCCATGGAGTGATTACTCCATAGAACCTTGTAGAACCACAACGTACGGTTGCGTGTGGTTCGGCCCTTTTCATCAATAATCTGAACCGGTTCCTCCCGATACGTGAGATCCAGTTTCAGTTCTTCTATGTCATCCAGCTGAACGGTAGTTGATAGCTTAAGACACTTTCTCAGCTGGGGAATGTGAAAGACGTCGTGCACACCGGAAAGTGCTTCTGGTAATTTCAGCCGGTATGCTACTGATCCACATCTTTCGGTAATCTAAAATGGACCGATGAATCGGGGTGCCAACTTTCCTCTCACCCCGAATCTGTTTACGCCTTTCATTGGAGACACACGTAGATATACGTTATCCCCGACTTCAAATTGTAGTGGGCGTCTTCTCCGGTCCGCGTACTATGTCTGTCGGGATTGGGCGGCTTTAAGGTTCGCTTGAATCAGCCGAACCTTTTCTTCCGCGTTATTGACAAGATCAATCCCGAAGGTAACCCTTTCGCTAGACTCACACCAATTTAGTGGTGTGCGGCATTTTCTCCCGTATAGCGCCTCGTAAGGCGCTATCTTGATGCTGGCTTGCTACCCACTGTTGTACGAGAACTCGGCCAACGGCAAGTGATCATCCCAGTTATTGCCGTCGTTGATGGCGCAAGCTCGTAACATATTTTCCAAAATTTGATTTACCCGCTCGGTTTGCCCATCCGTCTGCGGGTGGTATGCTGAACTACGGATCAGCTTCGTCCCCAACGCAGCATGTAGCTGTTCCCAAAAACGGGACACAAATAAAGTGCCCCGATCCGATATGATGGTACGGGCTACGCCGTACAAACATAGGATCCGTGAGATGTACAGTTCAGCGTACTTCTTGGCATTGTAATTGGTGTTGACCGAGATGAAATGGGCAACTTTGGTGAGCCGGTCGACGATCACCCACACGGAATCATGCTTCTGAAAGGTGGTGGGTAAACCGACGATGAAGTCCATGCTCACATCCTCCCACTTCCAGGCAGGAACGTCCAGTGGTTGTAACAGTCCCGGTTTCCGCATATGATCTGCCGTCACCCTGCGACATGTATCACACTCGGACACGTACTTTGCGATCTCTCGCTTCATCCGTGTCCACCAAAACTTGCTTTTGAGTTCTTGATACATTTTATTGCTGCCGGGTGAATAGAAAACTTTGACAAGTGAGCCTCATCAAAGATTTTCTTCCGTAATTCCGGGTTACGGGGTACGACAATCCGGTCCTTGAACCATAGGACGCCGTCTCCGTCTTTCCGGAAACATTTCAGTTCCCCACAGTCTATACGTCTCCGCAAATGTGACATGCCCTTGTCATTTTTCTGGGCTGCCATTATCTCTTCACGGATGGTGGGGATCAAAACTAAGTTGTAGAGAGCACCATGTGGAATCACATGCAATGGTGGCTCGCTCTCTTCCAACGGTGTGATGGTTTGGTTGTTAACGTGTGACTTGCGGCTCAGCGCATCCGCCACTACGTTTGCCTTGCCGGGGTGATAATGGATCTCTATTTCATAATCCTTTATCAACTGTAACCATCTTCGCTGCCTCATGTTCAGCTCCTTCTGAGTCAATATGTACTTGAGGCTTTTGTGGTCGGTATATAAATGTACGAGGTTACCGAGTAGGTAGTGCCTCCATATTTTAAGTGCAAGTACCACGGCAGCAAGCTCCAAGTCATGAGTTGGATAATTCTGCTGATGGTTTCTGAGCTGCCGTGACCCATACGCGACCACCCTTCGGTCTTGCATCAGCACACATCCAAGCCCAATGTCGGATGCATCGCAGTACACATCGAATGGTTTTGTTGTGTCTGGATGTGCCAAAACTGGTGCTGATGTTAGGTGCTTGACTAAAGCCTTGAATGCTGCTTCACATGTTGGACTCCTAACATATTTGGTAGCCTTCTTCAGCAGCTCCGTCATCGGCTTGGCAATCTTTGAGAAGTTCGGAATGAACCTCCGATAATATTCCGCGAGTCCGAGGAAACTCCGTACCTCGTGAACAGTTCTCGGGGACTTCAAATTCAGCACTTGTGTGATCTTACTCGGGTCTACAGCGATGCCCTCCGCTGAGATAATATGCACGAGAAAAGGCACTTGCGATATCCAGAACTTGCACTTGCTGAATTTCGTGTATAGTTTGTGATCCCGCAGCCATTGCAAGACAATATGCAGATGTTTCTTGTGCTCTTCCTCCGACTTGGAATATACCAATATGTCGTTGATGAAGACCACGAGAAATTTATCCAGCTCCGGCATGAATACCGAGTTCATCAAATACATGAAGCGAGCTGGAGCATTGGTGAGGCCGAAGGACATGACCAGGTACTCATAAAGTCCGTACCTCATCGAGAAAGCCGTCTTCGGAATATCCTCAGCCCGTATTTTAATCTGATGGTACCCGGATCTTAAGTCCATCTTGGAAAGGATCTTTGCTTCGACCAACTGATCAAACAACATGTCGATCCGTGGCAATAGGTACTTATTCATGATGGTTACGGCGTTTAATGGAATATAGCCCACGCAAAGCCGCAACATCTCGTCTTTCTTCTTCACAAACAATGCCGAACATCCCTATGGCAAGGAGCTCATGATGAGGACATCTCTCCTTTGCATACAATGCAAGGACCGATCACTAGAGCACGTGCACGACAATTGGATCTCCAGGTACGTTCTAACCTTGTCTATTGTTTTTCAGAACTTACGCTTGTTTCCATGCATGTTTTATTGATTAGGAACAATGGAGAGGACCAGCAAGGGCTGGGAGGAGTCCAAGGAGTCAAGGAGGAGTAGATAGGACGTGCACACCAAGGAGGAACCCAAGTACAACTCGACTTCGACTCCACCTCGGGTTCCAGGAGCTGCCTTCACCAAAACTGACGTCCCGGACACATACGGAGTCAGATTTGGATGTTCTATATATGGTTGGAACCGTGATTTCATAAATCTTCCAATGGAACCAGCCCCACCTCAAAATTCCTTCTAAGTTGACTGGAATCAGCGAAACAAGTGGGCATCCAGAATCTGTCCGGTGCTGCGCCACCGCCTTTTGGGCTGCTGGCCCATGTATCGTGTGGAAGCCCATTAGGGTTGCGTCCAGGGGTCTTGCACGCCTCTAAACTCCTTTTTATACAGCAGCCGTCACCAGATTAGGGTGGGTTTTTTCTTAGTTACAATCTGTCATTGAACAGTGTCACCGATCATCAGTTGTGAGACCCCAAATTCGTGATCAATTCAGTTTTGATTGCAACTTCTCTGTTCTTGCTTGTGTTATTGATTGCGCTTGCAGGGATAAGCCTTCGTGGCGAGGTCATTCGTGTGACACGGGTGATGACCAATGGAGCAGTGGTGTAGTGATTGCGGGGTTTTGTTCGTTCGGAGCCTTGGATCATCAACGTCGAGATCTCCACCCAATCAAGTTTACCCTACCTCTCGGAAGATCGGGACTCATCCTCCTATCAATGGGTATCAGATTTCCAGGTTCACCGTGAGGTATATTTGTGTGCCCTTTAGATTTATTTTGTTCCAGTCGTATCGTCCACAAAAAGCTACAAAAAAATTTTTAGTTTCCCTGACCTACAACCCCTGCTCAACCTTTTGCACAATTTAGTTTCGGAGTCCGTAGTTCTGAGTTCGTGTCCTAGGTTGAGTCTGGTTGATGGTTTAGATTTGTTTTGGTTCAGTTTTGTTTCTTCCATCCGCTGCCATCTACAAAAAAAATTTCATCCACCGATTTATTTCTGTTGCAGTTTCCACCACCACCAAAACCTGATTCGGGGTATCCTCCTTAAAACGGGCATAACTTTTCGCTCGTAACTCCGATTGAGGCGCATTTTTTCCCGGAAAGGTCTCGAAAAAGTCCACATACGATACACCAGCTACGCCGGTCACAGCGTTTTCAAAAAAAGAATTAAAAAAACTAAAAAGGCCCTCGTTTCGAACTCTAAAGTTCCAGCACCAGTTTTTCCAATCGCTCCTGAATTTGTGCCGATCTCATCTTTCATCGATTTGAGCTAATACTTGGTTCTGTTTCTATTCTTGTGCCCCTGGTTGAGAAAAAAATCAAAAAAATAAAGAGAAAAAAATATTTTGATTTCTACTAGTGCTTCAAGACAAAAACAGGAGGCTAAGGGGTTTTCTAGTTTTGCTATTTCTGTGTGAGTGCTGGACACTTGCTGATATTATCCTTGTTGTTCATCATCATTCATCCTTGTCCTTGCTTGTTGCCACAACTGTTCTAATACATTCTTAGGCCAGCAACTAGGTGAAATTCTTTGGACACTTATTCAGCATTGCTATCTGTTACTAACTTGTGTGCCACATACATATACTGCATTTGAGCCTTCCAAGCTCCACCTTCTCTCGAGCAGAACAGGTAACGTTTGCAATCACACCCACTCTCTGCTTGCTTCACACCGGTCACCGTTGGCCACCTGCAGTGCTGGTAAGAAACTTGTAACAGCGGGGTAAGACGCATCTTACTAATCGATTTTCCACCCACTTCGTAGAGCGTAGTAATAGGGTTCTTCACGATCTTTTTGTCTTCATTTCTGTTTTGTAATAACAATGACAGGAAAGAAGCCTATGGATAAGACCTCTGGTTCTACACCTCCTGATGATGATGAGTGTGTGTCCCATATGGAACTAAGGGACATGATGCGGGTAATGACCGAAGCTTTCAACAATTACCAGACCACTACAACAGCCACCTTTCAGAGGCTCCATACAAGTGTTGTTGGTCTGACCACACGGATGGACGAGATGGAGACTCGTCTTCCCCAACAAGCTACACCCTCTATCATCCTTGATGGTGATGCACATGCTCACTACGACACAGAGGATGACTTCAATAACGATGAGGTTGATGCACAGCAGCGCCGTCGCCCTCGACGAAATCGTCAAGGTATGGGAGGTAGACCTCATCCTCATGCTCCTGAACAAGATAATTATCCTTATGCTAAGATTAAGTTTTCTATTCCACCATTTTATGGATCTTATGATGTTGAGACTTACTTTGATTGGGAGATGACGGTAGAACAAAAATTTAGCTCTCATCTTGTTCCTGAGCGACATAGAGTTAGACAAGCCACTAGTGAGTTTAAAGATTTTGCTATAATTTGGTGGAATGAACTTGTCAATACACGTAATGCACCATAGACATGGGCTGCATTAAAAGAAGAGATGTGCGCTAGGTTTGTTCCTCCATCATATAGACGTGATCTTCTTAAGAAATTGCAACGCTTTAATCAGGGTAACATGGCTGTCCAAGAGTACTACCAAGAGTTGCAGAAAGGTATGCTTCGTTGTGGGGTAGTTGAGGATCAGGAAGACCAAATTGTTAGGTTTTATGGGGGCTTGCAGCGTGAGATCCAGGACATAGTTGACTACAAGGAATATCATTCTATTCAACGTTTATTTCAACTTGCTATGTTAGCAGAAAAAGAAGTGCAGGGTCGCCAACAGCAGCGGCGGAACAACACCTTCACGCCACGACAATTTCCGGTGCCATCCAAAGCAGCGCCCTCCTCGAGCGTACGTGCTTCTACACCACCCTCCACGGGTGTTGTACGCAGCAGCATCGCACCTTCTACATCACAGGGACAAGATAACAGCATGTCCCAGATGCCTCCAGGTGTTGCAGCAAAGGTGGCTGCACCCAACACTTCGACAAGTCGCAGCTCCGACATCAAGTGCCACCGCTGCCAGGGACCTGGCCATATGCAACGAGATTGCCCCAGCAAACGGGCGATCATTGCAACTGCTGATGGTGGGTATGTTAGTGCTTCTGATATTGAAGATGAAAATATTATTGCAACTAACATTTCAGGTTCGGATGATGGTGCTGAGGAGGTTCTTGGTACATCTGCGACAAACAACTATAGGATTTTGATTGTGCAGCGAGCTTTGAGTGCCACGGTTCGAGAGGATGACAACCGCCAACGTCACAACCTTTTCAACATGTTTCTCGTCGTCAAGGACTGCCGTGTACATACCATCATTGATGGTGGTAGCTGCAACAATTTGGTGAATGTTGAGGTGGTCAAGAAGCTTGGCTTCACCACACGGGAGCATCCCCACCGTTATCACATTCAATGGTTTAACAACAATGGTAAGGTAAAAGGTAACACAAACAGCAAGGATACATTTTTCCATTGGTTCTTATCATGATTTTTCTGATTTTGATGTGGTACCTATGGATGCTTGTTCTCTTTTGTTGGGACGTCCTTGGGAGTTTGATACTGATGCTATTCACCATGGTCGATCTAATAAGTATACTCTCATGCATAAGGGCAAGAAAAATGTGTTGCTTCCTATGAGTCCCACTGAAATTGTACAATTTGAGCAGGAGAAAAAGAATAATGCTAAGCAAAAGGGTGTTTTTAATTCTGAAATTCAGCAACCTATTAAGTTGAAAAATCCTATTTTGCTTGCAACTAAATCTGATCTTGATGATTTATATGCCTCTAATGGAAATTGCTATGCTTTAGTTGTCAAACATGCTTTATATTCCATTGAGGATACATCCATTGTCTTGCCACCTGCTGTTGCTAACCTTTTGCAGGAATATATGGATGTTTTTCCATCAGAGATACCCCCTGAATTACCACCTGTGCGAGGCATTGAGCACAAGATTAATTTGGTTCCAGGGGCGAGCTTGCCAAACCGTGCTGCCTACAGGACCAACCCCGACGAGACTAAGGAAATTCAGTGACAAGTCCAAGATCTTCTGGACCGCGGGTACATTCGTGAGAGCCTTAGTCCTTGTTCTGTTCCTGTTCTTTTGGTTCCAAAAAAAGATGGCACTTGGCATATCTGTGTTGATTGTAGAGCCATCAATAACATTACCATTCGTTAACGCTATCCTATTCCTAGATTGGATGACATGCTTGATGAGTTAAGTGGTTCTGTTATTTTCTCCAATATTGATTTGCGTAGTGGGTATCATCAGATTCGTATGGCTTTAGGTGATGAATGGAAAACTGCTTTTAAAACTAAATTCGGACTTTATGAATGGTTAGTCATGCCATTTGGTTTAACTAATGCGCCCAGCACTTTCATGAGGTTGATAAATGAGGTTTTACGTGCTTTCATTGGTAAATTTTTGGTGGTTTACTTTGATGATATCCTTATTTACAGCAAGTCATATGATGAGCATCTTGAACATTTGTGTGCTGTTTTTAATGTCTTGCGCGATGCACGTTTATATGGTAACCTTGAGAAGTGCACCTTTTGCACCGATCGTGTGCCTTTTCTTGGGTATGTTGTTACTTCGCAGGGCATTGAGGTGGACGAGGCAAAGATTGTTGCCATCACGAGCTGGCCACTTCCGACTACGGTCACACAGGTTCGAGTTTTCTTGGTCTCGCAGGTTTCTACCTGCGTTTCGTGCGGGATTTCAACACCATTGCGGCACCTCTCCACGAGTTGACAAAGCATGGAGTGCCGTTTCAATGGGGACCAGCACAACAACAAGATTTTGATGTTCTCAAGTTGAAGCTCACACAAGCACCATTGCTGCAACTTCCTGATTTTGAGAAGACCTTCGAGCTTGAATGTGACGCGAGCGGCATTGGCATTGGAGGAGTGCTAATTCAAGGAGGTAAACCTGTTGCCTTCTTTAGTGAAAAATTGCATGGGCCTTTGCTGAATTATTCTACATATGACAAAGAACTTTATGCTTTAGTGCGTGTCTTGCAAACTTGGCAACATTACCTATGGTCTAAAGAATTTGTCATACATTCAGATCATGAGTCTTTGAAGTATCTTAAAGGACAAGCTAATCTGAACAAACATCATGCTAAATGGATTGAGTTCTTAGAATCATTTCCTTACATCATTAAACATAAGAAAGAGAAAGACAATGTGATTGCCGATGCTTTATCTAGATGTCATACCATGCAGTCCCAACTTTCTCATAAAATCTTTGGTTTGGAAACCATAAAGAGGTTATATGCTACTGATTTGGACTTCAAAGATGCCTTTGAAAATTGTAGAGAGGGAATAACGTGGCAAAAATTCCTTCTGCGTGAAGGCCTTCTCTACCGTGCTAACAAGTTGTGTGTTCCAGCTAGCTCCGTTCGTCTTTTGTTGTTGCAGGAAGCGCATGGAGGTGGTTTGATGGGACATTTTGGTGTTAAAAAGATAGAGGATGTGCTGGCCGCTCACTTCTTTTGGCCACAAATGAGGCGTGATGTGGAGCGCTATGTTTCACGTTGCACGACATGCAACAAAGCTAAGTCTCGACTTAACCCACATGGTCTTTATATGCCTCTTCCGGTTCCTAGTGCACCTTCGGAGGATATTTCTATTGACTTTGTTTTAGGCTTGCCTAGAACAAAGATGGGGAGGGATAGTGTCTTTGTGGTTGTTGATCGTTTCTCTAAAATGGCTCATTTTATACCCTGCCACAAGACCGATAATGCTTCACATGTTGCTGATTTGTTCTTTAATGAGGTTGTGCGTATGCATGGTGTTCCCAATACTATTGTTTCTGATAGGGACGCTAAGTTTTTGAGTCACTTTTGGAGAACTTTATGGTATAAATTGGGAACAAAGTTTCTGTTTTCTACTACTTGTTATCCACAAACTGATGGGCAAACGGAGGTAGTTAATCGTACCTTATCTACTATGTTGCGGACTGTTTTGAAAGCAAATTTGAGGTTGTGGAAGGAGTGTTTGCCACATATTGGGTTTGCTTATAACAGGTCTATTCACTCCACAACCAAGTTAAGTCCGTTTATGGTAGTCTATGGTTTCAATCCTCGTGCTCCAATTGATTTGCTACCTTTACCACTTACTGAAATTGTGAACTTAGATGCTGCACAACGTTCTGAATTTATTCTTAAGTTGCATGAAACTACTAAGTTACAAATTGAAAAAATGATTGAAAAGTATCGCATTGCTGCTAGTAAAGGTAGGAAGGAGGTAAAATTGGAACCCGGTGATTTGGTGTGGGTTCATTTGAGAAAAGATAGGTTCCCGGATTTGAGAAAGTCCAAACTCATGCCACGTGCTGCTGGACCTTTTAAGGTTCTTGAGAAGATAAATGACAATGCATATAAACTTGAGTTGCCTCCCGAGTTTGGGGTTAGTCCCACATTTAACATTTCAGATTTGAAGCCATACTTGGGTGAGGAAGATGAGCTTGAGTCGAGGACGACTCCAATTCAAGAGGGGGAGGATGATGAGGACATCTCTCCTTTGCATACAATGCAAGGACCGATCACTAGAGCACGTGCACGACAATTGGATCTCCAGGTACGTTCTAACCTTGTCAATTGTTTTTCAGAACTTACGCTTGTTTCCATGCATGTTTTATTGATTAGGAACAATGGAGAGGACCAGAAAGGGCTGGGAGGAGTCCAAGGAGTCAAGGAGGAGGAGATAGGACGTGCACACCAAGGACGAACCCAAGTACAACTCGACTTGGACTCCACCTCGGGTTCCAGGAGCTGCCTTCACCAAAACTGACGTCCCGGAAACTTACGGAGTCGGATTTGGACGTTCTATATATGGTTCGAACCGTGATTTAATAAAGCTTCCAATGGAACCAGCCCCACCTCAAAATTCCTTCTAAGTTGACGGGAATCAGCGAAACTAGTGGGCGTCCAGAATCTGTCCGGTGCTGCGCCACCGCCTTTTGGGCTGCTGGCCCGTGTATCGTGTGGAAGCCCATTAGGGTTGCGTCCAGGGGTCTTGCACGCCTCTAAACTCCTTTTTATACAGCAGCCGTCACCACATTAGGGTGGATTTTTGCTTAGTTACAATCTGTCATTGAACAGTATCGCCGATCATCGGTTGTGAGACCCCAAATTCGTGATCAATTCAGTTTTGATTGCAACTTCTCTGTTCTTGCTTATGTTCTTAATTGCGCTTGCAGAGATAAGCCTTCGTGGTGAGGTCATTCGTGAGACACGGGTGATAACCAACGGAGCAGTTGTGTAGTGATTGTGGGGTTTCGTTCCTTCGGAGCCTTGGATCATCAACGTCGGGATCTCCACCCAATCAAGTTTACCCTACCTCTCGGAAGATCAGGACTCATCCTCCTATCAGCTCAGCCTAATAAAACCTTTCTCCAGCAGGTCCGTTAGCTGGGTCTTTAGTTCAGCCAACTCCTTGGGCGCCATCTTGTACGGCCTTCGGGATATTGGCATAATGGTGCTTTGGAAACCATTACGCTTTCTGAAATCTTCCCACCCGGTGAACAAATCAAATATGGACTATCGGTGGGTAGTATTTGTAAGCTGTGTTTAGCAATGAAAGCTTGGCTAATAAAATTGTGCGTGGCTCCTGAATCAAACAATACTATGGCGGGGTGCTGGTCGAGTTGGAACATACCCGCAAGGATTGGCTTACCCTCTGGCACGTCCTCTATGGCAAGTTGGTGGACGGTGCCGGGCCTAGGGTTTGCCCACCGTGCATTAGTAGGGTTCCGGGGCTGATTCCTCCCCGGAAGTTGCGGTGCAACTCCGCCGCCTTGCCTCTCCGGACAACTGCTGGCGAAGTGTCCGGGACGACCATATTTGTAACATGTGGCTGCCACTTGGCCGGTGCTCGGGGGACGAAAGCCCGGCATGTGCTGCTGAGGTGCATACGCACGCGGCATCGCCCGCTGCCGTTGTTGCTGCGGAGGTGGTACTGGCAGTGCCGGCCTGAATGCCGGTCGAGAATATGGCTGACTGCGGAATAGCATCGACCTCTGTGATAGCTGCCAGCGTGGACCCGATGGTGGGCGATTCACCATACGGTATTTTTGAGAAGGACCACCTCCTTCTCCGCTGCTTTGTAGCGCACTTCGCTTCCTTTCCGCCGCCGCTAACTCCTTGCCGGAGTCTTCTTGAACAATCGCAGCATCAATTATAACGTTGAGGCTGCCGCGATTGAACATCGCCAACTTGTCTTTCAGGATCTGGTTAAGCCCCTGGTAGAAGTGATCCCGCCACTTCTCATCGGTATCGGCATGATACGACGCGTAGAGCACAACATCATTGAACGCCCTAGAATATTCCAGTGCGTTTCGGCTCCCTTGTTGCAGGCGTAAGAACTCCTGTGTCTTCCTCTTCATAAGACCCGGCGGACTGTGATAGGCCCTGAAGGCCGTACGGAATTCCGTCCAGGTCATAACTCGGTCGGTGGGCTGCGAAGCACAGTAGTTCACCCACCACGCGCTCGCGGATCCTTGGAGCTGTTGGACCGCAAACTGAGTCTTGCGCTGCTTACTCACTTGGAGCAGCCCGAACTTCATCTCCATCGTGTGGAGCCAGTTGTCCGCATTGAGGGGTTCATCCGCCCTTGAGAATACCGGGGGATGAGTCGCTAGAAAATCAGAGTAGGAGCTCTGTTGGTGCTCCTCACGATCTTGACGCCTCTCTGGTCGAGACGTATTTGCAATGAGGGTTTGCAGAAACTCCGTGTGCTGCTGATGAGAACCCACCATCGCTGCCACAATGTCAGCCAAAGTAACCGTTGGTGGTGGCGGTGGCGGTTGTTACTGTTGCTGCTGTCCCGAAGAGTCCTCGGGAGGTTGTTGTGAGGTCTCTCCCCCCCTGACTGGAACCCCCAACGTCCGGGTTGGCACGAGTACGAGTCATTCTGAAATTGAAAACAGCAGCGATCAGCACATGTCATACTTAAAATTCCATATGAAACAGTAGGTATTGAAGTGACGCATGAATAACTTACACAACATTCACATATATTGATAAAGCATAAACTTTATACAACATACATTAGTCTCGGGTCTCCGAGAAGTCGTGCTCATGTCGCCACTACCTATACATACACTACTGTCTACACGACATCTCACTGATTACAAAAGTTTAGGTCCCATGACCCTAGCTGCCCTACTTGGCAACGGTAACCTCCTACTTGGAGTAGAATTCGACCTCCTCTGGTACCTCTGCCGGTGGCTATGGGTCTACAACCTCCTCTTCCATCTCGGGTTCTCCCATTGCCGGAAGACCCAAGACAACGGGTACGGCGCCTACCACCGGTATGCCCATTGCCAGAGGTACGAGGTCCTGCAACGTGTGCACCTCGTCCATGGCCTAGTTGTAGTCCTCTTCCCAGCCTTGCCCCTCCTCAATAGCGTCGTCCCGCTCGTGAGTAAGGACCTCGTTCTGCTGGGTCAGAGCCTGCACCTGTTGTTGCAAAGCCATGATGTCGACACGGCTTTTCCTGTTCGCCTTCTTCAGATGATGCAACTGATTATGTTGTTCATTCAGTCGCTTGATCGTCGGAAGGAGAACATTGTGGAGCGTGCTGTGAGCACTTTCGAAATGATCTCCACGCCTGTTGCTCTCCTTGAGCTTCACGGCGAGACATTCCATGTGAACAGCTTGACTATCCATCACGGCTTTTCCCGCCCTTATCTGGAGACTGAGGTTCGCCTCCGTGGGGTTGTACCTTGGGCAACCCGGATCTGTTGCCTCTATGTACCTTTGCCCCCACACATGATCAGCCCGTCCCTCCACCGGAACGAGCGCGTATGGAGTGCCCTCCATAGCCCTCACGTGTAGTTGGCAGAAACGCGACATGGTGTCGCTGGCTGCCACTTGCCACATTCCCTCCGGTTGTCTACCTCTCACTGTAACGGTGAACGGTGCCCAACCGGGTGGCGTAGGCCCTGCAGGAACTTCGATATGGATCATCCACATCTTGTTCCCCTCCTCGCCTTCTTCCTTGGCGAAGTACTGTGGCATCTGGTCGTACCCGAAATATTGAAGCATTTGCCTCAATGCTTCCGGATAGCCGCTATGGTGAGAACAGTGAGACACCACCCAACCATTCTCCAATTGTTTATCTGTTGTCATCTGTAAAAACATATTTGAGAAATTTTAAATATTTATTTGAACAGTAAAACATTGAGTTATAACATAAAACATGTCATTGAACTCATAAGCCTTGGAAACATAGTTCAAACTTAAACAAATTTGACTGCTGATCTGCTGTCCAACATGACAGCCCTGACCAGTTTCTATTACAATCTGATTTAGACCATGCTAAATCAAAACAATCCTGGAGCTCAACATAAAAGTTAAATCTAACTTCAATAGCTTTCCATAAAGTATTTGCTTGGCCTAAAATCTGTCCTGGTTCAAAAGTTATGAGATGTCAAAGTTGATAGAATTTCTGGAGAAAATTGGACAGCACCTCCCTGCTTTAGGTACTGATTTGATCCAAGAATTCCAGTTAATTCTACTCCCAATCTGACATAACTTTCTGTTACAAAGTTGTAACCCATCTCTTAAACTTTTCAGAACTACCTCATTTTCTATTTTTGGATTTTTATGCAGGAAGTTATGCTCAATTTACAGAGAGTTACAGAGAGTGTTTGCTCTGCCCTGTTTTCTGGACAGTTTCAACTCTACTGCATTTTTCGATTGGTTAGAGGATGAAACACCTCTGGACTTCAACATAAACGTTGTAAAGATCTTCCAAGGCTTTCAAGAAATGTATCATATGACCCCACCCTCGAAATAACGCGACCTCTAACCTCTGATTAACTTCAGCCTTATTTCAGCTGAAAACAGGGGACTCTGTCCTTAGTATCCTATAAGTTGAAAACTTTCACTACAGGAAACAGGGCAACATACGACAGCCTGTATAACATACGACGGCTAGCTGTCGTATATAAACTTACATACGACGGTCAGCAGAGGCTGTCGTATATAAGTTTATATACGACAGTACAGCCGTCGTTTAGTATATGGCTGTCGTATATAGTGGTTATATACGACAGCCAACCCTAGGCTGTCGTATATAGCAGTTATATACGACAGCCAAACCAAGGCTGTCGTAAATAATCTTATGTACGATGGACACACCATGGGCCGTCGTAAATAAGGCTTATATACCCGCGGGCCCGGGTCGGCGCGGGCATTCACGCCCTCGCCGACCCGAGCCCTAAACGCCCCGGCCGCCGCCCGCCGCCGCCCGCCCGCCACCGCCCGCCGCCGCCAGCCGCCGCCCCGGCCGCCGCCCCCGCCAGCCGGCGCCCCGGCCGCCACCCGCCCGCCAGCAGCCGCCGCCGCCCGGCAGCCACCGCCGCCAGCCGACACCGCCGCCGCCAGGCCGCCACCGCCGCCAGCTAGCCGTCGCCCCGGAGGTCCCCGCCCCAGCCTCCACCCCGCCCCGGGCACCGCAGCCTCGCCGCACCGCCACCACCACGCCACCAGCCGCCGACGCCTGGCCGCCACCGCCTCCAGCCGCCGCCGCCCGGCCGCCACCGCCGCCAGCTGCCGCCGCCCCGGAGGTCCGCGCCCCAGCCTCCACCCCGCCCCGGCCGCCGCAGCCTCGCCGCACCGCCCCCACCGCGCTGCCACGTCGCCGCACCGCCCGGACCTGCGCCCATCGCGCTGTGCGCCGCCGCGCCATGCCGGTCCGCCTCCACGCCGTCCGCTGCCCGCCTCGCTGTGTGCCGCTCGCCGCGCCGCCTCCACCGTGAGGTAAGTCGCCCGCCTCCCTCCCCATTTAGAAAGTTTGGTTTTTTAATTACCAATTGTTTAGATTATGCTTGTTTGTTTTTGATTGTTTAGTGGCTAATTCCTTAGATTTAGATGAATTGATATGCTTAGGTTTAATTATTGCCCAGGTTTATTTGAATTGCTAGCTAGGTGTTTTTTTAATTGCTTAGAATAGATAAGCTTGTTAACTACGGTAATTATGTTTGTTTAGATGAGTTGTTAATTGCTTAGAAGATTAATGCATATGAGTTAATAGTTTAATTGATTATTGTTTCGATTGTTTGAGTGTTTAAAAGTACTATATGTACATAAATGGGCTTAGGGCCCGATACGACCCATTTAGTGGTAACGTATACGTCTATAAAAGCATGATGTGAACAACCTAGGCCGCCTCGCCCTACCCCCCACCCCCCCCCCCCCCCCCCCCCGCGGCGTTCGGCCTCCGATCCCCCATCCCCCCCCCCTGCGGCTTAGCCAGCGCTCGGCCTCCGACACTCTGCCGCGGAACTGCCAATCCTTCGGTGCTCGGCCTCCTCCACCGCGGGACTGTCGATCTGCCGGCACTCGTCGGCCTCCATTGACCGGCTGCCGCGGATCTGCCGGCGCTCAATCTCACACGAACGCAGGTCAGTCTGCTCCCCCTCTCCCACCCCCCACATTGGTTTCCTCCGTCGACGGCGCCACCCCTGCCCCTTCCTTTCCCGGAAGATGTATCACCTCCGTTCGTGCTGGAGCCATCGCCACCACAGGAGCAGTTTCCTAGAGTACAGGTATAAAAAGAAAGTTACATTAAGTGGACGCCCCAACCGCTAAGAATCCTAATGAACCTAGAAAAACAATTGTAAACTTGTACATATGTCACTGTGTTTCGCAGGGATCAGGGACGGAGGCTCAGACTCCATCGCCACAGCTAAGGGCGCTAGGTTCGCCGCGGCAGGATGACTGCTTCGCTCCCGGAGGTAGTGGAGGGGCTAGTAATCAATAGATTTGTGATTTTGTTTTTGATTGTGTGGATGTCAGACTTCGTGATTGTCGATGTGTACTATTGCACTTTGTTGTGAATTTATATATCAAACTGTTTTGTTGTTGTCTATTGATTTGGATGTGTAGCTGGCCATCGAGCCAGGTTAGCCATGTTTTGTTTTTAAAAAAAAATGGAAAACCTTATATACGACGTCCTGTATAGTTTATATACAACGGTCGCTATACAGGGCCGTTGTAAATAAGCCTAAATTATATACGACGGCTGGGACAGGCTGTCGTATATAAGATCTTATATATGATAGCCAGGGTCCAGCGGCTGTCGTATATAAGCTCTTATATACGACAGCCAGGGCCGATGCGCTGTCGCATATAAGAGCTTATATACAACAGCCTTGACCCAGCCGTCGTATATAAAGGCCCCGGCCCACTGGGCCAAGTATACGAAACGGGTCGTTGTATATAAGTGGCCGTCGTATATATACTGTTATATACGACGGTGCCGTCGTATATAACTATATATACGACAAAATATATACGACGGCCACAAACCGTCATATATAAACAACTGCCGTCGTATATAGTTTATATACGACGGCTTCTGCTTTATATACGACGGTTTTAGCCGTCGTATGCTGACAGGAATCCTGTAGTGTTGTTAACTTTGAATATCCTGATTAAGGGAAAGAGTTGCATAAAATTTTTGCGCTCTGAATTAAAACTTTCAAGTTTTACAATGCAGTTGCTCATTTAGTGGGGTGTGACGTCGATGCATCATCAGATCATGTCGGTACTGCGTCCTCACAAAGAAAAACCTATACCGGACTTAGCCGGCTTCGTTAACTCAGTGGCACTAAGCGTCACTCGCACACGGATGCTACACGTCTACCATTTCGTAGTAAGGATACCTGCAGATAACTCACACAATCGTCAGACTCGGCTGCACACCGAGCCCGGTATCCATACAGTTCGTACACCTGGCCATCATCACTCGCCCGGATGTTCTCAAGCCAAACACGCCTTGAGCTACGTGTTCACATTACTGACCACGTGACGGGGTCTCCCAAATTGCCCGAAGCACCCTAGGGACAGACGTTGCTCGACTACCCCAATCGACATGAAGAGTCGTAGAGGACACGAAAGCGGGTCGGGTTACCTGCCACCCGTGGGGCTCCACCCTTCAGCTTGTGCGCACTGGTGGACAGCGCTTACGTACACCCCCAAGACATAGGTCGTCCCGAGATGCACGATTTTCCGACATAAGCAAATAGGTTAGTATGCCACTTTCTATGCACTAATAACATCCTTATATGGGCTACTAACTCATACCTCACTGGATTTTTTAAAAAGATGACCTTTGTAGTGCGTTAAACCTCAAGCGTGATCTGATACCACGCTGACACGACCCCACGGTCTTGTCGAGCCAGGATCACGCTGAGGGGTGCTGCTTTGCAGAGCACCGGATAACACATATCAAAGGTACAAAGCGGAAGCAAAGTTTTATTACATAAACCAGATTATGAACATTTTTACAACAAAATAGTCCAGTCTACACTCACGAGAGTAAACTATGCATCGAGGTCACGTTCATCCCGTGAACTGTTCCCGCTAGCACGCACACACACTAACACGGCGGCGTGCACGACTCCCACTCGACGGGGTTCCCCTCCTGGGGTTCCGTCTCCTCCTCAGGAGTCCCTTCCTCATAAAACCCTGCAAAAGCTTCAAACAGAAGCAGTGGAGCACGATGGCTCAGCAATACTGACCCGTCTCTCCTATACATGGAACTTCTACATGATGGGTACATGGTACATGAGGTCAATAATTTGCAAAGGACTCGCCTAATTATTTGAACATTACATTGAATGTTTTAGCAGCAGGCTGTGGAGAACCTTATGCTAAGGCACATGAGAGAGCCGCAATCAAACAAGAAACGCATTTCTCTCATGTACTTTGCCCAAAGTTGAAAAGAACTTTAGTTAGCTCTAGGATACAGCAAATCATTAACAATCAAAGTCCATCTTTCAATCAGAAACATTTTAACATGTATCTAGCCTGTTCTTTCTACGTCACTGACCGCGAGGGACGGTGATTATAATCGATTTACACCTGCAGGGTTACCCGAATAACCTGTCACGTACGCCCGTACTCGATGTTTCCTACAGCAACCAGCACGGGCGTCGTGCGCAACCACCTTTCACCCGTTAGCCAAATATTGAACCGGTCCTATCGTCCCGAGCAAGAGGTCTCTACACGCGCATCTCAGTGCCGCCAGCCGATTTACACCTCGAGCTCTCAACCTACCCTCTGAACGACAGGCAATGCCTCAATACCCAGCTACCCGAGTTACACCGGTTTCCCGGTTCCCATATAGCCGGTAGGTCTTCGGTACTGTTCTAGCTTGTTCAACAGGCCCGCACACGGCTCGGTCCTCAATCGACACAAGCGGAGCTATAGCACCCAGGCCCCAAAGTCCTGCTGCCCTTACTCTCCGCTCGGTCTCATTTTTCTTGCCATGTGTTTCATTTGCTATCTTTACCCGAGCGATGTGCCTCTAGCCTATTCTCGCGAGTAGTTCCAACTACTCAACTTGTACCGAATCCTACTCTATCTTAGCATTGCATTGGCTAACGAAGTTTTCAATCCTAATCCCAACCCATGGTTTTCTTGGCTATGCATTTCGGTTTCAAACAAGACTCTAATGCAAGACATAAGTGGTACTCAAAAGAAGTGCTCAAAACAATAAAAAATTGTAAAGAGGTTAATGCAAACCGGAGCTTGCCTTGCTGCTCTTGATCGTAGGTTAGCTGCTCTTCCGGATTGACGAAGTCTAAGACTTCAGGCTCCTCCTCAACCTTAGCGACTACATGAGGTAACAAGTATATGTATCGATTTAAATGCATTTGAATTGAATTTAACTTGTAAAGACTATAAGTCTTACTAGACATCCAATGACTATGAAATGTTTACTGTGATTTGGATACAACCTAAACAGAGACTTCGCCAAGTTTTATTTGCAGCGAAGCTTATTTGAGCTCTCCACAAATAATTATGTACTTGACCTTACTTAGAGCTCTTAGGGTTTTCTAGGGATTTTCATGGAGCAAGCCATGACTTTCTGAAAACTAGATTTTCAGAGGGTTCTAATGGAGTTGGTCTCACTTAATTTGAAGGTTTCTATCTAAAGATATGAGCTAAACAATTTCAGAGAAATTTCTGAAAATGTTTCTAGACATTTTCTATTTTCTCTGGAACAGTTTTATTAATCACACCATTAGGTGGAACAAATGAGCTCAAATGGATCTGAAATTTTTATGGTAGCTCAGGGATATTTTGGTGAACCTCCCAGTAAAATTTCAGAATTTTCCTCCAAAGGGTTCTCCAGTTAAAATTTTAAGCAGTTTAAAATTTGAAGAATAATTCGGGAGAAATAGGGATTTTGATGAAGTGAAACTTGATTTGCTGGAGAGTACTCAGAGAGCTGAATCCAACAAAATTTGGTTCACTCGATTTGGAGTTTCCTTGTCAAAGTTATGTGGGTTTGAAGTTTGAACAAAACCTGAAAGTCGGGAAAAGTTCAAACTGCTGCGCGTGGGACCCGGGGCTACATGTCAACTTCTTAGCGGTCGACACACGGGCCACAGAATCTTTCGCGTGCAGCCGCACCCGATCCTTGCCACAGCGAATCCCGGTTTTAAAATATCTGCCGCTGACGCGTTGGACTGGGGGCTTCGTCTACCTCCGGCCTCCCGCGCTCGGCCGCCGCGACCCCTCGCCGGAGAGCTCGCCGGTGGCCTCTGTGGTGCCCCAAACTCCATGATTCTGGCCGCCTCTGCCTAAATCCACCCGGGGAACAAGATGCTGGGCTCAGCTTGCCGTGAAAATCACCGGCACATGGTCGGCGACGAGCGGCAGCTTCGGAGGAACTTCGACCGTGTCGGCCAACCTTCCTAGAACCCCAACCGACCGAGCAAAAGGCCGGAAAGCATCAGTGGTCCCTAAGGAAGCTCGGCATGGGCTCGGAACAGCTCGGGAGAGGTCCGAAGTAGGCTCTCACCGTGCGCCCGATGCTTCCCGCATGATCCGCCGTCGGCAAGCTTTGAAATATGCCGTGTACAGAGGTCCTCATGCTAGAGGTTTTGAAAGCAACTTGTGCGCCACTAAGTCTATTGGGTGTAGGAACAGATTGAGACCCTCTAAACCTTTCTGGAGTGTGAATTCGGTGTAGCCGCACCCGAAGGTCGGTCTGCACCGAGTGAAAGGAAAAACTGAAATTCGTCGCCGGCGATCAAGCACTTGGGCGGTGGCTCGGGGGTGAGCCGCACCGGTCCCTAACGCGTCCAGGGACGCCTCAGCTTGGGCGTAACACCCTCCCATTTGGGCTGTCCACGGGAGCCCGAGGTGCGGCGGACATAGGTCCCCGAAAGGAACTCTCAGCATGGCCGAGATCGTCTGAGTTCAACCAATTTCCAGCGATGGGGAAGGAGAAAGAGAGCCCCTCTTACCGTTTTACAGCTCAGAGGGAGTGAAGAGGCGGTGATCATATATCCTCTGATCAACTCCGAGCGAGCGGCGGCGAGGCGATGTTTTTCTTGCGCGAGAGCAAAGAAACAATGGATAACGCCTCGGTTTGGCTCTGCTGCTGGGATAAGAGTGAGGGTGAGGCGGTTCAGTGGTCGGGAGCGGCAACCAGCTGCTGTCCCGACTGCTCCTCGCCGTGGCGGTAGCCCAAGCCGGCGCAAGAAACCGGGCTGAGTCCCTCAGTCGGTTGCTTTTGCTTCAGTGTCTGACATGTGGGTCCCACCCGGGGTTTTAACCTCTGAAATTAACTTTTCTCCACTGCTCTAAACAGTAGAGACCAAATTAACCTCAGGCATTTGAATTATCTACTCCTGGGCCATTTGAATGAGATAGAATTCAAATTGGTTTGTGTTTGACTAAATTTCAGCACATATGCAGTTTGAAATTCAAATAAAGTTTGAATTTGCTAAACTTAGCTCATGTCAAGATCAACTCCAAATGGAGTGAAAATTAGTGTGTGAGCTCACAAAAATGTGCTGAGTAAGAATATGCCTCCCACTTTTGAATTCATGGGATGGAAGTAGTTTGAATTTGAATTTGAGTTCAAACCACCCTCTTTCTAGTTATACCCAAAAAGACCTCAAAAGGTTTTGGATTTCGGTGAATTTTGGCATGAGCCTTCCTAGCAAGGAGTAGGACTTTTTCATGTGCTCAGCCCCTATATGATGCATGTGGGAAATGCCACTTTTGCATTTTGTGAGTTTGTTTCCTAATGAGCATGTTGATGGTGGTTACTTGCTCTTCAAATGTGTTCATCAAGTTTCTTCAAATGAAGGTTGTGTGTGGCGATGAACACTTTGAATATGTGCCAAAAACTTAGGCCCTTACAAAAGAGGGGCTGAAAATAGCACATTGCGGTGGCTAAGTTGACAAATAAAGTGCAGCAGCAAGCAATTTTCAAAAATAAAAGTTTATAGGGGTGTTCCTATGTGTTTTAGAGTGTCCATTCTATCTAGGCTTGCATCCTACGGTCAAGTGGCTCTGATACCAATTTGTGACACCCGGTTCCGAAAAATGAACCAAGTGAATGCATATGTGTGCCCAGGATGTTCATCACACATAAACATGTATCCACAAACTTAATTCAGAATATAACCACGTACGAATAATGTTTAAGTACTTTAGTACATAGACTCATTGTCTAACTCATGAATGTCTATCTTATTCTTGAAGCGGAAGACTCTAAACAACAGTGGAAAATCAACAAAGACAGCAGGTTTAAACCTCAACTCCAAAGGCATGTTGACGGTAGTGCGCACGCCTAGTACTCCACATGTTCCTCGAAGTATTCTTCTCTTGTAGCTGATGTATATGTGGGAATGCAAGGGTGAGCACATGTCGTACTCAGCAAGTGCGGGAAAAGTATGACATGTAGCAAATCAACAAGGTAGGGAATAAAAAGCCTCATTGCAACAAGCAAATTTTATTTCACAAACATGGTAAAAACAGGAACTATTTCTAAGTGAGTTTAATCCCATCATAACCAAGTAAATCAACAACATTCTTTCGTCATAATTCACCATTTATCAAGTCTCAACCAGCCAATAATCTTTCTCAAGTTCATCTCATACTCATAATTATTCATAACCATCTCATATTCATATAACCGAAATCAAATTCATTGTCATGACCCAAAACAGTCCCAAAACCAATCCCAATGACCATACCACAACCATACCGAATAAACATCCCAAGTTTTGCCTCTAATCATGGAAGTTGGCCAGGTGCTTGTGACCAGAAGCACGGCTATCATGATAGTTTTACACTCTGCAGAGGTGGCACCAAATTACCCACAAGTTCGTGATTTTGTCACCCGTCGGCGACTAGAGAAACCTCCATTATATCAATACACAACCGTCTATGTATGGACAAGAGATCACAAAATAGCATTTACAAAGGGGCTACTAGGATGTACGGACCCACTGAGGTTTCACCGGCAGGCTCGAATCTCCATTCTCCCACCCACGGGCCCCCTCTTGTGCCATGCAGTTCCCAGGGCAGTGCCTCTCGACTCCCATTCCCTGCGCCATCCAACGATCCATAACAAGCTAGCAACACACCTAATTAGTCTGTTAAGACGCACCCATATTTGGCCTTGTGGTGGTACTGTTTTCCTAGCATGTGCTCACATGAACCGGTCCTTAGATCTATGGCAAGCAACCCACCATCTAATTCAGCAACATCCACAAAACAAGCTTCTTCTCCGGCGACGGCGAGGCGTGACGGGGCTAGACGGCGGGTCTCGATGGTGGGGCTTGTTAGTGGGGCTCGAGGGCGGCCAAACTCCATTAAGGGGGGGGGGCAACTCGGTGAATTGGAGGGGGGAAGGGGAAACTCGGTGAGTTTGGGGGGGGGGGCAGGGGCAGCGGCCAAAGGAATAGGGGGGCTGGGGGTTGTATTTATAAGGGGGAAAAGAAGAGTCCTAGCAAAATGGGACTCATCCCAAGAGTTCTAGGGTTTCCCCCCCTCTAGGGCTGTAGCCAATTTGGGGGAAAATTCCCCCCTCAAGGCTGCGGCCATTCGGGGGCAAATACCTCAAATGTGGGGGAAATTCCCTCTTTGGGGAATTTGGGGAAGATTTGGAACTTCGGGAAAATTTGAAATGGCTCAATTCAGATATCTTATTTCCATTTCTCTCCATTTCTATGTCCCTTTCTCCATTTCTATATTCCCATCTCCATTTCTATATTCCTTTCTCCATTTCTATGGTTCTTTCTCAATTTCTACTTCTTTTTAAATGCTTCTCTACATGAAAAATGTATGCAATGCATGGTAGTGAAATTTAGGGTGTTACAGTTTTACTGCCGGTCGGTGTAAACCAAGTTCCCGGTAAGAATTCGGCAAATTCCTTGTCAATCTTTGTTTCTAGTGCCTTAGATCACACACACGTACTCTAGACTCGTCAGCGCACATGCACGAGAAAAATCTTAGCTTGAGAGGGGTTGTACAGACACTATTTCATGGTTTTCCACCGGCGCACCATCGCTACCGCCTCGGGCACACAGTGAAAGCTACCCTAGAGCCTCTTCCCAGCCTATTCACGACTATGTCGAGCATCAGGGTGATCTACTGATGCAGTAGTGCCGTTTAGCGGGGCGTTTGGCAGGCTAGAAGTGTCGGGCAACGTTGCCGGACTTCGGTTTGAGCCGCCACTCGTCGCGAGATGGGTTAGGGGCATTGCCGGTCCGGGAAAGTTGCAACAACGTGTTTGGCACGTATAAATAGGGGCTGGCGGCAAGTGGGAGCGCGGGAGGAGGCCGGACGACGGAGTTCCGGCGAACTCCGGCGAGCTTGGGCGCACGAGAGCACGGGCAGGCGGGAGGTTGAAGACGACCCTCCGGACCCACGCATCAGCTACTCAGGGATTTAAATCAGATTGTCTGCGGCTCGGGATCTAGTTGTGGCTATGTGACACCCGGTTCTAAAAATAGAACCAAGTGACTGTATATGTGTGCCCAGGATGTTCATCACACATACACATGTAATCCACAAACTGAATTCATAATATAACCACGAATAAATAGTGTTCAAGTACTTTATTACAATGACTCAAAGTCTCACTCATGAATCTCTAACTTATTTTTGCAGCGGAAGTCTCCAAATGACAGCGGAAATAACTAAACAGCAGGCTCCAATCTTCATCTCGACAGGCATGTTGACGGTAGTTCGCACGCCTAGTACTCCACATGGTCCTTGAAGTACTCATCTCCTGTAGCTGATGTTTATGTGGTAATGCAGGGGTGAGTACATGTCGTACTCAGCAAGTGCAGGAAAAGTATGACATGTAGCTTACAACAAGGCATGGAATAAAATGGCTCATTGCAGCAAGCAAATTTTATTTCACAAACATGATAAAAACAGCAACTATTTGTAGGTGAGTTAAATCCCAATATAACCAAGTAAAATAGCAACATTCTTTCATCAATATTCCTTCACCATAATTCACCATTTATCAAGTCTCAATCAGCCATTAATCTTTCTCAAGTTCATCTCATGCTCATAAATATTCATAACGATCTCATATTCATATAACTGAAACCAAACTCAATGTAATGACTCAAAACAGTCCCAAAACTAATCCCAATGACCATACCATAACCATACCGAATAACCATCCAATGTTTTCCCTCCAATCATGGAAGTTGGCCAGGTGCTTGTGACCGGAAGCACGGCTATCACGATAGTTTTACACTCTGCAGAGGTGGCACCACTTTACTCACAAGTTCGCGATTTCGTCACCCGTCGGTGACTGCAGAACCTCCATTATACCAGTACACAACCATCGTTGTATGGCCAAGAGATCACAAAATAGCCTTTACAAAGGGGCTACTAGATGTATGGACTCACTAAGGTTTCACCGGCAGACTCGAATCACCATTCTCCCACCCACGGGCCCCCTCTTGTGCCATGCAGTTCCCAGGGCAGTCCTCCTCGACTCCCGTTCCCTGCACCATCTGCGGTCCATAACAAGCTAGCAACACACCTAATTAATAAGCTAAGTCACACCCATACTTGGCCTTGTGGTGGCACTATTTTCCTGGCATATTCTCGCATTAACCTGTCCTTAGATCTACTGCAAGTACCACCATCTCATCCAGCAACATCCACGAACCAAGCTTGCCTAGATCTCCCCGATTCCATGCCCATTAACATCATCAAGATCTCATCATCATTATTCATATGAGTGCAGTAGCTAGACAGGTTTTATTTCAGCTTCCCATATCCCGTGAATTAAGCGAAGCAAAAAGGAAAAAGGACCATACCAGACTCATTAACTTTCCCGGCGACAAGGATGGTTAACAAAACTAGTTAACTCCTATAAAAGATTGTCCCATCAAGTTGACTCAAGGATACACGTTTTCGCAAACAAAACAGTTTTAAAACATGGAATCAATATGGTCGAGGGGCACTTGCCTTGCTCCCGTGGCTCTTGTTGTTCAAGCGTCTCAAAGTCTTGGTGCTGTAGTTCCTTGTAGATGGCCTATTGATCTTGTTCTTCTCACTTCCTTTTGGTGGCAGGGCCTTCCTCCTAGCGATGGCAGCAGCGGGGAATTTTTCTATGGAAGATTAGGGCAGGACAGGTCGTCGGGCTTCTTCTCCGGCGACGGTGAGGCGTGACGGGGCTCGATGGCGGCCAAATTTTGGCAAGGGGGGAACTTGGCGACTTGGCAGCAAGGAAGGGGGCTTGGCAGCAGGGGGGATGACCAAAAGAGAGAGGGGTCGGCCAAGGGGGTGGGGGTTATATTTATAAGGGGGAAAAAGAGGAGTCCTACTCCAATTGGAGCTCAAATAAGAGTCCTATTCAATTTTTTTATCTTAACAAACTTATCTCTTGTGGTGCGGCAGCCTTGGGAATTTTATCCCCAAAATGTGGGGAAAATTACCCTTTTTTGGAATTGGGGAATTTAGAAATTTTAGGGGAAATTTGGGA
This sequence comes from Neostapfia colusana, assembly GCA_030760725.1. NCBI lineage: Eukaryota > Viridiplantae > Streptophyta > Magnoliopsida > Poales > Poaceae > Neostapfia > Neostapfia colusana. The sequence goes on along the minus strand of JASWHV010000004.1, from coordinate 24,145,043 downwards.
ATGACTGATTTCAGCTATCTTTTTCCCATTCCTCACCATTTCTATGTCACTTGTTCCATTTCTCCATTCCCCTCTCCATTTATGTATCCCAATCTCCATTCCTACATTCCCCTCTCCATTTCTATGTCCCATTCTCCATTTCTATATTCCCCTCTCCATTTCTATGTCCCATTCTCCATTTCTACATTGCCCTTCTCCATTTCTATGCCCCATTCTCCATTTCTATATTCCCTTCTCCATTTGTGTGGTTTTTCCTCCATTTCTATGGTTCCTTCCTCCATTTCTATGGTTCTTTCCTCCATTTCTATGGTTCTTTCTCCATTTCTATGGTTCTTTTCCCCATTTCTATGGTTCTTTCTCCATTTCTATAGTTCTTTCTCTATTTCTATAGTTCTTTCTCCATTTCTACTTCTTTTATAATGTTTCTCTACATGAAAAATGTATGCAATGCATGGAAATGAATTTGAGGGTGTTACAAACCTACCCCCCCCCCTTAAACTGAATTTCTCCCTCGAGATTCGATAGATTGGATAATAGATGAAGGAATTCTGCCGTGAGATCTTCCTCACGCTCACATGTAGTTTCGGCTTCCGTGTGATGGCTCCACTGTACCTTGCACCAACGGATCACTTTGTTCCTCGTGACCCTTTCCTTAAAGTCCAAAATTTTGACGGGGTGCTCCGCGTAGGTCAGATCCTCTTGAAGCTCGAGCTCATCCATTGGTACTTGTTCTTCCGGTACTCTGAAGCACTTCTTGAGTTGGGATACGTAAAATACGTCGTGTACGTCGGAGAGGTGTGTTGGCAGCTCTAGTTGATAGGCTACTTCTCCTTGCTTGCCCAGAATCTTGAATGGCCCGATGTAGCGAGGTGCTAATTTGCCTTTGACGTTGAACCGTCTTTGGCCTCGGATAGGCGATACCTTAAGATACACGAAGTCACCCACTTCGAATGTTAACCTTCTTCGCCAATTGTCCGCATAGCCTTTTTGTCGTGACTGAGCAGCCTTCAAGTTTTCTCGTATTGTTTGGACTTGCTTCTCGGTGTCTTGCAGCACTTCGGGTCCAAACACTTGGCTCTGTCTAGTCTCATCCCAGAACAGCGGCGTTCTATACCTTCTACCATACAATGCTTCGAAAGGTGACATTTTCAAGCTGGCTTGGTAGCTGTTGTTGTATGAGAATTCAGCGTACGGCAGCCTCCTATCCCAACTACGCCCATGTTTCAAGGCGCAAGCTCTCAACATGTCTTCTAAAATTTTATTTGTCCTCTCAGTTTGCCCGTCGGTTTGCGGGTGATAAGCGCAGCTGAAATTCAGTCATGTACCCATGGCTTCATGCAGCTTCTTACAGAACCTAGAGGTAAATTGAGAACCCCGATCCAAAACTATCCTCTTAAGAACTCCATGGTTCTAACAGGAAGGAAATGGGCTATTTTCATCAATCGGTCCACGATAACCCAAATATAGTCGTAACCCGATTGAGTACGTGGCAATCCGACGATGAAATCCATGCTGATGTCTTCCCACTTCCACTCGGGTACTTTCAATGGCAGCAACAGTCCAGCGGGTCTTTGATGTTCGGCCTTCACCCGTTGGCACGTATTGCATAAGGCAACATATTCAGCTATGTCCCTTTTCATACCATCCCACCAATAGCAAGTTTTCAGGTCCTTGTACATCTTTGTACAGCCGGGGTGTATGGAATAAGGTGAGTCATGTGCATCCTTTAATATCGTGTCGCGAATGTGCTTCACGTTAGGCACACAAATCCTTTTCCCTAACCAAAGTGTGCCTTTCTCGTCTTCCTTGAAATCCTTTTCTATGCCTTGTCGGATTCTTTCCTTGATTTCTTTGATTTCTTCATCCGTTGCTTGGCCATCTTGTATCTCTTGTTCCAGCGAGGAGTTCAGTTCTATCACCTCCATCTCGTTCAAGAACCCGAGATGTAACTGTTCGAACTCCTTGCGCAGCTTGGGTGGCAGCTCCCGAACCGTGAGTTGGTGACATGCTCCCTTTTGGCTCAACGCATAAGCTACTACATTGGCCTTTCCAGGGTGATAGTTGATTCCAGCATCATAATCCTTGATGAGTTCCAACCATCGATGATGCCTCAAATTCAAATCCGTTTGCATGCACACTTGAGGCTTTTGTGATCCGTATAGATCTCACATCGGTGGCCAAAGATATAATGCCTCCAAGCCTTCAAGGCTTGTACCACGGCTGCAAGTTCCAAGTCATGTGTGGGGTAATCCAGCTCATGTTTCTCTAGTTGTCTCGATGCATAGGCTACCACTTGTCCTTCTTGCATGAGCACACATCCAAATCCTTGTCTCGATGCGTCACAATATATGTCGAAGCTCTTGCTCACGTCCGGAAATACCAAAACCAGCGCTGTGGTTAACCTCTTCTTTAGCTCCTCAAAGATTTCTTGACACGCTGGTGTCCACTGAAATGCTTTCCCTTTCATTAGTAATTCAGTCATAGGCTTCGCTATTTTGGAGAAATCCTTGATGAACCAGCGGTAGTATCCAGCCATCCCAAGGAAACTCCAAATATCTCTCACATTCTGCGGTTGGTTCCACTTCAGAACACCTCCCACTTTTTCGGGATCAACCGATACTCCTCCCTTGGAGAAGATGTGGTCTAGAAACCATATCTCCTTTAGCCAAAATTGACACTTGCTGAACTTAGCATACAATTGATGCTCTCGCAGTTTCTGCAATGTTAACCTCAAGTGTTTTTCATGTTCTTCCTCGTTTTTCGAATACACCATGATATCGTCGATGAAAACCACAATGAACTTGTCCAAGTACTCCATGAAGACCTTATTCATGAGGTACATAAAGTATGCGGGTGCATTCGTTAACCCAAAAGACATAACGGTATATTCATACGAACCATACCATGTTCGAAATGCAGTCTTGGGTATATCAGAGGGCTTAATCTTCAGCTGGAAGTATCCCGACCGAAAATCAATCTTGGAGAAAATTTGGGCACCTTTCATTTGGTCAAACAGGTCCTCTATACGGGGCAGCGGTATTTATTCTTGATCGTCACCTCATTGAGAGACCTATAATCCATACACATCCTTTGGGTCCTGTCCTTCTTGTCTATGAAGAGCACGGGGGCTCCCCATGGTGACGAGTTTGGGCATATAAAACCCTTTTCTAGCTGCTCCTGAATTTGCTTCTTGAGCTCCACTAGTTTATTAGCGGGCATCCTATACGTCCTCTTCACTATAGGTCCAGTTACGGGTACTAAATCAATGGCAAATTCAATGTCCCGGTCAGGTGGCATACCTAGAAGTTTTTCCGGGAACACATCTGAATATTCTTGAATCACCGGAATGCTTTCCAATGTCGCTTCTTTGACGTGGTTCAGCGCTGCCTTCTCGGTGCCGGTTGGGCTGCCTCGAACTCAATACGAGTACCGTGCTCACTTCTCAGACGCACGATCCTCTGAGCACATTGAATCATTCCGTTGTGCTTGCTTAACCAATCCATTCCAAGTATTATGTCAATCCCTTGGTAATCCAAGACAATAAGGTTGGCAAGAAAGTCTACCCCTCTTATTTTAAGGCTTACTTTCGGATAGAATTCAGAATTGAAAGAAGTGATTTCCCAACTATATGCATCAAGGTGTAAGAACTAAGCAAATTCTTTTATTAATTTCAGCCTATATGAGGATGTGAACACGTGCCGAAGCGTCTCACATCTCTGCACTATCTGTGGATATGGACATTCGCCAAAGCGTCCCACAACTCACATCAGCACACAAACCAAGCAATGACCACAAAAATTTCAGCACACCACTCTTATTCAAGCTACTATGATCTAAACGTTCATATTAGAGCTTTATTCAATGGAAACCAAAACTTAGTCATGAGAACCGGTGCTGTTCTCTCCATGTGACGGGGGTGGTCCATACATGGGCGCACGCCATGGTGAGTCAGCAGTCCATGTAGGGTTTGATGACAGTGGGGCTCCATTTGATCCCGTGTTGGCATGAGTCTCCTCTTGTTTTTCCAGTAAGTACAGCTTCTTGCGGAGGTAACGGATCTCTTCTTGTGCACTTGCATATCGATTTTCTAATTCCACGAGCAACCTCTGAGACTTGTCAGCAGCTTGTGGGTTGGAAAGAGCTGTTACATGGGGTCCAATGATCTCCCTTGTATCACTCTTCCGATACGGGTGCAGCTCAAAAGTGGTGTCCTCAAGCTGCCCACGGAAGGCGTAGCACAGTCTGGTGAGTGCATCCCGTGCAGCATCATCGATAGCTTCTGCCCTTGTAGCTCTCCATGTGGGTGCGAAGTGCCGAGTTACAACCCTACCATTAGATAGGATGGTTACCTCAGCCTTCCACTCTTCATGTCCGAGACGAGGGACTTTCTTGAGAAGATATTCCGGGTATAGGCTGCAGCAATCCAGAAATTCTTTGAGCTCCTTGGATATGTGTCCTCCTTCCATTCCGTCAGACCAAAATTCTCGAACTGAATTGTTGGCCCATTCATCACCTTCATTCTCGGCCTCAGCAAGGGGTGGATCCTCTTCAGATTCATCTCTTTCCGACATAGCTTCATGAGACTCCATGGGGTGTAAGCCTGTGTGAAAGTCCTCCTGAGGTGCGTATCAATGCCCTTCTTGTGGATCATCTTCCATGTGGTCTTCGAATAGTTCTACCTCCTCCGGGTCCTCTTCCTCATGAATAGAGCTATTGAATTCATCATTATCATGAGGTTCCATCTTTATCTCCTCCCAATATGGTCCATCGGACACCTCAATGGGGTTAAGTGCACTCCCACGTGGTGGTGGACGAGTTCTTATGCGTGTTGTGCTCCTAATCACCGACATCTTTAAATAAGACATGAGAAACTTTAGAGAAGGAAGAAATAAATCCAAAACTTCAGAAGCTATGGAGCAAGAAAGCAAAAGTGTTGCTGTCCAAAAGAAGAGAAAAGAGGGGCTGAAAATAGCACTTTGCGGTGGCTGAATTGACAAGTAAAGTGCAGCAGCAAAGAAATTTTCGAAAATAGCAGTTTAAAGGGGTGTTCCTATGTGTTTTAGAGTGTCCATTCTACCAAGGCTTGCGTCTTACGGTCAACGTGGCTCTGATGCCAATCTGTGACACCCTGTTCTAAAAATAGAACCAAGTGAATGTATATATGTGCCCAGGATGTTCATTACACATACACATGTAATCCACAAACTGAATTCAGAATATAACCACGAATAAATAGTGTTTAAGTACTTTATTACAACGACTCAAAGTCTCACTCATGAATCTCTAACTTATTCTTGCAGTGGAAGTCTCTAAACAACAGCGGAAATAACTAAACAGCAGGCTCCAATCTTCATCTCCACAGGCATGTTGACAGTAGTTCGCACACCTAGTACTCCACATGGTCCTCAAAGTACTCATCTCCTGTAGCTGATGTTTATGTGGTAATGCAAGGGTGAGTACATGTCGTACTCAGCAAGTGCGGGAGAAGTATGACATGTAGCTTACAACAAGGTATGGAATAAAAAGGCTCATTGCAGCAAGCAAATTTTATTTCACAAACATGGTAAAAACAGCAACTATTTCTAGGCGAGTTAAATTCCAATATTATCAAGTAAAATAGTAACATTCTTTCATCAATATTCCTTCACCATAATTCACCATTTATCAAGTCTCAATCAGCCATTAATCTTTCTCAAGTTCATCTCATGCTCATAAATTTTCATAACCATCTCATACTCATATAACTGAAACCAAACTCAATGTCCTGACTCAAAACAGTACCAAAACCAATCCCAATGACCATACCATAACCATACCGAATAACCATCCCAAGTTTTCCCTCTAATCATGGAAGTTAGGTGCTTGTGACCGGAAGCACGGCTATCATGATAGTTTTACACTCTACAGAGGTGTTTATCCACAAGTTCGTGATTTCGTCACCCGTTGGCGACTGCAGAACCTCCATTATACCAGTACACAGCCGTCGGTGTATGGCCAAGAGATCACAAAATAGCCTTTACAAAAGGGCTACTAGATGTATAGACTCACTAAGCTTTCACCGGCAGGCTCAAATCACCATTCTCCCACCCACGGGCCCCCTCTTGTGCCGTGCAGTTCCTGTGGCGGACCGGGATCCGCTCATCCAGGATCGCAGAGAGTGGTGCCGCACGATGCGACACCCGACAGCACACGTCATAAGAACATAATATATTACATGGGAAAAACAACTGAACTGTACAAACAGGTACAAACTTCAGTTACAAACTATTGTTTATATTACACAGCGGAAGTCTAAATTACACAACTCACGCCCGCCTATCTAGCAAAAGTTGGTTGCCCAGCCCTAGGGCAACCCACACTAGCTGCACGTTTAAGCTCAGTGTGGCGTGTACGGCTCCCACTCAGCCGTAGTCCCCGACGGAGGGTAGCCCTCGCCACTGGACTCGTAACCCGAGTCCGTGGGTGGCTCCTCACCTGAAAAACACTTAAGCAGCAACCGTGAGCACGATGGCTCAACAAGACTTAACCGACTCACCTAAGCATGGAACTATACATGAGGGGTACAATGAACATAAGAGAGTAACATTGCTGCAAACGGACAGGCCTACAAGTTCATCATTAATTCATCTTTTAGCAACAAGTTAACAGTTCGGGAATCTGAAATTTAGTAAGCAATATTTGGTGGCACACATGTAGCAATACAATTATATCATAACAGCAATATTCAATCATCACATTTCATACATTAGCCTACGTCACGACTCAGTGAACAAGCGGTACTCGTCACCGCGAGGGACAGCGAATCGACTCGATATACACATGCAGGGAAACCCAAAGAGCACGTCACGTATGCCGACCCGTGGAGCTGCACAGCACGCTCCCTCGATGCCGTACAGGACAACCTTTCGCCCAACAGCACAAACGTCGAACCGGTCGCACCGAAACGAGCAGGAGGTTCCCTACACGGAGCATCTCTCTATGCCCGTTAGCAGATTTCCACCTTGCTGCCCTCAGCCTACACCTATAAACCCGTGCGTTATGCCTCGACGCCCAGAGGTTTAGGCTACATCGGTTTATCGGGGCCCATATATCCGATATGCCTTCAGTACATTCAATACTTGTTCAGCAGGGCCGCACACGGATCGGTCCTCAATTGACATGGACAGGGCTGCGCACACAAGACTTCCTCTTGCTGCGCCCTAGCCCCTGCCCAGTCTCATTTTCATTACTAAAGTGATCTCGCATCACTCGAACCAAACCCGTGTGTCCCAAACCTAACTCACGAGTAGATTCCAACTACTCGACTTGTACCGAAGTCCTATGAATCATTAAGCATAGCTTGTCTACTCGAGGTCTTAGGCACTACCCTCACTCTTATGGAAAAATTCTGGTTATGCAAGTGGGGTTCCATTCATCGTATACTTAATGCACCTTCATACTTCATACGAAACATGTTGACAAAGCAAAACTTATAAAAGGGTTAATGCAAACCAGGGCTTGCCTTGTTGCTGCTGGTCAGTAGTTAGTTCTTCTTCTGGAAGGAGGAAGTCGAGTACTTCCGGAGCCTCCTCGCCTTCAGCGACTACACATTAATGAAATACTACATGTTAATGGATATGCACATAAGTTTGTTGTAATGTTTCTGCTACAAGTTCTAATAACAAGTTTTTAACAACTGGAACTCTGTTTAAGAATTTAAAATGAAACTGGGGGCTACTGGTTTCGGTTTGGACCTAAGCACATGATTAAGTGCTAATGGTTATCCCCCTCTTCCATCTTGATCACCTCAAGTGGTTAAACAGAGCAGGGGTGATCCAGAGCTCCCATGGAGCTGAGAATTTTTGTGTGAGTTCCTTTCCACAAGAAAACCCTCTGGACCAAAAATTAGCACCTTTCATTGAGGGTTTTGTTCAGAATAAGTTTCTAAGCAAATAAACAAAGAAGAATTAATTCTGAGATAACACCCCTGTTCATGCCAATCTTAGTGAACTACAATTTCAATTATAGCTCATAGAGTTTGCATGAATTTTCCTAGTATTTTTTGAGCTAAAGTTTGTCCAGAACTGAATTTCCAAGTTTTGGAAATTCTCTGAAAATGTTTCTGTATTCAATTGAACAAAGCACCTTCAAGTCTGAATTGCCCTGGTCAAATCAACTCAAATTGGTCTGAAACTTTTACAGGTGTTCACTAACATCCTATAGAATATTCTGGCAAAATTTGAAGATTTTTGGATGAACCAAACTCCCTCTAAAATTCTTTTGCTGAAAAGCTTTAAAGAATTTTCCAGAATTAAATAATGGGTTTCATACAAATTGGGTTGCATATTTGGATATATCTATGCAAGATGAATCCAACCCAATTTGGATCACTAAATTTGGAGCTTCTAGAAAAAGTTGTGGGGTTCTAAAGTTTGGAAAAATTCTGGAATTCGAATTATCTGGGAAAAGTTCAAATCCCTGACAGCGGGCCCGGCCCCCACGTGTCACCACCTCGGCTACACCACACGGGGCCACAGGGCTGTTCTCCACGTTGTCACAGATGATCCGGTGCAACAGAAAATTCCCACACTGTGTATTGAGCGACTAACGAGCGGGCCCGGCCGACTCGTCTTCTTCCTCGCGCCGCCTGGGCCTAATTTCGTGCGTTGAACATGATGGCACCAACTTCTCCGGCTGGCGGTGGCCCTAACCTAGCCGGCGACGGTGCAGCGGCCCGAGGTCACTTTGGCTATGTCACCCAACGTTTCTAGCCCGCCAAAACCTTGGTGAAAAGGCTCTACAGCACCGGGGAATCCCAGGGAAGATCGACAGGGCCATTCAAAGGCTCAGGGAGAGCTCTAACCTAGCTGTCACCGTGAGCCCGATCCTCCCCGCCATAACCGCGGTTGGAAAACCGGGAAATACGCCGGCTACAGCCAAAATTAAGCTAGGGTTGCGAAGTGAACTTGGGCGCCATCACGTCTAGCTCCTGTGAGTGCAGTTTGATATGCTCTAAGAAAGTATACGTCGGGAGTGCGGGTTTCTTACCAGAAGGTGGTTCTGCACCGGCTGGAAGTGTTTTGCGAAATTCACCGGCGATGATCGGTCACTTGGTCCAGGCTTTGGGGTTGAGCAGCGTGGAGCCTGGGCGCGTCCAAAACCGCTCTTTCTTGGTCGTGACAAGCCCTCTGCCGAGCTGCCCACGGGAGCACCTTTGCTCGGTTCTTCCCGGCCGCCGCGAAGAACACCGTTTTCTCGGGTTGTGCTGGCTCAGCTCAACTGGAACTGGTGCGGGGAGGTCGTGGGATGTTTGGGAATGCTGGTTTGCTGGGTTGCCGACGCTTGGACGCGAGAGGAAATCGCTCCCGAGCGACTTGATCACGGCGGCTGCTCCTCGGCGTTCTGTCGTGCGAGAGGACGGTGGCTGGGGGTCGTCTCGGTGCTGTGGCGAGCTGGGGCACGGCTGAGAGTTAAGACCCCCCCCCCCCCACGAGGAGCTCTCCAGCACGAGAGGGAGGAGCAGGAGCTGTTGCCTGGTGCTCCTCGGTGACTCACGGTGGAAATCTTGGCTCTGTTCCGAGTGCAAGACTTAACCCCGAAGGCTGTTCATCTCTGTGCATTTTTAACCTCCCCAATGACATGTGGGTCCCACCAGTCAGTCCCCTATCCCTCAAAATATCTCCAAACACTTGGGAAGTGACCAATTCAAATGTTTGGAGAAAAAACTGAGCTACATTTGTATGGTTGGGCAAATGTCCCCCAAATTCAAATGTATATTTGAATTCTTTGCACATTTGGATCCTTTTTGGAAAATGGGTAGCAAACCTTTTCAAAAATTACTGAAACTTTGCTTACCCACTAATTTGGACCTAAGGAATCCAAATATGCACTTTGATCCTTGTGTTAGCTGCTGCAACCATGAGTTTGAATACAACATTTTTGAATCACCATTATGTCCTCCCCTCATTTGAATTTTGATTTGGACATTAGTTCAAATTCTGATTTTCAAACCCTCCCATTGCACTTGAGTACTTGAACTCAGTGGTCTTAATCCAACTAGGGTCCAAACATGTGAATGACTCTAAGTTGGTTTTAGAATCACCTCTCATGTGTTATCACATGTGTGGAGAGTTTGAACCACCACCCTTTTGATGGAGGTTCCTTGCTCTTCAGAATATATTCACAACAAAACTGTGGTGTTGTGAGGTGATAAAATTTTTTGCAAATCCCTTTTTCTTGAGCTTTTACAGTTCCCAGGGCAGTCCTCCTCGACTCCCATTCCCCGCACCATCCACGGTCCATAACAAGCTAGCAACAACCCTAATTAATCAGCTAAGCCGCACCCATACTTGGCCTTGTGGTTGCACTGTTTTCCTGGCATATTCTCGCATGAACCGGTCCTTAGATCTACGGCAAGTACACCATCTCATCCAGCAACATCCACGAACCAAGCTTGCCTAGATCTCCCCGATTCCATGCCCATTGACATCATCAAGATCTCATCATCATTATTCACATGAGTGCAGTAGCTACACAGGTTTTATTTCAGCTTCCCGTATCCCGTGAATTAAGCAAAGCAAAAAGGAAAAACGACCATACCTGACTCATCAACTTTCCTGGTGACAAGGATGGTTAACAAAACTAGTAAACTCCTATAAAAGGGTGTCCCATCAAGTTGACTCAAGCATACACGTTTTTGCAAACAAAACATTTTCGAAACATGGGATCAATATGGTCAAGGGGCACTTGCCTTGCTCCCGTGGCTCTTGTTGTTCAAGCGCCTCGATGTCTTGGTGCTGTAGTTCCTCGTACATGGACTCTTGAGCTTGTTCTTCTCACTTTTTTGTGGCAGGGCCTTCCTCCTAGCAATGGCAGCAGCAGAGAATTTTTCTATGGAAGATTAGGGCAGGACAGATCGTTGGGTGACACGACCCCATTGGTCCTGTCGAGCCAGGATCACGCTGAGGGGTGCTGCGTTGCACAGCACCGTATAACACACGTCAAAGGTACAAAGTGGAAGCAGAAATTTTATTACATAAACAGGTTTATGAACTTGTTTACATCAAAATAAGTTTAGTCTACACTCGCGGGCGTAGACTAAGCATCAAGTGCACGTTCAGCCCTTGAACGTGTCCTTGCTAGCACACACGCACACTAACTCTGCGGCGTGCACGACTCCCACTCGACGGGGTTCCCCTCCTGGGGTTCTGTCTCCTCTTCAGGAGTCCCTTCCTGATAGAACCCTGCAAAAGCTTCAAACACAAGCAGTGAGCACGAAGGCTCAGCAAGTCTGACCCGTCTCACCTAAACATGGAACTTCTACATGAGGGTAATTGGTTACATGAGGTAAAAATCAGTTGCAAGGACTCGCCTAATTAGTAGAACCTTACTTTCAAGTTTTAGCAGCAGGTTGTGTAGAACCTTACGCTAAGGCACATGAGAGAGCCGCAATCAAACAAGAAACACATTTCTCTCATGTACTTTGCCCAAAGTTGAAAAGAACTTTAGTTAGCTCTAAGCTATAGCATATCATTAACAATCAATATCCATCTTTCAATCAGCATCATTTTAACATGTGACTAGCCTGTTCTTTCTACGTCACGGTACAGTGAACAAGTGGTACTCACTGACCGCGAGGGACGGTGATTATAATCGATTTACACCTGCAGGGTTACCCGAACAACCCGTCACGTACGCCCGTACTCGATGTTGCCTACAACAACCATCACGGACGCCGTACGCAACTATCTTTCACCCGTCAGCCAAATATTGAACCGGTCCCATCGTCCCGAGCAAGAGGTCCCTGCACGCGCATCTCCGTGCCGCCAGCCGATTTACACCTCAAGCTCTCAACCTACCCTCTGAACGACGGGCAATGCCTCAATACCCAGCAACCCGAGTTACATCAGTTTCACGGTTCCCATATAGCCGGTAGGTCTTCGGTACTGTTCTAGCTTGTTCAACAGGCCCGCACACGGCTCGGTCCTCAATCGACACAAGCGGAGCTACAGCACACAGGCCCCAAAGTCCTGCTGCCCTTACCCTCCGCTTGGTCTCATTTTCTTGCCATGTGTTTCATGTGCTATCACTACCCGAGACGAGTGCCTCTAGCCTATGCTCGCGAGTAGTTCCAACTACTCAACTTGTACCGAATCCTACACTATCTTAGCATTGCAGTAGCTAACGGGGTTTGAAATCCTAAACCCAACCCATGGTTTTCTTGGCTATGCAGTTGGATTTCCAAACAAGACTCTAATGCAAAGAATAAAGTAAACAAGTATGTGCTCAAAACAATAAAAATTTGTAAAAAGGTTAATGCAAACCGGAGCTTGCCTTGCTGCTCTTGGTCGTAGGCTAGCTGCTCCTCCGGAGTTACGAAGTCTAGGACTTCGGGTTCCTCCTCGACCTTAGCGACTACATGATAGAAGGAATACATGTATCAATTTAAATGCATTTGTATTAAGTTTGAGGTTGTGAAGTCTATAATCCTTGCTAGACAGACCCAATGACTGTGAAACTTTTACTGGGGCTTGGTTACAACCTAAACAGAGATTTGGTCAAGTTTTAGTTGTAGTAAAGCTCATTGGAGCCCTCCACAATTAATTATGTCCTTGACCTTAATTGGAACTCTTAGGGTGTTATAGGGATTTTCATGAAACAAACTATGACTTTCTGAAAACTAGATTTTCAGAGGGTTCTATTGGAGTTGGTCTCACTTAATTTGGAAGTTCCTAACTAAAGATATGAGCTAAACAATTTCAGAGAAAATTCTGAAAATGTTTCTGAACATTTTCTATTTTCTCTGGAACAGTTTCACTAATCACACCATTAGGTGGATCAAATGAGCTCCAATGGATCTGAAATTTTTATGGTAGTTCAGGGATATTTTGGTGAACACCCCAGCAAAATTTCAGGATTTTCGTCCAAAGGATTCGCCAGTTAAAATTCCTAACAGTTTAAATTTTGAGGAATTAATTCTGGAAAATTAATGGTTTTCATGAAGTGAAACTTGATTTGCTGGAAAGTACTCGGAGAGCTGAATCCAGCAAAATTTGGTTCACTCAATTTGGAGCTTCCTAGCCAAAAGTTATAAGGATTTGAAGTTTGAAGGAAATCTGAAAATTGGGGAAAAGTTTAAACTCGCGCGTGGGCCCAGGGGACACGCGTCGCACGCCGAGGCGACAGCACACCGCGGCCCACAAGGATTTTGCGTGCCAGCACACCCGATCACGGCCGCAGCCGGATCCTGATTCAAAATATCTCCCGCTGACAGCTGGGGTCCACCCCCTTCTTCAACCTCGCGATGCCCGCGCTCCGCCGCCGAGGGACCTCGCCGGAGAGCTCGCCGCCGGCTTCTGTACAGCTCCAAACTTCTCGATTCTGGCCGCCCCTGCCTACTTTTACTCGGGGAACAGGATTCTAGGGTAAGCTGCTCATGACAATGGCCGGAGCATGGTCGGCGACGAGCCGCCACCTCAGAACGACTTTGGCCATGTCGGCTGACTTTCCTAGCACCTCAACTACTTGGGAAACCGGTCAGGGAGCACCAGTGGACCTCAAAGAAGGTCGACATGAGCTCGAGGCAGCTCGGGGAAGGCCCGAAATAGGTCCTCACCGTGCGTCCGATGCCGCCCGTTCATTGCGCCATCGGTAGACCTCAAATTACGCCGGGTACAGAGGTTCTCCGGCCTAGAGTTGTGAAGGCAACTTGTGCGTTACCGTGTCTAGCTCGTGTGAGAGCGGCTTGAGGCCCTCTAATCCTTTCTAGAGCACGAATTAAACAGAATCGTACCCGAAGGTCGTTCTGCACACAGAAAGGGGAAAAGTGAAAATTCGCCGCCGGTGAGCAACCACTCGAGCTGTGGCTCGGGGATGAGCAGCACCGGTTACCAGCGCATCCAAGGGTGCCTTGGTTTGGGCGTGACAACGTCCTGGTTGGGCTGTCCACGAGAGCCCGGGGTGCGGCGGTTCCAAGTCCCGAATTTGATCTTTCGGCACAGCCGATATCAATCGGTTTCAACCGAATTCTAGCAACAGGGAGGACGGAGGAAGGTCTCTAGTACCTTGCTGGGGCTCTGGAGTGGACGGAGGGAGCTGTGATCGGCGTTCTCCGATCAATTCCGAGCTGCGGAAAACTTCGGCCGGCGCTGAGTTCTTGCGGGGAAGAACGGTGATGCCCCGGCCGAGGAGGGGGGCAGGCGCCTTAAGAAGGCTCTGCACCGCCTCACGCCCGCGTGTGGGCAAACAGCTGCTGGCACGGCGGCTGCCCTCGGTGGCGATCGCAGCGGTGGCTCTGTGACCCGAGTGAGAAAAGTCTCAGTCGGTTTGATCTGAGCAGTGGCTGACATGTGGGACCCACTTCCAGTTTTAACCTCTGAAATTTACTCCTAATCACTGTTGTAAACAGTGATCCCCATACTACCCCTGGCAATTCAAATTATTCACCCATGAGCCATTTGAATTGATCAAAGTTCAAATGAGGTTTGGTTTGAATGAATTTCAGCACAAGTTCAGTTTGAAATTCAAATAAAATTTGAATTTCTCCCACTTAGCTCATGTCAAGATCAACTCCAAATGGAGTGAAAATTGGTGTGTGAGCTCACAAAAATGTGCTGAGTAAGAATATGCCTCCCACTTTTAAATTCATGGGGTAAAAACAGTTTGAATTTGAATATGGTTTCAAACTGCCCTCTTTCTAACTATACCCAAAATGACCTCAAAAAGGTTTGGAATTTGGGTGAAACTTGGCATGGACATCCTTATCAAAATGTAGGAGTTTTCATATGTCCATCCTCCTTATATCACATGTGTAAAATACCACTTTGGCAATGTGTGAGTTTGTTCTCTAATGAGCATGTTGATAATTGTTACTTGCTCTTCAATTGTGTTCATCATTCTTCCTCAAATGAGGTGTGTGATGTGGTGATGAACACTGCAAATGTGTGTCAAAAACTGAGGCCCTTACATTCCTCCCCCCTTAAATGAATCTCGTCCCGAGATTATAAGGTGAAAATGAGAGAGAGGACGGTGGAAAATTACCGGATATGCGACGTGAAAAAGTCAGGGTAGTTAGTGCGAAGGAATTCTTCGCTCTCCTATGTCGCTTCGTCCATGGAGTGATTACTCCATAGAACCTTGTAGAACCACAACATACGGTTGCGTGTGGTTCGGGCCTTTTCATCAATAATCTGCACCATTTCCTCCCGATAGGTGAGATCCGGTTGCAGTTCTTCAATGTCTTCCAGCTGAACGGTAGTTGATAGCTTGAGACACTTCCTCAGCTGGGAAATGTGAAAGACGTCGTGCACACCGGAAAGTGCTTCTGGTAATTTCAGCCGGTATGCCACCGATCCACATCTTTCGGTAATCTGGAATGGACCGATGAATCGGGGTGCTAACTTTCCTCTCACCCCAAATCTGTTTACGCCCTTCATTGGAGACACCCGTAGGTATACATGATCTCCAACTTCGAATTTAATGGGCGCCTTCTCCGGTCCGCATACTGTTTCTGACGGGATTGAGCGGCTTTTAGGTTTGCTTGAATCAGTCGAACCTTTTCTTCCGCGTTGTTGACAAGGTCAATCCCGAAGGTAACCCTTTCGCCAGACTCACAGCAGTTCAATGGTGTGCGACATTTTCTCCCATATAGCGCCTCGTAAGGTGCCATCTTGATGCTGGCTTGGTACCCATTGTTGTACGAGAACTCGGCTAACGGCAAGTGATCATCCCAATTCTTGCCGTGGTTGATAGCGCAAGCTCGTAGCATGTCTTCTAAGATTTGATTTACCCGCTCCGTTTGCCCATCTGTCTGCGGGTGGTAGGCTGAACTACGGATCAGCTTCGTCCCCAAGGCAGCGTGCAGCTGCTCCCAGAAACGGGACACAAATAAAGTGCCCCGATCCGATATTATAGTACGGGGTACGTCGTACAAGCATAGGATCCGTGAGATGTACAGTTCAGCGTACTTTTTGGCGTTGTAGTTGGTGTTGACCGGAATAAAATGGGCAACTTTGGTGAGCCGATCGACGATCACCCACACCGAATCATGTTTCTGCAAGGTGGTGGGTAAACCGACGATGAAGTCCATGCTCACGTCCTCCCACTTCCAGGCAGGAATGCCCAGTGGTCGCAGCAGTCCCGGTTTCCGCATGTGGTCTGCCTTCACCCTTCGACATGTATCACACTCGGACACGTATTTTGCCGTCTCACGCTTCATCCGTGTCCACCAAAACATGCTTTTGAGTTCTTGATACATTTTGTTGCTGCCGGGGTGAATAGAAAACTTTGATAAGTGAGCCTCATCAAAGATTTTCTTCCTTAACTCCGGGTTACGGGGTACGATGATCCGGTCCTTGAACCATAGGACGCCGTCTCCGTCCTTCCGGAAACATTTCAACTCCCCACTGTCTACACGTCTCCGTAAATGTGGCATGCCCTTGTCATTATTCTGGGCCGCCGCTATCTCTTCACGGATGGTGGGGATCAAAGCTAGGTTGTAGAGAGCTCCGTGTGGAATCACATGTAGTGGTGGTTCGCTCTCTCCCAATTGTGTGATGGTCAGAGTATTGACGTGTGACTTGCGGCTCAGCGCATCTGCCACTACGTTTGCCTTGCCCGGATTATAATGGATCTCTATCTCGTAATCCTTTATCAGTTCTAACCATCTTCGTTGCCTCATGTTCAGCTCCTTCTGAGTGAATATGTACTTGAGGCTTTTGTGGTCGGTATATAAATGTACGAGGTTACCGAGTAGGTAGTGCCTCCACATTTTGAGTGCGAGTACCACGGCAGCAAGCTCCAAGTCGTGAGTTGGATAATTTTGCTCATGGTTTCTAAGCTGCCGTGATCCATACGCGACCACTCTTCGGTCTTGCATCAGCACACATCCGAGCCCAATGCCGGATGAATCGCAGTACACATCGAACGGTTTTGTTGTGTCCGGCTGCGCCAAAACTGGTGCTGATGTCAGGTGCTTGACTAAAGCCTTGAATGCTGCTTCACATGCTGGACTCCAAACATATTTGGTAGCCTTCTTCAGCAGCTCCGTCATTGGCTTGGCAATCTTCGAGAAGTTCGGAATGAACCTCCGATAATATCCCGCGAGTCCGAGGAAACTCCGTACCTCGTGAACAGTTCTCAGGGATTTCCAATTCAGCACTTGAGTGATCTTGCTCGGGTCCACAGCGATACCCTCCGCTGAGATGATATGCCCGAGGAAAGGCACTTGCGATATCCAAAACTCGCATTTGCTGAATTTTGCGTACAACTTGTGATCCCGCAGCCGTTGCAAGAATATACGCAGATGCTTCTTGTGATCTTCCTCCGACTTGGAATACACCAGAATGTCGTCGATGAAGACCACGACAAACTTGTCCAGCTCCGGCATGAATACCAAGTTCATCGAGTACATGAAGTGAGCTGGAGCATTGGTGAGGGCGAAGGACATGACCAGGTACTCATAAAGTCCGTACCTCGTCGAGAAAGCCGTCTTCGGAATGTCCTCAGCCCTTATCTTAATCTGATGGTACCCGGATCTTAAATCCATCTTGGAAAAGATCTTTGCTTTGACCAACTGATCAAACAACATGTCGATCCGTGGCAACGGGTACTTGTTCTTGATGGTTACGGCATTTAATGGACGATAGTCCATGCAAAGCCGCAACGTCTCATCCTTCTTCTTGACAAATAATGCCGAACAGCCCCATGGCGAGGAGCTCGGCCTAATAAAACCCTTCTTCAGAAGGTCCGTGAGCTGAGTCTTCAATTTAGCCAATTCCTTGGGCGCCATCTTGTACGGTCTTCGGGATATTGGCATGGTTCCCGGTGCAAGTTCAATCTTGAACTCCACCTCTCTATCAGGCAGCATCCCAGGCAAATCGTCCGGGAATACATCAGGGAACTCTCGGACCACCGGAATATCCTCCAATCTGATGGTTGTGGAATGATAGACACTTGGAAGTTTTATTTCTGGACTGTCCAGAAATAATGAGTGAGAACCGTGCACCTCTGAGTTTAAGTGCACGACTCGAAGGACGGTGTCTAAAACAGCGCCGTGGCGGGTTAACCACGACATCCCTAGGATGACATCGACCTTCTGTCCCTCTAAGATAATGAGAGACGTGGGGTACACTCCACCCGCTAAGCATAATGGTGCTTTGGAGACCATTACGCTTGCTGAAATCTTCCCACCCGGTGAACAAATTAAATATGGACTATCGGTGGGTAGTATTGGCAAACTGTGTTTAGCAATGAAAGCTTGGCTAATAAAATTATGCGTGGCGCCTGAATCAAACAGTACTATAGCGGGATGCTGGTGGAGTTGGAACATACCCGCAAGGATTGGCTCGGCCTCCGGCACGTCCTCAATGGAAAGTTGGTGGACAGTGCCGGGCCTAGGGTTTGCCCACCGCGCATTAGTAGGGTTCCAGGGTTGATTCCTCCCCGGAAACTGTGGTGCCACTCCTCCGCCTTGCCTCTCCGGGCAACTGCTCACGAAGTGTCCTGGACGACCACACTTGTAACATGTGGCCGCTGCTGGTGGAGTACTCGGTGGACGAAAGCCCGGCATGCGTTGCGGAGGTGCAAACGCACGCGGCATCGCCCGCTGCTGTTGTTGTGGTTGCGGTGGTGCTGGCAGTGCCGGCCGGAATGCTGGTGAAGAGTACGGCCGACTGCGGAACGGCATCGACCGCTGTGGTGGTTGCCAGCGTGGACCTGATGGTGGGCGATTCACCATCCGGAACTTCTGAGAAGGACCGCCTCCTTCTCCACTGCTCTGCGGCGCGCTTCGCTTTTGCTCTGCCGCCGCCAACTCCTTGCCGGAGTCCTCCTGAACAATCGCAGCATCAATGATGTCGTTGAGGCTGCCGCGATTGAACATCGCCAACTTGTCCTTCAGGAGCGGGTTAAGCCCCTGGTAAAAATGGTCCCGCCGCTTCTCGTCGGTATCAGCATGATACGACGCATATAGCGCGAGATCGTTAAACGCCCTGGAGCATTCCAGCGTGTTCCGGCTCCCTTGTTGCAGGTGTAAGAACTCCTGCGTCTTCCTCTTCATCAGACCTGGCGGTATATGATAGGCCCTGAAGGCCGTCCGGAACTCCGCCCAGGTCATCACTCGGTCGGTGGGCTGTGAAGCACAGAAGTTGGCCCACCACGCGCTCGCGGATCCTTGGAGCTGCTGGACCGCGAACTGAGTCTTGCGCTGCTCGCTGATCTGGAGCAGCCCGAACTTCATCTCTATGGCGCGGAGCCAGTTGTCCGCGTCAAGTGGTTCATCCGCCCTTGAGAATACCAGGGGATGAGTTGCCAGGAAGTCGGAGTAGGAGCTCTGTTGACGCTCCTCACGGTCTTGACGTCTCTCTAGGCGAGACGTATTCGCAATAAGAGTCTGCAGCAACTCTGTGTGTTGCTGATGCGAGCCCACCATTGCCGCGACGATGTCGGCCAATGTAACCGTTGGCAGTGGCGGTGGCGGTGTTTGCTGTTGCTGTTGCTGCTGTTGTTGTCCCAAGGAGTCCTCAGGAGGTGGTTGGGAGGTCTCTCCCCCTTGACTGGTACCCCCAACATCAGGGTTGGCACGAGTACGCGTCATTCTGAAATTCAAAACAGCAGCGATTAGCACATGTCTTACTGAAAATTCCATAAGCAACAGTAGGTATTGAAGTGACACATGATTAATTTGCACAACATTCACATATATTGATAAAGCATAAAATTTATACAAGATACATTATTCTCGGATCTCCGAGAAGTCGTGCTCATGTCGTCACTACCTATACATACGCTACTGTCTACACGACATGTCACTGATTACAAAAGTTGGGTTACGCTACCCTGGCTGCCCTACTTGGCAACCGTAACCCCCTACTCGGAGTAGAACTCGACCTCCTGTGGGTCGTCCTCCTCCGGTACCTCTGCTGGTGGCTCTGGATCTACCACCTCTTCTCCCATTCCGGGTTCCCCCATTGGTGGAAGACCCAAGACCACCGGTACACCTAACACCGGGGGCACGAGGTCCTGCAAAGCATGCACCTCGTCCATAGCTTGGTTGTAATCCTCTTCCCAGCCTTGTCCTTCCTCAATAGCATCATCCCGCTCTTGAGAAAGGTCCTCATTCTGCTGGGTTAGGGTCTGCACCAGGTCTTGCAACGCCGCGATGTCAACACGGCTCTTCTTCTTTGCCTTCTTCAGACGACGCAACTGATTGTGCTGTTCATTCAGTCGCTTGATCGTCGGAAGGAGCACATTGCGGAGTGCGCTGTGAGCACTCTCAAAATGATCTCCACGGCTTGTGCTCTCCTTGATCTTTGTGGCGAGATGCTCCGTATGAACAGCTTGGCTGTCCATCACGGCGTTTCCCGCCCTCATCTGGAGGCTGAGATTTGCCTCCGCGGGGTTGTACCTTGGGAAATAGTGTCCGTTGCCTCCAGGTACCTCTCTTCCCACACATGCTGAGCTCGTCCCTCCACCGCAACGAGTGCGTATGGAGTGCCCTCCATAGCCTGCACGTGTAGTTGGAAGAAACGTGACATAGTGTCACGGGCTGCCACTTGCCATATTCCTTCCGGTTGTCTTCCTCTCACCGTGACGGTGAACGGCACCCAACCGGGTGGCGTAGGTCTGCAGGAACCTCGACATGGATCGTCCACGTCTTGTTCCCCTCTTCGCCTTCTTCCTTGGCGAAGTATTGCGGCATCTGGTTGTACCCGAAATATTGGAGCATTTGCCCCAATGCTTCCGGGTAGCCGCTACGGTCAGAACAGTGGGAAACCATCCACCCGTTCTCCAACTGTTTATCTGCTGTCATCTGTAAAAATATATTTGAGAAATGTCAAATATTTATTTAAACAGTAAACCATTGAGTTATAACGTAAGACATGTAATTGAACCCACAAAACTTGGAAACATCGTTCAAATTTTAAACAAATTTGACTGCTGATCTGCTGTTACCATGACAGCCCTGACCAGTTTCCATATCAATCTTATTTAGGCCAGGTTAAAAGCAAAACCAGTCCTGGAGCGTAACATCAAAGTTAAAGTTAACTTCAATAGCTTTTCAGAAAGTATTTGGTTGGCCTAAGATCTGTCCTGGTTCAAAAGTTATGAGATGTCAAAGCTAACAGAATTTCTGGAAACAATTGGACAGCACCTCCCTGCCTTAGGTACTGATTTGATCCAAGAATCCCAGTTAATTCTGTTCCTAATCTGACAAAACTTTCTGTTACAAAGTTGTAACCCATCTCATAAGATTTCCAGAACTACCTCATTTCCTATTTTTGGATTTTTAAGCAGGAAGTTATGCTTAATTTACAGAGAGTTTACAGAGAGTCTTTGCTCTGTCCTGTTTTCTGGACAGTTTCAACTCTACTGCATTTTTCGAGTGGTTAAGGGATGAAACACCTCTGGAACTCAACAGAAAAGTTGTAACGCTCTTCCAAAGCTTTCCAGAAATGTATCATATGACCCCAACCTCGAAAGAACTCAACCTCTAACCTCTGATTAACTTCAGCCTTGATTCAGCTGAAAAAAGAGTGCTCTGTCCTTAACAACCTATGAGTTGAAATGTAAGGGCCTCAGTTTTTGACACCCATTTGTAGTGTTCATCCCCACACCACACACCTCATTTGAGGAAGAATGATGAACACAAATAAAGAGCAAGTAACAATTATCAACATGCTCATTAGGGAACAAACTTACACATTGCAAAAGTGGTATTTCCCACATGTGATATAGATGGGCTGGACATAGGAAAAACTCCTACACTTTGCTAAGGTTGTCCATGCCAAGTTTCACCCAAATTCAAAACCTTTTTGAGGTCATCTTGGGTATAGATAGGAAGGGGGCAGTTTGAAAACATATTCAAATTCAAACTGTTTTTATACCATGGATTTGAAAGTGGAAGGCATATTCTTACTCAGCACATTTTTGTGAGCTCACACACCAATTTTCACTCCATTTGGAGTTGATCTTGACATGAGCTAAGGGGGAGAAATTCAAACTTTATTTGAATTTCAAACTGAACTTGTGCTGAAATTCATTCAAACCAAACCTCATTTGAACTTTGATCAATTCAAATGGCTCATGGGGGAATAATTTGAATTGCCAAGGGTAGTATGGGGTTCACTGTTTACAACAGTGATTAGAAGTAAATTTCAGAGGTTAAAAGGAAGGGTGGGACCCACATGTCAGCCTCTACTTCAACACAAACCGACTGAGACTTTTCACTCGGGTCGCCGAGCCGCAGCGGTGATCGCCACCGAGGCCAGCCACCGCGCCACCAGCTGCTTGCCCACGCGCGGGCATGAGGCGGTGCAGAGCCTTCTTAAGGCGCCTGCCCCCCTCCTCGGCCGAGGTACCGACGTGTTTTCCCGCAAGAACCCAGCACCGGCCGAAAGTTTCCGCAGTTCGGACTTGATCGGAGGACGCCGATCGCAGCTCCCTCCTTCCACTCCAGAGTCCCAGCAAGGTACTAGAGACCTTCCTCCATCCTCCCCATTGCTAGAATTCGGTTGAAACCGATTGATATCGGCTGTGCCGAAAGATCAAACTCGGAACTTGGAACCGCCGCACCTCGGGCTCTCGTGGACAGCCCAACCTGGGCATTGTCACTCCCGAGCCAAGGCACCCTTGGACGCGCGGGTGACCGGTGCTGCTCATCCCCGAGCCACAGCTCGAGTGGTTGCTCACCGGCGGCGAATTTCCACTTTTCCCCTTTCTGTGTGCAGAACGACCTTCGGGTACGATTCTGTTTAATTCGTGCTCTAGAAAGGCTTAGAGGGCCTCAGGCCACTCCCACACGAGCTAGACACGGTAACGCACAAGTTGCCTTCACAACTCTGGGCCGGAGAACCTCTGTGCCCGGCGGAATTTAAGGTCTACTAATGGCGGAACGAACGGGGGGTATCGGGCGCATGGTGAGGACCTATTTCGGGCCTTCCCCGAGCTGCCTCGAGCTCATGTCGACCTTCTCTGAGGTCCACTGATGCTCCCCGACCGATTTCCCAAGTAGCTGAGGTACTAGGGGAGTCAGCCGACATGGCCGAAGTCATTCCGATATGGCGGCTCGTCGCCGACCATGCTCCGGCCGTTGTCATGAGAAGCTGACCCTCGGATCCTGTTCCCCAAGTAAAAGTAGGCAGGGGCGGCCAGAATCAAGAAGTTTGGAGCTGTACAGCAGCCGGCGGCGAGCTCTCCGGCGAGGTCCCTCGGCGGCGGGGCGCGGGTGTCGCGAGGTTGAAGAAGGGGGTGGACCCCAGCTGTCAGCGGCCGATATTTTGAATCGGGATCCGGCTGCGGCCGGGATCGGGGGTGCCTGGCGCGCAAAAATCCTTGTGGGCCGCGGTGTGCCATCGCCTAGGCGTGCGACGCGTGTCCCCTGGGCCCACGCGCGAGTTTAAACTTTTCCCCGATTTTCAGATTTCCTTCAAACTTCAAATCCTTATAACTTTGGCTAGGAAGGTCCAAATTGAGTGAACCAAATTTTGCTGGATTCAGCTCTCTGAGTAATTTCCAGAAAATCAAGTTTCACTTCATGAAATTCCTTATTTCTCCAGAATTAATTCCTCAAAGTTTAAACTGTTAGGAATTTTAACTGGAAGATCCTTTGGAAGAAAATCCTGAAATTTTGCTGGGATGTTCACCAAAATATCCCTGAACTACCATAAAAATTTCAGATCCATTTGAGCTCATCTGATCCACCTAATGGTGTGATTAGTAAAAACTGTTCCAGAGAAAATAGAAAATGTTCAGAAACATTTTCAGAATTTTCTCTGAAATTGTTTATCTCATATCTTAGTTAGAGACTTCCAAATTAAGTGAGACCAACTCCATTAGAACCCTCTGAAAATCTAGTTTTCAGAAAGTCATAGTTTGTTTCATGAAAATCCTTAGAACACCCTAAAGCCTTTAATTAAGGTCAAGGACGTAATTAATTGTGGAGGGCTCAAATGAGCTTTGCTGCAACTAAAACTTGACCAAGTCTCTGTTTAAGTTGTAACCAAGCCACAGTAAAAGTTTCACAGTCATTAGGTCTATCTAGCAAAGGTTATAGACTTCACAACTTCAAACTTAATACAAATGCATTTAAATTGATACATATGTTTCTTCTATCATGTAGTCGCTAAGGTCGAGGAGGAACCCGAAGGCCTAGACTTCGTTACTCCGGAGGAACAGCTAGCCTACGACCAAGAGCAGCAAGGCAAGCCCCGGTTTGCATTAACCTTTTTACAAATGTTTATTGTTTTGAGCACATCTTTGAATATTGTTCTTTGCATTAGAGTCTTGATTGGAAACCCAACTGCACAGCCAAGAAAACCATGGGTTGGGTTTAGGATTGAAAACCTCGTTAGCCACTGCATTGCTAGGATAGAGTAGGATTCGGTACAAGTCGAGTAGTTGGAACTACTCGCGAGAATAGGCTAGAGGCACATTGCTCGGGTAGAGATAGCACATGATACACATGGCAAGAAAATGAGACCGAGCGGAGAGTAAGGGCAGCAGGACTTTGGGGCCTGGGTGCTGTAGCTCCGCTCGTGTCGATTGAGGACCGAGCCATGTGCGGGCCTGTTGAACAAGCTAGAACAGTACCGAAGACCTACCGGCTATATGGGAACCGGGAAACTGATGTAATTCGGGTAGCTGGGTATTGAGGCATTGCCCGTCGTTCAGAGGGTAGGTTGAGAGCTCGAGGTGTAAATCAGCTGGCGGCACAGAGATGCGCGTGCAGGGACCTCTTGCTCGGGACGATGGGACCGGTTCAATATTTGGCTGACGGGTGAAAGGTAGTCGCGTACGGCGTCCGTGATGGTTGTTGTAGGCAACATCGAGTACGGGCGTACGTGACGGGTTGTTCGGGTAACCCTGCAGGTGTAAATCGATTATAATCGCCGTCCCTCGCGGTCAGTGAGTACCACTTGTTCACTGTACCGTGACGTAGAAAGAACAGGCTAGTCACATATTAAAATGTTGCTGATTGAAAGCTGACATTGATTGTTAATGATATGCTGTAGCTTAGAGCTAACTAAAGTTCTTTTCAACTTTGGGCAAAGTACATGAGAGAAATGCGTTTCTTGTTTGATTGCGGCTCTCTCATGTGCCTTAGCGTAAGGTTCTCCACAACCTGCTGCTAAAACTTGAAAGTAAGGTGCTACTAATTAGGCGAGTCCTTGCAAATAATTTTTCCCTCATGTAACCCATTACCCTCATGTAGAAGTTCCATGTTTAGGTGAGACGGGTCAGACTTGCTGAGCCTTCGTGCTCACTGCTTGTGTTTGAAGCTTTTGCAGGGTTCTATGAGGAAGGGACTCCCGAAGAGGAGACGGAACCCCAGGAGGGGAACCCCGTCGAGTGGGAGTCGCGCACAGCCGCAGAGTTAGTGTGCGTGTGTGCTAGCAAGGACACGTTCGAGGGCTGAACGTGCACTTGATGCTTAGTCTACGCCCGCGAGTGTGGACTAAACGTATTTTGATGTAAACAGGTCATAAAACGGTTTATGTAATAAAACTTCCGCTTCCGCTTTGCACCTTTGACGTGTGTTATACGGTGCTGTGCAACGCAGCACCCCTCAGCGTGATCCTGGCTCGACAGGACCAATGGGGTCGTGTCATGAAAACTTGTTAACTTTGAATATCCTGTTCAAGGAAAGGAGTTACATCAAGTTTTACTACTTTGGATCAAAACTTTCAAGTTTTAAATGAATTTGTTCATTTAGTTGGGTGTGACGTCGATGCGTCACCAGATTATGTCGGTACTACGTCCTCACCAAGACATACCTATACCGGACTTAGCCGGCTTCGTTAGTTCAGTGGCACTACTCGTCACTCGCACACGGATGCTACACGTCTTCCGTTTCGTGGTCAGGCTACCTGCAGAAACTCAAACAATCATCAGACTCGGCTGCACACCGAGCCCGGAATCCATACAGTTAGTACACCCGGCCGTCATCACTCGCCCGGATGTTCTCAAGCCAAACACGCCTTGAGTTACGTGTTCACGTTTCAGACCACGTGACGGGGTCTCCCAAGTTGCACCATGCACGCCAGGGATAGACGTTGCTCGAATACCCCAAACGATATGAAGAGTCGTAGAGGATATCAAAGCGGGTCGGGTTACCTGCCACCCGTGGGGCTCCACCCATCAGCTTGTGCGCACTTGTGGACAGCGCTCACGTGTACCCCCCAAGACATAAACGTCCCGAGATACACGATTTTCCGACATAACAAATAGGTTAATATGCCACTTTCTATATGATAATAACATCCTTATACGGGCTACTAACTCGTTCCTCACTGGATTTTTGAAAAAGAAGACCTTTGTACTGTGTTAAACCTCAAGCGAGCTCTGATACCAACGCTGACACGACCCCATTGGTCCTGTGGAGCCAGGATCACGCTGAGGGGTGCTTCGTTGCACAACACCATATAACACACGTCAAAGGTATAAGCGGAAGCGGAAATTTTTATTACATAAACAAGTTATGAACATGTTTACATCAAAATAAGTTCAGTCTACACTCGCGGGCGTAGACTAAGCATCAAGTGCATGTTCATCCCTTGAACGTGTCCTTGCTAGCACACACGCACACTAACTCTGCGGCGTGCACGACTCCCACTCGACGGGGTTCCCCTCCTGGGGTTCCGTCTCCTCCTCGGGAGTCCCTTCCTCATAGAACCCTGCAAAAGCTTCAAACACAAGCAGTGAGCACGAAGGATCAGCAAGTCTGACCCGTCTCACCTAACCATGGAACTTCTACATGAGGGATGGTGGGTTACATGAGGTAAAAATCATTGCAAGGACTCGCCTAATTAGTAGAACCTTACTTTCAAGTTTTAGCAGCAGGTTGTGGAGAACCTTACACTAAGGCACATGAGAGAGCCGCAATCAAACAAGAAACGCATTTCTCTCATGTACTTTGCCCAAAGTTGAAAGAAACTTTAGTTAGCTCTAAACTACAACAAACCATTAACAAGCAAAGTAATCTTTCAATCAGCAGCATTTTAACATGTACTAGCCTGTTCTTTCTACGTCACGGTACAGTGAACAAGTGGTACTCACTGACCGCGAGGGACGGCGATTATAATCGATTTACACCTGCAGGGTTAGCCGAACAACCCGTCACGTACGCCCGTACTCGATGTTGCCTACAACAACCATCACGGATGCCGTACGCAACTACCTTTCACCCGTCAGCCAAATATTGAACCGGTCCCATCGTCCCGAGCAAGAGGTCTCTGCACGCGCATCTCCGTGCCACCAGCCGATTTACACCTCAAGCTCTCAACCTACCCTCTGAACGACGGGCAATGCCTCAATACCCAGCTACCCGAGTTATATCAGTTTCCCGGTTCCCATATAGCCGGTAGGTCTTTGGTACTGTTCTAGCTTGTTCAACAGGCCCGCACACGGCTCGGTCCTCAATCGACACAAGCGGAGCTACAGCACACAGGCCCCAAAGTCCTGCTGCCCTTACCCTCCGCTTGGTCTCATTTTCTTGCCATGTGTTTCATGTGCTATCACTACCCGAGTCGAGTGCCTCTAGCCTATGCTCGCGAGTAGTTCCAACTACTCGACTTGTACCGAATCCTACACTATCTTAGCATTGCAGTAGCTAACGGGGTTTGCAATCCTAAACCCAACCCATGGTTTTCTTGGCTATGCAGCTGGATTTTCACACAAGACTCTAATGCAAAGGATAATAATACTCAAGTAAGTGCTTAAAACAATAACAATTGTAAAAACGGTTAATGCAAACCGGGGCTTGCCTTGCTGCTCTTGGTCGTAGGCTAGCTGTTCCTCCGGAGTAACGAAGTCTAGGACTTCGGGTTCCTCCTCGACCTTAGCGACTACATGATAAGAGCAATATATGTATCAATTTAAATGCATTTGTATTAACATTGAAGTTGTGAAGTCTATAACCCTTGCTAGACAGACCTAATGACTGTGAAACTTTTACTGTGGCTTGGTTACAACCTAAACAGAGACAGGGTCAAGTTTTAGTTGCAGCAAAGCTCATTTGAGCCCTCCACAATTAATAATGTCCTTGACCTTAATTGGAACTCTTATGGTGTTCTAGGAATTTTCATGAAACAAACTATGACTTTCTGAAAACTAGATTTTCAGAGGGTCCTAATGGAGTTGGTCTCACTTAATTTGGAAGTTCCTAACTAAAGATATGAGCTAAACAATTTCAGAGAAAATTCTGAAAATGTTTCTGAACATTTTCTATTTTCTCTGGAACAGTTTCACTAATCACACCATTAGGTGGATCAGATGAGCTCAAATGGATCTGAATTTTTTATGGTAGTTCAGGGATATTTTGGTGAACATCCAGCAAAATTTCAGGATTTTCCTCCAAAGGATTCTCCAGTTACAATTCCTAACATTTTAAATTTTGAGGAATTAATTCTGGAGAAATAAGGGTTTTCATAAAGTGAAACTTGATTTGCTGGAATGTACTCGGAGAGCTGAATCCAACAAAATTTGGTTCACTCGATTTGGAGCTTTCTAGCCAAAGTTATGAGATTTGAAGTTTGAACTGAAACTGAAATTCGGGGAAAAGTTTAAATTCCTGCTTGTGGGCCCCGCACACAGTGCGTCGTCTCCCTCCTCGCGCCAACTGCGCGGGTGGCGGCGATCTCCGGTGACCCTCGCCTGAACTGAGTTCTCGGCCACCCCCCGGCCTGAAACGCGCCGCCTGCCCCTTTACCGACCCTCTGGACTCGATGGTGGGGGTCGCCGGCCCGCCGGCAATGACCGGAAACCCGTGCGCACCGGTGACAGCACCTGCTAGGGTTCCGGTGAGGTCGGTCCCCGCTCTCCCGTGCACCAAATCGACCGGAAATCGGCCGGAGAGCATCAGTAGAGCGTGGGAAACACGAACCCGGGCTGGGTGGAAGCTAGGAATACCGGCAACTATGCTCTCGACGGTGAGCCGAGGTGTTCAGCCATGGCGGCGGGGAAAACAGCCATATCATGGCCGATTCTCAATGGTTTTCTCTAATTCCAGTTCGAGCGTGGGGCGCTATCGTGCGTAGAAGCTACTAGGTAACGAGCTTGTCCAACCCTCGTGTATAGAGCACGAATTTCACCCGAAGGTGAGCTCGGTCCTTATGAACTGATCACGAGTAAACTTGGAAATTCTCCGGCCGAGGTTTGATCAATCGCCAAACGGCTTTCGGCTACTCCATCTACATACAATCACGCACCTTTCTTGTATAGAGAAGAGGACGTGACAACGGCTGTGCTGTGCTGTCCACGAGAGCCCGATCGGCGGCGATGCTTGGTTCGCCGGAGAAACGGTTCGGTACAGCTCGAGGACGCTTGCTCACTGGCCAACACGGTGCCTAGGAGGTTGCTTACGATCTCCCGGTGCCGTTTTTGCTGTGGAGGAGTCTGTGCTCGCGAGTGATCGGGTTTGATCAAACGTGAGCTCGGGCGGCGGCGATGGCAGTGGAAGAACAGGTCGCGCACGTCGGCAGCTCGGGGAATGGGTGATCGAAGCACGTCGGGGAGGGGATAAGTAGCCCTGGCGACTGGTCTCCGGCTTGGGGCGCGCAGAAGGAGCTGGCGCCGGCTGCCCCCCCCCCCCCCCCCCCCCCCCCCCCCCCACCGCCCGGTGGCGCGCGCACACTGCACCCGGGGACCGATTGAGCTGCGTTTCAGTCGGTTGTGTTGAAGTAGAGGCTGACATGTGGGTCCCACTCCCCATTTTAACCTCTGAAATTTACTCCTAGTCACTGTTGTAAACAGTGAACCCCATACTACCCCTGGTAATTCAAATTATTCACCCATGAGCCATTTGAATTGATCAAAGTTCAAATGAGGTTTGGTTTGAATGAATTTCAGCACAAGTTCAGTTTGAAATTCAATAAAGTTTGAATTTCTCCCACTTAGCTCATGTCAAGATCAACTCCAAATGGAGTGAAAATTGGTGTGTGAGCTCACAAAAATGTGCTGAGTAAGAATATGCCTACCACTTTTAAATTCATGGGATAAAACAGTTTGAATTTGAATATGGTTTCAAACTGCCCTCTTTCTAACTATACCCCAAATGACCTCAAAAAGGTTTGGAATTTGGGTGAAACTTGGCATGGACATCCTTAGCAAAGTGTAGGAGTTTTCATATGTCCAGCCCCCCTTATATCACATGTGTGAAATGCCACTTTGGCAATGTGTGAGTTTGTTCTCTAATGAGTATGTTGATAATTGTTACTTGCTCTTCATTTGTGTTCATCATCCTTCCTCAAATGAGGTGTGTGGTGTGGTGATGAACACTGCAAAGGTGTGTCAAAAACTGAGGCCCTTACACTTTTACTCGGGAACAGGATTCTAGGGTCAGCTGCTCATGACAATGGCCGGGAGCATGGTCGGCGACGAGCCGCCACCTCGGAACGACTTCGCCATGTCGGCTGACTTCCCTAGCACCTCAACTACTTGGAAACCGGTCGGGGGAGCACCAGTGGACCTCAAAGAAGGTCGACATGAGCTCGAGGCAGCTCGGGGAAGGCCGAAATAGGTCCTCACCGTGCGTCCGATGCCGCCCGTTCATTCCGCCATCGGTAGACCTCAATTACGCCGGGTACAGAGGTTCTCCGGCCCATAGTTGTGAAGGAAACTTGTGCGTTACCGTGTGTAGCTCGTGTGAGAGCGGCTTGAGGCCCTCTAATCCTTTCTAGAGCATGAATTAAACAGAATCGTACCCGAAGGTCGTTCTGAACACAGAAAGGGGAAAAGTGGAAATTCGCCGCCGGTGAGCAACCACTCGAGCTGTGGCTCGGGGATGAGCAGCACTGGTTACCAGCGCGTCCAAGGGTGCCTTGGTTCGGGCGTGACAACGCCCTGGTTGGGCTGTCCACGAGAGCCCGGGGTGCGGCGGTTTCAAGTCCCGAATTTGATCTTTCGGCACAGCCGATATCAATTGGTTTCAACCGAATTCTAGCGACGGGGAGGACGTAGGAAGGTCTCTAGTACCTTGCTGGGGCTCTGGAGTGGACGGAGGGAGCTGTGATCGGCGTTCTCCGATCGATTCCGAGCTGCGGAAAACTTCGGCCGGCGCTGAGTTCTTGCGGGGAAGAACGGTGATGCCCCGGCCGAGGAGGGGGGCAGGCGCCTTAAGAAGGCTCTGCACCGCCTCACGCCCGCGCGTGGGCAAGCAGCTGCTGGCGCGGCGGCTGCCCTCGGTGGCGATCGCAGCGGTGGCTCGGTGACCCGAGTGAGAAAAGTCTCAGTCGGTTTGATCTGAGCAGTGGCTGACATGTGGGACCCACTTCCAGTTTTTAACCTCTGAAATTTACTCCTAATCACTGTTGTAAACAGTGATCCCCATACTACCCCTGGCAATTCAAATTATTCACCCATGAGCCATTTGAATTGATCAAGTTCAAATGGGGTTTGGTTTGAATGAATTTCAGCACAAGTTCAGTTTGAAATTCAAATAAAATTTGAATTTCTCCCACTTAGCTCATGTCAAGATCAACTCCAAATGGAGAAAATTGGTGTGTGAGCTCACAAAAATGTGCTGAGTAAGAATATGCCTCCCACTTTTAAATTCATGGGGTAAAAACAGTTTGAATTTGAATATGGTTTCAAACTGCCCTCTTTCTAACTATACCCAAAATGACCTCAAAAGGTTTGGAATTTGGTGTGAAACTTGGCATGGACATTCTTAGCAAAATGTAGGAGTTTTCATATGTCCATCCTCCTTATATCACATGTGTGAAATACCACTTTGGCAATGTGTGAGTTTGTTCTCTAATGAGCATGTTGATAATTGTTACTTGCTCTTCAATTGTGTTCATCATTCTTCCTCAAATGAGGTGTGTGATGTGGTGATGAACACTGCAAATGTGTGTCAAAAACTGAGGCCCCTTACATTGGGCTTCTCCTCCGGCGACGGCGAGGCATGACGGGGCACGACGGCAGCCAAATTCCGGCAAGGGGGGGACTTGGTGACTTTGAAGCAAGGAAGGGGGCTTGGCAGCAGGGGGGACGACCAAAAGAGAGAGGGGTCGGCCAACGGGGTGGGGGTTATATTTATAAGGGGGAAAAAGAGGAGTCCTACTCCAATTGGAGCTCAAATAAGAGTCCTATTCAATTTTTTTATCTTAACAAACTTATCTCTTGTGGTGTGGTAGCCTTGGGTAATTTATCCCCAAAATGTGGGGAAATTCCCCTTTTGGGAATTGGGGAATTTAGAAATTTTGGGGGAAATTTGGGGAAATTTGGAATGGCTCATTTCAGCTATCTTTTTCCCATTCCTCACCATTTCTATGTCACTTGTTCCATTTCTCCATTCCCCTCACCATTTCTATATCCCATTCTCCATTTCTACATTCCCTCTACATTTCTACATTCCCCTCTCCATTTCTATGTCCCATTCTCCATTTCTACATTGTCCTTCTCCATTTCTATGCCCAATCTCCATTTCTATATTCCCTTCTCGATTTCTGTGGTTTTTCCTCCATTCCTATGGTTCTTTCCTCCATTTCTATAGTTCCTTCCTCCATTTCTATGGTTCTTTCCTCCATTTCTATGGTTCTTTCTCCATTTCTATGGTTCTTTCTCCATTTCTATGGTTCTTTCTCCATTTCTATAGTTCTTTCTCCATTTCTATAGTTCTTTCTCCATTTCTACTTCTTTTATAATGTTTCTCTACATGAAAAATGTATGCAATAAATGGAAATGAATTTGAGGGCATTACAGGCTACCCAGTGGAACTCAGTGGTCCCGTGTGGCAGCCGCTGAGGAGCCCCACCGGCAGGGATTTAAACATTTCCCGAATTTCAGTTTCTAGTTCAAACTTCAAATCCACATAACTTTGGCTAGGAAACTCCAAATCAAGTGAACCAAATTTTTTTGGATTCATATCTCTTAGTACTTTCCAACAAATCAAGTTTTACTTTATAAAATACTTATTTCTCCAGAATTAATTCTTAAAATTTAAACTGTTTAGAATTTTAACTGGAGAACCCTTTGGTGAAAAATTATGAAATTTGGCCAGGATATTTTTTGTAATAGACCTGAGCTACCATTAAAATTTCAGATCCATCCGAGCTAATTTGGTCCCCCTAATGGTGTGATTAATGAAACTGTTCCAGAGAAAATGAAAAATCTCCAGAAACATTTTCAGATTTTCTCTGAACTTGTTTAGCTCATATCTTTTGCTAGGAATCTTCAAATTAGATGAAACAAATTCCATTAGAACCCACCGAAAATCTAGTTTTCAGAAAGTCATGGCTTGCTCCATGAAAATCCCTAGAACACCCTAAGAGCTCTAATTAAGGCCAAATGCACATTTATTTGTGCAGTGCTCAAATGAGCTTTGCTTCAGATGAAATTTGACCAAGTCTCTGTTTAGGTTGTTTCAAAACTACAGTAAAATTTCAGAGTCATAGGGTCTGTCTAGCTATACTTATAGTCTTAACAATATCAACATCAAATTCAAATGCATTTAAATTGACTCGCATACATGTTTGTATTATGTACTCGCTAAGGTTGAAGAGGAGCCGGAGGTATTGGATTTCAGAACTCCGAAAGAAAAGCTAGCTTATGACCAGCAGCAAAGCAAACTCCGGTTTGCATTAGCTGTTTTACAAACTTTATTGTTTTGAGAACTTACATTGAGTATCCACTTCAATTGTGCATTAGAGTCTTGTTTGAAAACCCAATTGCATAGCCAAGAG
Organism: Neostapfia colusana; assembly: GCA_030760725.1. Taxonomy (NCBI): domain Eukaryota; kingdom Viridiplantae; phylum Streptophyta; class Magnoliopsida; order Poales; family Poaceae; genus Neostapfia; species Neostapfia colusana. The sequence goes on along the minus strand of JASWHV010000004.1, from coordinate 24,111,384 downwards.
AACTAGGGTTCGGCCTTAGGTTTTTAAACCTCGAGTAGCCACTGCAATGCTAAGGTAGTGTAGGATTCGATACAAGTCGAGTAGTTGGACTGCTCGCGAGAATAGACTAGGGACACACCACTCGGTTAGACATAGCAAATGGAACACATGGCAAGCAAAATGAGACCGAGCGGAGAGTAAGGGCAGCAGGACGTTGGGGCCTGGGCGCCATAGCTCCGCTTGTGTCGATTGAGAACCGAGCTGTGTGCGGGCCTGTTGAACAAGCTAGAACAGTACCAAAGACCTACCAGATATATGGGTACCGGGAAACCGATGTAATTCGGGTAGCGATCTGTTGAGGCATTGCTTGTCGTCCAGAGGGTAGGTTGAGTGCTTGAGGTGTAAATCGGCTGGCGGCACTGCAGATGCGTGCGCAGAGACCTCTTGCTCGAGACGATAGGACCAGTTCAACACTTGGCTGACGGATGAAAGATGGTTGCGTATGACGTCCGTGGTGGTTGCTGTAGGCAACGTCGAGTACGTGCGTACGTGACAGGTTATTCAGGTAACCCTGCAGGTGTAAATCGATTATAATCACCATCCCTCACGGTCAGTGAGTACCACTTGTTCACTGTACCGTGACGTAGAAAGAACAGGCTAGTTCCATGTTAAAACATTTCTGATTGAAGGCTGTACTTTGGTTGCTAATGAATTGTGTAGTTTAGAGCCAATTAAAATTCTTTTCAACCTTGGGTAAAGCACATGAGAGAAATGCGTTTCTTGTTTGATTGCGGCTCTCTTATGTGTCTTAGCACGAGGTTCTTCCACAACTTATGCTAAAAACTTGAAAGTAAGGTTTAACTAATTAGGTGTGTCCTTTGCAACTTACATTCCATTATACACGCAAACCCGTCATGTAGAGTTTCATGTGTAGGTAAGATGGGTTAGTCTTGCTGAGACATCGTGCTCACTGCTTGTGTTTGAAGCGTTTGCAGGGTGCTATGAGGAGGCTCCTTAGGAGGAGACGGACCCCCAATAGGGCAACACCGTCAAGTGGCAGTCGTGCACGCCGTCGTGTTAGTGTGCGTTTGTGCAAGTGGGAACACGTTCATGGGCTGAACGTGAACTCTTTTGCTTAGTCTACGCCCGTGAGTGTAGACTTGACATATTTTGTTGTAACTATGTTTATAAACATTATTCTGTAATAAAACTTTGCATCCGCTTTGTACCTTTTACGTGTGTTATCCGGTGTTGTGCAACGCAGCACACCTCAGCGTGATCCAGGCTAGTCGAGACCGTCAGGTCCTTGCAGTGTGGTATCAGAGCTCGCTTGAGGTTTAACGCACTTAAAAGGTTATCTTTTCAAAAACTCGGTGAGGAACGAGTTAGTAGCCCATATAAGGATGTTATTAGTGTATAGCAAGTGGCAAACACTATCCTAATTGCTTATGTCGGAAAATCATGCATCTCGAGACGTCATATGTCTTGGGGGGTACATGTAAGCGCTGTCCACCAGTGTGCACAAGATAGTGGAGCCTCACGGGTGGCAGGTAACCGGCCAGCTTTAGTATCTCCTACGACTCTTCATGTTGTTTGGGGTATTCGAGCAACGCCCTTCCCTGGGGTGCTAGGGGCAAGTATGGGAGACCCCGTCACATGGTTAGTAATGTGAACACGTAGCTCAAGGCGTGATTGGCTTGAGAACAACCGTGCGAGTGATGATGGACGGTTGTATGAACTGTATTGGGACCGGGTTGGGTGTGCAGCCGAACCTGACGATTGTGTGATTTACTTGCAGGTAGTCTGACTATGAATAGGTAAACGAGTAGCACACGTGTGAGAGAGACGTTTAGTGCCACTGAATTAACGAAGCCGGCTAAGTCCGGTATAGGTTTTTCTTTGTGAGGAACGTAGTACCCGCGTGAACTGGTGACGCTTCGACGTCACATCCCACTAAATGATCAATCTCATTGTAAAACTTTAAAGTTTTGGCCCAGAGCACCAAAACTGTGATTTAACTCCTTCCCTTAATCAGGATGTTCAAAGTTAACAAGTTTTCAACTTATAGGACACTAAGGACAGAGTCCCCTGTTTTCAGCTGAAACCATGCTGAAGTTACACAGAGGTTAGAGGTTGAGTTTTTTTTTATGTTAGGGTCATATGATACTTTTCTAGGAAATATTTAGAAGATCTTTACAACTTTTCTATTGATGTCCAGAGGTGTTTCATCTCTTAACCAGTCAAAAAATGCAGTAGAGTTGAAACTGTCCTGAAAACAGGGCAGAGCAAATACTCTCTTTAACTCTCTGTAAATTGAGCATAACTTCCTGCATAAAAAATCCAAAAATAGAAAATGAGGTAGTTATGAAAAGTTCATGAGATGAGTTGCAACTTTGTCACAGAAAGTTTTGTCAAATTTGATGTAGAATTAACTGGAATTTTTGGATCAAATCAGTATCTCAAGAAGGGAGGTGCTGTCCAATTTTTTGCAGAAATTCTGTCGACTTTGGCATCTCATAACTTTTGAACCAGAGCAGATCTGGGGGCAAAAAAATACTTTCTGGAAATTTATTGAAGTTAACCTTTATCTCTGCTGTTGAGCTCCAGAACTTATTTTGCCTTTAGCAGGGTCTAACTCAGATTAAAAGGGAAACTGGTCAGGGCTGTCAGTTTGGGCAGCAGACCAGCAATCAAATTTGGACTAAGTTTATTTGTGTTTCCAAGTTTATGAGTTAAATGACATGTTTTATGTTATAACTCAATGATTTACTTTTGAAATGAATATTTGACCTTTTTAAAATATTTTCCACAGATGGCAGCGGATAAACAACTGGAGAACGGGTTGGTGGTATCCCACTGTTCTCAATGCAGCGGTTATCCGGAATTGTTGAAGCTAATGCTTCAATACTTCGGATACGTGGAGACGCTGCGTTACCTCGCCAAGGAAGAAGGCGAGAAGGGGAAAAAGACATGGACCGTCATGTCGAAGTTCCAGCAGGACCTACGCCACCCGGTTGGGCACCGTTTACCGTCACGGTGAGAGGTAGACAACTGGAGGAGATGTGGCAGGTGGCAGCCTGCGACACCATGTCACGTTTCTGTCAGCTACACGTGAGATCTATAAAGGGCACTCCATACGCGCTTGTTCCTGTGGAGGGGCGAGCTAATCACGTGTGGAGGGAGAGGTACTTGGAGGCAACGGACCCAAGTTGCCCAAGGTACAACCCCGTGGAGGCGAATCGCACCCTCCAATTGATGGCAGGAAATACAGTGATGGACAGCCAAGCTGTCCATATAGCTCGACTTGACGTGGATCTCAAGGAGAGCACCAGCCTCCGAGACCATTTTGAGAATGCCCACAGCGCACTCTGTAATGTGCTCCTTCTGACGATAAAGTGACTGAATGAGCAACACAATCAGTTGTGTCGTCTGAAGAAGTCGAAGAAGAAAAGTCGTGTCGACATCACGGCTTTGCAGCAGCAGCAGCAAGTACAGGCCTTGACCCAGCAGAATGAGGTCCTTACTCAAGAGCGTGATGATGCTTTTGAGGAAGGGCAGGGCTGGGAAAAAGACTACAACCAGGCCATGGACGAGGTGCATGTGTTGCAAGACCTCGTGCCTCCGGTAGTGGGCCTACTGATGGTAGGTACAGTACCCGTGGTTTTGGGTATCCCGGCTATGTGGGAACCTGAACACGATCATGGACCCTGAACCAACAGCATAGGTAGCGGAGGAGGACGACCCACAGGAGGTCGAGTTCTACTCTGAGTAGTGAGGTTACCGTTGCCAAGTAGGGCAGCGAGGGTGGTGTAGAGAAACTTTTGTAACAGGTGACATGTCGTGTAGAAAGTAGTATGTGTATAGGTAGTGACGACATGAGCACGACTTCTCAGGGATCCGAGAATAATGTATCTTGTATAAAGTTTATGCTTTATAAATATATGTGAACATTGTGCAATTTTATTCATGTGTCCCTGCCATATCTACTGTTTTCTATGGAATTTTAAGAATGACGTGGGCTGATCGCTGCTGTTTTGAATTTCATAATGACTCGTACACGCGCCAACACTGAGATTGGTGAGTCCAGTCAGGGGGGAGAGGCCTCCCAACAGCCTCCCGAGGCGTCCTCGGGACAGCAACAGCAACAACCGCCACCACCACCGCCAACGGTCACATTGGATGATATTGTTGCGGCCATGGCGGGCTCGCACCAGCAGCACACCGAGCTGTTGCAAACTCTAATTGCGAATATGTCTCGACCAGAGAGGCGTCAAGACCGGGAGGAGCATCAACAAAGCTCCTACTCAGACTTTCTGGCTACTCATCCCCCGGTATTCTCAAGGGCAGATGAACCCCTCGATGGGCGGAGAAGAAGCGAAGTGCGCCGGAAAGCAGCGGAGAGGGAGGTGGTCCTCCCCAAAAATATCGGATGTTGTATCGCTCACCATCTGGACAACACTGGCAGCCACCGCAGCGACCGATGCAATTCCGCAGTGGGCCGTATTCTCCACTGGTGTTCTGGCCAGCATTACCAGCACCACCTCCGCAGCAACAACAGAAGCAGCGGACGATGCCGTGTGCGTTTGCACCTCATCAGTGCATGCCGGGCTTTCATCGTCCAAGCACAGGCCAGCCGGCAACCGCATGCTTCAAATGCGGTAGCCAAGGGCACTTCGCCAGCAACTGCCCCGAGAGGCAAGGCGGCGGAGTGGCACCACATTAATGCTCGGCTGGCAAACGCTAAGCCCGGCACCGTCCACCAACTCGCCAAGAGGACGTGCCAGAGGGAGAACTAATCCTTTCAGGTATGTTCCAACTCCACCAGCATCCGGCTATAGTTTTATTTGACTCAGGCGCCATGTATAATTTCATTAGCCAAGCTTTTATTGCTAAATACAGCGTGCAAATACTACCCACCGAAAGTCCTTACTTGATTTGTTCACCGAGTGGGAAAATTTCAGCAAGCATGATCGTTTCGAAAGTGCCATTATTCTTAGGGGGTAGAGTATACCCAACGTCTCTCATAGCTTTATAGGGACAAAAGGTCGATGTCATCCTAGGGATGTCGTGGTTAACCCTCCACGGCGCTGTTTTAGACCCCGTCCTCCGAGTCGTGCATCTACACAAAGAAATGCACGAGTCTCATTCATTATTTCTGAACGGTCCAGAAATAAAACTTCCAAGTGTATACCAATCCACCACTATCAGATTGGAAGACATTCCAGCAGTCCGTGAGTTCCCAGACGTGTTCCCCGATGATTTGCTGGGGATGCCGCCCGACTGAGATGTGGATTTCAAGATTGAACTTGCACCACGAACTATGCCAATATCCCGAAGGCTGTACAAGATGGCACCAAAGGAGTTGGCAAAAATAAAAACACAGTTGACGGATCTGCTGGAGAAAGGGTTTATTAGGACGAGCTCCTCACCCTGGGGCTGTTCGGCATTATTTGTGAAGAAGAAGGATGAGACATTGCGGCTTTGCGTGGACTATCGTCCACTAAACGGATCGACATGTTGTTTGATCAGTTGATCGAAGAAAAGATCTTTTCCAAGGTGGACTTAAGATCCGGGTACCATCAGATTAAGATACGGGATGAGGACATCCCGAAGACGGCTTTCTCGATGAGGTACGGGCTTTATGAGTATCTGGTTGTAAGGGCTCAAGTTTTGCATACACTCAAAGTGTTCATCACACCACACAACCCTCATTTGAGGAAAGTTTATGAATTGAAGAGCAAGTAAACACCATCAACATAGTCATTAGATTGTAAACTCACAAAATGCAAAAGTGGTACTTCCCACATGCATCATATAAGGGCTGAGTATATGAAAAACTTATACACCTTACTAGGAATGCTCATGCCAAATTTCACCCAAATCCAAAACCTTTGCAGGTATTTTTGGGCATAATTAGAAAGAGGCTAGTTTGAATTTAAATTCAAATTCAAACTCCTTTCATCCCATGATTTCAAAAGTGGGATTCATATTCACACTCAGCACATTTTTGTGAACTCACACACCAATTTTCACTCCATTTGGAGTTGATCTTGACATGAGCTATTTGGGATAAATTCAAATCAATTTTGAATTTCAGTTCAAATGTGCTGCAAATTCAATCAAACCAATTCCACAATTTGATCACTTTACAAACCAAATCCTATTTTGGGTGATTGATCAAATGACCAAGAATAGGAAGGTCCTTACTGTTTTGAGCAGTGGAAAAATTGAATTTTAGAGGTTCAAATTGGGAGTGGGGCCCTCATGTCAGCCTCACAAGGCAGAGAACCGACTGAGTACTCGGTTCCTCAGTTTTTCGGGCCGGGGCTGTGATAGAAACCGAACCAAATCCGGCGCCAGCAGCTGCTTCCAGTTTTCCCCGCGCTGGCACGCTCGCCCAGCCCCTTATCTCCATGCCCGAGCGCCACAGTCCAGATTCTTCACCCTCTCATCGCCGCTCACGAGCTCGGTTGCCGGCTCCCAAGAAAACACACTCGACATCACCACCTCGGTTCTTTCCGATCAACCGCCACTACCGAGCTTCGGTTGGCCGAGGTCTTCACACCAAAAAGCAGCACACACAAGTGCTCTACCATGCTATCACCACCACTCCGATGTTGTGGGCTGCTGTTGGCCACCAATTGAGTAACAGCGCCACACGTCCAAAGCAAACCGGCGGAACCGTAAGCGGCTCACCGTGGACAGCACGCTACGGCCAACCTCACATCCACTTCTCTACACAAGAAAGGTGCGTCACCGTGTGTAGAAGGTGTAGCCGAAAGCTGTTTGGCAAATAATCAACCATAGAGCTGGAATTTTTCAATTTCCATAACCTTAGTACAAAACACCCGAGCTCGGTTATGAGCCAAATTCGGTTCACATGTACCACCAAAAGCCGAGCTCGTTTGCAAGTAGCTTGTACATCCTTTGGAGCCTCTCCTCGAAGAAAAACTGAGGAAAATCATTAAGAATTGGCTCGGAGAGGGCAGTTCTTCGGGCCGCCTTAGAAAATGGTCTCGGTTCACCGGGGATCTCGGTGTTGCCGGCCGTTTCACCGAGGTTGGCTGCCATTTCCAGCTTCCTTGTGGTTCCCTGGTGCTATAGAGCCAAAAACTGGAAGCTTTGGTGAAGTACAGAGCCTAAATGACCTCGCCAAAACCCTAGGGGGTGCTGTCGCCGGTGTACACATGGTTCCGGCCATCGCCTGCGGCCCGGCGAGCCCACAAATGAGTTCAGGATGTCGGAAAACGGGGAGGCGGCGAGTTTCAGCCTGAGAGGTGGCCGGGAACTCGGTTCCGAGGAATCTCGCCGTAGACCGCCGCCATCGGGCGCGTTTGGCGCGAGGAAGAAGAAGCCGGGGTGCGTGGGGCCCACCGGCAGGAGTTTAAACATTTCCCGAATTTCAGTTTCTAGGTCAAACTTCAAACTCACATAACTTTGGCTAGGTAACTCCAAATCAAGTGAACCAAATTTTTTTGGATTCATCTCTCTGAGTACTTTCCAACAAATAAAGTTTCACTTTATGAAAATACTTATTTCTCAATAATTAATTCTTCAAAATTTAAACTGTTTAGAATTTTAACTGGAGAACCCTTTGGTGGAAAATTCTGAAATTTGGCCAGGATGTGCATCATAATATCCCTGAACTACCATAAAAATTTCGGATCCATTTGAACTCATTGGTCCACCTAATGCTGTGATTAATGAAACTGTTCCAGAGAAAATGAAAAATGTCCTGAAACATTTTCAGATTTTCTCTGAACTTGTTTAGCTCATATCTTTTGCTAGGAATCTTCAACTTAGATGAAACCAGTTCCATTAGAACCCTTGGAAAATCTAGTTTCCAGAAAATCATGGATTGATCCATGAAAATCCTTAGAACACCCTAAGAGCTCCAATTGGGGCCTAATACACATTTATTTGCAGAGGGCTCAAATGAGCTTTGCTGCAATTGAAATTTGGCCAAGTCTCTGTTTAGATTGTATCCAAACCACAGTAAAAAATTTAGAGTCATTGGGCCTGTCTAGTAGTACCTATAGTCTTAATAATCTTAACTCTAAACTTATATGCATTTAAATTGATACATAAATGTAATTGTCTCATGTAGTCGCTAAGGTTGAGGAGGAGCCAGAAGTCTTAGACTTCATAACTCCGGAGAAACAGCTAGCCTACGACCAACAGTAGCAAGGTAAGCTCCGGTTTGCATTAGCCTTTTATAAATTTTACTGTTTTGAGAACTTACTTTGAGTATCCACTTCATTTATGCATTAGAGTCTTGTTTGAAAACCCAAATGCATAGCCAAGAAAACCCTGGTTTGGGCTTATGTCTTTAAACCTCGATTAGCTACTGCAATGCTAAGATAGTTTAGGATTCGGTACAAGTCGAGTAGTTGGAACTGCTCGCGAGAATAGGATCCAGGCACACCACTCGATTACAGATAGCAAATGGAACACATGGCAAGAAAAATGAGACCGGGCGGAGAGTATGGGCAGCAGGACGTTGGGGCCTGGGTGCCATAGATCCTCTTGTGTCGATTGAGGACCGAGCCATGTGCGGGCCTGTTGAACAAGCTAGAACAGTACCGAAGACCTACCGGATATATGGGAACCGGGAAACCGATGTAATTCGGGTAGCTAGGTGTTGAGGCATAGCTCGTCGTTCAGAGGGTAGGTTGAGAGCTGGAGGTGTAAATCGGCTGGCAGCACTGCAGATGCGCGCGCAGAGACCTCTTGCTCGGGAAGATGGGACCGGCTCAACATTTGGCTGACAGATGAAAGGTGGTTGCGTGCGACGTCCGTGATGGTTGCTGTAGGAAACATTGAGTACGGGTGTACGTGACGGGTTATTCGTGTAACCCTGCAGGTGTAAATCGATTATAATCACCATCCCTCTGGTCAGTGAGCACCACTTGTTCACTGTACCGTGACGTAGAAAGAACAGGCTAGAGTCATGTTAAAACTTGCTGATTGAAAGCTATACCTTGGTTGCTAATGAAATGTTGTAGTTTAGAGCAAATTAAAGTTCTTTTCAACCTTGGGCAAAGTATATGAGAGAAATGTGTTTCTTGTTTGATTGCGGCTCTCTTATGTGTCTTAGCGTGAGGTTCTTCACAACTTGCTGCCAAAACTTGAAAGTAAGGTTAAACTATTTTAGCGTGTCCTGCAACTTACTTTCCTATTACACATTGCAATTCTAGCATGTAGAGTTACATGTGTAGGTGAGACGGGTCAGACTTGCTGAGCCATCATGCTCACTTCTTGTGTTTGAAGCTTTTGCAGGGTGTTATGAGGAGGGGACTGTCGAGCAGGAGATGGACCCCCAAGAGGGCAACCCCGTTGAATGGGAGTCGTGCACACCGCCATGTTAGTGTGTGTGCGTGCTAGTGGGGACACATTCATGGGCTGAACATGAACTCTTTTGCGTAGTATACGCCCGTGAGTGTAGACTCGACTTATTTTTGTAAAAGTCCCAAAAATGTGTATGAATAAAAACTAAAGTTTGAATTCATATGTGTGGCAAAGATATGAAAAATGGGACTTGCTAAAACTTTTCTTCATGCAGGTAATACATGGATGAACATCCAACATGAGGTTCACCTTTTTGTTTAAAAGTGTTGAACCAATAAGGAGTTAAATACCTCTTTGCATGTGAGTTTAAAATTCAGATTTGAAATTCAAAGTTCACACATGTAGTGACCAAGGACTTTGATTAAAACTGCAGCCACATAGTTGGAATTATAGGGAGGAGTTTGATCCCCAACTTTCTATTTGTAGGGTGGGCTCAAAACGGAATGTAAGAGAAGCATTTGTAAATTCTAGCCAAATTCAAATTTGTCATACCAATTCAAACTGAATTTGAGAATTCAAATTCTAAACCACATTTCAAAACTCAGAATTTTGGGAATTAAGAGGATCAGCTTGAGAAGATATTTGGGGAGGAAATGTGGAGTGGGACCCACATGTCATAGAGCTGAGAGGGTTGCCTTACACCCTAAGTCACACCCTCGGTGGGAAAATTTCCCGAACAGGTCACGGGCTCCACCGAGGAGCTTGCCGCGCCAGCTCCTGCTGCCGGTCTCCACGCGTTGGCACCCCAGGGTCAGTTCTCACCGCTTCAGCAACGTGATCTCTCCCTCCTCGGACCATGCCGACAGCAGTTGCTTCCTCTCCTCGCGAGCGCACACACTGAACCGAGTTCCTCCCTTCCGCCTCTCGGTCCGATCGGAAGAATGGAAAAACCACCGCGCTCTTTCCTCCCCCGAGCTGCTAAACGCTTCCCCGAGATCAGCCTCCACCTCCCCGACACAAAATCAAGCGATCTGCGGCCTCCGGTGCCTGAGAACGACCGCCGCCGCGGCGACCTAATCCGAGAAAGTGATCGGGCGCTCGTGGACAGCCCTCCACAGGGGGTTTCACGGCCGAGCGATCAAAGCTACGGACGCTCACGGGTGCGGTGCTCCTCTCAACCCAAGCTCAGGCCATACCGTGAAGCATCGCCGGCGAATTTCAAAGTTTTGCTCCGGCGGCTTCAACCCGAGCATCCAGTACGGGAATCCAAAATTCTCTACTTCTATTCGTTCTTATCTCATCAAACTTGGCACGTAGGAGCTGGACTAGCTGGCGATCATGTTCTCTTTAGCATCCGTCGCATGAAAACCCTTTGGGGCGACGTATTTTGAGGTCTACCGAGCACTTCTCCGGTGGACCAAATTGGGCGCACGGTGACGACCGACTTGCGGCTGTTCCCGAGCCATTTAGGGGCCATGCCGAGCCTTGCGATCACCCACTGGTGCTGTAGGGCTCGTCGGCGCAGGTTTTGGCGGGCTGGATACCCCAGGCAACGCCGCCGAACCCCCACAGTGGTTGTCGCACGTCGCCGGCCATGTTCCTGTCATTGGCAGTCCTAGCAGACCCCACAGCCGTGTTCCTCGGTGTCACAAACTCCCTGGCGGCGAGTTTCAGCTCAGGCGGTGGCCGGAAACGGCGAGCTCCGGCATAGGGCCAACGAGGGACAGCACGGGCGCGAGCGAGGAAGCCGGAGGAAGAAGAAGACGCGTGGGCCCCGGCTGTCAGCAGCTCAAATTTTAAACCCGGGATCAGGTGTGGCCGGGATCCCGTGTGTTGGCGCGCATAGACGCTGTGGCCCGGTGTGGCTTCGCTTCTATTGGCTGGAATTCAAAACAGTGGGTCCAGCCAGATTTTCAATAGGAAAATAATTCCAGACTTAGCTCAATCTTTAGAAATTCATATATCCCTGTAGAAAACTCCATTTTGAGTGATTCCAATTGGGTTGGATTCATCTCTCTGAGTTCTATCCAAATATGAACTCATATTTGTATGAAAGTTAATATTATATTCTGGGAAATTCTTGGAAGGTTTTCTGAAAAAGAATTATCGAGGGAGTTTGGAGTATCCAAAAATCCCCAAATTTTGCCAGAATATTCTTTAGCATAGTATTGACCTACTAGCAAATTTTAAGATCATTTGAGTAGGAATTTGCTAAATGCAAACTACTTTTTTCAAAGGAGTCCAGAAACATTTTCAGAAAATGTTTCCCACTTCAAAAATCTGTTCTGAGCAATCCATAGCTTCAAAAATCATAGGAAAATTTAGGCAACCTCTCTGAGACATACTTGGAATTGTAGTTCACTTAGTTGGGCATGAAAATGCACATTTCTTCAGAATTAATTCTTTTGAGCACAAATTCTTAAAGAATTGTTCTGGAAGAACTACCCAAGTAAAAGGGCTGTATTTTGGACCAGGTTACTCTCATGTGATCAAGAACTCATATGTAAATTATCAGCCCAAGATGAGTCCTTGAACTCCCTGTTCTTATTCTCCATACTTGTGTATATGTGGGAATACATAAGAGATATTGTGAGAAATTGGGGAGGGCACAATATGACTCCACATTAGCTGCAATTTGGCAAGCTAAATCCTTAGGTAGTATACACGCTGCTGTAAAAGTTTTGAGGCCATTGGAGTCTTTTTGTACAGTTGCACTCAAATCCTTTCAGCTTATCTATTATGTTCATTAGGGAAAATGATTAGTGTATAGCTAAGGCCTTATGGTCATGTTAGTTTATTTCTGTTCTTTGCACAACAGGGGCAAACCAAGCCATGCTTGGCTTTTCCACATAACCTCTGCTCCTAAAAGATTAATTCTATAACTTCTTTCCATTACATTCTATAAAACATGTGCATATGCATTTCAATAGGAACCACAACGAAGGGGATTCAAAGGAGCGATTCATCGAAGTGGATCAAGCTCCAGAGAATCAAGGGTGGATCTGCAAGGACACTAACTGTTATATACGACTACCCTGCAAAACAGGCAACCTCCGGTTTGCATTTAACAGCTGTTAAGTTTTCCTTTTGTATTCACTTTCGGTCAAGATATGAACTGTGCATTAGGTCTAGTGTTTGATACTCCTCTTGCATAGCCAAATGACCCATGGAGTATTGGGTAGGTGTCCTTCACCGTGTAGAACTGCCATGCTTAAGTATGGTTCGGTAGAAATCGAGTGGTGAGATGCTACTCGCAGATTTAGGAACAACAGGGGCATACGGGATTGGTTCGTAATTGAATTAGCAAGTTAAAGTTGAGACCGGAAGGTTGTAAGAGCGGCAGGACATAGGGGCCTGGGTGCTGTAGACCTGTCTGTGTCGGTAAAGGACTGATCCGTATGCGGCCCCGTTGAACAAGTTTGAGTTGTGTACCGGACTCATGCTGGCTATATGGGACCCAGTAAACCGATGTACCTCGGGAAGCTGTCGTTGGGACTTTTCGGGTCGCCTCAGGCGGATGGCCAGTGTGCAGTATGTGGGGAATATTCTTATGACATCTCACGTCGGAAGGTGCACCATGAGAGTAGCTACTGTACGGGGCGACTTGATCGATTCAGCGGGGGGTGAAACGGGGGAAAGGCTGCCACGTACGACGTCAGTGATGGTTGTGGTAGGCAACGTCGATTACGGGCGTACGTGTCGTGTAGTTCGGGTGTTATTGATTCGAATCACCGTCGCTCGCGGAATGGACCGAGCATACTTGTTCTCACAGTCGTGACGTAGTAAGAACTTGCATGAGAAAGGAACTAATCATATTGATGTGAAGTATTATACTAGCGTTGTATTGGATCTTGATGAATAGGCTAGTGTAAACTCGATTCTTTCATGCCATGAGCAAATTACATCGGTGGAAAGCGTTTCTTGTCTGATTGTGGACTCCCGATGTGGCGTGCCCAAGGTTACTTAAAATACTGCCATTAATACTTGAAATTAAGGATTCACTTTTAGGCGAGTTTAATTATGCTTCTACCATCCTATTTTAGGTTCATAACCTCACTTAGAGTTTCATGTTTAGGGTAACGGTTAAGTCTTGCTGAGCGTTATGCTCACGGATGCTATCCGAGTTGTTTTGCAGGTATTTAACTTCGTGCTTAAGAGAAGGGATGCTGATGAGACTCGGGAACCTCCGAGTGCGTACTCGAAGAGCATCCTCGCCGCTGCAGATTGTCTTCGTGTTGCTAGTAAGAGACAGTCTGCGGGCTGGACTGTTTCTTTGTTGCTAGATTAGAGATGAGTCGTGAGAGTGATAGTCTTCCGCTGTAGTTTACTCTGATAATACTTATTTGTAAAGACATTCTTGTCCGCTTCCGCAAACTCTTTATGTAATATGATGTGTTTCTGCAACCCGTGTGCTGTTGGGTGCCGCATAACACGGCACCACCCGACGAGGTCCTGTGGGGCTGTCTCAGCTGGTATCAGATCTGTTACACATGGTATCAGAGCTGCGTTGGGAACAGAGCACGGATTGAGCATCATATTATGTCAAAAACTTAGGACACGGTGAGATAACGGTACTAGGCCCACATAAGGACTATTATTAGCATAATATGAAGGTGACAAACTAACCTATTTGTTATGTCAGAAAATCGTGCATCTCGGGACGTCTATGTCTTGGGGGGGTGCACGTATGCACTGTCCACCAGTGCGCATAAGCTGAAGGGTGGAGCCTCACGGGTGGCAGGTAACCCGACCCGCTTTAGTATCCTCTACGACTCTTCATGTCGTTTGGGGGTATTCGAGCAACGTTTTCCCTGGCGTGCGTGGTGCATTTTGGGAGACCACGTCACGTGGTCAGTAACGTGAACACGTAGCTCAAGGCGTGTTTGGCTTGAGAACACCTGGGCGAGTGATGACGGCCGGGTGTACGAACTGTATGGATACCGGGTTCGGTGTGCAGCCGGGCCTGATGATTGAGTGTGGCTTATGTAGGTGCTAACCACGAAAACCTTAGTGCGTGTAGAACACGTTTGCGAGTGACCGTTTTAGTGCCACCTAAGGATACGTATATGCCGGTGTAATCCGGTTAGGTTTTTCTTTGGTGAGGCGACGTAGTACCGTCATAGGTCTTACGGTGCATCGTCACCGTACAACACTGGATAGTATTCTTACCTATGAATAAATCATTCATGACTAACTTCCAAACTAAAAATGGATGTGATAAAGCATATATTAGTTACTGAGCTCTCCATTTGAACTAAGTTTCAAAGAAGAGACTTGTTAGGCTTCTTCTGATCTCAAAGACAGAGTGCTCTGTTCAGACAGAAATTTTTCTGGGATTAAACACAGCGTAACTCTGATTTTCTTAAACCGATGGAGGTGTTTGATACAGTTCTGGAAAGGTTATTAAGCGCTCTACAAATTTTCTGTAGAACTCCAGAGCCAAATCCGAAACCAACTTGGTTGAATGTCCAGATGAATGCAAACTATTCAGAAAACAGGACAGCTTTAAACTTCTCTGGATGTTGCTGTAAATTAGTCGTCACAGTCTGTAGAAAAAATTTCTAAGGGTCATACAATACACCGTTGGAAAGTTTATGAAACTTGCAACGATTTTGTATTTCATAGTTTGTTCAAAATTGTACCCCATTTGTATGTAAAACTGTGATGAAAACAGCCACATACAAAGGAGGTGCTGGCAAAATTTACCCAGAAATTCTGTCGACTTTGAATGATCATAACCTCTGGTTAAGGGATGATCTAGGGGCATATGAGTACTCGTTGTAAAGATACTGAAGTTAACTTTAACTTTGGTATTCAACTTGAGTTATGAAAATGCTGGTAACTGGATCCAAATCTGGGTTAAGTACAGAAAGGTTGATTCTGTACAGAATAGAGGGATTGTTCTATTTTTGGCTTTAGAAAGATGTGTAAACATGAAGTATTGTTATGCTTTCATAAAGTTTTAGCATGTTCATGTTTTACATACTTTCACATACTGCTAGATCAAGTTTTGACTCCCCTAAAAATTATGCTTTTGCAGTATGGTGCGTACTCATTCTCCGAGTAGGACTGAAGGTTCTCGCCGAGACGGTGATGACTCAACTCCACCAGGGGCACCGCCATCAACGGTATGGGCGGATATCATGGCTCAGATGGTCAAGTCAAGTCAAGAGAACACAAGACTACTCCAAGCCTTGGTACAACAAGGTTTACTCCAACGTGCACAACAGGACGTTCCACCTCGGAACGCCTATTTGGACTTCTTGGCGACGCAACCGCCAATTTTCACGGAAGCCGATGAACCAGTGGAAGCTGACCAGTGGCTTCGAGTTATGGAGTCCAAGTTTGGAGTGTTTGAGTGCGATGAGTATCAGAAGACATTAATTGCAGCTCAACAACTCCATGGAGCCGCCGGAAATTGGTGGTTCGGTTATCTTGCCACCGTTCCGGAAGGCCATCAAGTGGAATGGACGGAATTTCGTGAAGCATTCCACGCTCGTCACATTCCTAGGGGTTTTATTAAGGCCCAACAGCAAGAATTCAGAAACTTGAAGCAGGGGGACATGAGTGTCCTCGATTATGTCAGACGATTCAATCTTCTGGCACAATATGCTCCTGCTTATGCGACGAGCGAAGCTGCAATGTGTGACTACTTTTTCTATGGCTTGAGCGCCATACTAAAAGATAAGTTAGCTTTGTTCAATCAAGGCAGTTACACCGAGTTGATCAGTGCTGCTCTTTTGCAAGAACAAGTGACACTTGAGTGTCAAGCAGAGAAGAGGAACCGGGATGATGTGCAAGAAGACCCACCAGTTGTTCCTCGCAAATACTGTGTGGTGTATCACACACCATCCGATGAAATATGGCAAGCACCAGTAATATCAACGCCGTATAGATTTCCTGCTCAAGAATCATGTCTTGAAGCAACACCTTTGTCGCAGCAACGAATGACACCTGTCACATCATTGCTGCAACCAAGTACATCAACTTCTCAACCACAAGTCAACGAAGAACCAGGGAAACCTCCGTGTTCTTATTGCCACCGTTCTGGGCATTTTAGGCGGGAATGCCGGGAGAAGTTGTTGAACACCAGACAGCCATCATTGTCAGGTGGTATGCCGCCACCTGCTCAAGTCAACATAACAGCATTGCAATCCAGGAGTGTGCAACATCTTGCTATTGAGGATGTCCCGGAGGGAGCACCGGTGTTAGCGGGCATGTTCACTCTCAAAGACGTGCCCGTGCTCATACTTTTTGATTCCGGTGCAACCCACAATTTTATCAGCAAAACATGCGTGGATCAGCACCAATTATCCACCAATACTTCCACAACGAGTTTTCTTATACGTTCACCGGGAGGGAATATCTCTGCTAATCAGATTGTGTCCCGAGCAGCTTTGTGTTTGGGCGGAAAAATATACCCAACATCGCTGATTATGTTGGATAGGCAGAAGATAGACATTTTATTGGGAATGTCTTGGTTAAATCATCACAGTGCCGTTCTCAATATCGGTAAGCGGACTGTCCAGATTGACTCGCCGATTCAAGGACAGCACACACTGCTTTTAGACAGCAAAGATCCGGATATGGTAGAGGCCTACCACACGGAAGCGCTGAAGATTGAAGATATTCCGGTGGTACGAGATTATCCCGACGTATTTCCCGATGACTTACCGGGCATGCCGCCTGAACGAGACGTCGAGTTTAAGATTGACCTGGCGCCAGGAACGACGCCTATCTCACGAAGGCCTTACAAGATGGAACCTAACGAGCTAGCGGAGTTGAAAGAGCAACTGAATGAACTCATGAGCAAGGGTTTCATACGACCAAGTTCTTCTTCTTGGGGTTGCTCAGCTCTGTTCGTTATGAAGAAGGACGAAACATTACGGCTATGTGTTGATTATCGTCCTCTCAATGCTGTCACGATCAAGAACAAGTATCCTTTGCCTCGCATCGACATGATGTTCGATCAACTTGTTGGTGCAAAGGTATTTTCGAAGATGGATCTTCGGTCGGGCTATCATCAAATCAAGATCCGACCGGAGGACCGAAGACAGCTTTCTCGACGAGATACGGACTCTACGAGTACCTCGTCATGTCATTTGGATTAACCAACGCTCCGGCACACTTCACGTACTTGATGAATTCTGTATTCATGCCGGAGTTAGACAAATTCATTGTTGTATTCATCGACGACATATTGGTTTACCCAAATCTGAAGAAGAGCACGCTGAACATCTGCGTATCGTGCTACAACGGTTGCGGGAGCACCAATTATATGCCAAGTTCAGCAAGTGCGAATTTTGGATTGATCAAGTGCCTTCCTAGGCCATATTATTTCAGCAGAAGGCATCGCCGTGGACCCCAGCAAGATTGAACAAGTGCTGAAGTGGGAATCTCCCAAATCAGTCCACGAGGTCCAAAGTTTCCTAGGTTTAGTGGGGTATTATCGGAGGTTTATTCCGAGCTTCTCAAAGATTGCTAAACCAATGACGGAGCTGCTGAAGAAGGGCACTAAATACAGGTGGAATGCAGCATGTGAAGCCGCATTCAAAACTTTGGTGAAACATCTCACAACGGCTCCATTTCTTGCTCAGCCGGACACGACGAAGCCATTCGATGTATACTGTGATGCATCCGGCATCGGTCTCGGCTGCGTTCTGATACAAGAAGGGCGTGTAGTCGCCTATGGGTCTCGTCAACTGCGAAACCACGAGCAGAATTATCCAACACACGATCTTGAGCTTGCTGCAGTGGTGTTGGCGTAAAGATGTGGAGGCATTACCTACTTGGTAATCTCGTTCACCTCTACACCGACCATAAAAGCCTGAAGTATATCTTCACGCAGAAGGAGCTGAATATGAGACAATGGTGATGGTTGGAGCTCATAAAAGATTATGAAATTGAGATCCACTATCATCCGGGAAAAGCAAACGTGGTTGCCGACGCGCTTAGTCGGAAAGCCCACGTTCATAACTTAGCGGCTGCTGAGTTAGAAGACGAAGAACCAAGCCTCCTATTCATTCCGTATGGCGCGCATTATAATCTCGTGCTCATTCCAATGATCCGTGAAGAGATTGTTGAGGCTCAAAGAAGAGACAGAGGTATGTCTCACATACGGAGAAGACTAGACAACGGAGAGGTCAAATGTTTCCGGAAGGATGAGAACGGTACGATATGGTTTAACGACCGTATAGTGGTACCACACAATATGAAACTCCGGAAGAAGATCTTGGATGAAGCCCACCTGTCGAAGTTTTCCATTCATCCCGGAAGTAACAAGATGTACCAGGATTTGAGGCAGAAATTATGGTGGACGAGGATGAAAAGGGAAATCGCTAAATACGTATCCGAATGCGATACGTGTAGACGGGTCAAGGCTGATCATATGCGGAAAGCCGGACCGCTACAACCTTTGAAGATACCGGCGAGGAAATGGGAGGATGTGAGTATGGACTTCATCGTCGGATTACCGCTCACATCCAGGAAGCATGACTCGATATGGGTGATCGTCGACAGGTTGACAAAGTCGGCTCATTTCATACCGGTGAACACTCATTATCGAGCAAGGCAATATGCGGAGTTATTCATCTCCAGAATTATATGCTCACATGGTGTTCTGAAGACCATCATTTCAGATCGAGGTGCGCTGTTTGTTGCTCGATTTTGGGAGCAACTGCATGCCTCGTTGGGCACCAGGCTAATTAGAAGCTCCACATATCACCCTCAAACCGATGGACAAACTGAGAGGGTGAATCAAGTGCTCGAGGATATGTTGAGAGCGTGTGCCATCCACCACGGTAGGAATTGGGACGATCACCTACCGCTGGCGGAGTTTTCATATAACAACGGTTATCAAGCGAGTATTAAAATGGCACCGTATGAAGCTCTCTACGGTACGGCCGGAAGTGTCGCACACCACTGAATTGATGTGAGTCCGGCGAAAGAGTTCTGTTTGGGATTGATCTTGTCAACGAAGCCGAAGACCGAGTTCGGTTGATACAAGAGAACTTAAAGGCTGCACAATCCCGACAGAAGAGCTACGCTGATCAACGGCGTAGGCCTTTGCATTTTGACGTCGGAGAGCATGTGTACCTTCGGGTGTCTCCGATGAAGGGAATTCACTGGTTCGGTGTAAAGGAGTAGCTTGCTCCCTGTTTTATTGGTCCTTTTGCTATCACGGATAAGTGCGGACCCGTAGCACTACCGGCTGGAGTTACCGGCAAGTCTAGTGGGTGTTCATGATGTATTTCATGTTTCACAGCTGCGGAAGTGCCTCAAATTCACTGCTGCTGTTCGCACCGAGGAAATCGATGAATTGAAACCGGACCTGACCTACACCGAGCGACCGGTTCAGATTTTGGATGAAAAGACCCGGGTAACCCGGAACCGGACGATCAAATTTTACAAGGTGCTGTGGAGTAATCACACCGCGGAAGAGGCGACGTGGGAAAGTGAAGATTACCTCCGCACCAACTATCCGGAATTTTTAGCTTTGTACAGTTTGTAATTACCTCTCCCGTCCTGTTCCTCTTTTGTAATCTCGGGACGAGAATCTTTTAAGGGGGGAGGAATGTAAAAGTCCCAAAAATGTGTATGAATAAAAACTAAAGTTTGAATTCATATGTGTGGCAAAGACATGAAAAATGGGACTTGCTAATACTTTTCTTCATGCAAGGTAATACATGGATGAACATCCAACATGAGGTTCACCTTTTTGTTTAAAAGTGTTGAACCAATAAGGAGTTAAATACCTCTTTGCATGTGAGTTTAAAATTCAGATATGAAATTCAAAGTTCACACATGTAGTGACCAAAGACTTTGATTAAAACTGCAGCCACATAGTTGGAATTATAGGGAGGAGTTTGATCCCCAACTTTCTATTTGTAGGGTGGGCTCAAAAAGGAATGTAAGAGAAGCATTTGTAAATTCTAGCCAAATTCAAATTTGTCATACCAATTCAAACTGAATTTGGAGAACTCAAATTCTAAACCACATTTCAAAACTCAGAATTTTGGAAATTAAGAGGATCAGATTGAGAAGATATTTGGGGAGGAAATATGGAGTGGGACCCACATGTCATAGAGCTGAGAGGGTTGCCTTACACCCTAAGTCACACCCTCGGTGGGAAAATTTCCCGAACAGGTCACGGGCTCCACCGAGGAGCTTGCCGCGCCAGCTCCTGCTGCCGGTCTCCACGCGTTGGCGCCCCAGGGTCGGTTCTCACCGCTTCAGCAACGTGATCTCTCCCTCCTTGGACCAAGCCGACAGCAGTTGCTTCCTCTCCTCGCGAGCGCACGCACTGAACAGAGTTCCTCCCTTCCGCCTCTCGGTCCGATCGGAAGAACGGCAAAACCACCGTGCTCTTTCCTCCCCCGAGCACCTAAACGCTTCCCCGAGATCAGCCTCCACCTCCCCGACACAAAATCAAGCGAGCTGCGGCCTCCGGTGCCCGAGAACGACCGCTGCCGCGGCGACCTAATCCGAGAAAGTGATCGGGCGCTCGTGGACAGCCCTCCACAGGGGGTTTCACGGCCGAGCGATCACAGCTACGGACGCGCACAGGTGCGGTGCTGCTCTCAACCCAAGCTCAGGCCATACCGTGAAGCATCGCCGGTGAATTTCGAAGTTTTGCTCCGGCGGCTTCAACCCGAGCATCCGGTACGGGAATCTGAAATTCTCCACTTCTATTCGTTCTTAGCTCATCAAACTTGGCACGTAGGAGCTGGACTAGCCGGCGATCATGTTCTCTTTAGCATCCGTTGCATGAAAACCCTTTGGGGCGACGTATTTTGAGGTCTACCGAACACTTCTCCGGCGGACCAAATCGGGCGCACGGTGACGACTGACTTGCAACTGTTCCCGAGCCATTCAGGGGCCATGACGAGCCTTGCGCACATCCACTGGTGCTTTAGGGCTCGTCGGCGCAGGTTTTGGCGGGCTGGATACCCCAGGCAACGCCGCCGAACCCCCACAGTTGCTGTCGCACGTCGCCGGCCATGTTCCGGTCGTTGGCAGCCCTAGCAAACCCCACAGCCGTGTTCCTCAGTGTCACAAACTCCCTGGCGGCGAGTTTCAGCTCAGGCGGTGGCCGGAAATGGCGAGCCGGCGAGCTCCGGCGTAGGGCCGACGAGGGGCAGCGCGGGCGCGAGCGAGGAAGCCAGAGGAAGAAGAAGACGCGTGGGCCCCGGCTGTCAGCAGCTCAAATTTTAAACCCGGGATCAGGTGTGGCCGGGATCCCATGTGTTGGCGCGCAGAGACGCTGTGGCCCGGTGTGGCTTCGCTTCTATTGGCTGGAATTCAAAACAGTGGGTCCAGCCAGATTTTCAATAGGAAAATAATTCCAGACTTAGCTCAATCTTTAGAAATTCATATCTCCATGTAGAAAACTCCAATTTGAGTGATTCCAACTGGGTTGGATTCATCTCTCTTAGTTATATCCAAATATGAACTCAGATTTGTATGAAAGTTAATATTATATTCTGGAAAATTCTTGGAAGGTTTTCTGAAAAAGAAATATCGAGGGAGTTTGGCTTATCCAAAAATCCCCAAATTTTGCCAGAATATTCTTTAGCATAGTATTGACCTACTAGAAAGTTTTCAGCTCATTTGAAGATCATTTGTGTAGGAATTTGATAAATGCAAACTACTGTGTTCAAAGGAGTCCAGAAACATTTTCAGAAAATGTTTCCCACTTCAAAAATCTGTTCTGAGCAATCCATAGCTTAAAAAATCATAGGAAAATTTAGGCAAGCGCTCTGAGACATACATGGAATTGTAGTTCACTTAGTTGGGCATGAAAATGCACAGTTCTTCAGAATTAATTCTTTTGAGCACAAATGCTTAAAGAATTGTTCTGGAAGAACTACTCAAGTAAAAGGGCTGGATTTTGGACCAGGTTACTCTCATGTGATCAAGAACTCATATGTAAATTATCAGCCCAAGATGAGTCCTTGAACTCCCTGTTCTTATTCTCCATACTTGTGTATATGTGGGAATACATCAGAGATATTGTGAGAAATTGAGGAGGGCACAATATGACTCCACATTAGCTGCAATTTGGCAAGCTAAATCCTTAGGTAGTATAGACCCTGCTGTAAAAGATTTGAGGCCATTGGAGTCTTGTTCTTCAGTTGCACTCAAATCCTTTCAGCTTATCTATTATGTTCATTAGGGAAAATGATTAGTGTATAGCTATGGCCTTATGGTCAAGTTAGTTTATTTCTGTTCTTTGCACAACAGGGGCAAACCAAGCCATGTTTGGCTTTTCCACACAACCTCTGTTCCTAAGAGATTAATTCTATAACTTCTTTCCATTACATTCTATAAAACATGTGCATATGCATTTCAATAGGAACCACAACGAAGGGGATTCAAAGGAGCGATTCATCGAAGTGGATCAAGCTGCGGAGAATCAAGGGTGGATCTGCAAGGACACTAACTGTTATATACGACTACCCTGCAAAACAGGCAAGCTCCGGTTTGCATTTAACAGCTGTTAAGTTTTTCTTTTGTATTCACTTTCGGTCAAGATATGAACTGTGCATTAGGTCTAGTGTTTGATACTCCTCTTGCATAGCCAAATGACCCATGGAGTATTGGGTAGGTGTCCTTCACCGTGTAGAACTGCCATGCTTAAGTACGGTTTGGTAGAAGTCGAGTGGTGAGATGCTACTCGCAGATTTAGGAAAAACAGGGGCATACGGGATTGGTTCGTAATTGAATTAGCAAGTTAAAGTTGAGACCGGAAGGTTGTAGGAGCAGCAGGACATAGGGGCCTGAGTGCTGTAGACCTGTCCGTGTCGGTAAAGGACCGATCCGTATGCGGCCCTGTTGAACAAGTTTGAGTTGTGTACCGGACTCATGCTGGCTATATGGGACCCAGTAAACCGATGTACCTCATGAAGCTGTCGTTGGGACTTTTCGGGTCGCCTCAGGCGGACGGCCGGTGTGCAGTACGTGGGGAATATTCTCATGACATCTGACGTCGGAAGGTGCACCATGAGAGTAGCTACTGTACGGGGCGACTTGATCGATTCAGCGGGGGTGAAATGGGGGAAAGGCTGCCACGTACGACTTCAGTGATGGTTGTGGTAGGCAACGTCGATTACGGGCGTACGTGTCGTGTAGTCCAGGTGTTATTGATTCGAATCACCATCGCTCGCGGAATGGACCGAGCATACTTGTTCTCACAGTCGTGACGTAGTAAGAACTTGCATGAGAAAGGAACTAATCATATTGATGTGAAGTATTATACTAGCGTTGTATTGGATCTTGAGGAATAGGCTAGTGCAAACTCGATTCTTTCATGCCATGAGCAAATTACATCGGGGGAAATCGTTTCTTGTTTGACTGTGGACTCCCGATGTGGCGTGCCCAAGGTTACTTAAAATACTGCCATTAATACTTGAAAGTAAGGATTCACTTTTAGGCGAGTTTAATTATGCTTCTACCATCCTATTTTAGGTCCTCACTTAGAGTTTCATGTTTAGGGTGACGGTTAAGTGTTGCTGAGCGTTATGCTCACGGATGCTATCCGAGTTGTTTTGCAGGTATTTGACTTCGTTCTTAAGAGAAGGGATGCCGATGAGACTCGGGAACCTCCGAGTGCGTACTCGAAGAGCATCCTCGCCGCTGCAGATTGTCTTCGTGGTTCTAGTAAGAGACAGTCTGCGGGCTGGACTGTTTCTTTGTTGCTAGATTAGAGATGAGGCGTGAGAGTGATAGTCTTCCGCTGTAGTTTACTCTGATAATACTTATTTGTAAAGACATTCTTGTCCGCTTCCGCAAACTCTTTATGTAATATGATGTGTTTCTGCAACCCGTGTGCTGTTGGGTGCCGCATAACACGGCACCACCCGACGAGGTCCTGTGGGGCTGTCTCAGCTGGTATCAGAGCTGTTACAATTTTGTTGTAAACATGTTCAAAAATAGTTTGTTGTAATAGAACTTTTGCTTCCGATTTTGTAGCTTTTACGTGTGTTATCCGGTGCTGTGCAACGCAGCACCCCTCAGCATGATCCAGGCTAGTCAATGCCAGTGTGGCCCTCGCACTGGTCATGTCCTTTGGCCTCACCAACGCTCCAGCTCATTTCACGTACTTGAAGAACTCTGTATTCATGCCAAAGCTGGACAAGTTTGTCGTGGTCTTTATCGACGACATATTGGTATATTCCAAGTCGGAGAAAGAACACGCGAAGCACCTGCGTATAGTCTTGCAAAGGCTGCGGGATCACAAGCTATACGCAAAATTCAGCAAATGTGAATTCTGGATATCGCAAGTGCCTTTTCTCTACCATATTATCTCAGCGGAGGACATCGCTGTAGACCTGAGTAAGATCACACAAGTGCTGAATTGGAAGTCCCCGACGCCTGTTCACGAGGTACGGAGTTTCCTCGGACTCACGGGATATTATCGGAGGTTCATTTCGAACTTCTCAAAGATTGCCAAGCCTATGACAGAGCTGCTGAAGAAGGCTACCAAATATGTTTCCAGTCCAGCATGTGAAGCAGCGTTCATGGCATTAGTGAAGCACCTAACATCAGCACCGGTTTTGGCGCAGCCAGACACAACAAAAATGTTCGATGTGTACTGCGATGCATCCGGCATTGGGCTCGGATGTGTGCTGATGCAAGACCGAAGAGTGGTCACGTATGGATCACGGAAGCTCAGGATCAATGAGCAAAATTATCCAACTCATGACTTAGAGCTTGCTGCCGTGGTACTCGCACTCAAAATGTGGAGGCACTACCTACTCGGTGACCTCGTACATTTATAGAGCCTCAAGTACATATTCACTCAGAAGGAGCTGAACATGAGGCAACGAAGATGGTTGGAGTTGATAAAGGATTAAGAAATATAGATCGATTATCACCCCGGCAAGGCTAACATAGTGGCGGATGCGCTGAGTCGCAAGTCACACGTTAATAATCTGACCATCACACCATTGGAAGAGAGCGAGCCACCATTTCATGTGATTCCACATGGAGCTCTCTATAACCTAGCTCTTATCCCCACCATCCGTGAAGAGATAGTGGCAGCTCAGAAACATGACAAGGACATGTCACATTTGCAGAGACGTGTAGATAGTGGGGAGTTAAAGTGTTTCCGGAAGGACGGAGACGGCGTACTATAGTTCAAGGACCGGATCGTCGTACCACGTAACCCGGAGTTGCGAAAGAAAATCTTTGATGAGGCTCACTTGTCAAAGTTTTCTATTCACCCCGGCAGCTCAGAAGCAAGTTTTGGTGGACACGGATGAAGTGGGAGATCACACAGTACGTGTCCGAGTGTGATACATGTCGGAGAGTGAAAAGCGGACCACATGAAGAAACTGGGACTGCTACAACCACTGGGCCTTCCTGCCTGGAAGTGGGGGGGATGTGAGCATGGACTTCATCATCGGTTTACCCACCACATCTCAGAAGCATGATTCAGTGTGGGTGATCGTCGACCGGCACTCCAAAGTTGCCCATTTTATCCTGGTCAACACCAACTACAACGCCAAGAAGTATGCTGAATTGTACATTTCACGGATCCTATGCTTGTACGGCAGACCCCGCACCATCATATCGGATCGGGGCACTTTATTTGTGTCTCGTTTTTGGGAGCAGCTACATGCTGCTTTGGGAACGAAGCTGATCCGTAGTTCAGTGCACCACCCTCAGACTGATGGGCAAACCGAGCGAGTAAATCAGATTTTCGAGGATATGCTACGAGCTTGCACTATCAACAACGGTAAGAATTGGGATGATCACTTACCGTTGGCCGAGTTCTCATACAACAATGGGTAGCATGCAAGCATCAATATGGCGCCCTATGAGGTGCTATACGGGATAAAATGCCGCACACCGCTGAATTGGTGTGGGTCTGACGAAAGGGTCACCTTCGGGATTGATCTTGTTAATAATGCGGAAGAAAAGGTTAAGCTGATTCAAGCGAACCTAAAAGCCGCCCAATCCCGACAAAAACAGTATGCGGACCGGAGAAGACGTCCTTTACAATTCAAAGTCGCGGATCACGTGTACCTACGTGTGTCTCCAATGAAGGGCATGAACAGATTCGGGGTGAGAGGAAAGTTGGCACCCCGATTCATTGGTCCATTCCAGATTGTGGAAAGATGTGGATCAGTTGCATACCGGCAGGAATTACCAGCGACACTCTCCGGTGTGCACGGCGTCTTTCATATTCCTCAGCTGAGGATGTGCCTCAAGCTTTCAACCACCGTTCAGCTGGGAGATATCGAAGAACTGAAACTGGATCTCACTTATCGGGAGGAACCGGTTCAGATTATTGATGAAAAGGCCCGAACAACACGCAACCTTACGTTGTGGTTCTACAAAGTTCTATGGAGTAATCGCTCCGTAGATGAAGCGACATGTGAGAGCAAAGGCTTTCTTCGCGTTAACTACCCCGAATTTTTAACGTCGCACATCCGGTAATTTTCCACCATCCTCTCTCATTTTTACCTTATAATCTCGAGACGAGATTCTTTTAAGGGGGGTGGAATGTAAGGGCCCAAGTTTTCATTTGCTAAAAGTGTTCATCACACCACACTCACCTCATTTGCGGAAATCATATGAACACATTTGAAGAGCAAGTAACCACCATCAAGAAATTAATTAGGAGATAAACTCACAAAATGAAAAAGTGGTATTTCCCACATGCATCATATAGGGGCTGAGCATATGAATAACTTCTAAACCTTGTTATAAATGCTCATGCCAAATTTCACCCAAATCCAAAACCTTTTGAGGTATTTTTGGGTATAATTAGAAAAAGGCTAGTTTGAACTTAAATTCAAATTCAAACTCCTTTTATAACATGAATTCAAAAGTGGGATTTATATTCACGCTCAGCACATTTTTGTGAGCTCGCATACCAATTTTCACTTCATTTGGAGTTGAACTTGACATGAGCTATTTTGGCTCAATTCAAATAAAATTTGAATTTCAGTTAACCTTTGCTGCAAATTTGATCAAATCAAATCACACTTTGAATTATTCAAATTCAGCTGGCCATTTTGTGGTTTGATCAAATTTCAAAGTGCATGAGGTCACCAATATTTGGAGCAGTGGAAATTTGAAGTTTTGAGGTTAAAACTAGGGGGTGGGGCCCTCCTGTCACCCTCACACTCGAGCAAACCGACTGAATCACTCGGTGCCCGGTTTCTTGCGCGCGCTCGGTGATCGCCACGGTGATGATCGATGCTGCCAGCTCCTGCTCGTGCATTCTCATGCCCAGACCGACATCCAACCTCCTTATCCCCGCACTCGAGCCGGCAAAGGCCAGTTTTGCTCGTTGCTCCTCGCTCTCATGCGAAAACAAGAGCCGAAGACACGCCGCCTAGGTTGCTCGATCGGGAGATCGTGCCAACTCGTGTGTGGACTCCTCCTGAGTAGAAAAACGGCACTATGAGCTCGTGCACAAGCTCCTTGACACAAAACCCCACTGTGATCGGCACCCACAACCCTAGAAACCGCAATCTTTGCGGCGACCGGAAAACGACCGCACCTCGGGATCACGTGGACAGCTCTAACGGTAGCTTGTCACGCCCGAGCAGAAGAACCCACAGACGCGCCGGACCACCGTGCTGCTTCCATCCGAATCTCAGCCCAAGCCATGGTTCATCGCCGGAGTAATTTCAGTTTTACTGCCGGTCAGTGTAAAACGAGTTCTCGGTAAGAATTCAGCAAATTCCCTGTCAATATTTGTTTCTAGTGCCTTATACCCACACACGTAATATAGACTCATCAGCGCACATGCACGAGAAAAATCTTAGCTTAAGAGGGGTTGTACAGACACTATTTCATGATTTTCCACAGGCGCACCGTCACTACCGCCTCGGGCGCACGGTGAGAGCTACCCTATAGCCTCTTCCAAGACCATTCTCGACTATGTCGAGCATCACTGTGATCTACTGATGCTGTAGTGCCGTTTAGCCGGGCATTTGGCGGGCAAGAAGTGGTGGGCAACGTCGCCTGTCTTCGGTTTGAGCCGCCACTCGTCGCGAGATGGGTTAGGGGCATCGCAAGTCCAGAAAAGTTGCACCAACGTGTTCATCACGTATAAATAGGGGCTGGCAGCAAGTGGGAGTGCGGGAGGAGGACGGACGACGGAGCTCCGGCGAACTCCGGCGCATGAGAGTGCGGGCAGGCGGGAGGTTGAAGACGACCCCCGGACCCATGCGTCAGCCACTCGGGGATTTAAATCGGATTGTCTGCGGCTTGGGATCTAGTTGTGGATAAGAAGTGGAACTCAGCGATCCCGTTTGGCAGCCGCTGAGGAGCCGACACGTAGCCCCGTACCCACCGGCGGGGATTTAAACATTTCCCGAATTTCAGTTTCTAGTTTAAACTTCAAATCCACATAACTTTGGCTAGGAAACTCCAAATCGAGTGAACTAAATTTTGTTGGATTCATATATCTGAGTACTTTCCAAAAAATCAAGTTTCACTTTATGAGAATCCTTATTTCTCCAGAATTAATTCTTCAAATTTTAAATTTTTTAGAATTTTATCTGGAGTACCCTTTGGTGAAAACTTCTAAAATTTGGCCAGGACATTCTTTGTAATATAAATTAGCAACAATAAAAATTTCACATCCATCCGAGCTAATTTGATCCACCTAATGGTGTGATTAATGAAACTGTTCCAGAGAAAATGAAAAATGTCCATAAACATTTTTTCAGATTTTCTCTGAACTTGTTTAGCTCATATCTTTTGCTACGAACCTTCAAATTAGATGAAACCAATTCCATTAGAACCCTATGAAAATCTAGTTTTCAGAAAGTCATGGCTTGCTCCATGAAAATCCATAGAACACAAGAGCTCTGATTAAAGCCAAATGCACATTTATTTGTGCAGGGCTCAAATAAGCTTTGCTTCAGATGCAATTTGGCCAAGTCCATGTTTAGGTTGTAAATAAACCACATTAAAAATTTCAGAGTCATTGGGCCTGTATAGCTGTACTTATAGTCTTAACAATATCAACTTCAAATTCAAATGCATTTAAATTGACACGCATACATGTTTATATTGTGTAGTCGCTAAGGTTGAAGAGGAGCCGGAGGTATTGGATTTCATAACTCCGGAGGAAAAGCTAGCTTATGACCAGCAGCAAAGCAAGCTCCGGTTTGCATTAGCTTTTTTACAAACTTTATTGTTTTGGGAACTTACATTGAGTATCCACTTAAATTGTGCACTAGAGTCTTGTTTGAAAACCCAATTGCATAGCCAAGAGAACCAGGGTTTGGGCTTAGGTTTTTAAACCTCGAGTAGCCACTGCACTGCTAATATAGTGTAGGATTCGGTACAAGTCGCGTAGTTAGAACTGCTCGGGAGAATAGGCTAGAGGCACACCACTCGGTTAGACATAGCAAATGGAACACATGGAAAGAAAAATGAGACCGAGCTGAGAGTAAGGGCAGCAGGACGTTGGGGCCTGGGTTCCATAGCTCCGCTTGTGTCGATTGAGGACTGAGCCGTGTGCGGGCCTGTTGAACAAGCTAGAACAGTACTGAAGACCTATCGGATATATGGGAACCGGGAAACCGATGTAATTCAGGTAGCGATATGTTGAGGCATTGCTTGCTGTCCAGGGTAGGTTGAGAGCTTGAGGTGTAAATCGGCTGGCGGCACTGTGGATGCGTGCGCAGAGACCTCTTCTCGGGTCGATAGGACCGGTTCAACACTTGGCTGACGGATGAAAGGTGGCTGTGTACGACGTCCTTGGTGGTTGCTGTAGGCAACATCGAGTACGGGCATACGTGACGGGTTATTTGGGTAACCCTGCAGGTGTAAATCGATTATAATAGCCGTCCCTCGTGGTCAGTGAGTACTACTTTTTCACTGTACCGTGATGTAGAAAGAACAAGCTAGTTCCATGTTAAAACATAGCTGATTGAAGGTTGTACTCTGGTTGCTAATGAATTGTGTAGTTTAGAGCTAATTAAAATTCTTTTGAACCTTGGACAAAGCACATGAGAGAAATGGGTTTCTTGTTTGATTGCAGCTCTCTTATGTGTCTTAGCACGAGGTTCTTCCACAACTTGTGCTAAAAACTTGAAAGTAAGGTTTGACTAATTAGGTGTGTCGTTTGCAACTTACATTCCATTATACACTGCAAACCCAGTATGTAGAGTTTCATGTGTAGGTAATATGGATTAGTCTTGCTGAGCCATCGTGCTCACTGCTTGTGTTTAAAGCGTTTGCAGGGTGCTATGAGGAGGAGGCTCCCAAGGAGGAGACGGACCCCCAAGAGGGCAACACCATCGAGTGGGAGTCGTGCACGCCGCTGTGTTAGTTTGCGTGTGTTCTAGTGGGAACACGTTCACGGGCTGAACGTGAACTCTTTTGCTTAGTCTACACCCATGAGTGTAGACTTGATGTATTTTGTTGTAATTATGTTTATAAACACTTTTCTGTAATAAACTTTGCTTCCGCTTTGTACCTTTTACGTGTGTTATCCGGTGCTGTGCAAAGCAGCACCCCTCAGCGTGATCCGGGGCTAGTCGAGACCGTCGCGTCCTCGCAATTTCTCCAAGGACTGCCCACAGGGGCAGCAAAGCAGCGGGCAAGCCCAATATCATGGTGGTGTTCGAGGCCGACCACCGGCTAAGAAGGGAGGTCAGCGACCCGGGACATTCGTTACCTCGACAACGAGGATGCCCCGTAAGGAGAGAATGTGCTGGCGGGTACGTTCACTCTCAATGATCGTGCAATCATCATTCTATTTGATTCTGGTGCAACCCACAACTTCATAAGTGCATCATATGTGGCTAAGCATCGACTGCAAGTCTTCCAAACCGAGTGCTCATATATGATTTGCTCACCGGGAGGGAAGATTTCAGCAAATGTGATGATTCCAAAAGAACCACTGTGCTTGGGTGGGAAAATATATCCCACTACTAAGATTATCCTTGAGGGATAGAAGATTGATGCAATCTTAGAAATGTCATGGCTAAGTTACCATGGTGCTGTTCTGGAAACTTTATCATGGACGGTTCGCCTCAACTCTCCACTCCTCCGTCCGCATTCACTCGTATTAGACAACCCTGTTCTGGAAGTTTCAGCCACCTATCATACTGAAGCTCCCAAGTTGGAGGACATGCCCATAGTCCGAGAATACCCTGATGTGTTTCCGGATGATTTTCCGGGCATGCCACCTGAACGGGATGTTGAGTTAAAGATTGAACTTGCACCCGGGACAACACCAATATCGTGGAGACCGTATAAGATGGCTCCGAATGAGCTGGCTGAATTGAAGGAACAACTCAATGACTTGTTGAGTAAAGGTTTCATTAGACTGAGTTCCTCGCCATGGGGATGCTCGGCGCTGTTCGACAAAAAGAAAGATGAAACCTTGAGGTTGTGTGTGGATTACCCACCACTCAACGCCATCACCATCGAGAACAAATATCCACTGCCCCGCATTGACATTCTGTTTGCTCAACTTGTGGGTGCAAGTGTGTTTTCAAATATGGACCTTCACTCCGGGTATCATAAAATAAAGATCCGGGCGGAGGATATCCCGAAGACGGCATTCTCGACGAGATATGGACTATATGAATATCTCGTCATGTCCTTTGGTCTCACCAATGCCCCGGCACATATCATGTACCTCATGAACTCTGTTTATGTCAGAGTTGGACAAGTTTCTGGTGGTGTTCATAGATGACATCTTGGTTTACTCCAAGTTGGAAGAAGAACACGCCGAACACTTGTGTATCGTCCTTCAACGATTGCGGGACCATAAGCTCTATGCCAAGTTCAGAAAATGCGAGTTTTGGATCAGCCAAGTGCCACTTTTGGGACGTATCATCTCAGCGGAAGGCATTGCGGTTGATCCAAGCAAAATTGAACAGGTGCTGAAATGGAAAGCCCCCACTTCTGTCCATGAAGTCAGAAGCTTCCTCGGTTTAGCGGGATATTACCGGAGGTTCATTCCGAGCTTCTCCAAGCTTGCTAAGACGATGACTAAATTATTGAAGAAGGGGACGAAATATGTTTGGAACTCAGCATGTGAAGGAGCGTTCCAAGCATTGGTGAAGCATCTCACAACAGCCCCTGTCTTAGCTCAACCGGATACGACCAAGCCTTTCGACGTATATTGTGATGCGTCCGGTATCGGGCTTGGTTGTGTGTTGATGCAAGAAGGGAGGTTGGTCGCGTACGGTTCCCGTCAACTTCGAAACCACAAGCAGCATTATCCGACTCATGATCTTGAGCTCGCTGCAGTGGTATTGGCACTAAAAATGTGGAGGCACTATCTTCTAGGAAATTTGGTCCATCTCTACACCAACCACAAGAGTTTAAAGTATATATTCACCCAGAAGGAGCTGAATATGAGACAAAGGAGGTGGTTAGAATTAATCAAAGATTATGAGATTAAGATTCGTTATCACCCCGGCAAGATAAATGTGGTTGCCGACGCGCTGAATCGGAAATCACATGTCCATAACCTCACTATTACACCAATGGAAGAGGAAGAACCAAGTTTATACTTGGTTCCACACGGATCACTCTACAACCTTGCTCTCATCCCTACTATTAGGGAGGATATTATTGCAGATCAGAAGCTTGACAAAGGCATGGCACATGTCCGGAAACGAATAGGCAGCGGTGATATCAAATGTTTCTGGAAGGATGAGGAGGGGACGCTATGATTCAATGATCGCATAGTCGTACCCCGGGATATGGAGTTGAGGAAGAAAATATTAGATGAAGCTAACTTGTCTAAGATCTCAATTCACCAGGGAAGCAACAAAATGTACCAAGATTTGAAGAGTAAATTTTGGTGGACACGGATGAAGCAGGAAATTGCAAAGTACGTATCCGAATGTGATACGTGTAGATGAGTGAAGGCTGATCATATGAGGAAATCAGGGCTGCTGCAACCCCTGAAAATTCCCGCATGGAAATCAGAAGATGTGAGCATGGATTTTATTGTGGGATTACCCCTGACTTTTTACAAGCATGATTCCATTTGGGTAATCGTTGACCGGTTAACCAAGTCTACTCACTTCATTCCCGTGTATACACATTTCCATGCCAGCAGGTATGCGGAGTTGTACATTGCAAAAGTCTTATGCTTGCACGGAGTACCCAAGACTATAATATCAGATCAAGGTGCACTGTTTGTAGCTCGTTTATGAGAGCAGTTGCACACTGCTTTGGGTACCAAACTGATTAGAAGCTACGCATATCACCCTCAGACAGATGGGCAAACTGAGAGGTGAATGTGGCCTAGAGGGGGGTGAATAGGCGTTGAAAACTTTTCCTGCAATACTTAACAAATTCGTCAAATATAGGAGGGGTCGGACTAGTCCGGTATCAGTACGGACTAGTCCAGTATGCTAGTTGTACCAACGAAAAGGTAGATTGTTTAATGTATTCTCCTCAAATGTTATAGCAGCGGAATTAAGTAAATTATACTAACAACTTGTGTAAGTTTTAGGATGATTAATTTGAATGAGGAATACAAGATTAAAATAAGTTGCAAGATTAATCAACCCTATGCCATAGATGATGATGATGATTGCAAAAGTAAATAAAAAGAACAAAAGAGACAAAGATTTTTACCTAGGTTCAATCTCACCAAAGAGATTTACTTCCTCATTGAGGAGCCCACACAAGCCGGGTCTCAATCAACCATTTACCTCTTCAAGTCACCACGAAGGCCAACTTGAGTTCCACTATCACGGGGGAAATCACCAAGTCAGTGGGGCAACCTCACACACTGAGGGCTCCCACAAAATTACAGAGAGAAAAGCGATCAAACACACTCAAAAGGTTTACAAAAGATGCAAGAGTGTATAAGATATCAAACCCCAAGAGCTTAGCAATGCGTAGAAAACGATCTCCCTATCCCAAATCTAGATTCCCAAAAGATTTAACTTTTAAGGGCTTTAGATGTGTGGGGAGAGGTGTTTCTGTGCTCTTGGGACGAGTGGCGGCGCTAGGGTTCTTAGTTGTTCATTGCTGTGCACGGTTGTATGTTGTGGGGTCATGGATCACCTATTTATAGAGTTTCCAAAAAATTACCATTAAAGATCCCGACTGCCGGACTAGTCCGCTCTGGGGACCGGACTAGTCTGGTGTGCTGTGTAAAAATTGTGTGAATTGTGCAGCACACCTGAAACCCTAATTTGTGTGAGATGTACCAGACTTGTTCGTACTGGAACAGAAAGTTATCTGGACTAGTCCGTGATGGGTCCAGAGACTCAATCGGACTAGTCCGCAATAGGACGGACTTGTCCGGTGCAGGGTGATATGTGTTGAGTGAATATCAGAAGGTTGAACGGACTTGTCCAGCAAGTGTCCGGACTTGTCCGTGTGAGGTCACTGAGTTGAACGGACTGGTCTGGTTCTGTTCCAGACTTGTCCATGTATGAACAGTAAGTCGATCGGACTAGTCCGGTGCTTCAGTGTATTGCTTAATTAATTGATTTTAGCCCTTACCCTCTATGCAAAGATATAAGCTTTTGGGATGTGTCTCTCACACACATCCTATACATTGATATCTACTTTGCGCTTTCTTGATCATTTGGGATTTTCCTTTTCTCACTCCTCATTTTCACCTTTTTGAGTGCACCATAAGTTCTAGTCTTTGTAGACCTACATTCAGCTCAACGAATTCATCAAGATCTCATTTGTTTGTCATCAATCGTCCAAAACCCATAAGGGAATGCCTAGATGCACTTTCAATATCCCCCTTTTTGGTGGTTGATGACAACCAATTGAGATTTCACAATTAAGAGTAAACATTGAATTTCATAAAGTGTGCATATATGAGAACGACATATGAAAAACAAAAATTTCTCACATATATGCACTCTTTATGGTGGGGTGCCTATAAAGTGTGTCTGAACAGATATTGTGATGTGCATAATGAAAAATACAGCAATTATTGAAGCAACCATCACAGGAATATCAATATGAACATCACTCATTCATATTAAACAAAATAGGCATCCAAATAGAGATTACAATAGTTTGAAACTTAAAAACACAAAAGATACATGTCCATGATCGCTAGTCCTTAAGGCTCAAAATAGACTACTAGCACTACTAGTCTAGTCTCAATCTCTCCCCCTTTGGCATCAAGGCACCAAAAAGGGGAAAATTGAGGGGAATCACTCTCCGTCACTCCCTCTCTCACTCTCAGTCCTGTCTTCATCTTCATTTTCAGCTTCAGAATCATGAGCGTGCTGAGTAGGAGGAGGAACAGTGACACCTGCAAGTCCAATGCCAATTCTTGTTCTGTGTGAGGCGCCATCTCTGTGATATTTTCTTTGGAATCCTCTGAAATTTGAGGAGATCCCACTGGCTCAATATCAAGCTTCTCACAGATTGCTTTGATGTTTGCCTTATATCTCTGGTGCCTCTTCCTAGCCAAGCTTTCCTTGTGTTGCTTAACCTCCACTTTGTGGCAGGATGGGAAGATGGAGGAAAGCATCTTCAATACACCACTAGATGACTCTTTGGAGGATGGAGGAGCAGAGGTAGCAGCTGGAGTCCCTGTGCCTTCATTTGCTTGCTTTGATCTTTGTTCTACTGCAGGTGAGGCGGGGGCATTTGGAACATTGTAGACTGGTGGCTTCTTGGGCTCGAGGTCGGCATGCTCAACATCTTTGACAAACTCAAGGCCGGTTACCTTCTCAATCATGAACATGATGTAAGGTGCATAGCCACAGGACCTATTCGGAGTGATTGAGATGTTCACAATGTCATTGTAGATATATTCAAAGACATTGAAGGTCCTTTTCTTGCTTATTACTTTCATCAATGTTCTTAGAGTTCCTTGAATTGTCCCTGCATCTCCATCCTTTGTAGCAATAGTCTTCCTTAAAATTCTGTTAAGCACTGTAAAGAATGGCTTCAAGTACTTTGTGGTAGGTGCCTTGTATGGCATTCTTGTGTCTTAGAGGAAGGCTAGCTCATCCTTCTCCAAAGGCATCAAGTTGTGAATCACAAGCTCATTTTCCAAAGTGTCTTCGAGACGGAGTATCCTAGCAAACTCCTCATAAGTGACACTATACTTGGATCCATGAGTCATCCAAGAGATCTCATCCCCATCATCACAGGCAAAGTAGAGAGTAGAGTAAAAATGAGTGATGACTTCATTGTTCCAATTATATCGGAAGGATAGGATATCCTTCAAGCCATGCCTCTCCAATGCCTCCAAGACTTCATGATATGCTTGACAGTTCTTGGATTTTAGAAAAGTCATGTCCACCCATTGACTGGCAGCCACTGGATTTCTCATCTTCCTGTAGACCTGCTCATAATAATCAGCATGGAAGTGACTCCAGAACCTCGAGTCAGCTAATTGCTTTGGCTGCTCATAGACTTCAACCTTTTTGAGCTTGTCAGCCAAGTCATTTGTTTACCCATGAAATCATCTTCTGAGGGCTGCCTGTTACGCTGTACAGGAGGTTTCATCTATAGTGGACCAATGGATCGACTTGCAAGTCCTTTGCCCTTGCTAGTGCTTCTCCTTGGTACCGTTGAGCTGGCACCTGCACCATCCTTGCTAGATGGCTTCTTGACCACCACCTTCCTCTTTCTTGGAAGCACATCATCAGAAGGAGAATCATTTGCACCATGGTCATGGCGCTTCTTGCTTCTTAGCTCTTTTGCCCTGGCCACTGTCTTGCGGTCACACTCAGCTTCATAATCAAAAATGCTGTCATCTGATGTGGACGACATCGTGCCTGACACAGGGTGACAAGGTGTGATAATAATGGGAATTAGACTTTGTGGAGACAGGAATTTAGAGGTTCAAACTGTCAAGGGGCCGGACTTGTACGATTTCAGGGTGCGGACTTGTGCGGCTAACCGGACTTGTCCGCACCAAGCACTGGACTAGTCAGGTTTGACCTATGAACCCTAACTTTATATTCCAATAAATCTAATTGAGATTGATGCAAAAAGGTAGGATGAAAATATAAATATATACGGCAATGCAATGTATAACCTAGGAATCAAGAAAAGTAAGCAAGATTTGAGGAAAGATGAGAACTAGGGTTAAGGTTTGAGTTTTACCAAAATTCAATGATTTGAGATGGAGGCGCGGAGTAGAGTCTGGATTAGTACGGAGGAGGGGGTGCTTCGCGCCGAGGGAAAATTTTCCTTGGAGAAACCTTTGATTTTGGTGGCTCAAAGTGGAAATCGCCTTGGGAACTCAAGTTTGAGGAGAGAGAAGGCACAGGCGATTGTGAGGAGGAAGAAGATAGACTTTTGGCTGTGGGTTAGGGTTAAGCCCGATAGTAACGGACTAGTCCGGAAGGGACCGGACTAGTCACCGGCAACGGACTAGTCCGGTGCTGACCACGGACCAATCCGGGTCAGCTGGACAGTTTAGGATTAGAACAAAGAGATTTTTGGGAATTTGATATAATAATGATATAAAGGACAACATTTCACAAATAATCTTGATGAACATGACCAGTAAGCAATCAACAATCATACAATAGCCATAATTCACCAAGATTCAATAATTGAAATAGTTTTCAAGAGAAAATTGAGATAAGGGATGAATTTTCGCAAAAGTAAGCAAACTTTGAAGAATCAATCAGGTATGCAATGTTTCAAGCCACATTTCGAGCATCAAGTATATTAATTCATTTATAAGCTCGCAAAATCTCTTTTCATCTAGTGGCTTGGTGAATATGTCCGCTAGTTGTTTTTCAGTTCTAACATGTGAGATTACTATGTCACCTTTTAATGAACGATCTATTAGAAAATGATGACGTATGTCTATGTGCTTGGTTCTTGAGTGCTCTACTGGATTGTGTGCAATTTTTATGGCACTTTCATTATGACATAGGAGTGGAATATGGTTCAAATTTTAACCATGATCCCTTAGAGTTTGTCGCATCCAAAGTAGCTGTGCGCAACAACTACCGGCTGCAACATACTCCGCTTCGGCTGTGGAAAGAGCAATGGAATTTTGTTTCTTTGAGGATCATGAAACCAAGGATCTGCCAAAAAATTGGCAGGTTCCTGAGGTGCTCTTCTTATCAACTTTGCAGCCTGAATAGTCGGCATTGGAATACCCTATAAGGTTAAACTTAGATCCTTTAGGATACCAAAGGGCCAAGTTAGGTGTGTGCACAAGGTATCTTAGAATTCTTTTTACAGCTATTAAATGACACTGTTTAGGTGCAGCTTGAAACCTTGCACACATACACACACTAAGCATAATATCAGGCCTAGATGCACATAAATAAAGTAGTTAACCAATCATAGACCGATATACCCTTTGATCCACATCTGGATCGTCTTCGTTGAGGTCGAGATGTCCATTAGTTGCCATGGGGGTCTTGATTGGCTTGGCTTCGTCCATATTGAACTTTTCGAGGATGTCCTGTGTGTACTTAGTTTGGCAAATGAAAGTGCCCTCTTTCAGCTGCTTCACTTGGAATCCCAAATGAACTTCAATTCACCCATCATTGACATCTCGAATCGGTCTGTCATAATTTTACTAAATTCTTCACAAAAAGATTTATTAGTAGAACAAAAAAATGATGTCATCAACATAAATTTGACATATGAATAGATGACCATAAAAATTCTTTGTAAACAAAGTATAATCAGCTTTTCCTATTTTAAAGCCATTTTGAGTGAGAAAGTCCCTAAGGCACTCATACCAAGCTCGGGGAGCTTGTTTGAGGCCATAGAGAGCCTTACGCAGTTTGTACACATGGTTGGGGTACTCTTGATCTTCAAATCCTGGTGGATGCTCCATGTACATCTCTTTCTTGATAGGACCTTTGAGGAATGCGCTTTTGACATCCATTTGATACAGCTTAAAATTGTGGTGAGTAGCATAGGCTAATAAAATACGAATGGACTCAAGTCTAGCTACGGGAGCAAAGGTTTCATCAAAATCCAAACCTTTGACTTGTGTGTAACCTTTTGCCACAAGTCGTTCCTTGTTTCTCGTTATGACTCCATGTTCATCTTGCTTGTTCCGAAAGACCCATTTGGTACCCACGATGTTTGCCTTTGGTTCTTCCACAAGCTCCTATACTTCATTTCTTTTAAGTTGTTCAGTTCCTGTTGCATGGTGGTCACTCAATCTGATCTTTTAGTGATTCTTCAAACCTGTATGGTTCTAGAAACGAGACAAAAGAGTAATGTTCACAAAAATTAGCAATACAAGATCTAGTAGTTACTCCCTTTGCAATATCTCCAATGATGTTTTCGATGGGATGATCTCTTTGTATACTCTGATGTACTCTTGGGTGAGGCACTTGTGAGGTCATTTGCTCTTCATTATCTTCATTGTCAATGTCTTCCCCTAGATCATTGCTTCAGTGCATATATTGATCTTCTTAATTCTGCTGATTTTGATCTTGTGCCGAAGCTCCCCCTTGATCATTGCTCTCTTGTTAAGATACATATTGAACACTTGAGTCTTGTGATTGCTCTTGCGGTCGAATATCACCAAGTGCCATCCTCCTCAATGCTTGACATGGGGCTTCTTCTTGACCTAGCACACACTTATCAACTTGCTCCACTTGGGAGCCATTAGTCTCATCAAACACTACGTCACGTGCCACTTCAACAATGCTGGAGACTTTGTTGAAAACACAATAGGCGTAGGCATTCAAATCATAACCAAGCAAGAACCCTACATCAGATTTCGAAACGAACTTCGAAGTTCTCGATTTCTTGTTCAAAATAAAGCATTTACTTCCAAATACTCTGAAATATGAGTCATTTGGTTTGTTACTGATGAGGAGCTCATATGGTGTTTCCTTCAAAAGTCGGTGAAGATATAGTGTGGGGACCACACCGTGGTTTACCCACTCCAGGATCGCATAGGGTGGTTCCGTGTGATGCGGCACCCAACAGCACACACGAAAAGATTAAAGAACAACATACAAACATTTGTTTGATATAAAACAGCGGAAGTCTTTTTACAAAACTTAATTATACAGCGGAAGTTATATACATAGCTACTCTCAAATCCTAACTAAGCAAAAGTGCAGCCGTCTAGCCCGGTGACGCTACACACTAGCAGCATGGAACCGGAGAATCATGGCGGCGTGCAAGGCTCCAGCGCGGCCGTGTACCCCGATGGGGGCATCGCCTCATCCTCGGAACCTTCCTCATAACTCTCACCTGCACACAGCTCAAAATATTGCAACCGTGAGCACGATGGCTCAGCAAGGCTTAACCGACAACCCTAGGCATGGAACTCTACATGACAGGATGTGTAAGATAGGAAAAGGATTTTGCAATAAAGACACGCCTACATGTTGATCCTTACTTTCAGTTTTATAGCAACAGTTTATTGAGCCTTAGGTAGCCCTCACATCGGAAGTCCACAATCAAACAAGAAACGCTTTCCTCCGATGTGATGATGCCCAAAGTGGAATATAAACTTAATTAGCTCTATAACTACAGCATACAAGGTTTCAAGTCATTTATAATTCAATGCAGCATATTCAGTTGGCTTATTTCACTTATTACTATGTCACAGCGCAGTGAACAAGCGGGTACTCAAATAACCGTGAGGTACGGTGATTACAATCAAGACACACCCGGATAACACGTTGCATACACCCACTTTCAGAAGCGTGATTCCACACCCCTTCCTACTCTGTTGTATGCAACAAACATTCAAAGGCAACCCAAATGCCGAACCGGTCCATCCGTAACAGGCAGGAGGTCCCCGCATGGAGCGTGACTGTGCCCACCGGCAGATTTACACCTTGCTACCCTCAACCCACTCCTATTTACGGTTGGGTAAGCCTCGGCACCCAGGTTAACGAATTACATCGGTTTCCTGGTTCCCATATGCCAGTATGCATCCAGTACTTTTCGATACATGTCCAGCAGGGCCGCACACGGTCGGTCCTCAACCGACACCAACAGGGCTACGCACGTGAGACCTCTGCTCACTGCATCCTATCCCCGCTGCTGGGTCTCATTTTCACAACTCAAGCCATTTTCTACCTCTTCTCATTCCGTGTGATAAGTACTATCTCGCAAGTAGCTTCCAACCACTCGACTTCTACCGAGATCCTAAACATTAGCATGGCATTTCCTACTCGTCGAGTTTGTAAACTACCCAACCCTTTATAGGAGTTAAAAAGGCTATGCAAGTGGGATTTCAATCACCCTAACTCTAATGCATACATTCCAACCTAGACATAAGTGATACAAATGTAAAATTTTATAAAAGGTACTTAAGTGAAAACCGGGGCTTGCCTGGTTGCGAGTTAAATGGGAAGTCAGCTTGTGGTGGGAGGACGTCCAAAGGCTCCGGTGTGTCCTCAACTTCGGTCACTATTATGAAATGTAACAAAATATATGTATAAGTATTAAGGACTTATAAGAAGTAAACTTATATTCATAGCTACTGCTATTTAGGATCCTTAATTGGCTTTGGGATCTTTACAGTGAACACTAGACCCTCTAAGGATGATCTGAGCAAAATTTGGAGAAATGTCATTGCACAATGTAGTCTCCAAAATTCCTACAAGTACAAGGTTTCTCTGAATTTTGAGCCCAAATAAGGAGTTTTGACATAGCTAAAAGTGGAAGATCTGATTAGGGTAAGTCTCCATGGTTCTAACAAAATTTGTTTCACCATTTTTTGAGCTACCAACAGAGAGATATGAATTTTTGAAGTTGGATAGGAGTACTGAAAAAGTTTCTTTTTAAATTTGAATTTCCAAATAAGGCTGAACTGTGGAAGGCAATTTAGCCTAGCAAATGAACTCCAATGAAGCCCAAATTTTTATGGAAGATCAGTAACCATGAAAAGGATTTGCTGCCCAAATTTGAGAATGTTTCATAAAGTATTGCTCCTGTAATAAATCTCTAATAGATTTACTATAAACAATTCTACAGAAATTCCTGGGCATTTTCGTAGCAACCAATTTACTTCTATGTGAAGTACTCTTCATGGGGATTCCAACAAAATTTGTCTCACCCTCTTTGGAGTTTTCTACACAAAGTTATGAGTCTCCAAAGTTTGAACTGAATTATGAAAATCTAATGTTTAAATCCTGGCTGTGGGGCCCACCCGTCAGCTCCCTCTTCTACCTCGCGCCAAACAGAGGAACCCGCAGTGTTTCTCCGGCGAGGGTGGCGGGAAAGGCCTTCCCGGCCGCCTCCCGGGCCAAATCTTGCCGCTCCTCCGTTATTTACCCCGCTGAACACGCTGGTGGTGTCGCCGGCGGCCAAAACTCACCAGAAGGTGGCGTGCACCGGTGACAGCATGGTTTTGAACTCCGGCGAGGCCGGGAACCCTCATTCCTACACCAAATGATCGGCTCTCAGGCTCTAGAGCACCAGTGGAAGATGCAGAAGCTAGTAATGGCCTCTAACGCCAGTGAAACAACCGGCAACCGGTGGCTTCACGGTGACCCTAGGTGCTTTTGCACCAGCGACTAAGAAATCAGCTAGAACTTCCTCATTTCTTGATGTTTTCGCTCGATTCTTCATCGATGAGAGGCGCTAGGCAGTATGGAAATTGTATGCAAGCTTGCTCGAGCTCTAGTGGATCGTGCAACACGAATTTTTTGTTAGACCGAGCACTACCCGCCTGCACACAGTTTCGGGAAACGGCGAAATTCTCGCAACCGGTTCTAGCAACCGCTAAACGGCCTCTGGCTACACGATCAGGGCATGCAAATGCACCTTTCGTGTACAGCAAGTTGGGGAACAGGGTGGCCGGATGAGGCTGTCGACGGTGAGCCGAGACGGTGAGGTTCGGTGCACCCCGACAATTTGGCGCAAACCCGTGTTTTGTGAGCAGCTCTGATCGGAAACCTTGGAGGAAATTCTAGGAGGAGCTAGAGAACGTCAAGGCGCTACTCTTTGCTGTGGATAGCTTGAGCAACCGAGCTCGGGAGGCTGTGGTTGATCGGGAGGAAACCGGCGGCAGTGCTCTGCGTGAAGGAAGCAACTGAGCCGCGAGTAAGAGCTGAGGGAAAACGAAATAGCTTCGGTGCACTCCTTGCCGTTATCCAGCCGAGCAAATCCAGGCAGCAGGAGATGGCGCGGTGCTCTCACTCGGTCGCTGGTTCAACCGGGAGCTGGCGGCTACTCGGTGTTCGACCGAAGTCGGCAGAGGCGGCAACCCCTTTGTAAGGCTGACCCTTGGGTCCCACTTCCTCCTTTTTAATCAAATTTTTCACTGATATTTCTCTCCCAGATACTCAACATTTAAGTCTATACTTTCACACCAAGTCATGGTTTGAACATGCTGAATTCAAATGATTTGAATTCTGGTGTGAAGTTTGAATTGCGTTTGGTCATTTGAATTTGAAATAGAATTTGAATTCTCCCCTTTGCCTTGGTCCAAACACATAGCTAACCAAGCCAAAAGTTTCTGATTTTTGGCATGGCTGCTAATTCAAATGTGGAGAACACATTTCTGGAACCAAATTTGCAAATTGAGGAGTATGGAATTTGAAACTGAATTTGAAATTCAGATTAAAGGGTTTCTCCTTTTAATCCCAAACAAATACTAAAACCCCTCCAAATGAGTTGAAATTTGGAAGGTTGAATATTTTAAATATGAAGACCCAAGTTATGAATTTAGATCTCCATGTTTGGAAGTTTTGGGAAGTTTGAATCCTCACTTTGAAGCTTCACCGTTATAATTCAAAGTTTTAATTCCCCTCATTTTTTCCTAAGTGTACATGAGCTGAAAATTCTTCCTACCACTTTTTGGGGATTGTACATCCCTCCCCCCTTAAAAAGAATCTCATCCCAAGGTTCCAAAAGAATGCAAAGTGGGGGGGGGACTTTACCGGGTATATGATGATAGCAAGTTCGGATAATATGTGCGTAGATAGCCCTCACTTTCCCATGACGCCTCATCAGTGGTATGGTTACTCCACAAGACCTTGTAGAACCATAAGGTCCGGTTTCTTGTGGCACGAGTCTTTTCATCGATAATACAGATTGGATACTCTGTGTACGTGAGGTCTGGTTGAAGAATGTCTATGTCCTCAGTGCGGATTTCAGCCGAGGGTTTGAGGCACTTCCTTAGATGAGAGATGTGGAAGACATTGTGAGTCCCTGCGAGCGACGCCCGTAAATCCAAGCGATAGGCCACGGGTCCGCATCTTCCAATGATGGCGAACGGACCAATGAACTGCGGCGCAAGTTTACCCTTCACCCCAAAACGATGAACTCCTTCATCAGAGACACACGGACATAAACATGGTCCCCGATGTCGAAGTGGAGAGGGCAGCGTCTTTTATCTGCATAGCTCTTCTGACGAGATTGAGCAGCCTTGAGATTGGCTTGTATTACTCGCACTCGTTCTTCAGCTTCATTCACAAGTTCAATACCGTAGATAACTCGCTTGCCGGACTCGCACCAGTTGAGAGGTGTGCGGCATTTCTGGCCGTAAAGAGCTTCATACGGCGCCATCTTGATGCTAGCTTGGTAGCCATTGTTGTAAGAAAACTCCGCCAACGGCAAATGATCATCCCAAT
Organism: Neostapfia colusana; assembly: GCA_030760725.1. Lineage (NCBI taxonomy): Eukaryota > Viridiplantae > Streptophyta > Magnoliopsida > Poales > Poaceae > Neostapfia > Neostapfia colusana. Next base: position 24,066,643 of record JASWHV010000004.1, on the reverse strand, counting down.
TCTTGCCGTGGTGGATGGCACAAGCGCGTAGCATGTCTTCAAGCACTTGATTCACCCGTTCAGTTTGACCATCCGTCTGCGGGTGATACGCGGAACTGCGGATCAGTTTGGTCCCCAACGATGCGTGCAGCTGTTCCCAGAACCGAGCGACGAACAGCGCACCATGATCTGAAATAATCGAGCGGGGAACACCGTGCAAGCACAAGATCCTTGCGATATACAACTCCGCATATTGCTTGGCCACGTACTTTATATGTACGGGGATAAAATGAGCCGACTTGGTTAGTCGATCGACTATTACCCAAATCAAGTCATGTTTGCGAGACATGAGAGGTAACCCGACTATGAAGTCCATGCTACTATCCTCCCACTTCCACGTCGGAATGTTCAATGGTTGCAGCTGTCTGGCTTTACGCATATGGTCGGCTTTCACACGCCGACATGTATCACATTCGGATATGTACTTTGCGATTTCTCTTTTCATCTGTGTCCACCAAAACCTGGTTTTCAGATCCTGGTACATCTTGTTGCTGCCCGGATGAATAGAATACTTGGACAAATGAGCTTCATCCAGGATTTTCTTCCGAAGCTTCATGTTATGGGGTACCACTATACGGTCTTTAAACCATAGAGTGTCGTGTTCATCTCTCCGGAAGCATTTCATTTCACCATTCTGCATCCTTCTCCGAATGTGCGACATTCCCACGTCTTTTTTCTGAGCTTCCATAATTTCCTCTCATATTCTAGGGACGAGAGCAAGATTATATAATGCCCCATATGGAACCAAGTATAGACTCGGCTCCTCCTCTTCAAGTGGGGTGATGGTTAGATTGTTGACATTAGATTTGTGTCTTAAGGCATCGGCAACCACATTTGCCTTTCTGGGATGGTAGTGAATCTCGATCTCATAGTCTTTTATCAGTTCTAGCCATCTCCATTGCAGCATATTCAACTCCTTTTGAGTGAATATATACTTCGGACTCTTGTGGTCGATGTAGAGATGCACTAAGTTTCCGAGTAAATAGTGCCTCCACATTTTCAATGCCAACACCACAGCCGCGAGCTCAAGATCAAGAGTCGGATAGTGCTTCTCGTGGTTACGAAGTTGACCTGAGCCATAGGCGACCACTCTTCCTCCTTGCATCAATACACAGCCAAGCCCGATACCGGACGCATCACAGTATACATCAAAGGGCTTGGTTGTATCCGGTTGAGCTAACACCGGGGCTGTTGTAAGATGCTTCACTAATGCTTGGAAAGCTTCTTCACAAGCTGAGCTCCAAACATATTTGATCCCCTTCTTCAACAGTTCAGTCATCGGCTTAGCAAGCTTGGAGAAGTTTGGTATGAATCTCCAATAATATCCTGCTAACCCGAGGAAACTCCTGACTTCGTGGACTGATGTGGGGGACTTCCATTTCAGCACTTGTTCGATTTTGCTTGGATCAACTGCAGTACCTTCTGCAGAAATAATGTGACCAAGGAATGACACTTGGCTGATCCAAAACTCGCACTTGCTGAACTTGGCGTAAAGCTTATGGTCTCACAATCGTTGAAGCAGGATATGCAGGTGTTTGGCGTGTTCCTCTTCAGACTTGGAGTAAACCAAGATGTCATCTATGAACACCACCACAAACTTGTCCAACTCCGGCATGAACACTGAGTTCATAAGATACATGAAGTGTGCCGGGGCGTTGGTGAGAGCAAAGGACATGACGAGATATTCATACAACCCATATCTCGTCGAGAAGGCCGTCTACGGAATATCCTCCGCTCGGATCTTGATTTGGTGATATCCGGAGCGAAGATCCATCTTTGAAAATACACTCGCACCCACAAGTTGATCGAAAAGAATATCGATGCGGAGAAGTGGATATTTATTCTTGATGGTGACGGCGTTGAGAGGTCGGTAGTCCACACACAACCTCAAGGTTTCATCCTTCTTCTTCACAAACAGCGCCGATCATCCCCATGACGAGGAACTCAGTCGAATGAAACCCTTCTTCATTAAATCGTTGAGCTGCTCTTTCAGTTCCGCCAGCTCATTCGGAGCCATCTTGTACGGTCTCCGTGATATCGGCGTCGTCCCAGGTACAAGTTCAATCTTGAACTCGAAATCTCTTTTGGGTGGCATGCCCGGAAGATCATCCGGAAATACATTCGGGTATTCACGGACCACACGAATATCCTCAAGTTTTGTGGCTTCCGTGTTATATGTGGCTGGATCTTCTTGAACCGAACGGTCAAGAATAAGAACATGTGGTTCATGAAGTGGAGAGTTTAAACAAACCACATGTGGAATAATGTCAAGAACAGCACCATGGCGATGTAGCCATGACATTCCTAAAATAATATCAAGTTTCTGACTCTCTAACATGATTAGAGAAGTCGGATATAGATTCCCACCCAATTGTAATAGTGCTCTATAGACCATTCTGTCAGCTGTTATTTTCCCACCCGGAGAACATATCAAGTATTAATTATTTGTGAGAATGATAGGCAATTGATACTTAATAACATAAGATTGACTTATGAAATTATGGGTGGCACCGGAGTCAAAAAGTATGACTACGGGATGTTCTAAGTAAGAAAACGTGCCCGCGAGGACGGGTTCGCCTTCCGGCACGTCTTTGATGGCTAAGTAGTGGATGTTGCCGGGTTTTGATGCTGGTTTCTTGGGCTGATTGAGGGGCTGATTAGCACCCTGATACGGTGCTGCACCCCTGCCCTGTCACGTCTCGGGGCAGTCCCTCGAAATATGCCCGACACGGCCACACGTGAAGCACGTGTAAGGTGTCGGGGTCCCGCCGATTTGCGGACGGAATCCCGGTGCACGCTATTGAAACTGAGGCGCACGAGGGACCATCCTTTGCTGCTGCTGTTGCTGTGGTGGATACGTCGGTCGGAAGCCCGGCGCATTATATTGCCGACCGCGAAATTGAGGCGGTCGCGCCGGTGGCTGCCATCTCTGACCGGATGGTGAGCGATACACCACACGGTATTTTTGTGGCGTCCCACCACTGCTGCTCGTCAGCACGCTGCGTTTCCTCTTATCAGAACCGCGCTCACGCTGGGCATTCTCTTGTAAAATCGCGGCATTAACAAGGTCGTTGAATGTGCCGTGATTGCTTTGGGCGAGATGGACCTTCATCTTGGAATTCAGGCCCCGGAAGAATGTGTTCCTCTTATCTTCCTCTGTTCTCACAAATCCTGGCGCATACTGCGCCAGCCGGTTGAATGACCTGGAGTACTCATGAGCACTCCTCTCGCCTTGTCTCAGCGCCAGGAACTCCTGGAGCTTCCTTTCCATAACACCGGGAGGTATGTGATAGGCGCGGAACGCCTCCCGGAACTCCGTCCATGTGACGGCATGGCCAGCCGGCAATGAGGCGATGTAGTTCGCCCACCATGTACCGGCTTCTCCTTGAAGCTGTTGTGCTGCGTACAGCGCCTTCTGGTGTTCGGTGCACTGTAACAGCCCGAACTTCGCCTCCAGAGTGCGGATAAGGGTGTCCGCCTCCAAAGGCTCTTCAGCCTCCGTGAAGACCGGTGGATGGGTCGCCAGGAATTCTGAATAAGAACTTTGTTGGGGCTGGCGTTGCCCATTGTCTTGGTGTCCTCCTGGACGGGACGCATTCTGCTGGACTAGCATCCACAGCAACACAGTTTGCTCGTCGCGCGAGCCGAGCACTGCAGCGAGAACCTCCGCAAGATTCCTTGGAAGTTCTGGCGGTGGAGGAGGTGGTTGCTGCTGCGTCGTGGTTTGCTCCGGAGGTGGAGACTCATCACCACGAACCTGACTCGGACCTCCCTCCTCTTGCGTGAACCGTGTACGCACTATTCTGCATTCATACCATTAAAATGATCAGCACATGTTGGTTTAGCTCATCCAGTCTATACAATAGTGTTGCGAGAATGGAATAAATAATGCGCATACAACCACACATATGGATAAAGTATAAACTTTATACAACATATACATCCCTGGACCATGTCACAAGATCAGGTTCCAAAGTAATGAACTTTAGGGATTAAAAGTCCATTTCGACCATCATGGGTCGCTACGGGATGTTAAGTGTGTTAGCATGCATAATTCCTCGCTATTGTACTGGACTCAAAAATGTCCTAACTCGAAGTGATATGTCAAATGCATAAACTTTTCGACTCCAATTCGCTGTTTTATGACAGCCGCTGGATATCAAAAGGTGAAACTAAGGGTTTTAATTGAAACATCTCAACATGGTGTTCACTGTCCACTTCTGGTCCAGCAGACCAGTTCGAAGAATTTTAACTGTTTTGGCCACCTTGGAGGCAAAATCTGGAGTAGAGTTCAACAACAAAGTTGTAGTAAACTCAACAAGGAATCCAGATTGTATTTATTTGCCTCCATAGCCTTCCTAGTTTGTGAATTATGATTTCTATAATTTGACAGAATTTTCTCAGGAATTTTTACAGCACCTCCTTTGTAAGGGGCCGTATTGTTCACAAAATTCCGACTAATTCAGTCTTCAATCTTGGAAAACACTGAACTACAAAGTTGTAGCACATTTCCTATATTTTCCAACGATGTCTTGCTTGACCCATAGAAATTTTTTTACAGAAAGTTGTGGTCGAAATACAGAAAATTCCAGAGAGCATTTTGGTCTGCCCTGTTTATGTTCAGCAAAATTTCTGCCGAAAACAGGAGAGGTTGTTCCTAAGTCTTTGAAATTGAATGTAAACTCCCAATTGACTATTAGTTCAATATAGGAGTTTACTAACCCCTAAATGGAATACTAAACCTCATTTTAACTCTTTTATTTAAAAATATCCTTTTGTACAGTCTCGGTTCTACGTTTCCTCACCAAAGAAAAATCTTAAGCCGGTATTCCGGCATATACGTGTCAAATGGTGGAAGTAAGAACATCACTCACAAACGATTTATAAACGTCATGGATTAACGTGGTTAATGTACCTGCAGAAGAGGACACAATAATGGTGCACACAAAAGTTTTTGACATTTCAGGCAGTTCCATATCATAATAAAAACATACGGTATGTATCATTGCCATACGGATCGTCCTTGAGTCAAGCCACGTCTCAAGGTACATGGTCGTGTTCCCACACCACACGACAGGGAACCCGAGTAGAGCGTGAACGGGTCGTCACGGTTGGGAATTTTATCAACCCAACAGATACCACCTACTGCCTCGTGACCGTTGAGGCAAGCCGATGGCGAGCGCTGCGTATGGCCCTTTGAACATTGAATGTTCAAGAGTTGCATACTATCGTGTTGCTTACCACACGATGGGGTATTCTCACTTTTGCCCAAAGCACGCTGGAGATCAGCGTTTTCATATGCTCTCAGAACCATGAGAAGGTTCAGAGACTCATATTAACTACCGTGCCAAGCCACGGTATAACCTTCCATACCATTACTCGTATGGCGAGTTACCGCAATTGATCCGCCTGCGGTGGCATACCGTACCTCTTACCTGACATCGGAGCGTCTTTATAGAATGTATAACATATAAGTTAGCTTTTTCCACCATCATATCTAGTACTATCATAGACCTTATGTGGGCTTAATGACAAATCCTCACTCGACTACTTCTAAATTTTCAAAATAGGCTCTTTTTGAGCGTGCTATTCCCAATGCGGCTCTGATACCATGTATGTGGGGACCACCCCGTGGTTTACCCACTCTAGGATCCCATAGGGTGGTGTTATGCGATGCGGCACCCAACAGCACACATGAAAAGATTAAAGAACAACATATAAATTTTTATTTGATATTAAACAGCGGAAGTCTTTTTACAAAACTTAATTATACAGCGGAAGTTATATACATAGCTACTCTCAAATCCTAACTAAGCAAAAGTGCAGCCGTCCAGCCCGGGGACGCTACACACTAGCAGCATGGAACCGGAGAATCACGGCGGCGTGCAAGGCTCCAACTCGGCCGTGTACCCTGACGGGGGCATCGCCTCGTCCTCGGAACCTTACTCATAACTCTCACCTGCACACAGCTCAAAATATTGCAACCGTGAGCACGATGGCTTAGCAAGGCTTAACTGACAATCCTAGGCATGGAACTCTACATAACAGGATGTGTAAAATAGGAAAAAGGACTTTGCAATAAAGACACGCCTACATGTTGATCCTTACTTTCAGTTTTATAGCAACAGTTTATTGAGCCTTAGGCAGCCCTCACATCGGAAGTCCACAATCAAACAAGAAACGCTTTCCTCCGATGTGATGATGCCCAAAGTGGAATATAACATAATTAGCTCTATAACTAAAGCATACAAGGTTTCAAGTCATTTATAATTCAATGCAGCATATTCAGTTGGCTTATTTCACTTCTTACTACGTCACAGCGCTTTGAACAAGCGGATACTCAAATAACGGCGAGGGACGGTGATTGCAATCAAGACACACCCGGATAACACGTTGCATACACCCACTTTCAGAAGCGTGATTCCACACCCCTTCCTACTCTGTTGTATGCAACAACCTTTCAAAGGCAACCCAAATGCCGAACCGGTCCATCCGTAACGGGCAGGAGGTCCCTGCGTGGAGCGTGACTGTGCCCACCTGCAAATTTACACCTTGCTACCCTCAACCCACTCCTATTTATGGTTGGGTAAGCCTCGGCACCCAGGTTAACCAATTAAATCGGTTTCCTGGTTCCCATATGCCAGTATGCATCCGGTACTGTTTGATACTTGTCCAGCAGGGCCGCACACGGTTGGTCCTCAACCGACGCCAACAGGGCTACGCACGTGAGACCTCTGCTCACTGCATCCTATCCCCCCTGCTGGGTCTCATTTTCACAACTCAGGCCATTTTCTACCTCTTCTCATTCCGTGTGATAAGTACTATCTCGCGAGTAGCTTCCAACCACTCTACTTCTACCGAGATCCTAAACATTAGCATGGCATTCTCTACTCGTCGAGTTTGTAAACTACCCAACCCTTTATAGGAGTTAAAAAGGCTATGCAAGTGGGGTTTCAATCATCCTAACTCTAATGCATACATTCCAACCTAGACATAAGTGATAGAAATGTAAAACTATATAAAAGGTACTTAAGTGAAAACCGGGGCTTGCCTGGTTGCGAGTTAAATGGGAAGTCAGCTTCTGGTGGGAGGACGTCCAAGGGCTCCAGTGCGTCCTCAACTTCGGTCACTATTATGAAATGTAACAAAATATATATATAAGTATTAAGGACTTATAAGAAGTAAACTTCTATTCATAGCTACTGCTATTTAGGATCCTCAATTGGCTTTGGGATCTTTACAGTGAAGACTAGACCCTCTAAGGATGATCTGAGCAAATTTTGGAGAAATATCATTGCACAATGTAGTCTCCAAAATTCCTACAAGTACAAGGTTTCTCTTAATTTTGAGCCCAAATCAGGATTTTTGACATAGCTAAAAGTGGAAGATCTGATTAGGCTAAGTCTCCATGGTTCTAACAAAATTTGTTTCACCATTTTTGGAGCTACCAACAGAGAGATATGAATTTTTGAAGTTGGATAGGAGTTCTGAAAAAGTTTCTGTTTAAATTTGAATTTCCAAATAAGGCTGAACTTTGGAAGGAAATTTAGACTAGCAAATGAACTCCAATGAAGCCCAAATTCTATGGGAGATCTGTAAACATGAAAAGGATTCGCTGCCCAAATTTGAGAATGTTTCATAAAGAATTGCTCCTGTAATAAATCTCTAAAGGATTTACTATAAACAATTCTACAGAAATTCATGGGCATTTTCATAGAAAGCAATTTATTTCTCTGTAAAGTACTCTTCATGAGGATTCCAAAAAAATTGGTCTCACCCTTTTTGGAGTTTTCTACAAAAAGTTATGGGTCTCCAAAGTTTGAACTGAATTAGGAAAATCTGGAAATGTTTAAATCCTGGCTGTGGGGCCCACCCATCAGCTCCCTCTTCTACCTCGCGCCAAACAGAAGAACACGCGGCGTTGCTCCGGAGAGGGTGCCGGGAAAGGCCTTCCCGCCTGCCTCCCAGGCCAAATCTCGCCGCTACTCCGTTATTTACCCCGCTGAACACTCTGGTGGTGTCACCGGCGGCCAAAACTCACCGGAAGGTGGCGTGCACCGGTGACAGCAGGGTTTTGAACTCCAGCGAGGCCGGGAACCATCATTTATCCACCAAATGATCAGATCTCGGGCTCTAGAGCACCAGTGGAAGATGCAGAAGCTAGTAATGGCCTCTAACGCCGGTGAAACAACCGGCAACCGGTGGCTTCACGGTGACCCGAGGTGCTTTTGCACAGGCGACTAAGAAAACAGCTAGAACTTCCTCATTTCTTGACGTTTTCGCTCGGTTCTTCATCGAGGAGAGGCGATAGGCAGTATGGAAATTGTGTGCAAGCTTGCTTGAGCTCTTGTGGATCGCGCAACACGAATTTTTGGTTAGACCGAGCACTACCCGCCTGCACACAGTTTCGGGAAATGGAAAAATTCTTGCCACTGGTTCTAGCAACTGCTAAACGGCCTCCGTCTTCACAATCAGGACATTCAAACACACCTTTTGTGTACAGCATGTTGGGGAAGAAGGTGGCCGGATGAGGCTGTCGACGGTGAGCCGAGACGGTGAGGTTCGGTGCACCACGACACTTTGGCGCAAACCCATGTTTTGTGAGCAGCTCTTATCGGAAACCTTGGAGGAAATTCTAGGAGGAGCTAGAACACTTCAAGGCTCTACTCTTTGCTGTGGATAGCTCGAGCAACCGAGCTCGGGAGGCTGTGGTTGATCGGGAGGAAACCGGCGGCAGTGCTCTGCGTGAAGGAAAAAAATGTGGCGCGAGTAAGAGCTGAGGGAAAACGAAATAGCTTCGGTGCACTCCTTGCCGTGATCCAGCCGAGCAAATCCAGGAAGCAGGAGGTGGCACGCTGCTCTCCCTTGGGCGCGGGTTCAACCGGGAGCTGGCGGCCGCTCGGTGTTCGACCGAAGTCGGCAGAGGCGGCAGCCCCTTTGTAAGGCTGACCCCTGGGTCCCACTTCCTCCTTTTTAATCAAAATTTTCACTGATATTTCTCTCCCAGCTACTCAACATTTAAGGCTATACTTTCACACCAAGTCATGGTTTAAACCTGCTGAATTCAAATGATTTGAATTCTGGTGTGAAGTTTGAATTGCGTTTGGTCATTTGAATTTGAAATAGAATTTGAATTCCCCCCTTTGCCTTGCTCCAAACACATATCAAACCAAGCCCAAAGTTTCTGATTTTTGGCATGGCTGCTAATTCAAATGTGGAGAACACATTTGTGGAACCAAATTTGCAAATTTAGGAGTATGGAATTTGAAACTGAATTTGAAATTCAGATTAAAAGGCTTCTCCTTTTAATCCCAAACAAATACTAAAACCCTCCAAATGAGCTGAAATTTGGAAGGCTGAATATTTGAAATATGAAGACTCAAGTTATGAATTTAGATCTCCATGTTTGGAAGTTTTGGGAAGTTTGAATCCTCACTTTGAACCTTCACCGTTATAATTTAAAGTTTTAATTCCCCTCATTTTTCCTAAGTGTACATGAGCTGAAAATTCTTGCTACCACTTTCTGGGGATTTTACATATAGCCGGTTCGTGGCGTGACAAGCGGTGTTTACCACTTCAGCCCAAAATCAGTCCAAAGTCTTGTATTCATCTAGCATTGTCCTCACCATCTCAGTGAGTATCCTGTTCTTCCTTTCAGCCACCCCATTTTGTTGAGGGGAGTAGGGTGCCGAAAACTCATGTTTTCTTCCTTCTTCATCCAGGTACTCCTCATCTTGAGTATTTTTGAACTCCGTTTCAGTGTCACTTCTAATATTCTTGACGGTTGAGGAGAATTCATTTTGCGCTCTCTTCAAGAACTTCTTGAGAATCCCCTGGGTCTCTGATTTATCATACGAGAAAAAATACCCAGGTATATCTAGAAAAATCATCAATAATGACTAAACTGTATTTGTTACTGCCGATGCTTATATAAGCAATTGCACCAAAGAGGTTCATATGACGAAGTTCCAGCGGTCTTGATGTAGTTATCAAGTTCTTTGCAGGGTGTTGTGCTCCAACTTGTTTTCCCGCCTGGCATGCACTACATGGCCTGTCTTTCTCAAACACGGCATCTTTCAAACCTCGGATGTGACCACCCTTTAGAAGTTTCTGCAGATTCCTCATCCCATCATGGGCTAGCTGTCTATGCCACAGCCATCCCATGTTAGTTTTTACAACCATGCAAGTGTTGAGTTCAGCTTTATCTTTGTTGAAATCAACAAGATAAAGTTTTCCCTTCAATATTCCCTTGAATGCAATTGAGTTATTGCTTCTTCTAAAGACTGTCACACTCTCATTAGTGAATAAACAATTGTATCCTTTGTCACATAGCTGAGATATGGACAAAAGATTATAATCTAAAGAATCAACATGTAAAACATTGGAGAGAGTGTGTTGAGAGGAGATTTCAATTTTACCGCTGCCAATGACTTTTCCTTGGCTATTGTCTCCGAAATAAATTCCTTCACTTGGATCTGCGTTTCGCTCATACTCTACGAACATTCTCCTTTCTCTGGTCATGTGATTGCTGCATCCACTGTCTAGCACCCATTTTGATCCGCCAGAGTAATAGGCCTGCGAAACAGAGTTATGTCTTGGTTTTAGGTACCCAAGTTTGCTTGGGTCCTCGAAGGTTAGTCACAAGTGTTTTAGGCACCCACACACAAGCTTTGGGTCTCTTATGGCGTGGCCCTGAATATTTAGCATAAATATATCCAGATTTATTTTTCATAAGGACATAAGATGCATCAAAAGTATGAAATAATGTTTGCAGTTCAGATTCATGTGATTTTTCTTTAACAAAGGCAATATGATTCTTATTTTGACTACTAGTGAATTGCTTCTTACCTCTTGCATACCCAAGACCATCTTTGACATTAGGAGGTCTTGTGACCATATATGCACTACGTGCATATTTAACTTTTTCTTTGTCAAAGATGCCGCTTTGGGATGGATGCTTAGCTTGTTTAACATTGGATTCATCTGTTACATTAGCCTTCTTACTAGAGCATGTGCAAGTTTTAATAGTTGTCAACTTGACATCTTGAGAAGGTGTGCTTTTAGAGGAGGAAGTGTCACTTTGCTTGAGTGACTCTACATGCACTTCAACGATTTAGTTAACTTTCGTCAAGTTAGCAAGTTCGTCCTTGACGGCAATGTGTGAGTCTTCTAGTTTTGAGTAAGTTTCCTTACTCAAAGCTAGCTCAAGCTCAAGTGCCTTACTTTTCTCCTTTTCATGCTCAAGAAGCTTTTCAACCTCTTGATATCTCCTCCTTTCACGGATGAGCATATCTTCTTGGCTGTTGACAAGCGCCTCCTTATCAAAGATTTCATCCGACAACATCTTCATTTTTTTAGTGCAGTTTTGCTCAATCCTTTAAGCATTTCCTCATTTTCACTAGAACTATCAAAATCATCATTAGAGGAATATAAGGAGGGGGGCATAAGTCAAACCTTCTTCTTACCTTCCTTAGCCATGAGGCAAGTCTGGTTGTGGTTCTCCCTTCCTCCCATGTTTGGGAAGAGTGTAGACTTCTTGGTTGGCTTCTTGATGGCAATTGTTGCCATCTCATCTTCATCATCCGAGGAGGACTCATCGTTTGTGTCCCACTCCTTGTCGATGTGCGCTTGATTTGCTTGCTTCTTTTTCTTGAAAGTTTTCTTCTCTTGCGACTTTGGTTCTTTCTTCTTCTTGTTTTCCTCATATGGACAATCAACCATAAAGTGTCAGTATTCACCGCAGTTGTAGCAAGTACGTCGAGCCTTGGATTTTACCTTTTTCTTTGTTCTTTCCTTCACTTGAGTTGCTGCCTCTTCTTCTTCTCATTATGCGCTTGAATCTTTTCATGAAGAGCACCATCTCTTCATCATCCATATATGTGCTTACATCGTCAGTGTCTTATTCTTCATATGTATCATGACTCTCCTTCTCTTTGGGCTTGCAAGTTGCCTTGAGGGAAACCTCCTTCTTCTTTGATGAGGTAAGTTCAGCTAAGTCTTTGACATATTTAGCTTCTTTCTCCATCATCTCGTGATTGATAATTTAGCCAAAGACTTCATCGGGGGTCATTTTGTGAAACCCCGGGCTTTCTCTTATCATGGAACACAAGGTGACATTCCGAGGAATAAAGGCTCTTATCATTCTCTTCACAACCTCATGATCAGTCGACTTCTTGCTTCCATAAGCATGGATCTTGTTGATGAATGTCTTCAAGCGTTTGTACATCTCTTGAGGAGTTTCACCATCTTCTATGGAAAATCCCCCCAATTCTCCTTCAATCATTTTAATCTCCACTTCTCGGATGGAGCGGTTCCCTACATGAGCAGTTTTGAGTGTATCCCAAATGTCTTTTGCATCTTCAAGTCCATCCACCTTGGTGAACTCTTCTCGGCTCAAGGATGAAGTGATCACTGCAACGGCTTGTGCATTGCGATGAATTGCTTGTTCTTGCTTTGGGGTGAGTTCATTGTTGGTGTCTGGGATATCTATACCTGTAGAAACTATATGCCAAAGACTAGGATTAAGTGAGATAAGATGCATCTTCATATTATACTTCCATATTGAGTAATCATTGTCGTCATACTGTGGAGGTCTTTCCATGGGAATAGAAAGATAATGATTGTAGTTGTTAAGCTTCTCATAATTAAAAGGGTACCGTGAGTAGTCTTGATGACTACCCCCTTTTGGCTTTTCATCCTCCTTCTTGCTCTTCTGGTTTAGAAGCTTCTTCCTTAGAAGCGCCTTGAGTTCACACACTTCTTCATCATCGTGTTCATTCTCCTTGAGCACATCGAACGCCTTGGAGTCTTGTTCGTCTCCAATGATGGGCATTTCTAGGATTTTGTTGTTCTTGTCGGTGGCCATTTGTCTCTCCGAGCGGTGAGTCTCGTAAAAGGAGAGCCTTGCTCTGATACCAATTGAATGTGGCCTAGAGGGGGGTGAATAGGCGTTTAAAAACTTTTCCTGCAACACTTAATAAATTCATCAAATATAGGAGGGGCCGGAGTAGTCCGGTTATCAGTACAGACTAGTCCAGTATGCTAGTTATACCGACGAAAAGATAGATTGTTTAATGTATTCTCCTCAAATGTTATAGCGGCGGAATTAAGTAAATTATCCTAACAACTTGTACAGTTTTAGGATGATTAATTTGAACGAGGAATACAAGATTAATATAAGTTGCAAGACTAGTCAACCCTATGTCCTAGATGTTATTGCAAAAGTAAATAACAAGAACAAAAGAGACAAAGATTTTTACCGGGATTTGATCTCACCAAAGAGATCTACATCCTCGTTGAGGAGCCCACAAAAGCCGGGTATCAATCAACCCTTTACCTCTTCAAGTCACCACAAAGGCCAACTTGAGTTCCAATATCACGGGGGCAATCACCATGTTGGTGGCAACCTCACACGTTGAGGGCTCCTACAAAATTAAAGAGAGAAAAGTGATCAAACACACTCGAAATATTTACAACAGATGCAAGAGTGTATAAGAGATCAAACCCGAAGAGCTTAGCAATGAGTAGAAGACGAGCTCCCTATCCCAAATCTGGATTCCTAAAAGATTTAACTTTTAAGAGCTTTAGATGTCTGGGGAGAGGTGTTTTTGTGCTCTTGGGATGAGTGGCGGCGCTAGGGTTCTTAGTTGTTCACAGTTGTGCACGGTTATATGTTGTGGGGTCATGGATCACCTATTTATAGAGTTTCCAAAAAAGTTACCGTTAGGGATCCTGACTGCCGGACTAGTCCGCTCTGGGCACCGTACTAGTCTGGTGTACCGTGTAAAATTTGCGTGAATTGTGCAGCACACCTAAAACCCTAATTTGTGTGAGATGTACTGGATTTATCCGTATTTGGAACAGAAAGTTATTCGTACTAGTCAGTGATGGGTCCAGAGACTCAATTGAACTAGTCTGCAATAGGACGGACTTGTCTGGTGCAGGGTTATATGTGTTGAGTGAATATCAAAAGGTTTGTGACACCCAGTTCCGAAAATAGAACCAAGTGAATGGATATGTGTGCCCAGGATGTTCATCACACATACACATGTAATCCACAAACTGAATTTAGAACATAACCACGAATAAACTGTGTTTAAATACTTTATTACAATGACTTAAAGTCTCACTCATGAACCTCTAACTTATTCTTGCAGAGGAAGTATCTAAACGACAGCGGAAATAACTAAGCATCATGCTCCAATCTTCAACTCCAAAGGCATGTTGACGGTAGTTCGCACGCCTAGTACTCCACATGGTCTTTGAAATATTCTTCACCTGTTGCTGAAGTATGTGTGGGAAATGCAAGGGTGAGTACATGTCGTACTCAGCAAGTGCGGGAAAAGTATGACATGCAGCTTACAACAAAGTAGGGAATAAAAAGGCTCATTGCAGCAAGTAAATTTTATTTCACAAACATGTTAAAAACAGCAACTATTTCTAGATGAAATTTATTGCATCATAATCAAGTAATTCAGCAACATTCTCTCATCATAATTCACCATTTATCAAGTCTCATCCAGCCATTAATCTTTCTCAAGTTCATCTCATACTCATAAATATTCATAACCATCTCATATTCATATAACTGAAACCAAAATCATTGTCATACCTCAAAAGACCCAAAACCAATCCCAATGACCATACCATAATCATACCGAATAACCATCCCAAGTTTTTTCTCTAATCATGGAAGTTGGCCAGGTGCTTGTGACAGGAAGCACGGCTATCATGATAGTTTTACACTATGCAGAGGTGGCACCACTTTACCCACAAGTTCGTGATTTCGTCACCCGTCGGCGACTGCAAAATCTCCATTATGCCAGTACACAACCGTCGGTGTATGGCAAAGAGATCACAAAATAGCCTTTACAAAGGGGCTACTAGATGTACGGACCCACTGAGGTTTCACCAGCGGGCTCGAATCACCATTCTCCCACCCACGGCCCCCTCTTGTGCCATGCAGTTCCCAGGGCAGTCCCTCTCGACTCCCATTCCCCGCGCCATCCAACGGTCCATAAAAAGCTAGCAACACACCTAATTAATCAGCTAAGCGGCGCCCATAATTGGCCTTGTGGTGGCACTGTTTTCCTGGTATGTGCTGGCATGAACCAGTCCTTAGATCTACGGCAAGTAAACCACCATATCATTCAGCAACATCCACGAACCAATCTTGCCTAGATCTTCCCGATTCCATGCTCATTAACATCATCAAGTTCTCATCATCATTATTCATATGAGTGCAGTAGCTAGACATGTTTTATTTCAGCTTTCTGTATCCCGTGAATTAAGCGAAGCAAAAAGTAAAAATGACCATACCCGACTCATCAACTTTCCCGGCGACAAGGATGGTTAACAAAACTAGTAAACTCCTATAAAAGGGTGTCCCATCAAGTTGACTGAAGCATACACATTTTCGCAAACAAAACAGTTTCAAAACATGGGATCAATATGGTCAAGGGGCACTTGCCTTGCTACCGTGGCTCTTGTTGCTCAAGCGTCTCAAAGTCTTGGTGCTGTAGTTATTCGTAGATGGCCTCTTGAGCTTGTCCTTCTACTCATGACCACGCACATACAAAATTCATAGCAATCAATCATCATGCACAAACTTTACTCAAGATGCGATGGGGTAGATGAATGCAAATCCTATGGTGCAGTTTTATTAAACCAGTTTGTACGTGTTCTTGCATGTTTTAATGGGCTTTCATGGGGTTTTATGATGAACAAGGGTGTAGGAATCAAGTGTGTACATGGTGATGATCTTGACTCAAGATCTAGATCAATTCCACCGTCAAAAATCGGTCAAAACACGATCTATCCACACATAACAGTTTCTGCTCGAAGGGGGCGAAGAAAACGGATGCGTAGAAACAGCGGCAACGTCGTAAGATGGGTAATGGAGACCTACCTCACTTCCTCCTTGTGGCAGGGCCCTTCTTCTAGCAATGGCAGCAGCGGGGAATTTTTCTATGTAAGATTAGGGTAGGACAAATCATCGGCTTCTTTTCTGGCGACGGCGAGGCGTGACGGGGCTCGTCGGCAGGTCTCGACGACGGCGCTCGATGACGGGGCTCGACGGCAGGGCTCACCGGTGACCAAACTCCGGAAGGGGGGTGCCAACTCGGCTACTTGGAGGGGGGGGGCTCCAAGTCGGCGACTTAGGGAGGGGGAGGGGGAGGCTGCGGCCAAAAAAGGTGGGGCTGGGGTTGTATTTATAAGGGGGAGAAGGAAGGAGTCCTACTCCAATTGGAACTCAACCAAGAACCCTAGTAAATTTGGAACTCAACAAACTTTTCCCCTTTTAATTGGGTGCAGCAGCATTGGGAATTAAATTCCTCCAAACGTGGGAAAAATTCCTTTTTTTGTGGAATTGGGGAATTCATAAATTTTGGGGGAAATTTTGGGAATGCTCATTTCAGCTATCTTTTTTTTTTCATTTCTCACCATTTCTATCTCCTTTTTTCCATTTCTACATTCCCCTCTCCATTTCTATGTCCCATTCTCCATTTCTATGTCCCATTCTCCATTTCTATATTCCCTTCTCCATTTCTATGGTTCTTCTTCCATTTCTATGGTTCTTTCTCCATTTCTATGTTTCTTTCTCCATTTATATGGTTCATTCTCCATTTCTATAGTTTTTTCTCCATTTCTAGGGTTCTTTCTCCATTTCTACTTCTTTTACAATGCTTCTCTACATGAAAAATTATGCAATGCATGGTAATGAATTTGAGGGTGCTACAAACCTACCCCCCTTAAACTGAATCTCGCCCTCGAAATTCGATAGAGTGGAGAATAGATGAGGGAATTCAGCCTTAAGATCTTCCTCACGCTCCCATATAGTTTTGGCTTCCGTGTGATGGCTCCATTGTACCTTGCACCAATGGATGAATTTGTTCCTTGTGACCCTTTCCTTCACGTCCAAAATTTTGACGGGGTGCTCCGCGTAGGTCAGATCCTCTTGAAGCTCAAGCTCATCCGTCGATACTTGTTCTTCCTGTACTCTTAAGCACTTCTTGAGTTGGGATACGTGAAACACGTCGTGCACGTCGGAGAGGTGCGTTGGCAGCTCTAGTTGATAGGCTACTTCTCCTCGCTTGCCCAAAATCTTGAATGGCCCGATGTAGCGAGGTGCTAATTTGCCTTTGACGTTGAACCGTCGTTGGCCTCGGATAGGCGATACCTTAAGATACACGAAGTCCCCCACTTCGAAGGTCAACCTTCTTCGCCTATTGTCCACATAACCTTTTTGTCGTGACTGAGCAGCCTTTAAGTTTTCTCGTATCGTTTGGAATTGTTTTTCGGTGTCTTGCAGCACTTCGGGTCCAAACACTTGGCTTTCTCCAGTCTCATTCCAGAACAGCAGCGTTCTACACCGTCTACCATAGAATGCTTCGAAAGGTGACATCTTCAAGCTTGCTTGGTATATGTTGTTGTATGAGAATTCAGCATACGGCAAGCTCCTATCCCAACTACGCCCATGTTTCAAGGCGCAAGCTCTCAACATGTCTTCTAAAATTTAATTTGTCCTCTCAGTTTGCCCATCGGTTTTGCGGGTGATAAGCGGAGCTGAAATTCAGTCGTGTACCCATGGCTTCATGCAGCTTCTTCTAGAACCTAGAGGTAAATTCAGAACCCCGATCTGAGACTATCCTCTTCAGAACTCCATGGCAACACACGATTTTCTCCATATACAGTTCGTCTAGTTGTGCGACGCGGTACTTGGTTCTAACAGGAAGGAAATGGGCTGTTTTTGTCAACCGGTCCACAATAACCCAAATAGAGTCGTAACCCGACTGAGGACGTGGCAGTCCGACTATGAAATCCATGCTGATGTCTTCCCACTTCCACTCGGGTACTTTCTATGGCTGCAACAATCCAGCGGGTTTTTGATGTGCAGCCTTCACTCGTTAGCACGTGTCGCATAAGGCAACATATTCAGCAATGTCCCTTTTAATACCATCCCACCAATAGCAAGTTTCAGATCATTGTACATTTTTATACAGCCGGGATGTATGGAATAAGGTGAATCATGTGCCTCTTTTAATATCGTGTCGCGGATGTGCTTTACGTTAGGCACACAAATCCTTTTCCCTAACCAAAGCATGCCTTTCTCGTCTTCCTTGAAATCCTTTTCTATGCCTTGTCGGGTTCTTTCCTTGATTTCCTCATCCGTTGCTTGGCCATCTCGTATCTCTTGTTCCAGCGAGGAGTTCAGTTCTATCACTTCCATCTCGTTCCAGAACCCGAGATGTAACCGTTCGAACTCCTTGCGCAGCTCGGGTGGCAGCTCCCGAACCGTAAGTTGGTGACATGCTCCCTTTCGGCTCAATGCATCAGCTACTACATTGGCCTTTACAGGGTGATAGTTGATTCCAACATTATAATCCTTGATGAGTTCCAACCATCGACGTTGCCTCAAATTCAGATCCATTTGCGTGAATATATACTTGAGGCTTTTGTGATCTGTATAGATCTCACATCAGTGGCCAAGGATATAATGCCTCCAAATCTTCAAGGCATGTACCATGGTTGCAAGTTCCAAGTCATGTGTGGGGTAATTCAGCTCATGTTTCTTTAGTTGTCTCGATGCATAGGCTACCACTTGTCCACCTTGCATGAGCACACATCCAAGCCCTTGTGTTGAAGCGTCACAATATATGTCGAAGCTCTTGCTCACGTACGGCAATACCAAAATTGGCGATGTGGTTAATCTATTCTTTAGCTCCTCAAAGCTTCTTGACACGCTGGTGTCCACTGAAATCCTTTCCCCTTCGTTAGCAATTCAGTCATAGGCTTCGCTATTTTGGAGAAATCTTTGATGAACCGGTGGTAGTATCCAGCCGTCCCAAGGAAACTCCGAATATCTCTCACATTCTGCGGTTGGTTCCACTTCCAAACATCTTCCACTTTTCTGGGATCAACCGATACTCCTCCCTCGGAGATGATGTGGCATAGAAATGATATCTCCTTTAGCCAAAATTGACACTTGCTGAACTTAGCATACAATTGATGCTCTCGCAGTTTCTGCAATGTTAACCTCAAGTGTTCTTCGTGTTCTTCCTCGCTCTTCGAATACACCATGCTATCGTCAATGACCATGACGAATTTGTCCAAGTACTCCATGAAGACATTTTTCATGAGGCACATAAAGTACGTGGGTGCATTCGTTAACCCAAAAGACATAACGGTATACTCATACGGACCATACCGTGTTCGAAATGCAGTCTTGGGTATATCAGAGGGCTTAATCTTCAGCTGGAAGTATCCCGACCGAAGATCAATCTTGGAGAAAATCCATGCACCTTTCGTTTGGTCGAATAGGTCCTCTATACGGGGCAGCGTGTATTTATTCTTGATCTTCACCTTATTGAGAGACTTATAATCCACACACATTCTTTGTGTCCCATCCTTCTTGTCTACGAAGAGCACGGGGCTCCCCACGGAGACGAGCTTGGGCGTATAAAACCCTTTTCTAGCTGCTCCTGAATTTGCTTCTCGAGCTCCACTAGTTCATTAGCAGGCATCCTATATGGCCTCTTCGCTATAGGTGCAGTTACAGGTACTAAATCAATGGCAAATAAATGTCCCGGTCAGGTGGCATACCTGGAAGTTCTTCCAGGAACACATCTGAATATTATCGAACCACCAGAATGCTTTCCAATGTCGCTTCTTCGATGTGGTTCAGCACTGCCCTCTAGTTTGCCGGTTGGGCTGCCTCGAACTCAATACGAGTACCGTGCTCACTCATCAACTGCACGATCCTCTGAGCACATTGAATCATTCCGTTGTGCTTGCTTAACCAGTCCATTCCAAGTATTATGTCAATCCCTTGGGAATCCAAGACAATAAGGTTGGCAAGAAAGTCTGCCCCCCTTATTTTAAGGCTTAATTTCGGACATACTATATTAGTGGGAGCTAGAATTCAGATTTGAAAGAAGCGATTTCCCAACTATATTCATCAAGGTGTATGAACTAAGTAACTTCTTTTATTAATTTCAGCCTATATGAGGATGTGAACAAGTGCCGAAGCATTTCACACCTCTCTACTATGTGTGGATATGGACATTCTCCGAAGCGTCCCACAACTCACACCAAGCACACAAACACAAGCAATCATCACAAAAGTTCAGCACACCACTCTTATTCAAGCTAATACGATCTAAGCGTTCCTATTACAGCTTATTCAATGGAAAACCTAAACTTAATTGTGTGAACCGGTGCTGTTCTCGCCGTGTGATGGTGGTGGTCCGTACATGGGTGCACGCCATAGTGAGTCGGCAGTCCATGTAGGGATAGATGACGCTGGTGCTCCATTTGCTCCCGAGTTGGCACGAGTCTCCTCCTGTTTTCCAGCAAGTACAGCTTCTTGCGGAGGTAACGGATCTCTTCTTGTACGCTTGCATAGCGGTTTCCTAACTCCACAAGCAACCTCTGAGACTTGTCAGAAGCATGTGGGTTAGAAAGACCTCCTACATGGGGTCCAATGATCTCCCTTGTACCACTCTTCTGATACGGGTGCAGCTCAAAAGTGATGTCCTCAAGCTGCTCATGGAAGGTGTAGCACAGTCCGGTGAGTGCTTCCCATGCAGCATCATTGATAGCTTCTGCCCTTGTATCTCTCCATGTGGGTGTGAAGTGCCGTGTCACAACCCGACCGTTAGATAGGATGGTTACGTCAGCCTTCCACTCATCATGTCCGAGACGAGGGACTTTCTTGAGAAGATATTCCGGGTATAGGCTGCAGCAATCCAGAAATTCTTTGAGCTCCTTGGATATGTGTCCTCCTTCCATTCCGTCGGACCAAAATTCTTGAACTGAATGGTTGGCCCATTCATTACCTTCATTCTTGGCCTCAGCAAGGGGTGGCTCCTCCTCGGGTTCATCTCCTCCCGTCATAGCTTCGTGAGGCTCCACGGGGTATAAGCCTGCGTGAAAGTCCTCCTGAGGTGCGTACCAATGCCGTTCTTGTGGATCATCTTCCATGTCGTCTTCGAATGGTTCCACCTCTTCCGGTTCCTCTTCCTCATGCATAGAGCTATTGACTTCCTCTTCATCATGAGGTTCCGTCTTCACCTCCTCCCAATATGGTCCATCGGACACATCAATGGGGTTAAGTGCACTATCACGTGGTGGTGGACGAGTTCTTATGCGTGTTGTGCTCCTGATCACCGGCATCTATAAATAAGACATGAGAAACTTTAGAGAATGAATAAATAACTCCAAAACTTCAGAAGCTATGGAGTAAGAAAGCAAAGTTGTTGCTGTCCAAAAGAAGAGAAAAAGAGGGGCTGAAAATAGCACTTTACGGTTGCTGAATTGACAAGTAAAGTGCAGCAGCAAGCAATTTTCGAAAATAGCAGTTTAGAGGGGTGTTCCTATGTGTTTTAGAGTGTCCTTTCTACCTAGGCTTGCGTCCTATGGTCAACGTGGCTCTGATACCAATCTGTGACACCCGGTTCCGAAAATAGAACCAAGTGAATGCATATGTGTGCCCAGGATGTTCATCACACATACACATGTAATCCACAAACTGAATTCAGAATATAAAAACGAATAAACAGTGTTTAAGTACTTTATTACAATGACTCAAAGTATCACTCATTAATCTCTAACTTATTCTTGCAGCGGAAGTCTCTAAACGACAGTGGAAATAACTAAACAGCAGACTCCAATCTTCAACTCCACAGGCATGTTGACGGTAGTTCGCACGCCTAGTACTCCACATGGTCTTTGAAATATTCTTCTCCTGTTGCTGAAGTATGTGTAGGAAATGCAAGGGTAAGTACATGTCATACTGAGCAAGTGCGGGAAAAGTATGACATGTATCTTACAACAAGGTAGGGAATAAAAAGGCTCATTGCAGCAAGCAAATTTTATTTCACAAACATGATAAAAAATAGCAACTATTTCTAAGTGATATTTATCCCAACATGACCAAGTAATTCAACAACATTCTCTCATCATAATTCACCATTTATCAAGTCTCATCCAGCCATTAATCTTGATCAAGTTCATCTCATACTCATAAATATTCATAACCATCTCATATTCGTATAACCGAAACCAAACTCATTATCATACCTCAAAACAGTCCCAAAACCAATCCCAATGACCATACCACAACCATACCGAATAACCATCCCAAGTTTTCCCTCTAATCATGGAAGTTGGCCAGGTGCTTGTGACCGGAAGCACGGCTATCATGATAGTTTACACTCTGCAGAGGTGACACCACTTTACCCACAAGTTCGTGATTTCGTCACCCGTTGGCGACTTTGAAACTTCCATTATACCAGTACACAACCGTCGGTGTATGCCCAAGAGACCACAAAATTGCCTTTACAAAGAGGCTACTAGATGTACGGACCCACTGAGGTTTCACTGGCAGGCTCAAATCACCATTCTCCCACCCACGGGCCCACTCTTGTGCCATGCAGTTCCTAGGTCAGTTCCTCTCGACTCCCATTCCCAGCGCCATCCAACGGTCCATAACAAGCTAGCAACACAACTAATTAATCAGCTAAGCCGCACCCATACTTGGCCTTGTTGTGGCACTGTTTTCCTGGTATGTGCTGGCATGAACCGGTCCTTAGATCTACGGCAAGTAAACTACCATATCATTCAGCAACATCCACGAACCAATCTTGGCTAGATCTCCCCGATTCCATGCTCATTAACATCATCAAGTTATCATCATCATTATTCATATGAGTGCAGTAGCTAGACATGTTTTATTTCAGCTTCCCGTATCCCGTGAATTAAGCGAAGCAAAAAAGTAAAAATGACCATAACCGACTCATCAACTTTCCCGGCAACAAGGATGGTTAACAAAACTAGTAAACTCCTATAAAATGTTGTCCCATCAAGTTGAATCAAGCATACAAGTTGTCGCAAACAAAACAGTTTCAAAACATGGGATCAATATGGTCAAGGGGCACTTGTCTTGCTCCCGTGACTCTTGTTGCTCAAGTGTCTCGAAGTCTTGGTGCTGTAATTCTTCGTAGATGGCCTCTTGAGCTTGTCCTTCTACTCATGACCACGCACATACAAAATTTACAGCAATCAATCATCATGCACAAACTTTACTCAAGATGCGATGGGATAGATGAATGCAAATCCTATGATGCAGTTTTATTAAACCAGTTTGTACGTGTTCTTGCATGTTTTAATTTGGTTTCATAGGGTTTTATGATGAACAAGGGTGTAGGAATCAAGTGTGGACGTGGTGATAATCTTGACTCAAGATCTAGATCAATTCCACCATCAAAAATCGATCAAAACGCGATCTGTCCACACGTAACAGTTTCTGCTCGAAGGGGCGAATAAAACGGATACGTAGAAACAGCGGCGACGTCGTAATATGGGTAATGGAGACCTACCTAACTTCCTCCTTGTGGTAGGGCCCTTCTCCTAGCAATGGCAGCAGCGGAGAATTTTTCTATGGAAGATTAGGGTAGGACAGATCGTCGGCTTCTTTTCAGGCGACGGCAAGGCGTGACGTGGCTCGTCGGTGGGTCTCGACGACGGGGCTCGACAGCGAGGCTCGACGACGGGGCTCGACGGCTTAGCTCACCGGCGACCAAACTCCAGCAGGGGGGTGCCAACTCAACAACTTGGAGGGGGAGGATCTCCAAGTCGGTGACTTGGGGAGGGGGAGGGGGAGGCTGCGACAAAAAAGTTGGGGGGGGGGGGCTGGGGTTATATTTATAAGGGGGAGAAGGGTGGAGTCCTACTCTAATTGGAACTCAACCAAGAGTCCTAGTCAATTTGGAACTCAACCAACTTTTCCCCTTTTAATTGGGTGCGGCAGCATTGGGGATTAAATTCCCCCAAATGTGGGGGAAATTCCCCTTTTATGGAATTGGGGAATTTGGAAATTTTGGGAATGCTCATTTCAGCTATCTTTTTTTTTTCCATCTCACCATTTCTGGGTCCTTTTTTCCATTTCTACATTCCGCTCTCCATTTCTATGTCCCATTCTCCATTTCTATGTCCCATTCTCCATTTCTATATTCCCTTCTCTATTTCTATGGTTCTTCCTCCATTTCTGTGGTTCTTTCTCCATTTCTATGGTGCTTTCTCCATTTCTATGGTTCATTCTCCATTTCTATAGTTCTTTCTCCATTTCTAGGGTTCTTTCTCCATTTCTACTTCTTTTACAATGCTTCTCTACATGAAAAATGTACGCAATCCATGGTAATGAATTTGAGGGTGTTACAAGGTTTAATGGACTTTTCAGTCAAGTGTCCGGACTTGTCCGAGCGAGGTCAGTGAGTTGAACGGATTTGTCCGGTTCTGTTCCGGACTTGTCCGTGTGAGAACAGTAAGTCGATCGGACAAGTCCGCTATTGAATGGACTAGTCCGGTGCTTCAGTCTATTGCTTAATTAATTGATTTTAGCCCTTACCCTCTACACACAGATATAAGCTCTTGGGATGTGTCTCTCACACACCTATACATTGATATCTACTTTGCGCTTCCTTGATCATTTAGGCTTTTCCTTTTCTCACTCCTCATTTTTCACCTTTTTGAGTGCACCATAAGTTCTAGTCTTTGTAGACCTACATTCATCTCAATAAATTCATTAGGATCTCATTTGTTTGTCATCTTCGTCCAACACCCACAAGGGAATGCCTAGATGCACTTTAAGGAGGGTGAATCAAGTGTTAGAAGACATGCTGAGAGCGTGTGCCATTCACCACAGTAACAATTGGGATGATCATCTACCGTTGGCTGAATTCTAATATAATAACAACTATCAAGCGAGTATCAAGATGGCGCCATATGAGGCTCTCTATGGTCGCAAATGCCGCAACCCATTGAACTGGTGCGAATTCGGTGAAAGGTTCACGTGTGGGATTGATCTAGTAAACGACACCGAAGAGCGAGTTTGGGTAATTCAAGCAAACTTGAAAGCCGCCTAATCCCGACAGAAGAGTTACGCTGATAAGAGGCATAGGCCACTGGACATCGACGTCGGAGAACACGTTTACCTCCGTGTGTCTCCGATGAAAGGCGTGCACCAATTTGGTGTGAAGGGGAAACTCGCTCCCCGATTTATTGGACCCTATACTGTCACCGAGAAGTGCGGACCAGTGGCGTATCAACTGGAACTACCGGCATCTCTCTCTGGTGTTCACGACGTGTTCCATGTATCAGAACTCTGGAAATGTCTGAAGTATACAGCTGCGTTTCCCACTGAAGACATAGGCGAATTACAACCGGATTTAACCTACGCTGAATATCCGGTAGGAATTATTGATGAGAAGGCTAGGACCACGCATAACCGAATGCTGTGGAGCAACCACACCGCTGAGGAAGCAACGTGGGAGAGCGAAGATTTCCTTCGCTCAAATTATCCAGATTTCTTGGCGCCTTATCTCGGGTAATTCCTTTTACATCTTTGTCTCTTCTTTTTGTAATCTCGGGACGAGATTCTTTTAAGGGGGGTGGGATGTAAAAGCCCAAGATTTTACTTGCTAGAGTTTTCATAACATTACCACACCACAGCACATCTTGTGGAGAGCTCATGAACTCATGTTAAGAGAAAGTAACTACTACCAATAGGTTGATTAGAGGAAAAACTCACAAATCCAAAAGTAGGATTTCACACATGTAAACATGAGGGGCTGAGCTCACCATTAGGCCCTAACATTCTTGGGAATGCTTCTGCCACGTTGCTTGCAAATCCAAATCTTTTTGAGGCATTTTTGGATACAATGATAGAAAGGGCTTGTTCCAATGCAAATTCAAATTTCAGCTACTTTCATCATTTGGATTCAAGTGGTGACTTCATATTCAAACTCAGCACATTTTTCTGAGTTAGTCCACCAATTTTCATCCCAATTGGAGTTGATCTTGTCAGGAGCTAGATTTGAATTAATTCAAAACTGAATTTGAAATTCAAATTCAAGTGTGAATCAAATTTAGCTTAACCATCTCAAATTTGGGGAAATCAAATTCACCTCATGACCTTGTGGCTAAGTCTACAATTTAAATGTGATTAGCTGATATATTTGCAGTAAAAACAAAAGAAAATAAATGAGAGGACAGGAGGGCCCACTGTTAGTGACTGAAATCGCTCTATACCAACTCAAACCGAGCGCAGCTCTCACGGGCGACTGATTATCGACTGCAGGCCACCAGCACGCTCGCGCAACTCCACCTCACGGTGAAAACAATGGCTCAAAGTCCAGCACACCGAGCTGTTTTATCGTTCTCTCCAGTTCTGAGCGAAACCGAGCACGTCACGCGCTGTTCTACGTCTCCCGCGAACGAACTCGTCGCCGCTCTCTCTGTCCACTGGCTACCGGCTGATCCTGGCTATTTGATGCACTGCCACCGGAGAAGAAAAGGTGTGCCTGATCGTGCTGAAGCTGTAAGAGAAAACCGTTTGCCGTTTCATGCGGTGTAGGACGAGTATTTCTCATTTCTTTCCACGGTGTGTATTAGGTTTACCAATCGGTCGATGGCGAAATTCGTTGCACACTAGCAACCACCACTCGAGATGCACACTAGACATACTCTAGAACCTCTAGTGCACCTCCTCGCTCAAGTAGCACCAAGTTTCATGCACTAGAACCCTAGTTCAGTGAGTTTTATGTGCCGGCGGGCGAAAACAATGGCACCCCGCCAGTGAGTTCCTAGTTGTGGCCGTTTTCACGAGGATCAGGGTGTATATTCATGATTAGCAAGTCTCAGCAGAGCTCTCATATGAAACCACATCAAAAAGGTGTAGGGAACACCGAGTTCGATGTCGCTGATGAGCTCCCGTCCGCTATTACTGCCGTGAGCACTGTTCCTCCCATCCCCGAGCTCCGGTGAGTGCACCAATGTGTTCCTCGTGAGGAGTTAGGCACAGACGGCGGGTTGCATCGAAGGTCGTGCAGTGGAACGGCCAGCGGTGAGCTCTCTGGCGAGGGACTGCCACAGGGGTCACGGGTGGTGCGAGGTAGAAGAAGGGGTGTGGGCCCCGCGTGGCAGTGCGAGAAAACCGGGCCCGGGATCAGCTGTGGCACCAGGATTTCGTGCGACTACGTGGGAAATTAAGTGGACCAATGTGTGGCTTCGTTGACGGGTGACACGTAGCCCTGGGGCCTACCAGCCCGGTTTAAACGTTCTGAATTTTGATTTGAATTTCCAGAATTTGCCCAAACATTGGAAGGCCATAAATTTTTGTAGAAGTAACCAAATTTAGTGAACGAAATTTTGTTGGATTCAGATCTCCGAGTACTTTATAACAAGACAAGTTTCATTCCATAAATACCATTATTTTTCCAGAATTAATTCCCTAAAATTTAAACTGTTGGGAATTTTATCTGGAGAATTCCTTTATGTAAAATTCTGAAATTTGGCTAGGATGTTCATTTGATTATCCTTGAATCACATGAATAATTTCAGATCCATACGGAATCATTAAGTCCACCTAATGATGTGATTAAGTGAACTGCCCTGAGAAAATAGAAAAATGTACAGAAACATTTTTCAGAATTTTCTCAAATCTTGATTAGAGCATAACTTTCTCTAGGACTCTGCAAATTACATGAAACCAACTCCATTAGAACCATCTCAAACTCTTGTTTCCAGAAAGTAATGGTCTGATCCATGAAAATCATTGGAAATCCTTAGAAGCTTTAGTAATGGCCATTTAGACATTTATTTGTGCAGGGCTCAAATGAGCTTTATTTCAAATAAAATTTGGCCAAGTCTCTGGTTACATTCTCATCAAGCCACAGTAAAAATTTCAGAACTAAAAGAGGGGTATAACTAGAGTTAGGGTCTTTATAATGGCAGTTCAACATATTTGTATTAAATTGATCCATATCGTAATTTGATTACGTGTAGTCATTGAAAGCGAGGAAACCCAGGAGATCCTGGACTTCATACCTCCGGAGGAGACTCTAACTACTGACCAGCAGCAACAAGGCAAGCCCACCGGTTTGGATTTAACAAATTTTATCAAGTTTTGCTTTATATTCACTTAGTTTAAAGTATGAATGTGCATTACATGTAGGATGATTGAAACTCTAATTTAATATAGTTTCTAAATCCTGGGGTAGCATATGCCTTGCTTAATGTAATATAGGCTTTAGTACAAGTCGAGTAGTCGGAATCTACTCGCGGGTATAGGGTTCGCCACATACGGGATTAGTTCGAGATGTGAGATAACTTTAGTAAGAAAAATGAGACTAAGAAGGGCGTAGGACGCAGCAAGAGGAAGTCTTGTGTGTGTAGCCCTGCCCTTGTCGATTGAGGAGTGATCTGTCTGCGGCCCACACTGATCAAGTTTGAATGTACCAAAGGTGTGTGGATATATGGGGTCCAATAAACTGATGTAACCTATACCTCCGGGCGTCGAGGCATAACGCACCGATTTATTGGTGTAGGTTGAGGGAAGCAAGGTGGAAATACGCTAACGGGCATAGAGAGATGCTCCGTGTAGGGAACCTCCTGCTCGTTTCTGTGCGACCGGTTCGATGTTTGGGCTGTTTGGTGAAAGGTTGTTCCATACGACATCGGTTGAGCGTGCTGTGCAGCTCCGAGGATGGGCGTATATGACGTGCTATACGGGTATCCCTAAAAGTGTA
This sequence comes from Neostapfia colusana, assembly GCA_030760725.1. NCBI lineage: Eukaryota > Viridiplantae > Streptophyta > Magnoliopsida > Poales > Poaceae > Neostapfia > Neostapfia colusana. Next base: position 24,038,018 of record JASWHV010000004.1, on the reverse strand, counting down.
TATCGAGTCGATTCGCCATCGTGTCTACTCTTGATTGACGGGTCACGACGACACACTCGAGCGGTTGCCTCGGGGTAATTACTGCGGCAGCCCATGGGTCGGTAGCTGCAGTTCTACCGCGCCGCTCTCCTCAGGAACCACCGGACGTTCCCGAGAAGTTACCCACCTGGCCCCCAGTGTCTGACGGGTGGACCTGTGTCCTACCCATCATTGTAGGAGGCGAGTGTCGTGGCAACAGGCTCAAGGGGTTGCCTCGGGGCACTTACTGTGGCAACCAACGGGTTGGTCGGCTACAGCTCCACCGCACCGCTTTTCTTGGGGACCGCCGGACGTTCCCGAAAGGTTACTCGCTTGGCCCCCATTGTCTGACGAGTGTACCTGGGTCCTAGCCATTATTGGGGGAGGCGAGTGCAGTGGTGGAAACCCAATCGCCGCACCTGTTGCCCTGCTAGAGATTGCGGATGTGTATAAAAGGAAGCCTTCCGGTGTAGGGTGGTACCTTCCTTCATCATGCGGCCTTTGTCTTCCTCTTGCGCGCTAGAAGCCTCCGCTTCCCAGCGCTCTCATCCACCTTATGCCCTTACACCGGTGGCTGTCTTCGTCCACTTTTGCGAGATGTTTGTGTGTGTGCGGCCTTCGGTGCGGCTCTCCGAGGCGTCCTTCTCCTTGACGGTCCTGAATAGAAGCACAAGCCATCCGAATGGCATGCCAATGGTAAGGGAAGCCGTCAGGGACAAGGTCCTCGATTCGCATGGTGTCTGCAAGCTAGTGTGTGTGTGGGGGGGGGGTATCAGGTGCCTGACGATGGAAAGCTTAACCTTCCGGTGCCGCAATGTAAAGGTCCCAAAATTTGAATAAAAATGGACTGAAGTTTGAACACCATTTGGTTTCAAGTTTGTGAAAATTGGGACTTGTTTAAACTTTATACATGTGATGATACACATGGATGTTCAACCACACAAGCTCTAATTTTTATTGGGATGTTTGGAACCAAAGTTAATTTAAGCACCATGGGTACTGCCCTCATGAAGGGCAGGCCTGGCGCAGTGGTAGAGTCTCTCCACTTGTGTCCTGGAGGTCCTGGGTTCGAATCAGCCTCCTTGCAGAATAAGAAAGGGGAAGGCTGCCTAGAAATTCCCTTCCCCAGACCCCACAACGTGTGGGAGCTTTCAGCACTGGGTATGCCCTTTGTAACTCCGCCTATGTTGTAATGACATAGCTGGTCCCAAGCCCGGGTAAAGGAGGAGGGGGTTGTGATAGGCTTGGCGAGCCAACAACTACACTTAGCCATTCTCATGGAAATGAAACCCAATAGAAATTCGTTGGGGCGTAACCCTCTTAGCGACGCGCCATATCGGAACCCGGGTATGGTGTTAAGTGGGCAAGGGCCGGGTCGCCACCGCCTTAGTGCCGCGCCATATCGGAACCCGGATATGGTGTTAAATGAGCAAGGGCCGGATCGCCATCACCTTAGTGGTTCAATAAGGTTTTATGGAGTAATTACTCCGAGGATGAAGCGACATGAGAGAGTGAAGGATTTATTCGCGCCAACTACCCAGACTTGCTAAGGAACATTTTTCCTTCGAAACCCTAGTGGGAAACCATCGGTAGAGGTACCATTTCCAGCTTTTGCAATGGCGACCAGGGCGGGAGACCTTGGTTTCACGGTGCAACCCTAGTTAGGGACTTCCATGAGGAGATTTGATTGCTTGAAGATCTTCTCTAGCACCCACCGGTACTCTAGGGTTGGAAACCGAAGGTTTGAGGGGTTAGGTTCTTGGGTAGACGTGGAAGAAGTTAAACCGAGCCGCCGCACCGTCGCTAGCCATGGTAGAGTCATCGCTGGCTTGGGCGGCCTCCCCAACGTGTTCCTCACGTCGATTAAATGGCTGGCGGCGAGTATGAGCACTGGAGGTGGCCGGTAGAACGTGCTCCGGTGAGCTCCAGCGAGCGGGCGACGAGGGAGCGTGACACGACCCCACGGTCTTGTCGAGCCAGGATCACACTGAGGGGTGTTGTGTTGTACAGCACCGAATAATGCACATCAAGGGTACAAAGCGGAAGCAAAATTTTATTACATAAAGTGGTTTATGAACATTTAACATCAAAATATGTCCAGTCTGCACTCACGGGCGTAGACTACGCATCAAGTTCACGTTCAGCCCGTGAACGTGTCCTTGCGAGCACGCACGCACACTAACACGGCGGCGTGCACGACTCCCACTCGACAGGGTTCCCCTCCTGGGGTTCCGTCTCCTCCTCGGGAGTCCCTTCCTCATAGAACCCTGCAAAAGCTTCAAACACAAAGACTGACCCGTCTCTCCTAAACATGGAACTTCTACATGAGCGGTGTTGGGTTACATGAGGTAAAATCATTTGCAAGGACTCGCCGAATTAGTGGAACCTTACTTTCAAGTTTTAGCAGCAGGTTGTGAAGAATCTTACGCTAAGGTACATGAGAGAGCCGCAATCAAACAAGAAACACATTTCTCTCATGTACTTTGCCCAAAGTTGAAAAGAACTTTAGTTAGCTCTAACTACAACAAATCATTAACAATTAAAGCCTATCTTTCAATCAGCAACATTTTAACATGTAACTAGCCTGTTCTTTCTACGTCATGGTACAGTGAACAAGTGGTACTCACTGACCGCGAGGGACGGCGATTATAATCGATTTACACCTGCAGGGTTACCCGAATAACCTGTCACGTACGCCCGTACTCGATGTTGGCTACAGCAACCATCACGGACGTCGTACGCAACCACCTTTCACCCGTTAGCCAAATGTTGAACCGGTCCAATCGTCCCGAGCAAGAGGTCTATGCATGCGCATATAAATGCCGCCAGCCGATTTACACCTCGAGCTCTCAACCTACCTCTGAACGACCAGCTATGCCTCAACACCCAGCTACCCGAGTTACATCGGTTTCCCGGTTCCCATATAGCCGGTAGGTCTTCGGTACTGTTCTAGTTTGTTCAACAGGCCCGCACATGGCTCAGTCCTCAATCGCCACAAGCGGAGCTATAGCACCCAGGCCCCAAAGTCCTGCTGCCCTTACTCTCCGCTCGGTCTCATTTTTCTGGCCATGTGTATCATGTGCTATCTCTACCCGAGTCGAAGTACCTCTAGCCTATTCTCACGAGTAGTTCCAACTACCCGACTTTTACCAAATCCTACTTTATCTTTAGCATGGCAGTGGCTAACGAGGTTTTCAATCCTAGTCCCAAACCATGGATTTCTTGGCTATTCATTTGGGTTTTCAAACAAGACTCTAGTGCAAGAAATCATGATACTCAAGTAAGTGCTCAAAACAATAAAACTTTATAAAAAGATGAATGCAAACCGGAGCATGCCTTCCTGCTCTTGGTCGTTGGATATCTGCTCTTCCGGAGTAACGAAGTCTAGGACTTCGGGTTCCTCCTCGACCTTAGTGACTACATGAGGTAACCAGTACATGTATTAATTTAAATGCATTTGAATTAAATTTTAAACTTGTGAAGCCTATAAGTCCCACTAGACAGACCCAATGACTCTGAAATTTTTATTGTAGCTTGGTTACAGCCTAAACAGAGAGTTGGTCAAGTTTTTGTTGCATCAAAGCTCATTTGAGCTCTGCACAATTAATTATGTCCTTGACCTTAATTGGAACTCTTATGGTGCTCTAGGGATTTTCATGGGGCAACTCATGACTTTCTGAAAACTAGATTTTCAGAGGGTTCTAATGGAGTTGGTCTCAATTAATTTGAAGGTTCCTAGCTAAAGATATGAGCTAAACAATTTCAGAGAAATTTCTGAAAATGTTTCTGAACATTTTCTATTTTCTCTGGAACAGTTTCATTAATCACCCCATTAGGTGGATCAAATGAGCTCAAATGGATCTGAAATATTTATGGTAGTTCAGGTATATTTTGTGAACTTCCCAGAAAAATTTCAGAATTTTTCTCCAAAGGATTCTCCAGTTAAATTTCTAAACAGTTTATACTTTGAGGAATTAATTCCGGAGAAATCAGGATTTTCATGAAGTGGAACTTGATTTGCTGGAAAGTACTCAGGGAGCTGAATCCAACATAATTTGTTTCACTCGATTTGGAGCTTTCTAGCCAATGTTATGTGGGTTTGAAGTTTGAACTAAAATTGAAAATCGAGAAAAAGTTTAAACTTCTGTCCGTGGGCCCCGCATACAGTGCTTCGTCTCCCTCCTCGTGCCAAATGCTCGGCGGCGGCGGTCTCCGGTGACACTCATCGGAATTGAGCTCCCGGCCATCCCCGACCCGAAACTCGCCGCCTGCCCCTTTCCTGACCTCCTGGACTCGATGGTGGGCTCACCGGCCGCCGGCGATGGCCGGAAACCCGTGCGCACCGGTGACAGCACCTGCTAGGGTTCCGGCGAGGTCGGTTTTGCTCTGCCGTGCACCAAATTGATCGGGAATCGTTCTTAAAGCATCAGTGGAGCACGGGGAACACGAACCAGGGCTGGGTGGAAGCTAGGAACGCCGGCAACTATGCTCTCGACGGTGCGCCGAGGTACTTAGCCACGACGGCGGGGAAAACGGCCATATCACGGCCGATTCTCGATGGTTTTCTTTGCTTCCTGTTCGAGCGTGTGCGCTAACATGTGTAGAATCTACTGGATAACGGGCTTGACCAACCCTAGCGTGTGGAGTATGAAATCCACTCGGAGGTGAACTCGGCTCCTATGAACTGGCCGAGAGTAAACTTGGAAATTCTTGACCGATGGTTGATCAATTGCCAAATGACTTTCGGCTACTCCATCTGCATACAATCACACACCTTTCTTGTGTAGAGAAGTGGACGTGACAACGGACGTGCCGAGCTGCCCACGAGAGCCCGAACGGCGGCGACGTTTGGTCCGCTGGAGAAGATGTCCGGTGTAGCTCAAGGGCGCCAGCTCACTGGCCTACACAGGGTCTAGGATGTTGCTCACGATCTCCCGGTGCCGTTTTGCTGCGGAGGAGGCTGGGCTCGCTAGTAATCGGACTGATCACGCGCAGGATCGAGAGGCGGCTGGTTGCGGTGGAGCTCGGGTGGAAACCGACTGATCGCGCCGGGGCTCAGGAGATATTCAACGGAAGCACGCTGGGGGGGGGGGATAAGAAGCCCGGGCGGCTGGCCTCCAGCTCGGGGAACGCAGCAGGAGCTGGCGCTGGCCGGCCCCTCAGTGGCGCGCTCGGGCTGCACCCGAGAACCGAGTGTTCTGTGTTTCAGTCGGTTTGATTTGAATCAGTGGCTGACATGTGGGTCCCACTTTCAATTTTAACCCCTGAACTTAACTCCATTTCACTGTTGTAAACAGTAAGCCCTAAACTGACCATGGTGATTTGAATTATTCACCCCTGAGCCATTTGAATTGGTTAGAATTAAAATTGGGATTGGTTTGACTAAATTTCAGCACATGTTCAGTTTGAAATTCAAATAAAGTTTGAATTTACTACACTTAGCTCATGTCAAGATCAACTCCAAATGGAGTGAAAATTGGTGTGTGAGCTCACAAAAATGTGCTGAGTAAGAATATGCCTCCCACTTTTGAATCCATGGGATAAAAACAGTTTGAATTTGAATTTGGGTTCAAACTACCCTCTTTCAAGCTATACCCAAAAAGACCTCAAAAAGTTTTGAATTTTGGTGAAACTTGGCATCGACATTCCTATGATGGTGTAGGAGTTTTCCAAATGTCCAGCCCCTATATGATGTAGGTGGGAAATATTACTTTTACATGTGTGAGTTTATTCTCTAATGAGCATGTTGAAAATGGTTACTTGCTCTTCAAATGTGTTCATAAACTATCTTCAAATGAGGTGTGTGTGTGTGGTGATGAACACTTTGAATGTGTTAAAACTGAGGCCTTTACATTCCTCCCCCCTTAAATTTATCTCGTCCCGAGATTATAAGGTGAAAATGAGAGAGAGGACGGTGAAAAATTACCGGATATGCGACGTAAAAAAGTCGGGGTATTTAGCGCGAAGAAATCCTTCGCTCTCCCATGTCGCTTCGTCCACAGAGTGATTACTCCATAGAACTTTGTAGAACCACAACGTACGGTTGCGTGTGGTTCGAGCCTTTTCGTCAATGATCTGAACCGGTTCCTCCCGATAGGTGAGATCCGATTTCAGTTCTTCAATGTCGTCCAGCTGAACGGTAGTAGATAGCTTGAGACACTTCCTCAGCTGGAAAATGTGAAAGACGTCGTGCACACCGGACAGTGCTTCTGGTAATTTCAGCTGGTATGCTACTAATCCACATCTTTCGGTAATCTGGAATGGACCGATGAATCGGGGTGTCAACTTTCCTCTCACCCCAAATCTGTTTACGCCCTTCATCGGCGACACACGTAGGTATACGTGATCCCCGACTTCAAATTGTAACGGGCGTCTTCTCCGGTCCGCATACTGTTTCTGTCAGGATTGGGCGGCTTTTAGGTTCGCTTGAATCAGCCGATCCTTTTCCTCCGCGTTGTTGACATGGTCAATCCCGAAGGTAACCCTTTCGCCAGAGTCACACCAATTCAATGGTGTGCGGCATTTTCTTCCGTATAGCGCCTCGTAAGGCGCCATCTTGATGCTTGCTTGGTACCCATTGTTGTACGAGAACTCGGCTAACGTCAAGTGATCATCCCAATTCTTGCCGTGGTTGATAGCGCAAGCTCGTAGCATGTCTTCCAGGATCTGATTTACCCGCTCGGTTTGCCCATCTGTTTGCGGGTGGTATGCTGAACTACAGATCAGCTTCGTCCCCAAGGCAGCGTGTAGCTTCTCCCAAAAACGGGACACAAGTAAAGTGCCCCGATCTGATATGATGGTACGGGGTATGGCGTACAAGCATAGGATCTGTGAGATGTATAGTTCAGCGTCCTTCTTGGCGTTGTAGTTGGTGTTGACCGGGATGAAATGGGCAACTTTGGTGAGCCGGTCGATGATCACCCACACAGAATCATGTTTTTGAAAAGTGGTGGGTAAACCAACGATGAAGTCCATGCTCACATCTTCCCATTTCCAGGCAGGAACGCCCAGTGGTTGTAGCAGTCCCGGTTTCCGCATATGATCTGCCTTCACCCTTCGGCATGTATCACACTCGGACATGTACCTTGCGATTTCCCGCTTCATCCGTGTCCACCAAAACTTGCTTCTGAGTTCTTGATACATTTTGTTGCTGCCGGGGTGAATAGAAAACTTTGACAAGAGAGCCTCATCAAAGATCTTCTTCCATAATTCCGGTTTACGGGGTACGACGATCCGGTCCTTGAACCATAGGACGCCGCCTCCGTCCTTCCGCAAACATTTATGCTCCCCACTGTCTACACGTCTCCGCAAATGCGACATGCCCTTGTCATGTTTCTGAGCTGCCGCTATCTCTTCACGGATGGTGGGGATCAAAGCTAGGTTGTAGAGAGCTCCATGTGGAATTACATGCAGAGGTGGTTCGCTCTCTTCTAACGGTGTGATGGTCAGATTGTTGACGTGTGACTTGCGACTCAGCGCATCCGCGACTACGTTTGCCTAGCCGGGGTGATAATAGATCTCTATTTCGTAATCCTTTATCAACTCTAACCATCTTCACTGCCTCATGTTCAGCTCCTTCTGAGTGAATATGTACTTGAAGCTCTTATGGTCGGTATATAAATGTACGATGTTACAGAGTAGGTAGTGCCTCCACATTTTCAGTGTAAGTACCACGGCAGCGAGCTTCAAGTCGTGAGTTGGATAATTCTGCTCATGGTTTCTAAGCTGCCGTGATCCATACGCGACCACCCTTCGGTCTTGCATCAGCACACATCCGAGCCCAATGCCGGATGCATCGCAGTACACATTGAACGGTTTTGTTGTGTCTTGCTGTGCCAAAACCGGTGCTGATGTCAGGTGCTTCACTAATGCCTTGAATGCTGCTTCACATGCTGGACTCCAAACATATTTGGTAGTCTTCCTTAGCAGCTCCGTCATAGGCTTCGCAATCTTCGAGAAGTTCGGGATGAACCTCCGATAATATCCCGCGAGTCCGAGGAAACTCCGTACCACGTGAACAGTTCTCGGGGATTTCCAATTCAGCACTTGAGTGATCTTGTTCGGGTCTACAGCGATACCCTCCGCCGAGATGATATGCCTGAGAAAAGGCACTTGCGATATCCAGAACTCGCATTTGCTGAATTTCGCGTATAGGTTGTGATCCCGCAGCCATTGCAAGACTATACGCAGATGCTTCTTGTAGTCTTCCTCCGACTTGGAATATACCAGTATGTCATCGATGAAGACCATGACAAACTTGTCCAGCTCCGGCATGAATACCGAGTTCATCAAATACATGAAGTGATCTGGAGCATTGTTGAGGCCGAAAGACATGACCAGGTACTCATAAAGTCCGTACCTCGTCGAGAAAGCCGTCTTCAGAATATCCTCAGCCCGTATCTTAATCTGATGGTACCCGTATCTTAAGTCCATCTTGGAAAAGATCTTTGCTTTGACCAACTGATCAAACAACATGTCGATCCATGGCAATGGGTACTTGTTCTTGGTGGTTACGGCATTTAATGGATGATAGTCCACGCAAAGTCGCAACGTCTCGTCTTTCTTCTTCATGAATAATACCAAGCAACCCCATGGCGAGGAGCTCGGCCTAATAAAACCCTTCTCCAGCAGGTCCGTTAGCTGGGTCTTCAGTTCAGCCAACTCCTTGGGCGCCATCTTGTACGGCCTTCGTGATATTGGCATGGTTCCCGGTGTAAGTTCAATCTTGAACTACACCTCTCTATCGGGCGGCATCCCCGGTAAATCATCCGGGAACACGTCAGGAAACTCTCGGACCACTGGAATATCTTCCAGTCTGATGGTTGTGGATTGATAGACACTTGGAAGTTTTATTTCTAGACTGTCCAGAAATAAGGAATGAGATTCATGCACTCCTGAGTTCTAGTGCACAATTCGGAGGACGGTGTCTAAAACAGCGCCGTGGCGGGTTAACCACGACATCTGTAAGATGACATCGACCTTTTGTCCCTCTAAAATTATGAGAGACGTAGGGTATACTCTACCCTCTAAGCACAATGGCGCTTTTGGAACCATCATGCTTGCTGAAATTTTCCCACCCGGTGAACAGATCACATAAGGACTATCGGTGGGTAGTATTTGCAAGCTATATTTATCAATGAAAGCTTGGCTAATGAAGCTATGTGTGGCGCCTGAATCAAACAATACTATGGCGGGATGCTGGTGGAGTTGGAACATAACCGCAAGGATTGGCTCGCCCTCTGGCACGTCCTCTATAGCAAGTTGGTGGACAGTGCCGGGCCTAGGGTTTGCCCGCCGCGCATTAGTGGGGTTCCGGGGTTGATTCCTCCCCGGAAGTTGGGGTGCAACTCCGTCGCCTTGCCTCTCCGGACAACTTCTGGCGAAGTGTCCTGGCCGACCACATTTGTAGCATGTGGCCGCTGCTTGTCCAGTGCTTGGGGGACGAAAGCCCGGCATGCGCTGCTAAGATGCATATGCACGCGGCATCGCCCGCTGCTGCTGTTGTTATTGTGGAGGTGGTACTGGCAGTGCCGGCCTGAATGCCGGTGAAGAATACGGCCGACTGCGGAATGGCATCGACCTCTGTGGTGGCTGCCAGCGTGGACCTGATGGTGGGCGATTCACCATCCAAAATTTCTGAGAAGGACCGCCTCCTTCTCCACTGCTTTGCAGCATGCTTCGCTTTCTCTCCGCCACCGCAAACTCCCTGCTGGAGTCCTCTTGAACAATCACAGCACCAATTATGTCGTTGAGGCTGCCGCGATTGAACATTGCCAATTTGTCATTCAGGAGCTGGTTAAGCCCCTGGTAGAAGTGGTCTCACCGCTTCTCGTTAGTATCAGCATGATACGACGCGCAGAGCGCGAGATCGCTAAATGCCCTGGAGTATTCCAGCGCGTTCCGGTTCCCTTGCTGCAGGTGTAGAAATTCCTGCGTCGTCCTCTTCATGAGACCCGGCGGTATGTGATAGGCCCGGAAGGCCGTCTGGAACTCCGCCCAGGTCATAACTTGTTCAGTGGGCTGTGAAGCACTGTAGTTTGCCCACCACGTGCTCGCGGATCCCTGGAGCTGCTGGACCGCGAACTGAGTCTTGCGCTGCTCACTTATTTGGAGCAGCCCGATCTTCATCTCTATCGTGCGGAGCCAGATGTCCGCATCGAGGGGTTCATCCGCCCTTGAGAATACTGGGGGATGAGTCGCTAGGAAGTCGGAGTAGGAGCTCTGTTGACGCTCCTCACGATCTTGACGTCTCTCTGGTCGAGACATATTTGCAATAAGGGTCTGCAGCAACTCTGTGTGCTGCTGATGAGAACCCGCCATTGCCACAACGATGTCGGCCAATGTAACCGTTGGCGGTGGCGGTGACGGTGTTTGTTGTTGTTGTTGCTGCTGTTGCTGTCCCGAGGAGTCCTCGGGAGGCTGTTGGGAGGTTTCTCCCCCTTGACTGGAACCGCCAACGTCTGGGTTGGCACGAGTACGAGTCATTCTGAAATTCAAAACAGCAGCGATCAGTACATGTCATACTTAAAATTCTATATGCAACAGTAGGTATTGAAGCGACGCATGAATAATTTGCACAACATTCACATATATTGATAAAGCATGAACTTTATACAAAATACATTATTCTCGGTCTCCGAGAAGTTGTGCTCATGTCGTCACTATCTATACATACGCTACTGCCTACATGACATGTCACCGATTACAAAAGTTTGGGTTACACTACTCTAGCTGCCCTACTTGGCATCCGTAACCCCCTACTCGGAGTAGAACTCGACCTCCTGTGGGTCGTCCTCCTCCGGTACCTCTGCTGGTGGCTCCGGATCTACCACCTCTTCTCCCATCTTGGGCTCTCCCATTGCCGGAAGACCCAAGACTACCGGTATGCCCAATACCGGAGGTACGAGGTCCTGCAACGCGTGAACCTCGTCCATGGCCTGGTTGTAGTCTTCTTCCCAGCCTTGCCCTTCCTCAATCACGTCGTCTCGCTCTTGAGTAAGGTCCTCGTTCTGCTGGGTTAGAGTCTTCACCAGTTCTTTCAATGCCGCGATGTGGACACGGCTTTTCTTTTTCGCCTTCTTCAGACGATGCAACTGATTATGCTGTTCGTTCAGTTGCTTGATCGTCAGAAGGAGCACATTGTGGAGTGCGCTGTGAGCACTCTTGAAATGGTCTCCACGGCTTGTGCTCTCCTTGAGCTTTGCAGCGAGATGCTCCGTATGAACAGCTTGGCTGTCCATCACGGCCTTTCCCGCCCTCATCTGGAGGCTAAGGTTTGCCTCCGCGAGGTTGTACCTTGGGCATCTGTAAAAGCCCAAGAAAAGGGACTTGCAAAAACTTTTTATCACCTCACAACACCACAGTTCTTGTTGAGGATAGATGGTGAAAAAAAAGTGTGAAGAGCAAGTAACCTCCATCAAAAGAGTGGTTAGAGGGGAAAGCCTACACTTTCACAAAGTGGGAATCCTACACATATGATCACACATGAGAGGGTGATTCAAAACTGTTGCATTCAAATTCATGATTGCAGCAGCTAAAAACATGGATCAAAGGGCATAATTGGATTCCTCAGGTTCAATTTAGCGGGGAGGCAAAGTTTCAATAATTTTTGAAAGGGTTTGCTACCCAATGGTCCAAAAAGGAGCCAAATGGGCAAGAATTCAAATATACATTTGAATTTGTGGGAAACTTCTCCAATCATGCAAATGTAGCTCAGTTTGAGACTTCAAACATTTGAATTAATCATTTGCCAAAAATTTGGAGATCTTTGGGCAGAGGGGAGCTGTGGGGCCCAATGGTCAGTGAGAAGAGAGGGGAGAAACTTACTGCCTAAGTTAATCGGTTCCACAGTTCACACTCGAGCGAGTTGTTTTTCTCCCACCGGCTGCCACCGCACGGACGACCGACGACCGGAAGCACCTCCCGAGCTGTTTAGGGGATCGATGTTTCTCCGTTCTTACCCCCACCACCGAGAGCTCAGCGCCCACACTGCCTCCCAGCCGACGCTGAGTGATCCTGTGTCTCCTCGGCGATAAACACGACCGCACAGAGGCGCGCCGTCGGTTTAGCGCCGCCCAGCTGCTCCACCTCGTGGCACGACGCGCTAAGCTTCCCCACAGAACCTCCGGACGTCCTTGAGTGTGGAAGAAGCAAGAACCGGGCGCTAGCTCCGTCGGGACGTCGGCGTCGAGCCGATCTTCCTCCACAGCGCCGAAGAAAGCCGCCGCGACAAGATCACGTCGCCCGGCCACCCCAGAGCCTCTCCCATCAAGTTGCAAAAGCGAAAAGGTGCGCCAGTAACCCTTCTCGCTTCACAACCACGCCGGCAGCGTGTCATGGACCGTGCTGGCCGGAATTTCAGTTCTTGCGCAAGCATGTGATATAGCCCGGTTCGGGTAAATCGGCAAATTCACCTCACACACCGAACCACTCTTCCCCAAACCTAGAAACCCAGTTGTAGACATCCGTGCGGGCACGTGGGATCAAGAACTAGGAAGAACCATCGAAGAAAACCTCAGTTCTTCGAGTTTTTCCAGTTTTCCCCGAATTCGCCCTAGGTCGCACGATGAGCCTCTAGTTGCCGACGTTTCTTGCGAGATCAGAGCCCTGTACGTTGCTCCTTAGGTCATGGTGATGCTGTAGGAGCTAACCAGAGCCAGGTTGGGGGCAGGAAAGTGCCCTACGACGTCGCCGGAGTAGAGAGAAGCTCTGTCACCGTCGCAGGCATAGTTCCGGCCGTTGTCAAGCTCCGGTGAGAGTACCAGCGTGTTCAGCGCGCGAAAGTATGCCCAGGTGGCGAGTTTCCGGCCGGGAGGCGGTCGGGAAGCCAGTTCCGGCGAGCTGCCGAGGTGTGCCGGCGAGGGGGCGGCGCGGGAAAAAGGGTGGGCGCGAGGAAGAAGACGAGCCGGCCGGGCCCGCTCGTCAGTCCCTCGCGGCACAGTGTGGGGATCTTCTGTTACACCGGATCGGCTGTGAACACGCGGAAAATAATCCTGTGGCCCCGTGTGGTGCAGCCGAGGTGATGACACGTGGGGGGCCTGGCCCACGGTCAGAGTTTAAAATTTTCTCCGGATTATTTAGAATTCCAGATTTAGTTCAAACTTGATAACCCCATAACCTTTGCTACGAAGCTCCAAATTTAGTGATTCAAATTGGGTGGGATTCATCTTGCCTAGCTCTGCTCAAATATAGAACCCAATTTGTATGAAACCCATTAATTAATTCTGGAAAATTCTTTAAAGCTTTTCAGCAAAAGAATTTTAGAGGGAGTTTGGTTCATCCAAAAGTCCCCAAATTTTGCCAGAATGTTCTTTAGTACATTAGTAAACCCCTGTAAAAGTTTCAGACCATTTGGGGTTGATTTGGTCAGAGCAATTCAATTTGGAAGGTGCTGTGTTCATTTGAATACAGAAACATTTTCAGAGAATTTCCAAAACTTGGAAATTCAGTTCTGGGAAATTCTTAACTCCAAAAATGCTAGGAAAATTCATGCAGACTCTATGAGCTATAATTGAAATTGTAGTTCACTAATTTGGGCATGAACAGGGGTATGACCTAAGAATTAATTCTTCTTTGCTTATTTGCTAAAAGAATTATTCTGAGCAAACCACTCAGTGAAAAGTGCTACTATTTGGTCCAGAGGGTTCCCTTGTGACAAGGAACTCACACAAAAATTCTCAGATCCATTAGAGCTCTGGGTCACCCCTGTCCTGTTTAACCACTTGAGGGATTAATATGGAAAAGGAGGGAAAACCACTTAGCACATAACTATGTACTTAGGTCCAGGCCCAAGCCACCCACACCCAGTTCATCTTTAAATTCTTAAACAGAGTTCCAGGTGTTAGAGACTGGGTATTAAAACTAATAACAGTAACCTTACAATAACTTGTATGCATATTAATTAACATGTAGTATTTCATAAACGTGTAGTCACTGAAGAAGAGACTCCGGAAGTGCTGGACTTCCTTCTTCCGGACGAAGACTTAACCCCTGACCAGCAGCGTTTGCATTAACCTTTTACAAGTCTTACTTTGTTTACATGTGTTTTATGAAGTATGTATGTGCATTAGGTATAGGATGAATGAAACCCCACTTGCATAACCAAAGGTTTCTAAAAGAGTGAGGGTAGTGTCAAGGACCTCGAGTAGACAGGCTATGCTTAATGAGTCATAGGACTTTGGTACAAGTCGAGTAGTTGGAATCTACTCGCGAGATAGGCATTGGGACACACGGGTTCGGTTGAGTGATGTGAGACCACTATAGTAATAAAAATGAGACTAGGCAGGGGCTAGGGCGCAGCAAGATTGAGTCTTGTGTGCGCAGCCCTGCCCGTGTCGATTGAGGACCGATCCGTGTGCGGCCCTGCTGAACAAGTATTGAACGTACCGAAGGCATATCGGATATATGGCCCCCGATAAACCGATGTAGCCTAAACCTCCGGGCGTCGAGGCATAGCACACCGATTTATAGGTGTAGGTTGAGGGCAGCAAGGTGGAAATCTGCCAACGGGCATAGAGAGATGCTCCGTGTGGGGAACCTCCTGCTCGTTTCGGTGCGACCGGTTCAACATTTGGGCTGCTGGGTGAAAGGTTGTCCCGTACGACATCGAGTATGCGTGCTGTGCAGCTCCATGGGTGGGCGTACGTGACGTGCTCTTTGGGTTTTCCCTGCAGGTGTATATCGAGTCGATTCGCCGTCCCTCGCGGAGACGAGTACCGTTTGTTCACTGCGTCGTAACGTAGACTAATGAATGAAATGTTATGATTCAATATTGCTGCTATGATATAATTGTATTGCTACATGTGTGCCACCAAATATTGCTTACTAAATTTCAGATTTCCGAACTGATAACTTGTTGCTAAAAGATGAATTAAGGATGAACTTGTAGCCGTGTCCATCTGCTGCAACATTGCTATCCTGTGTCATGGTACACCTCATGTAGAGTTTCATGCTTAGGTGAGTCGGTTAAGCCTTGCTGAGCCTTCGTGCTCACGGTTGCTGCTTAAGTGTTTTTCAGGTGAGGAGCCACCCACGGACTCGGAGTACGAGTCCACCGGCGAGGGTTACCCTCCGTCGGGGACCACGGCTGAGTGGGAGCCGTACACGCCGCGCTGAGCTGAGGAGTGCAGCTAGTGTGGGTTGCCCTAGGGCTGGACAACCACTTTTGCTAGATAGGCGGGCGTGAGTTGTATAAAAGAAACTTCCGCTGTGTAATAAAAGACCCTATTTTGTAACTGAGAAGTGTACTATTTTGTACATTAAGTTTGTTTTTCCCATGTAATATAATATGTTCTTATGACGTGTGCTGTCGGGTGTCGCATCGTGCGGCACCACCCTCTGCGATCCTGGATGAGCGGATTCCGGTCCGCCACAGCCTGGTATCAGAGCTGCAGTGGGGATAGCACAGTACTAAAGGACTGCATTATGGGAAAAACTAGGGTATACGGTGAGGATTCGGTAGTTGCCCAAGTAAGGACTATATTAGCATAGTTACTTAAAGTGGCAAAGACTAACTTATGTGTTATAATTCTGAATTTCAATTATGTAACGACGCACCTACGCTCTGGTAAGTATGGTAAGGAACACCACCGAAAGCGGTTCAATTTCGGTTAGCTCCCCCTGACGAGGAACGTGGTTCAGGGATTTGTCTCACAGCTTGGTGTGAGACGTCAATATGAAAGTCTTGGACACTTCATGTTCCTGAGTTCATATGAAACGCTGATCCCTAGCGTGCATTAGGCAAGTAAGTGGAGACCCCATCGCGTGGTCAGTAACGCGAGAGTGTGTTCGTCTGGAAATAGCCCAGAAGGACATACACAGCGCTTGCCATCGGTGTGCCCTGCAGGGCAGTAGGTGGTATCTGTTGGGTTGATAACATTCCCAACCGTGATGACCCGTTCATGACCTACTCGGGTTCCCCGTCGTGTGGTGTTGAAACACGATCACGTACCTTGAGACGTGACTTAGCTCAAGGACGGTCGTATGACAAAGATACGGGCGTTTGTATTTACTTTTAAATATGGAACTGCCTGGAATGAACAACCTTTGAGTGCACCATTATTGTGTGGTTTTCTGCAGGTACTAACCACATATGTATCCGTGTAGTAAACGTGTGTGAGAGACCGTTTAGTGCCACACTTGAGACGTATATGTCGGTATGACCCGGTTCGGATTTTCTTTTGTGAGGAACGTAGTACCGAGATATTGTAGGCATATGCATGAAAATAATGATAACCAGGAATTAAAATCTATAGGTTCAACATTTAGTACCATGGTTAGACATAAGAACGGGATAGTGGTAAGTGTAGTTCGAAAAAGACTGAAAAACAGAGTGCTCTGTTTTGGACAGCAAGTTTGCTGATCTTCCACAGGGCATAACTCACAGGTCCTTTAGGCCAGAGAGGTGTGCTATATAGTTCTGGAAAGGTATTTAAGTACTCTACTACTTTGTTGTAGACTCCCAGAGCTGAAACCCACATTAAGATGGCTTAAATTCCAGAGGAATGTAAACTGTCCAGAACCAGGACAGAGTAAAACATTCTCGGAGCTGTTCTGTTTTTCAAACATAACTCCCAGGTGAAAAATCAAAATTAGTATATAATACATCCTTAGAAAGAGTAGAAGATGTGTGACATCTTTGCAATTCAAAGTTTCTGAAATTTCAGCACAGATTTCAGTGGAAACCAGGGTTGAAAACAGCCACTTCCAAGGGAGGTGCTGTTAAAATTCTTCCAGAAATTCTGTTGACTTTGAATTAGCATAACTTTTTAACCAAAGCTGATCTGAGGACAAATGAGTACTCGTTGTAAAGATACTGAAGTTAACTTTAACTTTGGTATTCAACTTGAGTCATGAAAATGCACAGAACCAGATCAAAACATGGAATAGGTAGAAACTGGTCATTCTGACAGAAGAATGACAGTTGAACTCTTTGGAGAGGATGTTGTACCCTACGGGTGGATACGTGATGACAATGCGATAGTAATGTCTCGTAGTGACCAAACCTAGTTATGGTGAGCTTCCAAAGAGGAGGTTCATCAAGTTGGATTAAACTAGCTTGTGTTTGGTCTGGTAATGGGGTAGATTGTGCAAAGTTATTACATTATCTACTTACGAGATATATCGCATGTTTTTGTTGTCATAATGTTTTTACGCCTATTTTAATTGGACTGCATGCAAATGTTGCAGGACTGATGTTATTGTCGTATGGTTGTAGATGGTTCACACTAGGACCATGCACGAGGTAGGTGGCTCTAGCCAAGGGGGAGGCGATGACTCCCAGCCACCGGCCTACGACAGCACCCCGCAGCAGCAGCCACCACCGCCGCCTCCGCTTACTCTAGCGGATGTGATAGCGGCATTGGTGGGAGGTTGTGAGGAGCAGACCTACCTGCTCCGCACGATCGTGCAGAATACGTCCCAGGCGGGGGGACGTCAAGATAGAGGGCCTCGGGAGCCCCGTGATGTGTCGTACTCGGATTTCATGAGTACGCACCCTCCAGTGTTCACCGAAGCTGAGGAACCACTGGAGGCGGACAACTGGCTGCGGACCATCGAGTCCAAGTTCGGGCTGCTCCAATGTACGGAGCGGCAGAAGACCCTGTTCGCAGCACAGCAGCTTCACGGTGCCGCTGGTGCATGGTGGGCGAACTATGTCGCCTCACGTCCGGCTGGCCATGCCGTGGAATGGCAAGAGTTCCGGGAGGCGTTCCGCACCTACCACATTCCTCCCGGAATAATGAAGAGGAAGTTCCAAGAATTCTTGGAGCTGAAGCAGGGCGGGAGGAGTGCCCACGACTACTCCCGTGCCTTCAACCGTCTGACGCAGTATGCGTCAGACTATATCTCCACGGAGGAGAAGAAGAGGGAGCATTTCTATCAGGGGTTACACCCCAAAATGAAGACGCACCTCGTTCAGTGGAATCGCGGCACATTCAACGACTTAGTCAATGCCGCGATCATGCAAGAGGACGCTCAGCGGGAGTTGGCAGCTGAGCAGAGGAAGCGCAGCGCTCCACCTAGCAGCGGTGGTGGCGCGCCTCAGAAGTACCGTATGGTGTATCGGACACTATCCGGGCAGCAGTGGCATCCACCGGCGCGGCCTCAACGGTTAGGGGGACGTCCATTCCAGTCACCCTCGTTCCGTCCGCCGATGCCACCACCAAGACAGCAACAGCAGCAGCAGCAGCAGACGGTACCCCGGGCGTTTCCACCGCCACAACGCGCCCCAGGATGCCGTCCACCGATCAGCGGGGGACCGCCCCGTTTCACCTGCTTCACGTGTGGCCAGGCGGGCCACTTCGTGAAGGACTGTCCACAGGGGCAGCAGAGCAGCGGGCAAGCCCAGTTCCAGGGCGGTGCTCGAGGCCGACCTCCGGTGAAGAAGGTTGGTCAACGGACTGGGGGTGTCCGCAACCTCGACAGTGAGGACACCCCAGAGGGAGACAACGTGCTGGCGGGTACGTTTACTCTCAACAATCAAGCCATCGTCATATTGTTTGATTCTGGTGCAACCCACAGCTTTATAAGTGCGTCCTATGTGGCTAAGCATCAAATGCAAGTCTTCCCAACCGACTGCACTTATATGATTTGCTCACCGGGAGGGAAGATTTTAGCTAATATGATGATTCCAAAGGCACCTCTGTGCTTAGGTGGGAAACTATATCCCACCACCTTGATAATCCTAATGGGACAAAAGATTGATGCAATCTTAGGGATGTCCTGGCTACAATACCATGGCGCTGTCCTAGAGACTCGGACACGGATGGTTCACTTAAATTCTCCATTCCACCGTCCGCATTCCATGGTGTTAGACACGTCAGTCCGGGAAGTTTTAGCAATTAATAATGCTGAAGCTCTCAAGTTAGAAGACATCCCCGTAGTCCGGGAGTATCCTGACGTGTTCCCGGATGATCTTCCGGGCATGCTACCTGAGCGGGATGTCGAGTTCAAGATTGAACTTGCACCCGGGACTACGCCCATATCACGGAGACCATACAAAATGGCTCCCAATGAGCTGGCTGAACTGAAAGAACAGCTCAATGATCTGTTGAGCAAGGGTTTCATTAGGCCGAGTTCCTCGCCTTGGGGATGCTCGGCGCTGTTTGTAAAGAAGAAGGATGAAACCCTGAGGCTGTGTGTGGACTACCGGCCGCTCAACACCGTCACCATAAAGAATAAGTACCCACTGCCCCGTATTGACATCTTGTTTGATCAACTTGTGGGGGCAAGTGTATTCTCAAAGATGGACCTTCGTCTGGATATCACCAGATCAAGATCCGGGCGGAGGATATCCCAAAGACGGCGTTCTCAACGAGATACGGCTTATATGAATATCTCGTCATGTCCTTTGGTCTCACAAATGCTCCAGCCCATTTCATGTATCTCATGAACTCGGTGTTCATGCCGTAGCTGGACAAGTTCGTGGTAGTGTTCATCGACGATATCTTGGTTTACTCCAAGACAGAAGCCGAACATGCCGAACACTTGCGGATCGTTCTTCAACGATTGCGAGACCACAAGCTCTACGCCAAGTTCAGTAAATGCGAGTTTTGGATCAGCCAAGTGCCATTCTTGGGACATATCATCTCAGCAGAAGGCATTGCGGTGGACCCAAGCAAAATAGAGCAAGTGCTGAAATGGAAAGCTCCCGCTTCAGTCCATGAAGTCCGAAGTTTCCTTGGGTTAGCGGGATACTATCGGAGATTCATTCCAAGCTTCTCCAAGCTCGCTAAACCGATGACAGAATTGCTGAAGAAAGCGACGAAATATGTTTGGAACACGCCGTGTGAAGGAGCGTTCCAAGCATTGGTGAAGCATCTCACCACAGCCCCGGTCTTAGCTCAGCCGGATACAACAAAGCACTTCGACGTGTATTGTGACGCGTCCGGTATTGGGCTTGGCTGCGTGTTGATACAGGAAGGACGTGTGGTCGCATATGGCTCACGCCAACTTCGGAACCATGAGCAGCATTATCCCACTCATGATCTTGAGCTTGCTGCAGTGGTTTTGGCGCTAAAAATGTGGAGGCACTATCTCCTGGGGAATCTAGTGCATCTCTACACCGACCACAAGAGCTTGAAATACATTTTCACCCAGAAGGAGCTGAATATGAGGCAAAGGAGGTGGTTAGAGCTGATCAAAGATTATGAGATTGAGATCCATTACCACCCTGGCAAGGCGAATGTGGTTGCCGACGCGCTGAGTCGGAAATCACATGTCCATCACCTCACCATTACACCGGTGGAGGAGGAAGAGCCAATTTTATATTTGGTTCCTTATGGATCGCTGTACAACCTTGCCCTCATACCTACTATTAGGGAGGACATCATTGCAGCTCAGAAGACGGATAAAGGCATGTCACATCTCCGGAGACGGATAGACAATGGAGAGATCAAGTGTTTCCGGAAGGATGATGAGGGGACGCTGTGGTTTAATGACCGCATAGTCGTACCCCGAGATATGGAGTTGAGAAAGAAGATCCACGATGAAGCTCACTTGTCCAAGTACTCCATTCATCCGGGCAGCAACAAAATGTACCAAGATTTGAAAAAGAAATTTTGGTGGACACGGATGAAGCGGGAGGTAGCTAAGTACGTATCCGAGTGCGATACGTGTAGACGAGTGAAAGCTGATCACATGAAGAAATCAGGGCTACTGCAACCCCTGAAGATTCCGGCATGGAAATGGGAAGATGTGAGCATGGATTTCATTGTGGGATTACCCCTAACATCCAACAAGCATGATTCCATATGGGTAATCGTTGATCGGTTAACCAAGACGGCTCACTTCATTCCGGTGAATACACGTTACAATGCCGGCAAATAGCGAAGATTCTATGCCTATACGGGGTACCCAAGACCATTATCTCAGATCGAGGTGCATTATTTGTATCTCGCTTTTGGGAGCAGCTACACGCTGCATTGGGTACTAAGTTGATCTGGAGCTCCGCTTATCACCCTCAAACAGATGGCCAGACAGAGAGGGTGAATCAAGTTCTGGAAGACATGTTGAGAGCATGTGCCATCCACCATGGTAGGAACTGGGATGATCACTTACCATTGGCGGAATTCTCGTACAACAACGGCTATCAGGCGAGTATCAAGATGGCACCCTACGAAGTTCTCTACGGTCGCAAATGCCACACCCTATTAAATTGGTGTGAGTCCGGTGAAAGGGTCACATTCGGGGTTGATGTGGTGAACGACGCCGAAGAGCGCGTTCGGGCGATTCAAGCTAACTTGAAGGCCGCTCAATCCCGGCAGAAGAGCTACGCTGATAAGAGGCGTAGACCGTTGCACTTTGACGTTGGTGAACACGTGTACCTCCGCGTGTCTCCGATGAAGGGCGTGCACCGGTTCGGTGTGAAGGGGAAGCTCGCTCCCCGTTTTATTGGACCCTACGCTATCACGAGAAGTGTGGACCAGCGGCGTATCGATTGGAACTACCGGCATCCCTGGCTGGTGTCCATGATGTTTTCCATGTTTCGCAACTGCGAAAATGTTTGAAGCATACAGCTGCTGTACCTACCAAAGACATCGGCGAGCTGAAACCGGATTTGACCTATGATGAGTATCCGATGGCCATTCTTGATGAAAAAGCCAGGACCACGCGTAGCAGAACGTTGTGGTTCTACAAAATACTCTGGAGCAACCACGCCGCCGAAGAAGCGACGTGGGAGAGCGAGGAGTTCCTTCGCTCAAATTACCCGGAGTTCATGGCGTCTCAACAAGAGTAAATCCATATTACATCGCTACCGCTTCTTGTATAATCTCGGGACGAGATTCTTTTAAGGGGGGAGGGATGTAAAAGCCCAAGAAAAGGGACTTGCAAAAACTTTTTATCACCTCACAACACCACAGTTCTTGTTGAGGATAGATGGTGAAAAAAAAGTGTGAAGAGCAAGTAACCTCCATCAAAAGAGTGGTTAGAGGGGAAAGCCTACACTTTTACAAAGTGGGAATCCTACACATATGATCACACATGAGAGGGTGATTCAAAACTGTTGCATTCAAATTCATGATTGCAGCAGCTAAAAACATGGATCAAAGGGCATAATTGGATTCCTCAGGTTCAATTTAGCGGGGAGGCAAAGTTTCAATAATTTTTGAAAGGGTTTGCTACCCAATGGTCCAAAAAGGAGCCAAATGGGCAAGAATTCAAATATACATTTGAATTTGAGGGAAACTTCTCCAATCATGCAAATGTAGCTCAGTTTGAGACTTCAAACATTTGAATTACTCATTTGCCAAAAATTTGGAGATCTTTTGGGCAGAGGGGAGCTGTGGCGCCCAATGGTCAGTGAGAAGAGAGGGGAGAAACTTACTGCCTAAGTTAATCGGTTCCACAGTTCACACTCGAGCGAGTTGTTTTTCTCCCACCGGCTGCCACCGCACGGACGACCGACAACAGGAAGCACCTCCCGATCTGTTTAGGGGATCGATGTTTCTCCGTTCTTACCCCCTCCACCGAGAGCTCAGCGCCCACACTGCCTCCCAGCCGACGCTGAGTGATCCCCGTGTCTCCTCGGCGATAAACACGACCGCACAGAGGCGCGCCGTCGGTTTACCGCCGCCCGGCTGCTCCACCCCGTGGCACGACGCGCTAAGCTTCCCCACAGAACCTCCGGACGTCCTTGAGTGTGGAAGAAGCAAGAACCGGGCGCTAGCTCCGTCGGGACGTCGGCGTCGAGCCGATCTTCCTCCACAGCGCCGAAGAAAGCCGCCGCGACAAGATCGCGTCGCCCGGCCACCCCGGAGCCTCTCCCATCAAGTTGCAAAAGCGAAAAGGTGCGCCATTAACCCTTCTCGCTTCACAACCACGCCGGCAGCGTGTCATGGACCGTGCTGGCCGGAATTTCAGTTCTTGCGCAAGCATGTGATATAGCCCGGTTCGGGTAAATCGGCAAATTCACCTCACACACCGAACCACTCTTCCCCAAACCTAGAAACCCAGTTGTAGACATCCGTGCGGGCACGTGGGATCAAGAACTAGGAAGAACCATCGAAGAAAACCTCAGTTCTTCGAGTTTTTCCAGTTTTCCCCGAATTCGCCCTAGGTCGCATGATGAGCCCCTAGTTGCCGACGTTTTTCGCGAGATCAGAGCCCTGTACGTTGCTCCTTAGGTCATGGCGATGCTGTAGGAGCTAACCGGAGCCAGGTTGGGGGCAGGAAAGTGCCCTACGATGTCGCCGGAGTAGAGAGAAGCTCTGTCACCGTCGCGGGCATAGTTCCAGCCGTTGTCAAGCTCCGGTGAGAGTACCAGCGTGTTCAGCGCGCGAAAGTATGCCCAGGCGGCGAGTTTCCGGCCGGGAGGCGGTCGGGAAGCCAGTTCCGGCGAGCTGCCGAGGTGTGCCGGTGAGGGCTGCTGCATTGTACAGCACCGAATAACACACATCAAGGGAACAAAGCGGAAGCAAAATTTTATTACATAAAGTGGTTTATGAACATTTTACATCAAAATATGTCCAGTCTACACTCACGGGTGTAGACTACGCATCAAGTTCACGTTGAGCCCGTGAACGTGTCCTTGCTAGCACGCACGCAGACTAACACGGCGGCGTGCATGACTCCCACTCGACGGGGTTCCCCTCCTGGGGTTCCGTCTCCTCCTCGGGAGTCCCTTCCTCATACAACCCTGCAAAAGCTTCAAACACAAGCAGTGAGCACGAAGGCTCAGCAAGACTGACCCGTCTCTCCTAAACATGGAACTTCTACATGAGGGGTGTTGGGTTACATGAGGTAAAATCATTTGCAAGGACTCACCGAATTTGTGGAACCTTACTTTCAAGTTTTAGCAGCAGGTTGTGAAGAACCTTACGCTAAGGTACCTGAGAGAGCCGCAATCAAACAAGAAACACATTTCTCTCATGTACTTTGCCCAAAGTTGAAAAGAACTTTAGTTATCTCTAACCACAACAAATCATTAACAATCAAAGTCTATCTTTCAATCAGCAACATTTTAACATGTAACTAGCCTGTTCTTTCTACGTCACGGTACAGTGAACAAGTGGTACTCACTGACCGAGAGGGACGGCGATTATAATCGGTTTACACCTGCAGGGTTACCCAAATAACCCGTCATGTACGCCCGTACTCGATGTTGGCTACAGCAACCATCACGGACGTCGTATGCAACCACCTTTCACCCGTTAGCCAAATGTTGAACCGGTCCAATCGTCCCGAGCAAGAGGTCTCTGCACGCGCATCTGCAGTGCTGCCAGCCGATTTACACCTCGAGCTCTCAACCTACCCTCTGAACGACCAGCTATGCCTCAACACCCAGCTACCCGAGTTACATCGGTTTCCCGGTTCCCATATAGCCGGTAGGTCTTTGGTACTGTTCTAGCTTGTTCAATAGGCCCACACGGCTCGGTCCTCAATCGCCACAAGCGGAGCTATAGCACCCAGGCCCCAAAGTCCTGCTGCCCTTACTCTCCGCTCGGTCTCATTTTTCTTGCCATGTGTATCATGTGCTATCTCTACCCTAGTCAAAGTGCCTCTAGCCTATTCTCGCGAGTAGTTCCAACTACCTGACTTGTACTGAATCCTACTTTATCTTTAGCATGGTAGTGGCTAACGAGGTTTTCAATCCTAGTACCAAACCATGGATTTCTTGGCTATGCATTTGGATTTTCAAACAAGACTCTAGTGCAAGAATCATGATACTCAAGTAAGTGCTCAAAACAATAAAACTTTATAAAAAGATGAATGCAAACCGGAGCTTGCCTTGCTGCTCTTGGTCGTAGGATAGCTGCTCTTCCGGAGTAACGAAGTCTAGGACTTCGGGTTCCTCCTCGACCTTAGCGACTACATGAGGTAACCAGTACATGTATTAATTTAAATGCATTTGAATTGAATTTTAAACTTGTGAAGCCTATAAGTCCCACTAGACAGACCCAATGACTCTGAAATTTTTATTGTAGCTTGGTTACAACCTAAAAAGAGAGTTGGTCAAGTTTTTGTTGCATCAAAGCTCATTTGAGCTCTCCACAATTAATTATGTCCTTGACCTTAATTGGAACTTTATGGTGCTCTAGGGATTTTCATGGGGCAACTCATGACTTTCTGAAAACTAGATTTTCAGAGGGTTCTAATGGAGTTGGTATCACTTAATTTGAAGGTTCCTAGCTAAATATATGAGCTAAACAATTTCAGAGAAAATTCTGAAAATGTTTCTGAACATTTTCTATTTTCTCTGGAACAGTTTCCTTAATCACCCCATTAGGTGGATCAAATAAGCTCAAATGGATCTGAAATTTTTATGGTAGTTCAGGGACATTTTGTGAACATCCCAGAAAAATTTCAGAATTTTCCTCCAAAGGATTCTCCAGTTGAATTTATAAACAGTTTAAATTTTGAGGAATTAATTCTGGAGAAATCAGGATTTTCATGAAGTGAAACTTTATTTGCTGGAAAGTACTCAGGGAGCTGAATCCAACAAAATTTGTTTCACTCGATTTGGAGCTTTCTAGCCAAAGTTATGTGGGTTTGAAGTTTGAACTAAAACTGAAAATCGACAAAAAGTTTAAACTTCTGCCCGTGGGCCCCACATATAGTGCTTCGTCTCCCTCCTCGCGCCAAATGCTCGGCGGCGGCGGTCTCCGGCGACACTCGTCGGAATTGAGCTCCCGGCCACCCCCCGACCCGAAACTCGCCGCCTGCCCCTTTCCTGACCTCCTGGACTGGATGGTGGGCTCGCCGGCCGCCGGCGATGGCCGGAAACCCGTGCGCACCGGTGACAGCACCTGCTAGGGTTCCGGCGAGGTCGGTTTTGCTCTGCCGTGCACCAAATCGATCGGGCATCGTTCGTAGAGCATCAGTGGAGCACGGGGAACATGAACCAGGGCTGGATGGAAGCTAGAAACGCCGGCAACTATGCTCTCGACGGTGCGCCGAGGTACTTAGCCACGGCGGCGGGGAAAACGGCCATATCACCGCCGATTCTCGATGGTTTTCTTTGCTTCCTGTTCGAGCGTGTGCGCTAACATGTGTAGAATCTACTGGATAACGGGCTTGACCAACCCTAGCGTGTGGAGTACGAATTCCACTCGGAGGTGAACTCGGCTCCTATGAACTGGCCGAGAGTAAACTTGGAAATTCTTGACCGATGGTTGATCAATTGCCAAACAGCTTTCGGCTACTCCATATGCATACAATCACGCACCTTTCTTGTGTAGAGAAGTGGACATGACAACGGCCGTGCCGAGCTGCCCACGAGAGCCCAAACGGCGGCGACGTTTGGTCCGCTGGAGAAGATGTCCGGTGTAGCTCGAGGGCGCCTGCTCACTGGCCAACACGGGGACTAGGATGTTGCTCACGATCTCCCGGTGCCGTTTTGCTGTGGAGGAGGCTGGGCTCGCGAGTGATCGGACTGATCACGCGCAGGATCGAGAGGCGGCTGGTTGCGGTGGAGCTCGGGTGGAAACTAACTGATCGCGCCGGGGCTCAAGAGATATTCAATGGAAGCACGCCGGGGGGGGGGATAAGAAGCCCGGGCAGCTGGCCTCCAGGTCGGGGAACACAGCAGGAGCTGGCGCTGGCCGGCCCCTCGGTGGCGCGCTCGGGCTGCACCCGAGAACCGAGTGTTCTGTGTTTCAGTCGGTTCGATTTGAATCAGTGGCTGACATGTGGGTCCCACTTTCAATTTTAACCCCTGAACTTAACTCCATTTCACTGTTGTAAACAGTAAGCCGTAAACTGCCCATGGTGATTTGAATTATTCACCCCTGAGCCATTTGAATTGGTTAGAATTCAAATTGGGTTTGGTTTGACTAAATTTCAGCACATGTTTAGTTTGAAATTCAAATAAAGTTTGAATATGCTACACATAGCTCATGTCAAGATCAACTCCAAATGGAGTGAAAATTGGTGTGTGATCTCACAAAAATGTGCTGAGTAAGAATATGCCTCCCACTTTTGAATCCATGGGATAAAACAGTTTGAATTTGAATTTGGGTTCAAACTACCCTCTTTCAAGCTATACCCAAAAGGACCTCAAAAAGGTTTTGAATTTGGGTGAAACTTTGCATGGACATTCCTAGCATGGTGTAGAAGTTTTCCAAATGTCCAGCCCCTATATGATGTAGGTAGGAAATACCACTTTTACATTTGTGAGTATATTCTCTAATGAGCATGTTGATAATGGTTACTTGCTCTTCAAATGTGTTCATCAACTATTTTCAAATGAGGTGTGTGTGTGGTGATGAACACTTTGAATGTGTCAAAACTGAGGCCTTTACAGAGCGCGCGGGCGCGAGAGGAAGAAGATGACCCGCCCGGCCCCACATGTCAGCCACTCGTTTTAACTGAGGAGGATTTTCTGTGGCTCCGGATCCATTTGTGGCTGTGCGTGTTAAATCAGTAGCCCCGTGTGGCATTGGCTGAGGAAGCACCACGTAGCCCCGGGCCCGTGGTCAGACTTTTGAAACTTTCCCGAATTAGTTTAAATTGCAGATTTCATTCAAACTTTAGAAGAGCATAACTTTTGCTAGAAAACACCAATTTAGGTTATTCAATTTGGGTTAGTTTCATATTGAAAAATTCTATCCAAATGTGCAACCCAGTTTGTATGAAAGTCAATAATTAATTCTGGAAAATTCTTTGAACCTTATCAGTAAAAGAATTTTTAGAGGGAGTTTGGTTCATCCAAAATCCCCAAATTTTGCCAGACTATTCATTAGGGACTCACATGAAAAATTTCAGCCCCATTGGACCTCTAGATCAGTACTTGGCAATACACTTTGCTTAGGTGAAAATACTCCAATTATGAAAAGCACTTAGCACTTGATCATTTTGCTAAACCCAACTCCATCTACTAGCACCAATTCCATTTCAAATTCTTAAACAGAGTTCCAGTTTTTAAATTGTCAGTAGGCTTGATGGCAAAAGATTTTTAAATACATATGCATTTCATATCGTATAGTCATCGACGTGAAGAAGTGAGAAGCAAGTGAAGTGGGAATCAATGAAAGCAAGTGATCAAGCCTCAAGTGATCATCACTATCTGAAATATGTAATCTTAGTCACCTGCAAAATAGGCAAGCTACATTTTGCATTAACCTGTGTTTAAAGTCATATGTTTTAATCAGTTACCTTATGCAAATATTATGTATTGCATTAGAGTCTTGAATTGAAACCCACTTGCATAGCCAAGAGAACCAGGGATTTTGGGTTAAGATTTGAACCTCGAGTAGCCACTGCAATGCTCAAACGGTATAGGATTCGGTACAAGTCGAGTAGTTAGAACTACTCGCGAGAATAGGCTCGAGGCACACTACTCGGTTGGAAAGAAAGATAATGAATCAAATGGCAAGAAAATGAGACCGAGTGGAGAGTAAGGGCAGCAGGGCTTTAGGGCCTGGGTGTCATAGCTCTGCTTGTGTCGATTGAGCACTGATCCGTGTGTGGGCCTGTTGAAAAAGCTAGAACAGTACCGAAGACCTACTGGATATATGGGAACCGGGATTCCAATGTAATTCGGGTAGCGATCTGTTGAGGCGCTTGTCGTCCAGAGGGTAGGTTAAGAGCAGCGAGGTGTAAATCGGCTAGCGGGCTCTGCGGATGCTCCACATAGAGACCTCCTGCTCGGCACGATAGGACCGGTTCAACACTTGGGTAACGGATGAAAGGTGGTTGCGTACGATGTCCGTGGTGGTTGCTGTAGGCAACATCGAGTACGGACGTACATGATGGGTTATTCGGGTAACCCTGTAGGTGTAAATCGATTATAATCGCCGTCCCTCACGGTCAGTGAGTACCACTTGTTCACTGTACATTGTCGTAGAAAGAATAGGCTAGTGTCATGATAAAATTTGCTGGTTCAAACCTTTACGTTGGTTGTTAATGAAATGCTTTAGTTTAGAGCAAATTAAAGTTCCTTTCAACCTTAGGCAAAGACATAAGAGGAATGCGTTTCTTGTTTGATTGCGGGCTTCTTATGTGTCTTAGCACAAGGTTTTCCAACAACATGCTGCTAAAACTTAAAAGTAAGAGTCAACTAAATAGGCGGGTCCTGCTGAGCCTATGTGCTCACGCTTCCTATATGAGTGGTTTTGCATGTTAACATCGATGCTTATGAGGAGGTTGTCTGGTGAGACTCGAAGACTTCCGAGTCGTTTAAAACATGGAGAACCCTCCACTGTCATATGACTTCGTGTTGCTAGCGAGAAGAGTACGCGGGCTGGACATCTTCTCGAGTGCTTAGTAGATATTAAATGTGAGATAAACTAGTCTTCGCTGTAATTATTTGATGTAAATTATTTACTAAGAATACTTGTAACCTTCCGCATTTGATTTATGTGATACGTGTTCCTTATATGTGTGCTGTTGGGTGCCGCATCGCACGGCACCACCCAATGCGATTCCCGGGCGAGCGGCACGACACCGTGATCAGGTCGGGCCCTCACAGCGTGGTATTAGAGCCGCATTGGGAATAACACATTGAATAAGGATCGTATTACGATAAAAACTTAGGATACAGTTAGAAAACGGTACTAGGCCCACATAAGAACTACTGCATTAGTCTAATATGAAGGTGGCAACCTAACTTACGTGTTATGTCAGAAAATCATGCATCTCGGGACCTTTTATGTCTTGGGGGTGCATTTATGCGCTGTCCACTAGTGCGCACAAGCTTAAGGTTGGAGCCTCGTGGGTGGCAGGTAACTCGGCCAGCTTTAATATCCTCTACGACTTTTGATGTTGTTTGGGGTATTCGAGCAACGCCCTTCCCTGGCGTGCTACCGGCAAGTAGGGGAGACCCCGTCACGTGGTTAGTAACATGAATACATTGCTAAAGGAGTGTTTGGCTTGAGAACACCCGTGCGAGTGATGACGGACGGGTGTATGAAACTGTTAGGGAGCCGGGTTCGGTGTGCAGCCGAACCTGATGATTGTGTGTGACTTATGCAGGTGTTTTAACCATGAAACAGTAGTACGAGTAGCACACGTTTTCTAGTGACCATCTTGGTGCCACCGATACGGATATGCTGGTATAATCGGGTTAGGATTTTCTTTTGTGAGGCAACGTAGTACCGACACGTCTCTTACGGTGCGTCGACATCATACTAAAGTTAATAATCTTCCCCCCTATGAAGAAATGATTAATGAACTAACTTTGAACTAAAAATGGAAGTTTGAAACAAATATTAGTTACTGAACTCTTATTTTGAGCTAAGATTCAAATGAGAGAATGACTAGGCTTCAAAAGTTTCAAAAACAGAGTGCTCTGTTCTGGCAGAAATTTTTGCTGGAATTTGACAGAGCATAACTCTCAGTAGATTTAGTCAATGCAGGCGTTTGATACAGTTCTGGAAAGATTCTTTAAGTGTTCTACAACTTCTCTGTAGACCTCCAGAGCAAAATCACACGCCAATTTGGAGGAAAGTCCAGTGGAATGCAGACTGTCAAAAACCAGGACAGAAGCAAAAACTCTCTGGACATTTTCGTGTTTCAGCCATAACTCTCTGTAGAAAAATCCCTAAGGGTCATATTATACACCGTTGAAAAGGCTATAAATGTGCAACAATTTTGCAATTCAAAGTTTGTTCAGATTCGTATTGTATATTCGGATACAACTGTGATAAAAACAGCCACATACCAAGGAGATGCTGGCAAATTTTATCCAGGAATTTTGTTAGCATTGGAAAATCATAACTTTTGATCCAGAAATGATCTGGAGGCATATGAATACTCGTTGGAAATATATTGAAGTTAAATTTAACTTTGGTATTCAACTTGAGTTATGAACATGCTTTTAACTTGATCAAAATCTAGATTTAGTGCATGATGGTTTGTTCTGTACAGAGAAGACGAAAATGAGTGATATCGTGCAGGCCAGAACAAGTTGTACCCCAAAAGTACCGGTCGGTGTACCGAACGCCATCCGGTGAAATATAGAGGCCCCTGTACGATTAACTCCTCAGAGGTTAATTGCTGGTCAAGTACCACAACTTGCACCACCTCCACAGCAGCAGCATCAGACGGTGGTTTGTGCTACATCACTTCAGCCATATGTACCTTGCTTCCAACCAAAAGTCAGCGAAGAACCAGAGAGACATCCGTGCTTCACTTGTGGTCGGAGGGGCCATTATGCTAGGTATTGTACGGAGGGAATTCAAGTCTGCGGGTCATCATATTTTCAATATTCAGACCCGTACCTATATCTGCAGAAAAGAGGGCAGACAAGGGGCAACATTCACTACACAGTGATTGATAATGTTCCGAAAGGAGAAGCCGCGTTAGCAAGGATGTTTTCTCCGAATCAGCTACTGGTATTAATTCTCTTAGACTCCGGTGCCACACTTAACTTTATTAGCCAATCTTTTGTGGCTCAACAACAGCTCCAAACCACTTTTACAAAGAGTCAATACGTCATATCTTAGCCGGGGCCAGCATTACAGCAAGTGATGTTGTCTCCCGAGCACCTCTATGTTTGGGGGTTAGACTATAACCCACGACCCTCATTATTCTCGGGGGTCTGAAGATCGACATTATTTTGTGAATGTCGTGGTTGAATTACCACAATGCGGTTCTCAACATCAGTTCTCTAACCGTTAAGCTCAACTCTCTTGTGGCACCCAGTTCCGAAAATGAACCAAGTGAATGCATATGTGTGCCCAGGATGTTCACCACACATACACATGTATTCCATAATCTAAATTCAGAATATAACGATGAATAATCTTTAAGTACTTTATTACATTGACTCAATGTCTCACTCATGAATATCTAACTTATTCTTCAGCGGAAGACTCTAAACGACAGCAGAAAATAACTAAAACAGCAGGCTCCTGTTGATTGATGATCCAAATTCTAATGAAGATAAAAGAGGCAGGATTTCCGTAGCGAAGCGGAGGCCCGTCGCCGGGAGGCTTGGGCTAGAGCGAAGCAGCCAAGGCCCGCTGGGGGCGCCAGGGGGTGTGGGGGGGGGGGGAACCCCCCCCCCCCCCCCCCCCACAGTATGGATCGTCTAGGGTTAGGACTCTAAGTCGCCACCTATAAATATCCCTTGTGAGCCGCCGGGAGAGGCATGAAAAAGTGATTGTAATCTCCCACGATTGTAAACCTCCTGATATAGTGAAATTTGCCGGCCAGTGCCCGTGGTTTTTTCCCTTCCGATTTGGAGGGGTTTTCCACGTTAAAATCTGCGTCTCCTCTGTTTTGATCTACACTTTCTTGTCGTTTGATTCTAGCAGCTCCAACTTCAACTCCACAGGCATGTTGATGGTAGTGCGCATGCCTCGTACTCCACTTGTTCATTGAAATATTCTTCTCCTGTAGCTGATGTATATGTGGGAATGCAAGGGTGAGTACATGTCGTACTCAGCGAGTGCGGGAAAAGTATGACATGTAGCTTACAACAAGGTACGGAATAAAAAGGCTCATTGCAACAAGCAAATTTTTTTTCACAAAACATGATAAAAACAACAACTATTTCTAGGTGAGTTTAATCCCATCATAACTAAGTAATTCAGCAAGATTCTTTCATCATAATTCATCATTTATCAAGTCTCAACCAGCCATTAATCTTTCTCAAGTTCATCTCATACTCATAAATATCCATAAGCATCTCATATTCATATAACCGAAACCAAACTCATTTTCATGTCCCAAAACCAATCCCAATGACCATACCATGACCATACCGAATAAACATCCCAAGTTTTGCCTCTAATTATGGAAGTTGGCCAGGTGCTTGTAACCGGAAGCACGACTATCATGATAGTTTTATGCTCTGCAGAGGTGGCACCACTTTACCCACAAGTTCGTGATTTTGTCACCCATCGGCGACTAAAGAGAACCTCCATTATACAAGTACACAACCGTCGGTGTATGTCCAAGAGATCACAAAATAGCCTTTGTCAAGGGGCTACTAGGATGTACAGACCCACTGAGGTTTCACCGGCAGGCTCGAATCTCCATTCTCCCACCCACGGGACCCCTCTTGTGCCATGCAGTTCCTAGGGCAGTCCCTCTTGACTCTCATTCCCCGCACCATCCAACGGTCCATAACAAGCTAGCAACACACCTAATTAGTCAGCTAAGCCGCACCCATATTTGGCACTGTTTTCCTGGCATGTGCTCGCATGAACCGGTCCTTAGATCTATGGCAAGCAGACCACCATCTCATTCAGCAACATACATAAACCAAGCTTGCCTAGATCTCGCCGACTCCATGCTCATCAACATCATCAAGTTATCATCATCTTTAATATCATGAGTGCAGTAGCTAACAAGTTTTATTTCAGCTTCCCGTATCCCGTGAGTTAAGCGGAGCAAAAAGGAAAAACAACCATACCCGACTCTTCAACTTTCCCGGTGACAAGGATGGTTAACAAAACTAGTAAACTCCTATAAAAAGGTGTCCCATCAAGTTGACACAAGCATATGAGTTTTCGCAAGCAAAACAGTTTCGAAAACATGGGATCAATATGGTCAAGGGGCACTTGCCTTGCTCCCGTGGTTCATGTTTCTCAAGCGTTTCAAAGACTTGGTGCTGTAGTTCCTTGTAGACGGCCTCTTAAGCTTGTCCTTCTACTCACGACCACGCACATACAAAATTTACAGCAATCAATCATCATGCACAAACTTTACTCAAGATGCAATGGGGTAGATGAATGCAAATCCTATAGTGCAGTTTTATAAAAACCAGTTTGTATGTGTTCTTGCATGTTTTAATGGACTTTCATGGGGTTTTATGATGAACAAGGGTGTAGGGGATCAAGTGTGGATGGGGTGATGATCTTGACACAAGATGTAGATCAGTTCCACCATAAAAAATCGACCAAAACATGATCTGTCCACACGCAGAAGTTTCTGCTCGAAGGGGGCGAAGAAAACGGATGCGTAGAAACAGCGGCGATGTCGTAAGAGGTGTAATGAAGAACTACCTCGCTTCTTCCTTGCGGAAGGGCCTCCCTCCTAGCAATGGCAGCAGCGGGGGATTTTTCTGCGGGGAACTATTGTAGGGCAGAACGTTGGGCTTCTTCTCCGGCGACGGCGAGGCGTGACGGGGCTCAATGGCGGGGCTCGACAGCGGCCAAAATCTGGCAAGGGGGGTCTTGGCGACTTGACAGCAAGGGCGGGGTGTGGCTAGGGGTATTATATTTATAAGGGGGAAAAAGAGAGTCCTATGGGTGGAAACAAAGAGTCCTAGAAGTATGGGACTCAACCAAAGAGTCCTAGGGGTGGAAACAAAGAGTCTTAGAGGTGGTGGGTTTAACCGAAGAGTCCTAGAGGTGGGGTAACCAAAGATTTCTAGAGATGGGGGATAGGGTTCCCCCTTCAAGGGCTGCGGCCAAGGGGTCTCCCCCCTAATTGGTGCGGCCAATTTGGGGTAAAATTTCCACCAAATGTGGGGGAAATTCCCACTAGGGGAATTTTGGGGAATTTTGGGAAATTTTGGGGTGGCTCAATTTAGATATTTTATTTTCATTACTCTCCATTTCTATATTCCTTTCTCCATTTCTATATTCCTTTCTCCATTTCTTCTTCTTTTTAAATGCTTCTCTACATGAAAAATGTATGCAATGCATGGTAGTGAAATTGAGGGTGTTACATCTCCACAACACGGTCTTCATACATTTGTTCTGGGTGCCAATCTGCAACAGATTGCAACATTGAACCACTCGGAAACTGTTAAGGTAGAGGGCATTCACGTGGTACGTGAATATCCGGATGTGTTTTCCGATGATTTACCGGGCATGCCGCCCGAATGGGGCATAGAGTTCAAGATTGAACTTGCACCGGGAACACCACCAAGTTCACGAAGGCCGTACAAAATGGCACCCAATGAATGGGCAGAGTGGAAGACACCGCTGAATGACTTTATGAGCAAAGGTTTTATACGACCGAGTTCGTCACCTTGGGGTTGTTCAGGATTGTTTGTAAAGAAGAAGGACTAAAAACTATGGCTTTGTGTTGATCGTCCGCTTAACGCTGTGACAATCAATAACAAGTACCCATTGCCATGGATCGACATGTTGTTTGATCAGTTGGTCGAAGCAAAGATCTTCTCCAAGATGGATTTAAGATCAGGGTACCATCAGATTAAGGTGCGGGCTGAGGATATTCCAAAGACAGCTTTCTCGACGTGTGACACCCGGTTCCGAAAACAGAACCAAGTTAATGCAAATGTGTGCCCAGGATGTTCATCACACATACACATGTAATCCACAAACTGAATTCAGAATTTAACCACGAATAAATAGTTTTTAAGTACTTTATTACATCGACTCATTGTCTCACTCATGAATCTCTAACTTATTCTTGCAGTGGAAGTCTCTAAATGACAGCAGAATATCAATAAAGGCAGTAGGCTCCATCTTCAACTCCACAGGCATGTTGACGGTAGTCTGCACACCTAGTACTCCACATGGTCCTCAAAGTACTCATGTCCTGTAGGTGATGTATATGTGTTAATGCAAGGGTGAGTACATGTCATACTCAGCAAGTGCGGGAAAAGTATGACATGTAGCTTACAACAAGGTATGGAATAAAAAGGCTCATTGCAGCAAGCAAATTTTATTTCACAAACATTGTAAAAACAGCAACTAAGTCTAGATGAATTAAATACCAACATAACCAAGTAATCAGCAACATTCTTTCATCATAATTCACCATTTATCAAGTCTCAACCAACCAATAATCTTTCTCAAGTTCTTCTCATACTCATAAATATTCATAACCATCTCATATTCATATAACCGAAACCAAACTCATTGTCATGACTCAAAACAGTTCCAAAACCAATCCCAATGACCATACCATAACAATACCGAATATCCATCCCAAGTTTTCCCTCTAATCATGGAAGTTGGCCAGGTGCTTGTGACCGGAAGCACGACTATCATGATAGTTTTACACTCTGCAGAGGTGGCACCACTTTACCCAAAAGTTCGTGATTTCGTCACCCGTCGGCGACTGCAGAACCTCCGTTATAACAGTACACAACCGTCGGTGTATGGACAAGAGATCACAAAATAGCCTTTACAAAGGGGCTACTAGATGTATGGACTCACTGAGGTTTCACCGGCAGGCTCGAATCACCATTCTCCCACCCACGGGCCCCCTCTTTTGCCATGAAGTTCCCAGGGCAGTCCCTCTCGACTCCCATTCCCCGCGCCATCCATGGTCCATAATAAGCTAGCAACACACCTAATTAATCAGCTAAGCCGCACCCATACTTGGCCTTGTGGTGGCACTGTTTTATTGGCATATTCTCGCATGAACCGGTCCTTAGATCTACGGCAAGTTCCACAATCTCATCCAGCAACATTCACGAACCAAGCTTCCCTAGATCTCCCCCGATTCCATGCTCATTATCATCATCAAGTTCTCATCATCATTATTCATATGAGTGCAGTAGCTAACCACGTTATAATTCAGCTTCCCGTATCCCGTAGATTAAGCGAAGCAAAAAGGAAAAATGACCATACCCGACTCATCAACTTTCCCGGTGATAAGGATGGTTAACAAAGCCAGTAAACTCCTATAAAAGGTTGTCCCATCAAGTTGACTCAAGCATACGTGTTTTCGCAAACAAAACAGTTTCGAAACATGGGATCAATATGGTCAAGGGCCACTTGCCTTGCTCCCGTGGTTCTTGTTGTTCGAGCATCTCAAAGTCTTGGTGCTGTAGTTCCTCGTAGATGGTCTCTTGAGCTTGCTCTTCTACTCACGATCACGCACATACAAAATTTACAGCAATCAACCATCATGCACAAACATTACACAAGATGCAATGGGGTAGATGAATGCAAATCCTATGGTGCTGTTTTATTAAACCAGTTTGTACGTGTTCTTGCATGTTTTAACGGGCTTTCATGGGGTTTTATGATGAACAAAGGTGCTAGGATCAAGTGTGGACGTGGTGATGATCTTGACTCAAGATCTAGATCAATTCCACCATCAAAAACCGATCAAAACGTGGTCTGTCCACACGAAAAAGTTTCTGTTCGAAGAGGGCGAAGAAAATGGATGTGTAGAAACCGCGGCGACGTCGTAAGATGGGTAATATGGACCTACCTCACTTTCTCCTTGGTGGCAGAGCCTTCCTTCTAGCAATGGCAGCAGCGGGAAAGTTTTCTATGGATGATTAGGGCAGGACAGATCGTCGGTTCTTTTCCGGCGACGGCGAGGCGTGACGGGGCTCGTCGGTGGGGCTCGACAGCGGGGCTCGAAGGCGGGGCTCGACGATGGGGCTCGTCGGCGGGGCTCACAGGCGACTGAACTCCGGGAGGGGGGGGGCTAACTCGGCGAGTTGGGGGCTAGGGCCTCCAAGTCGCCGACTTGGGAGGGGGGAAGAGAGGAGGGGGGGGGGGCTGCGTCCAAAAGGGGGGGGTTGGGTTCTATTTATAAGGGGGGGAGAGGGGAGAATCCTAATCCAATTGGAACTAAATCCTAACAAACTTTTCCCCATTTATTTTGGTGCGGCAGCAATGGGGGGGAATTCCCAAATGTGGGGAAAATCTTCCCCTTTTTTGGGGAATTGGGGAATTTGGAGATTTTGGGGGAAAATTTGGGCAAATTGGAATTTGCTCATTTCAGCTATCTTTTTCCCATTCCCCACAATTTCTATGTCACTTAATCCATTTCTACATTCCCCTCTCCATTTCTATGTCACATTCTGTAAGGGCCTCAGTTTTTGACACACATTTGCAGTGTTCATCACCACACCACACACCTCATTTGAGGAAGGATCATGAACACAAATGAAGAGCAAGTAACAATTATCAACATGCTCATTAGAAAACAAACTCACATATTGCAAAAGTGGTATTTCCCATATGTGATATAGATGGGCTGGACATATGAAAACTCCTACACTTTACTAAGGATGTCCATGCCAAGTTTCACCCAAATTCAAAACCCTTTTGAGGTCATTTTGGGTATAGTTAGGAAGAGGGCAGTTTGAAACCATATTCAAATTCAAACTGTTTGTATCCCATAAATTTAAAAGTGGGAGGCATATTCTTACTCAGCACATTTTTGTGAGCCCACACACCAATTTTCACTCCATTTGGAGTTGATCTTGACATGAGCTAAGTGGGACAAATTCAAACTTAAATTGAATTCAAAACTGAACTTGTGCTGAAATTCACTCAAACCAAACCCAATTTGAATTCTACTCAATTCAAATGGCACATGGGTGAATAATTTGAATCACCAGGGGTATTATGGGGCTCACTGTTTACTACAGTGATAAGGAGTAAATTTCAGAGGTTAAAACCCCGGGTGGGACCCCCATGTCATAGAGGGAAGAAGGAGAAACTTTCACCCAAAGTCAGAGTCTCGGTGGGAAATTCCACCGAGCAGCTGTCGGCTGTGCCACCGAGCAGCTACCGGCGCCACCAGCTGCTTCCCTCTCCGCACGCTGGCGCCCAGGGCGGCTTGCTCGCGCCCCATGCGACCGGCACCGCCTCCACTGAGCAGGAGTCGGCCGGCTTTATCTTCTCGCGGGCAAAACCGAGCAGCGGCATTGTTTCTCGCCGCAGCTTTCTACTCAATCGGGAAAACCAGCAAAACCATCTCCTCCTTCGTCCCTGAGCTGCTAGACAGCCACCGAGGTCGCACTTCACCTCCCCAACACCAGAAACCTCGAGTTCCGACCTCCTTTGCCCAAGAGCGATCGCCACCGCGGCGACCTAGCCTCAGCCGAGAGTCAGGCGCCCGTGGACAGCGTTCCACAGGCGTTTTCACGGTCCAGCAAGAGAGGCAACAGGAGCGCGCGACCACCGTGCTGCTCTCCTCCAAGTTTGGAAGCCAACCGTGAAGAATCCGCAGAGAATTTCTAGTTTTTGCTCCGGCGACCGTAACCCGAGCTTCCGGTACGGTTTCTTTAAATTCTTGCTCTATGATCTTTCGGAGGTCATCAAATCTTGCACATAGACGCTGGACTAGCCGGCGATCAAGTTCTTTTCTGCATCCGTAGCGTGAAACTGTCTAGGAGTGACAAATTTCGAGCTCGATCGAGGGCGGTCATGGCGGGCACGATCGGTCACACGGTGCCGACCCACTTACCGCCATCCTCGAACCCTCTTGACACCTTGTCGAGCTCCCTAGAGGTACACTGATGCTTTAGGACCGTTTGATAGAGGTGTTGGCGGGTTAGGACCCACGGTCGACAGCGCCGAACCTCAACCGAGGCTGCGGCACGTCGCCGGGCTATTTCCGGTCACCCTAGCCCGACCTGACACCACCGACGTGTTCCTCGACGTCGAAAACCCCCTGGCGGCGAGTTTCAGACCATGGGAGGTCCGGCAGTGGCGAGCCGGTGAGCTCCGAGTCTGCTCCGGCGAGGTCGGCGGTGCGGGCGCGAGAGAACGGCGGGAGGAAGACGAAGCCGGCTGGCCCACGTGTCAGCGGCTGAAGAATTTAAATCGGGATCGGGTGTGGCCGGGGATCGGCTGTGCTGGCGCGCAAATACCCTGTGAGCTCCGGTGTGCCGGACACCTCCGCGCTCGACACGTGTTGTATCCCCGGTGTGCCGGACACCTCCGCGCTCGACACGTGTCCCCGCGGGCCCCCGAGAGTTTAAACTTTTTCCCCGATTTTCAGAATTCTTCCAAACTTCAAATCCTCATAACTTTGGCTAGAAAGCTCCAAATTGAGTGAACCAAATTTTGCTGGATTCAGCTCTCCGAGTACTTTCCAGCAAATCAAGTTTCACTTCATGACATTCCTTAATTCTCCAGAATTAAATCCTCAAAGTTTAAACTGTTAGGAATTTTAACTGGAGAATCCTTTGGAGGAAAATCCTGAAATTTTGCTGGGATGTTCACCAAAATATCCCTGAACTACCATAAAAATTTCAGATCCATTTGAGCTCATTTGATCCACCTAATGGTGTGATTAGTGAAACTGTTCCAGAGAAAATAGAAAATGTTCAGAAATATTTTCAGAATTTTCTCTGAAATTGTTTAGCTCATATCTTTAGCTAGGAACCTTCAAATTAAGTGAGACCAATTCCATTAGAACCCTCTGTAAATCTAGTTTTCAGAAAGTCATAGTTTGTTTCATGAAAATCCTTAGAACACCCTAAGAGTTCCAATTAAGGTCAAGGACATAATTAATTGTGGAGGGCTCAAATGAGCTTTGCTGCAACTAAAACTTGACCAAGTCTCTTTTTAAGTTGTAACCAAGCCACAATAAAAGTTTCACAGTCATTAGGTCTGTCTAGCAAAGGTTATAGACCTCACAACTTCAAACTTAATACAAATGCATTAAATTAATACATGTATTGTTTCTATCATGTAGTCGCTAAGGTCGAGGAGGAACCCGAAGTCCTAGACTTCGTTACTCCGGAGGAACAGCTAGCCTATGACCAAGAGCAGCAAGGCAAGCTCCGGTTTGCATTAACCTTTTTACAAATTTTTATTGTTTTTAGCACATACTTGATTACTTTATTCCTTGCATTAGAGTCTTGTTTGGAAACCCAATTGCATAGCCAAGAACACCATGGGTTGGGTTTAGGATTGCAAACCCCGTTAGCTACTGCAATGCTAAGATAGTGTAGGATTCGGTACAAGTCGAGTAGTTGGAACTAGTCGCGAGCATAGGCTAGAGGCACTCGACTCGGGTAGTGTTAGCACATGAAACACATGGCAAGAAAATGAGACCAAGCGTAGAGTAAGGGCGGCAGGACTTTGGGGCCTGTGTGCTGTAGCTCCTCTTGTGTCGATTGAGGACCGAGCCGTGTGCGGGCCTGTTGAACAAGCTAGAACAGTACCGAAGACCTACCGGCTATATGGGAACCGGGAAACTGATGTAACTCGGGTAGCTGGGTGTTGAGGCATAGCTAGTCGTTCAGAGGGTAGGTTGAGAGCTCGAGGTGTAAATCGGCTGGCGGCACTGAGATGCGCGTGCAGAGACCTCTTGCTCGGGACGATTGGTCCGGTTCGACATTTGGCTGACGGGTGAAAGGTAGTCGTGTACGGCGTCCGTGATGGTTGTTGTAGGCAACATCGAGTACGGGCGTACGTGACGGGTTGTTCGGGTAACCCTGCAGGTGTAAATCAATTATAATCGCTGTCCCTCGCGGTCAGTGAGTACCACTTGTTCACTGTACCATGACGTAGAAAGAACAGGCTAGTTACATGTTAAAATGTTGCTGAATGAAAGCTGGACATTGATTGTTAATGATATGCTGTAGCTTAGAGCTAACTAAAGTTCTTTTCAACTTTGGGCAAAGTACATGAGAGAAATGCGTTTCTTGTTTGATTGCGGCTCTCTCATGTGCCTTAGCGTAAGGTTCTCCACAACCTGCTGCTA
Source organism: Neostapfia colusana (assembly GCA_030760725.1). Lineage (NCBI taxonomy): Eukaryota > Viridiplantae > Streptophyta > Magnoliopsida > Poales > Poaceae > Neostapfia > Neostapfia colusana. Next base: position 23,996,729 of record JASWHV010000004.1, on the reverse strand, counting down.
AAACTTGAAAGTAAGGTTCTACTAATTAGGCGAGTCCTTGCAACTGATTTTTACCTCATGTAACCCATTACCCTCATTTAGAAGTTCCATGTTTAGGTGAGACGGGTCAGACTTGCTGAGCCTTCGTGCTCACTGCTTGTGTTTGAAGCTTTTGCAGGGTTCTATGAGGAAGGGACTCCAGAAGAGGAGACGGAACCCCAGGAGGGGAACCCTGTCGAGTGGGAGTCGTGCACGCCGCAGAGTTAGTGTGCGTGTGTGCTAGCAAGGAGACGTTCGAGGGCTGAACGTGACTTGATGCGTAGTCTACGCCCGCGAGTGTAGACTAAACTTACTTTGATGTAAACATGTTCATAAACCTGTTTATGTAATAAACTTCCGCTTCCGCTTTGTACCTTTGACGTGTGTTATCCGGTGCTGTGCAACGCAGCACCCCTCAGCGTGATCCTGGCTCGACAGGACCAATGGGGTCGTGTCAGCGCTGGTATCATAGCTCGCTTGAGGTTTAACACAGTACAAAGGTCATCTTTTTCCAAAAATCCAGTGAGGAACGAGTTAGTAGCCCGTATAAGGATGTTATTAGCATATAGAAAGTGGCATATTAACCTATTTGTTATGTCGGAAAATCGTGTATCTCGGGACGTTCATGTCTTGGGGGGTGCACGTAAGCGCTGTCCACCAGTGCGCACAAGCTGAAGGGTGGAGCCCCACGGGTGGCAGGTAACCCGACCCGCTTTGATATCCTCTACGACTCTTCATGTCGTTTGGGGTATTCGAGCAACGTCTATCCCTGGCGTGCGTGGTGCAACTTGGGAGACCCCGTCACGTGGTCTGAAACGTGAACACGTAACTCAAGGCGTGTTTGGCTTGAGAACATCCGGGCGAGTGATGACGGCCGGTTGTACGAACTGTATGGATTCCGGGCTCGGTGTGCAGCTGAGTCTGATGATTGTTTGAGTTTCTGCAGGTAGCCTGACCACGAAACGGTAGACGTGTAGCATCCGTGTGCGAGTGACGTTTAGTGCCACTGAAATAACGGAGCCGGCTAAGTCCGGTATAGGTTTTTCTTTGTGAGGACGTAGTACTGACATAATCTGGTGACGCATCGACGTCACACTCAACTAAATGAACAAATTCATTTAAAACTTGAAAGTTTTGATCCAAAGTAGTAAAACTTGATGTAACTCCTTCCCTTGAACAGGATATTCAAAGTTAACAAGTTTTCAACTTATAGGTTGTTAAGGACAGAGCACTCTGTTTTTAGCTGAATCAAGGCTGAAGTTAATCAGAGGTTAGAGGTTGATTTCTTTCGAGGTTGGGGTAGTATGATACATTTATGAAAAGCTTTGGAAGAGCTTTACAACTTTTCTGTTGAGGTCCAGAGGTGTTTCATCCCTTAACCACTCGAAAAATGCAGTAGAGTTGAAACTGTCCATAAAACAGGACAGAGTAAAGACTCTCTGTAGACTCTCTGTAAATTAAGCATAACTTCCTGCTTAAAAATCCAAAAATAGAAAATGAGGTAGTTCTGGAAAGATTATGAGATGGGTTACAACTCTGTAACAAAAAGTTTTGTCAGATTAGGAACCGGATTAACTGGGATTCTTGGATCAAATCAGTACCTAAAGCAGGGAGGTGCTATCCAATTGTTTCCAGAAATTCCGTTAACTTTGACATCTCATAACTTTGAACCAGGACAGATCTTAGGCCTTTGAAGTTAACTTTAACTTTGATGTTGAGCTCCAGAATTGGTTTTGCCTTCAACATGGCCGAAATCAGGTTGAAATGGAAACTGGTCAGGGCTGTCACGGGAACAGCAGATCAACAGTCAAATTTGTTTAAAATTTGAACTATGTTTCCAAGTTTTATGGGTTCAATGACATGTCTTATGTTATAACTCAATGGTTTACTGTTTAAATAAATATTTGACATTTCTCAAATATATTTTTACAGATGACAGCAGATAAGAAGTTGGAGAACGGGTGGGTGATGTCCCACTGTTCTCACCGTAGCGGCTACCCGGAAGCATTGTGGCAAATGCTCCAATATTTCGGGTACAATCAGATGCCGCAGTACTTCGCCAAGGAAGAAGGCGAAGAGGGGAACAAGACATGGACGATCCATGTCGAGGTTCCTGCAGGACCTATGCCACCCGGTTGGGTGCCATTCACCGTCACGGTGAGAGGAAGACAACCAGAAGGAATATGGCAAGTGGCAGCCCGTGACACTATGTCACGTTTCTGCCAACTACACGTGCAGGCTATGGAGGGCACTCCATACGCACTCGTTCCGGTGGAGGGACGAGCTCAGCATGTGTGGGAAGAGAGGTACCTGGAGGCAACGGACCCTAGTTGCCCAAGGTACAACCCCGCGGAGGCAAATCTTAGCCTGCAGATGAGGGCGGGAAACGCCGTGATGGACAGCCAAGCTGTTCATACGGAGCATCTCGCCACAAAGCTCAAGGAGAGCACAAGCCATGGAGATCATTTCGAGAGTGCTCACAGCGCACTCCGCAATGTGCTCCTTCCGACGATCAAGCGACTGAATGAACAACAGAATCAGTTGCGTCGTCTGAAGAAGGCAAAGAAGAAGAGCCGTGTTGACATCGCGGCGTTGCAAGAGCTGGTGCAGACCCTAACCCAGAAGAATGAGGACCTTGCTCAAGAACGGGACGACGCTATTGAGGAAGGACAAGGCTGGGAAGAGGACTACAACCAAGCTATGGACGAGGTGCATGCTTTGCAGGACCTCGTGCCCCCGGTGTTAGGCGTACCGGTGGTCTTGGGTCTTCCAGCAATGGGAGAACCCAGAATGGGAGAAGAGGTGGTAGATCCAGAGCCACCAGCAGAGGTACCGGAGGAGGACGACCCACAGGAGGTCGAGTTCTACTCCGAGTAGGGGGTTACGGTTGCCAAGTAGGGCAGCCAGGGTAGCGTAACCCAACTTTTGTAATCGGTGACATGTCGTGTAGACAGTAGCGTATGTACAGGTAGTGACGTCATGAGCACGACTTCTCGGAGATCCGAGAATAATGTATCTTGTATAAAGTTTATGCTTTATCGATATATGTGAATGTTGTGCAAATTAATCATGTGTCACGTAAATACCTACTGTTGCATATGGAATATTCCAGGGCGTTCAACGATCTCGCGCTCTACGTGTCGTATCACGCAGATACGGACGAGAAGCGGCGGGACCACTTTTACCTTAACCCGCTCCTGAAGGACACGTTGGCGATGTTCAATCGCGGCAGCCTCAACGACATCATTGATGCTGCGATTGTTCAGGAGGACTCCAGCAAGGAGTTGCAGCGGCGGAGCGAAAGCGAAGCGCGCCACAAAGCAGCGGAGAAGGAAGCGGTCCTTCTCAGAAGTTTCAGATGGTGAATCGCCCACCATCAGGTCCACGCTGGCAGCCACCACAGCGGTCGATGCCGTTCCGCAGTCGGCCGTACTCTTCACCGGCATTCAGGCCGGCACTGCCAGTACCACCACCGCAACAACAACAGCAGCAGCGGACGATGCCGCGTGCCTATGCACCTCAGCAGCGCATGCCGGGCTTTCGTCCCCCGAGCTCTACACCAGCAGCGGCCACATGTTACAAGTGTGGTCGTCCAGGACACTTCGCGAGCAGTTGCCCGGAGAGGCAAGGCGGCGGAGTGGCACCACAGTTTCCGGGGAGGAATCAACCCCGGAACCCTACTAATGCGTGGCGGGCAAACCCTAGGCCCGGCACCGTCCACCAGCTTGCCATAGAGGACGTGCCGGAGGGCGAGCCAATCCTTGCGGGTATGTTCCAACTCCACCAGCATCCCGCTATAGTACTGTTTGATTCAGGCGCCACGCATAATTTTATTAGCCAAGCTTTCATTGCTAAACACAGCTTGCCAATACTACCCACCGATAGTCCATATTTAATTTGTTCACCGGGTGGGAAGATTTTAGCAAGCGTAATGGTTTCCAAAGCACCATTATGCTTAGCGGGTAGAGTGTACCCCACGTCTCTCATTATCTTAGAGGGACAGAAGGTCGATGTCATCCGAGGGATGTCGTGGTTAACCCGCCACGGCGCTGTTTTAGACACCGTCCTTCGAGTCGTGCACTTAAACTCAGAGGTGCACGGTTCTTACTCATTATTTCTGGACAGTCCGGAAATAAAACTTCCAAGTGTCTATCAAGCCACAACCATCAGATTGGAAGATATTCCAGTGGTCCAAGAATTCCCTGACGTATTCCCAGATGATTTGCCGGGGATGCCACCCGATAGAGAGGTGGAGTTCAAGATTGAACTTGCACCGGGAACCATGCCAATATCCCGCTGGCCGTACAAGATGGCGCCCAAGGAGTTGGCTGAACTGAAGACTCAGCTCACGGACCTTCTGGAGAAGGGTTTTATTAGGCCGAGCTCCTCGCCATGGGGCTGTTCGGCATTATTTGTCAAGAAGAAGGATGAGACGTTGCCGCTTTGCATGGACTATCGTCCATTGAATGCTGTAACCATCAAGAACAAGTACCCGTTGCCACGGATCGACATGTTGTTTGATCAGTTGGTCGAAGCAAAGATCTTTTCCAAGATGGATTTAAGATCCGGGTACCATCAGATTAAGATAAGGGCTGAGGACATTCCGAAGACGGCTTTCTCAACGAGGTACGGACTTTATGAGTACCTGGTCATGTCCTTCGGCCTCACCAATGCTCCAGCTCACTTTATGTACTTAATGAACTCGGTATTCATGCCGGAGCTGGACAAGTTTGTCGTGGTCTTCATCGACGACATCCTGGTATATTCCAAGTCGGAGGAAGATCACAAGAAACATCTGCGTATAGTCTTGCAACGGCTGCGGGATCACCAGTTGTACGCAAAATTCAGCAAATGCGAGTTTTGGATATCGCAAGTGCCTTTCCTCGGGCATATCATCTCAGCGGAGGGTATCGCTGTATACCCGAGCAAGATCACTCAAGTTCTGAATTGGAAATCACCGAGAACTATTCACGAGGTACGGAGTTTCCTCGGACTCGCGGGATATTATCGGAGGTTCATTCCGAACTTCTCGAAGATTGCCAAGCCAATGACAGAGCTGCTGAAGAAGGCTACCAAATATGTTTGGAGTCCAGAATGTGAAGCAGCATTCAAGGCTTTAGTCAAGCACCTGACATCAGCACCGGTTTTGGCGCAGCCAGACACAACAAAACCGTTCGATGTGTACTGCGATGCATCCGGCATTGGGCTCGGATGTGTGCTGATGCAAGACCGAAGGGTGGTCGCGTATGGGTCATGGCAGCTTAGAAACCATGAGCAAAATTATCCAACTCACGATTTGGAGCTCGCTGCCATGGTACTTGCACTAAAAATATGGAGGCACTACCTACTCGGTAACCTCGTACATTTATATACCGACCACAAAAGCCTCAAGTACATATTCACTCAGAAGGAGTTGAACATGAGGCAGCGAAGATGGTTAGAATTGATAAAGGATTACGAAATAGAGATCCATTATCATCCGGGCAAAGCAAACGTAGTGTCAGATGCGCTGAGCCGCAAGTCACACGTCAATAATCTGACCATCACACCGTTGGAAGAGAGCAAACCACCACTACATGTGATTCCACACGGAGCTCTCTACAACCTAGCTTTGATCCCCACCATCCGTGAAGAGATAGCGGCAGCCCAGAAGAATGACAAGGGCATGTCACATTTACGGAGACGTGTAGACAGTGGGGAGTTGAAATGTTTCCGGAAGGATGGAGACGGCGTCCTATGGTTCAAGGACCGGATTGTCGTACCCCGAAACCCGGAACTACGGAAGAAGATCTTTGATGAGGCTCACTTATCAAAGTTCTCTATTCACCCCGGCAGCAACAAGATGTATCAAGAACTCAGAAGCAAGTTTTGGTGGACACGGATGAAGCACGAGGTTGCAAAATACGTGTCCGAGTGTGATACATGTCAAAGGGCGAAGGCAGATCATATGCGGAAACCGGGACTGCTGCAACCACTGGGCATTCCTGCCTGGAAGTGGGGGGACGTGAGCATGGATTTCATCGTCGGTTTACCCACCACCTTGCGGAAACATGATTCCGTGTGGGTGATCGTCGATCGGCTCACCAAAGTTGCCCATTTCATCCCGGTCAACACAAATTATAACGCCAAGAAGTACGCTGAACTATACATCTCACGGATCCTATGCTTGTACGCCGTACCCCGTACCATCATATCGGACCGGGGCAATTTATTTGTGTCCCGTTTTTGGGAGCAGCTGCACGCTGCCTTGGGGATGAAGCTGATCCGTAGTTCAGCATACCACCCGCAGACGGATGGGCAGATGGAGCGGGTAAATCAGATTTTAGAAGACATGCTACGAGCTTGCGCTATCAACCACGGCAAGAATTGGGATGATCACTTGCCGTTAGCCGAGTTCTCGTACAATAATGGGTACCAAGCCAGCATCAAGATGGCACCTTACGAGGCGCTATACGGGCGGAAATGCCGCTCACCGTTGAACTGGTGTGAGTCTGGCGAAAGGGTAACCTTCGGGATTGACCTCGTCAACAACGCGGAAGAAAAGGTTCGACTGATTCAAGCGAACATAAAAGCCGCTCAATCCCGTCAGAAACAATATGCGGACCAGAGAAGGCGCCCATTACAATTCGAAGTTGGAGATCACTTATACCTACGGGTGTCTCCAATGAAGGGCGTAAAGAGATTTGGGGTTAGGGGAAAGTTGGCACCCCGATTCATCGGTCCATTCCATGTTACCGAAAGATGTGGGTCAGTGGCATACCGGCTGACATTACCAGAAGCACTTTCCGGTGTGCACAACGTCTTTCACATTTCCCAGCTGAGGAAGTGTCTCAAGCCATCAACTACCGTTCAGCTGGAAGACATTGAAGAACTGCAACCGGATCTCACCTATCGGGAGGAACCGGTGCAGATTATTGATGAAAAGGCCCGAACCACACGCCACCGTACGTTGTGGTTCTACATGGTTCTATGGAGTAATCACTCCAGGGACGAAGCGACATGGGAGAGCGAAGAATTCCTTTGCACTAACTACCCCGACTTTTTCACGTCGCATATCCGGTAGTTTTCCACCGTCCTCTCTCTCATTTTCACCTTATAATCTTGGGACGAGATTCTTTAAGGGGGGAGGAATGTAAGGGCCTCTGTTTTTTAACACACATTTGCAGTGTTCATCACCACACCACACACCTCATTTGAGGAAGGATCATGAACACAAATGAAGAGCAAGTAACAATTATCAACATGCTCATTAGAAAACAAACTCACATATTGCAAAAGTGATATTTCCCATATGTGATATAGATGGGCTGGACATATGAAAACTCCTACACTTTACTAAGGATGTCCATGCCAAGTTTCATCCAAATTCAAAACCCTTTTGAGGTCATTTTGGGTATAGTTAGGAAGAGGGCAGTTTGAAACCATATTCAAATTCAAACTGTTTTTATCCCATGAATTTAAAAGTGGGAGGCATATTCTTAATCAGCACATTTTTGTGAGCCCACACACCAATTTTCACTCCATTTGGAGTTGATCTTGATATGAGCTAAGTGGGACAAATTCAAACTTAATTTGAATTCAAAACTGAACTTGTGCTGAAATTCACTCAAACCAAACCCAATTTGAATTCTACTCAATTCAAATGGCACATGGGTGAATAATTTGAATCACCAGGGGTATTATGGGGCTCACTGTTTACTACAGTGATTAGGAGTAAATTTCAGAGGTTAAAACCCCGGGTGGGACCCACATGTCATAGAGGGAAGAAGGAGAAACTTTCACCCAAAGTCAGAGTCTCGGTGGGAAATTCCACCGAGCAGCTGTCGGCTGTGCCACCGAGCAGCTACCGGCGCCACCAGCTGCTTCCCTCTCCGCGCGCAGGCGCCCAGGGCGGCTTGTTCGCGCCCCCATGCGACTGGCACCGCCTCCACTGAGCAGGAGTCGGCCGGCTTTATCTTCTCGCGGGAAAAACCGAGCAGCGGCATTGTTTCTCGCCGCAGCTCTCTGCTCAATCGGGAAAACCAGCAAAACCATCTCCTCCTTCGTCCCTGAGCTGCTAGAGAGCCACCGAGGTCGCACTTCACCTCCACAACACCAGAAACCTCGAGTTCCGACCTCCTTTGCCCAAGAGCGATCGCCACCGCGGCGACCTAGCCTCAGCCGAGAGTCAGGCGCCCGTGGACAGCGTTCCACAGGCGTTTTCACGGTCCAGCAAGAGAGGCAACAGGAGCGCGCGACCACCGTGCTGCTCTCCTCCAAGTTTGGAAGCCAACCGTGAAGAATCCGCAGAGAATTTCTAGTTTTTGCTCCGGCGACCGTAACCCGAGCTTCCGATACGGTTTCTTTAAATTCTCGCTCTATGATCTTTCGGAGGTCATCAAATCTTGCACATAGACGCTGGACTAGCCGGCGATCAAGTTCTTTTCTGCATCCGTAGCGTGAAACTGTCTAGGAGTGACGAATTTCGAGCTCGATCGAGGGCGGTCATGGCGGGCACGATCGGTCACACGGTGCCGACCCACTTACCACCATCCCCGAACCCTCTTGACACCTTGTCGAGCTCCCTAGAGGTACACTGATGCTGTAGGACCGTTTGTTAGAGGTGTTGGCGGGTTAGGACCCACGGTCGACAGCGCCGAACCTCAACCGAGGCCGCGGCACGTCGCCGGGCTATTTCCGGTCACCCTAGCCCGACCTGACACCACCGACGTGTTCCTCGACGTCGACAACCCCCTGGCGGCGAGTTTCAGACCATGGGAGGTCCGGCAGCGGCGAGCCGGTGAGCTCCGAGTCTGCTCCGGCGAGGTCGGCGGCGCGGGCGCGAGAGAACGGCGGGAGGAAGACGAAGCCGGCTGGCCCACGTGTCAGCGGCTGAAGAATTTAAATCGGGATCGGGTGTGGCCGGGGATCGGCTGTGCTGGCGCGTAAATACCCTGTGAGCTCCAGTGTGCCGGACACCTCCGCGCTCGGCACATGTCCCCGCGGGCCCCCGAGAGTTTAAACTTTTTCCCCGATTTTCAGAATTCTTCCAAACTTCAAATCCTCATAACTTTGGCTAGAAAGCTCCAAATTGAGTGAACCAAATTTTTCTGGATTCAGCTCTCTGAGTACTTTCCAGCAAATCAAGTTTCACTTCATGACATTCCTTAATTCTCCAGAATTAAATCCTCAAAGTTTAAATTGTTAGGAATTTTAACTGGAGAATCCTTTCGAGGAAAATCCTGAAATTTTGCTGGGATGTTCACCAAAATATCCCTGAACTACCATAAAAATTTCAGATCCATTTGAGCTCATTTGATCCACCTAATGGTGTGATTAGTGAAACTGTTCCAGAGAAAATAGAAAATGTTCAGAAATATTTTCAGAATTTTCTCTGAAATTGTTTAGCTCATATCTTTAGCTAGGAACCTTCAAATTAAGTGGGACCAATTCCATTAGAACCCTCTGAAAATCTAGTTTTCAGAAAGTCATAGTTTATTTCATGAAAATCCTTAGAACACCCTAAGAGTTCCAATTAAGGTCAAGGACATAATTAATTGTGGAGGGCTCAAATGAGCTTTGCTACAACTAAAACTTGACCAAGTCTCTGTTTAGGTTGTAACCAAGCCACAATAAAAGTTTCACAGTCATAAGGTCTGTCTAGCAAAGGTTATAGACCTCACAACTTCAAACTTAATACAAATGCATTAAATTAATACATGTATTGTTTCTATCATGTAGTCGCTAAGGTCGAGGAGGAACCCGAAGTCCTAGACTTCGTTACTCCGGAGGAACAGCTAGCCTACGACCAAGAGCAGCAAGGCAAGCTCCGGTTTGCATTAACTTTTTTACAAATTTTTATTGTTTTGAGCACATACTTGATTACTTTATTCCTTGCATTAGAGTCTTGTTTGGAAACCCAATTGCATAGCCGAGAACACCATGGGTTGGGTTTAGGATTGCAAACCCCGTTAGCTACTGCAATGCCATAATAGTGTAGGATTCGGTACAAGTCGAGTAGTTGGAACTACTCGCGAGCATAGGCTAGAGGCACTCGACTCGGGTTGTGTTAGCACATGAAACACATGGCAAGAAAATGAGACCAAGCGGAGAGTAAGGACAGCAGGACTTTGGGGCCTGTGTGCTGTAGCTCCGCTTGTGTCGATTGAGGACCGAGCCGTGTGCGGGCCTGTTGAACAAGCTGGAACAGTACCGAAGACCTACCAGCTATATGGGAACCGGGAAACTGATGTAACTCGGGTAGCTGGGTGTTGAGGCATAGCTGGTCGTTCAGAGGGTAGGTTGAGAGCGCGAGGTGTAAATCGGCTGGCGGCACTGAGATGCGCGTGCAGAGACCTCTTGCTCGGGACGATTGGACCGGTTCAACATTTGGCTGACGGGTGAAAGGTAGTCGCGTACGGCGTCCGTGATGGTTGTTGTAGGCAACATCGAGTACGGGCGTACGTGACGGGTTGTTCGGGTAACCCTGCAGGTGTAAATCGATTATAATCGCCGTCCCTCGCGGTCAGTGAGTACCACTTGTTCACTGTACCGTGACGTAGAAAGAACAGGCTAGTTACATGTTAAAATGTTGCTGAATGAAAGCTGGACATTGATTGTTAATGATATGCTGTAGCTTAGAGCTAACTAAAGTTCTTTTCAACTTTGGGCAAAGTACATGAGAGAAATGCGTTTCTTGTTTGATTGCGGCTCTCTCATGTGCCTTAGCGTAAGGTTCTCCACAACCTGCTGCTAAAACTTGAAAGTAAGGTTCTACTAATTAGGCGAGTCCTTGCAACTGATTTTTACCTCATGTAACCCATTACCCTCATGTAGAAGTTCCATGTTTAGGTGAGACGGGTCAGACCTGCTGAGCCTTCGTGCTCACTTCTTGTGTTTGAAGCTTTTGCAGGGTTCTATGAGGAAGGGACTCCCGAAGAGGAGACGGAACCCCAGGAGGGGAACCCCGTCGAGTGGGAGTCGTGCACGCCGCAGAGTTAGTGTGTGTGTGTGCTAGCAAGGAGACGTTCGAGGGCTGAACGTGACTTGATGCGTAGTCTACGCCCGCGAGTGTATACTAAACTTATTTTGATGTAAACATGTTCATAAACCTGTTTATGTAATAAACTTCCTCTTCAGCTTTGTACCTTTGACGTGTGTTATCCGGTGCTGTGCAACGCAGCACCCCTCAGCGTGATCCTGGCTCGACAGGACCAATGGGGTCGTGTCACATTCTCCATTTCTTCATTCCCCTCTACATTTCTATGTATCATTCTCCATTTCTATGCCCCATTCTCAATTTCTATATTTCTTTCTCCATTTCTATGGTTCCTTTCTCCACTTCTATGGTTATTTCTCCATTTCTATAGTTCTTTCTCCATTTCTACTTCTTTTATAATGTTTCTCTACATGAAAATTGTATGCAATGCATGGAAATGAATTTGAGGGTGTTACACGACGAGGTACGGACTTTATGAGTACTTGTCATGTCCTTCAACCTCACCAACTCTCCAGCTCATTTCATTTACTTGATGAACTTAGTATTCATGCCGGAGCTGGACAAGTTTGTTGTGGTCTTCATTGCCGACATATTGGTATATTCCAAGTCAGAAGAAGAACACGTGAAGCACCTGCGTATAGTCTTGCAACGGCTGCGAAATCACAATCTATACGCAAAATTTAGCAAGTGCGAATTATGGATATCGCAAGTACCTTTCCTCGGGCATATTATCTCATCGGAGGGCATCGCTGTAGACCCGATCAAGATTGTACAAGTGCTGAATTGGAAGTCCCCGAAGTCTGTTCACAAGGTACGGAGTTTCCTTGGACTCGCGGGATATTATCAGAGTTTCATTCCAAACTTCTCGAAGATTGACAAGCCTATGACCAAGCTGCTGAAGAAGGCTACCAAATATGTTTGGAGTCCAGCATGTTAAGCAGCATTCAAGTCTTTAGTGAAGCACCTAACATAAGCACTGGTTTTGGCGCAGCCAGACACAACAAAACCGTTCGATGTGTACTGCGATGCATCCTGCATTGGGCTTGGATGTGTGCTGATGCAAGACCGAAGGGTGGTCGCGTATGGATCACGGCAACTCCGGAATAATGAGCAAATCTATCCAACTCATGACTTAGAACTCCCTGCCGTGGTACTCGCACTCAAGATTTGGAGGCACTAACTACTTGGTAACCTCGTACATTTATATACCGACCACAAGAGCCTCAAGTACATATTCACTCAAAAGGAGTTGAACATGAGGCAAATAAGATGGTTAGAGCTGATAAAAGATTATGAAATAGAAATCCATTATCACCCCGGCAAAGCAAACGTAGTGGCGGATGTGCTGAGTCACAAGTCATACGTACATAATCTGACCATCACCCCGTTGGAAGAGAGTGAACCACCTTTGTATGTGGTTCCACATGGAGCTCTCTACAACCTAGCTCTTATCCGCACCCTCCGTGAAGAGGTAGCGGCAGCTAAGAAACATGAGAAGGGCATGTCGCATTTACGGAGACGGGTAAACAGTGGGGAACTGAAATGTTTCCGTAAAGATGGAGACGGCGTGCTGTGGTTCAATGACAGGATCGTCGTACCCGTAACCCAGAGATGAGGAAGAAAATTTTTAACGAGGCTCACTTGTCAAAGTTCTCTATTCACCCAGGCAGCAACAAGATGTATCAAGAACTCAAGGGAAAAGTTTGGTGGACACGGATGAAGCGGGAGATCGCGAAATACGTATCCAGTGTGATACATGACGGAGGGTTAAGGCTGACCACATGAAGAAACCGGGACTGTTGCAACCGCTAGCCATTCCTGCCTGGAAGTGGGAGGAAGTGAGCATGGATTTCAACGTCGGTTTACCCACCACATTACAGAAACAAGATTCAGTGTGGGTCATCTTCGACTGGCTCACGAAGGTTGCCCATTTTATCCCGGTCAATACCAACTACAACGACGAGACGTATTCTGAACTGTACATCTCACGGATTCTTTGCTTATACGGCGTACCCCGCACTATGATCTCGGATCGGGGCACTTTATTTGTGTCTCATTTTTGGGAGCAGTACATGCTGCCTTAGTTACGAAGCTGATCCATAGTTCAGCGTACCACCCGCAAATGGATGGGCAAACCGAGCGGGTAAATCAAATCCTATAAGACATGTTATGAGCTTGCGCTATCAACCATGGTAAGAATTGGGATGATCACTTACTGTTAGCCGAGTTCTCGTACAATAATGGATACAAGGCCAGCATCAAGATGGCGCCTTACGAGGCGCTATACAGAAGAAAATGCTGCATACCGCTGAATTAGTGTGAGTCTGGTGAAAGTGTCACCTTCGGGATTTATCTTGTAAACAATGTGGAAGAAAATGTTTGCCTGATTCAAGCGAACTTAAAAGCCGCCCAATCCTGACAAAAACAATATGCGGATCGGAAAAGGCGTCCTCTCCAATTTGAGGTCAGGGATCACGTGTATCTACGTGTGTCTCCAATGAAGGGCGTGAACAGATTCGGGGTCAGAGGAAAGTTGGCAAACCGATTCATCGTTCCATTCCAGGTTCTGGAAAGGTGTGGATCCGTTGCATACCGGCTGGAATTACAAGCGACACTCTCCGGTGTGCACGACATCTTTCACATTTCTCAGCTGAGGAAGTGCCTCAAGTTTTCAACAATTGTTCAGCTGGGAGATATCGAGGAACTGCAACCGGATCTCACATATCGGGAGGAACCAGTTCAGATCATTGATGAGAAGGCCCGAACCACACGCAACCGTACATTGTGGTTCTATAAGGTTTTATGGAGTAATCACTCCGAGGATGAAGCGACATGGGAGAGCGAAGGATTTCTTCGCGCCAACTACCCAGACTTTTTAACATCGCACGTCCGTTAATTTTCCACCGTCCTCTCTCTCGGATCTCGGGACGAGATTCTTTTAGGGGGGAATGTAAAGGTCCTAAAATTTTGAATACAAACGGACTGAAGTTTGAACACCATCTGGTTTCAAGTTTGTGAAAATAGGGACTTGTTTAAATTTTATACATGTGATGGTGCACATGGATGTTCAACCACACAAGCTCTAATGTTTATTGGGATGCTTGGAACCAAGATTTAAACACCATGGGTAGTGCCCTCATGTGAAAGGGGAAGTTTAAAAATTCAGCTTTTGGAAATAAATTTGTTCAACTCAAATTTCAAATGAGGGCAACCCCATAGTAATGCAAACTGTTGTACTCAAACTCTCATTTGCAGCAGCTAAATTGAAAATCAGATTTCCAATCTGAATTCCTTAGGTCCAAATTAATGGGGATGCAGAGTTTCAAAAATTTTGGAGATACTTTGCTAGCTATTTAAAAGAGGACTTTAAATTGCATAGGAATTCAAATCCAAATTTGAATTTAGATGAAACTTGCTCAATTATCCAAATGCATTCCAGATTCAAACTCCGCATAATTGAATTATGTGATCTACCAAATTTGAGATCTTTTAGAGGATGAGAGTGTGCTGACTTGTGGGACCCACTGGTCAGCCACAGTGAATAAAAGATCAGAGAGTATTCAGTCCCTGTTTTTCCACTCGAACAGCCGAGGCAGCAGAGGGCGCCACCGAGCTTCCACGCAGCAGCCGCTCTCCCGATTGTTTCATCGGGCTGGCGAGTTGCTCGTGTGGTAACTTACCCCGGCGTGATCCTCTCACTCACAAACCGAACCCCATCTGCTTTTGCTTCGTGCTGACGCCAGAGAACAGAGCCGCTCACTGCCGTCCAGTGGTCGATCGGGAACCGGAAACGGCTTGCGCACAGCAACCCTCCAACCTGAAAAAATGGCACCGCATGATCGCCTACTACCTCCTCGGCACGAGAACGAGCGATCTCGGCTTCCCTACACCGAGAACCTTATGTTCATGCGGCGGCCGAAAGAAAAGGCGACAAGGTGCTCCTGTGGACAGCCTCACCCGGATGTGCCAGGACCACGTGCTGCTCACCTCCAAAGATCAAGCCGAACCATGGCTCGTCGCTGATGAATTCCAGATTTTTCTCCCGGCTAGTGTAAACCTACATGCGGTTAAGATTTCATCAAATTTTTTATCAAGGTTCGGTTAGAGTTCACCATATTAAGCACACACGAGCTAGACTTGCTAAGGAACATTTTCCTTCGAAACTCTAGAGGGAAACCATCGGACATTTCCAGCTTTTGCAATGGCAACCGGGGCGGGAGACCTTGGTTGCACGGTGCAACCCTAGTTAGGGACTTCCCCGAGGTGATTTGATTGCTTGACGATCTTCTGTAGCACCCAGCGGTGCTCTAGAGATTGGAAACCGAAGGTTTGAGGGGTTAGATCCTTGGGTAGACCTGGCCAAAGTTAAACCAAGCCACCGCACCGTCGCTAGCCATGGTAGGGTCGTCGCCGGCATGGGGCGGCCTACCCAATGTGTTCCTCGCGTTGATTTAGGGGCTGGCGGGGAGTATGAGCACTGGAGGTGGCCGGTAGAGCGTACTCCAGCGAGCTCCGGTGAGGGGGCGGCGCGGGCGCGGGAGGAAGAAGATGACCCGCCTGGCCCCACCAGTCAGCCACTCATTTTACCTGAGGCGGATTTTCTGTGTTTCCGGATCCATTTGTGGCTGCGTGGGTTAAATCAGTATGTGGCATTGGCTGAGGAAGCGCCACTTAGGCCTGGGCCCGCGGTCAGACTTTTGAACATTTCCCCGAATTATTTTAAATTGCAGATTTCATTCAAACTTTGGAAGAGCATAACTTTTGCTAGAAAACAACAATTTAGGTGATTCAAATTGGTTTAGGTTCAGATTGAAAAACTCTATCCAAATGTGCAACCCAATTTGTATGAAAGTCAATAATTAATTCTGGAAAATTCTTTGAAGCTTTTCAGTAAAAGAATTTTAGAGGGAGTTTGGTTCATCTAAAATCCCCAAATTTTGGCAGACTATTCCTTAGGATATTGTCGAACTCCTGTAAAATTTTCATCTCATTTAGAGTTGATTTGAGTAGGAGAATTCAGATTGCAAATTGCTGTATTCAAATGAATACAGAAACTTTTCAGAAAAAGTCCCAAACTTGAAAATTCATTTATGGGCAATTCTTAGCTCCAAAGATCCTAGGAAAATTCATGAAGGCTCTATGAACTACAATTGAAATTGTAGTTCACTAAGTTTGGCATGAACATGTGAGTTACTACAGAGTTAATTCTATTTTGCTTAATTGCTTAGCGAATTGTTCTGAATAAACCACTCAGTGAAAGATGCTAAATTTTGGTCCAGATTTTTTTCTTCTGACAAGGGACTCACATGAAAAAGTTCAGCCCCATTGGACCTCTGGATCAGTACTTGGCAATACACTTTGCTTAGGTGAAAATACTCCAATTAGGAAAAGCACTTAGCGCTTGATCATTTTGCTAAACCCAACTCCATCCACTAGCACCAGTTCCATTTCAAATTTTTAACAGAGTCCCAGTTTTTAAATTTTCAGTAGGCTTGATAGCAAAAGCTTTACAATTAAATACATATGCATTTCATGTCGTATAGTCATCGACGTGAAGAAATGAGAAGCATGTGAAATGGGAATCGAGGAAAGCAAGTGATCAAGCCTCAAGTGATCATCACTAACTGAAATATATAATCTTAGTCACCTTCAAAACAGGCAAGCTCCGGTTTGCATTAACCTGTGTTTAAAGTCTTATGTTTTAATCACTTACCTTATGCAAGTATTATGTATTGCATTAGAGTCTTGAATTGAAACCCACTTGCATAGCCAAGAGAACCAGGGATTTTGGGTTATGATTTGAACCTCGAGAAGCCACTGCAATGCTCAAATGGTATTGGATTCGGTACAAGTCGAGTAGTTGGAACTACTCGCGAGAATAGGCTCGAGGCACACTACTCGGTTAGAAAGATAGACAATGAATCACATGGCAAGAAAATGAGACCGAGCGGAGAGTAAGGGCAGCAGGACTTTGGGGCCTGAGTGCCATAGCTATGCTTGTGTTGATTGAGGACCGAGCCGTGTGCGGGCCTATTGAACAAGCTAGAACAGTACCGAAGACCTACCAGATATATGGGAACCGGGAAACCGATGTAATTCGGGTAGCGATCTGTTGAGGCATTGCTTGTCGTCCAGAGGGTAGGTTGAGAGCAGCGAGGTGTAAATCAGCCAGCAGGCACTGCGGATGCTCCGCGTAGAGACCTCCATCTTGGGACGATAGGATCGGTTCAACACTTGGCTAACGGATGAAAGGTGGTTGCGTACGACGTCCATGGTGGTTGCTGTAGGCATCATCGAGTACGGGCGTACGTGACGGGTTATTCGGGTAACCCTGCAGGTGTAAATCAATTATAATCGCCGTCCCTCACGATCAGTGAGTACCACTTGTTCACTGTACCTTGACGTAGAAAGAATATGCTAGCGTATTGATAAAAGTTGCTGGTTGAAAGCTTTACGTTGGTTGTTAATGAAATGCTTTAGTTTAGAGCAAATTAAAGTTCCTTTCAACATTAGGCAAAGCACATAAGAGGAACGCGTTTCTTGTTTGATTGCGGACTTTTTATGTGTCTTAGCACAAGGTTTTCCAACAACTTGCTGCTAAAACTTGAAAGTAAGAGTCAACTAATTAGGCGAGTCTTAGGCAAAGTACTTTCCTATTATACCCTGCAAATTTAGCATGTAGAGTTAAATGTTTAGGTGAGACGAGTCAGTCTTGCTGAGCCTATGTGTTCACGCTTGCTATATGAGTGGTTTTGCAGGTTAACATCGATGTTTATGAGGAGGTTGTCCGGTGAGACTCAGGGACTTCCGAGTTGTTTAACACATGGAGAACCCGACCGCTGCCGTATGACTTCGTGTTGCTAGCGAGAAGAGTCTGCGGGCTGGACATCTTCTCGAATGCTTAGTAGATATTAAACGTGAGATAAACTAGTCTTTCGCTGTAGTTTTTTTATGTAAATTATTTACCAAGAATACTTGCAAGCTTCCACATTTGATGTATGTGATACGTGTTCCTTATGTGTGTGCTGTTGGGTGCCGCATTGCACAGCACCACCCAACGTGATTCCCGGGTGAGCGGCACGACAACGTGATCGGGTTGGGCCCTCACACGCCAAATCGCCCTTCTCCGGCAA
Organism: Neostapfia colusana; assembly: GCA_030760725.1. Classification (NCBI taxonomy): domain Eukaryota; kingdom Viridiplantae; phylum Streptophyta; class Magnoliopsida; order Poales; family Poaceae; genus Neostapfia; species Neostapfia colusana. The sequence goes on along the minus strand of JASWHV010000004.1, from coordinate 23,978,600 downwards.
GGCATCTAAGAGACATGGCCCACATGACACTGGATGTCGTTGTGGACAACCAGGTCTGCCATCGATGGTGTCTAGCCCACACAGCACTGGATGTCACTGCCGTCGCTTTGCGGCAGATCGGTGATGCTTGATGATAATTGGGTCGTCAGACTGATCTGTTTGCTGGACGTCCTTTGGCTTATAGCAGGTGAGCATCTCTCTATGCAAAGGTTTGCTTGGGAGACAACCAAGTATGCCATCAAGCAGAAGATTGCTCGACATGTAGCTGCTAGGTTCCTCAGTTGCCTTGTATTCCTCTTTGTATGCTAGATCTCTGTCATTAATGAAGACTCTCTTTTTCAAGTATTGTGTGTTGAGTTATTAATGTAGACTTTGGACCCTTGGCAGCGCAAAGGTCCATAATGACTTAGCCGACGTGGATAGCTCTTTGCCGATGTCCTGAGCCTGTTCCTCTGGTTCCTTAGCAGCGTAAGGACCCAGGGTGCCCTGACAGTGTGGCTACCACTCCTTCCGGGTCCTTGGCGGTGCAAGGACTCGAGGTAAGTTCGGCCCGTGTCTTCAGCTTGTTGTAGCTCGTGCTCCAAGTCTTCTGCCTGCTACTGCAGTGGTCCGACGTCCTACCTGCGTGGTTCACCGTGATGCCCCCCTGGTAGGTGTGGCCCTTGTGTTGGGACGCACCTACCAGTGGATGAGGCAGGACATCAGCATCGAGCCCCCTAGGAGGTCTGGGACGACAAGTACCAGTTCGGACCTGCAGATATGGCAGAAAGAAGGAGTAGTCATACTCTCTGTTCACTCTCCCCTGTTTGTTAGCTTTTCCGTGGCTTACGGTCCTCAGCTGAGCTACAGGGCTCGGGTAATTTGATGTGGGTCGTCCGGGCTATGGTCAATGCCTTGCTTAGGGGTATGAGCCATCCGGTTCCACGATACTGAGCTATAGCGCTGGAGAGGCAGGATGTGCACGCTAGGGGTACGAAACCAGGCATAGCAGCCTACACACCCTGGACCTCCCACTGGCATGAGCCTTTCGAGGGAGGGACCATTCGATACCATAGGGCCCCTAAGCAATGAGACAACCACAGGACCCCGGGTACACCACAGGTACCTCAAGCAGACCCGCCTGCAGAAGGATAGCATAGCTCTTATTGTGGTTGAACACAGGGAAAAGTGAGGAGGTGTTCTATGTTCCATGGACTGGGTAGATGTACCCCATTCTCCGTGGCTAGGTGGACGGACCCAGGCCGGCATACTTGTGTCACTCGGAAGGGACCCTGCCAGCTGGGGGAGAGTTTGTTCCCCCGTTCTCGAGAAAGTATTCGCCGAAGCACCAGGTCACCCACCTCGAGCTGTCTGCTTCGCTCAAACCGCTGCTGATAATGTCGGAGCGCTTGATGATATCGCGTGTTTCAAGCAGCTACTTGCCATCTTCGCTCATCGACAAGATCGATATCTTCACGCCGGAGCTGATCCTGCGTGGCTTCGTCGTACGCTCGGACATGGGACGAGCCCATGGTGATTTCCGGGGGGGGAGGACGGCCTCAGCCCCATACACCAAGAAGAAGGGCATTTCCCTTGTCGAGCGATTGAGGGACGTTAGGCTAGCCCAGAGTGCACATGGAAGCTCTTCAACCCAATTGGACCGTGCTTCTTCAAGCTATTGTAGGTGCGCGTCTTGAGTCCCATGAGTATCTCGGCGTTTGCTCTTTCGACATGACCATTACTCTCTGGGTGAGCAACAAAAGCATATCAAACTTGGATGCCGAGGTATTCGCAGTAGTCTTTGAACACTCCACTAGTGAACTGGGTCCCGTTGTCGGTGATGATTCTGTTTGGGACCCCGAACTGGCAGATGATCGACTTGATGAACTTGACTGCTGACTGCTTGTTGATTGTTACTACAAGGGCAGCTTCTGGCAAACTTGGTCAACTTGTCTACGGTGACATAGAGGTACCGGTACCCTCAGTCGGATCTGGGGAATCATCCCAGGATGTCCAGCCCCCACACAGTGAAGGGCCATGAGGGTGGGATCATGTAAAAGCCCAAGAAAAGGGTCTTGCAAAAACTTTTCTTCACCCCACAACACCACAGTTCTTGTTATGGATAGATGGTGAAAAAGTGGGAAGAGCAAGTAACCTCCATCAAAAGAGTGGTTAGAGGGGAAGCCTACACTTCCCAAAGTGGGGATTCTACACATGACACATGAGGGGTGATTCAAAACTGTTGCATTCAAATTCATGGTTGCAGCATCTGAAAAGGGGATCAAAGTGCATAATTGGATTCCTCAGGTCCAAATTAGTGGGGAGGCAGAGTTTCAATAATTTTTGAGAAGGTTTGCTACCCATTTTTCCAAAAAGGATCCAAATATGCAGAGAATTCAAATATACATTTGAATTTGAGGGAAATTTGCCAAACCCTACAAATGGAGCTCAGTTTGAGACTCCCAACATTTGAATTCATCATTTGTCAAATTTTGGAGATCTTTTGAGAGGTGGGAGAGCACTGACCAGTGGGGCCCACATGTCATTGGGTGGAATAGACTTAGCCCCCAAGTCTTCTCTCTGTTTCTCAGTCAACCGAGCGCAGCCAGCTGCCGCGCGCGCGCCACCGGCCGAGTGGCCACCTCCTGGTTCCCGTCACTCGTGCTGGCAGCCGGGAAACAGCGCGCCCTCTCCTCTACGTGACCCCCTCGCCAAGCAACCGAGACGTACGCGTGCCTCTTTGCAAAACAGCGAGCCCCGGCTCTGTTCGGTCACCGGCGCCGCTCCCCCGATTCTCCCCTGCACGCCGACGTCTGCTCGGCTTTGCCCGAGCTCCCAACAAAAAAGGGAGCGCCTGTGTATGCTCTAACTACCCCCTCACAACCTTGCGGAGTTAGCACTTCATTTGGCCACCAATCGACGATCGCTGCTGAGGATCGAGGTGCAACCGGCGGAGCCGCAACTGACTCACCGTGGGCAGCGCTCCACAGCCGTTTTCACCGATCCTCTCCTACACGAAAAAGGTGCGCCGTGCTCTCTAGATCGTGTAGATGCAAGCCGTATAGCGGTTGATCCACCGGATGAAGAGTATTTCCAGTTCTTCCGAAACATAGTGTGTTCGGGTAGGGCGCAGTCTACCCCAAAATTCCTGCTACTCGTTTAGCTATTGGCCGCGCAGGCTTGTCAGCACCTTCCTCACTTCCTAGCGGCCCTCCTCGACCAAGAATCAAGGAATATGACCCAGAAATGGCCGGGTTCTGGTTGTTTTTCGGGCCGCCATAGAATAATAGCTCGGGTCACCGTGGAGCCCTAGGTTGCCGACCGTTTCATGGGATTTGGCGGCCATTTCTGTCAACCCCAAACTCCCGCGGTGCTCCCCGACCCTTTGCCAATCGTTTTGATGTGCTGTAATACATTACCGACCACGCCGGAACCCTAACCGCCGCTGTTACTGTCGGGAGCCCTGGTCCGGTGAGCTACGGCCGCCGGTGAACCCCGAGAGGAGTTCAGCGTCGTGAGTGACACGACCCCATTGGTCTTGTCGAGCCAGGATCACGCTGAGGGGTGCTGCGTTGCACAACACCGGATAACACACGTCAAAGGTACAAAGCGGAAGCGGAAATTTTATTACATAAACAAGTTTATGAACATGTTTACATCAAAATAAATCCAGTCTACACTCACGGGCGTAGACTACGCATCAAGTCCACGTTCAGCCCTTGAACGTGTCCTTGCTAGCACACACGCACACTAACTCTGCGGCGTGCAGGACTCCCACTCTGTGGGGTTCCCCTCCTGGTGTTCCGTCTCCTCTTCGGGAGTCCCTTCCTCATAGAACCCTGCAAAAGCTTCAAACACAAGCAGTGAGCACGAAGGCTCAGCAAGACTGACCCGTCTCACCTAAACATGGAACTTCTACATGAGGGGATGATGGGTACATGAGGTAAAATCATTTGCAAAGGACTCGCATAATTAGTGGAACCTTACTTTCAAGTTTTAGCAGCAGGTTGTGGAGAACCTTACGCTAAGACACATGAGAGAGCCACAATCAAACAAGAAACGCATTTCTCTCATGTACGTTGCCCAAAGTTGAAATGAACTTTAGATAGCTATAAACTACAGCAAGTCATTAGCAATCAAGTCCATCTTTCATTCAGCAACATTTTATCATGTAACTAGCCTGTTCTTTCTACGTCACGATACAGTGAACAAGTGGTACTCACTGACCGCGAGGGACGGCGATTATAATCGATTTACACCTGCAGGGTTACCCGAACAACCCGTCACGTACGCCCGTACTCGATGTTGCCTACAACAACCATCACGGACGCCGTACGCAACCACCTTTCGCCCGCCAGCCAAATATTGAACCGGTCCCATCGTCCCGAGCAAGAGGTCCTGCACGCGCATCTCTGTGCCGCCAGCCGATTTACACCTCGAGCTCTCAACCTACCCTCTGAACGACGGGCAATGCCTCAATACCCAGCTACCCGAGTTACATCAGTTTCCCAGTTCCCATATACCCGGTAGGTCTTCGGTACTGTTCTAGCTTGTTCAACAGGCCCGCACATGGCTTGGTCCTCAATCGACACAAGCGGAGCTACAACACACAGGCCCCAAAGTCCTGCTGCCCTTACCCTCCGCTCGGTCTCATTTTCTTGCCATGTGTTTCATTTGCTATCACTACCCGAGTCGAGTGCCTCTAGCCTATGCTCGCGAGTAGTTCCAACTACTTGACTTGTACCGAATCCTACTCTATCATAGCAATGCAGTAGCTAACAGGGTTTGCAATCCTAAACCCAACCCATGGTTTTCTTGGCTATGCATTTAGGTTTCCAAACAAGACTCAAATGCAAGGAATAAAGTAATCAAGTATGTGCTCAAAACAATAAAACTTGTAAAAAGGTTAATGCAAACCGGAGCTTGCCTTGCTGCTCTTGGTCGTAGGCTAGCTGTTCCTCTGGAGTAACGAAGTCTAGGACTTCGGGTTCCTCCTCGACCTTAGCGACTACATGATAGAGGAAATACATGTATTAAGTTTTAAACTTGTAAAGCTTATAAGTCCCACTAGACAGACTCAATGACTGTGAAACTTTTACTGTGGCTTGTTAACAACCTAAATAGAGACTTGGTCAAGTTTTAGTTGCAGAAAAGCTCATTTGAGCCCTCCACAATTAATTATGTCCTTGACCTTAATTGGAACTCTTAGGGTGCTCTAAGGATTTTCATGAAACAAACTATGACTTTCTGAAAACTAGATTTTCAGTGGGTTCTAATGGACTTGGTCTCACTTAATTTGGAAGTTCCTAACTAAAGATATGAGCTAAACAATCTCAGAGAAAATTCTGAAAATGTTTTCTGAACATTTTCTATTTTCTCTGGAACAGTTTCACTAATCACACCATTAGGTGGATCAAATGAGCTCAAATGGATATGAAATTTTTATGGTAGTTCAGGGATATTTTGGTGAACATCCCAGCAAAATTTCAGGATTTTCCTCCAAAGGATTCTCCTGTTAAAATTCCAAACAGTTTAAATTTTGAGGAATTAATTCTGGAAAAATAAGGAATTTCATGAGGTGAAACTTGATTTGCTGGAAAGTACTCAGAGAGCTGAATCCAGCAAAATTTGTTTCACTCAAGTTGGAGCTTTCTAGCCGAAGTTATGAGGATTTGAAGTTTGGAAGAATTCTGAAAATCGGGGAAAAGTTTAAATCTCGCGGGGGCCCGCGAGGACACGTGTCGGGCGCGGCGATGTCCGGCACACCGGGGCTCACAGAGTATTTGCGTGCCAGCACACCAGATCCCGGCCGCAGCCGGATCCCGATTCAAAATATCGGCCGCTGACAGCTGGGATCCACCCCTTTCTTCAACCTCGTGACACCCGCGCTCCGCCGCCGAGGAACCTCGCCGGAGAGCTCGCCGCCGGCTTCTGTACAGCTCCAAACTTCACGATCCTGGCCGCCCCTGCCTACTTTCACTCGGGGAACAGGATTCTGGGGTCAGCTACTCATGACAATGGCCGGTGCATGGTCGGCGACGAGCCGCCACCTCGGAAAGACTTCGGCCATGTCGGCTGACTTCCCTAGCACCTCAACTACTCGAGGAACCGGTCGGGAAGCATCAGTGGACCTCAGAGAAGGTCGACATGAGCTCGAGGCAGCTCGGGGAAGGCCCAAAGTAGGTCCTCACCGTGCGCCCGATGCCTCCCGTTTATTCCGCCATTGGTAAACCTCAAATTACGCCGGGTACAGAGGTTCTCCGGCCAAGGGTTGTGAAGGCAACTTGTGCGTTACCGTGTCTAGTTTGTGTGAGAGCGGATTGAGGCCCTCTAATCCTTTCTAGAGCACGAATTTGACAGAATCGCACCCGAAGGTCGTTCTGCACACAGAAAGGGGAAAACTGGAAATTCGCCGCCGGTGAGCAACCACTCGAGCTGTGGCTCGGGGGTGAACAGCACCGGTCATCAGCGCGTCCAAGGGAGCCTTGGCTCGGGCGTGACAACGTCCTGGTTGTGATGGCTCTCTAGGATCATAGACTGTCCCCACATACCACCACTCGTCTTTTCTATGCACTTTGTCCTCACTCGTGCGCACCCGGGAAAACTTCACGGTCGGTCACCCATCCCCAAATTCCTCCGGGCCAAGCACGCTTAACCCTGAAGTCCTTTGCAGGTGGGCTTCCGGAAAAGAAGGTATATCTTGGTGGTATGAGTACTCTATCAATCCTATTAAGCCGGGAGTCAGTATATCACACAATCCACCCCCCTTAGAAAACCGACGTCCTCGTCGGTCAACGCCACGACAGGAATGTCCCCTCTTAGCCACGTCCATACGTTCAGTACTGGCATACGCATACCGTACGTCCGGTTAGCAGCATACGTACCATACCGTGTCCCACACAGAGGACTCACGCGTCATGCGTATGTACCCACGTCCCTGACCCGTACGCTACCGTATCCTTCTCACTGACCCGTACGCACCCGTGAAACTGCGAGGGTCGGCTCTGATACCATTTGTGATGGCTCTCTAGGATCATAGACTGTCCCCACATACCACCACTCGTCTTTTCTACGCACTTTGTCCTCACTCGTGCGCACCCGGGAAAACTTCCCGGTCGGTCACCCATCCCCAAATTCCTCCGGGCCAAGCACGCTTAACCCCGAAGTCCATTGCAGGTGGGCTTCCGAAAAAGAAGGTATACCTTGGTGGTATGAGTACTCTATCAATCCTATTAAGCCGGGAGTCAGGATATCACACTGGTTGGGCTGTCCACGGGAGCCCGAGGTGCGGCGGTTCTAAGTCACCGAATTGATCTTTCGGCACAGCCGATATCAATCGGTTTCAACTGAATTCTAGCAGTGGGGAAGACTGAGGAAGGTCTCTAGTACCTTGCCGGGGCTCTGGAGAGGACGGAGGAAGCTGTGATCGGCGCTCTCCGATCGATTCCGAGCTGCGGAAGGTTTCGGCCGGCGCTGAGTTCTTGCGGGGGAAGAAACGGGTGAGGCTCCGGCCGAGGAGGGGGAAAGGCGCCTTAAGAAGGCTCTGCACCGCCTCACGTCCGCGTGTGGGCAAGCAGCTGCTGGCGCGGCAGCTCCCCTCGGTGGCGATCGCAGCGGCGGCTCGGTTAACCGAGTGAGAAAATTTCAGTCGGTTTGAGTTGAAGTGGTGGCTGACATGTGGGTCCCACTTCCAGTTTTAACCTCTGAAATTTACTCCTAATCACTGTTGTAAACAGTGAGCCCCATAGTACCCCTGGTAATTCAAATTATTCACCCATGAGCCATTTGAATTGAGTAGAATTCAAATTGGGTTTGGTTTGAGTGTATTTCAGCACAAGTTCAGTTTTGAATTAAAATAAAGTTTGAATTTGTCCCACTTAGCTCATGTCAAGATCAACTCCAAATGGAGTGAAAATTGGTGTGTGGGCTCACAAAAATGTGCTGAGTAAGAATATGCCTCCCACTTTTAAATTCATGGGATAAAACAGTTTGAATTTGAATATGGTTTCAAACTGCCCTCTTTCTAGCTATACCCAAAATGACCTCAAAAAGGTTTGGAATTTGGGTGAAACTTGGCATGGACATCCTTGGCAATGAGTAGGAGTTTTCATATGTCCAGCCCACCTATATCGCATGTGGGAAATACCACTTTTGCAATGTGTGAGTTTGTTCTCTAATGAGTATGTTGATGGTGGTTACTTTCTCTTCATTTGTGTTCATCAAGTCACTTCAAATGAGGTGTGTGGTGTGGTGATGAACACTTCAAATATGTGTCAAAAACTGAGGCCCTTACATTCCTCCCCCCTTAAAAGAATCTCGTCCCGAGATTATAAGGTGAAAATGAGAGAGAGGACGGTGGAAAATTACAGGATATGCGACGTGAAAAAGTCGGGGTAGTTAGCGCGAAGAAATTCTTCGCTCTCCCATGTCTCTTCGTCCATGGAGTGATTACCCCATAGAACCTTGTAGAACCACAACGTACGGTTGCATGTCGTTCGGGCCTTTTCATCAATAATCTGCACCGGTTCCTCCCGATAGGTGAGATCCGGTTGCAGTTCTTCAATGTCTTCCAGCTGGACGGTAGTTGATAGCTTAAGACACTTCCTCAGCTGGGCATTGTGAAAGACGTCGTGCACACCGGAATGTGCTTCTGGTAATTTCAGCCGGTATGCCACTGATCCACATCTTTCGGTAATATGGAATGGACCGATGAATCGGGGTGCCAACTTTCCTCTCACCCCAAATCTGTTTACGCCCTTCATTGGAGACACCCGTAGGTATACGTGATTTCCAACTTCGAATTGTAATGGGCGCCTTCTCCGGTCCGCATACTGTTTCTGACGGGATTGAGCGGCTTTCAGGTTTGCTTGAATCAGTAGAACCTTTTCTTCTGTGTTGTTGACAAGGTCAATCCCGAAGGTAACCCTTTCGCCAGACTCACACCAGTTCAATGGTGTGCGGCACTTCCTACCGTATAGCGCCTCGTAAGGTGCCATATTGATGCTGGCTTGGTACCCATTATTGTATGAGAACTCGGCTAATGGCAAGTGATCATCCCAATTCTTGTTGTGGTTGATAGCGCAAGCTCGTAGCATGTCTTCTAAGATCTGATTTACCCGCTCCGTCTGCCCATCCGTCTGCGGGTGGTATGCTGAACGTGAGATGTATAGTTCAGCGTACTTCTTGGCGTTGTAGTTTGTGTTGACCGGGATGAAATGGGCAAATTTGGTGAGCCGATCGACGATCACCCGCACAGAATCATGTTTCTGCAAGGTGGTGGGTAAACCGACGACGAAGTCCATGCTTGCATCCTCCCATTTCCAGGCAGGAATGCCCAGTGGTTGTAGCAGTCCCGGTTTCCGCATATGGTCTGCCTTCACCCTTCGACATGTATCACACTCGGACACGTAATTTGCAGTCTCTCGCTTCATCCGTGTCCACCAAAACTTGCTCCTGAGTTCTTGATACATTTTGTTGCTGCCGGGGTGAATAGAAAACTTTGACAAGTGAGCCTCATCAAAGATATTCTTCCGTAACTCCAGGTTACGGGGTACGACGATCCGGTCCTTGAACCATAGGACGCCGTCTCCGTCCTTCCGGAAACATTTCAGCTCCCCACTGTCTACACGTCTCCGCAAATGCGACATGCCCTTGTCATTCTTCTGGGCTGCCGCTATGTCTTCACGGATGGTGGGGATCAAATCTAGGTTGTAGAGAGCTCCATGTGGAATCACATGTAGTGGTGGTTCGCTCTCTTCCAACGGTGTGATGGTCAGATTATTGACGTGTGACTTGCGGCTCAGCGCATCTGCCACTACGTTTGCCTTGCCCGGATGATAATGGATCTCTATTTCGTAATCCTTTATCAGTTCTAACCATCTTCGTTGCCTCATGTTCAGCTCCTTCTGAGTGAATATGTACTTGAGGCTTTTGTGGTCGGTATATAAATGTACGAGGTTACCGAGTAGGTAGTGCCTCCACATTTTCAGTGCGAGTACCACGGCAGCGAGCTCCAAGTCGTGAGTTGGATAATTTTGCTCATGGTTTCTAAGCTGCCGTGATCCATACGCGACCACTCTTCGGTCTTGCATCAGCACACATCCGAGCCCAATGCCGGATGCATCGCAGTACACATCGAATGGTTTTGTTGTGTCTGGCTGCGCTAAAACCGGTGCTGATGTCAGGTGCTTGACTAAAGCCTTGAATGCTGCTTCACATGTTGGACTCCAAACATATTTGGTAGCCTCCTTCAGCAGCTCTGTCATTGGCTTGGCAATCTTCGAGAAGTTCGGAATGAACCTCCGATAATATCCCGTGAGTCTGAGGAAACTCCGTACCTTGTGAACAGTTCTCGGGGATTTCCAATTCAGCACTTGAGTGATCTTGCTCGGGTGTACAGCGATACCCTCCGCTGAGATGATATGCCCGAGGAAAGGCACTTGCGATATCCAAAACTCGCATTTGCTGAATTTCGCGTATAACTTGTGGTCCCGCAGCCGTTGCAAGACTATACGCAGATGCTTCTTGTGATCTTCTTCCGACTTGGAATATACCAGGATGTCGTCGATGAAGACCACGACAAACTTGTCCAGCTCCGGCATGAATACCGAGTTCATCAAGTACATGAAGTGAGCTGGAGCATTGGTGAGGCCGAAGGACATAACCAGGTACTCATAAAGTCCGTATCTCGTCGAGAAAGCTGTCTTTGGAATGTCCTCCGCCCTTATCTTAATCTGATGGTACCCGGATCTTAAGTCCATCTTGGAAAAGATCTTTGCTTCCACCAACTGATCAAACAACATGTTGATCCGTGGCAACGGGTACTTGTTCTTGATGGTTATGGCATTTAACGAACGATAGTCCACGCAAAGCCGTAACGTCTCATCCTTCTTCTTCACAAACAATGCCGAACATCCCCATGGTGAGGAGCTCGGCCTAATAAAACCCTTCTCCAGAAGGTCCGTGAGCTGAGTCTTCAGTTCAGCCAACTCCTTGGGCGCCATCTTGTACGGCCTTTGGGATATTGGCATGGTTCCCGGTGCAAGTTCAATCTTGATTTCCACCTCTCTATCGGGTGGCATCCCCGGCAAATCGTCTGGGAATACATCAAGGAACTCTTGGACCACTGGAATATCTTCCAATCTGATAGTAGTGGACTGATAGACACTTGGAAGTTTTATTTCTGGACTGTCCAGAAATAAAGAGTGAGACCCGTGCACTTCTGAGTTTAAGTGCACGACTCGAAGGACAGTGTCTAAAACAGCGCCGTGGCGGGTTAACCACGACATCCCTAGGATGACATCGACCTTCTGTCCCTCTAAGATAATGAGAGACGTGGGGTACACTCTACCCGCTAAGCATAATGGCGCCTTGGAAACCATTACGCTTGCTGAAATCTTCCCACCCGGTGAACAAATTAAATATGGACTATCGGTGGGTAGTATTGGCAAGCTGTGTTTAGCAATGAAAGCTTGGCTAATAAAATTATGCGTGGCGCCTGAATCAAACAGTACTATAGCGGGATGCTGGTGTAGTTGGAACATACCCGCAAGGATTGGCTCGCCCTCCGGCACGTCCTCTATGGCAAGCTGGTGGACGGTGCCGGGCCTAGGGTTTGCCCGCCGCGCATTAGTAGGGTTCCGGGGTTGATTCCTCCCCGGAAACTGCGGTGCCACTCCGCCGCCTTGCCTCTCCGGGCAACTGCTCGCGAAGTGTCCTGGACGACCACACTTGTAACATGTGGCCGCTGCTGGTGGAGTGCTCGGGGGACGAAAGCTCGGCATGCGTTGCTGAGGTGCAAACGCACGTGGCATCGCCCGCTGCTGCTGTCCCGAGGAGTCCTCGGGAGGTTGTTGGGAGGTCTCTCCCCCTTGACTAGTACCCCCAATGTCCGGGTTGGCACAAGTACGTGTCATTCTGAAATTCAAAGCAGCAGCGATTAGCACATGTCTTACTTAAAAATTTCATATGCAACAGTAGGTTTTGAAGTGACACATGATTAATTTGCACAACATTCACATATATTGATAAAGCATAAACTTTATACAAGATACATTACTCTCGGTTCTCCGAGAAGTCGTGCTCATGTCATCACTACCTATACATACGCTACTGTCTACATGACATGTCACCGATTACAAAAGTTGGGTTACGCTACCCTAGCTGCCCTACTTGGCAACCGTAACCCCCTACTCGGAGTAGAACTCGACCTCCTGTGGGTCGTCCTCCTCCGGTACCTCTGCTGGTGGCTCTGGATCTACCACCTCTTCTCCCATCCCGGGTTCTCCCATTGCTGGAAGACCCAAGACCACCGGTATACCCAATACCGGAGGTACGAGGTCCTGCAATGCATGCACCTCGTCCATGGCTTGGTTATAATCTTCTTCCCAGCCTTGCCCTTCCTCAATAGCGTCATCCCGCTCTTGAGTAAGTTCCTCATTCTGCTGGGTCAGATTTTGTACCAGTTCTTGCAACGCCGCGATGTCAACACGGTTCTTCTTCTTTGCCTTCTTCAGACGACGCAACTGATTGTGTTGTTCATTCAGTCGCTTGATCTTCGGAAGGAGCACATTGCGGAGTGCGCTGTGAGCACTCTCGAAATTGTCTCCACGGCTCATGCTCTCCTTGAGCTTTGTGGCGAGATGCTCCGTATGAACAGCTTGGCTGTCCATCACGGCGTTTCCCGCCCTCATTTGGAGGCTAAGGTTTGCCTCCGCGGGGTTGTACCTTGTGCAGCTCGGGTCCGTTGCCTCCAGGTACCTCTCTTCCCACAAATGCTGAGATCGTCCCTCCACCGGAACGAGTGCGTATGGAGTGCCCTCCATAGCTTGCACGTGTAGTTGGCAGACACGTGATATAGTGTCACGGGCTGCCACTTGCCACATCCCTTCCGGTTGTCTTCCTCTCACCGTGGCGGTGAACGGCACCCAACCGGGTGGCGTAGGTCCTGCAGGGACTTCGACATGGACCATCCACGTCTTGTTCCCCTCTTTGCCTTCTTCTTTGGTGAAGTATTGCGGCATCTGGTTGTACCTGAAATATTGGAGCATTTGCCACAATGCTTCCGGGTAGCCGCTACGGTGAGAACAATGGGACACCACCCACCCGTTCTCCAACTGTTTATCTGCTGTCATCTGTAAAAATATATTTGAGAAATGTCAAATATTTATTTAAACAGTAAACCTATGAGTTATAACACAAGACATGTCATTGAACCCATAAAACTTGGAAACATAGTTCAAATTTTAAACAAATTTGACCGCTGATCTGCTGTTCCCATGACAGCTCTGACCAGTTTCCATTTCAACCTGATTTAGGACAGGTTAAAGGCAAAACAAGTTCTGGAGCTCAGCATCAAAGTTAAAGTTAACTTCAATAGCTTTCCAGAAAGTATTTGCTTGGCCTAAGATCTGTCCTGGTTCAAAAGTTATGAGATGTCAAAGGTAACAGAAATTCTGGAAAAAATTGGACAGCACCTCCCTGCTTTAGGTACTGACTAAATCCAAGAATTCCAGTTAATTCTGCTCTAAATCTGACAAAACTTTATGTTACAAAGTTGTAACCTATCTCATAAGCTTTCCAGAACTACCTCATTTTCTATTTTTGGATTTTTATGCAGGAAGTTATGCTTAATTTACAGAGAGTCTACAGAGAGTCTTTACTCTGTCCAGTTTTCTGGACAGTTTCAACTCTACTGCATTTTTCGAGTGGTTAACGGATGAAACACCTCTGGACCTCAACAGAAAAGTTGTAAAACTCTTCCAAAGATTTCCAGAAATGTATCACATGACCCCCAACCTTGAAAGAACTGAACCTCTAACCTCTGATTAACTTCAGCCTTGATTCGGCTAAAAACAGAGTGCTCTGTCCTTAACATCCCATAAGTTGAAAACTTGTTAACTTTGAATATCTTGTTCAAGGGAAGGAGTGACATCAAGTTTTACAACTTTGGATCAAAACCTTCAAGTTTTGACAATGAAGTTGTTCATTTAGTTGGGTGTGACATCGATGCGTCATCAGATTATGTCGGTACTACGTCCTCACAAAGAAAAACCTATACCGGACTTAGCCGGCTTCGTTAATTCACTGGCACTAAACGTCACTCGCACACGGATGCTACACGTCTACCGTTTCGTGGTCAGGCTACCTGAAAAAACTCAAGCAATCGTCAGACTCGGCTACACACCGAGCCCGGAATCCATACAGTTCGTACACCCGGCCGTCATCACTCGCCCGGATATTCTCAAGCCAAACACGCCTTGAGCTACGTGTTCACGTTTCAGACCATGTGACGGGGTCTCCCAAGTTGCACCAAGCACGCCAGGAATAGACGTTGCTCGAATACCCCAAACGACATGAAGAGTCGTAGAGGATATCAAAGCGGGTCTGGTTACCTGCCACCCGTGGGGCTCCACCCTTCAGCTTGTGCGCACTGGTGGACAGCGCTCACGTGTACCCCCCAAGACATAAACGTCCCGAGATACACGATTTTCCGACATAACAAATAGGTTAATATGCCACTTTCTATATGCTATTAACATCCTTATACGGGCTACTAACTCGTTCCTCACTGGATTTTTGAAAAAGATGACCTTTGTACTGTGTTAAACCTCAAGCGAGCTCTGATACCACGCTGACACGACCCCATTGGTCTTGTCGAGCCAGGATCACACTGAGGGGTGCTGCGTTGCACAGCACCGGATAACACACGTCAAAGGTACAAAGCGGAAGCGGAAATTTTATTACATAAACAAGTTTATGAACATGTTTACATCAAAATAAGTCCAGTCTACACTCACGGGCGTAGACTACGCATCAAGTCCACGTTCAGCCCTTGAACGTGTCCTTGCTAGCACACACGCACACTAACTCTGCGGCGTGCACGACTCCCACTCGACGGGGTTCCCCTCATGGGGTTCCGTCTCCTCTTCGGGAGTCCCTTCCTCATAGAACCCTGCAAAAGCTTCAAACACAAGCAGTGAGCACGAAGGCTCAGCAAGACTGACCCGTCTCACCTAAACATGGAACTTCTACATGAGGGGATGATGGGTACATGAGGTAAAATCATTTGCAAAGGACTCGCCTAATTAGTGGAACCTTACTTTCAAGTTTTAGCAGCAGGATGTGGAGAACCTTATGCTAAGGCACATGAGTGAGCCGCAATCAAACAAGAAACGCATTTCTCTCATGTACTTTGCCCAAAGTTAAAATGAACTTTAGATAGCTCTAAACTATAGCAAGTCATTAGCAATCAAGTCCATCTTTCATTCAGCAACATTTTAACATGTAACTAGCCTGTTCTTTCTACGTCACGGTACAGTGAACAAGTGGTACTCACTGACCGCGAGGGACGGCGATTATAATCGATTTACACCTGCAAGGTTACCCGAACAACCCGTCACGTACGCCCGTATGCGATGTTGCCTACAACAACCATCACGGATGCCGTACGCAACCACCTTTCGCTCGTCAGCCAAATATTGAACCGGTCCCATCGTCCCGAGCAAGAGGTCTCTGCACGCGCATCTCTGTGCCGCCAGCCGATTTACACCTCGAGGTCTCAACCTACCCTCTGAACGACGGGCAATGCCTCAATACCCAGCTACCCGAGTTACATCAGTTTCCCGGTTCCCATATAGCCGGTAGGTCTTCGGTACTGTTCTAGCTTGTTCAACAGGCCCGCACACGGCTCGGTCCTCAATCGACACAAGCGGACCTACAGCACACAGGCCCCAAAGTTCTGCTGCCCTTACCCTCCGCTCGGTCTCATTTTCTTGCCATGCGTTTCATGTGCTATCACTACCCGAGTCGAGTGCCTCTAGCCTATGCTCGCGAGTAGTTCCAACTACTCGACTTGTACCGAATCCTACTCTATCATAGCAATGCAGCAGCTAACGGGGTTTGCAATCCTAAACCCAACCCATGGTTTTCTTGGCTATGCATTTAGGTTTCCAAACAAGACTCAAATGCAAGGAATAAAGTAATCAAGTATGTGCTCAAAACAATAAAACTTGTAAAAAGGTTAATGCAAACCGGAGCTTGCCTTGCTGCTCTTGGTCGTAGGCTAGCTGTTCCTCCGGAGTAACGAAGTCTAGGACTTCGGGTTCCTCCTCGACCTTAACGACTACATGATAGAGGAAATACATGTATTAAGTTTTAAACTTGTTAAGCTTATAAGTCCCACTAGACAGACTCAATGACTGTGAAACTTTTACTGTGGCTTGTTAACAACCTAAATAGAGACTTGGTCAAGTTTTAGTTGCCGCAAAGCTCATTTGAGCCCTCCACAATTAATTATGTCCTTGACCTTAATTGGAACTCTTAGGGTGCTCTAAGGATTTTCATGAAACAAACTATGACTTTCTGAAAACTAGATTGTCATAGGGTTCTAATGGACTTGGTCTCACTTAATTTGGAAGTTCCTAACTAAAGATACGAGCTAAACAATCTCAGAGAAAATTCTGAAAATGTTTTCTGAACATTTTCTATTTTCTCTGGAACAGTTTCAATAATCACACCATTAGGTGGATCAAATGAGCTCAAATGGATCTGAAATTTTTATGGTAGTTCCGGGATATTTTGGTGAACCTCCAAAGGATTCTCCAGTTAAAAGTCCAAACAGTTTAAATTTTGAGGAATTAATTCTGGAAAAATAAGGAATTTCATGAGGTGAAACTTGATTTTCTGGAAAGTACTCAGAGAGCTGAATCCAGCAAAATTTGGTTCACTCAATTTGGATCTTTCTAGCCGATGTTATGAGGTTTTGAAGTTTGGAAAAATTCTGAAAATCGGGGAAAAGTTTAAATCTCGCGGGAGCCCGCGAGGACACGTGTCGGGCGCGGCGGTGTCCGGCACACCGGGGCTCACAGAGTATTTGCACGCCAGCACACCAGATCCCGGCCGCATCTGTATCCCAATTCAAAATATTGGCCGCTGACAGCTGGGGTCCACCCCTTTCTTCAACCTCACGACGCCCGCGCTCCGCCGCCGAGGAACCTCGCCGGAGAGCTCGCCGCCGGCTTCTGTACAGCTCCAAACTTCACGATCCTGGCCGCCCCTGCCTACTTTCACTCGGGGAACAGGATTTTGGGGTCAGCTACTCATGACAATGGCCGGTGCATGGTCGGCGACGAGCCGCCACCTCGGAAAGACTTCGGCCATGTCGGCTGACTTCCCTAGCACCTCAACTACTCGATGAACCGGTCGGGAAGCATCAGTGGACCTCAGAGAAGGTCGACATGAGCTCGAGGCAGATCGGGGAAGGCCCGAAGTATGTCCTCACCGTGCGCCCGATGCCTCCCGTTTATTCCACCATTGGTAAACCTCGAATTACGCCGGGTACAGAGGTTCTCCTGCCAAGGGTTGTGAAGGCAACTTGTGCGTTACCGTGTCTAGTTTGTGTGAGAGCGAATTGAGGCCCTCTAATCCTTTCTAGAGCACGAATTTGACAGAATCGCACCCGAAGGTCGTTCTGCACACAGAAAGGGGAAAACTGGAAATTCGCCGCCGGTGAGCAACCACTCGAGCTGTGGCTCGGGGGTGAGCAGCACCGGTCATCAGCGCGTCCAAGGGAGCCTTGGCTCGGGCGTGACAACGACCTGGTTGGGCTGTCCACGGGAGCCCGAGGTGCGGCGGTTCTAAGTCACCGAATTGATCTTTCGGCACAGCCGATATCAATCGGTTTCAACTGAATTCTAGCAGCAGGGAAGACGGAGGAAGGTCTCTAGTACCTTGCCGGGGCTCTGGAGAGGACGGAGGAAGCTGTGATCGGCGCTCTCCGATCGATTCCGAGCTGCGGAAGGTTTCGGCCGGCACTGAGTTCTTGCGGGGGAAGAAACGGGTGAGGCTCCGGCCGAGGAGGGGGAAAGGCGCCTTAAGAAGGCTCTGCACCACCTCACGTCCGCGCGTGGGCAAGCAGCTGCTGGCGCGGCGGCTCCCCTCGGTGGCGATCGCAGTGGCGGCTCGGTTAACCGAGTGAGAAAATTTCAGTCGGTTTGAGTTGAAGTGGTGGCTGACATGTGGGTCCCACTTCCAGTTTTAACCTCTGAAATTTACTCCTATCACTGTTGTAAACAGTGAGCCCCATAGTACCCCTGGTAATTCAAATTATTCACCCATGAGCCATTTGAATTGAGTAGAATTCAAATTGGGTTTGGTTTGAGTGAATTTCAGCACAAGTTCAGTTTTGAATTCAAATAAAGTTTGAATTTGTCCCACTTCATGTCAAGATCAACTCCAAATGGAGTGAAAATTGGTGTGTGGGCTCACAAAAATGTGCTGAGTAAGAATATGCCTCCCACTTTTAAATTCATGGGATAAAACAGTTTGAATTTGAATATGGTTTCAAACTGCCCTCTTTCTAGCTATACCCAAAATGACCTCAAAAAGGTTTGGAATTTGGGTGAAACTTGGCATGGACATCCTTGGCAATGAGTAGGAGTTTTCATATGTCCAGCCCACCTATATCACATGTGGGAAATACCACTTTTGCAATGTGTGAGTTTGTTCTCTAATGAGTATGTTGATGGTGGTTACTTGCTCTTCATTTGTGTTCATCGAGTCACTTCAAATGAGGTGTGTGGTGTGGTGATGAACACTTCAAATATGTGTCAAAAACTGAGGCTCTTACAGTGAGTTAGGGCAGGGCGGCGAGTTTGGGGTCGGGAGACGGCCGGGAAAGCAGTTCCGGCGACGCTCACCGGAGTGCGCCGCCGCGGACCCCTGTTTGGCGCGAGGAAGGAGAAGACTGCCGGGTGGGACCCACTGGCAGACATTTAAACAATTTGAAATGTCCAGTTTGTAGATCAAACTTAGGAGGACCACAACTTGGGGTAGGAAAGTCCAAAAATCATGAAACAAATTTTGTTGGATTCCTCTAACAGAGTACAATCCAAATCTGAAAACCAATTTGTATGAAACCCATTAATTAATTCTGGAAAATTCTTTAAAGCTTTTCAGAAAAAGAATTTTAGAGGGAGTTTGGTTCATCCAAAAATTCCCAAATTCTGCCAGAATGTTCCTTAGGATGTTGGTGAACCCTTGTAAAAGTTTCAGACCATTTGGATTTGATTTGGTCAGAGCAATTCAAATGTAAAGGTGCTGTGTTCATTTGAATACAGAAACATTTTCAGAGAATTTCCAAAACATGGAAATTCAGTTCTGGGCAAATCTTAGCTCCAAAAATGCTAGGTAAATTCATGCGAACTCTATGAGCTATAATTAAAATTGTAGTTCACTAAGTTGGGCATGAACAGGGGTATTACCTCAGAATTAATTCTTCATTGCTTATTTGCTAAGAGAATTATTCTGAGCAAACCACTCCATGAAAAGTGCTAGTGCTTGGTCCAGAGAGTTTTCTTGTGACAAGGAACTCACACAAAAATTCTCAGCTCCATTGGATCTCTGGATCACCCCTGTCCTGTTTAACCACTTGAGGGATTAATATGGAAAAGGGGGAAAACCACTTAGCACTTAACCACGTACTTAGGTCCAAACCCAAACCACTAAACCCTAGTTCCATTTTAAATTCTTAAACAGAGTTCCAGTTGTTAGAAACTGGTGATAAGAACTAATAGCAGTAGAATTACAATAAACTTGTATGCATATTCATTAACATGTAGTATTTCAATAACGTGTAGTCGCTGAAGGCGAGGAAGCTCCGGAGGTTCTCGACTTCCTGCTTCCAGAGGAAGAAATGACTCCTGACCAGCAGCAACAAGACAAGCCCCGGTTTGCATTAACCCTTTTATAAGTTTTACTTTGTTTACATGAGTCATGTGAAGTATGATTCTGCATTAGGTGTAGGATGAATGGAACCCCACTTGCATAACCAAAGGTTCCTAAAAGAGTGAGGGTAGTGTCTAAGACCTCGGGTAGAAAGGCTATGCTTAAATATTCATAGGGCTTCGGTACAAGTCGAGTAGTTGGAATCTACTCGCGAGATAGGCTTGGGACACACGGGTTCGGTTGAGTGATGTGAGATCACTTTAGTAATGAAAATGAGACTAGGAAGGGGCTAGGGCGCAGAAAGAGGAAGCCTTGTGTGCGCAGCCCTGCCCGTGTCGATTGAGGACCGATCCGTGTGCGGCCCTGCTGAACAAGTATTGAACGTACCGAAGGCATATCGGATATATGGGCCTCGATAAACCGATGTAGCCTAAACCTCCAGGCGTCGAGGCATAGCACACCGATTTATAGGTGTAGGTTGAGGGCAGCAAGGTGGAAATCTGCCAACGGGCATAGAGAGATGCTCCGTGTGGGGAACCTCCTGCCCGTTTCGGTGCGACCGGTTCGACGTTTGGGCTGTGGGGTGAAAGGTTGTCCCGTACGACATCGAGTGAGCGTGCTGTGCAGCTCCACGGGTGGGCGTACGTGACGTGCTCTTTGGGTTTCCCTGCAGGTGTATATCGAGTCGATTCGCCGTCCCTCGTGGTGACGAGTAACGCTTGTTCACTGCGTCGTAACGTAGACTAATGAATGAAATGTTATGATTCAATATTGCTGTTATGATATAATTGTATTGCTACATGTGTGCCACCAAAGATTGCTCACTAAATTTCAGCTTCATGAACCGTTAACTTGTTGCTAAAAGATGAACTAAGGATGAACTTGTAGGCGTGTCCATTTGCTGCAACATTGATATCCTATGTCATGGTACACCTCATGTAGAGTTTCATGCTTAGGTGAGTCGGTCAATCCTTGCTGAGCCTTCGTGCTCACGGTTGCTGCTTAAGTATTTTTCAAGTGAGGAGCCACCCACGGACTCGGAGTACGAGTCTACCGGCAAGGGTTACCCTCCGTCGGGGACCACGGCTGAGTGGGAGCCGTACACGCCGCGCTGAGCTGAGATGTGCAGCTAGTGTGGGTTGCCCTAGGGCTGGGCAACCGACTTTTGCTAGATAGGCGGGCGTGAGTTGTACAAAAGAAACTTCCGCTGTGTAATAAAAGACCCTAGTTTGTAACTGAGAAGTGTACTACTTTGTACAATTCAATTGTTTTCCCATGTAATATATTGTGTTCTTATGACGTGTGCTGTCGGGTGTCGCATCGTGCGGCACCACCCTCTGCGATCCTGGATGGGCGGATTCCGGTTCGCCACAGCCTGGTGTCAGAGCTGCATTGGGGATAGCACAGTACATAAGGACTGTATTATGGGAAAAACTTAGGTTTACGGTGAGGATTCGGTAGTTGCCCAAGTAAGGACTATATTAGAATAGTTACTTAAAGTGGCAAGACTAACCTATGTGTTATAATTCTGAATTTTCATTATGTAACGACGCACCTACGCTCTGGTAAGAATGGTAAGGAACGCCACCGAAAGCGGTTCAATTTCGGTTAGCTCTCCCTGACGAGGAACGTGGTTCAGGGATTTGTCTCACAGCTTGGTGTGAGACGTCAATATGAAACTCTTGGACTCTTCATGTTCCTGAGTTCATATGAAATGCTGATCCCTAGCGTGCATTAGGCAAGTAAGTGGAGACCCCATCGCGTGGTCAGTAACGCGAGAGTGTGTTCGTCTGGAAGTAGCCCAGGGGGACATACGCAGCGCTTGCGATCGGCGTGCCCTGCAGGGCAGTAGGTGGTATCTGTTGGGTTGATAACATTCCCAACCGTGATGACCCGTTCATGACATACTCGGGTTCCCCGTCGTGTGGTGTTGAAACACGATCACGTACCTTGAGACGTGACCTAACTCAAGGACGGCCGTATGACAATGATACGGGCGTTTGTATTTAATTTCAAATATTATTCTGCCTGAAATGAAACCAACCATTGAGTGCACCATTATTGTGTGGTCTTCTGCAGGTACTAACAACGTATGTATCCGTGTAGAAAACGTGTGCGAGAGACCGTTTAGTGCCACACTTGAGACGTATATGCCGGCATAATCCGGTTAGAATTTTCTTTTGTGAGGACCTAGTACCGAGATATTGTAGGCATATGCATGAAAATATAGATAAAACGGAACTAAAATCATTAGGTTCAACAATTAAGACCATGGTTGGGTATAAGAATGGGATAGTGGAGCAGGATAGCCAAAGGGATGAAAAACAGAGTGCTCTGTTTTGGGCAGCAAGTTTGCTGATCTTCAACAGGGCATAACTCACAGGTATTTTAGCCCAGGGAGGTGTGCTATATAGTTCTGGAAAGTTAATTAAGTACTCTACAACTTTGTTGTAGACTTCCAGAGCTGAAACACACCTTAAGATGGCTTAATTCCCAGAGATGTAAACTGTCCAGAACCAGGACAGAGTGAAACATTCTCTGGACTATTCTGCTTTTCAATGATAACTCCCAGTAGCAAAATCAAAAATTTTCATATAATACATCCTTAGAAAGAGTAGAATATGTGTTACATTTTTGCAATTCAAAGTTTCTGAAATTTCGGCACAAATTTCAGTGGAAACTCGAATTGAAAACAGCAACTTCCAAGGGAGGTGCTGTGAAAATTCTTCCAGAAATGCTGCTGACTTTGAATTAGCATAACTTTTTAACTAGAGCTGATATGGGGGCAAATGAGTACTCGTTGGAAATATACTGAAGTTAACTTTAACTTTGATGTTCAGCTTGAGTCATGAAAATGCCCAGAACCAGATCAAAACTTGGAATAGGTAGAAACTGGTCATTCTGACAGAAGAATGACAGTTCAACTCATTGGAGAGGGTGTTGTACCCTAAGGGTGGTATACGTGATGACAACGCGATGGTAATATCTCGTAGTGACCAAACCTAGTTATGGTGAGCTTCCAAAGTGGAGGTTCATCAAGTTGGATTAAATTAGCTTGTGTTTGGTCTGGTAATGGTGTAGCTTGTGCAAAGTTATTACATTATCTACACACGAGATGTATCGCATGTTTTTATTGTCATTATGTTTTTACGCCTGTTGTTTTGGACTGCATGTAAAATGTTGCGGGACTGATGTTATTGTCGTATGGTTGCAGATGGTTCGCACTAGGACCACGCATGAGGTTGGTGGCTCTAGCCAAGGGGGAGGCGATGATTCCCAGCCACCGGCTTACGACAGCACCCCGCAGCAGCAGCCACCACCGCCGCCTCCGCTTACTCTAGCGGATGTGATAGTGGCACTGGTGGGAGGTCGTGAGGAGCAGACCGACCTGCTCCGCACGATCGTGCAGAATACGTCCCAGGCGGGGGGACGTCAAGATAGAGGGCCTCGTGAGCCCCGGAAAGTGTCGTACTCGTATTTCATGAGTACGCACCCTCCAGTGTTCACCGAAGCCGAAGAACCACTGGAGACCGACAACTGGCTGCGGACCATCGAGTCCAAGTTCGGGCTGCTCCAATGTATGGAGCGGCAGAAGACTCTGTTCGCAGCGCAGCAACTCCACGGTGCCGCTGGTGCGTGGTGGGCGAACTATGTCGCCTCACGTCCGGCTGGCCGTGCCGTCGAATGGGAAGAGTTCCGGGAGGCGTTCCGCACCTACCACATTCCTCCCGGAATAATGAAGAGGAAGTTCCAAGAATTCTTGGAGCTGAAGCAGGGCGGGAGGAGTGCCCACGACTACTCCCGTGCCTTCAACCATCTAACGCAGTATGTGTCAGACTATATCTCCACGGAGGAGAAGAAGAGGGAGCATTTCTATCGGGGGTTACACCCCGAAATGAAGATGCACCTCGTTCAGTGGAATCGCGGCACATTCAACGACATAGTCAATGCCGCGATCATGCAAGAGGACGCTCAGCGGGAGTTGGCAGCTGAGCAGAGGAAGCGCAGCGCTCCACCTAGCAGCGGTGGTGGCGCGCCTCAGAAGTACCGTATGGTGTATCGGACACCATCCGGGCAGCAGTGGCATCCACCGGCGCGACCTCAACGGTTAGGGGGACGTCCATTCCAGTCACCCTCGTTCCGTCCGCCGATGCCACCACCAAGACAGCAACAGCAGCAGCAGATGGTACCCCGGGCGTTTCCACCGCCACAACGCGCCCCGGGATGCCGTCCACCGATCAGCCGGGGACCGCCCCGTTTCACCTGCTTCACGTGTGGCCAGGCGGGCCACTTCGCGAAGGACTGTCCACAGGGTTAGCAGAGCAGCGGGCAAGCCCAGTTCCAGGGCGGTGCTCGAGGCCGACCTCCGGTGAAGAAGGTTGGTCAACGGACTGGGGGTGTCCGCAACCTCGACAGTGAGGATGCCCCAGAGGGAGACAACGTGCTGGCGGGTACGTTTACTCTCAACCATCAAGCCATCGTCATATTGTTTGATTCTGGTGCAACCCACAGCTTTATAAGTGCATCCTATGTGGCTAAGCATCGAATGCAAGTCTTCCCAACCGACTGCACTTATATGATCTGCTCACCGGGAGGGAAGATTTCAGCTAATATGATGATTCCAAAGGCACCTCTGTGCTTAGGTGGGAAACTATATCCCACCACTTTGATAATCCTTATGGGACAAAAGATTGATGCAATCTTAGGGATTTCATGGCTACAACACCATGGCGCTGTCCTAGAGACTCGGACACGGACGGTTCATTTAAACTCTCCATTCCACCGTCCGCATTCCATGGTATTAGACACTCCAGTCCGGGAAGTTTTAGCAGTTAATAATGCTGAAGCTCTCAAGTTAGAAGACATCCCCGTAGTCCGGGAGTATCCTGACGTGTTCCCAGATGATTTTCCAGGCATGCCACCTGAGCGGGATGTCGAGTTCAAGATTGAACTTGCACCCGGGACTACGCCCATATCACGGAGACCATACAAAATGGCACCAAATGAGCTGGCTGAACTGAAAGAACAGCTCAATGATCTGTTGAGTAAGGGTTTCATTAGGACGAGTTCCTCGCCTTGGGGATGCTCGGCGCTGTTCGTGAAGAAGAAAGATGAAACCATAAGGCTGTGTGTGGACTACCGGCCGCTCAACGCCGTCACCATCAAGAATAAGTACCCACTGCCCCGCATCGACATTTTGTTTGATCAATTTGTGGGGGCAAGTGTGTTCTCAAAGATGGACCTTCGCTCTGGATATCACCAGATAAAGATTCGGGCAGAGGATATTCCGAAGACAGCCTTCTCGACGAGATATGGATTATATGAATATCTCGTCATGTCATTTGGTCTCACAAACGCTCCAGCCCATTTCATGTATCTCATGAACTCGGTGTTCATGCCGGAGTTGGACAAGTTTGTGGTAGTGTTCATCGACGATATCTTGGTTTACTCCAAGACAGAAGCCGAACATGCAGAACACTTGAGAATCGTTCTTCAACAATTGCGAGACCACAAGCTCTACGCCAAGTTCAGCAAATGCGAGTTTTGGATCAGCCAAGTGCCATTCTTGGGACATATCATCTCAGCGGAAGGCATTGCGGTTGACCCAAGCAAAATAGAAAGTGCTGAAATGGAAAGCTCCCACTTCAGTTCACGAAGTCAGAAGCTTCCTTGGGTTAGCGGGATACTATCGGAGATTCATTCCAAGCTTCTCCAAGCTCGCTAAACCGATGACAGAATTGCTGAAGAAGGGAACGAAATATGTTTGGAACACGGCGTGTGAAGGAGAGTTCCAGGCATTGGTGAAGCATCTCACCACAGCCCCGGTCTTAGCTCAACCGGATACAACAAAGCCCTTCGACGTGTATTGTGATGCGTCTGGTATCGGGCTAGGCTGCGTGTTGATGCAGGAAGGACGTGTGGTCGCGTATGGCTCACGCCAACTTCGGAACCATGAGAAGCATTATCCCACTCATGATCTTGAGCTTGCTGCAGTGGTGTTGGCGCTGAAAATGTGGAGGCACTATCTCCTGGGGAATCTGGTGCATCTCTACACCGACCACAAGAGCTTAAAATACATTTTCACCCAGAAGGAGCTGAACATGAGGCAAAGGAGGTGGTTAGAATTGATCAAAGATTATGAAATTGAGATTCATTACCACCCCGGCAAGGCGAATGTGGTTGCCGACGCGCTGAGTCGGAAATCACATGTCCATCACCTCACCATTACCCCGGTGGAGGAGGAAGAGCCGAGTTTATACTTGGTTCCTTATGGATCGTTGTACAACCTTTCCCTCATCCCTACTATTAGGGATGACATCATTGCAGCTCAGAAGACGGATAAAGGCATGGCACATCTCCGGAGACGGATAGACAATGGAGAGATCAAATGTTTCCGGAAAGATAATGAGGGGACGCTGTGGTTCAATGACCGAATAGTTATACCCCGAGATATGGAACTGAGGAGGAAGGTCCTCGATGAAGCTCACTTGTCCAGATACTCCATTCATCCGGGCAGCAACAAAATGTACCAAGATTTGAAGAAGAAATTTTGGTGGACACGGATGAAGCGGGAGGTAGCGAAGTACGTATCCGAGTGCGATACGTGCCGACGAGTGAAAGCTGATCACATGAAGAAATCAGGGCTGTTGCAACCTCAGAAGATCCCGGCATGGAAATGGGAAGATGTGAGCATGGATTTCATTGTGGGATTACCCCTAACATCCAACAAGCATGATTCCATTTGGGTAATCGTTGACCGGTTAACCAAGACGGCTCACTTCATTCCGGTGAATACACGTTACAATGCCGGCAAATATGCGGAGCTATACATAGCAAAGATTCTGTGTTTGTACGGGGTACCCAAGACCATCGTCTCAGATCGAGGTGCATTATTTGTATCTCGCTTTTGGGAGCAGCTACACGCTGCATTGGGTACTAAGTTGATCAGGAGCTCCGCCTATCACCCTCAAACAGATGGGCAAACAGAGAGGGTGAACCAAGTATTAGAAGACATGTTGAGAGCATGTGCCATCCACCATGGTAGGAACTGGGATGATCACCTACCATTGGCGGAACTCTCGTACAACAACGGTTATCAGGCGAGTATCAAGATGGCACCATACAAAGCTCTCTACGGTCGTAAATGCCGCACCCCATTAAATTGGTGCAAGTCCGGTGAAAGGGTCAGATTCGGGGTTGATGTGGTGAACGACGCCGAAGAGCGTGTTCGGGTGATTCAAGCTAACTTGAAGGCTGCTCAATCCCGACAGAAGAGCTACACCGATGAGAGGCGTAGACCGTTGCACTTTGACGTTGGGGAACACGTGTACCTCTGCGTGTCTCCGATGAAAGGCGTGCACCGGTTCGGTGTCAAGGGGAAGCTCGCTCCTCGTTTCATTGGACCCTATGCTATCACCGAGAAGTGCGGACTAGCGGCGTATCGATTGGAATTACCGGCATCTCTTGCTGGTGTCCATGATGTTTTTCATGTTTCGCAACTGCGAAAATGTTTAAAGAATACAGCTGCTGTTCCTACTGAAGACATCGGCGAGCTGAAACCGGATTTAACATATGAGGAATATCCGGTGGAAATTGGCCCGAACCACGCGTAGCAGAACGTTGTGGTTCTACAAGATCCTCTGGAGCAGCCACACCGCTGAGGAAGCGACATGGGAGAGCGAGGAGTTCCTTCGCTCAAATTACCCGGAGTTCATGGCTTCTCAACACGGGTAAGTCCCTACTACATCGCTATCTCTTCTTTTGTAATCTCGGGACGAGATTCTTTTAAGGGGGGAGGGATGTAAAAGCCCAAGAAAAGGGTCTTGCAAAAACTTTTCTTCACCCCACAACACCACAGTTCTTTTTATGGATAGATGGTGAAAAAGTGGGAAGAGCAAGTAACCTCCATCAAAAGACTGGTTAGAGGGGAAGCCTACACTTTCCCAAAGTGGGGATTCTACACATGACACATGAGGGGTGATTCAAAACTGTTGCATTCAAATTCATGGTTGCAACATCTAAAACAGGGATCAAAGTGCATAATTGGATTCCTCAGGTCCAAATTAGTGGGGAGGCAGAGTTTCAATAATTTCTGAGAAGGTTTGCTACCCATTTTTCCAAAAAGGATCCAAATATACAAAGAATTCAAATATACATTTGAATTTGAGGGAAATTTGCCAAACCCTACAAATGGAGCTCAGTTTGAGACTCCCAACATTTGAATTCATCATTTGTCAAATTTCGGAGATCTTTTGAGAGGTGGGAGAGCACTGACCAGTGGGGCCCACATGTCATTGGGTGGAATAGACTTAGCCCCCAAGTCTTCTCTCTGTTTCTCAGTCAACCGAGCGCAGCCAGCTGCCGCGCGCGCGCCACCGGCCGCGTGGCCACCTCCTGGTTCCCGTCGCTCACGCTGGCAGCTGGGAAACAGCGTGCCCTCTCCTCTATGTGACCGCCTCACCAAGCAACCGAGACGTACGCATGCCTCTTTGCAAAACAGCGAGCCCCGGCTCTGTTCGGTCACCGGCGCCGCTCCCCCGATTCTCCCCTGCACGCCGACGTCTGCTCGGCTTTGCCCGAGCTCCCAACACAAAAAGGGAGCGCCTGTGTGTGCTCTAACTACCCCCCTCACCACCTTGCGGCGTTAGCACTTCATTTGGCCACCAATCGACGATCGCTGCTGAGGACCGAGGTGCAACCGGCGGAGCCGCAACTGACTCACCGTGGGCAGCGCTCCACAGCCGTTTTCACCGATCCTCTCCTACACGAAAAAGGTGTGCCGTGCTCTCTAGATCGTGTAGATGCAAGCTGTATAGCGGTTGATCCACCGGATGAAGAGTATTTCCAGTTCTTCCGAAACGTAGTGTGTTCGGGTAGGGCGCGGTCTACCCCAAAATTCCTGCTACTCGTTTAGCTATTGGCCGCGCAGGCTTGTCAGCACCTTTCTCACTTCCTAGCGGCCCTCCTCGACCAAGAATCAAGGAATATGACCCAGAAATGGCCGGGTTCTGGTTGTTTTTCGGGCCGCCATAGAATAATAGCTCGGATCACCGCGGAGCCCTAGGTTGCCGACCGTTTCATGGGATTTGGCGGCCATTTCTGTCAACCCCGAACTCCCGCGGTGCTCCCCGACCCTTTGCCGACCGTTTTGATGCATTGTAACGCATTCCCGACCACGCCGGAACCCTAACCGCCGCTGTCACCGTCGGGAGCCCTGGTCCGGTGAGCTACGGCCACCGGCGAACCCCGAGAGGAGTTCAGCGTCGTGAGTTAGGGTGGGGCGGCGAGTTTGGTGTCGCGAGACGGCGGGGAAAGAAGTTCCGGCGATGCTCGCCGGAGTGCGCCGCCGCGGACCCCTGTTTGGCGCGAGGAAGGAGAAGACTGCCGGGTGGGACCCACTGGCAGACATTTAAACAATTTGAAATGTCCAGTTTGTAGATCAAACTTTGGAGGACCACAACTTGGGGTAGGAGAGTCCAAAAATCATGAAACAAATTTTTTTGGATTCCTCTAACAGAGTATAATCCAAATCCGAAAACCAATTTGTATGAAACCCATTAATTAATTCTGGAAAATTCTTTAAAGCTTTTCAGAAAAAGAATTTTAGAGGGAGTTTGGTTCATCCAAAAATCACCAAATTTTGCCCGAATGTTCCTTAGGATGTTGGTGAACCCTTGTAAAAGTTTCAGACCATTTGGATTTGATTTGGTCAGGCAATTCAAATGTAAAGGTGCTGTGTTCATTTGAATACAGAAACATTTTCAGAGAATTTCCAAAACTTGGAAATTCAGTTCTGGGCAAATATTAGCTCCAAAAATGCTAGTAAAATTCATGCAAACTCTATGAGCTATAATTGAAATTGTAGTTCACTAAGTTGGGCATGAACAGGGGTATTACATCAGAATTAATTCTTCTTTGCTTATTTGCTAAGAGAATTATTCTGAGCAAACCACTCCATGAAAAGTGCTAGTGTTTGGTCCAGAGAGTTTTCTTGTGACAAGGAACTCACACAAAAATTCTCAGCTCTATTGGAGCTCTGGATCACCCCTGTCCTGTTTAACCACTTGAGGGATTAATATGGAAAAGGGGGGAAACCACTTAGCACTTAACCATGGACTTAGGTCCAAACCCAAACCACTAAACCCTAGTTCCATTTTAAATTCTTAAACAGAGTTCCAGTTGTTAGAAACTGGTGATAAGAACTAATAGCAGTAGTATTACAATAAACTTCTATGCATATTCATCAACATGTAGTATTTCAATAACGTGTAGTCGCTGAAGGCGAGGAAGCTCCGGAGGTTCTCGACTTCCTGCTTCCAGAGGAAGAACTGACTCCTGACCAGCAGCAACAAGGCAAGCCCCGGTTTGCATTAACCCTTTTATAAGTTTTACTTTGTTTACATGAGTCATGTGAAGTATGATTCTGCAATAGGTGTAGGATGAAAGGAACCCCACTTCCATAACCAAAGGTTCCTAAAAGAGTGAGGGTAGTGTCTA
The DNA here is from genome assembly GCA_030760725.1 of Neostapfia colusana. Taxonomy (NCBI): domain Eukaryota; kingdom Viridiplantae; phylum Streptophyta; class Magnoliopsida; order Poales; family Poaceae; genus Neostapfia; species Neostapfia colusana. The sequence goes on along the minus strand of JASWHV010000004.1, from coordinate 23,948,399 downwards.
AGACCTTGGGTAGAAAGGCTATGCTTAAAGATTCATAGGGCTTCGGTAGAAGTCGAGTAGTTGGAATCTACTCGCGAGATAGGCTTGGGACACACGGGTTCGGTTGAGTGATGTGAGATCACTTTAGTAATGAAAATGAGACTAGGCAGGGGCTAGGGCGCAGCAATAGGAAGTCTTGTGTGCGCAGCCCTGCCCGTGTCGATTGAGGACCGATCCGTGTGCGGCCCTGCTGAACAAGTATTGAACATACCGAAGGCATATCGGATATATGGGCCCCGATAAACCGATGTAGCCTAAACCTCCGGGCGTCGAGGCATAGCACACCGATTTATAGGTGTAGGTTGAGGGCAGCAAGGTGGAAATCTGCCAACGGGCATAGAGAGATGCTCCGTTTGGGGAACCTCCTGCTCGTTTCGGTGCGACCGGTTCGACGTTTGGGCTGTGGGGTGAAAGGTTGTCCCGTACGACATCGAGTGAGCGTGCTGTGCAGCTCCACGGGTGGGCGTACGTGACGTGCTCTTTGGGTTTCCCTGCAGGTGTATATCGAGTCGATTCACCGTCCCTCACGGTGACGAGTACCGCTTGTTCACTGCATCGTAACGTAGACTAATGAATGAAATGTTATGATTCAATATTGCTGTTATGATATAATTGTATTGCTACATGTGTGCCATCAAAGATTGCTCACTAAATTTCAGCTTCATGAAACGTTAACTTGTTGCTAAAAGATGAACTAAGGATGAACTTGTAGGCGTGTCCATTTGCTGCAACATTGCTATCCTATGTCATGGTACACCTCTTGTAGAGTTTCATGCTTAGGTGAGTCGGTCAAGCCTTGCTGAGCCTTTGTGCTCACGGTTGCTGCTTAAGTATTTTTTCAGGTGAGGAGCCACCCACGGACTCGGAGTACGAGTCTACCGGCGAGGGTTACCCTCCGTCGGGGACCACGGCTGAGTGGGAGCCGTACACGCCGCGCTGAGCTGAGACGTGCAGCTAGTGTGGGTTGCCCTAGGGCTGGGCAACCGACTTTTGCTAGATAGGCGGGCGTGAGTTGTACAAAAGAAACTTCCGCTGTGTAATAAAAGACCCTAGTTTGTAACTGAGAAGTGTACTACTTTGTACAATTCAGTTGTTTTCCCATGTAATACATTGTGTTCTTATGACGTGTGCTGTCGGGTGTCGCATCGTGTGGCACCACCCTCTGTGATCCTGGATGGGTGGATTCCGGTTCGCCACAGATCATCTACAGTGTCTGCGCTGGTGTGTGGATCTGCTTAGCATGGAATAGGCACGCCTTGCATCTCTTGACCAGGTCGATGGCATCCTAGAGAGCTGTCAGCCAGTAAAAGTCATGCCAAAAGGCTTTATCGACCAGCATGCGGGAAGATGCATGGTTCCCACACTCGCCTCCATGGATCGCAGCGAGCAGGTCGCAACCCTCCTTCCGGGTTATGCACTGCAATAGGACCCCATTAGCGCCACGCCGGTAGAGATCCCTTTCTACCAGCGTGTATCTCTTAGCCAACCGAGCGATCCGTTCAGCGGATACACGTTCATCGGGAAGGAAATTGTCTTTCAAGTCGTCTTGGATCTCCGTGATCCATGCGTTGGGACCTACTTGAGTACCTGGATCTTGAGTGGCGGGTTGCACGGAGTCCCTAGTGACCCTTACGATCTTTGGCGGGCTCCATGGTAGCAGGGCCACCGGGACCACCAGCTTCGACGTGCTGATCTCGCCCCCTTTGCTTGGTTCGGACGATCAGGCGGTAGGTCGCAGCAACTTCCTTTCAAAGACCCCCTCAGGCACCAGAGCCCAAGTGAAAGCCTTCGTTGACAGGTTATCGGCTATTGTGTTGTTGGCGCGGGGAACATGGCACAAATCCAAGGATAAGAAGTCCTTTTCCAACTTCTTTACTTGGAGGAGATAGGCTGCAAGATGTGGGTCGTTGCAGAAGCACCCTCCCTTGACTTGCTTGATGATCAGCTGAGAATCACCCTTGACCAACAACTGTTGGACACCAAGGGATAGCGCGGTCTTTAACCCGAAGATGAGAGCTTCATACTCTGCCATGTTGTTGTTTGCCTTGAAGTCAAGTCGCACCATGTACTTGAACTGCTCTCTGGTTGGTGTAAGGAGCAGAACCCTCGCTCCTGCACCTTGCTTGCGTGAGGAGCCGTCGAATAAGAGAGTCCAATAAGGCCCAGTGAAGACCGGAGCTCTGGACTTTGGTCCACCGATGTCTTAGCCCCCTGGCTGGCATGGTGAAGGTGTCCACTCTACCACGAAGTCAGCTAGCACTTGACTCTTCACCGCATGGTGCAGTAAGAAGTCCAGCTCGAACTCCGCCAGCTCCGCAGCCCATTTAGCTATGTTTCCGGTTGCGTTGGGACTGTGGAGACGGTTCTCAGCGGGTATGAGGTAACCACCGAGATCTTGTGACCATGGAAGTAGTGGTGCAGCTTTCTTGAAGCAACAAGGACTGCATAGAGCATCTTGTGCACCTCCAGATATCTTGTCTTGGCATCGTGGAGGACCTCGCTGATGAAGTAGACCAAACGCTGGATGGTTAGGACCCGCCTAGAGGGGTCCGATGCATTTTCTTGTAGAGGCCCGGAACTCGGAGGGCCCGGCCCCCGGGTCCAGAACTGCACTCTGGGAGCTCAGACCCAGATGTGCACTGGTCGTCAGGTCTAGCTAGCTGAGACCTGACTAGATCTTATCGGGGAGGTCTGGGACTGCGTTCCGGGAGCTCGGACCCGAATATGCATTGACCATCAGGTCCGACTGTTTGGGACCTGATTATATCCCCATCCCTAGGGTCTCCTGCCGAGTCTGAGCCCAGAGACTTTAGGCCAATGGCAGCAGGAGCCTCATCTGGGACTTGAGGTCGATGGAGTTTTGGCCGCTCCGCAACCAGAACCATGCTCACGACCTCAGTTGTGGCACTGACGTAGTGGAGTAGAGGCTCGCCTTGTTCCAGGGACACCATGATTGATAGCATTATGAGGATCTTCTTCAGCTCTTGGAACGCCTCATCCGCCTCCTCGGTCTATATGAATGGGCCTGATTTGCGCAGAAGCTTGAAGAACGGAAGAGCCTGCTCAGCTAATCTAGAGATAAACCAACTGAGTGCAGCAAAGCATCTGGTAAGATTATGCACGTCCTTGATGCGGGCAGGGGGCCGCATAAGTTCTATCACCTTAATATTCTTTGCGTTAGCTTCAATTTCTCGGTGTGAGACCAAGAAACCAAGCAGCTTCCCGGCAGAGACCCCTAAGACACATTCGTCTTGGTTCAACTTCGTGCGTGTCGAACACAGTCTGTTGAAGACTAGGGCTAAGTTATCGAGCAGGGATGCTTGCGACTTAACCTTCACTACAATGTCATCGACATACACCTCTACCAGGTCCTGAATGAGGTTCCCAAATGTTTTATGCATTGCACACACAAAGGTGGGAAGGGCATTGTTAAGACCATAAGGCATGGATACATTGCAGTATAGACCATCTACCGTGATGAAGGTGGTATGCTCTTCATCTTCCCTAGACACAGGTATCTGGTGGAAACCTGAATATGCGTCTAGGAAACACAGTAGATCACAGTCGGATGTAGAATTGACTATTTGGTCTACACGGGGAAGAGGAAACGGATCATTCGGACATGCCTTATTGAAGGTAGTGTAGTCGATGCACATGCGTAGCTTCCCGCCAGCCTTGGAGACCACAACAGGGTTGGCAAACCATCGTGGATGGTGGACTTCTCGGGTGAAGCCAGCGTCGAGCAGCTTCTTGATTTCTTCACAGATGAAGTCTTGCCGCTTGATGGATTGCTTCTGAGGCTTCTGTTGGACTAGCCTGGCGTCGGGTGGATCTTCAGTTGGTGCTCAATCACCTCCCTTGGGATCCAAGGCATTTCTGATGGTTGCCATGCAAACACGTCGACATTCGCTAGGAGGAAGGTGACGAGCACATCTTCCTATTTGTCACTCAGGCTACCGGCGATTCGGGTGGTCGAGGTGACATAAGGACCAACTTGAACAAATGTGAATGGTACATCCTCGCCATCCTAGGTCTGGACACGGGGTGCAGATGTCATCCGTCGCTGACGCATGCTTGGACGCGGTCGACTGGCTTCTGCGTGACCGGAAGCGGCCTCCAGTGCTGCTGCCAGCGCTTGGAGCTTCTCCAATGCTGAGACACCTGCAGTGCGGTCTCCGCGGATCTTGAGGACGCCACTAGAGGTTGGCATCTTCAGGATCAGGTACCCGTGGTGGGCCACTGACATGAACCGGTACAGGGTGACGCGACCCCAACGGTCTTGTCGAGCCAGGATCATGCTGAGGGGTACTGCGTTGCACAGCACCGTATAACACACGTCAAAGGTACAAAGCGGAAGCAAAATTTTATTACATAAACAAGTTTATGAACATGTTTACAGCAAAATATGTCCAGTCTACACTCACGGGTGTACACTACGCATCAAGTTCACGTTCAGTCCTTGAACGTGTCCTTGCTAGTACACACACACGCTAACTCTGCGGCGTGCACGACTCCCACTCGACGGGGTTCCCCTCCTGGGGTTCCGTCTCCTCCTCGGGAGTCCCTTCCTCATAGAACCCTGCAAAAGCTTCAAACACAAGCAGTGAGCACGAAGGCTCAGCAAGTCTGACCCGTCTCACCTAAACATGGAACTTCTAAATGAGGGGTGGTGGGTTACATGAGGTAAAAATCATTTGCAAGGACTCGCCTAATTAATAGAACCTTACTTTCAAGTTTTAGCAGCAGGTTGTGGAGATCCTTACGCTAAGGTACATGAGAGAGCCGCAATCAAACAAGAAACACATTTCTCTCATGTACTTTGCCCAAAGTTGAAAAGAACTTTAGTTAGCTCTAGACTACAGCAAATCATTAGCAATCAAGTCCATCTTTCAATCAGCAACATTTTAACATGCAACTAGTCTGTTCTTTCTACGTCACGGTACAGTGAACAAGTGGTACTCACTGACCGCGAGGGACGGCGATTATAATCGATTTACACCAGCAGGGTTACCCGAACAACCCATCACGTACGCCCGTACTCGATGTTTCCTACAGCAACCATCACGGACGCCGTACGCAACTACCTTTCACCCGTTAGCCAAATGTTGAACCGGTCCAATCGTCCCGAGCAAGAGGTCTCTGCACGCGCATCTCAGTGCCGCCAGCCGATTTACACCTCGAGCTCTCAACCTACCCTCTGAACGACCAGCTATGCCTCAACACCCAGCTACCCGAGTTACATCGGTTTCCCGGTTCCCATATAGCTGGTAGGTCTTCGGTACTGTTCTAGCTTGTTCAACAGGCCCGCACACGGCTCGGTCCTCAATCGACACAAGTGGAGCTACAGCACACAGGCCCCAAAGTCCTGCTGCCCTTACTCTCTGCTCAGTCTCATTTTCTCTTGCCATGTGTATCATGTGCTATCTTTACCCGAGCGATGTGCCTCTAGCATATTCTCGCGAGTAGTTCCAACTACTCGACTTGTACCGAATCCTACTCTATCTTAGCATTGCAGTAGCTAACGGGGTTTGTAAATCCTAAACCCAATCCATGGTTTTCTTGGCTATGCAGTTGGGTTTCCACACAAGACTCTAATGCAAAGAATCATAATACTCAAGTAAGTGCTCAAAACAATAAAAATTTGTAAAAAGGTTAATGCAAACCGGACCTTGCCTTCCTGCTCTTGGTCGTAGGCTAGCTGTTCCTCCGGAGTAACGAAGTCTAGGACTTCGGGTTCCTCCTCGACCTTAGCGACTACATGATAGAAGCAATACATTTATTAATTTAAATGTAGTTGTATTAACTTTTAAACTTGTGAAGTCTATAACTCTTACTAGACAAGCCCAATGACTGTGAAACTTTTACTGTGGCTGGGTTACAACCTAAACAGGGACTTGGGCAAGCTTTAGTTGCAGCAAAGCTCATTTGGGCCCTCCACAATTAATTATGTCCTTGACCTTAATTGAAGGCTCTTAGGGTGTTCTAAGGATTTTCATGAAACAAACTATGACTTTCTGAAAACTAGATTTTCAGAGGGTTCTAATGGAGTTGGTCTCACTTAATTTGAAGGTTCCTAGCTAAAGATATGAGCTAAACAATTTCAGAGAAAATTCTGAAAATGTTTCTGAACATTTTCTATTTTCTCTGGAACAGTTTCACTAATCACACCATTAGGTGGATCCAATGAGCTCAATTGGATCTGAAATTTTTATGGTAGTTCAGGGATACTTGGTAAACATCCCAGAAAAATTTCAGGATTTTCCTCCAAGGGATTCTCCAGTTAAAATTCCTAACAGTTTAAATTTTGAGGAATTAATTCTGGAGAAATAAGGATTTTCATGAAGTGAAACTTGATTTGCTGGAAAGTACTCAGAGAGCTGATTCCAACAAAATTTGGTTCACTCGATTTGGAGCTTTGTAGCCAAAGTTATGAGGATTTGAAGTTTGGAAGAAATCTGAAAATCGGGGAAAAAGTTTAAACTCGCGGGGGCCCGCGGGGACACGTGTTGAGCGCGGAGGTGTCCGGCACACCGAGGCCCACAGGGTATTTGCGTTCCAGCACAGCCGATCCCGGCCACACCCGATCCCGATTTAAATTCTTCAGCCGCTGACACGTGGGCCAGTCGGCTTCCTCTTCCTCCCGCCGTTCTCTCGTGCCCGCGCCGCCGACCTCGCCGGAGCAGACCCGGAGCTCGCCGGCTCGCCGCTGCCAGACCTCCCATGGTCTGAAACTTGCCGCCAGAGGGTTGTCGACGTCGAGGAACATGTCGGTGGTGTCAGGTCAGACTGGGGGTGACCGGAAATAGCCCGGCGACGTGCCGCGGCCTTGGTTGATGTTCGGCGCCGTCGACCGTGGGTTCTAACCTGCCAACACTTTGAACAAACGGTCCTACAGCATCAGTGTACCTCTAGGAAGCTCGACAAGGTGTCAAAAGGGTACAGGGATGGCGGCAAGTCGGTCGGCACCGTGTGACCGATCGTGCCCGCCATGACCGCCCTTGATCGAGCTCGAAATTCGTCACTCCTAGACAGTTTCACGCCACGGATGCAGAAAAGAACTTGATCGCCGGCTAGTCCAGCGTCTATGTGCAAGATTTGATAACCACCGAAAGATTATAGAGCGAGAATTTGAAGAAACCGTACCGGAAGCTCAGTTTAAGGTTGCCAGAGCAAAAACTGAGAATTCACCGGTGAGAGTTCATGGCGTGGCTTGAGCTTCAGGTGGAAGCAGCGTGGAGTCTGTGCGCTCCTGTTTCCGCCCTTGCTCGGCCGTGCAAGTGGCTATAGTGTGCTGCCCACGTGAGACCGATCGCCGTCCTTCAGCTAAACTGCGGCGGTCGTCGTTGATCACGGGAACAGGGGCCGAAACCCGGTGGTTTAGGCGTTGGGAGGGTGGTGCTCGAGCTCAGGATGTTGCCTGGCAACTCGGAGAGGCGAGGACACGATTGTTTGCTGTGTTTTCCCGATCGACCGAGAGCTCTGGAAGGAAAGGAATGGCGCCGCCCAGTGTCGCTCACGGGGATAAGAAGGCACCCGGTCTTCACCCCGCTGAGGCGGTAACGGTCGCGTGGGGGCGCGAGCAGGCCGCCTGGGCGCCAGCGCGCGTAGAGGGGAAGCAGCTGGTGGCGCCGGTGGCTGCTCTGGTGGCGCAGCCGACAGCTGCTCGCTGGAATTTCCCACCGAGGCTGTGACTTTGTGTGCAAGTTTTGCCTCCTCCTCTCTATGACATGTGGGTCCCAGGGTTTTAACCTCTGAAATTTACTCCTAATCACTGTTGTAAACAGTGAGCCCCAAAATACCCCTGGGTATTCAAATTATTCACCCATGAGCCATTTGAATTGAGTAGAATTCAAATTGGGTTTGGTTTGAATGAATTTCAGCACAAGTTCAGTTTTAAATTCAAAGAAAGTTTGAATTTGTCCCACTTAGCTCAGGTCAAGATCAACTCCAAATGTAGTGAAAATTGGTGTGTGAGCTCAAAAAAATGTGCTGAATAAGAATATGCCGCCCACTTTTGAATTCATTGGATAAAAACAGTTTTAATTTGAATATGGTTTCAAACTGTCCTCTTTCTAGCTGTACCCAAAAGGACCTCAAAAAGGTTTTGAATTTGAGTGAAACTTGGCATGGACATCCTTAGCAATGTGTAGGAGTTTTCATATGTCCAGCCCACCTATATCACATGTGGGAAATACCACTTTTGCAATATGTGAGTTTGTTTTTCTAATGAGCATGTTGATGGTGGTTACTTGCTCTTCATTTGTGTTCATCAACTTTCCCCAAATGAGGTGTGTGGTGTGGTGATGAACACTTCAAATATGTGTCAAAAACTGAGTCCCTTACATTCCTCCCCCCTTAAAAGAATCTCGTCCCGAGATTATAAGGTGAAAATGAGAGAGAGGACGGTGGAAAATTACAGGATATGCGACGTGAAAAAGTCGGGGTAGTTAGCGCGAAGAAATTCTTCGCTCTCCCATGTCGCTTTGTCCACGGAGTGATTACTCCATAGAACCTTGTAGAACCACATTGTACGGTTGCGTATGGTTTGGGCCTTTCATCAATAATCTGCACCGGTTCCTCCCGATAGGTGAGATCCGGTTGCAGTTCTTCAATGTCTTCCAACTGAATGGTAGTTGATAGCTTGGGACACATCCTCAGCTGGGAAATGTGAAAGACGTCGTGCACACCGGAAAGTGCTTCTGGTAATTGCAGCCGGTATGCCACTGATCCATATCTTTCGGTAATCTGGAATGGACTGATGAATCGGGGTGCCAACTTTCCCCTCACCCCGAATCTGTTTACGCCCTTCATTGGAGACACCCGTAGATATACGTGATCTCCAACTTCGAATTGTAATGGGCGCCTTCTCCGGTCCGCATACTGTTTCTGATGGGATTGGGCGGCCTTTAGGTTCGCTTGAATCAGTCAAACCTTTTCTTCCGCGTTGTTGACAAGGTCAATCCCGAAGGTAACCCTTTCGCCAGACTCACACCAGTTCAATGGTGTGCGGCATTTCCTACCGTATAGCGCCTCGTAGGGCGCCATCTTTATACTGGCTTGGTACCCATTATTGTACGAGAACTCGGCTAACGGCAAGTGATCATCCCAATTCTTGCCGTGGTTGATAGCGCAAGCTCGTAACATGTCTTCTAAGATCTGATTTACCCGCTCGGTTTGCCCATCCGTCTCCGGGTCGTATGCTGAACTACGGATCAGCTTCGTCCCCAAGGCAGCGTGCAGCTGCTCCCAAAAACAGGACACAAATAAAGTGCCCCGATCCGATATGATAGTACGGGGTACGCCGTATAAGCATAGGATCCGTGAGATGTACAGTTCAGCGTACATCTTGGCGTTGTAGTTGGTGTTGACCGGGATGAAATGGGCAACTTTGTTGAGCCGATCGACGATCACCCACACAGAATCATGTTTCTGCAACGTGGTGGGTAAACCGACGATGAAGTCCATGCTCACATCCTCCCATTTCCAGGCAGGAATACCCAATGGTTGTAGCAGTCCCGGTTTCCGCATATGGTCTGCCTTCTTCGACATGTATCACACTCGGACACGTATTTTGCAGTCTCACGCTTCATCCGTGTCCACCAAAACTTGCTCCTGAGTTCTTGATACATCTTGTTGCTGCCGGGATGAATAGAAAATTTTGACAAGTGAGCCTCATCAAAGATCTTCTTCCGTAATTCCGGGTTACGAGGTACGACGATCCGGTCCTTGAACCATAGGATGCCGTCTCCGTCCTTCCGGAAACATTTCAGCTCCCCACTGTCTACACGTCTCCGCAAATGTGACATGCCCTTGTCATTCTTCTGGGCTGCCGCTATCTCTTCACGGATGGTGGGGATCAAAGCTAGGTTGTAGAGAGCTCCATGTGGAATCACATGTAGTGGTGGTTCGCTCTCTTCCAACGGTGTGATGGTTAGATTGTTGACGTGTGACTTGCGGCTCAGCGCATCTGCCACTACGTTTGCCTTGCCCGGATGATAATGGATCTCTATCTCGTAATCCTTTATCAATTCTAACCATCTTCGTTGCCTCATGTTCAGCTCCCTCTGAGTGAATATGTACTTGAGGCTTTTGTGGTCGGTATACAAATGTACGAGGTTACCGAGTAGGTAGTGCCTCCACATTTTTAGTGCAAGTACCACGGCAGCGAACTCCGAATCGTGAGTTGGATAATTCTGCTCATGGTTTCTAAGCTGCCGTGATCCATACGCGACCACTCTTCGGTCCTGCATCAGCACACATCCGAGCCCAATGCCGGATGCATCGCAGTACACATCGAACGGTTTTGTTGTGTCTGGCTGCGCCAAAACCGGTGCTGATGTTAGGTTCTTGACTAAAGCCTTGAATGCTGCTTCACATGCTGGACTCCAAACGTATTTGGTAGCCTTCTTCAGCAGCTCTGTCATTGGATTGGCAATCTTCGAGAATTTTGGAATGAACCTCCGATAATATACCGCGAGTCAGAGGAAACTCTGTACCTCGTGAACAGTTCTCGGGGATTTCCAATTCAGCACTTGAGTGATCTTGCTCGGGTCTACAGCGATTCCGTCCGCTGAGATGATATGCCCGAGGAAAGACACTTGCGATATCCAGAACTCGCATTTGCTGAATTTCGCGTATAGCTTGTCATCCCGCAGCCGCTGCAAGACTATACGCAGATGCTGCTTGTGATCTTCTTCCGACTTGGAATATACCAGGATGTCGTCGATGAAGACCACGACAAACTTGTCCAGCTCCGGCATGAATACCGAGTTCATTAAGTACATGAAGTGAGCTGGAGCATTGGTGAGGCCGAAGGACATGACCAGGTACTCATAAAGTCCGTAGAGAGCTGTCTTTGGAATGTCCTCAGCCCTTATCTTAATCTGATGGTACCCAGATCTTAAATCTATCTTGGAAAAGATCTTTGCTTCGACCAACTGATCAAACAACATGTCGATCCGTGGCAACGGGTACTTGTTCTTGATGGTTACGGCATTTAATGGACGATAGTCCACGCAAAGCCGCAACGTCTCATCCTTCTTCTTCACAAATAATGCCGAACAGCCCCATGGTGAGGAGCTCGGCCTAATAAAACTCTTCTCCAGAAGGTCCGTGAGCTGAGTCTTCAGTTCAGCCAGTTCCTTGGGCGCCATCTTGTACGGCCTTTGGGATATTGGCATGGTTCCCGGTGCAAGTTCAATCTTGAACTCCACCTCTCTATCCGGTGGCACCCCCGGTAAACCGTTCGGGAATACGTCAGGGAACTCTCGGACCACTGGAATATCTTCCAATCTGATGGTTGTGGCTTGATAGACACTTGGAAGTTTTATTTCTGGACTGTCCAAAAATAAGGAGTGAGACTCGTGCACTTCTGAGTTCAAGTGCACAACTCGGAGGACGGTGTCTAAAACAGCGCCGTGGCGGGTTAACCACGACATTCCTAAGATGACATCGACCTTTTGCCCCTCTAAGATTATGAGAGACGTAGGGTAGACTCTACCCTCTAAGCACAATGGCGCTTTTGGGACCATCATGCTTGCTGAAATTTTCCCACCCGGTGAACAGATCACATAAGGACTATCGGTGGGTAGTATTTGCAAGCTATACTTATCAATGAAAGCTTGGCTAATGAAGCTATGAGTGGCGCCTGAATCAAATAATATTATAGCGGAACACTGGTGGAGTTGGAACATACCCGCAAGGATTGGCTCACCCTTCGGCACGTCCTCAATGGCAAGCTGGTGGACGGTGCCGGGCCTAGGGTTTGCCCGCCGCGCATTAGTAGGGTTCCGGGGTTGATTCCTCCCCAGAAACTGCGGTACCACTCCGCCGCCTTGCCTCTCCGGGCAACTGCTCGTGAAGTGTCCTGGACGACCACATTTGTAACATGTGGCCGCTGCTGGTGTAGTGCTCGGGGGACGAAAGCCCGGCATGCGCTGCTGAGGTGCATACACCCGCGGCATTGCCCGCTGTTGCTGTTGTTGCGGAGGTGGTACTGGCAGTGCCGGCCTGAATGCTGGTGAAGGGTACGGCCGACTGCGGAACGGCATCGACTGCTGTGGTGGCTGCCAGCGTGGGCCTGATGGTGGGCGATTCACCATCCGAAACTTCTGAGAAGGACCGCCTCCTTCTCCGCTGCTTTGCGGCACGCTTCGCTTTCGCTCTGCCGCCGCCAACTCCTTGCCGGAGTCCTCCTGAGCAATCGCAGGATCAATGATGTCGTTGAGGCTGCCGCGATTGAACATCTCCAACTTGTCCTTTAGGAGCGGGTTAAGCCCCTGGTAGAAGTGGTCCCACCGCTTCTCGTCGGTATCGGCATGATACGACGCATAAAGTGCGAGATCGTTGAACGCGCTGGAGTATTCCAGCGCGTTCCGGCTCCCTTGTTACAGGTGTAAGAACTCCTGCGTCTTCCTTTTCATCAGACCAGGCGGTATATGATAGGCCCTGAAGGCCGTCCGAAACTCCGTCCAGGTCATCACTCGGTCTCTGGGCTGTGAAGCACAGAAGTTGGCCCACCACGCGCTCGTGGATCCTTGGAGCTGCTGGACCGCGAACTGGGTCTTGCGCTGCTCACTTATCTGGAGCAGCCCGAACTTCATCTCTATGGCGCGGAGCCAGTTGTCCGTGTCAAGAGGTTCATCCGCCCTTGAGAATACCGTGGGATGAGTCGCCAGGAAGTCGGAGTAGGAGCTCTGTTGACGCTCCTCACGATCTTGACGTCTCTCTGGGTGAGACGTATTGGCGATAAGCGTTTGCAGCAACTCCGTGTGCTGCTGATGTGAACCCGCCATTGCCGCTACGATATCGGCCAATGTAACCGTTGGCAGTGGCGGTGGCGGTGTTTGGTGTTGCTGTTGCTGCTGCTGTCCCGAGGAGTCCTCGGGAGGTGGTTGGGAGGTCTCTCCCCCTTGACTGGTACACCCAACGTCAGGGTTGGCACGAGTACACGTCATTCTGAAATTCAAAACAGCAGCGATTAGCACATGTCTTACTTAAAATTCCATATGCAACAGTAGGTATTGAAGTGAGACATGATTAATTTGCACAACATTCACATATATTGATAAAGCATAAACTTTATACAAGATACATTATTCTCGGGTCTCCGAGAAGTCGTGCTCATGTCGTCACTACCTATACATACGCTACTGTCTACACGACATGTCACCGATTACAAAAGATGGGTTACATTACTCTAGCTGCCCTACTTGGCAACTGTAACCCTCTACTCGGAGTAGAACTCGACCTCCTGTGGGTCGTCCTCCTCCGGTACCTCTGCTGGTGGCTCTGTGTCTACCACCTCTTCTCCCATCTCGGCTTCTCCCATTGCTGGAAGGCCCAAGACTACCGGTATGCCCAATACCGGAGGCACGAGGTCCTGCAAAGCATGCACCTCGTCCATAGCCTGGTTGTAGTCCTCTTCCCAGCCTTGGCCTTCCTCAATAGCGTCGTCTCGCTCTTGATCAAGGTCCTCATTCTGCTGGGTCAGATTCTGTACCAGTTCTTGCAACGCCGCGATGTCAACACGGCTCTTCTTCTTTACCTTCTTCAGACGATGCAACTGATTGTGCTGTTCATTCAGTCGCTTGATCGTCGGAAGGAGCACATTGCGGAGTGCGCTGTGAGCACTCTCGAAATGGTCCCCATGGCTTGTGCTCTCCTTGAGCTTTGTGGCGAGATTCTCCGTATGAACAGCTTGGCTGTCCATCACGGCGTTTCCCGCCCTCATCTGGAGGCTGAGATTTGCCTCCGCGGGGCTGTACCTTGGGCAACTCGGGTCCGTTGCCTCCAGGTACCTCTCTTCCCACACATACTGAGCCCGTCCCTCCACCGGAACGAGCACGTATGGAGTGCCCTCCATAGCCTGCACGTGTAGTTGGCAGAAACATGACATGGTGTCACGGGCTGCCACTTGCCACATTCCTTCCGGTTGTCTTCCTCTCACCGTAACGGTGAAGGGCACCCAACCGGGTGGCGTAGGTCCTGCAGGGACTTCGACATGGATTGTCCACGTCTTGTTCCCCTCTTAGCCTTCTTCCTTGGCAAAGTACTGCGGCATCTGGTTGTACCCGAAATATTGGAGCATTTGCCACAATGCTTCCGGGTAGCCGCTACGGTGAGAACAGTTGGAAACCACCCACCCGTTCTCCAACTGTTTATCTGCTGTCATCTGTAAAAATATATTTGAGAAATGTCAAATATTTATTTAAACAGCAAACCACTGAGTTATAACATAAGACATGTTATTGAACCCATAAAACTTGGAAACATAGTTCAAATTTTAAACAAATATGACTTCTGATCTGCTGTTCCCATGACAGCCCTGACCAGTTTCCATTTCAACCTGATTTAGACCATGTTAATAGCAAAACCAATTCTGGAGATCAACATAAAAGTTAAAGCTAACTTCAATAGCTTTCCAGAAAGTATTTGCTTGGCCTAAGATCTATTTTGGTTCAAAAGTTATGAGATGTCAAAGTTAACAGAATTTCTGGAGAAAATTGGACAGCACCTCCCTGCTTTAGGTACTGATATGATCCAAGAATCCCAGTTAATTCTGTTCCTAATCTGACAAAACTTTCTGTTACAAAGTTATAACCCATCTCACAAGCTTTCCAGAACTACCTCACTTTCTATTTTTGGATTTTTATGCAGGAAGTTATACTCAATTTACAGAGAGTTCACAGAGAGTCTTTACTCTGTCCTGTTTTCTGGACAGTTTCAACTCTACTGCATTTTTCAAGTGGTTAAGTGATGAAACACCTCTGGACCTCAACAGAAGAGTTGTAAAGCTCTTCCAAAGCTTTTCATAAATGTATCATATGACCCCAACCTCAAAAGAACTCAACCTCTAACCTCTGATTAACTTCAGCCTTGATTCAGCTGAAAACAGAGTGCTCTGTCCTTAACAACCTATAAGTTGAAAACTTGTTAACTTTGAATATCTTGTTCAAGGGAAGGAGTTACATCAAGTTTTACTACTTTAGACCAAAACCTTCAAGTTTTAAATGAAGTTGTTCATTTAATGGGGTGTGACGTCGATGCGTCACCAGATTATGTCGGTGCTACGTCCTCACAAAGAAAAACCTATACCGGACTTAGCCGGCTTCGTTAATTCAGTGGCGCTAAACGTCACTCGCACACGGATGCTACACGTCTACCGTTTCATGGTCAGGCTACCTGCAGAAACTCAAGCAATCGTCAGACTTGGCTGCACACCGAGCCTGGAATCCCTACAGTTCGTACACCCGGCCGTCATCACTTGCCCGGATGTTCTCAAGCCAAACACGCCTTGAGTTACGTGTTCACATTTCAGACCACGTGACGGGGTCTCCCAAATTGCACCACGCACGCCAGGGACAGACGTTGCTCGAATACCCCAAACGACATGAATAGTCGTAGAGGATATCAAAGTGGGTCGGGTTACCTGCCACCCGTGGGGCTCCACCCTTCAGCTTGTGCGCACTAGTGGACAGCGCTTACGTGCACCCCCCAAGACATAAACGCCCCGAGATACACGATTTTCCGACATAAACAAATAGGTTAGTATGCTACTTTCTATTTGCTAATAACATCCTTATGCTACTAACTCGTTCCTCACTGGATTTTTGAAAAATATGACCTTTGTACTGTGTTAAACCTCAAGCGAGCTCTGATACCAGCGCTGACACGACCCCAACGGTCTTGTCGAGCCAGGATCACGCTGAGGGGTACTGTGTTGCACGGCACCGTATAACACACGTCAAAGGTACAAAGCGGAAGTGAAATTTTATTACATAAACAAGTTTATGAACATGTTTATAGCAAAATATGTCCAGTCTACACTCACGGGCATAGACTACGCATCAAGTTCATGTTCAGCCCTTGAACGTGTCCTTGCTAGCACACACACACACACTAACTCTGCGGCGTGCACGACTCCCACTCGACGGGGTTCCCCTCCTGGGGTTCCGTCTCCTCCTCGGGAGTCCCTTCCTCATAGGACCCTGCAAAAGCTTCAAACACAAGCAGTGAGCACGAAGGCTCAGCAAGTCTGACCCGTCTCACCTAAACATGGAACTTCTAAATGAGGGGTGGTGGGTTACATGAGGTAAAAATTATTTGCAAGGACTCGCCTAATTAATAGAACCTTACTTTCAAGTTTTAGCAGCAGGTTGTGGAGAACCTTACGCTAAGGTACATGAGAGAGCCGCAATCAAACAAGAAACGCATTTCTCTCATGTGCTTTGCCAAAAGTTGAAAAGAACTTTAGTTAGCTCTAGACTACAGCAAATCATTAGCAATCAAGTCCATCTTTCAGTCAGCAACATTTTAACATGCAACTAGCCTGTTCTTTCTATGTCACGGTACAGTGAACAAGTGGTACTCACTGACCACGAGGGACAGCGATTATAATCGATTTACACCTGCAGGGTTACCCGAACAACACGTCACGTACGCCCGTACTCGATGTTGCCTACAGCAACCATCACGGACGCCGTACGCAACTACCTTTCACCCGTTAGCCAAATGTTGAACCGGTCCAATTGTCCGGAGCAAGAGTTCTCTGCACGCGCATCTCAGTGCCGCCAGCCGATTTACACCTCGAGCTCTCAACCTACCCTCTGAACGACCAGCTATGCCTCAACACCCAGCTACCCGAGTTACATCGGTTTCCCGGTACCCATATAGCCGGTAGGTCTTCGGTACTGTTCTAGCTTGTTCAACAGGCCCGCACACGGCTCGGTCCTCAATTGACACAAGTGGAGCTACAGCACACAGGCCCCAAAGTCCTGCTGCCCTTACTCTCCGCTCGGTCTCATTTTCTCTTGCCATGTGTATCATGTGCTATCTTTACCCAAGCGATGTGCCTCTAGCCTATTCTCGCGAGTAGTTCCAACTACTCGACTTGTACCGAATCCTACTCTATCTTAGCACTGCAGTAGCTAACGGGGTTTGTAAATCCTAAACCCAATCCATGGTTTTCTTGGCTATGCAGTTGGGTTTCCACACAAGACTCTAATACAAAGAATCATAATACTCAAGTAAGTGCTCAAAACAATAAAAATTTGTAAAAAGGTTAATGCAAACCGGAGCTTGCCTTGCTGCTCTTGGTTGTAGGCTAGCTGTTCCTCCAGAGTAACGAAGTCTAGGACTTCGGGTTCCTCCTCGACCTTAGCGACTACATGATAGAAGCAATACATTTATTGATTTAAATGTAGTTGTATTAACTTTTAAACTTGTGAAGTCTATAACTCTTACTAGACAAGCCCAATGACTGTGAAACTTTTACTGTGGCTGGGTTACAACCTAAACAGGGACTTGGTCAAGCTTTAGTTGCAGCAAAGCTCATTTGAGCCCTCCACAATTAATTATGTCCTTGACCTTAATTGAAGGTTCTAATGGAGTTGGTCTCAATTAATTTTATGAAACAAACTATGACTTTATGAAAACCAGATTTTCAGAGGGTTCTAATGGAGTTGGTCTCACTTAATTTGAAGGTTCCTAGCTAAAGATATGAGCTAAACAATTTCAGAGAAAATTCTGAAAATGTTTCTGAACATTTTCTATTTTCTCTGGAACAGTTTCACAAATCACACCATTAGGTGGATCAAATTAGATCAATTGGATCTGAAATTTTTATGGTAGTTCGGGGATATTTTGGTGAACAACCCAGCAAAATTACAGGATTTTCCTCCAAGGGATTCTCCAGTTAAAATTCCTAACAGCTTAAACTTTGAGGAATTAATTCTGGAGAAATAAGGATTTTCATGAAGTGAAACTTGATTTGCTAGAAAGTGCTCAGAGAGCTGAATCCAACAAAATTTGGTTCACTCGATTTGGAGCTTTCTAGCCAAAGTTATGAGGATTTTAAGTTTGGAAGAAATCTGAAAATCGGGGGAAAAAGTTTAAACTCGCGGGGGCCCGCGGGGACACGTGTTAAGCGCGGAGGTGTCCGGCACACCGAGGCCCACAGGGTATTTGCGCGCCAGCACAGCCGATCGCGGCCACACCCAATCCCGATTTAAATTCTTCAGCCGCTGACACGTGGGCCAGCCGCTTCGTCTTCCTCCCGCCGTTCTCTCGCGCATGCGCCGCCGACCTCACCGGAGCAGACCCGGAGCTCGCCGGCTCGCCGTTGCCGGACCTCCGATGGTCTGAAACTCGCCGCCAGAGGGTTGTCGACGTCGAGGAACACGTCGGTGGTGTCAGGTCAGACTGGGGATGACCGGAAATAGCCCGGCGACGTGCCGCAGCCTCGGTTGATGTTCGGCGCCGTCGACCGTGGGTTCTAACCTGCCAACACTTTGAACAAACGGTCCTACAGCATCAGTGTACCTCTAGGAAGCTCGACAAGGTGTCAAAAGGGTTCAGGGATGGCGGCAAGTCGGTCGGCACCGTGTGACCGATCGTGCCTGCTATGACCGCCCTTGATCGAGCTCGAAATTCGTCACTCCTAGACAGTTTCACGCCACGGATGCAGAAAAGAACTTGATCGCCGGCTAGTCCAGCGTCTATGTGCAAGATTTGATAACCACCGAAAGATTATAGAGCGAGAATTTGAAGAAACCGTACCGGAAGCTCAGTTTAAGGTTGCCGGAGCAAAAGCTGAGAATTCGCCGGTGAGAGTTCACGGCGTGGCTTGAGCTTCAGGTGGAAGCAGCGTGGAGTCTGTGCGCTCCTGTTGCTGCCCTTGTTCGGCCGTGGAAGTGGCTGTAGTGTGCTTCCCACGTGAGACCGATCGCCGTCCTTCAGCTAAACTGCAGCGGTCGTCGTTGATCACGGGAACAGGGGCTGAAACCCGGTGGTTTAGGCATTGGGAGGGTGGTGCTCGAGCTCAGGATGTTGCCTGACAACTCGGAGAGGCGAGGACATGATTGTTTGCTGTGTTTTCCCGATCGACCGAGAGCTCGGGAAGGAAAGGAATGGTGCCGCCCAGTGTCGCTCACGGGGATAAGAAGGCACCCGGTCTTCACCCCGCTGAGGCGGTGACGGTCGCGTGGGGGCACGAGCAGGCCGCCTGGGCGCCTGCTCGCGTAGAGGGGAAGCAGCTGGTGGCGCCGGTGGCTGCTCGGTGGCGCAGCCGACAGCTGCTCGGTGGAATTTCCCACCGAGGCTGTGACTTTGTGTGCATGTTTTGCCTCCTCCTCTCTATGACATGTGGGTCCCACCCGGGATTTTAACCTCTGAAATTTACTCCTAATCACTGTTGTAAACAGTGAGCCCCAAAATACCTCTGGGTATTCAAACTATTCACCCATGAGCCATTTGAATTGAGTAGAATTCAAATTGGGTTTGGTTTGAATGAATTTAAGCACAAGTTCAGTTTTGAATTCAAAGAAAGTTTGAATTTGTTCCACTTAGCTCATGTCAAGATCAACTCCAAATGGAGTGAAAATTGGTGTGTGAGCTCACAAAAATGTGCTGAATAAGAATATGCCGCCCACTTTTGAATTCATGGGATAAAAACAGTTTGAATTTGAATATGGTTTCAAACTGTCCTCTTTCTAGCTATACCCAAAAGGACCTCAAAAATGTTTTGAATTTGGGTGAAACTTTGCATGGACATCCTTAGCAATGTGTAGGAGTTTTCATATGTCCAGCCCACCTATATCACATGTGGGAAATACCACTTTTGCAATATGTGAGTTTGTTTTTCTAATGAGCATGTTGATGGTGGTTACTTGCTCTTCATTTGTGTTCATCAACTTTCCCCAAATGAGGTGTGTGGTGTAGTGATGAACACTTCAAATATGTGTCAAAAACTGAGGCCCTTACACAGGGTTGGCCTGCCGTTAATGGCATTGAAGGGGACGCTGACCTCTACAACGTCGAAGACGATGCTTTCCATACGGTAGTTCTCAGGCGTCCCGAATGTCACCGGGAGGGAGATGATACCGCATGGGAAGATTGGGTCCCAGCCTACCACCGGGAATGGTCTCGAGGGGGTAAGCTGGGACATAGGGATTTGCAGCTTCTTGAAATCTGCGAGGCTGATAACGCTGAGAGACTCCCCGCCATCGATCAGCACGTGGTAGAGCTTCACGTTGGAGATGGTCGGGGTGACAAGGAGAGGCAGCAGCCCGGCGCCTGCCATGTTCTTAGGGTAGTCGGAGGCGTTGAAGCTGATCGGCGTCTCCATCCACTTACGGTGCGGCGCCGGCCAAAGGGCTGGAGAGGCTACTGCCACTGCACGACGGAGGGTCTTGACGGCTCGCCAGGACGAGACGTCAGAAGAACCTCCGTACATCACGCAGAGCGTGCCAGATGTTTGACCATCAGGCATGCTGACCGTCTGGCCGTCGGTCTGGCCAGACCTGCCCGCTCTGGAGTAGGAGGTAGCCTCGTCGTCTTCTGCCTTGAGACGACAGCGAGTTGGGCAAGAAGACTCGCCATGAGAGGTAATGTTCACCATGGTCGTGTGGAGAGGGCCCCCCTACCTGGCGAGCCAAATGTCGGATTGTGTGAGCTGCGACACTCCTCCCGGCCTGCTACGGAAGCAGCCCGTGAGGTTCTTTGATTGGAGGGGGCTTGGCGCCTTCACGCGATCGAGCTCAAGAGAGCGGATGAACACCGAGATTTACGTGGTTCGGGCCGCCAGAGCGTAATACCCTATGTCCACGGGAGTGCTTGTTGTATTGTTTGTGTGTGTGTGCATGAGAGGGTGCTGGGTTGCGAACCCTTTGTCGGCCGGTCACCCTGGTCCTTTCATAGTCCAAGGTCGGGATGGTTACAATGTGGCTTGGGCCTGACAGGTGGCCACGAAGCTATGCGAACCCTATACATGATCTATGGTTTTGTACTCTTAGTAGAGCAGTCGGTGGGGGAGTTAAGTCCCACCGCCTGGCACGCTGAGTGCCCCTGGCCGTGTGTCAGGTGATGATTAAGATGTCATCTTATCGCTGCGTCTTCTCGCCCTGCTTGGGCAGCTTCGTGCTGTTGTGTGGTACTGTACCGCTGTCACGCCTTGTCGTCCTATCTTGTCACCGTAATGGCGAATGGTCAGAGGACGGAGGCGTGCATAGTGCGCCATGCTTCTGGGGAAGGAGCGAGCCTTGAATGCGCAGCCTGACAGTGCACTTCCACCTTGACTTCGTCGACCCACGGCCAACGATGGATCGTGGGGCATGTGGCGGCTTCGGAGCTCTTATCGATGGGTTTGGAGCCAGGAGAAACGTGGCAGCTCCGGACCTCACCTCGGCGGGGAGGCTCGAACCGGAGCCCAGGGCACGTGTCAGCTCTGGAGCTCTCCTCAGCGGGGAGGAGGCTTTGAGTCAGGAGACACGTGGCAGCTCCGGACCTCACCTCAGCGGGGAGGCTCGGATCGGAGCCCAGAGCACGTGTCAGCTCCGGAGCTCTTCTCAACAGGGAGGAGGCTCTAAGCCAAGAGACACATGACAGCTCCAGACCTGACCTCAGCCGGGAGGCTCAGACCGGAGCCTAGGGCATGTGTCAGCTCCGGAGCTCTCCTCAGCAGGGAGGAGGCTCTGAGCCAAGAGACACGTGGCAGATCCAGACCTCACCTCAGCAGGGAGGCTCGGACCGGAGCCCAGGGCACGTATCAGCTCCGGAGAACCTCCTCAGCAGGGAGGAGGCTCTGAGCCTAAAGGCACGTGGCAGCTCCGGACCACACCTCTATGGGGAGGCGTGGCCCAGAGCCCAGGACACGTGCCAGGTCTGGAACTCAAGCGCACGTGACAGCCCCAGGTCTGTCCTCGGGGCTAAGGGCACGTGGCTACGCCAGGGCCCGCCTTAGCAGGGAGGCAGGGCCTAGGCTGTCTTTTACTCTCCACGCGGGGGTACCCGGTCTGTAGCGTACTGACGAGTGGCATTACAGGGTTACAAAAATATAGATGGCCAAAAGGGTTGTGCTACATAAACTCAAATAATATGAGGACCCGATGGTCCCGACATTCCAGGATCTCGCTGAGGAGTGCTGCAATGGACAGCACCGGATAACACACCAAAATAAGACGATAAGCGGAAGCTAAGTTTTATTAAATCAACTAGTTTATAAACATAATTACAACAAAATAACGTTATAGTCTACACTCGCGGGCGTATACTAAGCAAAAGGTCTCACGTTCAGCCCGTGAACATGATCCCACTAGCTACACACACCACACTAACATGGCGCCATGCACGCCTCCCACTCTACGGTGGTTCCCTCTGGGGATCCGTCTCCTCCTCGGGAGCCTCCTCCTCATAAACCCCTGCAAACACTTCAACAACAAGCAGTGAGCACAATGGCTCAGCAAGACTGACCTGTCTCATCTAGACATGCAACTCTACATGCTGGAATTGAATATTTACAAAATTTTGTGTGGTTTGCTATTTGGATCTGAGTTCTATTCAAAGTTTTATGAAATCATAAATATATAAAACCCCCTATTCCTTTTCATTTCTCTCCCTCTCTTCTCTTCATTCCGACCCATTCCCCTCCTATTCCTCTTCCTGCCGGCCCAACCCTCCTCCCTATTCCACTATTTTTCTCTGGCACGGCTTGCCCCCTCTTTTCTTCTTTCCTTATCCGTGTAACGGCCCCTTTCCTTTCTTCCTTTATTTCTCCCCGGTCCAGCCGACAACACACTTTTATGAGATGAAAATAAGAAATGCATTTGTAACCCGATACAGCCAATATGATTTCATAGTAATTCCTTTTGGACTGGCTAATGCTCTGTCCTACTTCATTAACCAGATGAACAACATTATTAAGGAAGAGTTAGATCAATTTGTCATTGTCTTTGTAGATGGCATACTTATCTAATCTAACAGTACAACCAAGCATGAAGAACACTTAAGAGTGGTGCTAAAAAGATTAAGGGAGCACAAACTATACACAAAGTTTAGCAAATGCAAAATTTGGTTGCAACAAGTAGCGTTTCTCAGTCACATCATAAAGGCCGGTGGCGTAGCATTGGACCCTGCAAAGGTTGGAGTCGTTATTGACTGGAAGCAACATACAAACATCACAAAGAACAGAAGCTTTGTCGGGCTAACAGGCTACTATCGGAGATTTATTGAGGGATTGTTGAAAGTTGCAAGACCTCTGACAGAGTTGACTAAGCAAGAAGTTTGGACGAACAACGGCCTGCAAAAATAACTTCCAGGAGTTAAAGACAAAAGTAACCACAACTTTAGCACCTACCTTGTTCGACATAGATAAGTATTTTGTAGTATATTGCAATGCCTTCCCACAAGTACTTGGATGTTTAATGATGCAAGATGACCAGGTCGTTCCATATGCATCCAGATAGTTGAAAGTCCATGAGAGAAGAATTACCCCGTGCATAATATAGAATTAGAAGCCGTATTTCATGCCATAAAGAAATGGAGACACAACCAAATAGAAAATAAGTATTTGATCTTCATAGATCAGAAGAGATTGAAATACATATTCATTCAGCCCGAGCTGATTTTGAGATAGAGGGGATGACAACAACTAAAAAAAGACTATAACCTGGAAGTGCAGTATCACCTTATAAAATCCAACATGATAACATACACATTACGTTGTCAAGCACACTGCAACACACTATGTGATGAGAACATCACTCCTATAGATACACACAACACTCCATTGAAATACAAGATGCAATCATTAGTGTTCACACTCAACAATTGAATTTAGAGGTGAGCTCGTTCTTATATATTTCATTATATGCTTTTCAGAATAGATTGCTACCTAATAACTTAATTGTGGTTAGGATCCATGAAGAGGTTCAAGTAGTACTTGGAGAAAGTATTAGGGGGTGGAGGACCAGAGAATACATCCAAAGAAGACAAAGGCCGAGCCCAACTCGAAATCGAGTCCAACTCGGAGCCCAGGAGCACTTCGTACTAAAGCGAACGCCTAGGACGCATATGGACTCCGTTTTGGAAGTTCTACATATGCACGGAAAGGGGAGAGGATAAACTTTCCAATTCTGTGGGTCCAATGTCAAAGTTCCTCCGGACTCAATGGGAATCATCGAAAATAAATCGAGTTCAGAATCTGTCAGGGTGCTGCACCACCGTATTGGGTCATTGGGCCTGGTATCAAGTACAAGTCCATTATTTTCGTGTTTTAGGGTTAGGTCACGACCCCATCACCCCTTAGACAATCGAGCATGGGATGATTAAAAAGGTGTATGAATTCAACTCAAGAGAAAATGTAGCTTGGAAGGCACTTTATATCGTAGCAACGATTTAGCAACAATGAAATCGAATAGTGAAGTTGAATAAGTGTCCAAAGTACTTGTCAAACTTGCTGGTCTAAATGTGTTTCTAGTTGTTCAAGCTAGCAAGACATGTAACAAAGCAAGATGACACAAAGTATGCAAGCACTTCTGTTTTTTGATGTTTTTTCTCTCCTTTTTTGCAGTGTTTGTATCTTGTATTGCACTTGCCTTTTTCTTTTGTCTTCCTTTTTTTTCAAAATGTGCTGCAAAAGAAGAACACAATTCAAACCAATTAAAGATATCTCGTTGGTCTGTCACAGATTTTCTGCTCAATATTCCAAGAAAAATAGGGACCCTAAAAAGCCCCAAATTCAAAAACTTACAACAGTAGGATTATAGATATATCTCTCCTCTTTTTATTTGAGTATATAAAACACCTATTTTGGATCAGAACAATAGGATATATTGCCCCCAAAATACAGACTGTTCAGAAATTCTAGATCAAGAACAGATTCATATCTAACGCAATTTTCACCATGATAACTATATTTAATGGAAAGGTTACGAATACGAAAGTTGTAGATAACTTCTAAAGATTTCCAGAAAGTACAAGAACACCAAAATACGAGTTCGTATGAGCGAGATATGATCAAAATACTGAACTGGACAGAGTTGAATATCTAATCTAGATGTGATGACGTGATTCAAAAGGATAAATCAACACAATGCGAAACTCAAACTAAAACTAAAAACTCTTTCTGAACCAGCAATATGACTCAACCACGGACACAAACTCAACAAAACCAATCTGAAAAACAAAGTTTCAAAGGCTCAATGGTGGTTTGGACAAAGTGATGAACAAATCAACTAAACTACAAGTTTTTTCTGGCTTTTTTGTGAACATTAGGTATCTATGAAGAGAAAGAAAATATATTGGATAGATGAAATTACCTAATGGGTAACCTGGAAGCTAATACCAATTGATGAGTAAAAGCAGGTTCGTAGTAGGCCCGATCTTCTGATAGGTAATGGATAAGTCAATTAATGGAGATCTCAACGTTGATGATCCGAGGCTCTCGAGGAGAACATGAACAAGCCCTGCAATCACTAA
Organism: Neostapfia colusana; assembly: GCA_030760725.1. NCBI lineage: Eukaryota > Viridiplantae > Streptophyta > Magnoliopsida > Poales > Poaceae > Neostapfia > Neostapfia colusana. The sequence goes on along the minus strand of JASWHV010000004.1, from coordinate 23,923,106 downwards.
ACCACCGCTCCATTGGTTATCAACCATGCTTCACATGCTTGAACTCCCCAAGAAGGCTAATCCCTGCAAGTGCAACCAAGAACACGAGCAAGAGCAAAGAAGAAACAATCTGAATTGCTAAGTTGGGGTCTCACAAACCGATGAACGGCAAAACTGTGTATAACAGATTAATCTAATCAAAACCCAACTATTCGTGGCGGCTACTATAGAGTATAAATAGGTGGGAGGATGTCTAAGTGGTGATGGGGTCGTGGCCTAACTTTAATATACGAAAATAATGGATTTGTACTTGATACCAGTCCTAATGGCCCAATACGGTGGCGCAGCACCCTGACAGATTCTGAACTTGATTTTTTTTATGATTACCATCAACTCCAAAGGAATTTTGACATTGGAGTCCGTATGCGTCCTGGGTGTTTATTTAAGTGCGAAGTGCTCCTGGGCTCTGAATTGGACTCCATTTCGAGTTGGGCTCGGCCTCTATCTTCTTTAGACGTATTCTCTGGTCCTCCACGCCCCTAAGCCTTTCTCCAAGTACTCCTTGAACCTCTCCATAGATCCTAATCACAATTAAGTCATTAGATAGCAATATATTCTGAAAAACATATAAAAACAAGCTCAGTTCTAAATTCAAGTGTTGAGTGTGAACTCTAATTATTGCATCTTGAATGTTCAATGGAGTGTTGTGTGTATCTATAGGAGTGATGTCCTCATCATCCTCCCTCTTTTGAATTGGAGTCGTCCTCGACTCAAACTCATCTTCTCTCATGTGTGGGTCCAAATGTGCAATGCCATGAAATCCTCTGGTGTGCATGAAATGAGGAGGCCAAGGTGGTGGACGACATAGTGCGCCATCTCGATGTTCTCCATCAAATGAGTGTGCATGTTCACTTGAGCCAGGATCCCAAACAAATAAACACCGTGCTATGTTTGTATGTGCAATGATGATGTGCATGATCTCATCATAGGGTACACCACATATTAAATAGTACCATTCAAAGTGTTGTCCACGTCATCTGCAAAGGGAAAGGGTGTGCCATAGTGTTGTCGACATCACCTGCAAAAGGATATGGGTGAGACATTGATTTCATGAGACCACAGTTGTTAGTCGTTAAGTTCCATTTTTGATCGTCGATCTGTCTCAATTATGTGAATGAATAAACATTCTTACATGCATTATCTTTAGATTTAATATATTTCCACTTGTACCTAGAGAAATTATGCATGCAGGTATATTTACTACTGAAATGAGGAGAATCCCAGGGAGTAATCCTTAAAACTACACTCTGAGGCAATTACAGGCTGACATGTGGCAGTACATGGGGATCCAACGTCAAATCACTTTGGAATGATCAAAGAGCCCACCTACTGGTCTCCAGGAGAAAGCACACGACAAACGGAGCACATGAGGGTGCGGCCGAACTAGGGGATTGACCAACCTGTTCTCCCCCCCCCCCAAATTCAGTCTCCTTCCATGCGTAGACTCTCTGTGGTGCCCTGAAGTCGGTGATGACTACTTCGGACGCAAATTATGGTTAAACCAACTCAGAAACTAGTATAAATAGGATCCCTCACTCCTCATTAGAACACAGACCATTTGAGCATCACTCTCTTGTATACACACTTCTCCTAGTCCTTAGTGGAGTTTAGGTTGTAGAGAGAAGCCTCTCTAGTTCCCAAAGTCCATTTTGTGAAAGGTATGGCTCATATATTTTTGCTCTTATTTGTGACATTATGCTATTTAATAATATTAGTCTTTTATTATTCATATGCTTGGATGACTTGTTTATTGTTTGATTGTTTACACGACCCCACGGTCTTGTCGAGCCAGGATCACGCTGAGGGGTGCTGCATTGCACAGCACTGGATAACACACATCAAAGATACAAAGCGGAAGCAAAGTTTTATTACATAAACAGGTTTATGAAGTCCCTGCTAGCACGCGCACACACTAACACGGCGGCTACATGATATAACAAGTATATGTGTTAATTAAATGCATTTGAGTTGAAGTTAAACTTGTGAAGATTATAAGTCTCACTAGACAGACTCAATGACTCTGAAACTTTTACTGTGTCTTGGTTACAACCTAAACAGAGACTTGGCCAAGTTTTAGTTGCAGCAAAGCTCATTTGAGCTCTCCACAAATAATTATGTACTTGACCTTAATTGGAGCTCTGATGGTGTTCTAGGGATTTTCATGGAGCAAGCCATGACTTTCTGAAAACTAGATTTTCAGAGGGTTCTTATGGAGTTGGTCTCACTTAATTTGAAGGTTCCTAGCTAGAGATATGAGCTAAACAATTTCAGAGAAATTCTGAAAATGTTTCTGAACATTTTCAATTTTCTCTGGAACAGTTTTATTAATTATATCATTAGGTAGATCAAATAAGCTCAAATGGATCTAAAATTTTTATGGTAGCTCAGGGATATTTTGGTGAACATCCCAGCAAAATTTCAGAATTTTCCTCCAAAGGATTCTCCAGTTAAAATTCTAAAGAGTTTAAACTTTGAAGATATAGTTCTGTAGAAATAAGGATTTTCATGAAGTGAAACTTGATTTGCTGGGAAGTGCTCAGAGAGCTGAATCCAACTAAATCTGGTTCACTCGTTTGGATGTTCCTAGCCAAAATTATGAGTATTTGAAGTTTGAATGAAATCTAAAAATCGGGGAAATGTTTAAATCGGCCGGTGGGTCCACGGGTACACATGTCGGGCGCTGAAGCGACGGCACACCGGGCCACAGGTTTTATTCCCACGCTGCCACAGTCGATCCGTGCCCACAGAAGATCAGACAGCCCGGGTTCCTCCCACTGACAGTGGGCCTGGCTCGGTCGTCTTCCTCCTTGCGCCTCCCGCACGGTAGCGCCGCCGGGGTCGCCGGAGCATCGCTGAACTCGCTCGTCCGGTCAGCTCCCGAGCTCCAACTCGCCGCTAGCCCCAAATTTTGTGGTGCTGAACACGTTGGGAGGGTTTCCCCTCGTCGAAGTTGACTCTAACCAAGCCCTTGATGGCACAGCGGCTCGGGAAGAGTCCGGTGACGTTGCCCCGGCGTACTAGCCTGCCAAACGCCTGGCGAAGTGGCTCTACAGCACCAGTGGTGACTCGCGAAGCTCGGCATGGCGATAGAAAGGATTGGGGAGGGTCCCAAAGTGGGTCTCACCGTGCGCCCAAAGCTGCCCGCAGGGTCCGCCGTTGGCAAGCTTCGAAACACGCCGGGTACAGGTGATCTCAAGCTAAAGGTTGTGAAGGCAACTTGTGCGCCATCAAGTCTAGTCTGTGTAGGGACGGATTGAGACTCTCTAACCCTTCCTAGAGTGCGAATTCTACAGAACCGCACCCGAAGGTTGGTCTGCACCGAGAAAAAGGAAAACTGGAAATTCATCGCCGGCGATCAAGCACTCGGGCAGTGGCTCGGGGGTCAGCATCGCCGGCCCCTAACGCATCCAGGGACGCCTTAGCTCGGGCATGACAACCTCCTGGTTGGGCTGTCCATGGGAGCCCGAGGTGCGGTGTACTCAGTTCACTGAAAAGGGCTCTCGGTACAGTCGAGATCATCCGGGTTAAGCCAATTTCCAGCAACGGGGAAGGGAAGTCCCTAGTACCTTGTCGTAGCTTTGGAGGGAGTGGGGAGGCTTTGATCGCGGCTCTCCGATCAGTTCCGAGCGATCGGCAGTGAGGCGGCGTTTCTTGCGCGAGGAAGCAGAAAGTGCGATGTTCTCCCTCCGATCAGGGCGGCCGCGGGGATAAGTAGGGCGCGAGGCGGTTCAGTAGGTCGGGGCGGCAAGCAGCTGCTGTCCCGATCGCGCCTTCGCCGTGGCGGCTGCTCGGTCCGGCGCAAGAACCCGAGTGCAGTCTTCAGTCGGCTGAATTCTCTCTAGTGGCTGACATGTGGGTCCCCTTTCCCTTTTAACCTCTGAACTTAACTCTCTATTACTGTTGTAAACAGTAATCCCCACAATGCCCATGGTGATTTGAATTATCTACCCCTGAGCAATTTGAATTGGTTAGAATTCAAATTGGGTTTAGTTTGACTAAATTTCAGCACATATTCAATTTGAAATTCAAATAAGGTTTGAATTTGCTAAACTTAGCTCATGTCAAGATCAACTCCAAATGGAGTGAAAATGGGTGTGTGAGCTCACAAAAATGTGCTGAGTAAGAATATGCTTCCCATTTTTGAATTCATGGGATGAAAACAGTTTGAATTTGAATTTGAGTTCAAACCACCCTCTTTCTAGCTATACCCAAAAAGACTTCAAAAAGGTCTCGAATTTGGGTAAAACTTGGCATGGACATTCCTAGCAAGGTGTAGGAGTTTTTCATATGCCCAGCCCCTAAATGATGCATGTGGGAAATGCCACTTTTGCATTGTGTGAGTTTGTTCTCTAATGATCATGTTGATGGTGGTTACTTGCTCTTCAAATGTGTTCATCAACTTTCTTCAAATGAAGTGTGTGTGTGGTGTGATGGGCACCTTGAGTATTTGCCTAAAAACTTAGGCCCTTACATTCCTCCCCCCTTAAAAGAATCTCGTCCCGAGATTATAAGGTGAAAATGAGAGAGAGGACGGTGGAAAATTACCGGATATGCGACGTGAAAAAGTCGGGGTAGTTAGCGTGAAGAATTCCTTCGCTCTCCCATGTCGCTTCGTCCACGGAGTGATTACTCCATAGAACTTTGTAGAACCACAATGTACGGTTGCGTGTGGTTCAGGCCTTTTCATCAATAACCTGAACCGGTTCCTCCTGATAGGTGAGATCCGGTTTCAGTTCTTCAATATCCTCCAGCTGAACGGTAGTTGATAGCTTGAGACACTTCCTCAGCTGGGAAATATGAAAGATGTCGTGCACACCGGAGAGTGCTTCTGGTAATTTCAGCCGGTATGCTACTGATCCACATCTTTCGGTAATCTGAAATGGACCGATGAATCGGGGTGCCAACTTTCCTCTCACCCCGAATCTGTTCACGCCCTTCATTGGAGACACACGCAGGTATACTTGATCCCCGACTTCAAATTGTAATGGGCGCCTTCTCCGGTCCGCATACTGTTTCTGTCGGGATTGGGCGGCTTTTAGGTTCGCTTGAATCAGCCGAACCTTTTCCTCCGCGTTGTTGACAAGGTCAATCCTGAAGGTGACCCTTTCGCCAGACTCACACCAATTCAGTGGTGTGCGGCATTTTCTCCCGTATAGCGCCTCGTAAGGCGCCATCTTGATGCTGGATTGGTACCCATTGTTGTACGAGAATTCGGCTAGCGGCAAGTGATCATCCCAATCCTTGTCGTGGTTGATAGCGCAAGCTCGTAGCATATCTTCTAGAATCTAATTTACCCGCTCGGTTTGCCCATCCGTCTGCGGGTGGTATGCTGAACTATGGATCAGCTTCGTCCCCAAGGCAGCGTGTAGCTGCTCCCAAAAACGGGACACAAATAAAGTGCCCCGATCCGATATGATGGTAGGGGGTACGCCGTACAAGCATAGGATCCGTGAGATGTACAGTCCAGCGTACTTTTTGGCGTTGTAGTTCGTGTTGACCGGGATAAAATGGGCAACTTTGGTGAGCCGGTTAACGATTACCCACACAGAATCATGTTTCTGAAAAGTGGTGGGCAAACCAACGATGAAGTCCATGCTCACGTCCTCCCACTTCCAGGCAGGAACGCCCAGTAGTTGTAGCAGTCCCGGTTTCCACATATGATCTGCCTTCACCCTTCGACATGTATCACACTCGGACACGTACTTGGCGATATCCCGCTTCATCCGTGTCCACCAAAACTTGCTTCTGAGTTCTTGATACATTTTGTTGCTGCCGGGGTGAATAGAAAATTTTGACAAGTGAGCCTCATCCAAAATTTTCTTCCATAACTCCGGGTTACGGGGTACGACGATCTGGTCCTTGAACCATAGGACGCCGTCTCCATCTTTCAGGAAACATTTAAGCTCCCCATTGTCTATACGTCTCCGCAAATGCGACATACCCTTGTCATGTTTCTGAGCTGCCGCTACCTATTCACGGATGGTGGGGATCAAATCTAAGTTGTAGAGATCTCCATGTGGAATCACATGCAGTGGTGGTTCGCTCTCTTCCAACGGTGTGATGGTCAGATTGTTGACGTGTGACTTGCGACTCAGCGCATCCGCCACTAGGTTTGCTTTGCCGGGGTGATAATGGATCTCTATTTCGTAATCCTTTATCAACTCTAACCATCTTCACTGCCTCATGTTCAGCTCCTTCTGAGTGAATATGTACTTGAGGCTTTTGTGGTCGGTATATAAATGTACGAGGTTACCGAGTAGGTAGTGCCTCCACATTATAAGTGCAAGTACCACGGCAGCAAGCTCCAAGTCGTGAGTTGGATAATTCTGCTCATGGTTTCTGAGCTGCCGTGACCCATACGCGACCACCCTTCGGTCTTGCATCAGTACACATCCGAGCCCAATACCGGATGCATCGCAGTACACATCGAACGGTTTTGTTGTGTCTGGCTGCGCCAAAACCGGTGCTGATGTTAGGTGCTTCACTAATGCCTTGAATGCTGCTTCACATGCTGGACTCCAAACATATTTGGTAGCCTTCTTTAGCAGCTCTGTCATAGGCTTGGCAATCTTCGAGAAGTTCAGAATGAACCTCCGATAATATCCCGCGAGTCCAAGGAAACTCCGTACCTCGTGAACAGTTCTCGGGGATTTCCAATTCAGCACTTGTGTGATTTTACTCGGGTCTACAGCGATGCCCTCCGCTGAGATGATATGCCCGAGGAAAGGCACTTGTGATATCCAGAACTCGCATTTGCTGAATTTCGCGTATAGCTTGTGATCCTGCAGCCGTTGCACGACTATACGCAGATGTTTCTTGTGCTCTTCCTCTGACTTGGAATATACCAATATGTCGTCGATGAAAACCACGACAAACTTGTCCAGCTCCGGCATGAATACTGAGTTCATCAAATATATGAAGTGAGCTGGAGCGTTGGTGAGGCCGAAGGACATGACCAGGTACTCATAAAGTCTGTACCTCATCGAGAAAGCTGTCTTCGGAATGTCCTAAGCCCGGATCTTAATCTGGTGGTACCCGGATCTTAAATCCATGTTGGAAAAGATCTTTGCTTCGACCAACTGATCAAACAACATGTCGATCCGTAGCAATGGGTACTTGTTCTTGATGTTTACGGAGTTTAATGGACGATAGTCCACGCAAAGTCGCAATGTCTCATCCTTCTTCTTCACAAATAATGCCGAACAGCCCCATGGCGAGGAGCTCGTCCTAATAAAACCCTTCTCCAGCAGATTCGTTTGTTGAGTCTTCAGTTCAGCCAATTCCTTGGGCGCCATCTTATACGGCCTTCAGGATATTGGCATGGTTCCCGGTGCAAGTTCAATCTTGAACTCCACCTCTCGGTCGGGCGACATCCCCGGTAAATCATCCGGGAACACGTCAGGAAACTCACGGACTACTGGAATATCTTCCAATCTGATGGTTGTGGACTGATAAACACTTGGAAATTTTATTTCTGGACTGTCCAGAAATAAGGAATGAGATTCGTGCACTTTTGAGTTCAAGTGCACAATTCGGAAGACGGTGTCTAAAGCAGCGCCGTGGCAGGTTAACCACGACATCCCTAAGATGACATCAACATTTTGTCCCTCTAAAATTATGAGAGACGTTGGGTATACTCTACCCTCTAAGCATAATGGCGCTTTTGGGACCATCATGCTTACTGAAATCTTCCCACCCGGTGAACAAATCAAATATGGACTATCGGTGGGTAGTATTGGCAAGCTGTATTTAGCAATGAAAGCTTGGCTAATAAAGCTATGTGTGGCGCCTGAATCAAATAATACTATGGCGGGATGCTGGTGGAGTTGGAACATACCCGCAAGGATTGGCTCTCCCTCCAGCACGTCCTCTATGGCAAGTTGGTGGACGGTGCCGGGCCTAGGGTTTGCCCGCCGTGCATTAGTGGGTTTCCGGGGCTGATTTCTCCCCGGAAGCTGTGGTGCAACTCCGCCGCCTTGCCTCTCCGGACAACTGCTGGCGAAGTGTCCTGGCCGACCACATTTGTAGCATGTGGCCGCTACTTGTCCGACGCTTGGGGGATGAAAGCCCGGCATGCGCTGCTAAGGTGCATACGCACGCGGCATCACCCGCTGCTGCTATTGTTGTTGCGGAGGTGATGCTAGCAGCGCCGGCCTGAATGCCGGTGAAGAATACGGCCGACTGCGGAATGGCATCGGCCTTTGTGGTGGCTGCCAGCGTGGACCCGATGGTGGGCGATTCACCATCCGAAATTTCTGAGAAGGACCGCCCACTTCTCTGCTGCTTTGCGGCGCACTTCGCTTTCTTTCCTCCGCCGCTAACTCCTTGCCGGAGTCCTCCTGAACAATCGCAGCATCAATTATGTCGTTGAGGCTGCCGCAATTGAACATCGCCAGCTTGTCCTTCAGGAGCGGGTTAAGCCCCTGGTAGAAGTGATCCCGCCGCTTCTCGTCGGTATCGGCGTGATACGAAGCATAGAGCACGAGATCGTTGAACGCCCTGGAATATTCCAGCGTGTTCCGGTTCCCTTGTTGCAGGTGTAAGAACTCCTGTGTCTTCCTCTTCATAAGACCCGGCGGTATGTGATAGGCCCTGAAGGCCGTCAGGAACTCCGTCCAGGTCATAACTCGGTCGGTGGGCTGTGAAGCACAGTAGTTCGCCCACCATGCGCTCGCGGATCCCTGGAGCTGTTGGACCGCGAACTGAGTCTTGCGCTGCTCACTCACTTGGAGCAGCCCAAACTTCATCTCCATCGTGCGGAGCCAGTTGTCCGCATCGAGGGGTTCATCCGCCCTTTAGAATACCGGGGGATGAGTCGCTAGGAAGTCGGAGTAGGAGATCTGCTGGTGCTCCTCACGATCTTGACGCCTCTCTGGTCGAGGCGTATTTGCGATGAGAGTTTGCAGCAACCCTGTGTGCTGCTGATGAGAACCCGCCATTGCTGCAACGATGTCGGCCAATGTAACCGTTGGCGGTGGCGGTGGCAGTGGCGGTGTTTGCTGTTGCTGTTGCTGTCCCGAGGAGTCCTCGGGAGGCTGTTGGGAGGTTTCTCCCCCTTGACTAGAACCCCCAACGTCCGGGTTGGCACGAGTACGAGTCATTCTGAAATTCAAAACAGCAGCGATCAGCACATGTCATACTCAAAAATTTCATATGAAACAGTAGGTATTGAAGTGACGCATGAATAATTTGCACAACATTCACATATATTGATAAAGCATAAACTTTATACAAGATACATTATTATCGGGTCTCCGAGAAGTCGTGCTCATGTCGTCACTAGCTATACATACGCTACTGCCTACACGACATGTCACTAGTTACAAAAGTTTGGGTCACACTATTCCGGTTGCCCTACTTGGCAACGGTAACCTCCTGTGGGTCGTCCTCCTCCGGTAACTCTGCTGGTGGCTCTGGATCTACAACCTCCTCTCCCATCTCAGGTTCTCCAATTGCCGGAAGACCCAAGACCAACGGTATGCCCAATACCAGAGGTACGAGGTCCTGCAACGCGTGAACCTCGTCCATGGCCTGGATGTAGTCTTCTTCCCCTTGCCATTCCTAAACAGCGTCGTCCCGCTCTTGTGTAAGGACCTCGTTCTGCTGGGTCAGATCCTGCACTTGCTCTTGCAAAGCCGTGATATCGACGCGGCTTTTCTTCTTTGCCTTCTTCAGACGATGTAACTGATTATGCTGTTCGTTCAGTCGCTTAATCATCGGAAGGAGCACATTGCGGAGTGCGCTGTGAGCACTCTCGAAATGGTCTCCACGGCTGGTGCTTTCCTTGAGCTTTGCGGCGAGACACTCCGTATGAACAGCTTGGATGTCCATCACGGCCTTTCCTGCCCTCATCTGGCGGCTGAGGTTTGCCTCCGCGGGGCTGTACCTTGGGCAACCCGGATCGGTTGCCTCCCGGTACCACCCTTCTCACACATGATAAGCCCGTCCCTCCACCGGAACAAGCGCGTATGGAGTGCCCTCCATAGCCCTCACGTGTAGTTGGCAGAAACGCGATACGGTGTCGCGGGCTGCCACTTGCCACATCCCCTCCGGTTGTCTACCTCTCACCGTAACGGTGAACGGCGCCCAACCGGGTGGCATAGGTCCTGCAGGAACCTCGACATGGATTGTCCACGTCTTGTTCCCCTCCTCACCTTATCCTTTGGCGAAGTACTGCAGCATCTGGTTCTACCCGAAATATTGAAGCATCTGCCTCAATGCTTCCGGATAGCCGCTGTGGCGAGAACAGTGAGATTCCACCCACCCGTTCTCAAACTGTTTATCCGCTGTCATCTGTAAAAATGTATTTGAGAAATGTCAAATATTTATTTGAACAGTACCCATTGATTTATAACATAATACATGTCATTAAACCCAGAAAACTTGGAAACCTAGTTCAAATTTAAACAAATTTGAATGTTGATCTGCTGCCCAACATGACAGCCCTGACCAGTCCCCATTTCAACCTGATTTAGACCATGCTAACGGCAAAACCAATTCTGGAGCACAACATCAAAGTTGAAGTTAACTTCAAAATCTTTCCAGAAAGTGTTTGCTTGGCCTAAGATCTGTTTTGGTTCAAAAGTTATGAGATTCCAAAGTTAACAGAATTTCTGGATAAAATTGGACAGCACCTCCCTGCCTTAGGTACTGATTTGATCCAAGAATTCCAGTTGATTCTGCTCCCAATCTGACAAAACTTTATGTTACATAGTTGTAACCCATCTCATGAACTTTTCAGAACTACCTCATTTTCTATTTTTGGACTTTTATGCAGGAAGTTATGCTCAATTTACCAAGAGTACAGAGAGTATTTGCTCTGCCTTGTTTTCTGGACAGTTTCAACTCTACTGCATCTTTCGATTGGTTAAGGGATGAAACACCTCTGGACCTCAACGTAAAAGTTGTAAAAATCTTCCAAAGATTTCCAGAAATGTATCATATGACCCCAACCTCGAAATAACTCAACCTCTAACCTCTGTGTAACTTCAGCATGGTTTCAGCTGAAAACAGGGGACTCTGTCCTTAGTGTCCTATAAGTTGAAAACTTGTTAACTTGAATGTCCTGATTAAGGGAAGGAGATACATCAAATTTTAGTGCTCTGGGTTAAAACTTTCAAGTTTCACAATGACGTTGTTCAGTTAGTGGAGTGTGACGTCGATGCGTCACCAGATCATGTCGGTACTACGTCCTCACAAAGAAAAACCTATACCGGACTTAGCCAGATTCGTTAGTTAAGTGGCACTCGCACACGGATGCTACACGTCTACCGTTTCGTGGTTAGGCTACCTGCAGATAACTCACACAATCGTCAGACTCGACTGCACACCGAGCCCGGTATCCATACAGTTCGTACACCCGGCCGTCATCACTCGCCCGGATGTTCTCAAGCCAAACACGCCTTTAGCTACGTGTTCATGTTACTGACCACGTGACGGGGTCTCCCAAATTGCCCGAAGCACGCCAGGGACAGACGTTGCTCGAATACCCCAAATGACATGAAGAGTCGTAGAGGATATTAAAGCAGGTCGGGTTACCTGCCACCCGTGGGGCTCCACCCTTTAGCTTGTGCGCACTGGTGGACAGCGCTTACGTGCACCCCCCCAAGACATAAATGTCCCGAGATGCACGATTTTATGACATAATCAAATAGGTTAGTATGCCACTTTCTATACACTTATGACATCCTTATATGTGCTACTAACTCGTTCCTCACTGGATTTTTGAAAAAGATGACCTTTGTAGTGCCTTAAACCTCAAGCGAGCTCTGATGACACGACCCCGTAGTCTTTTCAAGCCAGGATCACACTGAGGGGTGCTGCGTTGCACAGCACCGGATACACACACATCAAAGGTACAAAGCGGAAGCAAAGTTTTATTACATAAACAGGTTTATGAATATTTTTACAACAAAATATGTTCAGTCTACACTCACGGGTGTAGACTACGCATCGAGTTCACGTTCAGCCCGTGAACGTGTCCCTTCTAGCATGCACACACACTAACACGGCGGCGTGCACGACTCCCACTCGACGGGGTTCCCCTCCTGGGGTTCGGTCTCCTCCTCTGGAGTCCCTTTCTCATAGAACCGTGCAAAAGCTTCAAACACAAGCAGTGAGCACGAAGGCTCAGCAAGACTGACCCATCTCTCCTAAACATGAAACTTCTACATGAGGGGTGATAGGTCACATGAGGTAAAAATCATTTGCAAAGACTCGCCTAATTAGTGGAACCTTTCTTTCAAGTTTTAGCAACAGGTTGTGGAGACTTTACGCTAAGGCACATGAGAGAGCCACATTCAAACAAGAAACGCATTTCTCTCATGTACTTTGCCCAAAGTTGAAAGGAACTTTAATTAGCTCTAAACTATGGCAAAACATTAACAATCAAGTCCATCTTTCAACCAGCAACATTTTAACATGTAACTAGCCTGTTCTTTCTACGTCACGGTACAGTGAACAAGTGGTACTCACTGACCGCGAGGGACAGCGATTATAATCAATTTACACCTGCAGGGTTACCCGAATAACCCGTCACGTACGCCCGTACTCGATGTTGCCGACAGCAACCATCACGGACGTTGTACGCAACCACCTTTCACCCGTCAGCCAAATGTTGAACCGGTCCAATTGTCCCGAGCAAGAGGTCTCTGCACGCGCATCTCAGTGCCGCCAGCCGATTTACACCTCGAGCTCTCAACCTACCCTCTGAACGACCAGCTATGCCTCAACACCCAGCTACCCGAGTTACATCGGTTTCCCGGTTCCCGTATAGCCGGTAGGTCTTCGGTACTATTCTAGCTTGTTTAACTGGCCCGCACACGGCTCGGTACTCAATCGACACAAGCGGAGCTATAGCACGCAGGACCCAAAGTCCTGCTGCCCTTACTCTCCGCTCGGTCTCATTTTTCTTGCCATGTGTATCATGTGCTATCTCTACCCGAGTCGAGTGCCTCTAGCCCATTCTCGCGAGTAGTTCCAACTACTCGACTTGTACCGAATCCTACCCTATCCTAGCTTTGCAGTAGCTAATGGGGTTTTCAATCCTAATCCCAGCCCCTGGTTTTCTTGGCTATGCATTTGGGTTTTCAAACAAGACTCTAATGCAAGAAGTAATGGTACTCAAATATGTTCTCAAAACAGTAAAAATTTGTAAAAGGGTTAATGCAAACCGGAGCTTGCCTTGCTGCTCTTGGTCATAGGCTAGCTGCTCTTCCGGAGTGACGAAGTCTAAGACTTCGGGTTCCTCCTCGACCTTAGCGACTACATGATATAACAAGTATATGTGTTAATTAAATGCATTTGAGTTGAAGTTAAACTTATGAAGATTATAAGTCTCACTAGACAGACTCAATGACTCTGAAACTTTTACTGTGGCTTGGTTACAACCTAAACAGAGACTTGGCCAAGTTTTAGTTGCAGCAAAGCTCATTTGAGCTCTCTACAAATAATTATGTACATGACCTTAATTGGAGCTCTTATGGTGTTCTAGGGATTTTCATGGAGCAAGAAATGACTTTCTGAAAACTAGATTTTCAGAGGGTTCTTATGGAGTTGGTATCACTTAATTTGAAGGTTCCTAGCTAGAGATATGAGCTAAACAATTTCAGAGAAATTCTGAAAATATTTCTGAACATTTTCCATTTTCTCTGGAACAGTTTTATTAATCACACCATTAGGTGGATCAAAAAGCTCAAATGGATCTACAATTTTTATGGTAGCTCAGGGATATTTTGGTGAACATCCCAGCAAAATTTCAGAATTATCCTCAAAAGGATTCTCCAGTTAAAATTCTAAACAGTTTAAATTTGATGAATTAATTCTGTAGAAATAAGGATTTTCATGAAGTGAAACTTGATTTGCTGGAAAGTGCTCAGAGAGCTGAATCTAACAAAATTTGGTTCACTCATTTGGATGTTCCTAGCCAAAATTATGAGGATTTGAAGTTTGAATGAAATCTAAAAATCGGGGAAATGTTTAAATCAGCCGGTGGGTCCACGGGTACCCATGTCGGGCGCTGAAGCGACGGCACACCGGGCCACAGGTTTTATTCCCGTGCTGCCACATTCGATCCGTGCCCACAGAAGATCAGACCGCCTGGGTTCCTCCCACTGACAGTGGGCCTGGCTCGGTCGTCTTCCTCCTTGCGCCTCCCGTGCGGTAGCGCCGCCGGGGTCGCCGGAGCATCGCTGAACTCGCTCGTCCGGTCAGCTCCCGAGCTCCAACTCACCGCTAGCCCCAAATTTTGTGGTGCTGAACACGTTGGGAGGGTTTCCCCTCGTCGAAGTTGACTCTAACCAAGCCCTTGACGGCACAGCGGCTCGGGAAGAGTCCGGTGACGTTGCCCCGGCGTACTAGCCTGCCAAACGCCTGGCGAAGTGGCTCTACAGAACCAGTGGTGACTCGCGAAGCTCGGCATGGCGATAGAAAGGATTGGGGAGGGTCCCAAAGTGGGTCTCACCGTGCGCCCAAAGCTGCCCGCAGGGTCCGCCGTTGGCAAGCTTCGAAACACGCCGGGTACAGGTGTTCTCAAGCTAAAGGTTGCGAAGGCAACTTGTGCGCCATCAAGTCTAGTCTGTGTAGGGACGGATTGAGACTCTCTAACCCTTCCTAGAGTGCGAATTCTACAGAACCGCACCCGAAGGTTGGTCTGCACCGAGAAAAAGGAAAACTGGAAATTCATCGCCGGCGATCAAGCACTCGGGCAGTGGCTCGGGGGTGAGCATCGCCGGCCCCTAAGGCATCCAGGGACGCCTTAGCTCGGGCATGACAACCTCCCGGTTGGGCTGTCCATGGGAGCCCGAGGTGCGGTGTACTCAGTTCACTGAAAAGGGCTCTCGGTACGGTCGAGATCATCCGGGTTAAGCCAATTTCCAGCAACGGGGAAGGGGAAGGGAAGTCCCTAGTACCTTGTCGTAGCTTTGGAGGGAGTGGGGAAGCTTTGATCGCGGCTCTCCGATCAGTTCCGAGCGATCGGCAGTGAGGCGGCGTTTCTTGCGCGAGGAAGCAGAAAGTGCGCTGTTCTCCCTCCGATCAGGGCGGCCGCGGGGATAAGTAGGGCGCGAGGCGGTTCAGTAGGCCGGGGCGGCAAGCAGCTGCTGTCCCGATCGCGCCTTCGCCGTGGCGGCTGCTCGGTCCGGCGCAAGAACCCGAGTGCAGTCTTCAGTCGGCTGAATTCTCTCTAGTGGCTGACATGTGGGTCCCCTTTCCCTTTTAACCTCTGAACTTAACTCTCTATTACTGTTGTAAACAGTAATCCCCACAATGCCCATGGTGATTTGAATTATCTACCCCTGAGCCATTTGAATTGGTTAGAATTCAAATTGGGTTTGGTTTGACTAAATTTCAGCACATATTCAGTTTGAAATTCAAATAAAGTTTGAATTTGCTAAACTTAGCTCATGTCAAGATCAACTCCAAATGGAGTGAAGATGGGTGTGTGAGCTCACAAAAATGTGCTGAGTGAGAATATGCTTCCCATTTTTGAATTCATGGGATGAAAACAGTTTGAATTTGAATTTGAGTTCAAACCACCCTCTTTCTAGCTATACCCAAAAAGACTTCAAAAAGATTTTGAATTTGGGTAAAACTTGGCATGGACATTCCTAGCAAGGTGTAGGAGTTTTTCATATGCCCATCACCTAAATGATGCATGTGGGAAATGCCACTTTTGCATTGTGTGAGTTTGTTCTCTAATGATCATGTTGATGGTGGTTACTTGCTCTTCAAATGTGTTCATCAACTTTCTTCAAATGAAGTGTGTGTGTTGTGTGATGAGCACCTTGAGTATGTTCCTAAAAACTTAGGCCCTTACAATTGTGGATTCCATATATTTGTAGGACTAGTTGTTATTATGATAATGTAGTAATTCTATAGTCTAATTCTATAAGGTATGAATATGTTAGTATGAATAACTTAGTGATTAGATCCATCATTGCTTCAATGATTTTTAGGTTAGTAATTATCTTAGAATGATATTTGTACCATGACTTCTAAGATACCTACTTAGTGTGCAATCGTGGTGTTTGGATACTTTAGTAGCGTTGGATGTCTCGTAAACTAACGGGTTGTAGGGGTTGGCGACAGGTGGTGACAACCTTGTCCGTCCTGCGTAATCCCCTATGTTCGGTTACACCACAGGATCTTAGTGGGAGTCACCTAGCAGACCAGGTATAAGTCCGTATGCAATATGATTCGATCACTAAACACTAGGAATCATCACTAGCATGTTCACATGTACACTATTAAGCTATGCATATGTATATTAGAAGCACAATAGAACGAATCCCCCTTAGTCTAACTCTCACTAATACTAAACTATCTTAATTAGAGTAGGTACTTAAGTGTGTGTCACACTACCCCATTATCATCATTTAACCTCCTACCTGAATAACTCTATAAGAAAGTCCTTTACTTCCCATACACGTAGTTATGCCATACTTCACCGTCTTCTTTTGGGATAAATACGATACCCTTGGGAATACTCATGGGTAAAATGCTATAACGGTATTTTCCGTGCGCTTGCGGATCCTTTCTGTAGTCATGAAGAATACCAGCATACTCTAGGGTGCATTAATTGAAGGTTCCTCGGCTCTTCTGGTGCCATTATCATGGAGGTTTTATTAATGTAGCTTAGCCCATGCCAATAATGTCACACCCGGTTCTTAAATCAAACAATTAACGGCGTATGTGTGCCCAGGATTCCATTCCACACATACTTTGTGACATCATTGATGATAAAACAGATTACAACCATATCATAAGAGTACTTTCACTACAATAGCTCATAACGAGTCTTTATTACAATAGCAGCGGAAATAAACTAGCGTAGATAGCTCCAAGTCCACAGGCAATCGACGGTGAGGAATGCGCGCCTAATACTCCACGTAGCCTTCTCCATGGTCCTCCCAGTGTTCCTCTATGGCTGAGTGGCGATTGAGGTAGCAAGTGTGTGAGTACTTGTCGTACTCAGCAAGTGTGGGAAAAGAGCGACATGTGCCAAGACAAGGATGACAATAAAGGTTCATTGCATAAAAGCATATTTAATTCACAAAGTTATAAAAGCCAACCAATGTTACTAAGCGAGGACAAAACCATCCCAAACCATCTTCGTTAATATAGAACTTCCAAAGTCCATTGCATAACTAAACTAAACACTTTCCACAACTATTATCCATCCAAGGATTACTCATATTCAGTGACCATCAATTTCCAATTAAGCAATTAAATGGCACAATCCCACCGTATCCAAGTTAAGAATAATCATGTGAGGGTCCAGGTTACTCATGACCATGAGCATGGCTATCAAGACAGTTTTAATGCTTTGTAGAGGTTGTACCACTTTACCCACAAGTTCGTGATTTCATAACCCGTCAGGGACCAGGAAACCTCTATTTCACCAAGACACGATTCCTTGGGTGTGTGGCCAAGATATCACGAAAAATCCTTTACAAAGGGACTGTCGACATGTATGGACCCACTAAGGTTTCACCGGAGCGGGACGACTCCATCCTGAGTACTATCCAACCCAAGGGCCCCCTCTTGTGCTGTTTAGATCCCAAGGCAGCCTTCATGACTCCAATTCCACATTCCTCCATCTAGTCCATAGCATTCCGACAGCGCTCCTAATTACCCAGCTTAGCTTTACCCATATTAGCCTTGTGGTAGCACTGTAGCTTCTATGTGGTTGCTTCACGAACCGGTTCTTAGATCTAAAGCAAGCCTACCGCCAAACCATCCAACCAAATCCATCAAAACATGCTTTCTTAGATCATTAGGTTCCATGTTGCTAAAAATGGGTCATCATTATTCATGTGGTTAAGTTCACTAATCAAGTTAATTAATTTCCCATTAAGCCCAACTAAGCATGCTAAGCCAAAAGAAAAAACCAAACCGACTCTTTATTCAATTCTAAGCGACAAGGAATGACAATTCAATACTAGTAAACCCTAACATTAGGTTTTCCCGGGAAAATTAACACTAGCATGCATAGTTCGCAAACAAAAACAATTTCCCAAAGACTGGATCAAAATGATCAAGAGCACTTGCCTTCTTGCTGTAGGGTGTTTTGTTCAAGAGCCTCGAAGTCCTGATGCTGCAAATTTTTATACGAAGCCTCTTGAGCGTATTCGTCTACTAATATTCACACATGCACAAGCAATGTGCACAATAAATAATGCAATTCAATATGCTATGACATGCATGAATGCAATTACTGCCTAAATTATGATTTCTAAAAATAATATATGTTATTAGTAGGGCTTATAATAAAACTTAGGGGTTTAGTAATTAATTTATCAAGTTTTATAATTAATTATGTGGGTTTAGGCTTTATTGCATTTTATTTGGGCTTAACATAATTTATCCAGATTAAAAACGGTGCTAAAACATAAATAATAATTTTCTTAATTTATTTTGATTTACTATTATTATTGGAATTAATTTACTATTTATTATGCTATTTGGGTATTTTCCTAATTATTCTGGGCTGAAAATAACTATTACCGATTAATACAGATTTAAAAATAATTTAATTAAGTGTCTAGAGTTATTTCTATTTTCCTGGAAGTTCTAGGGCTGAAATACAATTTTACAGGTTAAAATAACATTAAACAGACTAAAATTATAATCAACAGATTAAAGAAAATAATTTTCTAATTGTCGAGAGGCTATTTCATAAATTTCCTAAAGATTTTGGGACTATCTGTAAAAATACAGGGCTAAATAACATTTTTTGAAGTCCTAGAGCTCTGGTGTAAATTTTACGATTAAATCCTAATTTTCACATAAGTTAGGGGCTCTGGTATAAAAATTATGGCTAAATAATAATATAACTAAACCCTTGGGGCTGTTCTACAAGAATTTAGGTTTAAATCCACAAATTATCGCAAGTTCAGGGGCTAATCTGCAAGTTTGTGTTTTCTTTTGATTATCGGGTTTATTTTTATATTGAAAACGGGGTGGCCGGCCGGTCCACGGTCCACAGTGGACCGAGGGGTGTACCCCTTCGGCCATCTAATCTTGGCTGTTGGAATTGAATCCAATGGTCCAGAGAGGATCCGGCGAGGGGGCGGCACCGGCGGGGTCGGCGCGCGGCGGCGCCATGGGAAGGGCTCACCGGTGTTCGCCCCTTTTTCGATTTCGGCCACCAAACTCGATGGGGATGGGTGCAAAACGGAGAGAGGAGCGTGGGGAACTTACCCACGGAGTCATCTAGCGGCGGGAGAGCTCGATGGCGGCGGGCTACGGCGATGAAACGCTCGGAAACTTCAGCCGCGGCGTGTAGAGGCTAGGAGGGGCGACGACGCTTGGTTCTTGGGGGAATCGGACAAGGGGAGGCCGCTTTATAAATGCACATGCCTCTAGAGTCCAGCGCGCGCACGCTGAGGGAGATCTGACGTGTTTGAGATTCGGCCGGCGAAGTCGGTTAGGGTTCGGACGGGTTAGACCGAGGCAGGTTCGAGTGCGGTCATAGGTCGGGCGTGGCGGGCGCTGGTGAGCCGCGGGGGAGGGGGAGGAAAAAGGCGGACCCAGGGAGAGAAAGGAGAAGGGGAAGAGGGTTGGGCCGAGGGAAAGGAAGAAAGGCCCATGCGGCCATTTTTTCTTCGTTTTCTTTTCTATTTCCTTTTTGTATTTCTCTCTAGTGCAATTGAATTCAAATTTGAATAATAGGGTTTACCCCTAACACTATGTATGTATGTATGTATGTATGTATGTATGTATGTATGTATGTATGTATGTATGTATGTATGTATGTATGTATGTATGTATGTATGTATGTATGTATGTATGTATGTATGTATGTATGTATGTATGTATGTATGTATGTATGTATGTATGTATGTATGTATGTATGTATGTATGTATGTATGTATGTATGTATGTATGTATGTATGTATGTATGTATGTATGTATGTATGTATGTATGTATGTATGTATGTATGTATGTATGTATGTATGTATGTATGTATGTATGTATGTATGTATGTATGTATGTATGTATGTATGTATGTATGTGCACCAATATGCCATGTATGTATATGTAATGCATGTAAAAATGCAAAATTTTGAAATTCCTATCTTTTTAAAAATATAGCATTGCCTAGCATATATACATATCAATTCCAAATCCATATTTGAATTTCTAGTTTGCTCAAATTGAAAATGTGGGTCTTACAAACCTAGCCCCTTAAAATGATCTCGCCCTCGAGATTCGAAAGGATTGGAGGAGAGGTTGGGAAACTCCGCCTTGAGATCATCTTCTCGTTCCCCATGTCGCTTCACCTTCTGTATGGTGTTCCAATTGCACTTTGGACATGCGAATCACTTTGTTCCGTGTAACCTTCTCAATTGTATCTAAGATCTTTATAGGTTGCTCCGTATAGGTGAGATCTTCCCTAAGTTTCATCTCATCTATCGGTACTTGCTCCTGTAGCACCCTTAGGCACTTCTTTAGTTGGGACACATGGAACACGTCATGCACGTCCGAGAGATGAGGTGGTGACTCTAGCTAATAAGCCACTTCTCCTCATCTCACTGGCACTTGAAGGTTGATGTATCGGGGTGCTAGCTTGCCTTTGACCTTGAAGCGTCAATGACCTCTAATAG
This sequence comes from Neostapfia colusana, assembly GCA_030760725.1. Lineage (NCBI taxonomy): Eukaryota > Viridiplantae > Streptophyta > Magnoliopsida > Poales > Poaceae > Neostapfia > Neostapfia colusana. The sequence continues at coordinate 23,902,460 of JASWHV010000004.1, read as the reverse complement.
GTGAGACCTTGAGATATACGAAATCTCTGACTTCAAAGGTCAAATCTCTCCGTCAGTCATCTGCATATCCTTTCTGACATGATTGTGCATCCCTTAAGTTTTCCCGTATGACTTGTACTTGCCTTTCTGCCTCTTGCAGTACTTCTGGGCCAAAGACTTGAGTCCCTCCAGCCTCATTCCAGAACAAAGGTGTTTTACACCTCCTTCCATATAATGCTTCAAACGTGGACATCTTCAGACGGGCTTGATAACTGTTGTTGTATGAGAACTCTGCGTACGTCAAGCTCTTATCCCAGTTGTGCCCGTATTTCAAAGCACAAACTCTCAACATGTCTTCCAGTATCTGATTCATCCTCTCGGTTTGTCCGTCGGTCTGGGGTGATATGCAGAGCTGAAATTCAATTTAGTGTCCATGGACTCGTGCAGCTTTTCCCAAAATCTAGAGGTAAATTGGGAACCTCTATCGGAGACTATCTTCTTGGAAACTCCGTGTAGACATACTATCCTTGACATATACAGCTCTGCTAGCTTGGCTCCGCTATAAGTGGTTTTGACTGGTATGAAGTGTGCAACCTTGGTCAAATGGTCCACTATGACCCATATTGATTCATATCGCGATCGTGTCTTTGGATATAAATGCTATATTCTAAACAAAAAGCCTAGGAATTCGAAGTTCGCTTCAAAATCTAATGAAGGTTTTTGTTGGGTTATGATTCAAACACTTACGCCTACCGTTTCTTGAACAAAACCCCCGGGATTGTTGAAGTTGCACGTGACGTAGTTTTTAATGAGACTAACGGCTCCCAAGTGGAGCAACATGATCTTCGTTAGATGAAGAAGAATCTCCATTGTAAGTGTAAAAGCCCAAGAAAAGGGACTTGCAAAAACTTTTCATCACCTCACAACACCACAGTTTTTGTTGTGGATAGCTTGTGAAAAATTGTTAAGAGCAAGTAACCTCCATCAAAAGAGTGATTAGATGAGAAAGCCCTAACTTTCACAAAGTAGGATTTCTACACGTGAACATGAGAGGTTGAGCTCACCCCTAGGACTTGAAAAGTCTTGGGAAGGTTCAAGCCAAGTTTCATGCAAACCCAACCCTTTTGAGGCAATTCTGGAGGCAAGTGAAAAAGAGGCCAATTTGAATATAAATTCAAATTACAGCAACTTTCATCACTCACATTCAAAAGTTAGCTTCATATTCAAACTCAGCATATTTTTTTGATTTAGCCCACCAATTTTCATTCCCATTGGACTTTATCTTGTCGGGAGCCAAATTTGTAACAATTCAAACTGAATTTGGAATTTCAAATTCAAATATGGAGGGAATGTGGCCGAACCAGTTTCAAACTGATGAATTCAAATTCTTCTTCTGAATTGGTGGCTAAGTTTCCTTTTCAAGTCTGAGTAGGTGGGATCTTTGCACAACAGAGAGGATTAAGGGGGAGAAAAGGGCCCACTAGTCAGCTAGACTTCTGATCGAAGTAAACACCAGGCGAGCTCGGTTTACCGGGCCTCCGCAGCGCTCGACACCGAGCCATACGCGCGGCCACCTCGCCCCACCTCGCGCGCTGGCGACCAGCTTACCAAGCCTCGCTGCCCTAGGCGTTATCCATTCCCTCTGAACCGAGCAACCCGTGCTTCGTTTCTCCTCACCGCGCCCGATAAACACCACGCTCGCCGCCGCCTCGGTTGCGACCGGGAACGCCTGCAACCCCAGCGCACAGCACCACCTGAACCCTTCACTCCCTCAGCACAAGAGCAGCCCGAATTACGGATCTCCTAGCTGGAAAAACGGCTCCTCCGCGGCAACTTGAAACAAAACCGACACCAGCTCACTGTGGGCAGCTCGGACAAAGGCTTCCACGGCCGAGCTAGGCCACTCTGAGACACGCCGGATAGTAACGCTGCTCCTGACCAAGTCACAGCCCCAACGGTGGACCATCGAGTGTCAATTTGACGTTTTTCTCCCGGCGCATACACTCGGACCTCCAGGTAAGAATCCATTGAATTCATCCTTAATCTTCGTTCTTAGGCCACCAGACCGTGCACACGTGAACTAGACTGGCTAGCGGTAGATTTCCCTTCACAACCCTAGCTTGATTATGGCTGTAGCCGGCGTATTTTCTGTTTTTCCAACCGCGGCTATGGCGGGAAGGATCGGGCTCACGGTGACAGCTAGGTTAGAGCATTCCCCGAGCCATTGCATGGCCCTGTTGACCTTCCCTGGGATCCTCCGGTGCTGTAGAGCCCTTTCACCATGGTTTTGGCGGGCTAGAAGCGTCGGGTGACATAGCCGAAGTGACCCCGAGCCGCTGCACCGTCGCCGGCTAGGTTAGAGCTACCGCCGGCCGGGGAAGATGGTGCCATCGTGTTCAGCGCACGAAATTAGGCCCAGGCGGCGAGTTTCCAGCCGAGAGGCGGCCGGGAAGCCGGGTGCGGCGAGCTCCAGTGAGGTGCCGGCGAGGGGGCGGCGCGGGAAAAGGAACTAGCCCGAGGAGGAAGACGACCTTCGGGCCCCGCGTGTCAGCAACGGGAGGTTTCAAATGCGGATCGATTGCAGCCCTGGGATCCAGTGTGGCTGCGCGGGAAGGGGTCTGTGGCCCCATGTGGCTCAGCGCCCGCAGTGACACGTGTGTGATGGGCCCATGGTCAGAATTTAAACTTTTCCGCGGTTTATTTAGATTTTCAGATTTAGTTCAAACTTTAGAACCTCATAACTTTTGCTAGGAGCTCCAAATTTAGTGATTCAAATTGGGTTGGATTCATCTTGCATAGCTATATCCAAATATGCAACCCAATTTGTATGAAACCCATTATTTAATTCTGGAAAATTCTTTAAAGCTTTTCAGCAAAATAATTTTAGAGGAAGTTTGGTTCATCCAAAAATCTTCAACTTTTGCCAGAATATTCTTTAGGATGTTAGTTAACCCCTGTAAAAGTTTCAGACCAATTGGAGTTGATTGGATCAGGGCGATTCAGATTTGAAGATGCTGTGTTCAATTGAATACAGAAACATTTTTGGAGAATTTCTAAAACTTGGAAATTCAGTTCTGGACAAACCTTAGCTCCAACAATACTAGGAAAATTCATGCAAACTCTATGAGCTATAATTGAAATTGTAGTTCACTAAGTTTGGCATGAACAGGGGTGTTATCTCAGAATTAATTCTTCTTTGCTTATTTGCTTAGAAAATTATTCTGAACAAACCACTCAATGAAGTGTACTAATCTTTGGTCCAGAGGGTTTTCTTGTGACAAGGAACTCACAAAAAAATTCTCAGCTCCATTGGAGCTCTGGATCACCCCTGTTCTGTTTAACCACTTGAGGTGGTCAATATAGAAGAGGGGGAAGACCACTTAGCACTTAATCATGTGCTTAGGTCCAAACCCAAACCACTAGCCCCAGTTTTATTTTAAATTCTTAAACAGAGTTCCAGTTTTGAAAACTTAGTATTAGAACTTGTAGCAAAAATCTTTACAATTACATTTATGTGCATATTCATTAACATGTAGTATTTCATTAACGTGTAGTCGCTGAAGGCGAGGAGACTCCGGAACTGCTTGACTTCCTCCTTCTGGACGAAGATCTAACCACTGACCAGCAGCAACAAGGCAAGCCCCGGTTTGTATTAAGCCTTTTATAAAGTTTTACTTTGTTTACATGCATAGTGTGAAGTATGTATGTGCATTAGGTGTAGGATGGATGAAAACCCAACTGCATAACCAGAATTTTTCCACCAAGGGTGAGGGTAGTGTCTAGGGCCTCGAATAGACAGGCTATGCTTAATGATTCATAGGACTTCTGTACAAGTCGAGTAGTTGGAATCTACTCGCGAGTTAGGCTTGGGACACACGGGATTGGTTCGAGTGATGTGAGATCACCTTAGTAATGAAATTGAGACTTGGCAGGGGCTAGGGCGCAGCAAGAGGAAGTCTTGTGTGCGCAGCCCTGTCCGTGTCGATTGAGGACCGATCCGTGTGCGGCCCACGCTGATCAAGTTTGAACGTACCAAAGGCATATCGGATATATGGGCCCCGATAAACTGATGTAACCTAAACCTCCGGGCGTCGAGGCATAACGCACCGATTTATAGGTGTAGGCTGAGAGCAGCAAGGTGGAAATCTGCTAACGGGCATAGAGAGATGCTCCGTGTAGGGAACCTCCTGCTCGTTTCGGTGCGACCGGTTCGACGTTTGGGCTGTTGGGTGAAAGGTTGTCCTGTACGGCATCGAGTGAGCGTGCTGTGCAGCTCCACGGGTGGGCGTACGTGACGTGCTCTTTGGGTGTCCCTGCAGGTGTATATCGAGTCGATTCGCCGTCCCTCGCAGTGAAAAGTACCACTTGGTCACTGAGTCGTGACGTAGGCTAATGTATGAAATGTGATGATTCAATATTGCTGTGTATGATATAATTGTATTGCTACATGTGTGCCATCAAATATGGCTTACTAAATTTCAGATTCCCGAACTGTTAACTTGTGGCTAAAAGATGAACTAAGGATGAACTCGTAGGCGTGTCCATTTGGTGCTATGTTGATATCCTATGTTCATTGTACCCCTCATGTAGAGTTTCATGCCTAGGTGAGTCGGTTAAGTCTTGTTGAGCCCTCGTGCTCACGGTTGCTGGATAAGTGTTTTTCAGGTGAGGAGCCACGCATGGACTCAGGTTACGAGTCCACCGGCAAGGGTTACCCTCCATCGGGGACCACGGCTTAGTGGGAGCCGTACACGCCGCGCTGAGCTGAGACGTGCAGCTAGTGTGGGTTGCCCTAGGGCTGGGCAACCGACTTTTGCTAGATAGGCGGGCGTGAGTTGTATAATTTAGACTTCCGCTGTGTAATATAAACAATAGTTTGTAACTCAAGTTTGTACCTGTTTGTAAAGTTCAGTTTGTTTTTCCCATGTAATATATTGTGTCCTTATGACGTGTGCTGTCGGGTGTCGCATCGTGCGGCACCACCCTCTGCGATCCTGGATGAGCGCATCCCGGTTCGCCACAGCCTGGTATCAGAGCTGCATTTGGTATAGCACAGTACTTGAGGACTGTATTACGGGAAAATTTAGGTTACGGTGAGGATCCGGTAGTTGCCCAAGTAAGGACTATATTAACATAGTTACTTAAAGTGGCAAAGACTAACCTATGTGTTATAATTCTGAATTTTAATTATGTAAAGACGCACCTACGCTCTGGTAAGATTGGTAAGGAACGCCACCGAAAGCGGTTAAATTTCAGTTAGCTCCCCTGACGAGGAACGTGGGTCAGGGATTGGTCTCACAGCTTGGTGTGAGACGTCAATATGAAACTCTTGGACTCTTCATGTTCCTGAGTTCATATGAAACGCTGATCCCTAGCGTGCATTAGGCAAGTAAGTGGAGACCCCATCGCGTGGTCAGTAACGCGAGAGTGTGTTCGTCTGGAAATAGCCCAGGAGGACATACGCAGCGCTTGCCATCGGCGTGCCCTGCAGGGCAGTAGGTGGTATCTGTTGGATTGATAACATTCCAAACCGTGACGACCCATTCATGACATACTCGGGTTCCCTGTCGTGTGGTGTTGAAACACGATCACGTACCTTGAGATGTGACCTAGCTCAAGGACGGCCGTATAACAATGATACGGGCGTTTGTATTTACTTTTAAATATGGAACTGCCTGAAATGAAATAACCTTTGAGTGCATCACTATTGTGTGGTCTTCTGCAGGTACTAACCACATATGTATCCATGTAGTAAACGTGTGCGAGAGACTGTTTAGTGCCACACTTGAGACGTATATGCCGGTATGATCCGGTTAGGATTTTCTTTTGTGAGGAACGTGGTACCGAGATATTATAGGCATGTGCATGAAAGATAATGATAACAAGGAATTAAAATCACTAGGTTCAACATTTAGGACCCTGGTTGGGTAGAAAAATTGGAGGGTGATGATTGTAGTTCCAAAAGACTGAAAAACAGAGTGCTCTGTTTTGGGCAGCAAGTTTGCTGATCTTCAACAGGGCATAACTCACAGGTCTTTTAGCCCAGGGAGGTGTGGTATATAGTTCTGTAAAGGTATTTAAGTGCTATACAATTTTGTTGTATACTTCCAGAGCTGAATCACAACGTATGATGGCTTAAATTCCAGAGGAATGGGAACTGTCCAGAACCAGGACAGAGTTGAAACACTCTCTGGACTATTCTGTTTTTCAAGTATAACTCCCAGTAGAAGAATCTAAAATTTTCATAGGATACATTTTTAGAAAGGGTAGGAGATGGGTTACATCTTTGCAATTCAAAGTTTCTGAAATTTCAGCACAGAATTCAGTGGAAATCAGAGTTGAAAACAGCAACTTCCCAAAGGAGGTGCTGTTAAAATTCTTCCAGAAATTCTGCTGACTTTGAATTACCATAACTTTTTAACCAGAGCTGACCTGAGGGCAAATAAGTACTCGTTGGAAAGATACTAAAGTTAACTTTAACTTTGGTATTCAACTTGAGTCAAGAAAATGCCCAGTTCCAGGGCGGTGCTGGAGGCTGACCTCCGGTCAAGAATGTTGGTCAGCGGACTGGGGGCGTTCGCCACCTCGACAATGAGGACGCCCCAGAAGGAGACAACGTGCTGGCGGGTACATTTATTCTCAACGACCAAGCCATCATTATACTGTTTGATTCTGGTGCAACCCACAACTTCATAAGTGCATCATATGTGGTTAAGCATCAGCTGGAAGCCTTTCCAACCGAGTGTTCTTATATGATCTGCTCACCGAGAGGAAAGATTTCAGCAACTATGATGGTTCCGAAAGCACCACTGTGCTTAGGTGGGAAAATATATCCCACCACTTTGATTATTCTTGAGGGACAGAAGATTGATGCAATCTTGGGAATGTCATGGCTAAGCTACCATGGCGCTGTCCTAGAAACTTTAACACGGACGGTTCACCTCAACTCCCCATTACACCGTCCGCAATCCCTCCTATTAGATAATCCAGTACGGGAAGTTTCAGCGATCAATAGTACTGAAGCTCTCAAGTTAGAGTACATCCCCGTAGTCTGGCAGTACCCCGACGTGTTCCCGGATGATCTTCTGGGCATGCCACCTGAGCGGGATGTCGAGTTCAAGATCGAGCTTGCACCCGGGACTACGCCTATATCACGGAGACCATACAAAATGGCTCCAAATGAGCTGGCTGAACTGAAGGAACAGCTCAATGATCTGTTGAGCAAGGGTTTCATTAGGCCGAGTTCCTCGCCTTGGGGATGCTCGGCGCTGTTCGTGAAGAAGAAGGATGAAACCTTGAGGCTGTGTGGACTACAGGCCGCTCAACGCCGTCACCATCAAGAATAAGTACCCACTGCCCCGCATCGACATATTGTTTGATCAACTTGTGGGTGCAAGTGTGTTCTCCAAGATGGACCTTCGCTCTGGATATCATCAGATAAAGATCTGGGCGGAGATATCCGGAAGACGGCTTTCTTGACGAGATATGGATTATATGAATATCTCGTCATGTCCTTTGGTCTCACAAACGCTCCAGCCCATTTCATGTATATCATGAACTCGGTGTTCATGCCGGAGCTGGACAAGTTTGTGGTAGTGTTCATCGATGATATCTTGGTTTACTCCAAGACAGAATCTGAACATGCCAAACACTTGAGGATCGTTCTTCAACGATTGCGAGACCACAAGCTCTGCGCCAAGTTCAGCAAATGCGAGTTTTGGATCAGCCAAGTGCCATTCTTGGGAGATATCATCTCAGCAGAAGGCATTGCGGTTGACCCAAGCAAGATAGAGCAAGTGCTGAAATGGAAAGCTCCCACTTCAGTTCATGAAGTCAGAAGCTTCCTCGGGTTAGCGGGATACTATCGGAGATTCATTCTAAACTTCTCCAAGCTCGCTAAACCGATGACAGAATTGCTGAAGAAGGGAACAAAATATGTTTAGAACACGGCGTGTGAAGGAGCGTTCCAGGCATTAGTGAAGCATCTTGCAACAGCCCCGGTCTTAGCTCAACTGGATACAACCAAGCCCTTCGACGTGTATTGTGACGCGTACGGTATTGGGCTCTGTTGCATGTTGATGCAGGAAGGACGTGTGGTCACATATGGCTCACGCCAACTTCGGAACCATGAGCAGCACTATCTGACTCATGATCTGGAGCTTGCTGCAGTGGTTTTGGCGCTGAAAATGTGGAGGCACTATCTCCTAGGGAATTTGGTGCACCTCTACACTGACCACAAGAGCTTGAAATACATTTTCACCCAGAAGGAGCTGAACATGAGGCAAAGGAGGTTGTTAGAACTGATCAAAGATTATGAAATTGAGATTCATTACCACCCCGGCAAGGCGAATGTGGTTGACGACGCACTGAGTCGGAAGTCACATGTTCATAACCTCACCATTACACCGGTGGAGGAGGAAGAGCCGAGTCTATACTTGGTTCCTTATGGATCGCTGTACAACTTTGCCCTCATCCCTACTATTAGGGAGGACATCATTGCAGCTCAGAAGGTTGATAAGGGCATGGCACATCTCCGGAGACGGATAGACAACGGGGAGATCAAGTGTTTCCGTAAAGATGATGAGGGGACGCTATGGTTTAATGACCACATAGTCGTACCCCGGGATATGGACTTAAGGAAAAAGATCCTCGATGAAGCTCACATGTCTAAATACTCCATTCATATGGGCAGCAACAAAATGTACCATGATTTGAAAAAGAAATTTTGGTGGACACGGATGAAGCGGGAGGTAGCGAAGTATGTATCCGAGTGTGATACGTGTAGACGAGTGAAGGCGGATCATATGAGGAAATCAGGGCTGTTGCAACCCCTGAAGATCCCAGCATGGAAATAGGAGGATGTGAGCATGGATTTCATTGTGGGATTACCCCTAACATCCAACAAGCATGATTCCATTTGGGTAATCGTTGACCGACTAACCAAGTCGGCTCACTTCATTCCCGTGCATACACATTTCCATGCCAACAGATATGCGGAGTTATATATTGCCAGGATCCTATGCTTGCATGGCGTACCCAAGACCATAGCCTCAGACCGAGGTGCCTTGTTTGTATCTCGCTTTTGGGAGCAGTTGCACGCTGCCTTGGGTACTAAACTGATTAGAAGCTCTGCTTACCACCCTCAGACAGATGGCCAAACAGAGAGGGTGAATCAAGTTCTGGAAGACATGTTGAGAGCATGTGCCATCCACCATGGTAGGAACTGGGATGATCACCTACCATTGGCGGAATTCTCGTACAACAACGGCTATCAAGCGAGTATCAAGATGGCACCCTACGAAGCTCTCTACGGTCGCAAATGCCGCACCCCATTAAACTGGTGCGAGTCCGGTGAAAGGGTCACCTTCGGGGTTGATGTGGTGAACGACGCCGAAGAGCGCGCTCGGACGATTCAAGCTAATTTGAAGGCCGCTCAATCCCGGCAAAAGAGCTACGCTGATAAGAGGCGTAGACCGTTGCACTTTGACGTTGGTGAACACGTGTACCTCCGTGTGTCTCCAATGAAGGGCGTGCACCGGTTCGGCGTGAACGGGAAACTCGCTCACCGTTTCATTGGACCCTATGCTATCACCGAGAAGTGTGGACCAGCGGCATATAGACTGGAGCTACCGGCATCTCTCGCTGGTGTCCATGACATTTTCCATGTTTCACAACTGAGAAAATGTCTGAAGCATACCGCTGCTGTTCCTACCGAAGACATCGGCAAGCTGCAACCGGATTTAATATATGATGAATATCCGGTGGCAATTATTGATGAGAAAGCCCGAACCACGCGTAGCCGAACGTTGTGGTTCTACAAAATACTCTGGAGCAACCACACCGCCGAAGAAGCGACGTGGGAGAGCGAGGAATTCCTTCGCTCAAACTACCTGGAGTTCATGGCATCTCAGCATGGGTAAGTCCCTATTACATCGCTGTCTCTTCTTTTATAATCTTGGGACGAGATTCTTTTAAGGGGGGAGGGATGTAAAAGCCCAAGAAAATGGACTTGCAAAAAATTTTCATCACCTCACAACACCACAGTTTTTGTTGTGGATAGCTTGTGAAAAATTGTGAAGAGAAAGTAACATCCATCAAAAGAGTGATTAGAGGAGAAAGCCCTAACTTTCACAAAGTAGGATTTCTACACGTGAACATGAGAGGTTGAGCTCACCCCTAGGACTTGAAAAGTCTTGGGAAGGTTCAAGCCAAGTTTCATGCAAACCCAACCCTTTTGAGGCAATTTTGGAAGCAAGTGAAAAAGAGGCCAATTTGACTCTAAATTCAAATTACAGCAACTTTCATCACTCACATTCAAAAGTTAGCTTCATATTCAAACTCAGCATATTTTTCTGAGTTAGCCCACCAATTTTCATTCCCATTGGACTTTATCTTGTCAGGAGCCAAATTTGTAACAATTCAAACTGAATTTGGAATTTCAAATTCAAATATGGAGGGAATGTGGCCGAACCAGTTTCAAACTGATGAATTCAAATTCTTCCTCTGAATTGGTGGCTAAGTTTCCTTTTCAAGCCTGAGTAGGTGGGATATTTGCACAACAGAGAGGATTAAGGGGGAGAAAAGGGCCCACTAGTCAGCTAGACTTCTGATCGAAGTAAACACCGGGCGAGCTCGGTTTACCGGGCCTTGGCAGCGCTCGACACCGAGCCATCCGCGCGGCCACCTCGCCCCACCTCGCGTGCTGGCGACCAGCTTACCAAGGGGAGGTTGAACTCAGCAAGTGTGGGAAAGTTATGTCAGCATGGCTAGAACAAGGGGAGGTTGAACTCATGGTTAAAGCACTATGCAATTAATACCTATCACCTTAGCTTATTAAGCACCTACATTACTACACAGGTGAAATGGTCCCAATCTCCCATCCCATCATCATAATCAAGTAACCATAACATCATTTCCAATGTTAAGCTCCCCGCTTAACATCCACAACTTCCAAAAACCGTCACTCCTCTAATCATGAATAAGTCCAAGCCGCTCTTGACCGTGAGCACGGCTGTCATGACAGTTTTGACTCTGCAGAGTTTGTACCACTGTACCCACATGTAGTGATTTCATCCCCCGTTGCCGGGTGGACTAAAAGAACCTCCATTATGCCAGTGGCTACGAACCACATTCACACTTCCCAGGTGTGTAGCCAGGAGATCACTACGAAGCCTTTACAAAGGGATTCCCGACGAGCGTGGGCCCACTGAGGTTTCACCCCTAACAGCATACAAGAGGCTTCAACCCCGCTGCAGTGGCCCCCTCTTGAGCCTTGCGGTTCATATGGTAGTCCAGCTGACACCTACTCCCCGCACCATCCAACACACCCATACTACGCCGGGGATACACCTAATTAATTGGCCAAGCTGCCCCATCTCAGCATGTGGTTGGCACGGTAAGGCCAGGTTACATGCTCCACGAACCGGTCCTTAGGATCCAGGCAAGTACTAAACACAAACCCGAGTCTCGTGCACCCAGCACCAACCAAAACATCCAACTTGCCTTGATCCCTACCTCTACATAACACATAACATCTCATTCGAGAGTATGGTAAAATAAACTGATGATCCCATATCCCAAATATCCCATTCTAAGCATGGCTAAGCATATGCATCATAATAAATGACATGATAAAATAAATCCCAACCCAAGCTACAAGGAAACAAGGTAATGCAATTCTAGGGAAACTTCCAAGCATGGGTTTCATATTTAACTTGACAATGCAATAATTCTATCTAAACATCCTAGTATAGGATCAAAGTGGTCAAGGACACTTGCCTCCTTCCTGCTGCTTTTGGAATGGGTAGTCCTGATCTTGGAAAGGAAGAACTTGCTCTGGAGCAGGTTCTACTCATACCATCACACATAGCAAAAGAAAACAACAATCCATAAGACATAGTTCACACTTCCACTTCATACAAACCACACATTCACATTTATGAAAGCCATTCACATTTCTATTTGTTGTGGTTACTCTATGTGTGTTGATTTTGGGCTTACATGCACTTTTAAACATGTGCATATGATTTCTACTTTTGTATTCATATTTATGTTTGCATACTATATATGAATTTCCAATTTAAATAAATTCCTTATATTCAATTGATACACATTTTAGCCACCAAGTATGCATGGAAGGTATTTTCCTACTCCAAATGTGTCTTCAGACCTTCTACCAACCCTAAACTGAATTCTTTGGATTTTGGAAACTTCATTTATCATTTTCTAGTTATTCATACCTAGCTTGCTATATTTTCAGATTTACTTCCTATGCCTAAATGTGAACTATATTATGAAAATAGTAAGACACCTCATCTAAACAGAATAGGTTTTGGTCTAAAATATTAAATAATATATTTTGAACTTCTCCTCTAATGTGAACTATTTTAAATTTATTTTATCAATTTTCAGAATTATTCTCTACTTAAAAATGTGTCCCTATAACTAATAAATGTGAATAATCAATTAGACAGATTTATTTCAGCCAAAAATCTATTTTTTTATCTCACTCCAAAGTTTTCCAAGTACTAGGAAAGTTTTAAATTTGAATTTACAATGTGTTTGTCCCATCTTTTAAATTTTAAATACTAATCACATATTCAAATTCCTAAATTTAATATCACATAGGGTTAAAAAGGTAAACTCACCCCACTACAGGGTCTATTATATTATTTTAAGAATTTCCAGGGGCCTAACTATGCATAACAGATGGGTTTTGCTAATTTTTATTAAGTCCAGGGGCTAAAACTGATTTTTAATTGAATTTACATGAATTTCTGAAGCTCCAGGGGCTAGATCAGAAGTTTCCGGCGCTAGCTCGTATTTTCCGAGAACCCCAGGGGGTAGCGCGTAAGAATTCCAGTCTTTATAACGCGGTGCTGACGTGGACCGTCCGATTTATAATAGACGGCTGAGATTATAACGTCGAACCGGTACGCGGGGATTTAAACTCTACCGTGCGATTTAAAATAAACGGCGCACAAGCGGCCACGTCGTTCTGATCGAGCGCGGGCGGCGCTGCCCGGCGGCGCACGGAGGCGGGAAGCGTACGATCTCGCCGGAGAGTTTCGGATCTTCGTAAATTCTTCCTAAAACTGTGATTTTATGGCATAGATCGGTGGAGGGAGGTCGGGAATCTCACCTCGGGGGTTGTCTTGAGCTCGGAGGTCTTGGAAGGCGATCGGCGACGAGGTCCGAGGTGAATTCACGGCGAGGCTCGTCGGCGCTGTGTTTGAACCGCAAACCAGCGCGTTTTCTGCACCTGCGAGGTTCCCCGGAGGCGGTGGATCAAGACCAGCGAGTTAGATCAGAATTCCGGAGCGTAGATCGGGCAGAATTCGTCGGAAGGGCTCGGGTTCTCACCGGCGAGAAAATTGGCAGATCGTGGGGAAAAACGGGACGATGCCGGGGTTTTTATAGACGGGGGAAGAGCGGCGTTCGGTTGTGATCGAGTTTGCGTCGCCCACGAACGAAATTCGGCTGGGATACGCAGGGATCCGGGTCGGTTTTGATTCGGGGTGAGAGAGTCCGGCCGAGCGCGGGCGCGAGCGCGAGGAGGAAGAAAGACTGGCAGGCCCCGCATGTCAGTGGGAAGAAGGGGGGCGCGCGTGGCTGCGGGCTGGCGCGGGATCGGGTGGGCCGGCTGGTGGGTTTCGGCCCACTGGCCGGTTTTTTTTCTGTTTTCCTTTTTCTTTTTCCATTTCTTTCTGGTTTGAATTTGAATTTGAATTCCAGTTTGAATTTGAATTTTTGCAACACATGCAACACGTCCAAAAAATTTTAAATTCCTCTCTTGACAGGATTTTGGGGTGTTACAGCTCTACCCCCCTTAAAAGAAATCTCGTCCTCGAGATTGGTGGTTCTAAGAAAACAATTCCGGAAATTGTGCCTTAAGCTCATCTTCTCGCTCCCAGGTGGCTTCCTCTTCTGAGTGATGCTTCCACTGCACCTTGCACATCCGGATTCTTTTATTTCTGGTGAGGCGTTCCATTGTCTCCAAAATCCTGAATGGTTGCTCGGCATAAGACAAATCCTCAGCTACGTCCACCTCATTCATGGGTAACACCTCTTCAGGCGTTCTCAGGCATTTCTTGAGCTGTGACACATGGAATACATCATGCACATCCGATAGGCGAGCCGGTAATTCTAGTTGATACGTCACTTCGCCCTTCCTCTCCAGAACTTGAAAGGGTCCGATGTATCGAGGTGACAACTTCCCTTTCACCTTGAACCGACGAAGTCCTCGGATAGAAGACACCTTGAGATAGACATAGTCTCCCACGTTGAAAACGAGCTCTCTTCTTCGTACATCGGCATAGCTCTTTTGGCGTGTCGATGCTATCCTCAAGTTGTTGCAAATTTCCCTCACCTTCGCCTCAGCTTCTTGTAGTACTTCGGGACCAAACACTTTACATTCCCCTGTTTGGTTCCAAAATAGGGGAGTTCTGCACTTCCTCCCATACAAAGCTTCGAACGGTGACATCTTCATACTAGCTTGATAGCTGTTGTTATAGGAGAATTCTGCATACGGTAAGTTTTTGTCCCAACTCTGATTGTTTTTTAGTGCACATGCCCTCAGCATATCCTCAAGAATCTGATTAATTCTTTCCGTCTGCCCATCAGTTTGGGGATGATAGGCAGAACTAAAGTTCAGATGGGTTCCCATGGTTTCGTGTAACTTCTGCCAGAACCTCGAGGTGAACTATGTCCCTCGATCCGACACTATCTTCTTGGGCACTCCATGGTAACACACGATCCTTGACATGTACAACTCCGCCAATTTGGATCCGCTGTAGCTTTCTTTCACGGGGATGAAATGAGCTACCTTGGTTAGCCTGTTGATGATGACCCATATCGAATCATATCCTGATTGGGTCCTAGGCAGCTCCACTATGAAATCCATACTGATTTCTTCCCATTTCCATTCATGCACTTTGAGTGGTTGCAATAATCCCGCGGGTCATTGATGTCCTGCTTTCACCAACTGACATGTGTCACATAGGGCAGCATGTTCCGTGACATCTCGCTTCATGCCATACCACCAATACCTGCTCTTGAGGTCCTGGTACATCTTCGTACTCCCAGGATGAATGGAATAGTCGGAATCGTGAGCCTTCTTCAAAATCAATTCACGGATCTCCTTTACTTCAGGCACACAGATCCTTTTCCCGTGCCACACCATACCTTGTTCATCCTCTCTGAAGCCAGGGGCTTTATTTTCCTTGATGAGTTGTCTGATTTCTTGTATCTTCTCGTCATTCTTTTGGCCATCGCGTATGTCTTGCTCTAGTGTGGAGTCCACTTCCATGGCGATGGCTTCACCACTATTCACCAGGCATAGATTGAGTCTTATAACATCGTCCTTCAATTCTGCAGGCATGTCCTTCAAGCTCAACCTATTGACCTGTACTTTCCAGCTTAAAGCATCTGCCACGACGTTTGCTTTCCCAGGATGATAGTTGATGCCCACATCAAAGTCATTTATTAGCTCTAACAATCTCCTTTGTCTGAGGTTGAGATCTGGTTGTGTGAAAATGTACTTTAAACTCTTATGATCCGTATATATCTCTGTCCTCTTCCCCATCAAGTAGTGCCGCCAAATTTTCAACGCGTGTACCACTGCGGCTAGTTCTAGGTCATGTGTAGGATATTTTTCTCGTGCTTCCGGAGTTGTCGGGATGCATAAGCCATGACATGCCCTTCTTGCATGAGAACACATCCCAACCTGTTTCCAGAGGCATCGCAGTACACCGTAAAGTTCTTCTGCATATCTGGCATAACGAGCACTGGGGCTGTTGTCAATCTTTTCTTTAACTCCTGAAAACTCGTCTCGCACTGCGGCGTCCATGTGAATGTGACTCCCTTCTCCAACAGTTTGGTGAGGGGTCTCGAGATCTTGGAGAATCCCTCAATGAACCGTCGATAGTATCCAGCCAATCCCAAGAAACTTCGAACTTCCCCGACATTTTCAGGGGTCTTCCACTTCTGTATATCCTCGATTTTGGCGGGATCTACGGAGATTCCTCCCTCCGAGATTATATGTCCTAAGAAGGGAACTCTCTTCAGCCAAAACTCACACTTTCTCAGCTTGGCATATAGTTGGTGTTCTCTCAGCCTCTGCAACACCAACCTTAGATGTTTCTCATGTTCTTCTTCATCTTTGGATAAGACGAGAATGTCATCTATGAAAACCACCACAAATTTGTCCAGATATTCCATGAATACCTTGTTCATGAGATACATGAAGTATGCCGGGGCATTAGTCAGCCCGAAAGGCATGACAGTGTATTCATACAGTCCGTACCGAGATACGAAAGCTGTCTTGGGAATATCAGATTGCCTTATCTTAAGTTGGTGGTATCCCAACCTGAGATCAATTTTCGAGAACACACAAGCTCCCCTCAACTGATCAAACAAGTCTTCAATGCGGGGTAATGGGTACTTATTCTTGATGGTTACTTCATTCAAGGCACGGTAGTCCACGCATAACCTTTGGGTTCCGTCCTTCTTGGGCACAAATATGACCGGAGCTCCCCAAGGTGAGGAACTAGGACGAATATACCCCTTCTCCGTCAATTCTCTTAAATGATCCTTGAGTTCTCCCAGCTGCTTGGAGTCCATCCGATAAGGTCTCTTTCATATCGGAGCTGTTCCAGGCACTAGCTCAATTGCGAATTCCACTTCGCGATCAGGAGGCATACCTGGCAACTCCTCGGGAAAAACATCTGGATATTCCCTGATGATCCTGATCTCCTCCACTTTCACCTCAGCTTGATTTAATTTAATGTCCCTCCTAGGCTCTTGTATTGTTATGAACTTTACTCTTGTGCCACTAGGGTGAGTTAGTTCCACCGTTCTTGTCGAAAGGATGATTCCTTTATGTTTGGTCAACCAATCCATACCCAAAATAATATCTATCCCTTGTGAATCTATCACTATGAGGTTAGCAGTAAATACTACCCCATTAATGTCTAGGATCACCTTGGGACACACTTGTCTCGTCCTTATTTCTCCACCTAGAGAGTTTACTGCTAGCATATGGTTCATTTGTGTTGTTGCTAGGTCATGCTTCTTAACAAACCCTTGGGTAATGAACGAGTGGGTAGCACCAGAATCAAACAGCAGGGTTGCAATGTGTAAATTGGCAGGAAACTTACCAACTACCACGTCGGGTGCCTCTTGCGCCTCCTCCATGGTGACGTGGTTCACCCGTCCTCGCATTACATTCTGTTGTTGCGACTGCACGGGCTTCTTCTTTGGGCACTTATGGGCGTAGTGCCCCACTTCACCACAGTTAAAGCATTTTGTATTAACTTACCAGTTTTTGCTTGTTTAAACTTTAAGATTTTGAGAACTTATTTCATTTATATTTTCTGAGGGTTTCATGTCTTACGTGAACATAAATGCACTTCAATTCATATGGGTTCACACTACAAAGCAAAACAACCTGAAGACGAGGTTGTGGACAAACGCCCATGGCTTCCACAACTCACGTCACACACCAAGCATTAACACACCATTAACTGAGGTAACGACTCGACTACTCGACATCCTGCTAAACTAAGGGAAGGACTCTACACTACTCGTATCACTGAGCTGGCTCCTCGGGATCTTCCTCATTATTGCGGCTGCCTTCTGACTCCGCCTTGGGTGGGGAGGCTGCTGGTGGAGAAGTGCGACGACGCCTGATCGCCCGGCGATCTGGGGAGTCAGGAGTCCATGTATCATTCACGGTGACACACAATTCATTCCCATCTCCTCTTTCTCTCGCCCTCAAGCAGGCTCGCAGCAATGCCTCCGTTTCCTTCAGGGTGTCCTGAACATCCTGAAGCTCTTGCTGACACTCCTGCAGTCGAGTGCTGAGCATAGCAGCATCCTCCAAGCAAAAGTCCATGTGCTCATGGGAAGTCCCTTGCTGCACTGGCGGGTACTTATACTCCGTTGTACCACTCTCGCGCTGGAGGACATACATGTACTCAGTCCTGTCCAGGTGTCGACGATAGATGTGACTCTGGCAGGTGATGGCCTCCCAGGTGACATCCTTTTCCGCATCGACCTGTGTCACTCGACAAGCTGGAGAGCGGTGGATCTTGAGCAGCTGATTTTCATGGATTATCCTCATCTCTGAACTCCATTCTTCCCTCTTCTCACGGATAGTCCTGGTGGAGCTATAGTGTATGATTAGCTTGCCCGTATTGCCGGCGGCTTCGAGCATACGTCGAAGACGGCGCAACAAGCCTCCTACTGCCAATCCGTAGGAAAGGTACATCACCGGACGGCTCTCCTCTCTTTCGGCAAGGGCAACTACGGGAACTCTCCCTCCTGTGGACTTGCGAGCGGTGCGAATCATGCGAACCATCTAAAACAAAAAGCATTTAAACTTAGGTTAGATAAACTTTTAAACAAAAAACCTATTTTGAATGAAAATTGGGGTAAGATGAAGAAAGTGACTCCATTAAATAACACTTTTCAACACACACCTTGTAAAATAGTTTTTAAGAAAATAGGGCCCTTAAATACGTCCATTTCTACCTAGGTCCACGTTCCTACGGGCAACCTTTGCTCTGATACCACTTCTGTCACACCCGGTTTTTCCGAAGAACAACCAAGCGAATATCACATGTATGCCAGGATCATTTTCTCATACATGTGATGACAAATAGTGAAGCATCATTTATTACAAGCCAGGTGTCAAATATAAACAAGTCTTACATAGCAAATGTCTCGATGGACAATAATAAGTTCATCACAAGTAAATAAACTAGCAGCGGAATATTATTCTTGAGGGCTCCGTCACAGGCGTTGCCCGGGGGTCTCCATGAACCTAGAAACCTTCTTCGGTTCCAAAGTCTTGGTCATTATACACCACCTCATTATCTTGACCTGAGCAGAAATATAAACCAACAAATATGCAAGGTTGAGTACCGATGGTACTCAGCAAGTGTGGGAAAGTTATGTCATGCATGGCTAGAACAAGGGGAGGTTGAACTCATGGTTAAAGCACTACGCAATTAATACCTATCACCTTAGCTTATTAAGCACCTACATTACTACACAGGTGAAATGGTCCCAATCTCCCATCCCATCATCATAATCAAGTAACCATAACATCATTTCCAATGTTAAGCTCCCCGCTTAACATCCACAACTTCCAAAAACCATCACTCCTCTAATCATGAATAAGTCCAAGCTGCTCTTGACCGTGAGCACGACTATCATGACAGTTTTGACTCTGCAGAGTTTGTACCACTGTACCCACATGTAGTGATTTCATCCCCCGTTGCCGGGTGGACTAAAAGAACCTCCATTATGCCAGTGGCTACGAACCACATTCACACTTCCCAGGTGTGTAGCCAGGAGATCACTAGAAGCCTTTACAAAGGGATTCGCGACGAGCGTGGGCCCACTGAGGTTTCACCCCTAACAGCATACAAGAGGCTCCAACCCCGCTGCAGTGGCTCCCTCTTGAGCCTTGCGGTTCATATGGTAGTCCAGCTGACACCTACTACCCGCACCATCCAACACACCCATACTACGCCGGGGATACACCTAATTAATTGGCCAAGCTGCCCCATCTCATCATGTGGTTGGCACGGTAAAGCCAGGTTACATGCTCCATGAACCGGTCCTTAGGATCCAGGCAAGTACTAAACACAAACCCGAGTCTCGTGCACCCAGCACCAACCAAAACATCCAACTTGCCTTGATCCCTACCTCTACATAACACATAACATCTCATTCGAGAGTATGGTAAAATAAACTGATGATCCCATATCCCAAATATCACATTCTAAGCATGGCTAAGCATATGCATCATAATAAATGACATGATAAAATAAATCCCAACCCAAGCTACAAGGAAACAAGGTAATGCAATTCTAGGGAAACTTCCAAGCATGGGCTTCATATTTAACTTGACAATGCAATAATTCTATCTAAACATCCTAGTATAGGATCAAAGTGGTCAAGGACATTTGCCTCCTTCCTGCTGCTCTTGGAATGGGTAGTCCTGATCTTGGAAAGGAAGAACTTGCTCTGGAGCAGGTTCTACTCATACCATCACACATAGCAAAAGAAAACAACAATCCATAAGACATAGTTCACACTTCCACTTCATACAAACCACACATTCACATTTATGAAAGCCATTCACATTTCTATGTGTTGTGGTTACTCGATGTGTGTTGATTTTGGGCTTACATGCACTTTTAAACATGTGCATATGATTTCTACTTTTGTATTCATATTTATGTTTGCATACTATATATGAATTTCCAATTTAAATAAATTCCTTATATTCAATTGATACACATTTTAGCCACCAAGTATGCATGCAAGGTATTTTCCTACTCCAAATGTGTCTTCAGACCTTCTACCAACCCTAAACTGAATTCTTTGGATTTTGGAAACTTCATTTATTATTTTCTAGTTATTCATACCTAGCTTGCTATATTTTCAGATTTATTTCCTATGCCTAAATGTGAACTTTATTATGAAAATAGTAAGACACCTCATCTAAACAGAATAGGTTTTGGTCTAAAATATTAAATAATATATTTTGAACTTCACCTCTAATGTGAACTATTTTAAATTTATTTTATCAATTTTCAGAATTATTCTCTACTTAAAAATGTGTCCCTACAACTAATAAATGTGAATAATCAATTAGACAGATTTATTTCAGCCAAAAATCTATTTTTTATCTCACTCCAAAGTTTTCCAAGTACTAGGAAAGTTTTAAATTTGAATTTACAATGTGTTTGTCCCATCTTTTAAATTTTAAATACTAATCACATATTCAAATTCCTAAATTTAATATCACATAGGGTTAAAAAGGTAAACTCACCCCACTACAGGGTCTATTATATTATTTTAAGAATTTCCAGGGGCCTAACTATGCATAACAGAGGGGTTTTGCTAATTTTTATTAAGTGTAGGGGCTAAAACTGATTTTTAATTGAATTTACATGAATTTCTGAAGCTCCAGGGGCTAGATCAGAAGTTTCCGGGGCTAGCTCGTATTTTCCGAGAACCCCAGGGGGTAGCGCGTAAGAATTCCAGTCTTTATAACGCGGGGCTGACGTGGACCGTCCGATTTAAAACAGACGACTGAGATTATAACGTCGAACCGGTACGCGGGGATTATAACGTCGAACAGGCACAAGTGGCCACGTCGCTCTGATCGAGCGCGGGCGGCGCTGCCCGGCGGCGCACGGCGGCGGGAGGCGGCGATCTCGCTGGAGAGTTTCGGATCTTCGTAAATTCTTCCTAAAACTGTGATTTTATGGCATAGATCGGTGGAGGGGAGGTCGGGGATCTCACCTCGGGGGTTTTCTTGAGCTCGGAGGTCCTAGAAGGCGATCGGCGACGAGGTCCGAGGTGAATTCACGGCGAGGCTCATCGGCGCTGTGTTTGAACCGCAAACCACCGCGTTTTCTGCACCTGCGAGGTTCCCCGGAGGCGGTGGATCAAGACCAGCGAGTTAGATCAGAATTCCCGAGCGTAGATCGGGCAGAATTCGCCGGAAGGGCTCGGGTTCTCACCGGAGAGAAAATCGGCAGATTGTGGGGAAAAACGGGACGATGCCGGGGTTTTTATAGACGGGGGAAAGGGCGGCGTTCGGTTGTGATCGAGTTTGCTTCGCCCATGAACGAAATTCGGCTGGGATACGCAGGGATCCGGGTCGGTTTTGATTCGGGGTGAGAGAGTCCGGCCGAGCGCGGGCGCGAGCGCGAGGAGGAAGAAAGACTGGCAGGCCCCGCATGTCAGTGGGAAGAAGGGGGGCGCGCGCGGCTGCGGGCTGGCGCGGGATCGGGTGGGCCGGCTGGTGGGTTTCGGCCCACTAGCCGGTTTTTTTTCTGTTTTCCTTTTTCTTTTTCCATTTCTTTCTGGTTTGAATTTGAATTTGAATTCCAGTTTGAATTTGAATTTTTGCAACACATGCAACACGTCCAAAAATTTTTAAATTCCTCTCTTGACAGGATTTTGAGGTGTTACACTTTTATAAACTTTTACTTTGTTTACATGCATAGTGTGAAGTATGTATGTGCATTAGGTGTAGGATGGATGAAAACCCAACTGCATAACCAGAATTTTTCCACCAAGGGTGAGGGTAGTGTCTAGGGTCTCGAATAGACAGGCTATGCTTAATGATTCATAAGACTTCGGTACAAGTCGAGCAGTTGGAATCTACTCGCGAGTTAGGCTTGGGACACACGGGATTGGTTCGAGTGATGTGAGATCACCTTAGTAATGAAAATGAGACTTAGCAGGGGCTAGGGCGCAGCAAGAGGAAGTCTTGTGTGCGCAGCCCTGTCCGTGTCGATTGAGGACCGATCCGTGTGCGGCCCACGCTGATCAAGTTTGAACGTACCAAAGGCATATCGGATATATGGGCCCCGATAAACCGATGTAACCTAAACCTCCGGGCGTCGAGGCATAACGCACCGATTTATAGGTGTAGGCTGAGGGCAGCAAGGTGGAAATCTACTAACGGGCATAGAGATATGCTCCGTGTAGGGAACCTCCTGCTCGTTTCGGTGCGACCGGTTCGACGTTTGGGCTGTTGGGTGAAAGGTTGTCCCGTACGGCATCGAGTAAGCGTGCTGTGCAGCTCCACGGGTGGGCGTACTTGACGTGCTCTTTGGGTGTCCCTGCAGGTGTATATCGAGTCGATTCGCCGTCCCTCGCGGTGAAGAGTACCACTTGGTCACTGAGTCGTGACGTAGGCTAATGTATGAAATGTGATGATTCAATATTGCTGTTATGATATAATTGTATTTCTACATGTGTGCCACCAAATATGGCTTACTAAATTTCAGATTCCCGAACTGTTAACTTGTGGCTAAAAGATGAACTAAGGATGAACTCGTAGGCGTGTCCATTTGGTGCAATGTTGATATCCTATGTTCATTGTACCCCTCATGTAGAGTTTCATGCCTAGGTGAGTCGGTTAAGTCTTGTTGAGCCCTCGTGCTCACGGTTGCTGCTTAAGTGTTTTTCAGGTGAGGAGCCACCCACGGACTCGGGTTACGAGTCCACCGGCGAGGGTTACCCTCCGTCGGGGACCATGGCTGAGTGGGAGCCTTACACGCCGCGCTGAGCTGAGACGTGCAGCTAGTGTGGGTTGCCCTAGGGCTGGGCAACTGACTTTTGCTAGATAGGCGGGCGTGAGTTGTATAATTTAGACTTCCGCTGTGTAATATAAACAATAGTTTGTAACTGAAGTTTGTACCTGTTTGTACAGTTCAGTTTGTTTTTCCCATGTAATATATTGTGTCCTTATGACGTGTGCTGTTGGGTGTCGCATCGTGCGGCACCACCCTTTGCGATCCTGGATGAGCGCATCCCGGTCCGCCACAGTAAGCCTTGAAAAGAATGGCACTTGGAGATGTTGAACCTCAAGAGCAATCTCAAGATCCAAGAGAGCCATCTCCATCACAACCATAGCAGCCAACACAAGACCAAAGTCAACCTCAACAAAATCAAGATGATCAAGATCAAAATGGAAGCAATGATCCAGGGGGAGAAAAAGAAGATGAGGAAAATGAGGATGTTGAAACAAGTCCCCAAACACCACACCCAACAGTGCGCCAGAGCGTTCAACGGGATCACCCCGTCGACAATATCCTTGGAGACATCTCCAAGGGGGTAATTACTCGGTCTCGTGTTGCAAATTTTTATGAACATTACTCTTTTGTTTCATCTTTGGAACCATATAGGGTTGAAGATGCACTACGAGATTCGTATTGGGTGATGGCAATGCAAAAAGAGCTTAATAACTTCAAGAGAAATGAAGTGCGGGAACATGTGGAATGACCAAACGCAAATGTTGTGGGCATGAAATGGGTGTTCCGCAAACAAGACAAACACGGCGTGGTGACAAGAAATAAAGCACGAATTGTGGCCAAAGGGTACTTACAATTCGAAGGTTTGGATTTTGATGTCTGACAATAAAGTCCATGTTGGTTTCCTTCCACTTCCACTGGGGGATCTTTAATGGTTGCAATAACCTGGCAGGTCGCTGATGTTTGGCTTTGACTCGTTGACACATGTCACACAAAGCAACATACTCAGCTATATCTCTTTTCATGCCGTGCCACCAGAACTGGGTCTTCAAGTCCTTGTAAATTTTAGTGCAGCCCGGGTGGATGGAGTATGTTGAGTCACATTCCTCTCTTAACACCGTGTCGCGGATGCGCTTCACATCAGGGACACAAATCCTTTTCCCGGCCATAGTGTGCCATGTTCATCCTCCATGAAGTCCTTTTCTAATCCTTCTCGGATTCATTCCTTAATTTATTTAATATTTTCATCAGCTAGTTGTCCATCTCGTATTTCCTGCTCTAGTGCTGGGTTCATTTCCATAACCTCCATCTCTTTCACAAATTTGAGGTTAAGCCGTTTGAACTCCGCACATAGTTCTGGCGGTAATTCTTCAACCGTTAGTTGGTGACATTGTGCTTTTCGACTTAATTTCATCTGCCACTACATTCGCCTTTCCAGGATGGTAGTTAATTCCCACATCATAGTCTTTGATTAATTCCAACCAGCGACGTTGTCTTAAATTCTGGTCAGTCTGCATGAATACGTACTTGAGACTTTTGTGGTCCGTGTAAATTTCACACCTATGCCCAAGGATGTAGTGTCTCCAGATTTTTAGGGCATGGAGCACGGCTGCCAACTCGAGGTCATGAGTCAAGTAGTTCATCTCGTGCTTTCGTAACTGTCTTGAAGCATAGGCCACTACCTGTCCTTTCTTCATGAGTACGCATCCAAGTCCCTGCCTTGATGCATCGCAGTAGATGTCGAAGCTCTTGCTCACGTCCGGCAGGATTAATACCGGAGTTGTCGTCAACCTCTTCTTTAATTCATCAAACCCGTCCTGACATGCTTGAGACCATACAAACTCCTTCCCTTTACCCAAAAGTGTTGTCATGGGTTTTGCTATCTTGGAGAAGTCCTTTATAAACCGACGGTAGTATCCAGCCAATCATAGGAAACTCCTGATATCCTGTAAGTGCATCTAGGCATTCCCGTGTGGGTTTTGGATGATCGATGATAAACAAGTGAAGAGCTAACCAAACTTTCTAAGTGATAGCAGGTGACATGAAGAAAAAGGAGAATAATACAAAAGGGAAAAAGGTGTCTTTGATGAGAAAAGGAAGAATTATGAATGTAAAGACCCAAGTAAAGGAGAAAGTTTAGGCTCATAGTTTAAGTATAGAGTGTGTGTGAGAGACACCTCTAAGAGCTCAATGGTAATCTCCAGTTAGTGCAGGAAGGGTGAGTGAGAAAAACACACCATCCAAATCAACAGACTTGCCCGGCTAAGAATGGACTAGTCCGGTGCACGAGGACATGTCCGATATGCCATGGAGAAAACCTCTCTGTGCGACATCGGACTAGTCCGCATTATAACGAAATAGTCCGGAATGGCCAGACTTGTCCGATTTACAACAGCCTACTCTTCTCTTTGTGACATTGGCCAGACTAGTCCGATGTCACGCCGAACTAGTCCGTGCACCAAAGACTAGTCCGTATTCAAATAGACAAGCACTCTCTGTGTGATTAGGGTTTAACCCATTTAAACCCAACTAGCGGCGGGGCACAATATGAAATAGAACACCGGACTAGTTCGATGTTGACAATGGACTAGTCTAGACTCCTGAGATCCCAAAGGGAACATATCGGGACCTCTATAAAAGGGGACCCCTAGACTCATTTTAGTGAAGTCATGAACCCTAGCGCCGCCAATGCATCCTAGAGCACAAAAACACTCCTCTACACACATTCTAAAGTCCTAAGGATCGAGTGCATGGGATTTGGGAGATTGAAAAGGGAGAGGAAAGTTTTCATCTTCATTGAGCTCTTGGTTTGATTTCTCTCACACACTCCTATTGATTATTGTATAAGTTTTGAGTGTGTTAATCTTCCATTGATTTGTAAACTTGTTGGAGCCCTCAACTTTTGAGGAAGCCCCATAAACATGGTGATTACACCGATTGATACTGGAGATCAAGTCGGACTTGGTGGTGACTTGACGAGGAAAGGGTTGGTTAAGACCTGGCTCTATGTGAGCTCATCAACGAGGACGTAGATCCCTTCCGTGGGATTGAACCTCGGTAAAAATATTTTTCTTGTGTTCTATTAATTCATACTTCTCAAAATCATCACTAGTTAGGGTTTAACTTTGTGTTTTTAATTAATCTTGTGATCCACGTGGTATTAAGTTCTCATAAATACTAGTGAAAATTACTAAAGTAGTTGCATACTTTCTGCTGTGATAAATTCGAAGAAAAACACAAAAGGTTCAACCTTGATCACTGTATTGTTGAATCACGTACTAGTCCGCAGTGACACCGGACTAGTCCGGACTCTGGAACTTAACACCTTTGTATTAAGTGTTTCAGGAGTTCAGAAAGCATATTCACCCCCCCTCTAGGCACATTCAATTGGTACCAGAGCCAGACTCTCCATCAAGAGACTAAGCGCTCGAAGAGACGATGGCCGATGAGAAGGAAACTCAAGTTCCGATGAAGCCCACCGATGAGGGAGCTCAAGACCCAAACAAGGTGCTTGATGTGTTGAGAGAATTTGAAGACAATGATGAGGAGGTTCGCCAACTCAAGGCACTACTCAAGAAGAAGCTCCTAAATCAAAAGTACAAGAAGAAGGGCGAAGACAAGCCAAAAGGGAGTGGTCATCAAGACTACTCCCGATATCCTTTTAATTATGAATGTATTAATTCAAATAACCATTATATTTCTATTCCTATGGGAAAACTCCACATTTTGATGGAAATTATTATACTATGTGGAAGCATAACATGAAAATGCATCTCATTTTTTGAAACCGAAGTCTTTGGCATATTGTGTGCACAAGTATAGATATTCCGGACACCGACAAGGAACTCACTCCGAAGCAAGCACAAGTAATCCACCGCAACACACAAGCTGTCGCAGTGATCACCCCATCCTTGATTCGGGAAGAGTTCAACAAGGTTGATGGACTAGAAGTAGCCAAAGACATACGGCATACCCTCAAGACAGCACATGAAGGAAATCGCCTAGTATGAGAAGCCAAGATTTAAATGATTGAGGGGGAGCTAGGGAGGTTTGCTATTGAGGACGGTGAAAGCCCTCAAGAGATGTACAATCGCATGAAGGTCCTCATCAACAAAAGCCAGGCATATGGAAGCAAGAAGTGGATTGACCATGAAGCCCACAAGAGAATGATAAGAGCTTTCATGCCCCGCAACGTCACCTTGTGCTCAACGATCCGAGAAAGTCTGGGGTTCCACAAAATGACTCCGGATGAGCTATTGGGCAAAATTATCAATCACGAGATGATGGAGAAGGAAGCTCAGTTTGTGAAACATCTTGCTGAGCTCACCTCTTCCAAGAAGAAGGAAGTCACACTCAAAGCGACATGCAAACCAAAAGAAAAAGAAACCTATGAGGTGCAAGATGATGAAGACAGGGCGATGATGTAAGCACTGATATGGATGACGAAGAAATGGTTCTCTTCATCAAGAAGTTCAAGCGCATGATGAGGAGAAGAAGAGGTGACAACTCGAATGAAGGCCAGAACAAATACAGAGGGAAGTCCAAATCTCGGCGAACTTGCTATAATTGTGGCGAATATGGACATTTTATGGTTGATTGCCAATATGAAGAGAACAAGAAGAAGAAGAAGGAATACAAGCCACAAGACAAGAAAATGTTCAATAAGAAGAAGCAAGCGGGCCAAGCACACATTGGCAAGGAGTGGTACTCAAACGACGAGTTCTCCTCCGAAGATGGAGATGGGGTGGCAATCATTGCCATCAAAAAGCCTTCTATGAAGACCACTCTCTTTCCAAGCTTGGGAGGATGGAAGGACTTGAACCACACTTGCCTTATGGCTAAGGAAGGCAAGAAAAAGGTTAAATCTAAATCTTCCTCTTTACCTTCTCTTCATGATGATGATTTTGATAGTAGCGATGAAAATGAACACATGCTTAAGGATCTAAGTAAAAGTACACTTGCTAAAATGAAACTATTGTTGAAATAGATATTTGAGAAGGAAGAACTTATCAAACAACAAGAAGATATGCTCATCCTTCAAGAGGAGAGATATTATGAGGTTGAAAAGGTCTTGAACTCGAAAAGGAAAAGAGTAAAGCACTTGAGCGTGAGCTAGCGTTGAGCAAGGAAACTTTCTCAAATCTTAATGATTTGAATGTTGTACTTAAGGATGAACTTGTTAACTTGACTAAAAGTTTACTTGACTAAAGTTAACAAGACTCTTCAAGTACAAGTTGAATCACTCAAGCAGAGTGCTCCCACTTCCTCCAAGAGTGCACCCTCCTCAAACATCAAGTCTATTCCACTCAAGACATGTAATTGTGCTAACTTGGTTCTTGACTTAAAGAGTGAGCTTAAAATGACACAAGACAAACGTTCACCCAAAGGTGGCATTTTTGATAAGGAGAAAATCAAATATGCACGTAGTGCATATTCGGTTACTAGATCTCCCAATGTCAAGGATGGTCTTGGATATTCCAAAGGTGAAAAGCAAATTGCTAGAAACCCTAACAATAACAAGAAATAGATTTACTTTGTCAAGGGAAGCTCAAATCAAGTCGAGAACAACAAACATATTTCTTCCTCACTTGAAAAACCTAAAAATGTGTAAAATCCCCAAGTTGAGCCTTGCTGGTGTTTCTGTAGAATTCAAATCAGCAGGGTATACTCCTTCTAAATTAGTTTTCAAATTCAGAATTTTGCCACATGGAATAAAGGCTAGACTATCGTAAAGAAAGTTTAGCACAAAGAAGGTGAAACGTAGGGTTTGATTTAGGAGCACAAGAGAGGGTGGAATCCACGGTAGTCAAATTCAGCTTTTGGAGATTTCTGAAAAAAAATTGAATTTGAATTAGGAAGCTACTGTGGTTTGGGAGTAGAAATGTGGAGAAATCAAATTCAAAAGCTGATGGCACGGTTAGACTGCAATTATTCACAAGGGTCTAACTATATGAATTCATCAATTTGAATTATCAACAGAATTGAATTTCAAATTTGAGCACAAGATAGGATTAACTCCTCTATATTCAAATTGAATTTTCGGAATTGCTGCAAACTGTAAATTTGAATATGGGAGCCACTGTTGTTTGGGGAGAGACTGCTGGTGGGACCCACATGGCAGTGGAACAGAGACCACAATTGTGTTTTCCCGAAGGCGGTTCAATCTCTCTTGCTGCTTGATAAACATCGTGGCTGCACAACCCAATTGTTGTTTCCCCTGCTCGCACGATCAAACCCACAGAACCTCGCTCCCGCGCGCTCATCCGAGAGAAAATGACGCCCACCTTCTCTGCTCTCCTCACCGATCGGCTCCGACAAGTTTGGCCGCCCGGTTGATCCACCCCGAAGCTGCGCCGGAGTCTCCATGACATCCTCAACACAGTTACAGCTCGTCTCCGGCTTCCTCCAACCGCTGTGAGCCGTTTCTTCCTCCGCAAAAAAGAGCAACGCCGCACCTCACGGTTCAACATCGCCCGGCCCACTCCAAGCCTCTCCGGCATGATCAACCCCACCCTACGGTGAACCACGACATATAGATGCTCATCCCGAACCCCCCTTGCTCTTCCCCGGCGCCGGCTAACCCAAATTCAAAGTTTTGTGGCGGTAGACATGAGGAACCGCCAAAACCCAATTCAGGAAATTCTGCAAACATGCGTGATCAATCCAAAATCGGTTCAAATCACAGCCACTAGACGCTCTAGCGACCCCCCAGACCAAATCCCGCAGCAAACCGTCCATTCCACGAGTGGGGCAATGAGAATTCGCCGCCGCCGGCCAAAACGGGTCGGTCCTCCGGTGACAACCCTTTTCCCGCTGTTTGCTGCAAGAGTTGGGTGTAGAATGATGTGGCACAACCTCTGTGGTGCTGTACGGCAACTTAGCTCGTCGGGAGAGGCTTGGGACACACCGCTCCTCATCGGCGCCACGCCGCCAACCGCTGCCGCCGAACCTTTTCCCAGCGTTTTCACATGGTAAAACCTTGCCCAGCTGCTAGGCGACGGTCTGAGGATCACGTAGCACGAAAGCAGAGCAAAAATGATCGAGAAATGGGGCAGAATGGGGTGCGCCACCCTTCTGTCCTGTGCGCACAAGTCCTGGCATGAGGTTGAAGAAGGGTCTGACTGCGGGTCCCACTGTCAGTGTGTAGAGGGAGTTTCTCTATGCAAAAATAATTCCAGCAAATGTTCAAACTTTGAGAGCCCATAACTTGGTGTAGGAAACTCCAAAAAGGGTGAGAAAAAAATTGCTGGAATCCTCAGAAGGAGTACTTTGCTGGGAACAAATTGCTTGCTATGAAAATGCCTAGTATTTTCTGTGGAATTCTTTTTATTAATCCTTTAGGGATTAATTTCCAGGAATATTTCTTTATGAAACATTCCCGTTTTTGGTAAGAAAATCTTTCTCCTAGTTCCTGATCTCCAGTAAAAATCTTAGGATTTTTGGAGTTGATTATTGGGTTTCATGTCTAGCTGACCCCAACATGCTTGGGATAAAGGCTTGGTTGGTGTTGTTGTTGTTGTTGTTGTTGCTGTATTAAGGTGGCTTAGTCAGTAGGTTAACTCAGGGTTAAATAAAGAGGCTGAAAAACAACAAAATTAAATTCCGGAAAATACATCAAGCTTCACCAAGCCATTTTGGCCAGCAGAAGGCTTAGAAAATTTTGAAACAAAATTTCCTAGAACCCTTAGGTTCAGACCTCTTAGAATATCAGATTCTTCCATATGAGGAAGCCTGATTAATTTTATATAAACCATTGTAGGTAAAATCTTCCAAGAATTTTTGTGGATTATTCCTTCACCAAAAACTTCTAACAATTTTGTCATACTCCTATAATGAGATTAGAAAGCTCCTGTAAACATTTCAACCACAGAATCATCTGTCTTCATATGTTTTGACCCCGTAGTTGTATATATAGCATTAATGCATATTATAATACATATTGCAAATTTTGATCATTTCGGTAGAGGGAATTCTCAAGAAGACTTCGGAGGCCACTGAATTGCTTCTACTGACAGATACATAGTCAGGATAAACAATAAGGCAAGCCTCGGCTTGCATCAAAATTTATAAGTTTATATTTGTATACACTTTATATTGTCTAGAATTGGTAATTTTGCATTAAGTCTAGATTGTATGACACTCCAGATGCATGACCCAATAAATCCCTGGAGTATTGGTTAAATTAGGATGTCACTTAAGTATAACTGCTATAATCAAGTTAAGAAAAGTGGATTAAAAAGGCATAACTCGAGTAGGCTGTTTCCTACTCGTGAACAGGGCTTAAGGGGGGTCAATCGGAAGAGTTGGAAATTGATCCACTTAATTGGGGGAAATGGAGACCGGGCAGTATGTATGGAATGCTCAAGTACGTGGTCCTGTGAGCATAGTCCCTGCCTGAGTCAATTGAGGACCGTTCTCGTGTGCAGCCTGCTGGACAAGTTTGATCTTGTACTGGATGCATACTGGACATATAGGACCCAGGACCTCAGTGTAACATGTTAACCTCAGTCCCATGCAGATGCTGAAAGGAGAGATAAGTCGTCACTACGAGGGTTTGCCGTAGGTGAGACTTACTCTGGGTCGGTGGGGCCGGTTCGACATGTGGGTGTCTTGTGAAAAGTTGCCACATACAATATTGAGGGGATTGGTTGATCACCTTTCTCAGACGGGTGTATGTTTTGTGTCATCCGAGTGTTATCGATTCGAATCATCGTCGCTCGTGGTAGTGAGCATACTTGTACACTGAGTCATGACGTAGTAAGAAACTGGGGGAAAGGTGAATATACTTCGTGCTTAATCCTCATATTGGATATGAGGGATGATAAGAACCCCTCACTAAAATTTACTTTCTACTTTGGGCTAGTAGCATCGAGACAAAGCGGTTCTTGTTTGATTGTGGAGTCTCGATGTCGATGGCGCAAAGTATGTATTGGTCTAGGGTAGCTCTCACTAAATTCACCTTCGCCTCGGCAAGTGGCATCAAGATGAAGTGTTTCTTGTTTGATTGTGGAGTCTCCATGTAAATTGTGCGAGGATTATAAAAGTTGCTTAAAAACTGGAAGTAAGGACTCTCTGTTAGCTCAAGTTCATCGTGTATGCAAACTTCTTTATTCAGCCCTCTATTTGCAGCATTTTAGAGTTCCATTTGTAGGGTTATGATTAAGTATTGCTGAGCATAAGCTCACAGTTTGTTGATCCGTTGTTTTGCGGGTGAAGTTGGGTAAGGCAACGTTAGGGAGGAAGGGTGATCCGAGTGGGGCAGCACCCAATGAGGGGTGTGAGTCTCACTTGGAACCCTGCACGTCGCCGTCGTGTTGTGTCTTGCTAGTGTGGAACATACGCGGGCTGGATGGCTTCCTTTTGCTTAGCGTAGCTAGGCTATAGCTCGTGAGTTGTATTCTTATCTTTCAGCTGCAATGTACGCCTATACATTATTTGGAAAATGTGACAATAATATATATTAAAGACATATATTGTTGTGTATGTGTGCTTTTCGGTCATGTGTTGTTAGGTGTCGCATCACACGACACCACCCAATGCGATTCCTAGACTGTTGGGGCGGAGGTCCCCACAAAATGATCATCATATAATGTTCCGTACTTTTGATGCCTCATACGTTCCTATGAAAAATAAATTTAATCATGTTTATACTAAGTATGTTGGGCCACTCTACAAGAGTCCAAAATCTTGTGTGGGTGCCTAAGTGTCTTGTGACTAACATCAAAGGACCCAAGCAAGCTTGGGTACCTAAAACCAATCATAACCGTGTTTTGTAGGCATACTCCTCTGGTGGATCTAAATGGGTGCTCGATAGCGGATGCACCAACCACATGACTGGAGGAAATTAAATGTTTGTGGAATATGAATAAAATGAGGATACAAGTGAAAGTATTTATTTTAGTGATAACAGTCAAGGAAGGGTACTCAGAACCAGTAAAATAGCTATATCACCTCAACACACTCTTTCTCAAGTTTTACATGTTGATTCATTACATTATAATCTCTTGTCCATATCTCATCTATGCGATAAAGGTTATTATTATTTTTCACTAACGAGGGTGTCACCATTTTTAGAAGAAGTGATGACTCGGTTGCATTCAATGGTATGTTAAAGGGAAATCTCTATCTCATGGACTTCACCACGGATAAACCTCAACTTGACACATGCTTGATTGCAAAGACTAACATGGGTTGGCTGTGGCATAGACGGCTAGCTCATATTGGTCTGAGAAATCTGCAGAAACTTCTAAAAGGGGATCACATCCGAGGTTTGAAGAATATTGTGTTTGAGAAAGACAGGCCATGCAGCGTGTGCCAAGCCGGAAAACAAGTTGGAGCACCTCACCCCGCTAAGAACATAATGACAACTAAAAGACCGTTGGAGCTACTACATATGGACCTCTTCGGGCCTATCGCCTACATTAGCATCAGCGGAACAAATACGGTTTAGTAGTTGTAAATGATTTTTCAAGATTCGATTGGTTATTTTTCTTACATGATAAGAGGTACAAGGTGTCCTCAAGAAATTCTTGAGAAGAGCTCAAAATGAGTTCTCTTTGAGGATTAAGAAGATAAGGAGCAACAATGGCACCGAGTTCAAGAATACCCAAGTTGAAGACTTTCTTGATGAAGAAGGCATCAAACACGAATTTTCGGGTCCCTACTCCCCCGAATAAAATGGGGTAGCCGAAAGGAAGAATAGGACACTTATTGAAATGGCGAGGACAATGCTCGATGAATACAAGACCTCAGGCAGATTTTGGGTGGAAGCGGTAAACACCGCATGTCACGCGACGAAACGACTCTATCTCCATCGACTCCTTAAGAAAACTTCATATGAGCTTCTTACCTGTAACAAGCCTAATATTTCATATTTATAAGTCTTCGGAAGTAAATTCTATATTCTAAACGAAAAGCCTAGGAATTCGACGTTCGCTTCAAAATCTGATGAAGGTTTTTGCTGGGTTATGATTCAAACACTTACTCCTACCGTATCTTCAACAAAACCTCCGGGATTGTTGAAGTTGCACGTGACGTAGTGTTTAATGAGACTAACGGCTCCCAAGTGGAGCAACTTGAGCATCATGTGCTAGATGAAGAAGAAGCTCTGTAGCAAGCCTTGAAAAGAATGGCACGTGGAGATGTTCGACCTCAAGAGCAATCTCAAGATCCAAGAGAGCCATCTCCATAACAAATAGAGCAGCCAACACAAGAACAAAGTCAACCTCAACAAAATAAAGATAATCAATATCAAAATGGAAGCAATGATCCAGATGGAGAAAAATAAGATGTGGAAAATGAGGATGTTTAAACAAGTCCCCAAATTTTATACCCAAGAGTGCGCCAGAGCATCCAACAGGATCACCCTGTCGAAAATATCCTTGGAGACATCTCCAAGGGGGTAACTACTCGGTCTCGTGTTGCAAATTTTTGTGAACATTACTCTTGTTTCCTCTTTGCAACCATATAGGGTTGAAGATGCACTACGAAATTCGGATTGGGTGATGGCAATGCAAGAAGAGCTAAATAACTTCAAGAGGAATGAAGTGTGGGAACTTGTGGAACGACCAAACGCAAAAGTTGTGGGTGCAAAATGGGTGTTCCGCAACAAATAAGATGAACAAGGCATGGTGACAAGAAATAAAGCATGACTTGTGGCCAAAGGGTACTCACTAGTCCGAAGGTTTGGATTTCGATGAGACTTTTGCTCACGTAGCTATGCTTGAATCTATTCTAATATTATTGGCCTATGCTACTCACCATAATTTCATGTTGTACCAAATGGATGTCAAAAGTGCATTCCTCAACGGTCCAATCAATGAGGAGGTGTATGTGGAGCAGCCACCCGGGTTCGAGGATCAAGAACTCCCCAACCATGTGTACAAACCGCGTAAGGCTCTTTATGGCCTCAAATAAGCTCCTAGAGCTTGGTATGAGTGTCTTAGAGATTTTCTAATTGACAATGATTTTAAAATGGGAAAAGCTGATTACACTTTATTCACAAAATATTTTGATAATGATTCATTCGTTTGCCAAATATATGTCGACGAGATAATATTTGGTTCTACTAATAAGTTGTTTTGTGATGAGTTTAGTAAGATCATGACCGACAGGTTTGAGATGTCCATGATGGGCAATTTGAAGTTCTTTTTAGGCTTTTAAGTGAAGCAACATAGAGAAGGCGCTTTCATTTGCCAAATGAAATATACACAAGATATCCTTAAAAAATTCAATATGGATAAAGCCAAGCCCATCAAAACTCCAATGGCGACCAATGGACATTTTGATCTCAACGAAGATGGTCTGAATGTTGACTGAAAGGTATATCGTTCTATGATCAGTTCTTTATTATATCT
The DNA here is from genome assembly GCA_030760725.1 of Neostapfia colusana. Classification (NCBI taxonomy): domain Eukaryota; kingdom Viridiplantae; phylum Streptophyta; class Magnoliopsida; order Poales; family Poaceae; genus Neostapfia; species Neostapfia colusana. The sequence goes on along the minus strand of JASWHV010000004.1, from coordinate 23,867,059 downwards.
TTGTGCAACTAGGCCCAACATCATGTTGAGTGTATGTATGTGTGCAACGTTTCAAGCCACTTCAAAGGAGTGTCACTTGACAGCCGTAACGAGAATCTTGAGATATTTAGTTCATACACTCAACCTAGGTCTTTGCTATCCAAAGGGGTCAAAATTCTTATCAGATACTCTGGTGCAGATTATGCCAGATGCAAATGGATATGAAAAGTACATCCGAGACTTGCCAATTCTTGGGTAGGTCTCTAGTATCATGGTCGTCCAAGAAGCAAAACTCCATTGCCTTATCCACAGCTGAAGCGGAGTATGTTGCCGCTGGGAGTTGTTGTGCACAACTCATTTGGATGCGACAAACTCTAAGAGATTATGGTTACAATTTGAACCATATTTCTCTCCTATGTGACAACGGGAGTGCCATAAAAATAGCTCATAACCCCGTTGAGCATTATAGAACCAAACACATTGACATCTCGCACCATTTCTTGAGAGACCACTCTATCAAAGGAGACATTTTAATTGCACATGTTAGAAACAAAAAGCATCTAGCCAATATTTTCAGCAAGCCATTAGATGCGAAATGGTTTTGTGAGCTCAACAATGAATTGAATATCCTTGATTCTTGAAATGTGGCTTGAAACGTTGCATATCTGATTGCTAGTAATCTAAAACATCAAAATACCAGCATGATTGCGAAAAAATTATCCCCTACCTCTTTTTAACTCTAAAACTGCTTCAAATATTAACTCTTGGTGAATTATGGTCATAGTTTGATTGTTGATTGCTTACTGATCACACTCACCAAGAATACTTTTCAAAAACTATATATGTCCAAATGATCAACATGGTCAAAATCCCTTAGATACAAGGGTGCTTGGAAATATTTTTTTCATACCATGGATAAGTGAGTTGTAAGACTGGACTAGTCCGTGCCAAGGTTTAGTCCGGCCGTAGTCCGCAGAACTGGACTAGTCCGGTATATATCGGACAAGTCAGGTATCCGGGGACTTAACCGTTCGACTCAGCCCGAGACCCTCTTCTTCCTCTCACTTTCCCCACAACATTCTCTCTCTCAACACAAGCTCTCAAGGCGATTTCTTCGTCTCCTTCGCCAAAACATCAATTTTTCGAAGGGGAAGGCTTGGAAGCATGAAGGGAAGTTCACCCCCGACTTCTCCGCACCTAGGATCCGCTCTACTCCGTGATTCGATCCCGTCTTGGTAAACCCTTGCCCTAACCCTAATCCTCTATTTTTCTAGGGTTTAGACCAAATCCTTCGGGCTCTATGGTTTCAGTACCACTTAGTATGCTCTACATTGTCATTCCCCTACACAATGAACCTTGTACCAAAGATTTGATGATTTTCGATTAGCTAGGGTTCTTACTGATGAACACCGGACTAGTCCGGGTTTTCATGCGGACAAGTCCGGTATGCCGGACTAGTCCATATAAACCACGAACAAGTCCGGATGTTAACATCATTAAACCTACAATGTCGATTTTGTAAATCTTTCTTTTCTGTCCCTTTTCCCTTGTTCTCATATACTCCTATCTTGTCAGGAATCATGTCAAACTCCGAGGACAGTGGCTTTAGTGAGCCAGAACTTGAAGCTGCACGTCAAGCCGCATATCGAGAGGCAGAAAGAGTCCGGCAAATGAGATCGAAGAAAAGGAATGATCGTGATGCAAATGAAGCTCCTGCTGCCTCAAGACGCAAAGTACTTGTTAAACAACCTGAAGGCAGCAAATACAAAGAGGAAGCTGGCCCTAGCACCAAGGGCAAAGAGAAGGCCGTCACTAGCAACAGAAACAAAGGGAAAGGGAAAGGACCTGCTGGAACCTCTGGACCGATTGGTCCATTGGAAATGGCTCCACCACTCCAGGACCACAATCGACATCTCTCCATCAACCCATTAAAAGGGAAAGGAAGTCAGAAAGCAAGAAAGTACCGGATGGAGAACGTGTATGATTATGAGAAAATGGCAGCAGATCCACGGTTCTGGATTGACTTCCATTGTGACTGTTACAGACTGTGTATCTCAAAATGAAGAATCTCGTAGCAGAGAATCAACTGATCAATTGGGATTACATGGGAGAGAAACATATTGAGGTTTTTGATCAAGTCCTAGTTGCTGTGGAGCTCCATGGTTTGAAGGATCTCATGGCCTTCAAATATGCTTGGAACAATGGAGTCATTGCTCAATTCTACTCCACATGCTATTTCTCACAGCACAATGCCATAATAGTTACTTGGATGACACATGGCAAACATATACAATCTCATATGTGGAATTTGCCAAGTGTCTAGTTTTAGAAGACACTTTGGAAAATGAGCTCACTGTTCACAACACCAAGCCACTTGACAAGAATGAGATCAATTTTCTCTATGATGGCTACTATCCGTACAAGCCCCCGTCAACCAACAATATGAAGCCGTTCTTTGTGGTACTAAATCGTGTGCTGAGGAAGACCATTGCCCCCAAGGATGGTGATGCGGAAGCATTCAGGGATATCTTCGCAACCTGATGCATATTATAAGCGGGACAGAGAAATTCAACATCTTTGACTATATCTACAATGATATCTACATCATCGCTCATACTCCAAACCGCTCCTGTAGCTATGGCCCGTACACCATGTGCATGCTTGAGCATGTCACAGGTTTGGAGTTCACCAAAGATGTCAAGCATCTAAGGCTTCGACCTCAGGTGCCTACAGTTCCACCTCCACCTTCCTCTACTATGAGGCAGCGATCATCTCAAGCCAATGGGGACACAGAGGCTCCGTCCTCTTCTAGAGCCTCCACTGGAGGGATACTGAAGATGCTCCAATCCATTTTTGCCTCGTGCCACAAAGTGGAAGTGAAGCAGCATGAGGAGGGTCTTGCTAGGAAGTGTCATGCCCGCTTCATGAAGGAGAATGTCACAGCCATATGCCAGAAATTAGAATTATGTCCTATTGGCTCTCCGGAGATCTTCGACGACTCCGATGAGGACTACACGGAGACTCCAAAATTGACCGACGAGGAGCTTGCTTACTTTGGGATCGGCTCCTCTACTCGCTCACAAGCTCCTCGCCAAACTAGAGGTGAAGATAATGATCATGATGATGATGAAGAGCAAGATAGCGAGAAGACTCAAAGTGTAGCTAGTGAACAAGATGATGAATATGATGAGTAGTCCCCCCCCTATTTTTTCCATTTTGGTGTCTTGATGCCAAAGGGGGAAGAGATCAAGGGGGAGCTCAGAGTCGTTATCTTAGTCTTCATCTTAGTAATTTGTTGGTCATGGACTATTTTCAAAATTGTAATGCATTTATAATGAAGACCATGTAATGATGTCCTATGTAAGACTATGTAATGCTTATGCACTATATTACCTCTTGTTGCACACTTGGTTATTCATGTCCTTTTCATAATATGATGCTCTCATGATTATTACTATTGAAACACTTGTATGTTTACACTACATCGCTAGGCACCCCACCATAAAGAATACACATATGAGAATGCATCAATAGTTCATGCATATTACTACTCATATGTGTATACTTTATGAAAATTGAATTCATTTACCCTCAAATGTTTAAACTTTGCTTGGTTGTCATTAATTACCAAAAAGGAGGAGAGTGTAAGTGCATATAGGAATTCCCGTGTGGGTTTTGAATGATCAATGACAAAAAAGTGAAGAGCTAATGAAACTTGCTAACTGAGAGCATGTCACATGAAGAAAAAAGAGAATATTACAAAAAGGGGAAAGGTGTGGCTTTGATGAGAAAAGGAAGAATTATGAATGAAAAGACCCAAGTAACGGAGAAAACCTAGGCTCATAGTTTAAGTATAGAGTGTGCATGAGAGACACCTCTAAGAGCTCAATGGTAATCTCAAGTTAGTGCGGGAAGGGTGAGTGAGAAAAACACACAGTCCAAAACAACAGACTAGTCCGCCCAAGAACGGACTAGTCCGTGCACGAGGACATGTCCGACATGCCACGGAGAAAACCTGTAAAATCCCGAATAATGCTAGCAAGTAATTCAGCAAATTCCCACTTAGGAAAAATGAGGGGAATTAAAACTTTGGATTATAAAGGTGTGAGTTCAACGTGCTGACTCAGATTTGCAAAAATTTCCAATCATGGGGAGCTAAACTCACAATTCGGTTCTCCATAATTCAAATAATGAACCTGCCATATTTCAGCTCATTTGGAATGGGTTTACTATTTGTTTGGAATCAAGAGAGGAAACCCTCAAATCTGAATTCAAATTTAAGTCCAAATTCAAACTTCACAAAAATTGCAAAATTGGGTTCACAAATGTGATTATCATCTTTGAAACAGCACCTATGCCAAAATTCAGATTATTTGGGCTTAGTTTGCTAGGTTTTTGAATCAATAAAAGGGGATAAATTCAAATGTTGATTCAAATTCAAAAATCCAATTGCAATTTGAACTTCTCAACTGAAAATGAATTCAGTGGAATTCAAATTCAAACACAAGACTTTGGGAGGAAGCAAAGTGTTTAATTTGGAGGGAAATATCAGAAGCTATTAGGTGGGGTGGGACCCACAAGTCAGTGGCACAAGGCAACACAGTCGGTTCTTGTGAGGACCCAACGATCCCGACATTCCAGGATCTCGCTGAGGGGTGCTGCGATGGACAGCACCGGATAACACACAGGAAAGGGGATTTGCAACATAGTTACAACAAAATAATGTTATAGTCTACACTCGCAGGCGTAGACTAAGCAAAAGGTCCACATTCAGTTTGTGAATATGTTCCTACTAGCACACACGCACACACTAACACAGTGGCATGCACGACTCCCATTCGATGGTGGTTCCCTCTTGGGGGTCCGTCTCCTCCTCGGGAGCCTCCTCCTTATAGAACCCTACAAGCACTTCAACAACAAGCAGTGAGCACGATGGCTCAACAAGACTAACCCGTCTCATCTAAACATGCAACTCTACATGCTATAATTTTAAGTGTACAATGGGAAAATACTTTGCATAAGGACTTGCCTAATTAGTGGACTCTTACTTTCAAGTTTTAGCCTCAAGTTAGTGGAAAACCTTGTGCTAAGACACATAGGAAGTCCGCAATCAAACAAGAAATGTATTCCTCTTATATGATTGGCCTAAGGTTGAAAAGAACTTGGATTTGCTCTAATCTAAATCATTTCATTAACAATCAACGTAAACATTTCAACCAGCATCTTTTATCATGACAACCAGCCTATTCTTTCTACATCACGATACAGTGAACAAGTGGTACTCACTGACCGTGAGTGACGGCGATTATAATCGATATACACCTGCAGGGTTACCCAAATAACCCGTCACGTAAGCCCGTACTCGATGTTACCTACAGCAACCATCACAGGCGTCGTACGCAACCACCTTTCATCTTAGCCAAGTGTTGAACCGGTCCTATCATCCCGAGCAGGATGTCTCTACGCGGAGCATCCTCGGTGCCCGCTAGCCGATTTACACCTCGCTGCTCTCAACCTACCCTCTGGACGACAAGCAATGCCTCAATATCGCTACCCAAATTACATCGGTTTCACGGTTCCCATTTAGCTGGTAGGTCTTTGGTACAGTTCTAGCTTGTTCAACAGGCCCGCACACGGCTCGGTCCTCAATCGACACAAGAAGAGCTATGGGACCCAGACCCAAAAGTCCTGATGCCCTTACTCACCGCTCGATCTCATTTTATTGCCATGTGATTCGTTGTCTATCTCTCTAACCGAGTGGCGTGCCTCTAGCCTATTCTCTCGAGTAGTTCCAACTACTCGTCTTGTACGGAATCCTATACCATTTTAGCATTACAGTGGCTACTCGAGGTTCAAATCCTAAACCCAAAATCTCTGGTTATCTTGGCTATGCAAGTGGGTTTCAATTCAAGACTCTATTGCACATCATAAGAGTTGCATAAAGTAAGTGATCAAAACAATAAACTTCAAAAGTACGCAGCTTGCCTTGCTGCTGGTCATCGAGTAAACTCTCTTCCAGAGGGATACAATCTAGTATCTCTGGTTCCTCCTCGACCTTAGCGACTACACAAATAAAATAACAATGCGTGTCAAATTAAATGCATTTGTGTTGAGGTGATAATGTGATAACAAGAACTCGAGCTAGACAGCTCTTTTTACTCTGAAGTTTTTACTGTGGCTTGGTGACAACGACAGGGACTTGGCCAAATTTCATATGAAGCAAAACTCATTTGAGCACTGCAGAAATAAATGTGTACTTGGCCATAATTAGAGATCTTATGATTTTCTAGGGATTTTCATGGATCAAGCCATGACTTTTTGGACACTAGAGTTCAAAATGGTTCTAATGGAATTGGTTTCATCTAATTTGGATAATCCTAGCAAAATATATGAGCTAAAGAAGTTCAGAGAAATTCTGAAAAATGTTTCTGGACATTTTTATTTTTGTTCTCTGGATCAGTTTACTTAATCACACCATTAGGTGGACTAAATAAGGTCGGATGGATCTGAAATTTTCCATGTGACTCAGGGACATTACAATGAATACCCTGGCCAAATTTTAGAATATTCCAAAAAAGGAATCTCCAGTTAAAATTCCCAACATTTTAAATTTTGGAGAATTAAGGGGTTTCATGGAGTGAACCTTATTTTGCTGGAAAGTAATCAGGGAGCTGAATCCAACCAAATTTGGTTCACTCTATTTGGACAATCCTAGCCAATGTTATGGCCTTTTGAAGATTGAACTGAAAACTGAAAATCAGGGAATTGTTTAAAACCCTGCCAGTGGGTCCCGCATGTCGGTTATCTCCTTCCTCGTGCCAACCGCGCCCGAGCGGCGGCGCACGCCAGCGAGGTATGACAGAATTGACTTCCTGTCCATCCCTGGAGCTGAGAGTGGCCGCCTAGGAGGTCGGAGTTCGTCGACGGCAACCGAAAACACCCGCGCAACGGCAACCGCGGCGGCTAGGGTTCCGGCGAGGTGGTTCTCGCGCTAGAAGGCACTAAAAGGATCGGGGTTTGCTCAGAGAGCATTCGTGGAGCATGAGGAATACGAAATGCGAAGCCTTGCAAACCTACTCTCGACGGTGAGCTGAGGTGTTTTGCGTTGGCGACGAGGAAAACGGCTATATCACGGCCAATTCTCGATGGTTTCCTTTGCTTATTCTTTGAGAGTGAGCGCTAGGGTGTGTAGAAGCTATTTCCAAACTAGCTCGATCGAGAATGGTCCGAGTAAACCGAAATTTTTGGATTTTGGCCGAGCTCGGTAAAATGAACTAGTGTTCAGAAACTTTTGAAATTCTAGCTACACTGTGGATCAAAGGATGAACGTTTTTTGGCTACGTGTTGTAGGCATCCGGATATACCTTTCTTGTGTATGGATTTGGAGGTGAGGGTGGCCGTGGTGTGCTCTCCACAGTGAACTGAAGTGAGCTGCGCCGGGGCACCTCGGAAGCTCGGCGATGACCGTCAATTTGCAGCCAACAGGAGCACAAACTCTCGGAGCTAAGGTGATAGCACGCATGAGCACACTGTGGTGACTTCCTTCTCTGTTTGGAGCTCGATCACCCGATGATCGGTCGGGCTGTGTGATCAGGAAGAACAGCAAACGGTGCCAGGCGGCTGTTCTTCGCGGGACAGAGCAGAGAGCGAGTGCGCGAGCGAGTGAACGTGAAGAATACCGATTGTGCCTCTTGTGTGGGAGATAAGAGAGGTCAAAATGTCAATAAGCAGGATCTGGCACCGGCGAGCCATCGGGAAGGGGTTCGGCTGGCGCGCTGGCGCTCGTTAATGTGAAGAGAAACAGAACAGAGGCGGTTCAGTCGATTAGTGTGCCTGACAGTGGGTCTCACAGGTCCAAATTGACCTCACAAATTGAATTCCCTACAGCTCTTAATATTAGGAACCCTAATACCGTTTGAAATTTTATCAAATAACCCAATGCCCATTTACATTTGAATAATTTAAAGTGTGAGATGGTTTGGATGAACTTGCAGCACATGTGAAGTTGAAATTCAAATTTGATTTGGATTTACTCGATATAGCTCATGTCAAGATCAACTCCAAATGGGATGAAAATTTGTGGTTGAGCTCATAAAAATGTGCTGAGTGTGAATATGAATCCGTCTTTTGAATTCATATGATGAAAGGAGTTTGAAGTTGAATTTAAGTTCAAACTAGCCTTTTGATGATTGTATCCAAAAGTACCTCAAAGAGGTTTGGATTTGTGTGAAATTTGGCATGAGCATTCCTAACAAAGTTTAGAAGTTAATAATGTGCTCAGCCCTTATATGATGCATGTGGTAAATACCACTTTTACATTTTGTGAGTTCATCTCCTAATAACACTATTGACGGTGGTTACTTGCTCTTCAATTGTGTTCATGTGTTTACCACAAATGTAGTGAGATGTGTGGGTTAATGAACACTTTTAGCAAGTGAAAACTTGGGCCCTTACATTCCCCCCCCCCTTAAAAGAATCTCGTCTTGAGATTATTTGGTGAAAAATGAGAGAGAGGATGTTGGAAAATTACCAGATGTGCGATGTTGAAAATTCCGGATAGTTGGCGCGAAGAAATCCTTCGCTCTCCCATGTCACTTCATCCTCGGAGTGATTACTCTATAAAACTTTATAGAACCACAACGTTCGGTTGCGTGTGGTTAGGGGCTTTTCATCGATGATCTGAACCGGTTCCTCCAGATACGTGAGATCCGGTTTCAGTTCCTCGATATCTACCAGCTGAACGGTGGTTGAAAACTTGAGGCACTTCCTCAGCTGAGAAATGTGGAAGATTTCGTGCACACCGTAGTGTGTCGCTGGTAATTCCAGCTGTTATGCAATGGATCCACACCTTTCTAGAACCTGGAATGGACCGATGAATCGGGGTGCCAACTTTCCTCTAACTCTGAATCTATTCACACCCTTCATCATAGAAACACGTAGATAAACGTGATTCCCGACCTCAAATGGTAGAGAGCGTCTTCTCCGGTCCGCATATTGTTTTTGTCGGGATTGAGCGGCTTTCAAGTTTGTCTGAATAAGCCGAACTTTTTCTTCGGCGTTGTTGACAAGATCAATCCCGAAGGTAAACCTCTCGCCGGACCCACACCAATTCAGCGGTGTGCGGCATTTCCTTCCGTATAGCGCCTCGTAGGGAGCCATATTTATGCTGGCCTGGTACCCATTGCTATACGAGAACTCAACTAATGGTAAGTGATCATCCTAATTTCACCGTGCTTGATAGCACAAGCTCGTAACAGTGTTCCAGGATTTGATTTACCCGCTCGGTTTGTGTCACAGCTCTGATACCAACTGTCACAGCTTTGATACCAACTGTAACAGCTCTGATACCACACTGTGAGGGACCGACGCCCCGTCGACAACAGGACCTCGTTGGGTGGTGCCGTGTAATGCGGCACCCAACAGCACACGGGTCGAAGAAATACATCACATTACATAAATCATTAGTGGAAGCGTACAAAAGTGTTTTACAAATACTTATCTCAAAATAAGCTACAGCGGAAGACTATAACTCTGACGACTCATTTCTAACTTAGCAACAAAGAAACAGTCCAGCCCGCGGACGTTTCTTACTAGCAACACGAAGAACAATCTGCAGCGGCGAGGATGCTCTTTGAGTAAGCACTCGGAGGTTCCCGAGTCTCATCGGCATTCCTTCATAAGCATGAAGTCAAACCTGCAAAACAACTCGGATAGCATCCGTGAGCATAACGCTCAGCAAGACTTAACCATCACCCTAAACATGAAACTCTATATGAGGTTTTGAACCTAAAGTAGGATGGCATAAGCATAATTAAACTCGCCTAAAAGTGAATCCTTACTTTTAGGTATTAATTGCAGCATTCTAAGTAACCTTGGGCACACCACATCGGGAGTCCACAATCAAACAAGAAAGGGTTTCCCCCCAATGTAAATTGCTCATGGCATAAAAGAATCGAGTTTGCACTAGCCTACTCATCAAGATCCAATACAAAGATAGTATGAAACTTCAAACCAATGTGATTAGTTCCTTTCTCATGCAAGTTCTTACTATGTCACGACTGTGAGAACAAGAATGCTCAGTCCATCCCGTGAGCGACGGTGATTCGAATCAATAACACCCGGACTACACGACACATATGCTCGTACTCGACGTTGCCTACAGCAACCATCATTGACGTCGTACGTGGCAGCCTTTCTCCCGTTTCACCCCCCGTTGAATCAACCAAGTCGCCCCGTACAGTAGCCACTCTCATGGTGCACCTACCAACATGAGATGTCATGAGAATGTTCCCCACATACTGCACACCGGCCGTCCGCCTGAGACGACCCAAAAAGTCCCAACGACAGCTTCCCGAGGTACATCGGTTTACTGGTTCCCATAATACCAGCATGAGTCTAGTAGACAACTCAAACTTATTCAACAGGTCCGCATACGGATCGGTCCTTGACTGACAAGGACAGGTCTATAGCACCCAGGCACCTATGTCCTGCTGCCCCTACAACCTTCCGGTCTCAACTTTAACTTGCTAATTCATTTATGAACCAATCCCGTATGCCCCTGTTGTTCCTGAACGTGCGAGTAGCATCTCACCACTCGACTTCTACCGAACCTTACTTAAGCATGGCAGTTCTACACGATGAAATACACCTACCCAATACTCCATGGGTCATTTGGTTATGCAAGAGGAGTATCAAACACGAGACCTAATGCACAATTCATATCTTAACCGAAAGTGAATACAAAATAAAAACTTAACAGCTGTTAAATGCAAACCGGAGCTTGCCTGTTTTGCAGGGTAGTCGTATATAATCAGTTAGTATCCTTGCTGATCAACCCTTGATTCTCCGGAGCTTGATCCACTTCAATGAATCGCTCCTTTGAATTCCCTTCGTCGTGAATCCTAATGAAATGCATATGCACATGTTTTATAGAATGTGATGGAAAGAAGTTATAGAATGGAGTTCTTAGGAACAGAGGTTGTGTGGAAAAGCCAAGAATGGCTTGGTTTGCCTCTGTTGTGCAAAGAAACAGAAATGACTAAATTGATCTTAGTGTTTTAGCTATACACTAACTACTTTCCCTAATTAACATAATAGATGAGCTGAAAAGATTTGAATGCAACTGAAGAACAAGAACTCCAATGGCCTCAAAACTTTTACAGCAGGTTCTATACTACCTAGATATTTAGCTTGCCAAAATGCAGCTAATGTGGAGTCAAAGTGTGTTCTCCATAATTCTCACAATGTCTCTTATGTATTTCCACATATACAAAAGTATGGAGAATAAGAACAGGGAGTTCAAGGGCTCAACTTGAGCTGATAATTTACATGTGTCCTTGGTCACATGAAAGTAATTTGGTCTAAAATTCAGCCCTTTTACTTGAGTAGTTCTCACAGAACAATTCTTTAAGCATTCCTACTTAAAAGAATTAATTATGGAGTACTGTGGATTTTCATGCCCAATTTAGTAAACCACAATTTCAAGTATGTCTCAGAGAGCTTGTCTAAATTTTCATATGATTTTTGGAGCTATGAATTTCCTAGAATAGATTTTTCAAGTAGGAAACATTTTCTGAAAATGTTTCTGGACTCTTATGAACACAGCAGATTGTTTTTAGCAAATTGCTACTCAAATGATCTTCAAATGAGCTGAAAATTTGCTAGAAGGTCAAAACTATGCCAAAGAATAGTCTGGCAAAATTTTAGGATTTTTGGTTAACCCAAACTCCCTCAATAATTCTTTTTCAGAAAGCATTCAAAGAATTTCCCAGAATACAATATTGACTTTCATACAAATCTGAGTTCATTTTTGGATAGAAATCTGAAAGATGAATCCAACCCAATTGGAATCACTAAATTTGGAGGTTTCTACAAAGAGATACGAATTTCCAAAGTTGTAGCCATCTCTGGAATTATTTTTCCTACTGAAAACTCGGCTGGACCCACTATTTAAATCCCAGCCAATAGGATTGAAGCCACACAGGGGTCACGGGGTTCTGCGCTCCAGCACACCCAATCCGGCCACAAACCGATCCCCAATTTAAACTTTCCACCGCTGGCAGCCGGGCCCGGCCTCTCCTTCAACCTCCCGCCGTTCTCTCGCGCGCGCGCCGCCGTCGCCTCGCCGGATCGCCGTTTCCGGCCACCGCTCAAGCTGAAGTTCGCCGCCAGGGGGTTTGCGACATCGAGGAACATGATGGTGAGGTGTTCTGGGGCGGCCAATGACCGGAAGATGGCCGGCAACATGTGGCGGCCTCGGTTGAGGTTCGGAGCCATCGGCCGTGGGTTCTAACCCGCCAACACCTCGACCGACTAGCTCTATAGCACCAGGGCATGACTAGGAAGCTCAGCACAACTTCAAACTAGCTCGGGAGTGGCCGCAAATACGGTTTCACCGTGCGACCGAATGAGTCGGCGAAGAACACGCTCGGTAAAGCTCGGAATATGTCGCTCCGAGGTGTTTTCATCCGATGGATCCTAAAGCAAAGATGATTGCCGGATAGTCCAGCGCCTGTGCAAAATTTGATGACCTACGGAGGATCAGAGAGGGGAAATTTGAAGAAACCATACCGGCCGCTCAGGTTGAACTCACCGGACCAAAATCTCAGAATTCCTCGTCAATGCTTCACGGTTTGCTCCAAGAATTGGAGGAGAGCAGCACCACAGCAGCGCGCTCCCGTAGCCGTGATCGCTTGGGCGTGAAAACTCCTGTGGAGCGCTGTCCACGAGCGCCCGATCACCGTTCTTGAGCTAGGTCGCGGGGCGGGTGGTGCTGATCACGGGAAAGGAGGCCGAAGCTTGCCGGTTTCTGGGTCGGGGAGGTGTGTATTGAGCTCAGAGTATGGTTTAGCAGCTCAGGGAGGAGAGGGGCACGATCTTTTCTTAGGTTTCCCGATCGAAACGGGAGCGGACATGAAGAACCGGCTCTGCTCGGCGTCGCTCGCGAGGAGGAGAAGCAAAGCGCTGTTGGCTCGGTCTGAGGAGGGAGGGATCACGTCAAAGACACCGAGTGAACCGACCTGGGCGCCAGCGCGTGGGGGGCTGGCAGCAGGAGGTGGTGCGGCAAGCTCCTCGGTGGCACACACGGTGAGAGCACTCGGTGGAGTTGAAACAGAGACTTAAACTTAGTGTGTAAGGCACAGTTCAGCTCTATGACATGTGGGTCCCACCCCACATGTTTTTTCCCAAATAACTTCTCATGCTGATCTTCCTAAATTCCACATTTCTGAGTTTGAAAGGTGAGCTAGAATTTGAATTCTTCAAATTCAGTTTGAATTTGCATGACTCATTTGAATTTGGTTGAAGTTTGGAAAATTCTTCCACAATTCCTTTTTTGGAGCCCACCCTAAAAATGAAGAGTTTGTCATACACTTTTTTCCCAAATTTCCAACTCCCGGGCTGCATGGTTATTCAAAGTTTTGGCCACCATTGGTGCGAACTTTGAATTTAAGAATCTGATTTTTAAACTTGCATCACTACAAGAATTCGTCAATAGCGCGTCGGCCATATGAGTGTCGGTTGGCTACAGAAACCGACACACATAAGGTAAAGGCGTCGGTCAACCGACGCACTTAGCCGACGAAATATATTGGACACCTTTACCATCTAAGTGCGTCGGGGCCGACGCATTTAGGTATTATGTGCATCAGTTTCTCTCAGCCGACACACGTAGGATTAAATGCGTCGGCCTAGAGAACCGACCTACTTAAGTCACTTATATGCGTCGGTTTCTAAAGGACCGACACACATAAAGCGACACGTGGTGAACACACCGAGCGCGTTTGTGTGCGTCGGTCCTATAGGAACCGACGCATATAATCCACTTAAGTGGGTCGGTTTTGAGGAGACCGACGCACATAACGTGTTTTTTTAAAAAACTGCTTAATTTCTCTCCCTCCCCGTGATGGGGGGCCTCCATGTTACACACAAAACAGCAATATATACAGCAGAACAGATATAATTCAACAACATTTCAAACATAGCATCATACACAAGTTTTCAAACATTTCAAACACAAGCACAACAGTACAAAAATGAGTAAACGAAATTCAAATGTGGTCGTGGGAGCCTTGACTCACATGTCCTGCTCTCCCATCTCCTCCACTCGCACCTCTGTCGTTGATGTTAAAGAAAGCATCGACACCTTCGGGAGTTCCATGACGAGATCCCTGGGATAAACAAATAAAATAGAAACTTAATAATGTAACATGTTAACTTCGACTAACTTAATAACATAACTTTAAAAAAGAGAAGCATGTTGGTTTGAACTAAAAGTTATCAACGCTCTCGTATTTCCTCTCACTCTCCCTAACTCCCTCGCCCTCACTCGCTCTCCCACTCTCTCTATCTCTTCTCCTCTCCCTCTATCTCTTTCTCTCTAGCTCCCTCTCTATCTATCTCTTCTTTGCTCTCTATCTCTTCCTCTCTCCCTCTATATATTTCTCTTCCTCTCTATGTATCACTTCCTTTCTCTCTCTATGTACCCCTCTCTCTCTCTATGTCTTCCTCTCCCTCTCTATCTATCTCTGCCTCTCGCTCTCTCACTTGTTCCCTCTTTCACTTCATATCTCTGCTAGTATTTCCCTTTTCTTCTTAATAGTGTGCTAATTAATATATGATGTTATAATGAAAATATTGTAACAAGTATACAAGTCATACATACCGCGGCGTCTCCAACTTGTGATGGGTGAGTCTGCACCGGAGGGAAAGGCATCGGTGGGAAAACTTCTTCAAGTTGTTAGATTATAATTAGAATCATTTTGGAATCGAATAAAGTGGTCAAATACGAAAATTACAGTTTACCTGGATTATTTAGCTGCAATCCAGAAGCCAACAGTGACATGAATCCGTAAGGTTGTGGAACACATGGTTGAGCACTCTCGGAACCCTGCAACACAAATGGTTACGATATTGCATTATATAATCCAAGTCAATAAGATAAGCAGTTTTACCTGTGAGGAGGAGCCAATCTGTAGTGTTGGCTGCATTGGTTGAGGCATCATGTCGATGTAAGGTTGCCGCGGCGGACCAAACTGAGAACTAGAGCTACCTTGACACATGAACTGCATCAAGTAAATTAGTTGTGATATCTTGAGTAGAAACATTTGTAAATCGAATAATATTTTTAAATATGAAAATTACATGTTACCTGAGACATATACAAATAATGCATCTGTTGCTGCAGCATCTGTGTCTGTTGCTGTTGTTGTTGCAGTAACATCTGTGTCTGTTGCTGTTGTTGTTGCATCTCCTCCTTTGTGCGTCTCAATTCTTCTCGTAATTCAGCCTCTGTAGAAGATTGAAATTGACTACCACTAACATTGGACGGCCGTCGTCTAGCATAAGCCTCACGCTCTATGTACCCGTCGCTCAACCCAAGTCTACAAAAAATACAAGTGTGAATAATCGACATTCATTAATATACAAATCATCATTATCTTTACACATACCTCCCATGCGGTAGACCTCCGCTGGCATCGTACGCCACAGCGACATCCAACGGCTCTCTCAAATAGTCTGAATCAGGTCCATGGTTCTTCTTAAAACTCTCAACATACTTTTGCTGTGATACATTTAGTTAACGGATTAATGTAATACAAGATAAATTGAGTTGATGGATAAAAGCAACAAAGAATCAACATAAGTACCAATTTCTACGTTGATGCCTCGTCACACAACACCTCCGGGCGTGGTCCGGATCCAGACGAAATTTCGGCAGCATAACCCCGTTGTTCTCCACTGCACGGCCGAAAATGGTGCAGCCGAGAACATCAGGGTTATACCGTCGAAATCTCGTCCAGATCCAGACACGCGTCTCGTCACAAGCCACGCCCCCCCCCGATCCACTCCCAGGCTGTCCAAAAAGGGACAATTCCGAACCTTCACGTATCACATGCCAATAGCATGTGATACGTGCCGATTCGAAATGGGTTCTCAAATTCTACAGGTTACGTTGCTCATTTTCATTTTTCAATCATTTACGAGAGAGGAAAGAACAAGACAGAGGAGGAAAGTTGGTCAGAGTTGAAAGTTCTAAGTCCGGATCCACCGTATAGGCGCGGTTAATTGGTCGTCCACATTGTCGCCGTACGCATCTGTGCTCGTCTTAACGCATACTTCACAACTACAATCATCTTTCACTACAGTCCTCTAAAGCTACCAAAATTATAAAGATATTTACTATATTAGAAACATATAATTAGTCATCATATCGCAAATGCCAAAAAGAAGCAATCACATGCATGATACGTACTTTTAATCCATTTAGATTAAAAAACTATAAGCCTTTTTAATTCATATCTAAAAGAAGTAATCACATAATATAAGCTTGAACATTCAACTTCACACAATATGACATGATACGAATCACATCCAATTCATATAGCATAATGGATATGAATCACATTCATGAGTTAGCAACTATATAATATGAATCCATACACGAGTTAACTCTAATCACATGATATGATAAAGCATTACTTTCACGAGTTAGCAACTATATAATATAACATAACTCTAATCACATATTTGCAATACACCTAATATTTTACCTTCACTTAGAGTTGAACCGGATGAAAGTGACCGGGATGACGGGGGCGCCGGCCGCAAGGAGGCGCCAACGCAGGGGTGGACGGGGGCGCTGGGGCGCCAAACGACTGCCGGAACGGGCGCCGGCGGGCGAGGCCGACGGGGGCGCCATGGGCGCCGGCGGCCAAGGCGAACGGGGGCGCCGGAAAGGGGGTGGATGGGGGAGGCGGAGGGGACGCCGGCCGGCCGACGGGCAGGGACGCCGGCAGCCAAGGCTGACGGGGGCGCTGGACAGGGGGAGGCGGATGGGACGCTGGCCGGCCGATGGGCAGGGGCGCCGGCGAGGCGGCGGGCGAGGCGGACTGCAGCGCCGCGGGCGCCGGCGGCCGAGGCGGACGGGGGCCGGATAGGTGGGCGGACGGGGTGCCGGACGGGGAGGTGGAGGGGACGCCAATGGGCAGGAGCGCCGGCGAGGCGGCGGGCGGGGGCATGGGCGAGATGGCGCACGGGCGAGAAGAGAAGAGGCGAAGGGATTAGGTTTCAAGTGGGGCCCATTTAAGAGCATCGGTTTTGCCAGGGCCGACGCTCTTAGAGCCTGAGCCAGCCGGGCCCGCCGTATGAGCGTCGGTTTAGCCGACACGTTTCACATAAACATCAGTTTGGCCGACGCATTTAATATGTGCGTCGGTTGGATCCAGAAAACCGACGCCTCTAACTTATGGGTGTCGGTTCGCTTAAACCGACACCCCTAGACGTGTTAAATGCGCCGGGGCCGACGCATATAGATAAACCGACACTCTATTCGTCGTTTCCTGTAGTGCATGCAAAGGGTATTTAACTCCTTATTGGTTCAACACCTTCAAATAAAGATGTGAGCCTCATTTTTGGATGCTCATCCATGTATTACTTTGCATGAAGAAAAGTTTTAGAAAGTCACATTTTTCATGCCTTTGCCACACATATGAATTCAAACCTTAGTTTTATTCATGTACATGTTTTTGGGACTTTTACAGTTTGCCCATCCGTCTGCGGGTGGTACGCTGAACTACTGATCAGTTTTGTACCCAAGGCAGCATGTAATTGCTCCAAAAAACGAGGCACAAATAAAGTGCCTCGATCTGAGATGATAGTGCGGGGTACGCCGTGTAAACACAGGATCCGTGAGATGTACAGCTCAGCATACTTCTTGGCATTGTAGTTGGTATTGACCAGGATAAAATGGGCAGACTTCGTGAGCCGGTCGACGCTTAACCAAACGGAATCATGTTTCTGAAATGTGGTGGGTAAACCAACGATGAATTCCATTCTCACATCTTCCCACTTCAAGGCAGGAATGCCTAGCTGTTGTAACAATCCCGGTTTCTTCATACGATCTGCCTTCACCCTTCGGCATGTATCACATTCGATCACGTATTTAGCGATCTCCCGCTTCATCCGTGTCCACCAAAATTTACCCTTGAGCTCTTGATACATCTTGTTGCTGCCGGGGTGAACAGAAAACTTTGGCAAGTGAGTCTCGTCAAAAATTTTCTTCCTCAATTCCGAGTTACGGGGTACGACGATCCTGTCCTGGAACCACAGAACGCCGTCTCCATCCTTCCGGAAGCACTTCAGCTCCCCACTGTCTACTCGTCTCCGCAAATGCGACATACCCTTGTCATGTTTCTGGGCTGCCACTATCTCTTCACGGATGGTGGGGATAAGAGATATGTTGTAGAGAGCCCCATGTGGAACCACATACAAGGGTGGTTCACTCTCTTCACCAGTGTGATGGTCAGATTATGTACGTGTGACTTGCGACTCAGCGCATCTGCCACCACGTTTGCCTTGCTGGGGTGATAATGGATCTCTATTTCATAATCCCTTATCAACAAAAAACTATCTTCTTTGCCTCATGTTCAACTCCTACTGAGTGAATATATCCTTGAGGATCTTGTGGTTGGTATATAAATGTATAAGGTTACCAAGTTGGTAGTGCATCCACATCTTAAGTGTGAGTACCACCGCAACGAGTTCTAGGTCATAAGTTGGATAGTTTTTCTCATGATTCCGAGCTTCCGTGATCCACACGCGACCACTCTTCGGTCTTGCATCAGCACACATACAAGCCCATTGCCGGATGCATCGCAGTACACATCGAACGGTTTCGTTGTATCTGGCTGTGCCAAAACCGGTGTGAATGTTAGGTGCTTCACTAAAGCGTTGAATGTCGCTTCACATGCTGGACTCCAAACATATTTGGTAGCCTTCTTCATCAGTTCGCTCATAGGCTTCACAATCTTCGAGAAGTTTGGAATGAACCTCCGATAATATCCGGCGAGTCTGAGGAAACTTCGTACCATGTGGACAGACCTCGGGAACTTCCAATTCAGCACTTGTGTAATCTTGCTCGGGTCTACAGCGATGCCCTCCACTGAGATAATATGCCCGAGGAAAGGTACTTGCAATATCCAGAATTCGCACTTGCTGAATTTCACGTATAGCTTGTCATCTCGCAGCTGTTGCAAGACTATACGCAGGTGCTTAGTGTGTTCTTCCTCCGACTTGGAATAAACTAGGATGTCATCGGTGTAGACCACGACAAACATGTCCAGCTCCGGCATAAATACCGAGTCATCAAGTACATGAAATGAGCTGGAGCGTTGGTGAGGACGAAGGACATGACCAGGTACTCATAAAGCCCGTACCTCGTCGAGAAAACCGTCTTCGGAATATCCTCAGTCCGTATCTTAATCTGAGGGTACCCTGATCTTAAGTCCATCTTGGACAAGATCTTTGCTTTGACCAACTGATCAAACAACATGTCGATCTGTGGCAATGGGTACTTGTTCTTGATCGTAACAGCATTTAGTGGACGATAGTCCACACAAAGCCACAATGTTTCGTCCTTTTTCTTGACGAATAATGCCTAACAGTCCCATGGTGAGGAGCTCAGCCTAATAAACTCCTTTTCCAGAAGATCCGTCAATTGTGTTTTTAATTCTGCCAACTCCTTTGGCGCCATCTTGTACGGCCTTCTAGATATTGGCATTGTTCCCGGTGCAAGTTCAATCTTGAACTCCACCTCTCGGTCGGGTGGCATACCCGGTAGATCATCTGGGAATACGTCGGGGAACTCACAGACTACTGGAATATCTTCCAATATGATGGTGGTGGATTGGTATATGGATGGAAGCTTTATTTCTGGACTGTCCAGAAATAATGAATAAGACTCGTAAATTTATGGGTGCAAATGCACGACTCGGAGAACGACGTCTAAAACAATGCCGTGACAGGTTAACCACAACATCCCTAAGATGGCGTCGACCTTTATTCCCTCTAACACTATGAGAGGTGTAGGGTATACTCTACCCCCTAGGCACAATGGTGCTTTTTGAACCATCATGCTTGCTGAAATTTCCCCACCCGGTGAACAAATCAAATATGGACTCTCAGTCGGTAGTATTTGCAAACTGTGCTTAGCAACATAAGCTTGTCTAATGAAATTATGTGTGGCACCCGAATCAAATAAGACTATGGCGGGGTGTTTGTGGAGCTGGAACATACCCGCAAGGATGGGTTCTGTAAGGGCCTCAGTTTTTGACACTTATTTGAAGTGTTCATCACGACACCACACACCTCATTTGAGGAAAGTTGATGAACACAAATGAAGAGCAAGTAACCACCATCAACATGCTCATTAGAGAACAAACTCACATATTGTAAAAGTGGTATTTCCCACATGTGATATAGGTGGGCTGGACATATGAAAACTCCTACACATTGCTAAGGATGTTCATGCCAAGTTTCACCCAAATTCAAAACCTTTTTGAGGTTATTTTGGGTATAGCTAGAAAGAGGGCAGTTTGAAACTATATTCAAATTCAAACTGTTTTTACCCCATGAATTTAAAAGTGGGAGGCATATTCTTACTCAGCACATTTTTGTGAGCTCACACACCAATTTTCACTCCATTTGGAGTTGATCTTGACATGAGCTAAGTGGGAGAAATTCAAATTTTATTTGAATTTCAAACTGAACTTGTGCTGAAATTCATTCAAACCAAACCTCATTTGAACTTTGATCAATTCAAATGGCTCATGGGTGAATAATTTGAATTGCCAGGGGTAGTATGGGGATCACTGTTTACAACAGTTATTAGGAGTAAATTTCAGAGGTTAAAACTGGAAGTGGGTCCCACATGTCAGCCACTGCTCAGATCAAACCGACTGAGACTTTTCTCACTCGGGTCACCGAGCCGCCGCTGCGATCGCCACCGAGGGCAGCCGCCGCGCCAGCAGCTGCTTGCCCACGCGCGAGCGTGAGGCGGTGCAGAGCCTTCTTCAGGTGCCTGCCCCCCTCCTCGGCCGGGGCATCACCGTTCTTCCCCGCAAGAACTCAGCGCCGGCCGAAGTTTTCTGCAGCTCGGAATCGATCGGAGAACACCGATCACAGCTCCCTCCGTCCACTCCAGAGCCCCAGCAAGGTACTAGAGACCTTCCTCCGTCCTCCCCGTTGCTAGAATTCGGTTGAAACCGATTGATATAGGCTGTGCCGAAAGATCAAATTCGGGACTTGGAACCGCCGCACCCCGGGCTCTCGTGGACAGCCCAACCAGGGCGTTGTCACGCCCGAACCAAGGCACCCTTGGATGCACTGGTAACCGGTGCTGCTCATCCCCGAGCCACAGCTCGAGTGGTTGCTCACCAGCGGCGAATTTCCACTTTTCCCCTTTCTGTGTGCAGAACGACCTTCGGGTACGATTCCGTTTAATTCGTTCTCTAGAAAGGATTAGAGGGCCTCAAGCCGCTCTCACATGAGCTAGACACTGTAACGCACAAGTTGCCTTCACAACTCTGGGCCGGAGAACCTCTGTACCCGGCGTAATTTGAGGTCTACCGATGGCGGAATGAACGGGCGGCATCGGACGCACAGTGAGGACCTATTTCGGGCCTTCCCCGAGCTGCCTCGAGCTCATGTCGACCTTCTTTGAGGTCCACTGGTGCTCCCCGACCGGTTTCCCAAGTAGTTGAGGTGCTAGGGAAGTCAGCCGACATGGTCGAAGTCGTTCCGAGGTGGCGGCTCGTCGCCGACCATGCTCCGGCCATTGTCATGAGCAGCTGACCCTAGAATCCTGTTCCCCGAGTAAAAGTAGGCAGGGGCGGCCAGAATCAAGAAGTTTGGATCTGTACAGAAGCCGGCGGCGAGCTCTCCGGCGAGGTCCCTCGGCGGCGGAGCGCGGGCGTCGCGAGGTTGAAGAAGGGGGTGGACCCCAGCTGTCTGCGGGAGATATTTTGAATCGGGATCCGGCTGCGGCCGGGATCGGGTGTGCTGGCGCGCAAAATCCTTGTGGGCCGCGGTGTGCTGTCGCCTCGGCCTGCGACGCGTGTCCCCTGGGCCCACGCGCGAGTTTAAACTTTTCCCCGATTTTCAGATTTCCTTCAAACTTCAAATCCTCATAACTTTGGCTAGAAGGCTCCAAATTGAGTGAACAAAATTTTGCTGGATTCAGCTCTCCGAGTACTTTCCAGCAAATCAAGTTTCACTTCATGAAAACCATTAATTTTCCAGAATTAATTCCTCAAAATTTTAAACTGTTAGGAATTTTAACTGGAGAATCCTTTGGAGGAAAATCCTGAAATTTTGCTGGGATGTTTACCAAAATATCCCTGAACTACCATAAAAATTTCAGATCCATTGGAGCTCATTGATCCACCTAATGGTGTGATTAGTGAAACTGTTCCAGAGAAAATAGAAAATGTTCAGAAACATTTTCAGAATTTTCTCTGAAATTGTTTAGCTCATATCTTTAGTTAGGAACTTCCAAATTAAGTGAGACCAACTCCATTAGAACCCTCTGAAAATCTAGTTTTCAGAAAGTCATAGTTTGTTTCATGAAAATCCCTAGAACACCCTAAGAGTTCCAATTAAGGTCAAGGACATAATTAATTGTGTAGGGCTCTAATGAGCTTTACTGCAACTAAAACTTGACCAAATCTCTGTTTAGGTTGTAACCAAGCCCCAGTAAAAGTTTCACAGTCATTGGGTCTGTCTAGCAAGGATTATAGACTTCACAACCTCAAACTTAATACAAATGCATTTAAATTGATACATGTATTCCTTCTATCATGTAGTCGCTAAGGTCGAGGAGGAACCCGAAGTCCTAGACTTCGTAACTCCGGAGGAGCAGCTAGCCTATGACCAAGAGCAGCAAGGCAAGCTCCGGTTTGCATTAACCTTTTTACAAATTTTTATTGTTTTGAGCACATACTTGTTTACTTTATTCTTTGCATTAGAGTCTTGTTTGGAAATCCAACTGCATAGCCAAGAAAACCATGGGTTGGGTTTAGGATTTCAAACCCCGTTAGCTACTGCAATGCTAAGATAGTGTAGGATTCGGTACAAGTCCAGTAGTTGGAACTACTCGCGAGCATAGGCTAGAGGCACTCGACTCGGGTAGTGATAGCACATGAAACACATGGCAAGAAAATGAGACCAAGCGGAGGGTAAGGGCAGCAGAACTTTGGGGCCTGTGTGCTGTAGCTCCGCTTGTGTTGATTGAGGACCGAGCTGTGTGCGGGCCTGTTGAACAAGCTAGAACAGTACCGAAGACCTACCGGCTATATGGGAACCGGGAAACTGATGTATCTCGGGTAGCTGGGTATTGAGGCATTGCCCGTCGTTCAGAGGGTAGGTTGAGAGCTTGAGGTGTAAATCGGCTGGCGGCATGGAGATGCGCGTGCAGAGACCTCTTGCTCGGGACGATGGGACCGGTTCAATATTTGGCTGACGGGTGAAAGGTAGTTGCGTACGGCGTCCGTGATGGTTGTTGTAGGCAACATCGAGTACGGGCGTACGTGACGGGTTGTTCGGGTAACCCTGCAGGTGTAAATCGATTATAATCACCGTCCCTCGCGGTCAGTGAGTACCACTTGTTCACTGTACCGTGACGTAGAAAGAACAGGCTAGTCACATGTTAAAATGATGCTGATTGAAAGATGGATATTGATTGTTAATGATATGCTGTAGCTTAGAGCTAACTAAAGTTCTTTTCAACTTTGGGCAAAGTACATGAGAGAAATGCGTTTCTTATTTGATTGCGGCTCTCTCATGTGCCTTAGCGTAAGGTTCTCCACAACCTGCTGCTAAAACTTGAAAGTAAGGTTCTACTAATTAGGCGAGTCCTTGTAACTGATTTTTACCTCATGTAACCCATTACCCTCATGTAGAAGTTTCATGTTTAGGTGAGACGGGTCAGACTTGCTGAGCCTTCGTGCTCACTGCTTGTGTTTGAAGCTTTTGCAGGGTTCTATGAGGAAGGGACTCCCGAAGAGGAGACGGAACCCCAGGAGGGGAACCCCGTCGAGTGGGAGTCGTGCACGCCGCAGAGTTAGTGTGCGTGTGTGCTAGCAAGGACACGTTCAAGGGCTGAACGTGCACTTGATGCTTAGTCTACGCCCGCGAGTGTAGACTAAACTTATTTTGATGTAAACAAGTTCATAAACCTGTTTATGTAATAAAATTTCTGCTTCCGCTTTGTACCTTTGACGTGTGTTATACGGTGCTGTGCAACGCAGCACCCCTCAGCGTGATCCTGGCTCGACAGGACCAATGGGGTCGTGTCAGCGTGGTATCAGAGCTCGCTTGAGGTTTAACACAGTACAAAGGTCTTCTTTTTCAAAAATCCAGTGAGGAACGAGTTAGTAGCCCGTATAAGGATGTTATTAGCATATAGAAAGTGCCATATTAACCTATTTGTTATGTCAGAAAATTGTGTATCTCGGGACGTTTATGTCTTGGGGGGTACACGTAAGCGCTGTCCACCAGTGCGCACAAGCTGAAGGGTGGAGCCCCACGGGTGGCAGGTAACCCGACTCACTTTGATATCCTCTACGACTCTTCATGTCGTTTGGGGTATTCGAGCAACGTCTGTCCCTGGCGTGCGTGGTGCAACATGGGAGACCCCGTCACGTGGTCTGAAACGTGAACACGTAACTCAAGGCGTGGTTGGCTTGAGAACATCCGGGCGAGTGATGACGACCGGGTGTACGAACTGTATGGATTCCGGGCTCGGTGTGCAGCCGAGTCTGATGATTGTTTGAGTTTCTGCAGGTAGCCTGACCATGAAACGGTAGACGTGTAGCATCCGTGTGCGAGTGACGAGTAGTGCCACTGAACTAACGAAGCCGGCTAAGTCCGGTATAGGTTTGTCTTGGTGAGGACGTAGTACCGACATAATCTGGTGACGCATCGACGTCACACCCAACTAAATGAACAAATTCATTTAAAACTTGAAAGTTTTGATCCAAAGTAGTAAAAATTGATGTAACTCCTTCCCTTGAACAGGATATTCAAAGTTAACAAGTTTTCAACTCATAGGTTGTTAAGGACAGAGCACTCTGTTTTCAGCTGAATCAAGGCTGAAGTTAATCAGAGGTTAGAGGTTGAGTTCTTTCGAGGTTGGGGTCATATGATACATTTCTGGAAAGCTTTGGAAGAGCGTTACAACTTTTCTGTTGAGTTCCAGAGGTGTTTCATCCCTTAACCACTCGAAAAATGCAGTAGAGTTGAAACTATCAAGAAAACAGGACAGAGCAATGACTCTCTGTAAACTCTCAGTAAATTAAGCATAACTTCCTGCTTAAAAATCCAAAAATAGGAAATGAGGTAGTTCTGGAAAGCTTATGAGATGTGTTACAACTTTGTAACAGAAAGTTTTGTCAGATTAGGAATAGAATTAACTGAGAATTCTTTGATCAAATCAGTACCTAAAGCAGGGAGGTGCTGTCCAATTTTGTCCAGAAATTCTGTTAACTTTGACATCTCATAACTTTTGAACCAGGAAAGATCTTAGGCCAAGAAAACACTTTATGGAAAGCTATTGAAGTTAGCTTTAACTTTGATGTTGAGCTCCAGAATTGGTTTTGCCTTTAACATGGCCTAAATCAGGTTGAAATGGAAACTGGTCAGGGCTGTCATGGGAACAGCAGATCAGCAGTCAAATTTGTTTAAAATTTGAACGATGTTTCCAAGTTTTGTGTGTTCAATGACATGTCTTATGTTATAAATCAATGGTTTACTGTTTAAATAAATATTTGACATTTCTCAAATATATTTTTACAGATGACAGCAGATAAACAGTTGGAGAACGGGTGGGTGGTTTCCCACTGTTCTGACCGTAGCGGCTACCCGGAAGCATTGGGGCAAATGCTCCAATATTTCGGTTACAACCAGATGCCGCAATACTTCACCAAGGAAGAAGGCGAAGAGGGGAACAAGATGTGGACGATCCATGTCGAGGTTCCTGCAGGACCTACGCCACCCGGTTGGGTGCCGTTCACCGTCACGGTGAGAGGAAGACAACTGGAAGGAATATGGCAAGTGGCAGCCCGTGACACTATGTCACGTTTCTGCCAACTACACGTGCAGGCTATGGAGGCACTCCATACGCACTCGTTCCGGTGGAGGGACGAGCTCAGCATGTGTGGGAAGAGATGTACCTGGAGGCAACGGACCCTAGTTGCCCAAGGTACAACCCCACGGAGGCAGATCTCAGCCTCCAGATGAGGGCGGGAAACGCCGTGATGGACAGCCAAGCTGTTCATACGGAGCATCTCGCCACAAAGCTCAAGGAGAGCACAAGCCGTGGAGATCATTTCAAGAGTGCTCACAGCGCACTCCGCAATGTGCTCCTTCCGACGATCAAGCGACTGAATGAACAGCACAATCAGTTGCGTCGTCTGAAGAAGGCAAAGAAGAAGAGCCGTGTTGACATCGCGGCGTTGCAAGAACTGGTGCAGACCCTAACCCAGCAGAATGAGGACCTTGCTCAAGAGCGGGACGACGCTATTGAGGAAGGACAAGGCTGGGAATAGGACTACAACCAAGCTATGGACGAGGTGCATGCTTTGCAGGACCTCGTGCCTCCGGTGTTAGGCGTACCGGTGGTCTTGGGTCTTCCAGCAATGGGGGAACCCGGAATGGGAGAAGAGGTGGTAGATCCAGAGCCACCAGCAGAGGTACCGGAGGAGTACGACCCACAGGAGGTCGAGTTCTACTCCGAGTAGGGGGTTACGGTTGCCAAGTAGGGCAGCCCAGGTAGCGTAACCCAACTTTTGTAATCAGTGACATGTCGTGTAGACAGTAGCGTATGTATAGGTAGTGACGACATGAGCACGACTTCTCGGAGATCCGAGAATAATGTATCTTGTATAAAGTTTATGCATTATCAATATATGTGAATGTTGTGCAAATTAATCATGTGTCACTTCAATACCTACTGTTGCTTACGGAATTTTCAGTAAGACATGTGCTAATCGCTGCTGTTTTGAATTTCAGAATGACGCGTACTCGTGCCAACCCTGACGTTGGAGGTACCAGTCAAGGGGGAGAGACCTCCCAACCACCTCCTGAGGACTCCTCGGGACAACAACAGCAGCAACAGCAACAGCAAACACCGCCACCGCCACTGCCAACGGATACATTGGCCGACATCGTCGTGGCAATGGCGGGCTCGCATCAGCAACACACAGAGTTGCTGCAGACTCTTATTGCAAATACGTCTCGCCCAGAGAGACGTCAAGACCGTGAGGAGCGTCAACAGAGCTCCTACTCCGACTTCCTGGCAACTCATCCCCCGGTATTCTCAAGGGCGGATGAACCACTTGATGCGGACAACTGGCTCCGCGCCATAGAGATGAAGTTCGGGCTGCTCCAGATCAGCGAGCAGCGCAAGACTCAGTTCGCGGTCCAGCAGCTCCAAGGATCCGCGAGCGCGTGGTGGGCCAACTTCTGTGCTTCACAGCCCACCGACCGAGTGATGACCTGGGCGGAGTTCCGGACGGCCTTCAGGGCCTATCATATACCGCCAGGTCTGATGAAGAGGAAGACGCAGGAGTTCTTACACCTGCAACAAGGGAGCTGGAACCCGCTGGAATACTCCAGGGCGTTTAACGATCTCGCGCTATATGCGTCGTATCATGCTGATACCGACGAGAAGCGGCGGGACCATTTTTACCAGGGGCTTAACCCGCTCCTGAAGGACAAGTTGGCGATGTTCAATCGCGGCAGCCTCAACGACATCATTGATGCTGCGATTTTTCAGGAGGACTCCGGCAAGGAGTTGGCGGCGGCAGAGCGAAAGCGAAGCGCGCCGCAGAGCAGTGGAGAAGGAGGCGGTCCTTCTCAGAAGTTTCGGATGGTGAATCGCCCACCATCAGGTCCACGCTCGCAACCACCACAGCGGTCGATGCCGTTCCGCAGTCGGCCGTACTCTTCACTGGCATTCCGGCCGGCACTGCCAGAACCACCGCAACCACAACAACAGCAGCGGGCGATGCTGCGTGCGTTTGCACCTCCGCAACGCATGCCGGGCTTTCGTCCACCGAGTACTCCACCAGCAGCGCCCACATGTTACAAGTGTGGTCGTCCAGGACACTTCGCGAGCAGTTGCCCGGAGAGGCAAGGTGGCGGAGTGGCACCACAGTTTCCGGGGAGGAATCAACCCCGGAACCCTACTAATGCGCGGCGGGCAAACCCTAGGCCCGGCACTGTCCACCAACTTGCCATTGAGGACGTGCCGGAGGGCGAGCCAATCCTTGCGGGTATGTTCCAACTCCACCAGCATCCCGCTATAGTACTGTTTGATTCAGGTGCCACGCATAATTTTATTAGCCAAGCTTTCATTGCTAAACACAGTTTGCCAATACTACCCACCGATAGTCCATATTTAATTTGTTCACCGGGTGGGAAGATTTCAGCAAGCGTAATGGTCTCCAAAGCACCATTATGCTTAGCGGGTGGAGTGTACCCCATGTCTCTCATTATCTTAGAGGGACAGAAGGTCGATGTCATCCTAGGGATGTCGTGGTTAACCCGCCACGGCGCTGTTTTAGACACCGTCCTTCGAGTCGTGCACTTAAACTCAGAGGTGCACGGTTCTCACTCATTATTTCTGGACAGTCCAGAAATAAAACTTCCAAGTGTCTATCAAGCCACAACCATCAGATTGGAGGATATTCCGGTGGTCCGAGAGTTCCCTGATGTATTCCCGGACGATTTGCCGGGGATGCCGCCTGATAGAGAGGTGGAGTTCAAGATTGAACTTGCACCGGGAACCATGCCAATATCCCGAAGGCCGTACAAGATGGCGCCCAAGGAATTGGCTGAATTGAAGACTCAGCTCACGGACTTTCTGGAGAAGGGTTTTATTAGGCCGAGCTCCTCGCCATGGGGCTGTTCGGCATTATTTGTCAAGAAGAAGGATGAGACGTTGCGGCTTTGCGTGGACTATCGTCCATTAAATGCCGTAACCATCAAGAACAAGTACCCGTTGCCACGGATCGACATGTTGTTTGATCAGTTGGTCGAAGCAAAGATCTTTTCCAAGATGGATTTAAGATCCGGGTACCATCAGATTAAGATAAGGGCTGAGGACATTCCGAAGACGGCTTTCTCGACGAGGTACGGACTTTATGAGTACCTGGTCATGTCCTTCGGCCTCACCAATGCTCCAGCTCACTTCATGTACTTGATGAACTCGGTATTCATGCCGGAGCTGGACAAGTTTGTCGTGGTCTTCATCGACGACATTCTGGTGTATTCCAAGTCGGAGGAAGATCACAAGAAACATCTGCGTATAGTCTTGCAACGGCTGCGGGATCACAAGTTATACGCAAAATTCAGCAAATGCGAGTTTTGGATATCGCAAGTGCCTTTCCTCGGGCATATCATCTCAGCGGAGGGTATCGCTGTGGACCCGAGCAAGATCACTCAAGTGCTGAATTGGAAATCCCCGAGAACTGTTCACGAGGTACGGAGTTTCCTCAGACTCGCGGGATATTATTGGAGGTTCATTCCGAACTTCTCGAAGATTGCCAAGCCAATGACGGAGCTGCTGAAGAAGGCTACCAAATATGTTTGGAGTCCAGCATGTGAAGCAGCATTCAAGGCTTTAGTCAAGCACCTGACATCAGCACCGGTTTTGGCGCAGCCGGACACAACAAAACCGTTCGATGTGTAGTGCGATGCATCCGGCATTGGGCTCGGATGTGTGCTGATGCAAGACCGAAGAGTGGTAGCGTATGGATCATGGCAGCTTAGAAACCATGAGAAAAATTATCCAACTCACGACTTGGAGCTCGCTGCCGTGGTACTCATACTCAAAATGTGGAGGCACTACCTACTCGGTAACCTCGTACATTTATATACCGACCACAAAAGCCTCAAGTACATATTCACTCAGAAGGAGCTGAACATGAGGCAACGAAGATGGTTAGAACTGATAAAGGATTACAAGATAGAGATCCATTATCATCCGGGCAAGGCAAACGTAGTGGCAGATGCGCTGAGCCGCAAGTCACACGTCAATACTCTGACCATCACACCGTTGGGAGAGAGCGAACCACCACTACTTATGATTCCACACGGAGCTCTCTACAACCTAGCTTTGATCCCCACCATCCGTGAAGAGATAGCGGCAGCCCAAAAGAATGACAAGGGCATGTCACATTTACGGAGACGTGTAGACAGTGGGGAGTTGAAATGTTTCCGGAAGGATTGAGATGGCGTCCTATGGTTCAAGGACCGGATCGTCATACCCCGTAACCCGGAGTTACGGAAGAAAATCTTTGATGAGGCTCACTTATCAAAGTTTTCTATTCACCCCGGCAGCAACAAAATGTATCAAGAACTCAAAAGCAAGTTTTGGTGGACTCAGATGAAGCGTGAGACGGCAAAATACGTGTCCGAGTGTGATACATGTCGAAGGGTGAAGGCAGACCACATGCGGAAACCGGGACTGCTGCGACCACTGGGCATTCCTGCCTGGAAGTGGGAGGACGTGAGCATGGACTTCATCGTCGGTTTACCCACCACCTTGCAGAAACATGATTCGGTGTGGGTGATCGTCGATCGGCTCACCAAAGTTGCCCATTTTATTCCGGTCAACACCAACTACAACGCCAAAAAGTACGCTGAACTCTACATCTCACGGATCCTATGCTTGTACGGCGTACCCCGTACTATCATATCGGATCGGGGCACTTTATTTGTGTCCCGTTTCTGGGAGCAGCTGCACGCTGCCTTGGGGACGAAGCTGATACATAGTTCAGCCTACCACCCGCAGACGGATGGGCAAACGGAGCGGGTAAATCAAATCTTAGAAGACATGCTACGAGCTTGCGCTATCAACCAGGGCAAGAATTGGGATGATCACTTGCCGTTAGCCGAGTTCTCGTACAACAATGGGTACCAAGCCAGCATCAAGATGGCACCTTACGAGGCGCTATATGGGAGAAAATGTCGCACACCATTGAACTGGTGTGAGTCTGGCGAAAGGGTTACCTTCGGGATTGACCTTGTCAACAACGCGGAAGAAAAGGTTCGACTGATTCAAGCAAACCTAAAAGCCGCTCAATCCCGTTAGAAACAGTATGCGGACCGGAGTAGGTGCCCATTACAATTCGAAGTTGGAGATCACGTATACCTATGGGTGTCTCCAATGAAGGGCGTAAACAGATTTGGGGTGAGAGGAAAGTTAGCACCCCGATTCATCGGTCCATTCCAGATTACCGAAAGATGTGGATCGGTGGCATACCGGCTGAAATTACCAGAAGCACTTTCCGGTGTGCACGACGTCTTTCACATTTCCCACCTGAGGAAGTGTCTCAAGCTATCAACTACCGTTCAGCTGGAAGACATTGAAGAACTGCAACCGGATCTCACCTATCGGGAGGAACCGGTGCAGATTATCGATGAAAAGGCCCGAACCACACGCGACCGTACGTTGTGGTTCTACAAGGTTCTATGGAGTAATCACTCCATGGACGAAGCGACATGGGAGAGCGAAGAATTTCTTCGCACTAGCTACCCCGACTTTTTCACGTCGCATATCCGGTAATTTTCCACCGTCCTCTCTCTCATTTTCACCTTATAATCTCGGGACGAGATTCTTTTAAGGGGGGAGGAATGTAAGGGCCTCAGTTTTTGACACTTATTTGAAGTATTCATCACGACACCACATACCTCATTTGAGGAAAGTTGATGAACACAAATGAAGAGCAAGTAACCACCATCAACATGCTCATTAGAGAACAAACTCACATATTGTAAAAGTGGTATTTCCCA
The DNA here is from genome assembly GCA_030760725.1 of Neostapfia colusana. Lineage (NCBI taxonomy): Eukaryota > Viridiplantae > Streptophyta > Magnoliopsida > Poales > Poaceae > Neostapfia > Neostapfia colusana. The sequence goes on along the minus strand of JASWHV010000004.1, from coordinate 23,835,448 downwards.
CATGTGATATAGGTGGGCTGGACATATGAAAACTCCTACACATTGCTAAGGATGTCCATGCCAAGTTTCACCCAAATTCAAAACCTTTTTGAGGTTATTTTGGGTATAGCTAGAAAGAGGGCAGTTTGAAACTATATTAAAATTCAAACTATTTTTACCCCATGAATTTAAAAGTGGGAGGCATATTCTTACTCAGCACATTTTTGTGAGCTCACACACCAATTTTCACTCCATTTGGAGTTGATCTTGACATGAGCTAAGTGGGAGAAATTCAAATTTTATTTGAATTTCAAACTGAACTTGTGCTGAAATTCATTCAAACCAAACCTCATTTGAACTTTGATCAATTCAAATGGCTCATGGGTGAATAATTTGAATTGCCAGGGGTAGTATGGGGATCACTGTTTACAACAGTGATTAGGAGTAAATTTCAGAGGTTAAAACTGGAAGTGGGTCCCACATGTCAGCCACTGCTCAGATCAAACCGACTGAGACTTTTCTCACTCGGGTCACCGAGCCGCCGCTGCGATCGCCACCGAGGGCAGCCGCCGCGCCAGCAGCTGCTTGCCCACGCGCGGGCGTGAGGCGGTGTGGAGCCTTCTTAAGCCGCCTGCCCCCCTCCTCGGCCGGGGCATCACCGTTCTTCCCCGCAATAACTCAGCGCCGGCCGAAGTTTTCCGCAGCTTGGAATCGATAGGAGAACACCGATCACAGCTCCCTCCGTCCACTCTAGAGCCCCAGCAAGGTACTAGAGACCTTCCTCCATCCTCCCCGTTGCTAGAATTCGGTTGAAACCGATTGATATCGGCTGTGCCGAAAGATCAAATTCGGGACTTGGAAGCGCCGCACCCCAGGCTCTCGTGGACAGCCCAACCAGGGCGTTGTCACGCCTGAACCAAGGCACCCTTGGACGCGCTGGTAACCGGTGCTGCTCATCCCCGAGCCACAGCTCGAGTGGTTGCTCACCGGCGGCGAATTTCCACTTTTCCCCTTTCTGTGTGCAGAACGACCTTCGGGTACGATTCTGTTTAATTCGTGCTCTAGAAAGGATTAGATGGGCTCAAGCCGCTCTAACACGAGCTAGACACGGTAACGCACAAGTTTCCTTCACAACTCTGGGCCGGAGAACCTCTGTACCCGGTGTAATTTGAGGTCTACCGATGGCGGGATGAACGGGCGGCATCGGATGCACGGTGAGGACCTATTTCGGGCCTTCCCCGAGCTGCCTCGAGCTCATGTCGACCTTCTTTGAGATCCACTGGTGCTCCCCGACCGGTTTCCCAAGTAGTTGAGGTGCTAGGGAAGTCAGCCGACATGGCCGAAGTCGTTCCGAGGTGGCGGCTCGTCGCCGACCATGCTCCGGCCATTGTCATGAGCAGATGACCCTAGAATCCTGTTCCCCGAGTAAAAGTAGGCAGGGGCGGCCAGAATCGAGAAGTTTGGAGCTGTACAGAAGCCAGCGGCGAGCTCTCCGGCGAGGTCCCTCGGCGGCGGAGCGCGGGCGTCGCGAGGTTGAAGAAGGGGGTGGACCCCAGCTGTCAGCGGGAGATATTTTGAATCGGGATCCGGCTGCGGCCGGGATCGGGTGTGCTGGCGCGCAAAATCCTTGTGGGCCGCGGTGTGCTGTCGCCCCGGCGTGCGACGCGTGTCCCCTGGGCCCACGCGCGAGTTTAAACTTTTCCCCGATTTTCAGATTTCCTTCAAACTTCAAATCCTCATAACCTTGGCTAGAAAGCTCCAAATTGAGTGAAACAAATTTTGCTGGATTCAGCTCTCCGAGTACTTTCCAGCAAATCAAGTTTCACTTCATGAAAACTATTAATTTTCCAGAATTAATTCTTCAAAATTTAAACTGTTAGGAATTTTAAGTGGAGAATCCTTTGGAGGAAAATCCTGAAATTTTGCTGGGATGTTCACAAAAATATCCCTGAACTACCATAAAAATTTCAGATCCATTGGAGCTCATTTGATCCACCTAATGGTGTGATTAGTGAAACTGTTCCAGAGAAAATAGAAAATGTTCAGAAACATTTTCAGAATTTTCTCTGAAATTGTTTAGCTCATATCTTTAGTTAGGAACTTCCAAATTAAGTGAGACCAACTCCATTAGAACCCTCTGAAAATCTAGTTTTCAGAAAGTCATAGTTTGTTTCATGAAAATCCCTAGAACACCCTAAGAGTTCCAATTAAGGTCAAGGACATAATTAATTGTGGAGGGCTCCAATGAGCTTTACTGCAACTAAAACTTGACCAAATCTATGTTTAGGTTGTAACCAAGCCCCAGTAAAAGTTTCACAGTCATTGGGTCTGTCTAGCAAAGATTATAGACTTCACAACCTCAAACTTAATACAAATGCATTTAAATTGATACATGTATTCCTTCTATCATGTAGTCGCTAAGGTCGAGGAGGAACCCGAAGTCCTAGACTTCGTAACTCCGGAGGAGCGGCTAGCCTACGATCAAGAGCAGCAAGGCAAGCTCCGGTTTGCATTAACCTTTTTACAAATTTTTATTGTTTTGAGCACATACTTGTTTACTTTATTCTTTGCATTAGAGTCTTGTTTGGAAATCCAACTGCATAGCCAAGAAAACCATGGTTTGGGTTTAGGATTTCAAACCCTGTTAGCTACTGCAATGCTAAGATAGTGTAGGATTCGGTACAAGTCGAGTAGTTGGAACTACTCGCGAGCATAGGCTAGAGGCACTCGACTCGGGTAGTGATAGCACATGAAACACATGGCAAGAAAATGAGACCAAGCGGAGGGTAAGGGCAGCAGGACTTTGGGGCCTGTGTGCTGTAGCTCCGCTTGTGTCGATTGAGGACCGAGCCGTGTGCGGGCCTGTTGAACAAGCTAGAACAGTACCGAAGACCTACCGGCTATATGGGAACCAGGAAACTGATGTACCTCGGGTAGCTGGGTATTGAGGCATTGCCCGTCGTTCAGAGGGTAGGTTGTGAGCTTGAGGTGTAAATCGGCTGGCGGCACGGAGATGCGCGTGCAGAGACCTCTTGCTCGGGACGATGGGACCGATTCAATATTTGGCTGACGGGTGAAAGGTAGTTGCGTACGGCGTCCGTGATGGTTGTTGTAGGCAACATCGAGTACGGGCATACGTGACGGGTTGTTCGGGTAACCCTGCAGGTGTAAATCGATTATAATCGCCGTCCCTCGCGGTCAGTGAGTACCACTTGTTCACTGTACCGTGACGTAGAAAGAATAGGCTAGTCACATGTTAAAATGATGCTGATTGAAAGATGGATATTGATTGTTAATGATATGCTGTAGCTTAGAGCTAACTAAAGTTCTTTTCAACTTTGGGCAAAGTACATGAGAGAAATGCGTTTCTTGTTTGATTTCGGCTCTCTCATGTGCCTTAGCGTAAGGTTCTCCACAACCTGCTGCTAAAACTTGAAAGTAAGGTTCTACTAATTAGGCGAGTCCTTACAACTGATTTTTACCTCATGTAACCCATTACCCTCATGTAGAAGTTCCATGTTTAGGTGAGACGGGTCAGACTTGCTGAGCCTTCGTTCTCACTGCTTGTGTTTGAAGCTTTTGCAGGGTTCTATGAGGAAGGGACTCCCGAAGAGGAGACGGAACCCCAGGAGGGGAACCCCGTCGAGTGGGAGTCGTGCACGCCGCAGAGTTAGTGTGCGTGTGTGCTAGCAAGGACACGTTCAAGGGCTGAACGTGCACTTGATGCTTAGTCTACGCCCGCGAGTGTAGACTAAACTTATTTTGATGTAAACAAGTTCATAAACCTGTTTATGTAATAAAATTTCTGCTTCCGCTTTGTACCTTTGACGTGTGTTATACGGTGCTGTGCAACGCAGCACCCCTCAGCGTGATCCTGGCTCGACAGGACCAATGGGGTCGTGTCAGGTTCTCCCTCTGGCACGTCCTCTATGGTGAGTTGGTGGTGGACATTGCCGGGCTTAGGGTTTGCCCGCTGTGCATTAATTGATTCCTGGGCTGATTCCTCCCCGGAAACTGTGGTGCCACTCCGCAGCCTTGCTTCCCGGGGCAATTATTGGTGAAGTGCCCGTCGTGACCGCACTTGAAACATGTGTATGGTGGCTGGCCGGTGCTTGGGGGATGAAAGCCCGGCATGCGCTGCTGAGGTGCAAACACATGCGGCATCGCCCACTACTGCTGTTGTTGCTGCAGAGGTGCTGGTAATGCCGGCTGGAACGCTGGCTGTGGATACGGCCGATTGCGGAACTGCATCGGTCGCTGTGGTGGCTGCCAGCGTTGCCACGATGGTGTGCGATACACCATCCTATAGTTTTGGGGAGGACCTCCTACCTCTCCGCTGCTCTGTGGCATGCTGCGCTTCTTCTCTGCCGCAGCCAACTCCTTGCTGGAGTCCTCCTGAACAATCGCAGCATCAATCACTTCGTTGAGGCTGTCGTGATTGAACATCGCCAGCTTGTCCGTCAGGAGCGGATTCAGCCCCTGGTAGAAGTGGTCCCGTATCTTTTCGTCGGTATCAGCGTGATATGACGCGTAAATAGCGAGATCGTTGAACGCCCGGGCATACTCCAGTGCGTTCCTGTTGCCTTGCCGCAGGAGGAGGAATTCCTACGTCTTCCTCTTCATTAGACCCGGTGGTATGTGATAGGCCCCGAAGATCGTGCGTAATTCCTGTAAGGGCCTAAGTTTTTGTACACACTCAAAGTGTTCATCACACCACACACACCTCATTTGAGGAAAGATTATGAGCACATTTGAGAGCAAGTAAACACCATCAACATGGTCATTAGATGATAAACTCACAAAATGCAAAAGTGGCATTTCCCACATGCATCATATAGGGGCTGAGCATATAAAAAACTCCTAAACTTTGCTAGGAATGCTCATGCCAAATTTCACCCAAATCCAAAACCTTTATGAGGTATTTTTTGGTATAATTAGAAAAGGGCTAGTTTGAACTTAAATTCAAATTCAAACTCCTTCTGCCCCATGAATTCAAAAGTTGGATTCATATTCACACTCAGCACATTTTTGTGAGCTCACACACCAATATTCACTCCATTTGGAGTTAATCTTGACATGAGCTATTGTGGCTAAATTCAAATCAAATTTGAATTTGGGATTCACATTTGCTGCAAATTTGATCAAATCAAATGACACTTTGAATTATTCAAAATCCAGTGGTCATTTTGCAATTTGATCAACTCACAAAGGGTATTAGGGTCTCTACTGTTTTGAGCAGTGGGAAAAATGAATTTAGGAGGTTAAAATTGGGGGTGGGGCCCTCTTGTCAGCCACACAAGTGAGCAACCGACTGAATCAACCGAGTGCTCGGTTTCTCAGGCTGCAGCTGAGCGCGCCACCGAGCTGAGGACCGGTGCCACCTCCTGCTCGGAAATTTTTGCAACCGGGCGACGTCGCCGGCCTCTTATCCTCGCGCCCAACTGCTTCCCTGATCTTTTCACTGCTGACAGCTCGATTGTTTCGTCCCCGAACGAAAGAACCTCGCCGCACACTCGAGCTCTCGGTTCCACCTTCGCCGGTCGAACCAGTGGCTGTCAAACCAAGCTGAGGCCGCAACCGAGTTCGCCGATCCTTGCTTGACGTTCTCGCACCGGTTCCAGACAGTGACCGATCTTCCTCGAGCTCCACCGCGCCATTTCTTCTTCCTCGGTTCAACCCGAGCCGCTGCCACGGGAACAACTCGTCCGGCCACCACAGCCCACCTTTCCCCGATCTGTGAACAGCAAAGAGGTTCGTCATAGTTCCCTCTTCTATTATCGCAAGCTCCAGTGGCGTGACATGAGCTGCCGTTGCCGGAATTTCACGATTTTGCGCTGGTATACAAAAGAGGCCACCGGATCACTTTGCAAAATTCGTGCTACACACTACACCACTCATCACCTAACTTAGAGAACTACTACTAGATGTCTGTGCGAGTCCATAGGATCAGAAACCTCGGAGTGGGTATAGCCACTGCTCTCCGAGTTTTGCTAGTATTTCCGATTTCCAACCTAGGTCGCAAGGTTACATACTAGTTGTGGCCGTTTCCGAGCTCATTTGAGTTCATGACGACCTTCCCTAGGGTACACTGATTCTCTATGACCTTTTGCTCGATCATTTGGGGTGCTAGGGACCCCGGCCGACACGGCCGAAGTTCTTCCGAAGCCGCCGCTCGTCGCCGGCCATGTTCCGATTGTTGTCATGACGAGCTAAGGCCAGCACCGTGTTCCCCGTGTGGGATTAGGCAGAGGCAGTGAAAATCTCGGAGTTTGGTGCACAGCAGAGACCTCCGGCGAGCACTCCGGCGAGGGGGCCGGCGGCCGAGCGCGGGATGTCGGGAGGTTGAAGAAACCCCCGGCCCCACGCATCAGCGGGTAGATATTTAAACCGGGGGATCAGCTGTGGCTCCGGATCATTTGTGGCTGCATGTGAAAAACTCCATAGCCCCGTGTGTCAGCCACTGAGGAGCCGACACGTAGCCCCGGTCCCACGCGCAGCAATTTAAACATTTCCCTGAATTTCAGATTCTAGTTCAAACTTCAAACCTACATAACTTTTGCTAAGAAACTCAAAATCGAGTGAACCAAATTTTGTTGGATTTATCTCTCTGAGTACTTTCCAACAAATCAAGTTTCACTTCATGAAAACCTATAATTCTCCAGAATTAATTCTTCAAATTTTAAACAGTTTAGAATTTTAACTGGAGAACCCTTTAGTGGAAAATTCTGAAATTTGGCCAGGATGTTCATTATAATATACCTGAGCTACCATAAATTTTTAGATCCATTTGAGCTCTTTTGATCCACCAAATGGTGTGATTAATGAAACTGTTCCAGAGAACATGAAAAATGTCCAGAAACATTTTTCAGTTTTTCTCTGAACTTGTTTATCTCATATCTTTGTCTAGGAATCTTCAAATTAAGTGAAACCAATTCCAATAGAAACCTCTGAAAATATAGTTTTCAGAAAGTCATGGCTTGCTCCATGAAAATCCCTAGAACACCCTAAGAGCTCCAATTAAGACCAAATACACATTTATTTGTGGAGAGATCAAATAAGCTTTGCTGCAAATGAAACTTGGCCAAGTCTCTGTTTAGGTTGTATCCAAACCACAGTAAAACTTTCAGAGTCATTGGACCTGTCTGCAAGTACTTATGGTCTTAACAAATTCAACTTCAAATTCAAATGCACTCAAATTGACATATACATATATTTATCTTGTGTAGTCGCTAAGGTTGAGGAGGAGCCAGAAGTCTTAGACTTCATAACTCCGTAGGAACAGCTAGCCTACGATCAACAGCAGCAAGGCAAGCTCCAGTTTGCATTAACTTTTTATAAACTTTATTGTTTGGAGAACTTACATTGAGTATCCACCTTACTTATGCATTAGAGTCTTGATTGAAAACCCAACTGCATAGCCAAGAAAACCAGAGATTTGGGGCTTAGGATTTTAAACCTCGATTAGCTACTGCAATGCTAATATAGTGTAGGATTCGGTACAAGTCGGAACTGCTTGCGAGAATAGGCTAGAGGCACACTACTCGGGTAAAGATAGCAAATGAAACACATGGCAAGAAAAATGAGACCAAGCGGAGAGTAAGGGAAGTAGGACGTTGGGGTCTGGATGCCATAGCTCCACTTGTGTCGATTGAGGACCGAGCCGTGTGTGGACCTGTTGAACAAGCTAGAACAGTACTGTGAGACCTATGTGTGCTGAATACATTGGCTATGACGATAAAAGTTTTGAATTATGCCAAAACACTCTTTTTGTCAAGGTCCGACTCTAGGTCCGAGCTCTAACAAGATCCGACGTAAGGTCCGACTTGCTACAGATAGGTCCGACATGTGTTTGGTTAGCTCCGGCGGTAGGTCCGACTAGCTTTGGTAAGTTCCGGTGCTAGGTTCTGCTAGCTTTGGTAAGCTCCGGCTCAAGGTCCGGTTAGCTTTGGCAAGGTCCAGAGCTAAATCGCAATGGTTCTGTTTTTACCATGCAAATGTTTCGAACTTGCTTTACATCTATGGAAAGTTTGCTTAGTATTCTTTTACTAATTTTTTGAAGTGTTATGGCTATTTACGGTCGTTAACATTTTTCTATGATTTCCAACATGCTTATGCGAGGTGTTCACGTAGGTGTTGTGGTTTTCGGAACTAACGTGAGTCAAGTCACGGACTTGTGCTCAAAAGTATTGGTTGTTTATTCATGTGCAGGTGTTGCTTGAGTTCAAGATATGGCTGGTGAGGGAAACCATTGAACTAGTCTTAGGGAGAAGATGAGGTTCAACAACTAAGTTCAGGAGGAATTGTGGTTAAGTTGATCAGGAGGTCGTGCAGCATGTTTGGATCAAGAACAATGCATATGAAGATATCGTGGATGTCGTTGGAAGGTGTTTGCACGTGTGCAAGGAGTGCACGAACGTGGCAACATGGTTCTAAGGCGTGATGAAGAGATGTTGACGTAAATAATTGGTAGGAAAGGTCCAACCGGCTGAATTATGGACTCGGGCTGCGGCTGAGTCGGTTATGGCTCAAATATGGAAAGATTTGAGTTGGTTATGATAGGATTTCGTGTGGGACACGAAGTTGAGTTGTTTTAGTATTGTGGAATACGTTCCTAAGGTGTTAAGAAGTCTTAATATTGCTTCTATCTGCAAATAGAAGAGTCTTGAGAAGTTTTGGAATGTTAGAGTTTGAATCCAAGTAGGAGTAGGAGTCCTAGTTTGAATTGGGTTGGCCTTAGGCCTGGTTATATAAGCAAGGGAGGCCAAGGCTCGTGTAGAGCATGACTTTGGGCTGTTCCTCTTATGTTTTGATCAATAAAATTCGTAACTTAGAGGAGCTTTTGTGCCTTGTTCGTCCGACTTGTTTTTGTCAAGTCTTTCTCGTCGAGTTTCTGGATAGTACGACAGTGCTTCGGTGTTTTGATCATAACTCGAGTTTTACAGATCCAATTGACGGATTCTTTTTGGGTTGTCTTCGCAACTTGATTATCTATCATTTGTGAAAATGTCACGGTCATTGGATTTGTATTTTCTTATATACACGAGTTTCTTTGCACTGTTGCAGATCTGGTTTTTACTCGAGTAGAACAGATTGACCCTCGTTTGATCTTTCGATCATAACTTGAGTTGTTTTTGACAGATTTCCGTGATTCTTGTTGTCGTGTCTTTGTGACTTGATTCTCTATTATATATACCACTTTAGTCATGGTTGAACACGTTTATATCAGTCGCATACATGGTTTCTTTAACAGATCGATTTTCTGCCGAGGGGTTTTTTGTTGCTTCTGCTAAAAATTTAAATCTACCATTCACCCCCCTCTGGTAGCTTTTCACGTGCTCTTCGATCCTACAATTGGTATCATATCCACGGTGCTCTAATATTTGTGATTTGCACGTGTTTTTACTAATCATCATGGAGAAATACTTCACAAAACCTTGTGTGTTCAGTGGCATTGATTTTCAAGTTTGGAAGGCACGTATGGAGGCTTTCATATAGGCGCAAGGCTTCGCAATATGGGAAAAGGTGTACAAGCCTTATGATGTGCCGCCAAACGATCAAGTCACGGCTACGAACATGAGAGATGTCGACAACAACAACAAAGCACGAAACTTGATCATACAAGGATTAACTCAAAGTGACTTCGACCGTGTTGCACACCTCCGATCTGCATACGATGTGTGGAAAGCACTTTGTGACTACCACAAAGGATCCAACATGATCAAGGAGGTAAGACAAGATATGTTAAAGAAAGAATACATGCACTTCGAGATGCAACCCGGTGAGTCAATCGATGACCTCTTTGCTCGCTTCAATAAAATTCTCAGCAACTTGCGTAGTGTCAACGTGAATTTTTCAGATGCTGAAAATGCTAGGCAATTACTAAGTGCATTAGACATGTCAATTTTGGAGATGAAAGTTACATCTATTCGTGAATCTACTGTCACGAGTACACTTACATTAGATGTGCTATATTCTAAGTTAAAAACTCATGAAATTGACATAATATCACGTAAGAACCCAACAAGTCTCTTGCATTTGTTTCACAACGTGACATGCCTAGCTCTAGTCAATCTTCATCTTGTGGTACACTTTTTTGTTGTCCTCTCTAACCCTTGAACAGATTGAAGAGTTTCCAGAGGAAGAACTTGCACTCATCTCTACTCGGTTCTCAAAAGCATTGCAAAATGTGAGAACTAGAAGGAGAGGAAGTGCCGGACCTCAACGATGCTTCGAATGTGGTAAGACAGGACATTTTCGTATGGATTGCCCTAACCTTTCAGGTCCTACTTCCCGTGATGAAAAGCAAACTAGGACAAAGCACTCCTCTGCAAATGATAAGAAAAAGAAGAAGGGTTTTATAGGACGCCAATTGGTAAATAGTTTTATCTCCGCACTTCAAGAACTTGGCTCGAGCGATGTGGACATCAGAAGTGACGAAGATGAAGATGATTTGGCAAACTTATGCTTCATGGCGGGCAAGTCAAGTTCAAGTATGGAGGAGGCAGAATACAACAGCGACAATGAAGAGGTATGCCCTATTTGTGAAGAAATGTGTGATGCTATTTCTCGTGCAACTGTTAAGTTAAGAAAAAGGACAAAAAGCTTAGGGACAATGCTGTTAAAATTGAGTCACTAGAATCTGAAATTAATCATTTGAAATCTTTGATTCCTAGTGATGATTCTTGTTCCTCATGTGATTTAATATATGAACATTTGTCCTCTCTAAGAAGTGCACATACCTCCACACTTGATAAACTTGAGTTAGAGATTGAAAAGAACAGAGTGATTGCTGCACTTAATGATATAAACTTGAAAGATGCTTGTTGTTCTACAATTGATTTGCATTGTTCTACTTGTGATGATCTTAATAAGAAATTACAAGATGATATGAATGAAATTTCTATATTGAACAATGTTTTACGTTCTCATGAAGTTAAGTATTGTTCCAATTGCAAACTAAAAGGAAAAACTTCATGTCAAAACTGCCTAGACTTGTCTAAGAAACTTGATGACATGAATAGGACACTAGAGTGGTTTTATAATGGGAATAAGAATCTGAACTTGCTGTTGAATTCTTCTAAATCTTGCAATGATAAAACTTGTTTAGGTTTTGATTCCCATGCTCATGCTAAAACACATCCACCTAAAATTGTAAAGTCATTAGGAAGTGGTTTGATTAAAACGGTTCCTAAACAAAAAGAAGTGGTTTTTAAATCTGCAGGGGTGTTGTCTCATCCGGTTTCAAATAAACATGTTGTCTGCTCATCTAGACATGAACACAAAGTTAAATTTCATTGTACCTACTGTGGTAGAGATGGTCATGTCATAGATTTTTTTTATAGACTAGATAAGCAACAGAAAAAGGAAAGAATGATTGCTAGATCACATAACAACTGTGCAAAACCTGTTGCGTGTGCTGAACCGAATGTTAGGAATATGCGATCTGCTGTAATGAGTCAAAAACATGAAAAGTTTGCTTCCAGACCTACTGTTTTTAGTGCTAATCATGTAACACCTCGTAGGTCAGTAGTTGGGTACAAAAATCCTCAAACTTTGGCTCATAAACCTGCTATTTTATCTCAGTCATTGCGTGTTACTTCTGCTGGACGTCGTGTGACTCGGTACTGGATCTCTAAATGCCTTTTGACTAACCCCAGTATTGAGTCATCGACATATTGTACTTCTATGTAGGTTACACGCTTGAGGAAGGAGAACATTTGGATTGTGGATTCAGGATGCTCACGCCACATGACCGGTAACAAAGAATGGTTCTCCTCCCTTTCTTTTGTGTCACATGTAGAAAATGTTACTTTTGCCGATAATTCTTCAACTCCTATAATTGCTAAGGGTTTGGTTAGAGTAAATAATCACTACACTTTAAAAGATGTGGCACTTGTTAAAAATTTGAAATACAACTTGCTTTTTGTTTCACAATTGCTAGATGAAAATCTGGAAATTATTTTCACTAAAAATTGTTGCAAGGTTGTAGATTCAAATAGTGAGCTCATTTTTAATATGTCTCGATTTGGAAGAGTTTTTAAAGCCGATTTTGATATGTCATCCTCTAAGCATAGATGTCTAGTTGATAATGATTTAAAAGACTTATATTTTTGGCATCGTAGACTTGGTCACGTAGGCTTTGATCATCTCACACGTGTTAGTGCTCTTGATCGCATACGTGGGCTGCCTAAGCTTAAAGGGGACAAAGAAATTATGTGCTCTTCTTGTAACATGCTAAGATGGTTGCAGGTTCACATGCTCCTCTCACAATGACCATGACAACTGAACCGGGTCAACTTTTGCACCTTGACACGGTAGGACCTTCACGTGTCCAATCCTTTGGAGCTAAATGGCTATGTTCTTGTGATTGTTGATGACTATTCTAGATACTCTTGGGTTTATTTTATGGCATCTAAGAATGAAACTTTTAGTCACTTCAGAACCTTATTTCTTAGATTATCAATTGATCACCGGGACCTTTAAAAGCAATTAGAAGTGATAACGGAACCGAATTTAAAAATCAATCGTTTGATCACTTTTGTGTTGAAAATGGAATAGATCATCAATTTTCTTCACCATATGTACCTCAACAAAACGGTGTTGTAGAGAGAAAGAACAGAACCTTAGTTGAGATGGCTAGGACTATGTTTGATGAATATCAAACTCCTAGAAAATTTTGTGCTGATGCAATTGAAACTGCTTGTTATATCTCAAATCGTGTTTCTTGCGTGCTAAGCTAGGTAAAACACCATATGAACTTCGGTTTGGACATAGGCCTAGTGTCACACACTTTCGGGTCTTTGGTTGCAAATGCTTTATTAAGAAACATGGTAATCTTGATAAATTTGAACCTAGATCCGTTGATGGCATGTTTCTTGGTTACCCATCTCATACTAGAGGCTACCGTGTGCTTTTACATGACACTAATAAAATTGTGGAGACTTGTGAGGTTTCTTTTGATGAAGCTAGCCCAGGTACTAGCTCTAATATTGCAGGACCAGACCCATATCCGCAGGGGGAGAGTATTTTCATAGAACAAGATGAAGAAGGGATGCTGCTGCCCAAAAATTCAGGAGCTAATGACATTGTTCCAGCTCCTGATTTACAAACTGTTTGGAGCTCATAATCATGTTCCAGCTCGGTTTGGAGCTCATAATCATGTTTACAAACCGTCCAAAGCCTTGTATGGTCTTAAACAAGCCCCTAGAGCATGGTATGATAGGTTAAAACATTCTTACTTGAAAAGGGGTTTACCATGGGCAAGGTTGATAAAACTCATTTTGTATTTAAGCATGGCAATGACTCATTATTCGTTCAAGTGTATGTGGATGATATTATCTTTGGTTGTGCTTCTCACGATCTTGTGTCCAAGTTTTCAGCTATGATGAGTTCAGAATTTGAGATGAGTATGATGTGAGAGCTCACATACTTTTTGGGGCTGCAAATCAAGCAAACCAAGGAGGGTACTTTTGTGCATCAAGCAAAGTATACAAGAGACCTTCTTAAGCGCTTCAAAATGGACAAAAGCAAGTCTCTTCAGACACCAATGGGTACAGCAACGACACTTGAACTTGATGAAGATGGTGAACCCGTGGATCAAAAAGAATATTAAAGTATGATTGGATCACTTTTGTACCTCACATCATCAAGACCGGACATACAATTCAGCGTATGTCTTTGTGCACGATTTCAAGCTTCCCCACGTGCTTCACATTGTCAAGTCGTCAAAAGAATTCTCAGATACTTACATGGAACTCAAGAATTTGGGATTTTTCTTCTTTCTTCCTCAACTGTTACTTTGAAAGCTTTTTCAGATGCTGATTTTGGGGGTTGCAGAATTGATAGGAAAAGTACATCGGGTGCTTGTCATTTTCTTGGTAATTCACTTGTTGCTTGGTCCTCTAGAAAATAAAATTCAGTTGCACAATCCACAGCCGAATCTGAATATGTAGCTGCTGCTAGTGCTTGCTCACAAATTCTTTGGATTGTTCAAACACTTAAGGACTATGGGGTTGATCTAGATGGTGTTCCACTATTTTGTGATAACACTAGTGCCATTTGTATTGCTAAAAACCCTGTGCAACATTTGAGAACAAAGCACATTGACATTAGGTATCACTTTCTCCGTGATAATGTTGAGAAAGGAAACATTGTGCTTCACCATGTAGATACCGAACAACAATTGGCTGGCATTTTTACAAAACCTTTGGATTTCACTCGTTTTTTTTTCATTCGTAGTGAAATAGGGTTATGCATCCTCATGGCTTAAATTGAGGGGGAGTTTTAAAACTTGGGAAGTTTATGTGTGGATCTGAATTTAAAATAATATGAGCATAGTATTTCATACATATATGACTTTCTGATTCCTTTTATATGCTGAAAGTTCTTAGTACATTAGTCATGTTATACATTTTGTAGCTTTTGCCATGACTAGTAATTAGAATATTTATTTACACTAAATCTGGTCATGATCGAACTTTCTTTCTGTTTTAAACTTGTTGCATGCTCACAAGTGCTTTTAATAATGAAAAAAAATCAATCAACTACTCACATGTTGAGCTTTATGTCAAATGAAAAATTGAGAAAAAGATCAAGAGAATATGCATGCATCGCACTTCTTTTGAGATGGCTTATCATTGCACTTAGATATGAACTTGGAAGAAGTTGTGTATGACTAAAACCATGTCCTTAAGCTTCTGATTGTCAAATGACATAGACTTGGCTTGGATGGTTAGAATAAGGCTGATGCGGCATATAATCTCTTGCAAATGTCATATGATATGAATTTGTTCTTTGAAAAAATAATTAAAATGCAGCAACAAGTGTCATGCTTTCAGGTCTTGACATAGTTAAGTTTGTGAGATCATGACTTGCTTAAATTGAAAATTACACTTGATCTCTAGCATGGCTTACACTACTTTATGTATCTCATTGATGTGATAGTGTAAGTTACTTGATTGTATGGCTTGGATGAGCTTTGTTTTATATGTATATGTTATAAATATGCTCATAACAATTAAAATATCTCTTTTGAACCTTGCTGAATACATTGTCAAAGGGGGAGGGAAATTGATCATATATTGCACGATTCACAAGTGTTTTGGCACGATTCTCCTCAGGGGGAAAATTTTTGTTTTTCTTCTCATTTTATTTCTGATTTATAAAGGGGGAGAAATATGTATAGGGGGGAGAATTTTTTGTTTCGAAATTTCTTTCTCATTTGATTATTTTAAAAACTTTTCATGTGAATAAGCCAATGTTCGGATTTTAAATGGTGTTGCCAATGCATTCATCAAGGGGGAGATTGTGAGATCTAGGTGTGCTGAATACATTGGCTATGACGATAAAAGTTTTGAATTCTGCCAAAACACTCTTTTTTGTCAAGGTCCGACTCTAGGTCCGAGCTCCGACAAGATCCGACGTAAGGTCCAACTTTCTATGGCTAGGTCCGACATGTGTTTGGTTAGCTCCGGCGGTAGGTCCGACTAGCTTTGGTAAGTTCCGGTGCTAGGTTCTGCTAGCTTTGGTAAGCTCCAGCTCAAAGTCCGGTTAGCTTTGGCAAGGTCCGGAGCTAAATCGCAATGGTTCTGTTTTTACCATGCAAATGTTTCGAACTTGCTTTACATCTATGAAAACTTTTCTTAGTATTCTTTTACTATGTTTTTGAAGTGTTATGGCTGTTACGGTGGTTAACGTTTTGCTATGGTTTGCAACATGCTTATGTGAGGTGTTCACGTAAGGTGTTGTGGTTTTCGGAACTAACGTGAGTCAAGTCGCGGACTTATGCTCGAAAGTATTGGTTGTTTATTCATATGTAGGTGTTGCTTGAGTTCAAGATATGGATGATGACGGGAACCATTGAACTAGTCTTAGGGAGAGGATGAGGTTCAACAACCAAGTTCAGGAGGAATTATGGTTGAGTTGATCGGGAGGTCACGCAGCATGTTTGGATCAAGAACAATGCATATGAAGATATCTGAGATGGCCCCACGGGACCTCGTCGGGTGGTGCCGTGTTATGCGGCACCCAACAACACACGGGTTGCAGAAACACAACATATTACATAAATAGTTTAGCGGAAGTGTACAAGAATGTTTTACAAATAGTTATATCAGAGTAAACTACAGCGGAAGACTATCACTCTCACGACTCATATCTAAACTAGCAACAAAGAAACGGTCCAGCCCGCGGACGTTTCTTACTAGCAACACGAAGACAATCTGCAGCAGCGAGGATGCTCTTTAAGTAAGCACTCGGAGGTTCCCAAGTCTCATCGGCACCCCTTCTCATAAGCATCGAGTCAATTACCTGCAAAACAACTCGGATAGCATCCGTGAGCATAACGCTCAGCAAGACTTAACCGTCACCCTAAACATGAAACTCTAAGTGAGGTTATGAACCTAACATAGGATGGCATAAGCATAATTAAACTCGCCTAAAAGTGAATCCTTACTTTCAGGTATTATTGCAGTATTTTAAGTAACCCTGGGCACGCCACATCGGGAGTCCACAATCAAACAAGAAATGCTTTCCCCCGATGTAAATTGCTCATGGCATAAAAGAATCGAGTTTGCACTAGTCTATTCATCAAGATCCAATACAAAGGTAGGACAATACTTCACATCAAAATGATTAGTTCCTTTCTCATGCAAGTTCTTACTACGTCACGACTGTGAGAACATGTATGCTCGGTCCATTCCGCGAGCGACTGTGATTCGAAT